>CM037587.1:14715963-17115963 GCA_021018995.1 Chloranthus sessilifolius | reverse complement strand
GGATCCACCGGATTAGTCTTGGCTTGGCATCCTTTTTAGACAATAAGTATTTTAGTGCAGAATGATTAGAGAAAATGACGATCTTTGATCCCAATAGGTACTATCAAAATTTATCCAATGCGAACACGACAGCAAGAACCTCCTGCTCAGTGGTAGTGTAGTTAACTTGAGCTTCAATCAAGGTATGGCTCGCATAATAAATTACGTAAGGGATCTTGTTTTTCCCTACCCTAGGACGACACCTATTGCGTAATCAGAAGCATTGCACATTACTTCAAAAGGCAAGGAGTAGTCGGGTGATTGAATGATCGGTGTGGATGAGAGAAGGGCTTTAAACTTATTAAATGCGTCAAGGTAAGATTTGTCGAAGTTAAAAGGTACATCGTTTGCTAATAAATGGCAAAGAGGTCTCGAGATTTTTGAAATTTTCTTAATAAAGCGACGATAGAAGCCGGCATGGCCAAGGAAAGATTGAATATGCCGTACTGAAGTTGGTGCTGGCAGATTTGATATCACATCAATTTTAGCCCTATCAACTTCTATTCCTCTTTTGAAGACAATATGCCCTAAGACTTTGCCTTCTTGAACCATAAAATGACTTTTCTCCTAACTTAGTACCAAGTTCGCCTCTTCACATCTTTCTAGAACGAGGGTAAGGTGATCAAGACAGGAATCGAAGGTCCGGCCAAATACCAAAAAATCATCCATTAATACTTCTAGAAACCTGTCTATCATATCAGAAAAGATGGCCATCATGCATCTTTGGAAGGTTGCAGGTGCATTGCATAGCCCAAAGGGCATGCGACGATAAGCAAATGTCATAAAAAGACATGTGAAGGTGGTCTTTTCTTGGTCTTCCGGATATACCGAAACCTGGTTATACCCTAAGTAACCATCTAGAAAATAAAAATATTCCTGGCCCGTAAGTTTTTCCAAAATTTAGTTAATGAAGGGTAGGGGGAAATGATCCTTGCATGTCATGGAGTTAAGCTTCCGGTAGTCAATGCATACATGCCATCCTATGGTTTCGCATAATGGTACTAGCTCATTGGATGCATTTTCTTTCACGGTAATCCCAGATTTCTTTGGGACTAACTGAATGGGACCCACCCACTCGCTGTCAGAAATTGGGTAGATAATACCTGCGTCTAATAGTTTCACGATTTCCTTTTGGACTACTTCCCTCATATTTGGATCCAACCGTCGCTGACTTTCATGTAAATTTTTGGAATTATCCTCTAAATGAATTCGATGCATATAAATTGACGAATCAAACCCTTTAAGGTTAGCAACTGTCCACCCAACTGCACGTTTATATTTTATAAGTATGGTCAATAGCTTACTCTCCTGTTCCCTGTTAAGAGCAGACGAAATGATCACTGAGAGAGTTTCATTAGGCCCAAGAAAAGCGTACTTAAGAGTGTTGGGAAGTAGTTTCAGGTCTAGGGATGGTGCTTTTTTGATGGAAGGTTGTAATGGCTCATTGGAGGTATTGGGCAAAGGTTCTATCCACAGCTTCCATGTTTTGGACTGGAGTTTGCAGACAGAAGTGTTCAGCACATAAGTCACCTCCCTTAATTGGTAGTTTGATTCTTCCGGGTCCGTATACCATAATGCAGTTTGAAGCACATCCTTAGATAATACTAGAGGTAATGCTTCTTCTACCAATTCTTCAATTTCATCTACGCTGAAACACTCCTCATCGTCAATTGAGGCCATTTGGTTGGCTGCCAAGAAAACATTTAACTGGATTCTCATATCTCCAAAAGAAACTTCCATTACTCCGGTTTTACAGTTGATGCATGCATTGGCCGTGACCAAGAATGGTCTTCCAAGTATAACAGGAATTTGTGTTGGAGATTTCAAACTGGGTTCCATGTATAGTACTAAGAAGTCGATAGGGAAGATAAATTTGTGGACCCCAACCATAACATCTTCAATGACTCCTACTGGCCTTCTTTATGATCTATCGGCTAACTGAAGAGTTACCGAAGTAGGACTCATATCTCTCAGTCCCAACTTTTCGTAGACGGAGTATGGTAGCAGATTTACACTGGCTCCCAGATCAAGAAGTATTCTATTTATAGCGTGATTGCCTATAATACATGGAATTGTAAGCACTTCAGGATCCTTAAGTTTAGGCGGGGTTCTGGCTTACAAGATTGGGCTTACTTGCTCTATTAAGAAAAAAGTTTGTGAGATATTTTTTCGTCTTTTTCTTTTCTGCGTACACATCTCCTTCAGGAATCATGCAAGGCTGGGACTTGTTTAATTGCTTCTAAGAAAGGTAAATTAATCTTTACTTCCTTGAAGATTTCGATAATTTCTTCTAATTCTTTTAGATTTTTATCAAAAGGAGATGGTGCACCAAAGGCATTTGGAAAAGATAACTTCGGTACATATGGAACTTCAGCCACAAATTTTGGTGTACTTTCCTCATTACTATTTTTTTATTTTCTTTTTCTACTTTTTTTTTGTTTTTCTAGCAAGGGGGCTTCTTCTAGGATTTGCTTCTCTTTGGCACGAGTTTCAGGGGCGATTATTGGTGTAGGCATCTCTACCTTATTATCAACAGTTTTTCCACTTCGTAGAGTTTGAACAGCCTGGATGTGAGGTGTAGGAGTTGGTGTAAATCCTTACTAGACTGTCCTCCTAAATTGGTCCCTGTTGGAAAACACCTTTGGTTGTCTCCCGTTTTCTTCCATTGCATGGCTATTTGCTCAACCTTGGCCCCTAAATTTGCAATGGACTGAGAGCAGGACTGTAGGTCTTGGGAAATTTGGGTCAATTGAAATAGTTCCTTAGATCGTCAATGCGTCTCTTGCTGTAGGTTTTGAAGAATCTGAACAATAGTAGCATCGTCATTTCTAAGGGACTGTTGGTCAAAATATTGGTTTTCGCCATAGGATTGCTGAAAACAGTTAGAGTAGATTAGATATTAGAGGTTTCTCAAGAGCAATTGATGACTACAATTGGTGCTGAAGATTAGTATATATATCCTAGTTTCTTAGAAGCAATTGACGACTGCGGATGAGAGGTGAAAGATATATTTATTTGTTTTATAGTTTAGATTTTATTTGCTTTATTTACAGCTTTGTAAACATCTCCAAGTTTTAATTTGAATTGAAGACTCAGGTTAGAATTTGCAGATTAGTGTAACGATTTTTACTTTTCCTATAATGACCCTGATTTTTACTGGCGTTGAATCATTGGCTTTTGATGATGATACGATTTGCTTTGACCTGTTTGACTTGGTCAAATCGTTGACGACTTGATGCGGTCTCCAACCCATCGATCTTAAGTTGGATAAATGCACCCAACCACAAATTCGAATGTGGAGAGTGTGTGTTGCACACGACTCAAACCTTGAGATCGGACCAAGTCCGAAGCCACATCGCAAGCTTTATAATTCAAATACATGAGCTTAATTATTTATTAGTAATTAAGAATTTAAAAACGAGTAGATCAGTGTGCGCACGATCAAGGGCAATCATGTGCACCTAGGCACGAACTGAACCCGAGCCCAATAACTCAAACAATCGGGGGTTTATAAGTATAAATAGATATACATTGTTATAGATATGTACATACATAGAATGTAACACCCCACACTTTTCCGAACCTGAATCCGCTAAGTATGTACTCGTGCTTGAGACCGGATGCATTCTGCGCCAATAATCAAAACATCTCAGGTCTAGGTATATAGGAAGATGGTTAGCTATAGTCAGAAGGTCATGGCATCAAGGCTGCATTAGAAATCTGAGTTAGACCATGCTATAATTTGTGGGCTGAATTTTTAAATGGGGCTCGTACAACATACTGGATGTTCTGGCAATACACTGAATGGAGACCTTGTGTATTTAAGACACCCCACACCCATTTCATGCCACTCATATGTATTAGAGTGAGAGAGAAGAGCCAAACCGTGAGAGAAGACTCCTCATCTCCCTCCCTTGATCTCTCCCTTACGAATATCACGAACATCGGATCTTCACCAAATTCCCGTGACGTTTTTGAAAACAAACTCCGTGCACTCCGATCGCAAAGGAGATTCCATCGCGACAGCGAATTAAGGAAGTGAGGCATCAAGCGTACACTAAGCCTTCACGTCACATTTCCTACCTGATTTCAATTATCTCAAACCCCTGTCGAACCCAACCATTGGAACCTCTGTCAAACCTCATCGGCTGTGAAGGATCTCGAACACATCGACGTTCCGATGCCGTAGGATCGTTGACCGAGGCGGCACCAGATGTGCTCAAAGCTTCGCATCCAAAACCTCGTCCAAACCGATCGCCGAGCTGCCTGCAAGGAGGTATGTACCACTACGTGAGCATGCGAACGTAGATCTTAGGAAATTAAATTGTATAATCGCGAGTGTCACGATCGCATCCGAGGTTTTAATCATCGGACATGGGAGAAATATGGAAAGCCAAAATCGATGGTTGAAAGCGTCGCATGAGTGAAAATCATAGGTGAATTTCTATTCAAATGGAAATTTAGTGAATGTGAGCTTAATCGGGCGTGAATCTTGATCACATGCAAAGTTTCAATGGAAGTTTTGGAGAGTTTTTTTGTGACAGCCCTAATTTCGGCACCCCAAAACCCGTGCCATCAGCACGATCATCTTGACCGTGCCCTTTAGCTAAGCACGGAACACTGGTATATCAAGCATCAAAAGTAAAATAAACGAACTTTCGGAATTTAAATCTATATTAATTAACTCCCCAAAAGACAGTTCTACCCTCATACCTCTGTATGAATGGAGAACCGATCCGAACCATCGATGATAGCAATCATCACGGATGGTTCGTCCCAAAAGAGAAATCCCAACTCCTCATATACATGATTTTAGACAAAATAAAGGCTTGACATACCAAGCCGTACAAAAACCTCTCCAAGAATCTCTCAAAGTGGCACAACGGAGTCCTCTAGAAGAAGTCCTCTGGAGGTGGCTCCAACTCGTCACCGTCATGAGGTCCGACTCACGGGATCGTCTCAAGCCTCGGCAATGCTAGTAGTGGACCCGCTGACGATAGTCTATAGGGTGAGCTACATCCTAGCTCAATAGGAACAAACACAGTTGAACATATAAATTATGACTCACATATATTCCATGATATGCCATGCATGATGTGTCTATGCAATTATTGATGAAACAAATTAGAAAGCATTTCGTTATCGTTGATTTCATATGTTTTCATTTACTCATGAATGATGAAAAAGGCCTAAAGCAAAACTTAAACTTTCAACTTAAGTAATCCCCGAGCAATATAGCATCGAGCCCATGAGATACCCATCATCGTCATCTATATAGAAGCTTTTAACCGTATTCACAGGAATACAAATAGTACCCAAGCCCCTTTCCCCTGGGGATTGGTGGCGGGGTTTCACTTGTCTCAATCAACACCCCTGGGGTGTGCTTACTATGTACGGATAAGCCTCCGCACTGGCCTACGGTTTCGCCGCCGTATCGGTCACGGATATCCTGCCGTGTCAGTCGTGGATATCCCGCCACGTCGGTGGGGTACCCTATCAAACCTCAAATAACAAAAATATCGGTGCCTTACATATAGTTATTCACCGTGTAAATGTGCTATCTTATATCAGTTAGGCCCTATCAAACATGATTCAATCCTTGGATACATCCCTGGAATGTATCCATTTACTTGTATCACACCTGATGCTTTTATCTCTTTACTTCTTCATCCCCTGGGGATGGCTCATTATGATTACTCTTATGGATGTCACACACACACACTTTTCACAAATTCTTAAGAAATAAACATTTGAATTGAATTCTATATCACTACATACATGCTCTTGTAAAATAAGGTACATGTTCAAGGTGTTCCCTACCTCAAGTCTTCATTTGATCAATGCATCAAGGTCCCACGTGGCTCCTTGTGCACGAGTCCACAGGTACCACCTATGGTACCATATAACAGGTGAAACACATCACAAAGGATGCAATAAAGAAGGTATAAGACCCTCCAAAAATCTTAAAGTCAAACCCAAAAGTCAACATAATTTATCTCAGTCGATTAATCGAATTCCAAAATCGATTAATCGAACCTGATTCGATTAATCGATTTCCAAAATCGATTAATCGAAGGTCAATATCGACAATCAAGTAATTTCGATTAATCAAATTCTCTGCTTCGCAAGGTCGATCCTCGTCAATAATGAAGCTTTCATTCGATTAATCAATCCAATTTCACCGATTAATCAAAATTCTCCTTTTCGCAAAGTCGATCCTCGCTCAACAAATAAGTTTTCATTCGATTAATCGAATGATCGTTCAATCGAGGATCAACTTTGCGAAAAGGAGAATTTAGATTAATCGAATCCAATTTCGATTAATCGAATCCAATTTCGATTAATCGAAATTCTTCTTTTCGCAAAGTCGACCCTCAGTTCGAACAGTCGAGTTTCACAAGTTGATTAATCGATCCCAAATCGATTAATCGAAATCCCATTTCGATTAGTCGATTTTTCCTCAAGTCATTTCCTCCAACCCCTGGGGTCCACTGGAGGTTCCCAGTCGATTAATCGATCCCCAAATCGATTAATCGAAATCCAAGTCGATTAATCGGAATCAAATTCGATTAATCGAAATCGGGGTCCTCTGACCTTTCAACTTCCTGGCCAATTTCGATTAATCGAAACCCAATTTCGATTAATCGAAATTGTCAGATTCAGCCATATTCGAGCTGTTCTTCCCAATCTTTTTCCATACTTTTTCCTCTATTTTTCTAAGCCATTATCCTATGATTTTAACCCACATTCAACCACAACTTAACCCCTATAATCTATGCATTTTATTTACAAAAATTTTACCTTGAATAGATCTCAAGTTGATTTCAATCCAGTGGTTGGAAGGCTAGGGTTCCAGCTTTGCTTTTTAGCGGATCCCTCGCGTCGAATCCGGCGTTTATTGCTCGAATCTCCCTTCCTCAACTAGCATTCACTCCTTGCATTAATCACTCTCTTTACTCTCTCTCTCTCTTCTTTACTCCTCTCCTTCAACAACCAAACTCTTGATTTTAGGGCTATTAAACCCTTTTATCTATCTCCCTCTTTGTGTGTTGAGCACATACACCGTTGTAGGTGTAAGTGACTTCTCATTCACGTCACACATCACATAATCACTCAAACCATCACATCTCGTCCGTTCATCACATTGTATGCTAACTATTTGACTTTCATTTGGTCAAACCTATGATCGATCGGGCACGGATCTCGAGGTCATAGTTTAGTGTGATTTTTCGGGCTATTACATTTTTGGCCGGAGAAGATGAAGAAACCATGCTCAGACCTGTCTAGTTCACGGGGGAGGGGTGTAACTCGCTGGGGCGAGTCACCTTTAAAGCCTAAGGTTGTGCGCATTGGAAGAATTCGCTCGGGCGAGTTTCCAAGGCAAATATTTCGGGTGCAACTCGCTTGGGCGATTTGGATGGCTGTAGGAGCAGCTCGGGCTACTTTTTAAATTCACCGGGGTGAGCTATAGTCGGGGCGTGGGACGTAAGTGACTTAAAGAACTCGCCCGGGCGACTTCTGAAACTCGCTGGGGCGGCTTAGTGCAAAGACCCGACATGGGCTGAGTAGTTTAGCCATAACTTTTGACCCCGAACTTGAAATTTCACGATTCTCAAAGCATTGGAAAGAGGACAACGAGCCTGACGACTTTCATGAATTAACAAATTCATGAGTCAAATTTTTTAAGGATCAAAATTAGGCAACAAGTGTGGTGAGTTCTACATGATCCTTAAAATTTGCAAGGAACTTGTCCACCCCGCCTATTTAAAATTTTCCTTGACCAAGCTTGAGGAACCTTTGCTTATTCGATCCCCTAGGCATTAACACATGATTTGTGAACCACTTTAATCTAGGTTGATCGCGGGAGACCATAGACTTGGATCTCCACCTCGCTTCCACAGTTATCTCCGCACAACTCCGAAACCAAGATAGGGGAACTTCATTAACCAATGACAATTCTGATTTGAATCCATAGATGCATATGATGTATTTGATTTGAATGTGTGAAACTCTTTTGACTATTAAGAATTTGAATTGCGTCTGAATGATGGAAAAATGAATATGAGTTTTAACTTTCGAAATTTTGAATTGAAATCATGCTTTTAGAAATGAAATCAGCTGGACCTTTGAAATTCCTTGAATTTTTGTTAGCATTGAACTCCTTGAACCTTGAATGTGAACTTTGCATATTTCATCGGATTTAAACTTCGAATGTGATCATTAGAACTGATTTGGACATTTGATTTTTGAATTATGAGTTCATTTTTTGAAACCTTTGATATATCGAATCTTGGAACTGAATCCAATATGAACCTGAATCCGATACGAACATGAATCCGACATGTAATTCAAACTTTGTATGTGAATCTGTAAATGAATATGAACATGGACTCTGTATAAGAACTCCGAGTTGGATATTAAATCCCTTGAACCCGTAATTTGAACCAACATGGCGGTTACACCCGTGAATTAAACCGGCATGGCGGGATATCCGTGAATCGAATCGGCACGGTGGGATATCCGTGAATCGAATATGTAAACTATGTAAATGAACCGAAACAGAAGTCAAATAGATTGAAGTGGACCGCTATGGGCGGAAGATTCGTACGATTATGGACCGCTATAGGCGAAATATTGTAAAAATTGTGGACTGCTATGGGCGGAATATTTGTAAAAACTATGGACCGCTATGGGTGGAATATTCGTATAATGGTGGACCACTATGGGCGGATTAAAATATAAAGGAATCTAACATCAACCTTGAATCTGAATCACACTTGATTTTTAAACCTTGTGAAATTTGACCTAAGACACATGATTTTTACGTTCATTTTGACATGAGAAGAAATTCTTGTATATTTCGTTTGAAAATGAAAATGACATGACTGTTTTGAGATGAAAATGACATTAAAGTATGTCTTTGATTTAAAATGAAATACTTTTAATAACTGGTATTTAAATCTGTGATTTGATGAGAAACTGTTTTGAACTATTGTCATTTGAATCTATGCATAAGATGATAAATGTAATTGTTCTTGAGTTCTTCTACTGAACTTGTTGTAGCTCACCCCTCGACTATACGTCACAGGTGCAAGTCTTGAGTGAGATCCAGAGTTCGAGGCAAATCTTCTATCATAGACCGGTGGACTTGATCTCGATTTAGCTGTAGATTTTGAGGTTTGGACTTGGTACATCTAATCTTTTTGTAGAATGGTAGAATTAGAATTTGATGTATTCTTGTTGACCACTGTTTAGGTAATGGTCGGCCATCACCGGTGGCTTTAATTTTGTTAGATCATGTTTCGTATAAGAATAAAATTCTCCTGCTCTGCGATACGCATTAAGTATTTTAATTTCCGCATATTGTGGTTGTACCATGCTCACTGTATTTCGGAGTTATCAAGAGAGAGCTTTATAGAATTGCAATATGGAGAATAAGCACCCACTAAAGATTCTCCAATCCCCACCACATCAATTCACGAGTTAGAAAGGAGATTAAAGGTAGTAGAGCAATAACAACTCATATATGAACCTGATCTATTGCCATTACCTACAGTAAATAGAAAGATGAGAGAACTAGAGCAATGGATTTCTACAAATGCTTCACCTTTGATACAACTGTTAGGAATAGTAAGAAAGTGGATAGAGGAATTTCAAGGACTAAAAAAGAGAGTCCACGATACCACCTTGACAACTCAAGAACAGGCAGAGATAATGGACAGCTTGCGAAGAAGAGCTATACAAGAGCAAGGTGCGAGATAGGCAACAGTGACAGAAAAGAAAGTTCAGGATGCTACCTCATCCCTTCAAGCCCAACTAGTGTAGCAAACTACAGAAATTAGTGAAAAACAACAAGCATGGGAAGTCGAGAAGAGAAAATTGCCAGTATCCTTGAACAATATGGAGAATTCACAGCAGATCTAGATTTTAGTGAAACAAAAAGAGAAAAAGCCCATAAGAAATATGAATAGACCCTGAGTAGATTACTAAATGAAAAGACTAAAGAGAACAAGGGAAATCAGTCAAACTACAAGTGGAAAAAGAGTCCCTGATTCTTATTTATGTTGAACAAAAGGAAAATATTGAGTCCATCATAAAGAAATTCTGGGTCACTGTGACAAAAGAGAAAGATGTTTCTGAAAAACTAAGGGATGAAAATGACGCAAAGTTTGCTGTTATTTGCCAACTACAGAGTAAAGTGATAGAAAAAGGTAACGAGCTGCCAGCATTACAAGAGAAATATGAAGCATTAATAGTGGAGAAGGAAGACATTTCTGTCTCCTATAAAACTATTGACAAAGAATCAAAACCAGCACCTGCGGCAGAGGAAAGTTCTGATTGTTCCACAGCCGTAGTGATAGCCTCTAATGAAGAATTATCCAGCAGCTATTCTCCAATACCGGCCTTACAAGAACCAGCTCGACCAAGCATATCAATCGTACCTCACCCATCATCTTCAAGTGAGTGACAGAAAAAATCTAGATCATTAAAGCCTCACAAGTAGGAAGATTTCGACAATTTTGGAATATTATTGTAAATATTTAGTTCATGTATAAAGTTTTCTTTTTGACTAATTTACTAACAATGGTACTAACATCTAACATTTTTTTCTATAAAATCAGTAGTATTTTTCTCTTAAGTTTGGGGGAAGATTTTTTATTCTTTTTGCATATTATAAATCGGGTAACTAACTCAGTAGTAATGTAAGGTAATAATTTTTTGTATGTCCCCTGTTTTACACAATGAGGACATTGTCCTAATTAAGTTTGGGGGGGATATATATCAATTTTGAAAAATATATTATATTAATATAGTTTTCTTTGGAGTTTTTTTAAAGTTAATCATTATATGAGAATTGTGAAATTTTTTTTTTATGAAAATCCGAAATTCTTAGCAACCCATCATTGTAGTAGTTTAAAAAATCAAAATAAAAATAGTTGCAATTCAAAGTAAGACATCTCTAGAACATTGCATCAGAAGAATGTTTAAAACTATATGATTGATCTGAACTATAAATATTTTAAATTATAGTTTCAAAATCATATAACTAGTGAGCTATAGAGCCTATTTCCTCTTTTATTCTGAGAAAAAGAGACTGTTTTTATTCATGCTAAATTTTTCTTGAACTTATCTACTATTGTTGTCAAAATGAAATCTCATAATGCTGAACTTAGAATCAAGATATTCTGTAAATATGATGATTTATTTGTTTAGAACTATCTATTAAATATTTCAAAGCAATAAGACATCAATATTAGTACATCGTGAAAATGATCAAAGGCCATCTTTTGTTAAACCAGAGCCAAAAAGCTAAAAATCTCAGAATATTTTACCTTTGAACCCATATTAGAAGCTTAAAAGCTAAATTTCTTTGTACCCAAATTTTATAAACCTTTCACTATATGTATTGCCCAAAGCTTTTTATCCTTAACCCTTACAATTTTTGAGAGTCTAGAATATAAAAGAAGGGGAGAAGAGGGAGTGAAAGTAGTATGCACGTAACAGATAAAGGATCTGCTGAAAAGGGTACAAATAAAAAAGAAATACAATCGTATGAAAATATGGGAAAAGAAAAAAGAAAAAAATTGTAAAAAGACAATTCTATAAAAAAGAGGAGCAAAAAGCTTCCAACTGGAAAAAAAGAATGAGATTTATACTAGAAAAGAAATGGGAAGAAGTTATCCAAAATAGAGATACTTACTGAAACTTAAAAATATAGAAAAAGAAAAGAAGGAAGAGCTAAATTCTCAGAAATAATTTTGAGTCCTCTTTACCTTTTTTCTTTGAAGCCTTATGAAAATCCAAAGCTCCATTATAAGCCGAAGGAAAGACCTTTGTAATTTACGATTTGCAAGAATATGAGTCTAGTACAGATATATAAAATAGATACTATAAATAAATGGAGAAGTTATATGAATAGAACTGATTATCCTTTCCATGAGATTTATTTTCTTAGCTAATTGTCCGATGAAATTTGCATATATATATATATATCTACAATATTGTGAGAACCCAAAATTTTTTTATTATTTTTTAGAGTATGCCAATAAGTGACAGTTTGCATGAAAATATTTTCTAAAAATTACAATTTAGAAAAATCTACGATGAATAAACTTTTCACTGATATGCACACATTCCACGCTATACCGAATTGAAATTATTGAGTTTTGATAGAAATTATTACGATGATGGAAAGTTAAGGATAAAAGATTTGAAATTTTTTGAAAAATAATCCAAAAATATTGGAAGTTTGTAGGTGACTTCACTGAAAACCTTCAGGAGACTACAACTCCTTCACTAGGGATCACCTTAGGGTTTAAAGGCTTGTTGCATTTGCTAAATGCAATCGTGCTCCCTACGAAAGTGGCATTTAAATTTTTAATTTTAGGATAGTTTAATTTTCCTTGTTTGCTAGGGACTAGTAAAACTTAAGTTTGGAGGTGTGATCAGTCATATAATTTATCATTTTATCACCCTTAACTTACTGATGCTGAACTTTAATTTGCTACTAATAACTTACTAATGTGTAGATATTAGAGATAACCAGTAAAAGAGAACCTAAGTGTTAATATTCATCAAAGTGAACTCAAATAGCAGTAAGAATGACGATTGAGAGAATAAGACGATTCACCATTACAAGAAAGATGAAAAATTATACTTAACAATTTTGTGCTACTGCTGAAGTGAGAAGAAAGAAACGAGAAATCATAATGTTACGATTCTTTAAAAAGGTGATTATTCAAAAACGACAAAAGAGTAAAAGATGACAAGAGAAGAAAAGGCGATCATTGGTAATAGAAAATCGTCCAAAGACCAAGTTCAGTATGAAAGCCCTGAGAATAGAAAATCGTGATTTATAATTTTCCAAAAAAGCTATAATAGAATAAGAAATTATGATTGACGATTTCCTAGAATGGAAGCTTTCTATTGGTGATGATCACAACAAAAAACTATCACCGCTATGAACAAAATTAGAAGATCTCTAGAAGTCTAGTGAATTATGGATCTGAGAAGATTGATGAAAATACACTGCGAAGATCTTTGCTGCCGTTACTAAAGAACAAACCAGAAGCATATCTACCGTCTAAAGTAAGGAAGAATAAAATTAGGAATTAGAGTTATATTAGGAATCTTTTATTTTAGTAGTTTCTTTTATTAGAATTAGAAATTTTTATAACCTGACTCCTTATGATCTATAAATAAGAGAGCCCAGTGTAGGAATAAGCATCGAAGAATTTCAGCATCAATTGACGACTGAGGTTGGATTTTCTTCCGATCAAAATAGTGTAATATAGTTAGAGTAGATTAGATATCAGAGATTTCTCAAGAGAAATTGACGACTGTAATTGGGTGCTGAAGATTAGTTTAGATATCCTAGTTTCTCAGAAGCAATTGATGACTGCGGCTGAGGGGTGAAAGATATTTATTTGCTTTCTAGTTTAGATTTTATTTGTTTTATTTACAGCTTTGTAAATATCTCCAAGTTTTAATTTGAATTGACGACTCAGGTTAGAATTTGCAAATTAGTGTAACGATTTTTACTTTTCCATCATCAGTTTTTTAAGATTTGATTGACACCCAGATTTTAGGAAGTTGTTGATTAGATTAAATCTGTATTGATTGGATCTTAGACTTGATTGACGATCAATACTATGAAACTAAAGATATAGTGTAACGATACTATTTAAATTCATAAATATCCGACAGCTGAAGATTAGGATTGACGACCTCAATCAGAACGAGGATTTAGATTTATTTTATGCACTTTAGATTAAAAAATCATTCTTTTATTCATATTTCTCCAGTAGATTAGATCTTAAAGATAAATAGAAGTTTTTAAGATAAGGTTTTAAGTAGAAGATATATATAAGAAGTAATTCGATAAATAAACTTCCTTGTAGGAATAATCCTATACTAGTACTATAATTTCTATTGTGCGCTTGTAATAGGTTAAGACTTGAGTTTAACATAATAATAATATACATAATAAGCTAACCACCAGGCATCAAATGTTACTTTGCACACTTTCGATGCTTAAAAAATTTGGTAAAACAAGAGAATGTTCTTCATTCTTGGAAATTCTGAAATCCAGTTGTGCTCCAAGCAAATAGAAATTCCAGAGTGAAATTCAAATTGGACATGGTCATGCTAGAATAGTTAATCGCTGCAAAAGGTCATTTAAAACAGTTTAAAAAATTGTAACCTTATAATCGAACTGTTGATTCTTCAATTCATATTCACTAAGGATCCCAGTTCTGTAAGGATATTCTGATATGAAGGCCTCATACTCCAATTGTGAAGATACTATATAATCTCTATCTCAAAGATGTTAGTGAAGATAATGGCTCATGACCTACATTTAAACACCAAAACGGTTCTTAAATGATCTTTCTCCATTAAAGTTAGACTGTTTATCTCACACCATTAAAGTGAGTATTATCATTATGCTGTGTGGCACACATCTGTGATCAATCTAAATTGTCCAAGTGGCAATCTATCATGGGAACATTTCTCAACCCAAAGAAACATGGCTATAAGTGGTTGTGAACCATCCGATTGATGAACTTTAATATCAGGCACTAAAACTAAAAACAATGATTGATATTATAGTTCACAGATCGAATGGTTTAAATCTCACTAAAACATTATTTTTGAACTTGTTGCACTTTTGGCTATGATATATAGCTTTGACAGTACGGATTACCCACATCTTAAACCATTGATTGTGTAAGGTCATTTAAACATCATTTTGGTGTTTAAATGACGGTCGGGCCCAAAAATTTAACATGGTCTTCATCTAGAGTCCGCAGTATGGAAACATACCTGATAGAGTATTAGAAAGCAAAAAAGAAAAAAGGAAAAACGCCATGCCAAAATTACCTTACTGTATCACACATGTGTAACAGAAAACTGAGTTTGGTCCTTGATAACAAGAAATGAGGAATCAGTAGTGTCGTCCTTACTCTAAAAAATTAAGAAAATTACATATATTCAGTTATCCAGACTTAAAACTCCAAAAAATGAGCTGATATAGTTTAATAGTTTGTATTAAATTTGAGAATTACCTTTTCATACACATAAATTTCCATCAGCATGGGCAACAATGAAAGCACCTTCTCCTTCAGGCACTCACGCGATACTTGTGCATCGACTGCGGAAAAGAAATAGTAGCTTCCACCCTCAGATTAATCAATAAACATAAACATCTACAGTAGGGGCTAAACAGAAATGGAGGTATACAAAAACCAACATATTATAAATACATATAATAAACGTACCAATAATTGACCTTGTAATTCCAAAATTTCACAAATGTTGCAGGGTTATGACCCAGTAATGGCAATATAATTAAAGAAATAAAAAAAGAATACCAGAGGAGAATAGTCTGTATTTTAGTTATTGGTTATAGAGTCAGTCGAAATTTAGGTTCAACTAAAGATCTCCTAAACTTTTTTTATTGGTAGAAGATTTCATGAACATTGTCAATAGCATGTGCATTGGGATGTTAAACTGGCCGCATAATCAGAGTAGCCATTTTAATTAAGCAAAAAACTGGACTGATATTTAATTGGGAAATGAAGCAAAGCTTTCTAATGCCTAATTAAGCGTTGTAAATTCTAATTCAAAAATTAGCAGAGAAGCCATTTTAAATATCAGACCAACTTAAACCAGTACTTAAGATGGTACTTACACTGATTCCAGGATGTTTAATAAAGTAGCTAAAAGAAGCTTCATTCCAGTACCTAAATTGGTTTTTAAACTGGCTTCTCTGCTATTGTCCTTCCAGTTTACTTCTAGGTTATACTTAAAAAATATCAATTTAAATTAAAAGCTAAAAAAGAACTAGTTTAATAAGTAGCAGCTTCATGCATACAAAAGAACAGATTTATATATAGCATTTAACAAATTTGGATTAACTACCACCTATATTACCAAATACCAGTTTAAGTAGCAGTTATGAAATGCTACTTGAACTACCTACTGATATTAACAAATAGCAGGAAATTTATGTCCATTAAAGCCACTTTAACTGGCACTTAAACTACCAATTCGAGAAATTATATTTTGGTACTAGTTTAAGCTGCTGAGATTAGAGTTAATATAACTTTAAGCTCCCGTTAAAACAAAGAAGCCAGTTTAACTTAACACAATCTGTAACTTAAGAATCAGAAAAGCCCACTAGGCTGCATGCCACATTTCTCTCTCTCTCTCTAAAAAACACACTTTACATATATAACAAACACACACACACACACACACACACACACATATATATATATATATAATATGATTGTATGAAGCACATTATCATAATAATTATGAGGTTGCACCCATGTTAAGGTAGACTATATAAGATGAAAACAGAGGAAAACTTGAGCGAAGGCAAACCACGCTGCCGGGAAATATGTGATCATATATATACGAAATGCAGTATTCCTGAGGCGATCCTTAAGAAGAAAGAAATGAGCGGCACCCAAGTAGACTAAATCTTTGGTAAATCCATATATTCGCTCTAAAAAATTTGGCTCTCGATCTAAAACCCACTTCAGAAATGTAAAATTTCAGAAATCGCGAGATTCGATGAGTACCAAAGGGGAACTTGGCGCTCGATCATCATTATGTAATAAATCCAGAGAGAAGATGATCTAAAAAAATTAGAGAGAAGACGATCTAAGAAATCTCTATATTTGTATTACATAGAGAAGAGGATAGAGAAGATGATCTTCGACGTTGGGTTGGTGCTCGATCTTCTACGAGCTCCATTGGCGACGGAGATTAAGAAGACGATAGAGAAGTAGGATGCTCTTGGCGCTTGATTGGCTTGTTCTTTGACATCAGAGCTCAAACCCTAGCCTAGCTGATGATCGAATCATGGATCAAATCCCAGCTCGGATGCGATTGAATCTGAACCAAAATCGGAGCTCAAATCTGGAGTGAGGAGTTCAAATTGGAGCCCAAATCCTAACTATTAGGGTTCTTCTTTAAAATCGGAGCTCAAACCCTAAATGTAGCTGATGATAGGAGAAATTGAGTACGAAGGATGCAAGGGAATCGATAGCTAATGATAAGAGAAATGGAATAGAAATGGTCGTCGTTTGAGCTCATTTTATAGGGGAAGAGTTTTATTAACTGCTGAATAGAAGTAGGAAGGTTTGCATACTAAAATAGTGACCGATTTTTACTTTAAGATCCATAAAAACTTCAGCGAGATTTTGATGCTCTCTTTTTTACACTCTTTTATTATTGTGGTGTGAATGAAAGCAGATGAAGCGTATCTTACACTGCGCAATGATCTAAAGTCTAATTCTTATGGCTTATAATAAAGGGAACATGATGGGAGAGAAATAATAAATCACAATAATGACAATAATTTGAAAACTCAAGTACCCTACTCAAAATTCAGGCTCAGTTGGATTGAAATTTAGTTTTCCCTACAATTAGGTTTTGATTTGGCCCAAAACTCTGCAAAACGAATTACTCGAGAAACTTGATGTGTAACTCATCAAACCAGATCAAAGATATGACAAATTCAAAAAAAAAAAGCACTCAAATTGTAATAGCCCGAAAAATCACACAAAACTATAACCTCGGGATCCGTGCCCGATCGGTCACAGGTTTGACCAATTAGGAGTTCAATAATTAGCATTGAGTGTGATGAACGAATGAGATGTGATGGTTTGTGTAGCTATGTGGTGTGTGTTGTAAATCTGAAGTCGCTTACACCTACTGCGGTGTATGTGCTCAACACACAAAGAGGGGGATAGATAAAAGGGTTTAATAACCCTAAAATCCTAGAAAATTGGTTGTTGAAGGAGTAAAGAAGAGAGAGAGAGGAGTAAAGAGGGTGATAAAGCAAGGAGTCCTTGTGGGTGATTGGAAGGGGGATTCAAGTATTAAAGAGGCCGATTCTGCGCAAGGAATCCGTTAGAGCCAAAGCTGGAACCCTAGCCTTCCAACCACTTGATTTGAAATCAATTTGAGATTGATTCAAGGTAAACTTTTGTGAATGAAATGCATAGATTGTAGTTGAAAATGGGGTAAATCATAGGTAAATGGTTTAGAAAAAATAGAGGAAAAAGTGTGGAAAAAGATTGAATCGACAATTTCGATTAATCAAATTGGGTTTCGATTAATCGAAATTTGCCAGGAAGTTGAAAAGTCAAGAGATGATTTCGATTAATCAATTGGAGTTCGATTAATCGACTTTGATTTCGATTAATCGATTTGGGTATCGATTAATCGATCGAACCTCCGTGGACCTGTGTGGAGGAAATGACTTGTAGAAAATCGACTGATCGAAATGGAATTTCGATTAATCGATTTCAATTTTCGATTAATCGATTTGGGATCGAGTAATCGATGTTAAGTACTCGATTACTCGAATTGAGAATCGACTTGGTGAAAGAGAGAATTTGATTAATCAATTAGATTCGATTAATCGAATGAAAATCTCGATTAATCGATTTTAGAATCGATTAATCGATATTGACTTTCGATTAATCGATTTTGGAAATCGATTAATCGAATCAGGTTCGATTAATCGATTTTGAAGTTCGATTAATCGACTGAGATAAATTATGTTGACTTTTGAGTTTGACTCTAAGCTTCATGGAGGATCTTGGACCTCCTTTATTGCATCTTTAGTGATGTGTTTCACCTGTTATGTGGTACCATAGGTGGTACGTGTGAACTAGTGCACAAGGAGCCACGTGGGACCTTGATGCGTTGAGCAAACAAAGACTTGAGGTAGGGAACACCTTGAACATGTACTTTATTTTACAAGAGCATGTATGTAGTGATATAGAATTCAATTCAAATGTTTTATTTCTTAAGAATTGGGAAAAGTGTGTGTGTGTGACATCCATAAGAGTAATTATAATGAGCCATCCCCAGGGGATGAAGAAATAAAGAGATCAGTGCATCAGGTGTGATGCGAGTGAATGGATACATCCCAAGGATGTATCCAAGATTGAATCATGTTTGATAGGGCCTAACTGATATAAGATAGCACACTTACACGGTGAATAATTATATGTAAGGCACCGATATTTTTGTTATTTGAGGTTTGATAGGGTACCCCACCGACGTGGCGGGATATCCACGATTGACACGGCAGGATATCCGTGACCGATACGGCGGCGAAACCGTAGGCCAGTGCGGAGGTTTATCCGTACATAGTAAGCACACCCCAGGGGTGTTGATTTGAGACAAGTGAAATCCCGCCACCAATCCTCAGGGGAAAGGGGCTTGGGTACTATATGGTATTCCCAAGGAATACGCTAAAAGTGTCTATATAGATGACGATGAAGGGTATCTCATCGGGGATCGATGCTATATTGCTCGGGGATTACTTAAGTTGAAAGTTTAAGTTTTGCTTTAGGCCTTTTCAGCATCATTCATGAGTAAATGAAAACATAAGTAATCAACAGTGAAATGAAATGCTTTTTAACTGTTTTCATCAATAACTGCATAGACACATCATGCATGGCATATCATAGAATATATGTGAGTGATAATTTATATGTTCAACTGTGT
The DNA here is from genome assembly GCA_021018995.1 of Chloranthus sessilifolius. Lineage (NCBI taxonomy): Eukaryota > Viridiplantae > Streptophyta > Magnoliopsida > Chloranthales > Chloranthaceae > Chloranthus > Chloranthus sessilifolius. The sequence goes on along the minus strand of CM037587.1, from coordinate 17,096,388 downwards.
TTTGTTCCCTATTGAGCTAGGATGTAGCTCACCCTATAGACTATACGTCGCAGGTCCACTACTAGCAGCTGCCAAGGCTTCAGGAGAAGCTGACCCAGGTGAGTCGGACCTTGCGGCCGGCGAAGAGTTGGAGCCACCTCCTGAGGACTTCTTCTAGAGGACTCCGTTGTGCCACTTTGAGGGCTTTTTGAGAGAGAATTGTACGGCTTGGTATGTCAAGCCTTGATTTTGTTTAAACCATGTATATATGGAGTTGGGATTATTCTTTTGGGACGAACCATCCGTGATGATTGCTATCATCGATGGTTCGGATCGGTTCTCCATTCATGCAGAGGCATGAGGGTAGAACTGTCTTTTGGAGAATCACTTAATATAGATTTAATTTTCGCAGCTCCTTTATTATTTCATTGTATGCTTGATATGCCAATGTTCCGTGCTTAGCTAAGGGGCACGGTCAAGATGATCGTGCTGATGGCACGGGTTTCGGGGTGTCGAAATCTGGGCTGTCACAGTTGGTATCAAAGCTATTTTCTTTTAGCAATTCTGACAATGGTTCTTTGGTCAGAACATAGGGGCTTCTGCTAACGAAACTTTAGTTTCAAATGCAACCGCAAATGTCATCTAGAGGAAGAGGCCGACCGAGGGAGGCCAAAGAGAGAGTCTACGAGGTGGAGATGATTACATCTCTCCTACTAATAGGAGGCCCTGTGGGGCGAGTAGTAGACAAAGATAATGAAGAGGACCGAGATCGGCAGGATCAAGATCTAAGAGAACAAGAGAGAGTGAGAGAAAGACAAGAAGACAGAGAAGAGCGACAAAGGATGATGCACACTATGGAGACTATGGCAGCTGCCATGGCACAATAAGCCGCATCCTTTGCAGCTCATGCGTCAAGAGAACAGCCCACCTACACCACAGGGACTCACGCCTGTGCCCTCATCTTTCTGAGTTTAGAGGATGAGACCTCCTTCATTTTCTCAAGTGCATACAATGGCCCGAGAACCGGGCTGATGGAGATGGAGAAAGTCTTTAGCGTGCTAACATGCACGGAAGATGAGAGTGTGAGATGGGCAGCTTATATGTTGGATGGGGAGGCTGGGCCTTGGTGGAAGTCCGTGATACGGACTCGGGCTCAGGAGACCCCAGAGTTGCCTTGGACTTGGGAGGAGTTTGTTGAGGAGTTCAACAAACAATATTTTCCGGAAGTGGTGAGGAACCAGCTTGAGATACAATTTTTACAGTTAGTACAAGGGAGGATGACAGTGAGAGAATATGGGATAGAGTTTCTACGACTTGCCCGTTTTGCTCCGGATTACGTCGCTACCGAAGTGATGAAATCCAAGAGGTTTTAGCAAGGTTTGAAGCCTGAGATTAGGGGAGGCGTAGCTCCATTTCAGCTGAGAACCTATGAAGAGGTCATGAGTAAAGCACTAGTGGTTGAAGAGGAGAATACAAATAGAGAGCAGCAGAGAGGAGGAAATGAACAAGGAAGATCGGGGCACTATGAACCAGTGAACAAAAAGCCGAGGTTCGTAGCGCAAGATCAGAGACCACAGTTCCAAGGGGGTTTCGAAAGGCCGGCGCAACAACAACACCAACAGAGGTTTCCATTACTTGCGTCGGGGAGACCTTTTCGCTATGAGAGCCCTGCCATGTCTACTGGCGCCACTATCACACAGGGTTCTCATACTGTTTCTTCTGCACCTCGGGAGACTTGCACAAAGTGTGGCAAGCCTCATAGAACAGTGGATTGTAGATTGGGAACTAGGGGTTGTTTCCGATGTGGCAAGGTGGGCCACTTGATCAAGGATTGCCCCGAGGCGGATAAAAGAAAGACGGCTTCAGTTGCAGCGCCACGACCCATTCAAGCAAGGAAGCCGATCGTTCAGGGGAGAGCCTATGCAGTCACTGCTCAGGAAGCAGGGAACGTGCATGACGTCATCCAAGGTGAGACTCGTTAAAATTAAAGAAAATTTTCATTTCATTAAAATTTTAGATAGAGAAGGAGCATGCATTAGAAATTGTATAGATTTTTTTTCTCAATACAAAAAGCTGTATGTGAATTAAGAGTGTAAATTGATGTGTAAATTATTGTATGTATGTATGTATACTATAGGTACTTTAAACATATATGAAAAAGGATGCTTCGGTGGATATGACGCTCGAGTGTTGATAGACCCAGGGTCTACCCACTCATTCGTCACTCCACGTTTCGCCAAGAAGATGAAGATTGTTCCAGAGGCGTTGGATTTCATCCTATCTGTGTCTATTCTGACTGGAGAGTTAGTAGACACGGAGTTAGCTTGCAAATCCATCATTGTAGCAGTTCGAGACTTAGAGGTGCATGAATTGGAAGCAAAGTTGATACTGTTAGACATGCAGGGGTTTGATGTGATCCTTGGCATGGACTGGTTGGCGCAGCATTGTGCAACCGTCGATTGCAAGAACAAGGTAGTCATTTTCAGACCCAACACAAGAAGATCATTTCGGTTTCAAGGAGTGAGGTCGTCATCTGTGCCACTGATCTCAGCAGTAAGGGCCGAGAAAATGATCAGAAAGGGTTGCAGTGGATACTTAGCTTTCTTAAAGGAGGACAAGGAAGAAAAGAACGTCATTTCTGAGATAGCAGTTGTGCGAGACTTCGCCGACGTGTTTCCAGAGGAATTGCCTGGATTACCTCCAGAAAGAGAAGTAGAATTCGCCATTGACTTAGCACCAGGAACGGAGCCTATTTCGAAAGCGCCTTATAGAATGGCTCCTGCTGAGTTAAAGGAGTTGAAGGAACAACTACAAGAACTTATGGACAAGGGGTTTGTTAGACCGAGCGTGTCTCCATGGGGAGCACCGGTCTTGTTTGTCAAGAAGAAGGATGGGTCAATGCGGCTATGCATTGACTATCGACAATTGAACAAACTTACTGTGAAGAATCGCTACCCTTTGCCTAGAATTGACGTTCTATTCGACCAACTGCAAGGAGCAAGGTATTTTTCCAAGATCAACTCGAGAGGTATCATCGATTCTTGAGTCAAGGCCGAGGACATTCAAGACGACTTTCCAGGACACGGTATGGACACTATGAATTCTTTGTGATGCCGTTTGATTGACGAATGCTCGGCCGCTTATGGATCTGATGAACCGAGTGTTTAAACCACACTTGGACTCTTGCGTCGTAGTGTTTGTCGATGATATTTTGATATACTCCAAATCCAAGATGGAACACGAAGAACATTTGAGGATTGCTCTACAGACGCTACGTGAACACCAATTGTACGCCAAACTCAGCAAGTGTTAGTTTTGGTTGGAAGAAGTTAGCTTTTTGGGACATGTTGTCTCAAAGCATGGTGTCACCAGAGATCCAAAGAAAGATAGAAGCGAGTCAAAAGACAAAGGACCGATGTTCAAGTTTTCGGGCTTAGTAGTTATTATCGACGTTTCCGAGGGGTTTTCAAAGATATCGGGACCTCTCACAAAGTCGATAATTTAAAAGATTCAAGGTTTGAGTGGAGTGAGGCATGCGAGAAGAGTTTTCAAGAACTCAAAACGAGACTCACTTCGGCTTCAATGCTAGCGATTCCTTCAGGCAGTGGAGGATACGCCGTGTACAGCGACGCGTCATACAATGGCCTTGGTTGTGTGCTCAACCAACACAAGAAGGTGATAGCTTACGGATCAAGACAGCTGAAAGAACACGAGAAAAATTACCCGACTCATGACTTGGAACTGACAGCAGTCATTTTTGCACTAAAGATTTGGAGACATTACTTGTATGGTGAGACTTTTGAAATTTTCACCGATCATAAGAGCCTCCGATACCTGTTTACACAGAAAGAGCTCAACATGAGACAGCGCAGGTGGATGGAATTCCTCAAGGATTACGATTGCTCCATACAATACCATCCAGGCAAGGCGAATGTTGTAGCTGATGCATTGAGTCGGAAAGGTTCAGCTCAGTTAGCTTGTTTGGTTTTGGGTATGCACCGTTGGAAATTATTGGAAGATCTGGCATTCTACGATGCGAACATTGAGTTAAAAGCCACCGGATCCTTTTTGGCTAACATATCGGTAAAGCCTGTGATATTTGAACATATCCACGATCTACAGATGAAAGATCTGACATTGACAAAGATTCATCAAGACGTCAGTGAAGGCATCAGGTCGGACTTCTCGGTTAAAGAAGATGGTTCTTTATTGTTTAAGGGCCGTCTATGCATTCCGGACAATGCCGATCTAAGACGAACGATTCTTGATGAGGCCCATAAGTCAAATTATGCTATCCACCCTGGTAGCACCAAAACGTACCAAGATTTGAAAAAGAACTACTGGTGGAGAGGACTGAAACAAGACGTGGCCGAGTACGTGTCACGGTGTTTGACTTGTCAGCAAGTGAAGGTTGATCATAGACATCCTGCTGGACTATTGCAACCTTTACCAATACCAGAATGGAAGTGGGAATTGATCTCAATGGACTTCATTGTTGGATTACCCCAGCATCGCTAAGAGACACAAATGCCATTTGGGTCGTCAGAGACCGATTGACCAAATCAACAAGACTTTTTGCCGTCAATAATACTACGTACAAAGCAGGAAGATCGATTTATACATGAAGGAGATTGTAAGATTACATGGGATTCCAAGCAGCATAGTTTCAAATCGTGACCCACTATATACTCCAAGTTTTGGAAGAAATTTCAAGAAGGAATGGGAACACGGCTAGACTTTAGTTCAGCTTTCCATCCTCAAACTGATGGACAGACAGAGCGAGTGAACCAAGTAATAGAAGACATGCTCAGAGCATGCATGTTTGATATGGAAGGATATCTTGGGATGAGTATCTACCGATGCTCGAGTTCGCTTACATCAACAGGTTCCAAACGAGCATTGGCATGGCACCGTATGAAGCTCTATATGGACGATTTATGTAAATCACCCCTCAATTGGGAGGAAACAGAGAAATTTGTGTTAGGGCCAAAACTACTTGAAGATAACGCCACCGTTGTTCAATTATCGAGAAAGGTCAAGTCACAGTGTAGACAAAAAAGTTACGCCGACATGAAGCGGACTAGTGTCGACTATAAAGTGGGCGAGCACGTGTTTGTGAAAGTGTCACCTATGAAAGGTGTAATGAGATTTGGTAAGAGAGGGAAGTTAAGTCCACGTTATGTTGGACCATTTGAAATTTTGGGACGCGTAGGTGAAGTTGCGTATCGCGTTGGTTTACCACCGCTGTTTGATCGAGTACATAACGTGTTCCACATATCGATACTCAGGAAGTACGTGAATGATCCGTCTCATGTATTAGGAAAGCAACCTATAGAGATGTGTGAGGACATGAGCATGATAGAGGAACCAGTGGAGATCTTGGATCGAAAGGAACAAGCATCACAAGACTAAAGTGATTCCCTTAGTGCTTGTTCGATGGAACAATCATCCAAAAGAAGAGGCTACTTGGGAACGAGAGGCCGATGTGAAAGAACAATATCCAGCCTTGTTTCTAACGACGTGAGAATTCAATGTAAACCACAAACGTGTTCGTGGAATCTCCACGATCCTTGTAATTCGATGGAAATTTTGCTCAAATGTATGATTAAAGGAATATTTTTTTTCTTGTATATATATGACCAAGTGAATGTGTTTTTATGGATCTACGAACCACTTGATGTCATAAATTGTCAAAAATAATCAAAGAACCAAAGAACTTGAAAAATCTGCAGAAATTGGGCAAAACCGATTAATCGAATTTCAAATCGATTAATCGAATTTCAAATCGATTAATCGATTTGGAATTTTGATTAATCAATTTTGTTCGATTAGTCGACTGGCAGGTGCCAGTGACTGGAAATGGAAATGAGAGTTAGAAAATACATAGAATGCAACTTCGATTGATCGAGTTATAATTTCGATTAATCGATTTGGGATCGATTAATCGAACTGCAAGTTCGATTAATCGAACAAACTGGGAATGTTAGAGGAATTGGGAGTAAATTAATGAAAATTCGATTAATCGAAGCAGTGTCGATTAATCGATTTTGGATTTCGATTAATCGAACTGGATCTCGATTAATCGATTTACTAAAGGGGACTTGGAGGAAATTGAAGTCAGATAGACGATTTCGATTAATCGAAGTGAATTTCGATTAATCGATTTTGAAATTTCGATTAATCGAAATGGATTTCGATTAATCGAATACTTAAGAAATTCTGGAAATTTAGAAGTTATTGCACGATTTCGATTAATCGAAGTGAAATTCGATTAATCGATTTTGGAATTTCGATTAATCGAAATGGATTTCGATTAATTGACTGGCTCGCTCCAGTGAGCTCAAAAACTTGAATTTTTAAACGGATACGATTTCAATTAATCGAAATGTTTTCGATTAATCGAATTTAACTTTCGATTGATCGATTTGGGAAATCGATTAATCAATTTTGCGCGGCTTAACCTAGTTTTGAATCTCGATTAATCGATTCTGAATTTCGATTAATCGAGCCGGGGCTTATATAAATAAATTTGGGGATTTCACTCCCCATTCGAAACCATTTCACCTAGGGATTTTGGGCGTTTCGGTTTCCCCTTCTTCTCCAACCAACCAAGCGGTCTAGGGTTTGGATTTTCCGTCGATTCACATCCACATTCGCCTTCGAAACCTAAGGTAAACCCTAGATTTCCATTTTTCCTTCAATTTGAGCTATAAGAACCCTAGATTCTTACTATTTCCCCACCATGCCACCCAAGACTAGGTTGTCTTCAAAGAAGGCGACTTCTAAGCTCCCGGTTCAGCGTAAGAACGCCACACCACCACCACCTACCCCATCGCCAGTGAGGACTCCATCACCGTCGGCATCGGAGACCACCTCCGGTTCGACGAGCGCATCCTCGCGCGAGTCTTCCCGCGAATCGACCCCAATGCCCCCACCACCCACTAACGTGGTGCAACCAAATGAATGGTGGGTGGCAAAGACCTTTGCGGTCGAATACATTATCGACCCTACCCTATTCACAAATCCCGATTTGCCGGGCGAGACCCAGTGGGCTCGAAATTACCTCAACAACGCCGGTCTAGGCAACGTTCTCAAACCAATCCGGGGTTCTTACTACCCTAGATTGGTGAGATTATTCTACCAAGGGCTTGTGGACGGCCCGATCGACGACGTGATCAAGACCACTATTGAGGGTCGCGACTACACGATCACTCGTCGCCACATACACGAGGTGCTCGAGTGCTACCTCGATTTCACCCCCGAGACTACCCTATTCCCACCCTTCGAGGAGGACCCTCGATTTGAAGAAATCATGACCCGTATGACCAACGGGAAAAAGGGGTCGGGATCCTCCATCAAGAGGGTTGACCTTCCCCACTACATGTGGATGCTTGATTCAATAATCATGTGTAACCTATAGCGCGCCACGACACGAGGCGTGGACAAAGTGCAATGTGCACTTTATGCGGCCTTCTGTGGTCGATGGTTTGATGCTACCATGGTCATCCTAGAAGGGATGAGGTACATCAAGGGAAAGTTAATGAAGGGCAACATGAGGCCCAAGGAGAAGATGCCATATGCTCGGCTCATCTCGAGCATGTTGGAGTGTTACTCCGATGATCCCTCCTACATCATCTCGCCTCACGAGGTGAGGGCTACGGATCACGTGAAGACGTTTTCCAAGTCTTCATGGACCCGTAGCTACAATTTACTAAAGCGGACCCTACCGGCTCCGGGTCCCGCTTCGGTAACCCCAGCAGCAGCAGTAGCACCGCCACCACCCCCACCACCTCAGCAGGACCCACCCGTGGGTGGGGCACACCCTGTCCCCGCTGAGCCATCCATGGAGAGGGCTCCCTCTCATACCGCAGCCTCACCGACGCCACCTACCCACTCCGCGCCCGCGACACCCACCTCATCATACCGCCGGCGCACCGCTCCATCCGGTTCTACCATCGAGGACGTGTTGGCTCGCATGGAGGCCAACAACGAACGGATGAATCAGAGGATGGACTTCTTGATGTTCCACACCCTCCGCTACATCTACCCGACGGACTACCACCGTGGGACGGACCGCCTTCCACAGAGGTCCCGTTTTCCATCCCACCACCGCCACTACTGACGCGACTCCTTCCACATCTACATCCGCACCGCACACAGAGACGCTCCAGCCACAGCCGTCGCTACCTCCGCCTACTCAGCCTGCACGGTCTCCACCACCGCTACCACAGCCAGCTCCAGCAGACCCACCAGCCCCTGTAGCACCCGACCAGCCTGGCAAGGGGACTGTCTGAGTCTTGTATTTATTTTTACATTTTGATTATATACCTGTAGATTTCTTTTGTACGCCAACTTATTTGGCATTGTAAAAATTTTCAATTTTAAATACAAATCAAAATTTTTGTATAAATTGTTCCAATTCGTCAAATTTAAATTCTATGCTGGTATTTGTAACTATCTCAAGCCGTCTGAGTCTACTCGACCGCCTCACCTGAGAGTGTGGGGAGGGAGAGAGGGAGGCCCAGACCGACGAACCTTGGGTTATTTTCGAGGACAAAAATTCCCAAGGTGGGGAGGATGTAATAGCTCGAAAAATCACACAAAACTATAACCTCGGGATCCGTGCCCGATCGGTCACAGGTTTGACCAATTAGGAGTTCAATAATTAGCATTGAGTGTGATGAACGAATGAGATGTGATGGTTTGTGTAGCTATGTGGTGTGTGTTGTAAATCTGAAGTTGCTTACACCTACTGCGGTGTATGTGCTCAACACACAAAGAGGGGGATAGATAAAAGGGTTTAATAACCCTAAAATCCTAGAAAATTGGTTGTTGAAGGAGTAAAGAAGAGAGAGAGAGGAGTAAAGAGGGTGATAAAGCAAGGAGTCCTTGTGGGTGATTGGAAGGGGGATTCAAGTATTAAAGAGGCCGATTCTGCGCAAGGAATCCGTTAGAGCCAAAGCTGGAACCCTAGCCTTCCAACCACTTGATTTGAAATCAATTTGAGATTGATTCAAGGTAAACTTTTGTGAATGAAATGCATAGATTGTAGTTGAAAATGGGGTAAATCATAGGTAAATGGTTTAGAAAAAATAGAGGAAAAAGTGTGGAAAAAGAAAATTTGAATCTGACAATTTCGATTAATCGAAATTGGGTTTCGATTAATCGAAATTGGCCAGGAAGTTGAAAAGTCAGTAGACCCCGATTTCGATTAATCGAATTGGAGTTCGATTAATCGACTTTGGATTTCGATTAATCGATTTGGGTATCGATTAATTGACTGGGAACCTCCAGTGGACCCCAGGGGGCTGGAGGAAATGACTTGTAGAAAATCGACTGATCGAAATGGAATTTCGATTAATCGATTTCAATTTTCGATTAATCGATTTGGGATCGATTAATCGATGTTAATAACTCGATTACTCGAATTGAGAATCGACTTGGCTGAGCAGAGAATTTCGATTAATCGAATTAGGATTCGATTAATCGAATGAAAATCTCGATTAATCGATTTTAGAATCGATTAATCGATATTGACTTTCGATTAATCGATTTTGGAAATCGATTAATCGAATCAGGTTCGATTAATCGATTTTGAAGTTCGATTAATCGACTGAGATAAATTATGTTGACTTTTGAGTTTGACTCTAAGCTTCATGGAGGATCTTGGACCTCCTTTATTGCATCTTTAGTGATGTGTTTCACCTGTTATGTGGTACCATAGGTGGTACGTGTGAACTAGTGCACAAGGAGCCACGTGGGACCTTGATGCGTTGAGCAAACAAAGACTTGAGGTAGGGAACACCTTGAACATGTACTTTATTTTACAAGAGCATGTATGTAGTGATATAGAATTCAATTCAAATGTTTTATTTCTTAAGAATTGGGAAAAGTGTGTGTGTGTGACATCCATAAGAGTAATTATAATGAGCCATCCCCAGGGGATGAAGAAATAAAGAGATCAGTGCATCAGGTGTGATGCGAGTGAATGGATACATCCCAGGGATGTATCCAAGATTGAATCATGTTTGATAGGGCCTAACTGGTATAAGATAGCACACTTATACGGTGAATAACTATATGTAAGGCACCGATATTTTTGTTATTTGAGGTTTGATAGGGTACCCCACCGACGTGGCGGGATATCCACGACTGACACGGCAGGATATCCGTGACCGATACGGCGGCGAAACCGTAGGCCAGTGCGGAGGCTTATCCATACACAGTAAGCACACCCCAGGGGTGTTGATTTGAGACAAGTGAAACCCCGCCACCAATCCTCAGGGGAAAGGGGCTTGGGTACTATATGGTATTCCCAGGGAATACGCTAAAAGTGTCTATATAGATGACGATGAAGGGTATCTCATCGGGGCTCGATGCTATATTGCTCGGGGATTACTTAAGTTGAAAGTTTAAGTTTTGCTTTAGGCCTTTTCAGCATCATTCATGAGTAAATGAAAACATAAGTAATCAACAGTGAAATGAAATGCTTTTTAACTGTTCTCATAAATAACTGCATAGACACATCATGCATGACATATCATAGAATATATGTGAGTGGTAATTTATATGTTCAACTGTGTTTTGTTCCCTATTGAGCTAGGATGTAGCTCACCCTATAGACTATACGTCGCAGGTCCACTACTAGCAGCTGCCGAGGCTTCAGGAGAAGCTGACCCAGGTGAGTCGGACCTTGCGGCCGGCGAAGAGTTGGAGCCACCTCCTGAGGACTTCTTCTAGAGGACTCCGTTGTGCCACTTTGAGGGCTTTTTGAGAAAGAATTGTACGGCTTGGTATGTCAAGCCTTGATTTTGTTTAAACCATGTATATATGGAGTTGGGATTATTCTTTTGGGACGAACCATCCGTGATGATTTCTATCATCGATGGTTCGGATCGATTCTCCATTCATGCAGAGGCATGAGGGTAGAACTGTCTTTTGGAGAATCACTTAATATAGATTTAATTTTCGCAGCTCCTTTATTATTTCATTGTATGCTTGATATGCCAATGTTCCGTGCTTAGCTAAGGGGCACGATCAAGATGATCGTGCTGATGGCACGGGTTTCGGGGTGCCGAAATCCGGGCTGTCACACAAATGTCCTGAACATTTTATGAAACACACTAAAAACTTGAAAGTTTGTCCGTATCAATAGCAACTTGCCTAATATCTTGTGGCGTGTTATCATTATGATGGAACTATAGGAGACATGATTACACATTGAAAGATAACTAATTGCAAAGTTGATAAGCATAAAATAAATACTAACCCATGATTGCTGCTAGCAAATTGTTCCCGTTCATCCAAAATTAGAATCACTTCATAGACATCCTCAAATTGCAACTAAAATTATATTTATTTATTTTTTTAAAAATCAATCAAACTTCAAAAAGAAAAGGAAGTAAAAGTAATGTTTAGAAGATACCATCTACACAGTTCGGCCTCCTCTCACAGAATCGAACTTGGCAACAAATGATCGAGATGTGAATGAAATCCGAGCTGATGAAGTGAAATCGATAGAAAACCCTAAATTTATAACAGGTACAAAAAATTAAAGTTCGATGGAATCGCATTTTCTCTTCTGATCAAGATGATAAGAAAATAAAATGGTAGATAAATCGATAGATCCATTCCCCAATAATAAAAATAAGAGAAAACGATTCAAAACTAAAAAAAAACAGAGAAAAAGTCTAGAATTGAGATTAAATAGCAACAGATATGTACTTTGTTGATGTGTAATTGACAAAAATTGGCGTAGGTGTGCTCAACTCGCAGCAGATCTGAACCTTGTTCAAGTATAAAATCGCAGGCAGAAGATGATCAAGAACCCTAGATCCACTCATCATTCGACAAAAACCCCTAATTCCATGGCACTCGAGTCTTGGAAGAGGGAAATAAGGAAGTGAAGGAAGAGGGAAACAAAAGGGACAGGTATTGGCGCTCGATTTCGATCGTCTCAAACCTAATTGATTAAGCTCAAACCGATTTGGATCTTCTCAAGCCCAATAGATTCAACTCAAATTGATTTCGATCGTCTCAAAGCCTAGTTTAAACCGATTTTGAGTTTCTCAAACCCAATCGATGCAGCTCAAACTGATTTCGATCATCTCAAACCTTAGCTTTTCATCCTCTCAAAACCCAGCCATCATCTCAAACCGCTAGTTTTTAGTTTTTGTTGCCTTCAAACTACATCGAGAATAAGTAGAATTTTCAGAAGTTTGTGCCCAATACTGGCGTGTGAGGGTTGCCTTTCCGATCCATTAGAGACGACTTCACGCCGTTTCTATTGCTTTCGATAGACTTTTAGAGACAGGTTTCTGGGTGGTCTCTAAAGATTGCACCCACAAGCACATAGAATAAGGCTTATGAGATGGCTATAGCCGCCTCAATATATCATTATACATGGGGAGACAGCCATATTCCTCTCCAATAATAGCAATAGAAATGGCTTTTAGAAAGGTTGTCTCCAATAACCTCATTATTAGGGACGACATTCAAAGCTGCCTCTAATATCGGTTACCAAAAGTCTTTTTTTAGTAGTGTCTAGTAAGATACGTATATCCACTTATCGCCTTAACAAACATGCGAGGTCATGACATGAAATTTTAAGCCCTCGAGATCGGATAGAATTTTGAGGATTTAACTCATGCACCAAGAGAGGTGCATGGGGTCAATGGCCTTCCCAAACATCGAGATATATATTTTTAGTTGGCATTAGGTAATGCGACAAGCTCGCAACCCACTTGGAAAATGGCTCCCTTGTTTGTATATGTGGCAAGGGGCAATGGTCAAATCTAACTAGTTGAACCAGGTTTTGTGTTCAACTAGTTTTACAGCCATTGGATTATAAGCGATATTTGATTGCATGTCATCCTATAAATGGAAATTGTGATAGTCAAGATTCCCTTTTAATCCAATGGCTGCAAAACTGGTTGAACATGAAATCAAGTTCAAACAGTTGGACCCAACCATTTCCTGATGAGTGGATGTGAACCATTTGACTGATGAACTTTAATATCAAACATTAAAACTAAAAACAACGATTGACATTAGTCTACAGATCGGATGCTATAAATCTCACAAAAACGCTACTTTTGCGCATATTGCACTTCAATTTACGATACATTACTTTGATGGTAAGACCCACATCTTAAGCCATTGTTGGTATAGATCATTTAATCACCATTACTAATTAGCACTCGGAAAGTTGGCCCTTACACCGAATTTAAAAGAAAGACATATATTTGTCGACCTCTACTATGTGAAAACATCATCCAAGCCGTTTGATTTAAAGATACTAACCGCAAAAGATTAGCACAAAATATAATCGTCATCGTGTAATTAAATGTAGCCAAAGGCTATTACCCGATTTAATAGTTTACTACCATAGATCATATGATAAGTATTGTGTTTTGCTTCAATCTTGTGCACTCGATATTTATAAATCATAAACTCTAAATCAGACGACCTAGATTACATTTTCACATGTCACACGTCCCTAACATACCAAGTCTTTCTTTAAATTTGGTGCAAGGGCCAATTTTCTGAGTGCAAGTAATGGCTCCCAAAATATTTAAAAAAAATAGATTGGTGTTACTCGCACAGCACTTTATGTTCCAGCCACCTCACCTAAATAAAAGAAAAATTCGCTGATGGCTTAAAATCAGACAATGGAGATTGTTTTTAGTCCTAGTCTTCCACACAGTTGACTGTCTGATGGTACTATGATCTTAAGATCAATTATCTAGACTAAAAATCAATCTCCATCATATGATTTAAAACAGTAATGGATTTTTCCTTTGTTTAAGTGAGGTCACTATAACATGAGGTAAGTGGTGTGTCAGTAATACCAGGCAAAATATGTCTAATTAAATCTTTTTTTGGAATATAAGAGTTATAAAACACTTTTTAAAGGGTAATAATTACATTTTATACATTTTTCAATGTTTTGAAAATCGAACCGGCCTGCAAATCATAGGTTACTCCGATTTCGATTTTAGGGGTTCAATCGGTCAACGAACCGCATTGACAACGATTCTCTGACCAGTCAATGATGCGGGAACCGTAGTTTGGAGCGTTTTAGGGGGCAGTTCATGGTTCGATTGCGGTCGGACCAGATTTTACTATATTTGATTATTACAAAATTATATAATGTATACTTTTTAAGAGTTAAACTTATAATTTATAGTATAAAATTTCTACTTATTCTTATAAAATATAAATGTATTATACTTATTCAGTTATTCTTTATAATATGTTATAAATTTACGAAATTATAATTGACTAACTATTTTAGTAATATTTTTTATTTTTCCGTTAAAAACAAGTTAAAAACCACTAACAATTATATGATTATTCATCTTTATTTTTTTCATCCATATAATTACATAATTTATGATGGGCTCTATGTTTTAAAAATCGAACCGAAACTCAAATCGCCTTTGGACGTTCTGGTTCCCCAAAAAAGAAAAGCTAACATTAAATGATGGACTAGTACGAAAAAAAGTGAGTAATTACTTGCACACATTTTTAAAGTGATTGTACCAAATTTAAAAAAAACTTGGTATTTTAGGAATATGTGATAGGTAAAAATATAATATGGGTCCTTTGATTTGAAGTTCATGATCAATAGATCTTTGGCACATAAAATTATTGGAGCAAAACCCGAAACTTATCATATGATCTATTATAATCAATTGTTGAATTATATAATAGCCTTTGACTCTATTTAATCAAATGATGAAAATTATAATTTGTTCTAATCTTTTGCAATTGAAGTCTTTAAATCATGGCCTTCAAATCAAACGGCTTAGATAGTGTTTTCATATAGTAGAGGCCGCCAAACTTGCCGATCTTTCTTTTAAATTCGGTACAATCCGGTGCAAGCACTTGAAAAGCGCGTACAAGTAATGGCTCCCGTACAAAAATTAATAATAATTTAAATTTTTGTAATTTGAATTTCGTAACTCCCTAGTCTCCCCCACCCGAAACAAATTTTTTTTTTTTGAAAAGTTGAATTCTTCGCAAAAATTTCCGAATTTCACATGTACAAGCGGTTTAACCGCTGTTTGGATCCATCGAATCATTCCAACCGCAGGTCGACTGTAGTTTTCTGACAACCTCATAGTTCCTCGAAAACCAGCATGTCTGGAAGATTCACGTTCAACCGGCTGGTTCGACAGTTTGGACCAATTTTCAAATTCAACCACGATTTTTACCGGGCCGAACCGCTTGAACTCACGGTTTGGGTCAAACCGGGGATCCGGTCCGGTTTTCAAAACATCTTATATAAAAGGGTTTTTTGCAAATACCCCCCTGAGTTATGCTGATATTACAAATAACCCCCCCAGTTATAGCTATTTGCTCTAAACCCCCTAGTTAGTATTTTAGCGTTCATAAAATACCCTCTTTAACGTATGCAACTTTAAATGGTTAACCAGTCATTAAAGAATAACCTAAATACCATATTTATCCTTTTTTAAATCAAATTACTAAATTGCCACCCTCTACACGTTGTTAGAGTTGGCGGCCCTCCACTTACAAAAAAGAGTAGTTTTAAATCTACCCACCAAATCTTTGAGTTTACCCATACCAAAAAACATTGACTGCATTGAATTGGACGATGAAGATCGTTTATCGCCCCAACCTTTCACACGATGGATCTTGAGATCACGGATGCACCATTAGACGGTTGACTGCATTGAATCGGACGATGGAGATCATTTATCGTCCCAACTTTTCACACGATGTATCTTGAGATTATGGTGGCATCATCAGACAGTTGACTACATTGAATTCGACGATGGAGGTCGTTTATCGTCCCAACCTTTCACATGATGGATCTTGAGATCATGGTGGCACCATCAGACGGTTGACTATATTGAATCGGATGATGGAGATCGTTTATCATCCTAACCTTTCACACGATGGATCTTGAGATCATGGTGGCACCATCAGACGGTTAGTTTTTTATTTCAAGTGGTACACACCCAAAAAAATGACCTTAAAATTAATTTTAACCATGTACGTGATGTTAAGGTCACTTTTCAGAGATGTGTGCCACGAAATAAAACACTGATCGTCTAATGGTATGCCTAAATGATCTCCATCGTCTGATTCAATGCAATCAATGTGTTTTAGCGTGGGTGAATTCAAAGATTCGGTGGATGGAAGCAGACACGGTTAAGCAATCTAATATCTAAAATAAAATAAAAAGATAATTTTTTTATATAGAATGATAATATGAAGCACTACACCGTTATTATATAATGGTTACCACTATACCAACGATGATATAGTAGTGAATCTGATCAATTGTATAACCAGTGATTCATCAAATGGTAGCAATCAATCGAATTTGAAAATTTTCTAATCCATAACTGAGCCTCAAAGTTCGGGTTCTGTGGGATAGACTAAAAGGTTGGATGGGCACAATATTTTATATACAATCTAGGAAATAAGGGGGCTTTGAGCTGGATCAGGTCAGATGAAGTAAGGGCTCAAGTCCTGTCAGCTGTCAAAATTTTGGCCTACCCTGACCCATTGACAATCTAGTCTTCACTGATTTTTAGGGTATTGATAGTTGAAGGAGTAAGTTTTCGACACAATAGGCTCTTCATAAACTTGATATTCTCTTGATGTCGATGATGGCGATGATGACCCAACAATGAAAATACCCAATCTTCATTATGAGTTATGACATCACTTTTAGTAAACTCCACTTGGATACAACAAAGCTGGAGGATAAATCGATAAAATCGGCCTTATTTGGCAACCCAAGTTCTAAGGATCAACCAATACCGAGAAAAAAATTGTACCGGTCAGTATCGGTCAATACCAATTGGTCTTTCATTTGATGGGTCTTGAATCATATAGAAAATTGGAGGGACGGGTATTTTGAGTGGAACGTGTAGATTGAAGGTTTTCTTTTAAAGAATAATTACATCGTTTGCCACAAATCCTCCATTGGTTGAGTATTCGTCCAAACGTTGACATACTTTAATAAGGATTCACCCATCTGATGAGTCTTGAATCTGATGGGTGAATGAAGGGCCTTTTAGAAGAGTACCTTTAAATCCATCCACTGAATCTTTAAGTTCACCCACGCTGAAATACGTTGATTGAATTGAATCGAACGATGGAGATCATTTATCCTCCCAATCTTTCACACGATGGATCTTGAGATCATGATCGTACCATCATACGGTAAGTGTTTTATTTCATGTGGCACACATCTCAGAAAAGTGGCCTTAACATCACGGGCATGTTTAAAATTGATATCAAGGTCACTTTTATGGGTGTGTACCACATGAAATAAAAAATAGACCGTCTGATGGGACACCCATGATCTAACGATCGATCTCATGAATGTGACAACCCGGATTTCGGCACCTCGAAACCCATGCCGTCAGCACGATCCTCCAGACCGTGCCCCAAAACTATGCACGGAACATTGGTATAACAAGCAATGCTAAATAAATAAAGCAATTAATTGCATAAGGCGAAAAAGTAATATGCCCATCTGACATAAACAAAAGACAGTTCTACTTTCATGCCACTGCATGAACAGAGAACCGATCCGAACCATCGATGATAGACTGATCACCCCAGATGGTTCGCCAAAAGAATTAAGTCAATTTAATTACATTGTTATAAAAAATAAAGGCTTGACATACCAAGCCGTACGATCTACTCTCAAAGTACTCAGCGGAGTCTCCTAGAAGAAGTCCTCGGGAGGAGGCTCCAACTCGTTCCTAGGCACGTAATCCGAATCACCCAGATCAACGTCTCCCGAAGCCTCGGCCACTGCTTACAAAGGTCCTGCGACGTATAGTCTAAAGGGGTGAGCTACATCCTAACTCAATAGGGAACAACATAATGAACATATAAATCAAAATCTCACATATATTCCATGATATTCTAAGCATGATGTGGCTATGCATTGAAAGAAAAACAGTTTAAAAGATGGTAATTTACAGTCAAATTTACTGGTAGTTTGCATGCTTTACTTTACTGATTGTTTTATCATGAATGATACTGAACAGGCCTGAAGCAAAACTTAAATCTTTAACTTAAGTAATCCCCGAGTAATATAGCATCGAGCCCCGATGAAATACCCACCATCGTCGCTTAAATAGACAGTTGTTATATGTATTCTTTGGGAATACTACCTAAGCCCCTTTCTCAATAGGCGGCGAAGTTAAATCTCACTCAGCATCCCTGGGATGTGCTTACTATGGACGGATAGACCTCCGCACTGGTGTACGGATTGGCCGCCGTACCGGTTACGGATATCCTGCCGCGTCAGTTGTAGGTATCCCGCCACGTCGGTGGGGTATTCTAAACAAACCTCAAATAACAAAAATAACATGTGCTTTATATATAGTTGTTCACCGTATAAAGTGCTATCTTATATCAGTTAGGCCTCAACAGTAATTATTCAATCATATTTACATTCCTGGGATGTCTAATTTACTCGCATTACATTGATGTCTTTATTACTTTCTCATCCCCTGGGGATGTCTCATTCTCATTTGATTATTTGATCTCAGTTACTTGCATCACACAGATGCCTTTATAACATTCTTGGTGTCATACACGCACCCTTTTCACAAAGATTTACATAGATAAAACATTTTTTAATTCGAGTTCTATATCACTACATATATGCTCTTGCAATTAAAGTACATGTTCAAGGTGTTCCCTACCTCAGGTCTTTGAAGGTCCAAGCATCAACGTCCCACGCGGCTCCTTGTGCTCGCTTTCACACGTACCACCTATGGTACATTACAACACATGTAACACATCATTAAAGATGCAATAGAGAAGGTCCTAGACCCTCCATGAATCTCAAAGTCAAACTAGAAAGTCAAGTAAAACTGCCAAAGTCGATTAATCGATTCTCAAAATCGATTAATCGAAATCTAAATCGATTAATCGATTCTCAAAATCGATTAATCGAAACTCAAATCGATTAATCGAACTCCCTAACATGGTGAGGTCGATTCTCAAATCGAGTGGTCGAAAATCCGAAATCGATTAGTCGATGCCAAATCGATTAATCGAAATCTAAAATCGATTAATTGATTTCGCAACTCGATTAGTCGATTTCCCTAGGTCTTGTTTCTCCAACCACTGGAGGTACCCAGTCGATTAGTCGATTCCTAAATAGATTAATCGACCTTCAACTTCGATTAATCGATTTCCAAATCGATTAATCGAAATCGAGTATTCCTAATTTTTTAACTTTCAGACCAAAATCGATTAATCGAATCCCAATTTCGATTAATCGATTTGGCCAGATTCAGCCCCCCTTCGAGCTGTTCTTCCAAAACTCATTCATTTTCTTTTTCTTTCTTTTTCTAAGTCTTTAATCTATCATATTAACTATGCTAGACTGAATTTAACTCATCAATTCTCTAGGTATTGAAATCTAATATAACTTACCTCAATCAATCTCAAATTGATTAAGATCTAGGTTGGAATGGCTAGGGCTCCAGCTTTTGCTTCAACGGCTCCTCAAGCGTTGAATCAACATTCAATGCTCTAATCTCCTCTTGATTTGCATTAACTCCTAGCCTCCATAACTCCTCTTTACTCCCTCTCTCTTTCTCTTCTTCACTCTCTCTTCAACAACCAAAATAAATGAAACCTAGGTTTATTAAACCTTTTTATTCCCTTTCCTGCTTGTGTATTAAACGCATACACCAGAGATAGGTGCACGTAACTCTAACTCACACTATACATTATACTTAGGTTATATTGACTTCACATTCATTCATCACTTCATGAGTCCATTGTTTAACCATCACTTGGTCAAACCTACGACCAGTCCGGCACGGATCCCGAGGTCAAAGTTCAACACTCAATTTTTTGGGATATTACATTCTCCCCACCTTGGGAATTTTCGTCCTCGAAAATAATTCAAAGGTGATTGGGTGTGGTATCCCACACACAGCGGTGTCACATACCCGATCACAAAAAATTTAACTATATATGATACAATGCAAGAATAACACATAATGCAAGCGAATTTCAGAAAAAATGATGTATATTTCACTATTCAATTCCCAAAATATACAATTTGTTGATTTACATCCTTTTAATTACAATCAAAACTCCCAAAATCAGCCACACACAAAAAAAAATCCTCGTCTCAGTCTCACGCTGTCCCCTCTCCTGGCTAATCTGATGCAGGGGCAGGCTGCTCTGACGGAACTGGCGGCTCTAGTGGTGGCTGGGTCGTTGTGGTAGACTGCTCGGGCTGCTGCACCGAGCCAGATGCATCGGCGGTAGATGTACTCGCGTGGAAACCGACACCCGTATGGAAAGCAGTCCGACCCATAGTCCAGTCCGCCTCCTGCGCGAGGCGCTGATGGTAGTCTAATGAAAAGATGTACCGTAGGGTGTGGTACATCAAGAAGTCCATCCGCCAGTTCATCCTCTCGTTGTTGGCCTCCATCCGGGCCAACACATCCTCGATAGTGGGCGCCGGCGAGCGGCTCGCCGGCGGTATGAAGAAGTCAGTGTGGCAGCCGCTAACTGCGATGGCGGCGTAGGTGATGCGGTGCCGTGCGAGGGTGTCTCCTCAGCTGGGGGATCGACGGGGTGTGCTTCCCCCACAGGTGGGTCCTGATGTGGTGGTGGGGGTGGTGGTGGTGCTACTGGTGCTGCCGCTGCTGGGCCCTGAGCTGGTAGGGTCCGCTTGAGCAAGTTGTAGCTACGACTCCATGAAGCAATGGAGAAATGTTTCACGCGATCCGTAGCCCTCTCCTCATGGGGCAAAATGGCATACTCTGGAGTGTCTGAGTAACACTCCAGCATGCTCGAAATAAGGCGAGCATACGACATTTTTTCTTTGGGCCTCAAATTGCCCTTCATCAACTTTCCCATTATGTAGACCATCCCCTCGAGGATGATCTTCGTAGCGTCAAACCAACGGCCACAAAAGGTCGCGTAGAGTGCGGCTGCACTAACTCCACCTGCTCGGTGTCGTGGCACATCGGGTAGAGGTTGCACTTGATTATGGAATCAAACATCCACATGTAATGGGGGAGATCGACCCTCCTAATGGACGATCTCGACCCCTTTTTCCCTTTGGTCATTTGGGTCATTATTTCTTTAAATTTCACCTCTTCCGCAAAGGGTGGGAAGAGGGTGGTCTCGGGCACAAAGTCTAAGTAACATTCGAGGACTTCATGGATGTGGCGACGTGTGAAGGTATAGTCGCGACCCTCAATGGTGGTCGTGACAACGTCGTCAGTAGGCCCCTCCTTCAACCCTTGGTAAAATAGGCGGACCAATCTAGGGTAGTAGGACCCGCAGATTAGTTTCAAATGGTTACCGAGGCCGACCTTTACTAGGTAGTTTTGAGCTAATTGGGTCTCGCCCGCCACGTCGGGGTTCATAAATAGTTCCACATCGAAGATAAACTCATCTTCGATGGTCTTAGCCGCCCGCCACTCGTTTGGTTGGAGTACGTTGACGGGCGGTGGTGGAATTGGTGAAGACTCGCGCGAAGACGCGCTCGTCGAACCGGATGTGGTATCCGATGCCGACGGTGATGGGGTCCTCACAGGTGACAGGGTAGGTGGTGGCAGTGCGGCGTTCTTACGCCGGACCGGGAGCTTAAACATTGCCTTCTTCGAAGACAACTTGGTTTTAGGCGGCATCTTGGTAATACAATCGCAAAACTAGGGTTTATATAGCCGGAAATGAAAAGAAGAGCCAAATCTAGGGTTTTACCTTAGGTGTTTGAGCCGGATGCAAACGATTTCGATCCGAGATCGATCCAAACCACAAAAACCCTAGGTCTTCAAGTTGTTTGAGGAGGAAGAAGGAAAGGCGCGCAAGAAACAAACATTAATTTGATTTCGAATGGGAAGAAATCCCCCTCGATTTATATATATAGGCCCCGGTTTGATTAATCGATTTCCAAAATCGATTAATCGAGATTCAAAACTAGGTTCAGCCGTGCGAAATCGATTAATCGATTTCCAAAATCGATTAATCAAAACTCAAAATTGATTAATCAAAATCATTTCGATTAATCGAAATCGTGGTCATTTAAATTTTTAACTTTTCGAGCTCACTTGCATGAGCTAGTCGATTGATCGAATTCTACTTCGATTAATCGAAATCCCAAAATCAATTAATCGAATTTCACTTCGATTAATCGAAATCGTGAAGTTCTTCAAATTTTTCCCAAACTTCTCAAGTGACTGGATTAATCGAACCTTCAGATCGATTAATTGAAATCCTAAATTGATTAATCGAATTTTTCTTCGATTAATCGAAATCGTATAAATTCTTCAAAATTTCTAAAATTCTTAAGTTACTCGATTAATCGAATCTCCAGATCGATTATTCGAAATCCAAAATCGATTAATTAAAATTTCACTTCTTTCATTTCTTGAATCCTCATTAAATTTCCACTCACTGTTGCATGCCAGTCAACTAATCGATCAAAATCGATTAATCGAATTCCCAAATCGATTAATCGATTTGAAAATTGATTAATCGGTTTTGATCAGATTCTTCAGATTTTAAAAATTTTCTGTCTCCTTGATTTTTCTTGTAACACAAGGCCAGTTGGTCATTGATCTTGTGAAACATGTTCTCACAGCCATTTTGTGGCTATGAGGAGTTCTAACCACGTACTCAAAATTGTATTTGGAAAACTATACGGATTGAAACTGATTCCTTTGAATAAAATGTTCAAACGATCGACATTGGATTACAATAGATGGTTTATATCCGCAAACATATTTGCGGTGATACAATTTTCGACTCTCAAGTTGCCGCAAACAAGTTCGGATACTGTTCTTTCACGTCGGCCTCTCGTTCCCACGTAGCTTCTTCGGCCGGATGATACTTCAATCGAACAAGCACTTTTGTTCGCAACACTTGTTCCTTTCGATCCAAATCTCCGCCGGCTCTTCGATCATAGTCATATCCTCATGCATCTCAAATGATTGACCGCTCAACACGTGATCAGGGTCGTTACTATACTTTCGAGCATAGATACATGGAACACATTGTGTACCTGATCACATAACGGTGGCAATCCAATGCGGTAAGCAACTTCCCCTACTCGACCTAGAACCTCAAATGGTCCAAGATAGCGGGGACTTAACTTCCCTCTCTTTCCAAACCTCATCACGCCCTTCATAGGCAACACTTTCACGAATACGTGTTCACCCACCTTAAAGTCTACACTCGTCCGCTTGATATCGGTGTAGCTTTTCTGCCTGTTCTGAGCTATTTTGAGTTTTGCCCTTATCATACGAACATAGGTGGCATTATTTTCAAGTATTTCGGGTCCTAAAACAAATTTCTCCCCGATTTCTTTCCAATTGATAGGCAATTTACATCATCGTCCATAAAGTGCTTCATATGGTTCCATCCCAATGCTCGCCTGAAAGTTGTTGTTATATGCAAACTCAATCAACGGTAGGTGCTGATCCCACGATCCTTGCAATTCTAACATACATGCCCTAAGCATGTCCTCAATGATCTGATTGACCCTCTCAGTCTGCCCGTCGGTTTGCGGATGGAATGCCGTACTGAAATCTAGTCGTGTTCCCATTCCTTTTTAAAATTTCTTCCAAAACTTTGATGTATATAATGGGTCACGGTCTGAAACAATACTACTCGGAATCCCATGCAAACGGACAATCTCCTTCATATACAGCTCTGCCAGTCTTCCCACTGTGTACATTGTGTTGTAAGGCAAGAAGTGCGCTGACTTGGTCAATCGATCGACTACTACCCAAATGGCATTGTACTTCTTTGCAGTACGTGGTAGCCCAACGATGAAGTCCACAGAGATCGATTCCCACTTCCATTTCGGTATAGGTCGAGGCTACAATAATCCTGTAGGGTGTCTATGATCGATCTTCACTTGTTGTCACGTCAAACACCGCGACACGTACTCTGCCACATCTTGCTTCAAACCTCTCCACCAGTAATTCTTTTTCAAATCTTGGTACATCTTTGTGCTACTCGGGTGGATAGCATAGCTTGACTTGTGAGATTCATCAAGAATTGTTCGTTGTAAATCGGCATTGTTCGGAATACAGAGACGACCCTTGAATACTAAGGAACCATCCTCCTTGATCGAAAACTCAGATCTAATGCCTTCAGTTACATCTTGACGAATCTTGGTTAGCATCGGGTCTTTCATCTGTAGTTCATGGATATGCTCAAATATCATTGGTCTCACTGAGATATTAGCCAAGAAGGCTCCTGTAGCTTGCGACTCGATGTTCGCATCATATAGTGCCAGATCTTCAAATAACCTCCATCGGTGCATACCCAAAATTAAACTAGCCAACGAAGCTGAACTCTTCCGACTCAAGGCATCGGCCACTACATTAGCCTTGCCTGGATGGTACTGTATAGAACAGTCATAGTCCTTGAGGAACTCCATCCATCTGCGCTGCCTCATATTTAGTTCCTTCTGTGTAAACAAATATCTGAGGCTCTTATGATCGGTGAAGATCTCAAAGGTCTCACCGTACAAGTAATGTCTCCAAATCTTGAGCGCAAAAATGACCGCTGCTAATTCTAGGTCATGTGTCGGATAATTCTTTTCATGTTCTTTTAACTGTCTCAATCCGTACGCTATTACCTTTTTGTGTTGATTAAGCACGCAGCCCAAACCAGTATACAAAGCATAACTGTATACTGCGAACCCTCCACTGCCTAAAGGAATCGCTAATACTGGAGCTGAAGTGAGTCTCTTCTTGAGTTCTTGAAAACTCTTCTCGCATGCCTCACTCCATTCGAACCTTGCATCTTTCCGTGTAAGTCTCGTGAGTGATCCTGATATCTTTGAAAAACCCTCAACGAAATGTCGATAATCCAAAAAAACTACGGATGTCGGTCACGGTCTTTGGTTGCTCCCAATTTACCACTGCTTCGATTTTTGCTGGATTTACAGTGACACCATGCTTTGAGAAGACATGTCCCAAAAAGTTAACTTCTTCTAACCAAACTTGCACTTGCTGAGCTTGGCGTACAACTGGTGTTCACGTAGAGTCTGTAGGGCTATTCTCAAATGCTTTTCATGCTCTTCTTCTGATTTTGAATAAATCAGGATGTCGTCAACAAACACTACGACACAAGAGTCTAGATGTGGTTTAAACACCCTATTCATCAGATCCATGAATGACGCCGGGGCATTTGTCAACCAAAACGGCATCACTAGGAATTCATAGTGTCCGTATCGAGTCCTGAATGCAGTCTTCTGAATATCCTCTGCCTTGACTCTCAACTGATGGTATCCAGATCTCAGATCGATCTTGGAGAAATATCTTGCTCCTTACAGTTGATCAAACAGGTCATCTATCCTAGGCAAAGGGTATCGATTTTTAATGGTAAGTTTGTTCAATTGTCGATAGTCAATGCACAGACGCATTGACCCATCCTTCTTCTTTACAAACAAGACCGGTGCTCCCTATGGAGATACGCTCGGTCTAACAAACCCCATATTCATTAGCTCTTGTAACTACTCCTTCAATTCCTTCAACTCAGCAGGAGCCATTCTATATGGTGCTTTAGACACAGACTCCGTTCCTGGTGCTAAGTCGATGGCAAATTCTACTTCTCTCTCTGGAGGTAATCTGGGTAACTCCTCCAAAAATACATCGGCGAAGTCTTGCACCACGGCTATTTCGGAGATAGCATTCTTCTCCTCCTTAGCTTCCTTCAAGAACACCAAGCATCCACTGCACCCCTTTCTGATCAAGCGCTCGGCCCTGACTGCCGAGATAAGTGGCATGTGTGTCGACCTCTCTCCTCGAAATCTAAATGATCTCCTCGTATTGGGTCTGAAGATGACGACCTTATTCTTGCAATCTACCGTCGCACAGTGAGTCGACAGCCAATCAATGCCAAGGATCACGTCGAATCATTGCATGTCTAATATAATTAGGTTCGCCAGTAGTTCAAAGACGTTTCCATCCATGACCCTCATGATCTGGAGTTGCAGCCCTTCTCTGTATCAACCGATTTCCCAGTAGGAACAGTCACAGTTAAAACAAAGTCTAACTCCTCTGGGTCGACTTTTATCCTCTTTGTGAAGCGAGGGGTAACAAATGAGTGGGTAGACCCCCGGTCTATCAACACTCAAGCTTCGTATGTCACGTCGCTTCCATTCTTATAAATTTGTAACGTACCTAATCATACATACCCACATATATAATGTCTATCATCATGCTATAATTTATTACATACAAGTTCTATTATATTTTCTATATGGATGCACCTTCTCTATCTAAAACTTTCAAGAATTGAAATTCTTTATTTAAAAGAAAACTGACATTGAATAACATCGTTTGTATTCTGAGCCTCTTGAGCTGTGACTGCGTAGGCTCTCCCTTGGACGATCGGCTTCCTAGCTTATATAGGTCGTGGAATAGGAGCTGAAGCCGTCTTCTCTTTGTTCACCTCGGAGCAATCTTTGATCAGGTTGCCCACCTTGCCATATCGAAAGCAACCCCGAGTACCCTCTACAGTCAGCCATTCTATGAGACTTGCCACACTTGGCACAAGTCTCCCATGGCGTGGAAGAAGCTGCCCGCGAGAACCCCTAAGTAACTGTAGCTCCGGTAGTAATAGCAGGGCTTTCGTATCTCATCGGCCTCCCCGACGCAAGCAATGGGAATTTTTGCTGGTTGCTCTGCTGCGCCGGTTTCCCATAACCTCCTTGGAACGGTGGTTTCTGATTATTTAGTACGAATCTCGACTTTTTGTTTATCGGCTCGTAGTTCCCCGTCCTTCTCTGGTCTGTATTCCACCTTCCTTGTTGCTCCCTCTGGCGGTATTTATTATTATTTTCTTCCTCTACCACCAAGGCCTTACTCATGACCTCTCCATAGGTCCTCAACTGGAATGGTGCTACTCCTCCCCTCACGTCCGACTTCAATCCTTGCTGAAGCCTCTTCACTTTCATCATCTCTGTGATGACGTAGTCGGGCACGAAGCGAGCGAGTCGCATGAACTCCACTCCATATTCTCTCACAGTCATCTTTCCTTGAGTAAGCTATAGAAATTGAATCTCCATTTGGTTCCTTACCACTTCCGGGAAATACTGCTTGTTGAATTCCTCAACGAACTCGTCCCAAGTCCATGCCAAATCTGGAGTCTCCTGAGCCTTAGTCTGTGAAACGGACTTCCACCAAGGCCCAGCCTCTCCATCCAACATATAGGCTGCCCAACGGACGCTCTCGTCCTCCGTATATGTGAGCACACTAAACACTTTCTCCATTTCACTCAGCCAGTTCTCAGCTGCCATAGAGTCTGCCTGTCCTGAAAAGCTAGGAGGTCTCATCCTCCTAAACTCGGTAAAAGCTAGAGACACTGGCAGTGTCGGAGCCACTGGAGGTGTCGGTGGCTGATGCTGCTCGTGGGCAGTATGAGCTGTCAAGGATGCTTCCTGTTGAGCTATAGCAGCTGCCATGGTCTCCATGGTGTGCATCATCCTCTGACGCTCCTCTCTATCCTCATTTCTCTCTCTGACTCTCTCCTGTTCTCTTTGATCTTGATCTTGACGATCGCGATCATGAGTCTCTGCCTGATCTTGGCTCCCTTGGCCACCACTGCCAGAAGCCCCTCTATCTCCTATAGGCACTCTATTTGCGTCCGAGATAAAATCATCTCGACTACGCAAGCTTCTACTATGGCCGCCCCTGGGTCGGCCCCTTCCTCTAGAAGACATAACGGTCTGCACGTGAAACTAAGGTTTCGTTAGCAGAAGTTCTTATGCTCTGACAAAATAATGATTGTCAGAATTTTTAAAAGAAAATGCTTTGATACCAACTGTGACAATCCGGATTTCGGCACCCCAAAACTCGTGCCATCAGCACGATCCTTCAAACCGTGCCCCAAAACTATGCATGGGACATTGATATAACAAGCAATACTAAATAAATAAAGCAATTAATTGCATAAGACGAAAAAGTAACATGCCCATCTGACATAAACAAAAGACAGTTCTACTTTCATGCTCCTGCATGAACAGAGAACTGATCCGAGCCATCGGTGATAGACTGATCACCCCAGATGGTTCGCCAAAAGAATTAAGTCAATTTAATTACATTGTTATAAAAAATAAAGGCTTGACATACCAAGTCGTACGATTTACTCACAAAAACTCTCTCTCAAAGTACTCAGCGGAGTCTCATAGAAGAAGTCCTCGGGAGGAGGCTCCAACTCGTTCCCAGGCACATAATCCGAATCACCCGGATCAACGTTTCTCGAAGCCTTGGCAGCTGCTAATAAAGGTCCTGCGATGTATAGTCTAAAGGGGTGAGCTACATCCTAGCTCAATAGGGAACAACACAATGAACATATAAATCAAAATCTCACATATATTTCATGATATTCTAAGCATGATGTGGCTATGCATTGCAAGAAAAACAGTTTAAAAGATGGTAATTTGCAGTCAAACTTACTGGTAGTTTGCATGTTTTACTTTACTGATTGTTTTATCATAAATGACACTGAATAGGCCTAAAGCAAAACTTAAATCTTGAACTTAAGTAATCCCCGAGCAATATAGCATTGAGCCCCAATGAAATACCCACCATCGTCGCCTAAATAGACAGTTGTTATATGTATTCTCTGGGAATACTACCCAAGCCCCTCTCTCTTTCTCTTCTTAACTCTCTCTTTAACAACCAAAATAAATGAAACCTAGGTTCATTAAACCTTTTTATTCCCTTTCCTGCTTGTGTGTTAAACACATACACCAGAGATAGGTGCACGTGACACTAACTCACATTATACACTATACTTAGGTCATATTGACTTCACATTTATTCATCACTTTATGAGTCCGCTATTTGACCATCACTTGGTCAAACTTACGACCAGTCAGGCACGGATCCCGAGGTTAAAGTTCAACGCTCAATTTTTCAGGATATTACAATGAAAGATTGAGACGATAAATAATCTCCATTGTTTGATTTAATGTAGTCGATGTGTTTCAACATGGGTCAACTAAAAGATTTTGTGGGTGGATTTAAAGGTACTCCTTTTAGAATAGTGGTTAATAATAATGGCGTGACTTGTAAATAAAGGTGAATGAAGGGTCTTTTAGAATGGTGATAAACTTTAATGGCATGACTTGTAAATATAGATGAATGAGAGGCCTTTTAGAATGGTGGTATTTTTAAAATATTGGTTTCATTAAGGCAAAATAGACTTTCCGTGCAAGGTAAGGGTAGATGGTTATATGAAACAGAAATACAAAAGTAGGGGCTACAGAATAAATACTCATAACTCACGGGTTTCTTATAATATTAGTATAACATGGGGGCACATGCAAAAAAAAAAACCCTAAACGACTTTTTATAGGTTTTTTGATTGTTGAAATTATGAGTAGTTTTGTAATTTTGAGTGATGGAAGGGTAGTTTTGTAATATTGAGTTTGGGTTCGTTTTTATCGGTAGACGCCTCATTTCCATCTTCTTCAAGCTCTGGAACCGTTCCACAGAAACCGTCCATCTTCTTCGATCCAGCTGCCTCCATCTTCAAGCCCCCTCAATCGTCTTCCTAACCCTCCAGCTCTCTTCCAATCTCTAGCTCACAAATTCTTCTTTCCCGTCCTTTTCATAGAAACCGTCCATCTTCTTCAGCCTCAAATCAAGGTATGTGCTTTTTTTTTTTTTTTTTTTTTTTTTTTTTTTTTTTGTGTTTTGTTTTAGAGATGCCCATTCAGAGAGGGTTTCTTTTGTTTTTTTAAGAAAAATGGTGACCAGAGATCACCATTTTGTTTTTATAATTTTTTTGTCTGATTCATTTAAAGGAGGGGCTTTTTTTTTTTTTTTTTTTTTAAATTTATATTTTTTCATTGTAAATGGCATATTACAGAGATCATGCAGAGAGGGTCTTATATTTGCAGCCCAATGCAATTTATTTTCTGCTTATGATTGCTTGCACAGTTATAGTTATCTCTGGAATTATGAATTTTATAAAATAAATTTAGATTAGAAAAATGATAAAAATGGTATTTTCTAATTCTCAGCACAAATTTCTCACTTTTTCTTGGAACAGTGATGTCACGCCCCAAAATTCTATACACCGCCCACGTCGGAGCGTGAGCAAATTCAATAATCAAAACAGAACTAAGGTGAAACAAAACACGCAATCAGATATTTCATTCATGGTCACAAAAATAAGGGTACATCATTGCTACAATCCATTATTCCTTGTGAATACAATTACAATTTCAAAAAGCCCCTTACAACCAACACAAGACCTGACTAACTCTTGGTCTTTAATTTAGGAGGTCTTTCAGCGTCTCCTCTTGAGGAGTCTGATGGTTAACTCGATCCGCCGCTGCAATGTTAACAACGGGAGTAAGATAAACACAATAAGTGACCGCCTAATAATATCTAGTAAACTACGTCTTAATGAACAAGATGAGGGACAATTTCATAGATGAACATTCCTTGGATTCCAGCAGGAGTTATATATATATATATATATATATATATATATATATATATATATATATATATATATATATATATATGCGCAATTCCACTATCCATTCTCAATACATTGTATTTGCAACTATCGTTAAGCATGAATGAGATGTATGCATAAAAGAACATGGAGTTTTTCTTTGAAAGGAAAACAAAAGCAAATAACTTCAGTTCAACAGCTACACATTTATAAGTGTAGGTTCTACTACTATGGTATCGGATCCATGGCACAACCACATGTGATCCTTTTGGACATCACCTCTGTCCAGGTGGTCCTTACCACATCACATCACATCACATATGTGAATTTCACACCTTACCGTGGCAGGTCGGTAGGCAATACGTATACCTCATATGAGGAAGCACTAATCACGAACATTCGTCTCAACCCATGCCTGCCCGATGGGGGATCCACACAAGAAATATCATATACTTATATCGATGCACTACATATGCAGTAGAGAAATCATTTGTTCAACAATTGGTGCCTTCCATAATCAAGATGGTATTCATGATGCTTTTCGAAAAGATGTGATTACTATAGTCAATCCATTTTCCTAAACATTTCCTCTTCCTACTAATTTAAGATAAACCATGCGATATCTATGCTTGCTCATGCGCTCAATTAGAAGACATGCTATCAAGAATCAACTACAATTTACTTCATGTCGGAATTTCAATTAATAATCACGATTATGTAGGGATGAATGAACAAGTCCTTACATGATTATTCTAGCATATTTATAATATCAACACCTGATAATGTCTCATAGATGTATTACACTACCTAAGGGTTTCAATTCATAATTATAGGGTTGCGCGTAATCCCGTATATATATAGTATTTACTTAGTACTAATTTACTTAAACAAAGTCGAATGATAAGGGTAGGTCACTTGCCTTAATGCGCACTTCCTTGGTGATTGCGGTGGGGGTGGTTGAAGCTCGGTTCGCTCAACGTGTTGCCTGCATGAGAACAATGGTGTGTTAGCGCTAAGCGATGTCCCGACCAAAGAGTTGAATAACTATGTGGGGAAATATGAGTTAAGAGTTGTATAGGTATCGACTCGGATGGTTCGGGTTTCGAAAATGAAAGGTGTAACTACGGATTGACGTGATTAGAGTAGGGATGATCAAATCGTATCGTAACGTAAGTAGGTTGCAAAAAGATAAGTGGACCAAAGCCATTTTCATTCCCCATATATAGATATAAGTATTTTTAGCAATTATTAGGAATTTACACGAAATATAATTTACTGAAAATATAATTAGTAAATAGTAACTAATATTTAAGGTCGGTAGAGTATTAAAATCTGCTCTTTTAATTTAAATAAATATACTAATTTGTAATAAATAAAATATATTTTGTAGTAATATGGCTGCCATGAAACTAATAGATAAATATATTTATATCATAGTTTATAATCAACTAACGGTTTAAAATATTCCCCACATCATACGAGTTATAGACCGTCATAGTTTTAATAGCAAAAATAAATACAAGAATAGGTTTTTAAATGATAGATCTGGCATTTATATAAATAAGTATGTATATACAAATTTTTATACCTGATATTATATATATATATATATATAAAATAGAAAATAAAAATAAAAAGGGTTTCAAGGTCACGGTTTGGTGGCCATCAGAGATGAAATGGGTCGCGAGAGCGCGCCCGGTAACGATCGGCCGTGCGGGTATTGATGAGCCGGCCACAAAATAATAATAATAAAAAAAAACAGAAGATGATGAATAGCAGAGGGAGAGAAGAAGAAGAAGAAGAAGGGAAACAGAGCCTTACCAGAGGCTTGAATAGTTGATGGAGAAGAAGGGGGGTCGATTCCTATGCCAGAGAGGGTTGGTGGTGACGTGAAGGAGAGTGGTGTCGTGTGCAGGTGAGCTTGCCGTTGAACGGCGCTGGACAACCGGGCCATGCCGAGCTCCATGCCTCCGTAGCGAGGTTCTCACTTCAGCCTCTGGGTCGACAGATGGGGGTAGGCGGGAGAAGATTTGGGTGTTAAGCAGAAATAGAAAGAAGGGGGTTATAGGGGTTTTAGGTTAGGTCTGGCCTAGGCCTAGTTCGGGCCAAGAGACGGGTTGGGTCAGTCGGGTTGGGTCCTCACATTCTCCCCTCCTTATAAAAATTTCGTCCTCGAAATTTACCTAGTGTCGTTAAACAAGTGTGGGTGCTTTTGACGTATCTCATCCTCGCATTCCCATGTCGTCTCGTCTCCCGTGTGATGCTTCCAAAGAACTTTTACTCGTGGTACTCTCTTCGATCTCACGCGATGACTTTGCCAGTCAAGGATTTGCACAGGTGATTCGACGTATGATAGGTTTTCTTGAATGTTTAGCCGCTCGAGGTCTAACACGCGAGTGGGGTCCAGTACAAGTGAGGGGTCAAACTTATATTGTCGCAACATGGATACGTGGAATACGTCGTGTACATTGGAGAGGGCTAGGGGTAGGGCTAATTGATATGCCACTCTCTCGACTTTCCGTAGGATTTCGAACGGTCCAATGAATCTAGGACTAAGCTTTCCTTTCTTCCCAAATCTAAACACTCCCTTGGTTGGAGACACTTTGCGAAGTACACGATCTCCTACGTCGAACTCGCGTTCCTTTCGTTTATGATCAACAAGGCTTTTCTGTCGATTCTGAGCGGTGAGTAGACGTTCGCGAATGAGCTTGATATTCTCCGTGGTTTGTTGCACTAGCTTTGGTCCGAGTAGACTTCATTCTCCGACTTCGCTCCAACATACAGGCGATCGACAGGGCCTCCCGTAGAGGGCTT
This sequence comes from Chloranthus sessilifolius, assembly GCA_021018995.1. Classification (NCBI taxonomy): domain Eukaryota; kingdom Viridiplantae; phylum Streptophyta; class Magnoliopsida; order Chloranthales; family Chloranthaceae; genus Chloranthus; species Chloranthus sessilifolius. Next base: position 17,063,121 of record CM037587.1, on the reverse strand, counting down.
CGAAAGGTGCCATCTGTATACTTGCTTGGTAGCTATTGTTGTAGGCGAACTCGATTAAGGGTAAGTGGTCCTCCCAGCTTCCTTTGAAGTCCAGTACACATGCTCATAGCATATCCTCCAGTGTTTGAATCGTCCTTTCTGCTTGCCCATCCGTCTGCGGGTGGAAAGCTGTGCTGGAACGTAACTTCGTACTCAATTTATCTTGAACTTTCTTCAAAATCCCTGAGGTAAATTTGGAGTCTCGATCAGATACAGTTATCACAGGTACACCATGCAATCGAACAATCTCTTTGATGTATAGTTTTGCAAGACTCTCCGTCGTCTGAGTAACCTTGACGGGTAGAAAGTGTGTATGCTTGGTGAGTCCGTCAATTATCACCCAGATTGAATCATAGCCATTCCTCGTCTTTGGTAGTCCGGTGATGAAGTCCATGCTGATGCGCTCCCACTTCCATTATGGTATCGGCAATGACTGTAACAGTCTTGACGGTTTCATATGCTCGGCTTTAATCTGTTGACACGTGAGGCATCTTGCGACGTACTCGACGATCTCCCTTTTCATGTTATTCCACTAGAAGTGACGCTTTAGATCATGGTACATCTTGGTGCTGCCTGGATGCACTACGTATTTGGACTTGTGCGCCTCGTCTAGCAATTCCTTCTTTACTTCCGCAATGGCTGGCACACACAATCGCTCTCAATACCTCAACAAGCCATCTGAGGTCACTGTGAACTCTAGTCTTTCTCCTTTCTTGACTTCCTCTAACATCTTTAAGATTCCTGGGTTTGCGCGTTGTCCTTCTTTTATCTTTTCGACTATCATGGGTTGCATGCTCAGATTTACACACACAAACTTGGGTTCTACTTCTTGAATAGACGTGCTCAAATTTTCGAAGTCTTCATGTAATTTCCACTTCTTCATCATCAGTGCGACGAGGGTTCTTGCTGACTTTCGACTGAATGCATCCGCCACCGTATTTGCTTTACCGGGATGATATTGAATGGTGCAATCGTAATCCTTCATACACTCTATCCAACGCCTTTGTCGCATGTTCAACTCCTTTTGTGTGACAATGTACTTCAAGCTTTTATGATCGGTGAAGATGTTGAACTTTTCCCTGTACAGGTGGTGTCTCCAAATCTTTAATGCGAAGATGACCGCTGCTAGTTCCAAATCGTGGGTGGGGTAATTCTCCTCATGAGGCTTTAGTTGTCTGGACGCATAGGCGATGACTTTCTTGTGCTGCATAAGTACACAGCCTAATCCTCTTCCCAAAGCATCGCTATAGACTTCAAATCCTCCACTTCCAGATGGAATCGTCAGTACTGGTGCTGTTATCAACTTTTCCTTCAACTCTTGGAAGCTTTTCTCGCAGTCATCACCCCATTCAAACTTAGCGCCTTTCCTTGTGAGCTTTGTCATTAGAGTTGCTATCCTGGAGAAATCCTTCAAGAAGCGTCGATAATATCCAGCTAATCCTAAGAAGCTTCTAACCTCCGTTGTGTTCCTTGGTCTCTCCCAGTTTACTACAGCTTCAATCTTGGTTGGATCAACATATACTCCTTTCCCCAAGATTGTGTCCTAGGAAGGATACTTCGTCTAGCCAAAACTCACACTTTTCAGCTTCCCGTACAATTGGTGCTCCCTTCAGATTTGTAGAACTATCCTTAGATGGTCCTCATGTTCGGTTCGGTTCTTGGAGTAGATTAAAATATCATCAACGAACACCACTACAAACTTATCTAAGAAGGGTTTGAAAACTCTATTCATCATGTCCATGAACGCGGCTGGAGCATTTGTCAAGCCAAAGGGCATCACTAGAAATTCGTAGTGTCCATAACGGGTTCGAAATGCCGTCTTTGCTACGTCGCCTTCCTTGATCCTTAGTTGGTGGTAGCCCGTCCTCAAGTCAATCTTTGAGAAAACGGTTGCGCCCTGAAGTTGATTGAAGAGGTCATCGACTCTAGGTAATGGATACTTGTTCTTGATGGTGGCTTCGTTCAACTGCCAGTAGTCGATGCATAGCCTCATGGATCTGTCTTTCTTCTTCACAAACAAGACCGGTGCGCCCCAAGGTGACACACTTGGGCGGATGAGTCCTTTCTCTAGTAACTCTTCCAACTGCTTCTTAAGCTCTTGGAGTTCCGTTGGTGCCATGCGATAAGGAGCCTTCGAAATGGGATGTTTCTCTGGGAGTAAGTCTATCGCAAACTCAATCTCTCGGATGGGAGGTAGTCCAGGTAATTCGTTCGGAAAAACATCGACAAATTCATTGACAATGGGGATTGATTCTATTTCGAGCTCACTCTTATCCTTGTTAATGACATACGCTAGGTAACCTTGACAACCTTTTGAAAGAAATCGTCTAGCTTTAATGGCTGAAATGATGGGTGAATTAGGAGTCCTAACAATACCCTGAAATGAGAACCTTCGTTGACTAGGGATACGAAAACTAACTCGCTTTCGAAAGCAATCAATACTTGCATGGTGAGAGGTAAGCCAATCCATGCCTAAAATAACGTCGAAGTCTACCATATCCAGCAGAATCAAATTGGCGGCCAGTTGCCGACCATCTATTTCTACGGCGCAATCTTTGTACACAGAATTAGTAATTAGGGAATCTCCAATCGGGTTAGAGAAGGTGAGTGCAAAGTCTAAAGGTTGAGGTTTGGATTTCAAGGATTTTGCGAAGGATGGTGATACAAAGGAGTGTGTGGCTTCGGAGTCAAATAAAATTTTCGTTGCGGTTTTGAAGATTGGAACATTACCTTGGATTATAGCTTCCGAGGTTTCGGCATCTCGTTGAGTGGTTCTTGTCCTTGGTCTTGGGTAGGTAAATCTGTATGAAATTGAGCCGGTTGTGCACGTTGTTATTGCTGATGAGATGAAAATGGTTGTCTAAACTGTTGGGGATTTCTTGATGCTTGGCAGTCCTTTACCACGTGTCCTGTCCTTCCGCACCCGAAGCAGTGTCTCGGCGGCTTGGAGCAAGCTCGTGATACATGTCCTGGTTCTCCATAGTTATAACAGGTAGTCGTTGCGTATCGACATGGTGCGTTGCCATGGTTCTTTCCACATATCGTGCATGACAGCCTCGTAAATCCAACTCGTGTATCTTCAAATCGGGTCCGTTTTGATGCTGCGTGTTGGGAGGAAGGTGCTCGCCAGTCTCCGCTGGTCCTTACGCTTCTCGTGAGTTGGGCGGTTTCGCTTAATATCATCTTCCGCCTTCAAGGCTCTTCTAACTGATAGTTTGTAGTCTTCTGAGAATAGTACGGAGAGGCGCTCTCGGATGTCAGGTCTAAGGCCATATTCGAATTTCTGCGCCCTTTCCCCATCTGTGAGTTGGTGTCTGTAGAATCGTTCTAAGTCGACAAACTTGGCTTCATACTCGGCCACAGTCATACTGCCTTGCTCAAGTTTAGCAAATTCAGCTCCTTTATGCTCTTGGACATGACTGGGAAAATACTTTTTGAAAAATATTCCTATGAATCTATCCCAAACAATGACTTCTCCTGCTACTAACTCTGATCTTTCCACCAATTGCCACCAACTGTGTGCCTCTCTAGCCAACAGGAAGATGACAAATCTAGCCTTTTGCTCTTCTGTGCATCTCATTGCTTCGAGTATCTTTTCAACATCCTCAATCCATCGCTCGGCTACCAAAGGATCGGTGGTGCCTCTAAAGGTTGGGGGGTTCAATTTCTTGAATCTTTCCAAATCGCCTCCACAATCAGTGTGATTCGTGCCTGTCGATGTTGAACCATTCCCGTTAGGGACCAGGTGGGTTAGGGCAACAACAATGGCTTCTAGGGCCCGAGCGGTAGTATCAGATGTAGGTGGAACTGGTGGGTTGTTTGCAGGTGTTACGGGTCTCCTAGTGCGTGGCGTCTTGATGCCTCGTCCTCGTACCATCTATAAATAAAATAAAATATAGTCTAATCACTTTCCCTTATTTACGAGAATATTATTCTTACTATGCTATGTCCATGACTCAATCATATAAAACAAGAGAAAACAGTTCATTTCATTCATAGATTGGCAATTACACAAGCATGATTGACACAAAAATAACTTTCATAGTTCAGGGTTTCATCTGCGTAGTTGCTACATAAGAGTTCACATCTGTTCTAAACCTTAGTAAAAAGGGACCCTACGCTACAAGTCTAGTTCCTATCCTAAAGACCTTGAGATTTTCCTTCCTTAGATCATTACAGTTCCTTACAAATTTCCTATCTATCCTAGTTTAATTCTGGCCAAACGGGTATCGTTATCCTTAGAGTGTTCTTCCTCGGTCGTCTCTGATCCAATGTAGTTAGAGATTTGGATGACGTCATGTTCAGTGGCGTTTTCTTCATCATTGTCCAATTCTTCCGCATCGTCCAACTCTTCTGTATCGTCCAATATTTTGTAACGCCCCGACGCCACGTGTCAAGATATTGTCCTCTTTGGGTGGCTCCACTTGGTCCCACCAGCCGTCCCTGATCTCACCAGTAGCCATTTCCCTTCAAGGTTTTGTTTTTGGCATGGGTCGACCGGACACATGGCTGCCGCACCCACCCAAAACGCGTCTTGCAAGTAAGAGGGGGGCTGTTACTTATGTCCCAGGATAACTATTTACTCGATGTGGGACTTTACAAGTGAGGTGATTTAGGAATTCATAAACAACCCTTTCACCTAACCACTCTAAGATCCCATTATTCTGCCCCAACACCAAAAAAAAATGCACTTACTGTGTCAAATAAATCCTTTCTTCTTCTTTATATTCTTAACTTCTTTTTTATTTACGGTATAGATGTTGGATAAAACTGGCATAAAACTAATTTGAAGAAGATGGAGATGGAGCTTGAAGTGTTTAATGGATTTTATTATAATTCAAGCGTTTAGAAATATCACTCTGCCTTTATTGCTATTGGGTAAATCCAGCTATATTTTAATGTGGAACTCAAGAGGATACAACTAATTTATTGCCTTTTTTAATTTTTATTTTTTTTTATCACTAAATCATTCGTATCCGCTAATTTTGAGGGTCATTCTGGATGTATAAGAAATCGTTGATTAATAATAAGATAAGTCAATTAATTACTTAGGAAATTCAATAGATTTATTGACTCAGTTACTCTTCCAGAATCTCAAAAAAGAGTATTATATGATTACTTGGTATCCGAAATGTACGGTTCTGCAGCCACTCATTTATTAAATTTATAATTCTGTCTTCGGTTTTCTTCTTTGGTTGTGCTTACTGTTATCTTATTTTCTTATACTGTTAAAAAATATCTTAATATCTTTGGTTCCATAGGAAGTTATTCCTCTAATCAAACAGTGGAATTGTAATTCCAGGGAAGTCATTTCCCAGACATCATAATCCAACAGGAGAATTGCCATTTCCAGAGGAATTCAATTCTCACAAAGTTAGCATGGAATTGCTAATTCAATTCCAAGGTTTGAATTCCGAATTATCAAACATAGCCTAAAGGAAAAAGCAAAGGAAAAGAAGGTGAGTCGTGAGTGCTATAGGCGTCTTCAGCAAGCACACACCAAAACCATTCTTCATCCATGGCTCAAGGTATGTTGAAACGGATATTTTATCTTGTTAGAATGTGATGGGATATGAATATGATGATCCATTATATTGATTGTATAAACCTATCGTAGATCTTCTTTACGTTTACACATGGTATCAGAGCTTTGTAGTTGATGGATTCGCGTTCTTTCCTTCTTGTATTGTAAATCAAGAAAAATGGGGAAATTAATTTTGTTTTCTTTAATCTCCCTACCGTCTAAAACATCTTTGTATCAGCAATTCACACGCTTCAGACACTATACCGCCGTGCCCCCGTGTCGTCGGGTTAGTTCAGATGCACGTCGCCGAAGAGGAAGACCCACCTCGTTTATTTTCATATATTAAAACCGAAGGATATATAGTGTATAGCATTTTTGAACTTAATATTTTTGTTCCACAATGCTGTACATCCTTTTATTTGTTTCTGGACTCAAAAATACATGTCACCTGAAAATATAGTTGCATTTTTTTATTTTTGACTTTAAATAAATGAAAAACTTTAGTGTTTCTTATGGTTTTTCCTTTATGTGCAAGGGTTTTGGCATGATGATTTTTATTTTTGTTATAATTTATCCAATAAAAGCCATGTCTTGCATGTGTGAATGGTTTTGGCCTATTCTAGATGTTTTCCTTTTTGGCTTGTTTATGTGAACCTTGAATATTAATCCTGCAACTTATGACATGTATGTGACTTGAACCTTTATGTTCATTCTTTTCCAGTAAATCTTATGAATTATGTAAGTTTCTTTGGAATTCTTCATCTATATAGCACTTGATGTTTGTAGTCCAAAGTTTTGGGTTAAATTCCTTTATGAGGCTGTTGACGTCTAGTCCCACAGCAGGTAAATTATAGCCTTGTCTCTCCCTTTATAATATCCTGGGTTCCTCCACTCATAGCCAATTGGTTTTGAGATGGAAGCCCAAATTTATCATGGTATTAGAGCAGGCTTTTCTCCACTCCACATCACCCAATTCAATTGTTCACATGATTGGGCTCAGTACCGCCAACACGTGCGGGGGCGTGTTAAAGTTAGTCCCACATTGGGTAAATTATAGCCTCCCATATAATATCATGGGTCCCTCCACTCATAGCCAATTGGTTTTGAGATGAAAGCCCAAATTTTCAGAGGCATATTTTACTATTGCTTATTTTTGATGATATCATCTAGTCAATTTGAGATCCACAAACTGGACTGTTTCTGTAGCTGCCAAAGTGGACCAATTGGAAAAATTTATGGATATTAAACTGTATGATCATTTTCTATCAGTGCCTTTGACAATTGTTATATTCGATGATATCACGTTAGCGGTTAATGATCATGAGAATAAGGGTTGATCCAAAGATGGACCATTTTTCAAGTAATCATAAATTGAGATAGGGTAATGCGGAATGTACCAATAACCGGGTTTTGGATGTGGATGCCCAAGTTAAGTTTAGGGATAGGGTTTGGTTGGTTAGTGGTGGAAGAAGAAGAAGAAGAGAGAAAATTAGGGTTATTGAATGGTGTTATTTCACCCTTCAATATTATTAGCTTATAATTATATACCCATTACAATATCCCTCTTCTATCAAAAGATAATAGAAAAGGGAAAACATAATAAGTTTTCTACTCTCTAACACACACCCAAAGTTACTAATAACATATCCACACTTCTAATACATGTATTCTAACACTCCCCCTCAAGTTGGTACATAGATATCAGTCATTCCCAACTTGGAAGTGCTATCTTTTCAACAAATTCTTCCAACTGCCTTTGTGTGACGACCCGAAATTTCCACATAAGGAAAATGCGAAATACCGAACCGTTCGATGCAGATATCAAAGAAGATATCATAACAGAATGCGGAAATCAAATATACAGATATCATATGGCAGCTAACAAGACTACCCCCCCTTTCTTTTTAACATAAACCAAAAACTAAGCAGAAACTAATCACTAAGGTATACCAAGTCCAAATTATAGAATCCCAAAAACTATACAAGAGTCTACAGTATACCAAATTTAAACTCAATACCAAATCTAAAGATCCAACGATCTATGGGTAAAACTCCACAGGCGGGAGATCTTCTTCTTTCAGCATGAAATCAGGTTCTACCTCAAGCCCAAGGTTCTGATCAATATCTACACCTGTGACATATAGTCAGGATGAGCTAACAATCTAAGCTTAGTAGGAAAAGATCAATACCAATTCACATCTTATCACATCAATGCATAAATTCAATGACTATAGTTCAAAGGCATTTTTGAATAAAAAACAGAAAACTAAGTTTCAATGGCATTTTCATAAAAGTGACTAAAACTATATGACAAAAGCATTTTCATTTCAAAACAGAGGCTAAATTCCAAAAGGTATTTTCTTTTTTCGTGTCACACAGAAAGCAAAATGACTAATTTTTCGAAGGCCTTTTCGTAGCGGAAACAGGACTAATTTTCAAAAGCATGGTCATATCCAAAGCAGAAATTCGTGAGTTCTTAACTTCAAAATCAGAGTCAGATCAGAGTTCGCAAATCAGAATGCAATGTTAGAGTTCTACTTCGGAGTTCAAGGTCAGAGCTCAATGTTAGATTCCAAATTCGGGTGTAGAGTTCTAATTAAGAGTTCATATGATTCAAGATTTACATTTGGATTTCAGCGTCAGACTCAGAGGTTTCGAATTTAGAAGTCAGAGTTCATATCCATGTTCGAAGTTCAATGTTCTTACCCATATTCACATTCAGATTCTTATTTAGTGTTCAGAGTTCGGATTTACGCATGGAATTCAAATTTCTTATTTCAGGGCTCAGAATCGATGCAATGTACAGAGTTCATATTCAAAGTCATATTCAGAATTTGGAGTTCAAATGCAGAGTTCAGGTACAGAATATCATACAAAATCATAAACAGAACATTCCATTAAGCGGGAACAGAGCATTCCATGAACGGAAACAAGGTAAAAACCCCGAGGTCTCTACCCCTCTCTGGATACAGAGTTCTGATTTCAGATTCATACTATGATCAATATTCCAGTGGGGCTAAAGCATCCCATGAGCAGGAACAGAGCATTCCATGAGCGGAAACAAGGTTAAAAAACCTCAGGGCCTCTACCCCTCTCCGGAGCCTCTACTCCTCTCCCCTCCCATCTGATTTCAGAGTCATATTTAGAATTCACAACCAATATTCATTTTCATATTCAATATTCCATTGAGGCTAAAGCATCCCATGAGCGGGAACAAAGCATTCCATGAGCAGAAACAAGGTTAAAAAACCTCGGGGCCTCTACCCCTCTCCGGAGCCTCTACTCCTCTTCCCCCTCTGGATTCAGAGTTCAAAGTTCAAGACACAGGGTTTAGTTCGTATTCAAAGCTCAGATTCAGTGTTCAGATTCATAGTTCAAAGATTCAAAGATTTAATGTTCGGATTCAATGTTCAAATTCAAAGCTCAGATTTAAAGTTCAAAGAAATCGATATATCAAAAATTTGAACGCATACTCATTTTTCGAAATCAATTGCTAAATGATCATCATTCCATTCAAATACCTCCTACAAATCTATGAATCAAAATCGAAGAAATTCAAAATTACAGATGAAATTAGATTTCTTAATAGTCAAAAGAACTTCAAGTATTCAGATGTAAACAGGTTCAACAAAATCAAATTCCATTTATAAAAGCATGGTTTCAATTCAAAATTATCATCAAAGCCTATGGTTCAAATTCAAAACATAACCGTGCATTGAAATATCCCTACAGTTATTTACAAAATTCAATACATAAAAGCTCAATTTAAATTTCAAAACTCAGGGTTCACATTCTATTATATCACAGAGTCTATGAATCAAAAATCAAGATGAACTTCTGCGTTGAGTTTCCCTACGGAGTTCAGAGGATTCAAAGTCCACATTCGGGTGATTCAATGTTCAAAGGTGCCATATTCAAATCAGTATTCAATCTAAAAGGGTTTGATATTTCCAAAAGATTCCAATGCAATTAAATGAATCGAAGATCACATTCAATTCAATCATATCATAAAAATCTATGAATCAAAGTCAGAATGAAATCGCGCATTGAATTTTCCCTACCTCGATTCCTAACGTCGCAACAAGATGCGATGGCGACTGATTCCTTCATCTATATCACATACACGATGATGCATTAAGGATTGAGTTTAATCACTAGTAACTTCGACGTTACTTAAGTATTTTCTCAAAACCGAGGTGGAAAGGACAAGCTCGTGCTAACCCTGGATCATGTAGAACTTGTCCAAACTTCCCGCTCAATTTTGACCTTTAAAACATTTAATTCATGAAATTGCTATTTCACACAAAGTTATAAAGCTCGTTGTCTTCTTTCCAATGCCGCTAGAATCGCGTCAATCCAAGTTTGGAGTAAAAAGTCATGGTCAAAATACCGAGACTATGTTAGTAACTTGCTCAAATTCGCTCGAGCGAATTTGCCAGATTCTTTGTGGCACACCCAACTCGCACGAGCGATTCGCTTGAGCGGTTTTGACAAACTCAGAAATTTTTGGGTTTTCTTCTTCCTCGATCCAACTTTCTAAAATCCCCAAAATTCATCGATAGTTACACACATCACATCTAAAACTTTGAAAATCAAATGCGAAATGATTTAGCTACGTGCTTACCCTCTTAGATCGTGCGTGCGAAGCTTGCGATGTTCATTATCAAGAGGGTTTCGGCTTCACGCACGCGGAGTCTCATGGTGTTTGATGTCAAAGCGAAGCTCCACACTAACATGCAATGATCTTCACCTTCTTAAATCGCTCATGCTACGCTTACGATGGTCGATTCACACTTGTCCGAAGCTACGCTCCCTCGCTTCTCGATCTCAATGATGCCGGAGTTCGAAGGTTTGAAATCAACGAGAAACGGCCGGAAATAACGATGAGCGGTCGAAATCAACAATTATTCTTGTGAAGAAGAAGAAGTTTGTGGAGGAATCGAATGACTAAGGTTCCAACAGAGGGTTTGAGGAGAGGGGTGAAATGAGAGGAGCAGAAGTTCTCTTCTCTACATAACTCTCACAAAATAAAATATCTAGATATTTTGGACTTCACATGAGTTCTCTCCCTTTATACTCATGGGCTTAATTAGGTGTTAAGCCGGTACACCCCGAGTCGGTGCACAGGCTCTCTATCAAAGGCAAAAGTGAGGTCTAGTTTCACTTACAAATCAAATCTCTCACCATTGGCACTCTTACTAACTTGTGTACCTACTTATACGATTTAATATATTTTCTTTAGTGCAGTACACAACGTTAAATTTTTTTCAATATCCCTAAGATTCAAAGTACATGCATATACCTTGTCAGACCTGAACACTTAGTCGGTTGTATTCAGGTTAGGAAATCTATGATGTACATCTATACATATAAACTTATATTTGTTTGGGTTATTTGGGCTCGGATTAGGGTCGTGCCTAGGGCGCACATGACCGCGCCTGATCACGTGGATACCATTCTTCTCGTTTTAAATTATTAATTAATAATGACTAATAAGTCCATGTGTTATCATGACTGTGCTTGAAAAGGTGGGCTCAATCTTAGTCCGATCTCGCGGTTCGAGTCATGTGCAACACACACACTTTGCATAAGGGTTCAAGCTCCAATTTAAAGCTCGAGTTAGGAATTGGTTTTCAGAATTGTGTTTGGGTGCGTTTACCCAATTAAAATAGGTGGGTCAGAGACTGCGTCACGAACATTAAACGTTTGACCAAAGTCAAACTGGTCAAAATAGTCGCATGATCATCCAGGGTCAACGAGTCAAAGGTAGCAAAAGTCGGGGTTGTTACACTTTGTACGCATATCAATAAGCTGGTCTTCAGAAGCGACGTGAGGAGTGCAAAACTCTTTGGACTCAAACTTCTCCCTCATGAAGTGGCAGTCCACTTCAATATGTTTTGTTCTTTCATGGAAAACTAGATGTCCAGAAATGTGAAACACTGCCTCGCTGTCCCCATACAATGTCATAGGGAGATGAATCTGGATGACAAGATCTAAAGGTATATATCACAGCCACATTCCTCCTCGGGCTCCTTGTGATGTCGCCCTATATCCAGCCTCTGTATTAGGATTTGAAACTACATTGTGTTTCTTATTTTTCCATGTAATAAGATTTTCCCTAGGAATGTGACATATCCTGTAGTAGAGCTTTTATCCCTCACATATATGACATTATCCGCATCAGTGAAAACCTCAAATCATCATACAAAGACCCCTTCCAGGGCCAAACTTCAAGTATCTCATAATCCGGTAGACAACATTTAAATGTGGAGTTCGTGGCGAGTGCATATATTGTCTTACAATACTAACAATGTATGCTATATCTGGTCCAGTTATAGTCAGGTAAATGAGTTTTCCCACCAGCCTTTGATATTGTCTTACATCTTTGAGTGGCTCACCTTCCTCAGTATTGGTCCTATGATTCTGATCCTTAGGAGTGTCAATGGACCACATCAAGAGTGTAATTTCTCTGTGAGAGTACAATGCCTCTTTCGGATATAGCAGCCTTGATCCCTAGAGAGAGGTCCCAAATCTTTGATGTTGAAGACTTAGGTGGAATTTGAGCTTAACAATTTCCTCACTGTCATCCCCGTCGACAATGTCATCATCAACATATACTATGATAGCTGTTGACATTTGTCCCTTCTTGATGAATATTGTATGATCATAGTGGTTGCGTTGGTATCCAAGCCACTTGAAAACATTACTGAATTTCCTGATCCATGCTCGTGGTGCTTCAAAGTTCAAACCATATATGGTTTTCCTCAATCGACATACTTGATTGACTTCCCTTTGAAGAAGAAATCCAGGAGGATAGAAATACAAAGTACTATTGGAGATAGTAGTTTATGTGTGGTTTGTAGGAAGTATTAGTGTTAAGTGTGGTGTCTAGTGAAATGTATGGTGTATCCTTATGTAAGTAGAGTTGCTCTTCTATATAAGGAGCATATCTCATGGTACTTTGATAACACATTAGTAAAAATGTAGTCCTTTTGGTTCTTACTCTCTCTCTCTCTCTCTCTCCTCTCTCCCTCTTCTTCTCCATCTATCTTCTCACAAACCGAGTATTCTTTTCTTAATTATTTTTCTTATTATATTAGTCAGTTATTAGTTTTATCCTGGTATCAGAGCGGGTTCGCTCTGCTTGTTGCGTCTAGCCTAGGGTTTCTTCAACAACCCCGTTCATCTTCATCCAAGGTCCACATCTACTGTTATTGCAGCCACCGATCCAGATTTTTATGGGAGTTCTCTTTCTCCTACATCGTCCATGTATTTTTTATTTTTTTTTAGGGGAAGAATAGGAGGAGATGATGATGTAGAAAAGAAGATGTATGTGGTGCAGCCATGAAAAGAGGAAAGAAAAAATGATGCTGTATAGCAGCCATGAAAGGCTGTTGTGCAGCCATGGTGGGCTATTGTTCAGCCAAAGAAAAAGAAAAAAATGCAAAAATCTGGGGAAATGAAAATAGAAAAAGACTATCATATTGCAGGTCAGTGATACTTTCTTCCCCCTGTTTCTTTTTTTTTAATATCTATGAGATAGAACAAAGAGTGGAAGGGAAGATGGCCATATTGTAAAGGGATTCACGATAGGTGCTCGATGAAATGCTTGAGAGGGATCAACATAACAAGTGGTTAATGGTTAAGTTTTTTCGATATGTTTTTGGCAGTACAAGGCTCCATGTTATTGGTGATGTAGTAGCTTTTATTTATGAAGATGTTTATCGCTCATGTGTTTCTCATATATCAACAATTGTTTCGTCCATTTGGAAATCGAATGCCTGTATAAATAGAGAGTGATGTGCAGGTTTGTAATGATACACTTTGGTGTTTCTTGATAGTAGCTGAGAATTTACTGTGGAGATTTTCATTGGCTGGTTGAGGTGTCTATTGGTCCTTTTTTTTAACATATTTTTTGGGCCTCAGCTACTACAGAGGTCACCATTGGAAATGATGATATCAGGAGATGTTAGTTATTGCGGCCTACTGTTTTTGCTGCTACAGTCTTATGGTGCTGCTATGCGTTGCGACGGTGATGGTAATGATGGTGTGCTACATTGTGTTCGTCATTGGGGGGTTAGCTGTAAACCTATTGTCACCGTTTCTACTGTTGAGAGATGATGCAATGCTGCAGTTGTGCTTGGTAGTGGTTTGGTGGCTGGCAATGGTGATATATTTTATTGTATAGGCCCTGCTTATATGCCTGCTCGCAAGGTGTTTGATAAAATGCTTGTATGAAAGAGTTCACACTACCACTTTTTATTGTTGTTGGGTTGTTTTTTTTCGGTGTATGACTGATCTGTTTGATCATGAAGTGTGGATGGTGTGGCTGACATGGTGTGCCAGAATATTTATGGTATAAAAAAGAGGAGGAAAAAAAGAAGGATAAAAGCGATTGTGGTTGTGAATTTGTGATGCAGCCTTGAAATCCATGACGCTCTTTTTGTTGCTGCCACCTTGAGATCCATGAAGCTGCTGTTGGTGCTGCCCCTAATATCCGTGAAGACTGTTGGCTGCCCAGAAATCTGTGTTGTTAAGGAAGATGCGGATGGCTGCTGATTTGATCTAGATGGCTGGACTCTTGTGCGTTGTAATCCCCAATTTTTTACAGGTGTTATAAAAGGCTCATGTGTATCTTGTAACACCCCTAGATTGTACTTAGGTCATGATATTGACCATGTAATGAATGCCAAGAACAGCCGTTGTAAAAGGTGGTAAGCCTACGATGGACCATAGGGAGAGGCCATAGCCACGTGAGTGCTGTATAGCACCACTAAAAAGGTGAAATTAACCTTTAGTTGGACCATAGTGAGTACCATATGATCGCTTGAGTGCGGAGGTGCACCAAGACGTTAGGTGTTCATGGTAGGTACCACATGACCAGTTGTTAAATCTTGGGCACCAAGTTATGACTGTATTTATTGTAAGGGGGAGTTGACGATGTAAAGCCTATTAGTGGGCAAGTTGGACTTCCCCATTATTGAAGATCCAACTTGAGGGGGAGTGTTGGAGATAGTAGTTTATGTGTGGGGTGTAGGAAATATTAGTATTAAGTGTGGTGTGTAGTGTCGACATCTTAAGTGGGTGTCATTAGTAATGCATGGTGTGTCCTTATGTAAGTAGAGTTGCTCTTCTATATAAGGAGCATATCTCATGTAACTTGGATAACACATTGGTAAAAATGTAGTCATTTTGGTTCTTACTCTCTCTCTCCTCTCTCCCTCATCTTCTCTATCTCTCTTCTCACAAACCCTAATGAGGGTATTGTTTTCTAAGTTATTTTGTTTTCTTTGTTATTTTCCTTATTATATTAGTATATTATTAGTTTTATCAACCTCCTCATTCAGATCACCATGTAGGAAAGCGTTCTTTACATCCATTTGACTGATATAAAGGCCACCCTTTGTGAATTGTTAAGACCAGAGGAACACGAATGGTGTTGAGTTCACTACAGGAGAAAAGGTTTCCTAAAGTCTATGCCTAGAGTCTGTTTGAATCCCTTTGTCATAGGTCTCGTCTTGTACCTCTCAATGGACCCATTAGGACGAAATTTCATAGTGTACACACACCTACATCCCACTTGTGACGGGGCCAATACTCGAGTTGGCAGCATGGTGCTTGGGGGACGACATGTGGTGCCAGGAGGGCACGCGACATGGGGCCAAGTGGGCCCGGCGACGTGGTCGCGCTGCGAGGACGTGACATGGTCGCATGGGGGTAGGACGCGGAGCATCACGGTCGCGACACGGACGCGACATAGCCAAGGTGGGCTAGCGATGCAAGAGGCGTTGCGGTATGTTAAACCAAGGGGTTTGAGGTCCTCCTGCCATTCTGGCTGAATGACTGTTTTACCCTTATATAGGGGAAGGGAGCTTGAGAGCTATTCCCTCGCACACGGGGCCTTGCGTTGCCAGAGGGGGCGCAAGTGTCTCCTAGGCCTGAAAGGGTGGGCCTAGGACGTCGACGCAGCGATGCCGTGTGGAACCCGGGTGAGGTTGAACGCTGGCGTGGTGCATACTACCGGCAACCTCGCGTGAGAACACCAAGGCGCGACGTGGGACTCAGTGGAGCATGTGAGCGCGAGGCACAAGGCTGTGGGCTTGGTTCGGTATGTGAGCAAGACATGGTGGCATGGGAAGCTGCATGCCAAGACTGTTGCGAGCGATGTACTAGTGCAGTGCACAGGGTGTAGCTTGAGCAGGCCAAGTTAGCGCAGCGGTGCAAGTGGCGTGTCGTAATGGACAAGATGAGCTGAATGGTAGGCTGTGAAACAGAGGCAACCATGTTGGGTGGTATCTGATGTGCGGATGGGTTGTTGCCTGTGTAGGCACCTGCGGAGTTAAAAGCGCGTCGAAGGACGCCCCGCGACTGTTGGTGTCAAAAGCAGGCTGACCTAGCGAAGCGTGCATTAGGTGCCGCACGGGACTGAGGTTGCGGAAGTACGACCCCGTGACATTTTGGTATCAAAGCCAAGTTCAATCCAGAAGCGATGATGCTATTGAGCAATTGGTGCGGAGGCACGCGATGTGGTGTCAAGAGGGCACGCGACATCCTTGAACAATTGGTGCGGAGGCACGCGATGTGGTGTCAAGAGGGCACGCCATGGATCAAAATGCCGGAAAACCGGTACGTATTGTCTGGCCGGAAAACCAGTACGTATCGGACGATACGTATTGGTACCGGTTCGTATCCAGCGATACATTGAATATATCGTTTGATACATTCCATACAATTGAATGTATCGAACGATACATTCAATGTATCGTTCGCGTCCAATACCGATACGTATCGTCCGATACGTATCGGTATCGGACGATATTTTGATCCATGGGGCACGCGACATCCATGAACAATGGTGCGGAGGCACGCGATGTGGTGTCAAGAGGGCACGCGACATCCATGAACATTGGTGCGGAGGCACGCGATGTGGTGTTAAGAGGACGACATCCACGAGCTAGTTAATGTGAGGCCTTGTGACAGAGCCAAGTTGACGGAACCGGGGTGCGGTGGGGAGCTAGTGGGAAGGTGCGGACCTAAGAACTAGATAATGAACAAGTGGGAGGAGTTGGCGGTCGGTTCACTATGATCGCGCCAACGAGGACGTTGACATTTATGGAGTGGTGGAGGATGTGATGGGGCAAGATGGTGTCGGGGGCACGACATGTGGTGCCAGGAGGGCACGCGACATGGGGCCAAGTGGGCCCGGCGACGTGGTCGCTGCGAGGACGTGACACGGTCGCATGGGGACGCGAGCATCACGGGCGACACGTATGCGACATAGCCAAGGTGGGCTAGCGATGCAAGAGGCGTTCACAGATGTCAAACCAAGGGGTTTGAGGTCCTCCTGCCATTCTGGCTGAATGACTGTTTTACAGGGGAAGGGAGCTTGAGAGCTATTCCCCCGCACACGGGGCCTTGCGTTGCCAGAGGGGGCGCAAGTGTCTCCTAGGCCTGAAAGGGTGGGCCTAGGATGTCGACGCATCGATGCCGTGTGAAACCCGGGTGAGGTTGATGTATGGCCCCGGACTACGCGTTGCGGTGCATACGGCTGGGCAACCTCGCGTGAGAACACCAAGGCGCGGCGTGGGACTCAGTGGAGCACGCGAGCGCGAGGCACAAGGCTGTGGGCTTGGTTCGGTATGTGAGCAAGACATGGTGGCATGGGAAGCTGCATGCCAAGATCAATGAAGCGAGGTACTAGTGCAAAGGCATGTGGTGTAGCAAGCGAGCAGGCCAAGGTAGCGTAGCGGTGCAAGTGGCGTGTCGTAAGGGACACGATGAGCTGAATGGTAGGCGGCGAAACAGAGGCAACCATGTTGGGAGGAGTTCTCGCCCCTGGCGGTGGTATCGGTGATGTGCGAGATGGGTTGGCCGTTGCTGATGGCAAGCCTACGGGTTAAAAGCGCGTCGAAGGACGCCCCGCGACTGTTGGTGTCAAAAGCAGGCTGACCTAGCGAAGCGTGCATTAGGTGCCGCACGGGACTGAGGTTGCGGAAGTACGACCCCGTGACATTTTGGTATCAAAGCCAAGTTCAATCCAGAAGCGATGATGCTATTGAGCAATTGGTGCGGAGGCACGCGATGTGGTGTCAAGAGGGCACGCGACATCCTTGAACAATTGGTGCGGAGGCACGCGATGTGGTGTCAAGAGGGCACGCCGTGGATCAAAATGCCGGAAAACCGGTACGTATTGTCTGGCCGGAAAACCAGTACGTATCGGACGATACGCATCGGTACCGGTTCGTATCCAGCGATACATTGAATATATCGTGTGATACATTCCATACAATTGAATGTATCGAACGATACATTCAATGTATCGTTCGCGTCCAATACCGATACGTATCGTCCGATACGTATCGGTATCGGACGATATTTTGATCCATGGGGCACGCGACATCCATGAACAATGGTGCGGAGGCACGCGATGTGGTGTCAAGAGGGCACGCGACATCCATGAACATTGGTGCGGAGGCACGCGATGTGGTGTTAAGAGGACGCGCGACATCCCTGAGCTAGTTAACAGGTGAGGGCCTTGTGACAGCAGAGCCAAGTTGACCAGACCGGGGTGACAGTGGGGAGCTAGTGGGAAGGTGCGGACCTAAGAACTAGATATATGATGCGAACAAGCTGGGAGGAGTTGGCGGGGTCAGTTCACTATGATCATGCGTCAACGAGGACGTTGACATTTATGGAGTGGTGGAGGATGTGATGGGGCCAATACTCGAGCTGGCAGCATGGTGCTTGGGGCACGACATGTGGTGCCAGGAGGGCACGCGACATGGGGCCAAGTGGGCCCGGCGACATGGTCGCGCTGCGAGGACGTGACACGGTCGCATGGGGTAGGACGCGGAGCATCACGGTCGCGACACAGATGCGACATAGCCAAGGTGGGCTAGCGATGCAAGAGGCGTTGCGGTATGTCAAACCAAGGGGTTTGAGGTCCTCCTGCCATTCTGGCTGAATGACTGTTTTACAGGGGAAGGGAGCTTGAGAGCTATTCCCCCGCACACGGGGCCTTGCGTTGCCAGAGGGGGCGCAAGTGTCTCCTAGGCCTGAAAGGGTGGGCCTAGGATGTCGACGCATCGATGCCGTGTGAAACCCGGGTGAGGTTGATGTATGGCCCCGGACTACGCGTTGCGGTGCATACGGCTGGGCAACCTCGCGTGAGAACACCAAGGCGCGGCGTGGGACTCAGTGGAGCACGCGAGCGCGAGGCACAAGGCTGTGGGCTTGGTTCGGTATGTGAGCAAGACATGGCTATGACGAGGTACTAGTCGGTGTGAGGGTGTAGCAAGCGAGGCCAAGGTAGCGTAGCGGTGCAAGTGGCGTGTCGTAAGGGACACGATGAGCTGAATGGTAGGCGGCGAAACAGAGGCAACCATGTTGGGAGGAGTTCTCGTCCTCTAGGCGGGTGGTATCAGAGCTGATGTGCAGATGGGTTGGCTTCGTTGCACGCGGTAGCGAAGCACAGCGCGGGTTAAAAGCGCGTCGAAGGACGCCCCGCGACTGTTGGTATCAAAAGCAGGCTGACCTAGCGAAGCGTGCGTTAGGTGCCGCATGGGACTGAGGTTGCGGAAGTGCGACCCCGTGACACACTGCCTTCTTACCCTCTGGAAGTTTTGTGATCTCCCAAGTAATTTTTCTCAAGTGCCTTCATTTTCTTTACCTTAGCCTCTTTCCATTGGGTAGAGTTAGAGCCTTAGAGGCATAGTTAAGAATAGAGACAAAGTTTAATGTGGAGATAAAACTGGAATAAAACCTAGACAAAGCATGGAATCACACAAACTTACTAATGGGATGTCTAGTACCTTTCCATAATGCGATTGGAAGGTCTAGATCATAAGGTGAAGGCTCAACAACTCTTGGATCAGCCTCGAGGATTGACAATTGGTCTATGTCTTGAGGGAGAGATGAGGGGACCTTCATCTTCAACTTCTTACATTCAAAGATTTTTCCTTTCCCAAACTTGTCAAAATTGATGCCCCCCTTTGGATCACTGCAACTAGCCAACTCTTCCACTTCTATTTCAACATCATCTTCACGGTCCTGGATAATTTGTAGGCGTTGGAGTATCAATGCTCTCTGTGCGCTCTTCCCTTGCTAGACTTCTCCCTTGAAGAGGGAACTTATTGGCTGAAGAGAACTTGGTGGACTCGAAAAAGGTGATGCCCATATTGACAAAACACTTCCCGGAAATAGGGTCATACCATTTGTACCCTTTCTGAGATGAAGGTACCCGCTAAAAAAACACCAGACAGCTTTAGAAGATAGCTTAGCTCGATGAATGGAAGGGATATGTGCAAAACATAAATACCCAAAAATTCGAGGTACAGGGAAGAGACGATTATGATGGAAAACTTTCTTATAGGGACACTCACCACCCAAGACCGGAGTAGGCATATGATTGATATGATAGCCTATCTCGTCAATCGCATGCCCTCCGCTGCATTAGGTTGAAATCTCCTCTGCAGGTTCTTAAGCTTGATGATATGATGATCCCCCAAGGTGTTTGGATGTACTTATTTTGTGCAGAATTTTACCCCAATTCAGTGTATGGGTTAAAATCTTGGTTTTCCGATCGTATTGTCCACCATCGAAACCGAGATGATACGTATCCGTCTCGTCGATACACTGAATCTATTGGCAATACAATGAAAAATTACATTTATTGTATCACTGGTCAACGATACATTCCCAATGTATTGCGTACCGCTGGCCAGCGATACCAGTATGTATTGGACGATACGGACTGGTATCGTCCAAGATTTTGACCCATGATTCGGTGCTATTTGGATGGACAATGTGTGTTTATTGGGTATTCCACTCAACACAAAGAGTATTGTTTCTTTGATCCCGTGATTCAGAAATTTTGTATCTCTATGGATGTTACTTGCATCAAGGCACTCCATATTTTTAGCTCTCCACGCTTTTCACCCATGCCATTTTACCCACGCCTGCTTTTGTTGTCCCTCTTCCTTCTCCTGTGTTGGATACCATGTATACCTTCCAAAGAGCTGCCTGCTTACACTTGATGAAGAAGAGACCAGGTTGCCAGGAACACATGTTCGGGCAGGGCCGGCCCTGACATTTTCGGGGCCCAAGGCGAGTTCCTAAAATGGGGCCCCTCATATTACTTTATAATATAAAGAGAAATCTAAGAGCTGAACCTGATATCAACAATCATCTACCAAATTTTGCCTTTCCATTGCAGTTTGTTAAAAAGCTCCTAAAATTTTGGGTTCTCATTGTTCTCTGGCATTCATTTTAGTAGTTTTCTCAATTGAATTGGGTCCTTGAGGAATTAAGGTTTCGCAATTCAATTTTTTATAAATTGAATAGTAACATATTTCAATTTAGTAGAATTTGCAGAGCAATGTTGTTCTTTTATTTTTCACAGTATTATTTATCATCTTTGTTCAAGGTTTTGACTTTTGATATTGGGTTAAAGGTTCTATTTCTTTCATTGAATTCAACATGGGGAAGCCTAGTGGAAAGAAAAAGAAACATTACAAACATAACAAACCAATCAGAGGCCAATGAGCTGATTTAAACCCGATCTCCTCTCCTTTATATTTCAGCACTTTGGAAACAATAGCAATCAAGAGATCAATACTGTCACAACAGTATAAATAGGTCAATGAGCTGATTTAAAATAGGCATGGAAAGCCCTTTCATGGGTTTTGAAGGAGTTTTAGGAGCCCTAATTTCAGCTAAATTCATACTGCATACAAGATTTAAATTGGGCATGAAAAGCCCTTTCATGCCTTTTGAAGGAGTTTTAGGAGCCCTAATTTCAGATAAATTCACAGGGAAAACAAGATATTCATAAGGCAATGGATCACAAATAACCCTTCATCATACAGATTTTGTTGGGCTTTCATATCATTTACACATATAAAAATAGATGATTAAGAGAAATAATCCCACCAAGGTATCAGGTATTGGCGTCAATACGCATCAGGTATCGGCGTCAATACATATCAGGTATCAAACTCGGGTATCGGTATCCGTATCGGCCAAAATGGGCCCGTTACGGCCGATACGGCGATATCTCTCAATTTTTTTAAAAAAAATCGACCAATACAACTCGGTTTCGACCAATTCGTATCGGTTACCCGAGTTGACACCTTGAATCCCACACCTAAGAAACAGAAAATATGACAAGATCCATTTTCATTAAAATAATTAATATTATTGAGAATTGCAGAAATATTGAAGGGGAAGAAGATAAACAGTCACAGAGATAATCTACAATGAAAGCTCAAATACACTATTTGTCTGTTTGAAGGTCAGATTTGTGCTGCAATCATGCAAACCCTCTTCTATTTATGGAAAACCAATGAATCTCAGCAAGACAGCAACATGATATGATGATATAATTATGATAAAAAACCCAATAGAAATTTTCGTTCCTACAACAAAAAACCTAATTTTTTTTCACCCAAAAATCTAATCTTTCCATAAAAAAGAACACTAACTAAAATCAAATCAACGTACCTGAGGTTATCGCACGTGCACGTATATCAGTATATGGAGATGCCGACTTGGCGACTTACCGAGATCCAGATGTGTTGCGGACTTGCAGACACTTCAAGCTTTCAACAATGGCAATCAGGGAAATAGGTAATGGAGTTTGCTGTTTGCGCAGTCTTGCAGAGAAGCTTCAGAGGGGTATTTCTGTATTTCACTGGAGTCTGGAGAGAGAGAGAGAGAGAGAGAGAGAGAGAGAGAGAGAGAGAGAGAGAGACGCTGGAGCTGGCTGGAGCCTGGAGCTTGGAGACGGAGTTGAAGAGAGGAGAGGCCCGTGAGGGTTTGGAGGCGATGGCTGGAGTAGAAATGGGGTCTTTATATATATATATATATATATATATATATATTTTTTTTTTGCAAACCTAATTTTTAAAGGTAATTGTTTTTTTGCGGGCCCCTGAAAACCGGGGGCCCAAGGCAGCCGCCTGGCTCGCCTTGGTCCAGGGCCAGCCCTGTGTTCAGGCCAAACACGAGCCTCACCCCATGTTACTCATTTTGGTTATATTCCTGTTGTTGCTTATGTGCCTGCTATTTCTGATGACTCCATCTTGCCCATTTCTCTATACAAAGGCAAACAGAGCTGCAAATCTCATCCCCTTGTGCAATTTCTTTCTTACTAGGCCGTTTTTCATCTTAAAATTCTTATTTGCAAAGCGTTTCTTCCATTGCTATTCCAAAATCTGTTCTTGAGGCCTTGTAACAACTTGAATGGGAGGAGGCTATGAAGTAGGAAATGACAAATCTGTTGAGAAATGGCACTTAAGATCTTGTTTCTCTACCCCTTTGGAATTGTAATGTCGGTTGCAGATGGGTGTACACTGTCAAGCATAAAGAGATATATAACTCACCTTCTTGCTATAAGGATTTTACGACTTATGACAGACTACAATGAGACGTTTGCTCCAGTTGCAAAGCTTAACTCTTTTCGTATGCTTCTTTTGGTTGTAGTCAACTGTGGTTGGCCTCTCTTCCAGCTTGATATGAAGAATGTGTTTCTTCATAATGATCTCACCTGGAAATTTTACATGGATTTTCCTCCTGGTGTTCAACTTAAAGGAGAAGTATTATAAGGTGGGTAAGCTGAATAGGGCCATCTATGAGCTTAAACAGCTTCACTGCGCCTGGTTTGCACGCTTTAGTAGAGCTCTTCTTGGCATGAGTTTTCATAGTTGCCATTTTGATCACACAGTGTTTGTTCACTCTCGATAGGTGGTCGACCATTCTTCTTGTTTATGTGGATGATATTGTCATCACAAGGGATGATTCCATTCATTGCTGAAGTCATCACAAGGGATGATTCCATTCATCGCACAAGTGAAGTAGACTATGAGCCGAGCCTTCAAGATTAAGGACCTTCGCTCTCTGATATTTTTTGGGCATAGAAGTTGCTCGCTCCACTAAAGACGTCCTCATTTGTCAGGGTAAGTATGCACTCACTCTCATCAATGGGACTAGAAAGTCAAGCTCTCTATCTGCCTCCTCTGCAGTGGAGCCTAATTACCCTCTTCATACTGCCAAGGTGGACCTTCTTCCTGATTCAGGAATGTATCAACAACTTGTTGGGAACCTAAGCTACCTAACCAGCATGAGATTGAATTTCATTTAGGCTGTAAGTGAAATTGTTAGTTCATGCACTCACCTCGGCACTTCACCATGATGCTATATACCACATCATTCGTCAACTTAAATCTTGTACTCTTGGGATAGGCAATTAGACATTATCAGCTATAATGACGCGGACAGGGCTGAGTCACCTATTGATCGACGACCCCGTATGGTTTTTGCACTCTCCTCGGTGGGAACTTGGTCACGTGGAAAAGAAAAGAAGCAACTTTTTGTCTCATGTTCAAGTGCAGAAGCAGAATATGAAAATCAAATAATGACCCACCGGTATAATGAGCTACTCTATTCATGAACCTTCATGAGTGAGCTATGTTTTCCGATCACCTCACTGATGCCTTTGTATTTCGGCAACCAAGCACCTGTTCACATTGCATCTGATGTTGTTCTTCATAAGAGGACCAAATAGATAGCGTTTGACTTTGACATCATTAAGGAGAAGATAACCTTACTTGGTTTGCTAGGGTCGAATTCAGGTTCACTCTTTGTTGTTTGCCAAGTGTCAAGCAAACCTGATTCACTGGGATAGGATGAGTTTTAAACGGCTACCATGCAATTATAAAATCTGTTTCAGCCCCTTTTGATCATATTGAAGAGATAAGTTTTTGATCTAATCTTAGGGATGAATTTGATCTATATATAGCCCCATGAAGCACGTGGCACCAACCAGTGCCACATGTAGAGAATCAATAACACCTTCATTCTTAAGATTGAATTGAAGGTCCTCCACATGGCCCAAAACGTGGATCGTGAGGGCTTTATCTTAGGCCTAAGGTGAGCTTCCTTTAAACCCTTAAATATAATATAGAAATGTATATGCTATATACATTATATTTTCTTATTAGATATGTTATACTCATATATCATGTACAACTTCTCTCCTCTCTCCCCATAAATACCATAGTAGAGAAAAGATTTAGATGCAGGGCCATGCAAGTGCACATGATACCAACATAAAAAGAAGAAAATAACATTTTAATAGAGGGTAAAGGTAACCTGGTAACAAGGACCAGATAACTTACCTGGTCCCACATTAGTTTGCTGCCACGTGGCACCCAATCACATGATCAGATGCCACATAAGGAGTGGCTTGATGATCATAACAGTTGTGAAAAAAACCATCAACATAAGCAATATAAATCATGCAGTCAACAAAGTCAATTGCATGGAAAATGAACGGTAAAACCACATTTTGTTTCACCGTTCATTTTCCACATGGTTGACACCATTGACCGTACATTTTTATATATTTTGTTATTACTATTTCTTTCACAATAGTTATGATTATCAAGCCACTCCTTTACATGACACCTAATCATGTGATTGGGTGCCATGTGGCAACAAACTAATGTAGGACCAGGTAAGTTACCTGATCCTTACTCCTTAGTACCAGACTACCTTTATCCTTCAACCGATATATAGTTTTATAAATCATTAGAAATCTATAAGGTATTCGATATATAGGTTATAAATCTAAAAGGTTGATAGGTCACTATGTAACATTGACAACTACAAAGCCCATGGAATAAAACCCTTTATCCATAACTCATTTTCTTATTCCGATAAGCTCACTGACGTGGGACAGCGACCCTAAGATCCGTGAATGCTCATGATATGCTAATTTGCCGAAATTAAATTAATTAATTGAGCAATTAAATCACAAATTAAAGTGATACCTTGGGTTTCACGGGATTCCGCTTAGGTGACCATGTTCGGCTTGCGTAGGGTTCAATCCGACGCGTGAGATTCGTTAGGATGGCGGAAGAGGCGATCTGAAAGATAGAACTCTCGCTTCGTATAGGTCGCAGCGTTAGATCGCAGCTCTTCGTAGAATTGGTAGCTCCTTGGTAGGACTTTGAATCGAAGCGGTTAACGGCGCAAATCGAGCAAGCTCGAGTCCAACAACGGTTGTGGATCGACAGGCTAGGGTCTGATTCGGACCACAAGGATGGACATCAAGGTTACTCTAGATCTAGGGTTTTGAGATTTTGAACAATCAAACAAAAGGGAGAAGATTGAATGCAAAAGATTAAAGAAAAAAGACGATCAAGCAAGAGCAAGGATTAAAGGAGAAGATCAAAGTAACATGGGCCTCACACCAAACCGACATGGGGAAGAAGACTCTCTTCAAGCTCATCTCAAGCCAAATGCAAAACATACTTTCATTAAATCAACAAGTCCCAAAAATGGCTTACAAAAGTATGCTTTATAGTAACTACGAAGGGAATAATCCCTAGAATGGCAAAGTACGAAATTACCTTAAGTGGTAACTTACAATTAGACACAAAAGCAATAAAATTCGGACAAAAAGGACAAAACACGTCACTTAAGTCGCAGGGCGGAGATTTCCACGGACGTCCGTCCTGGGCACCACGAACGTCCGTGGCCTATCCACGGACGTTCGTGATGCCCACAGACGTTCGTCGCGCAAAAAAATAGTGTGACCCTCTAATTCCGGACGTCCGTTCAAAGCCTTCGGACGTGCGTCGCCTGATGTCTTTTATGCCTCATGGGCTAACCTCTAGGACCTTTCCTCGGTGGATCTTGAGGTTCCTTGGCCCTTTCGAATCTTCTTCTTCCACCGGTACACCTTGTACGGCCTGAAACCTAGGTCCTCTAGGCGGCGTCCCCATCAATTCTCCCATACCCAAAATGTTTCATCACCGATGAAACTGTCTTGTGGCATCGGTTGATGTCGGTGTCCCCATCAATTCCTTCATACCCAAAAGGTTTCAGCTCCGATGAAACACGCATGTAGTATTGGTCAAGTGTATCGGGACTTAAACGGTGGAACTCCTCGCAACTAGCCCAAGCAATCGGTGTCGTATGATCCTCACTTCGGTTGATTATGTTAGGGCGCACGCGGTAAACCTCTTCTCGACGATCCCAACAACCCGGCTTGCCAACCCATTCTACTAAATATTTCTGAAGCTTCTGATCAACTCTTCCGGACCCGAAAGACCTCATCACCGATGAAGTGTGGTCGTGATATCGGTCGGGAATACAAGTACTCAAGCGGTGAACTCTCTCATGATTGGCCCATGCACTTTCGGAAGTCGACTTACCAACCCTCTTCATCTCATAAACCAGAAACTCTTTGCCACGGGTGAATGCCACAAGGTCATCCAAGATCTTCTTAATGACCTTGCTACTCATCTTGTTCGGAAGATGAAAAGATCGGGGATGTAGGGTCGGGATTGGTGCACAAAAAAGGACATTTGAAAGGAGTTCTAGGAAGTGGGCTTGTGCCTAAATGAGGAACTAGGTCTTCTACATTGAGTGCTGAACTACCTTGAGGTAGCTTAAGCACATATATCTTAGGTCCACTCCTTGCCACCATCTTAAAAGATCCGGTAACGCGGGTTTGGGACTTCTTCGCGATCCCCGATGGGAATCATTCAGGCTTAACCCGAACCAATTCATGGCCACTTATTTGAATTTCCTTGAAGCTCACAGGCAAATCCACCCTTTGGAATCTCCGTTGTACAAATTAATTTTAAGCATAATTTCGGCATGCAATGCGGAATGAGACTCAAAACTTGACTCATAACAAGACTCGGAATGTGAAGCGGTATGCAACTCGAGACTATGATGTGTATGCATATCTATGGACTCGATACTCTCATGTGCATGCGACGCTAACGACTCACATGTAGTGGACTCTATCGACACTAGTGATTCATCTGTAGTGGACTCTACCAATACTAGTGACTCATGCGTGATCAAATTAAGTGACACTAATTGCTCATGTGGACTCGACTCAACGGGCTCCAATGACTCATGGGTAAGTAACTTAATCGGCTCGTGTGTGCTCGGTTCAACCAACACCAAAGACTCAAGTGCACTCGACTCTACAAACAATAAGGACTCGTATACAACTGACTCCATGGACACTAACGAATCATATGAATCATGTGTAAGCGTTTCGGTAGAATCGTGCGTAGGTGACTTGGTTGGCTCATGTGTGGGCGACTCCACATCACTACTCACAAGGAAAATAAAAGTCTCCTCAATGCAATCTAGGCTTTCTTCGATTTCCTTTATTTCCTCTTCACTCACCACGGTACTAGGGTGATGCACATCCTCTCCCACATTCACATTTTCAGGCTCTTTAGAACTCTCTCTTTTCATTAATAAATTTTGAGCGAGAAATTTTGTGGGGCATTGATATGCAAAGTGTCCAAATCTGTGACACTTGTAACATTTGTTGCGACCACTAGTTTTGGGGATGTCATTGATCGCTCATTTCCCATTATCAATTTGGGGATTTCTAGGAGTACTCGCTGGTTTCAATGGTTGAACCCCAGAATTAAAGCTCTCTTTAGTGTAGGTGCTCCTAGACTCAAGCTTGCGAAAATCACGACGCTTATCCATTTTAGCGTCCAATCACCGTAGGAGGTGGCGGTGCGTAAAAGAAACATACTTCTCGGTAAGTCGCTCCTTCATGTCCTCCAATCGTGTGACGGGCTTACATTGAGCTATCTTGCGTCGAAACTCCCCATTATTCCAATCGGTTTTAGCGCAACCCACCAACCTCGTTTTGGTGAACTCGACCTTACACCCATCCAACACATCATAAGAGTCAAAGTACTCTTATATGCTAGACAACCATTCCACGAAGGTGTTAGGGTTCGCCATACCCTTGAAATCCGGGACTTCTACTTGACTAGACCTTAGAGATTTTCTATCAAGATCATGTTTGTGTTCACAATGATAGGAGTGTCCCCTAAGTCTAATCTCATCACGACTTTCGGGACTTCGCCTAGGATTTGGAGTGTAACGGTTTCCTTGTTTGGCTAGTTCCCTCTTATTCATCGTGATCATCGTGGCTTGGATGCTCCTAAGAACATCGGTAATCTCACTCGTACCCATGGCGATCACGACACACTAAACACGGGTTCTATAACGAACAAACAATTATAACCCACAAGTGAATGAGTAATTTTATCAAACACGAGATGTGCATACAAATGAATACACAAATGTGACCACACAACAAGTGAATAATTTTAACAAACACAAGATGTGCATACAAATGAACACACCAATGAAAACACAAATGCGACTACACAAACGACATCTAAATGACATACACATGTGAATCAAAATGAATGAGGACTTTCGTCAAACACTAGATAGACACACAAATATGAAATGCAAATGAATGAGGAATTTTATCAAACACACAATGTGCATACAAATGAACACACAAATGTGACCACACAACAAGTGAATAATTTTAACAAAACACAAGATGTGCATACAAATGAACATACCAATGAACACACAAATGTGACTACACAAAATGCCCTAACCTAGAACCTAAGCTTTGATACAAAAACTGATGCAGGACAACGATCCTAAGATATGTGAATGCCCATGATATGCTAATTTACCGAAATTAAACTAATTAATTGAGCAATTAAATCACAAATTAAAGCGATACCTTGGGTTTCGCGGGATTCCACTTAGGTGACCATGCTCGGTTTGCGTAGGGTCCAATCCGACGCGCGAGATTCGTTAGGATGGCGGAAGAGGCGATCCGAGAGATAGAACTCTCGCTTTGTCTAGGTCGGGGCGTTAGATCGTAGCTCTTCGTTGAATCGGTAGCTCCTTGGTGAGACTTTGAATCGAAGCGGTTAACGACACAAATTGAGCAAGCTCGAGTCCAACAACGGTCGTGGATCGACGGGCTAGGGTCGGATTCGAACCACGAGGATCGACATCGAGGTTACTCTAGATCTAGGGTTTTGAGATTTTGAACAATCAAACAAAAGGGAGAAGATTGAATGCAAAAGATTAAAGAGAATCAAGCAAGAGCAAGGATTAAAGGAGAAGATCAAAGTAACATGGGCCTCACACCAAACCCACATGGGGAAGAAGACTCTCTCTTCAAGCTCATCTCAAGCCAAATGCAAAACATATTTTCATTAAATCAACAAGTCCCAAAAATGGCTTACAAAAGTATGCTTTATAGTAACTATAAAGGGAATAATCCCTAAAATGGCAAAGTACGAAATTACCCTAAGTGGTAACTTACAATTAGACACAAAAACAATAAAATTCGGACAAAAAGGATAAAACACGCCACTTAAGTCGCAGGGCGGAGATTTCCATGGACGTTTGTCTTGGGCACCACTGATGTCCGTCGCCTATCCACGGGGCATCACGAACGTCTGTGGCGCAAGAAAACAGTGCGACCCTCTAATTCCGGACGTCCGTCGCCTGATGCCTTTTGTGCCTCATTGGCTGACCTCTAGGACTTTTCCTCGGTGGATCTTGAGGCTCATTGGCCCTTTCGACGCTTCTTCTTCCGCTGGTACACCTTGTACGGCCTGAAACCTAGGTCCTCTAGGAGGCATCCCCATCAATTCTCCCATACCCAAAATGTTTCATCACCGATAAAACTGGCTCGCGACATCAGTCGGTGTCGGCATCCCCATCATTCACTTTCGCTGATGCCGATTCGAGCGAAACCCTAAGTTTCCACCAGTTCAAATCGACGGTCACCCAAGTCACCGCTGGGCTTTTCCATCTAGGTATAAAAAAGGTGACACGTTCTCATTTTCGCTCCCAATTTGTTCCAATTCCCTCTCTATTTATTCGGAATAGTGTTAGAGAAGGATTGTGAAAGAGCTGAATCGATTTCTATTTTAAGATGCCTATAACTGGTGGACTTCTATTATAATAGCAGCCAACTATTGAAATATTTCTTAGTCAAAGAATCATGCCTGTACGAGGATTAAAATTATATGATTGGTGCACTTTAATTTCAACTGTTGAATTTATACAATTGTCTGTATTTGAAGGCATAGATCGGATGGTTCAAACCCCTGAATGAATGTGATAGTTAAGTCTACTCCATGTGGCCCAAGCATACGGCATTAAAAAAATCACAATTATGGGGCAGTCATGCCCCTTTTATTATCCTTGAACGTAAGGATCAATTGAGGGTCAATATATATATATAATGTAGGGAAATGGGATGGTGCACTGCATTGCAGCCCAAAATGCTACACTTCAATGCTAGATCATGTGCCAAGTGATCTCCAAAACAACACCTGTTTTGGAGTGTTGTGCCACGTGGTACGTAATTTCAAATTTCTTTTTTTACGCTTTTAGGACCTTTTGGCCCTTCAAAACTAGGGGTGCAGATTCAGTTAACCAAACTGAAACCAAAATTTTGGTTTTCGGGTCAGTTTCCGCAAAACCGAACCTGAACCTAAACATTTGGATTTCGGTTAGCTGAACCCCCAAACCGAAATTGACCCGAACCGATCCGATTTCGGTTTTGGTCGGTTTGGTTTTCCTTCATTTTTTTTTTCGGCTTTTTTAATTTTTCGGTTTTTTGTCGGGTTTTCTCACCCTAGCCAGCTGGCTTTCAGTTTATAGGTACCGAAACCGAAACCTAACCGGGCTGAATTGGTTTGGTTCGGTGTCAGTTTTCAATCGGTTTTTGTCCGGTTTGGAAGATTTGGTTTTCAGGTTTCGTTTATTTTTTTTTTGCATCCCTATTAAAAACATGGATCAAACATAAGGTGACGGCCCATCAATCTGGTGCATTGAATTTTTCCAACTTTGGCGACATTTTTAATGGGGGAGAAGTCATAAAAACAGTTTTCTTTTTGTATGGGACCTGATCAACCTTTCCTAAGTTGCCAGGCACCCAATACTCGTGATGGGTGTGACATGGTGCCCAACTGATTGGTGTGTAGCGTTTTGGGCTACATTGGAGTGCACAATCCCCGCCCTCATATATATATATATACACATGGGAAGATCACATATGAGACCTCACCTTTGGCCCACACACATTGGAGTGCACACACACACACATACACATATGAGACCTCACCTTTGGCCCAAGTAGCAGACTTCTTTGGCCAATCCAAATTGTCCAAGTTACTAAGTATCATGGGAAGATCACATAGCCAAAAGCACATGCTCATAAGAGGTTTGAAACTATTTGATCTGTGAAGTTTAATTTATCTGTTGTTCATCTCTAAGTTAGGGTTCATGTTCAACTGCATGAATTTGTTGGTATGGATCCTCCAACGGACATAATTAGGGTTCATGTTCAACTGCATGAATTTGTTGGTATGGATCCTCCAATGGACATAATTATTTGGGCTGTAGAAATGTTATAACTCATAAGATGATTGTTGAAAATTGTGTGCCACAAGATGAGAAGCCTTTTTTTTTTGGGTCGCATGGCCCAACGAGTGGGACGGCGAGGGCATTATCTAAGCGTAAGGTGGGATCGTACCCTATTTCTAATTTCATCATATGACAGATTGTTTCTCCATTGGATGATCTGGAATGAAAATACTATGCTTCAATTGCCGAGATCACTTATTTAATGGCGAGTCACTTTCACTGACTTGCATGCTTATAAATAACCGTGAACCTCTTAGTCTTGACTATTTTAGCAAAGGAGATTGACCTGAGCACTTTTGGCAGTGCTTGGGGTCGGGTACTAATACTTCCTGATAATCAAATTAGAAAGGTGAATACTGACTTTCGACTCTTTCGTGCTGCCACGTCGACACATACGGCATGCTTATACCTCTAAATTTAGAGAAGCGCATGGATATTTGTGCCAGTGTGCAGGTGATGTATATAAGAAGATTAGGGGTAGATAGGGTCATTTAGTATTATGTTGTTCCTATAGTGGTAAATTGTTAGAGATAACTACTATTTTGGCTTTTCCTAGTAGTATTTATATATTTTAAGATGATATATGCAATGCCCCACCAAGACATGATTTTGAGTGCCACGTGCCAACATTTTCAAGGCTCGGTTATATATATATATATATATATATATATATAATTTCACAATTTATTTTGTTATGTGACAGTGGTTAACTGATTTTAGAAAAAAATTTATGTGCAGGGAAAAAGAGCTCACTTCAATCCAAATCCTCTAGGGTTCCATTTGGAATCAATCCAGAATTGGAGGTAATGGTCATTTCTGGGCTTTCAAGTTTCAAGGAGTTTGAGAACAGTAGCTATAATTCCCTATTTTTTCAATAAATCGTGATTTTTAATATATATGTTTTTACTTTTTAATCTTTTTTTTTTTTTTTTTTCTCCAAATAGTTCCCTGAACTTGCCGAATTTTGCTGGATTTTAACCTTGGTGACTATGCGTGCTAGAATTGCCACTATCACTTTCTTTGCATTTAGTTAATTATTTTGGGCTTGTAGTAATCCTGTAATTTTTATGTACGTGGAGGATCAGCCTATCAACTTTGCCACTGCAAAGGAAATTCTGTCTCCTCGTTTTCAGGCCATAATTCGTGTGACAAGTGGTCGTAGCAAGCGATCTCCAGGTGATATCAAGAGCTTTTCTCATGAGTTAAATTCCAAAGGCATGCGGCCTTTTCCATTTCGGAAGGCTTGGGGGCATGGGCGTCCAGAGGTAATCGATTTTTTCTGGTTCGAGGTATATTTTTTACATGCATGGTGGTACACTTCTTTTTTGCAATCTTGCTTGGGTTTATCAGTTAGGGTCTCATAGCTATATTTTGTTCTTGATTGTTAATTCTTGCGCATCTGCTAGTAGGGGTGGCAATGGGCTGGGTAGCCCAGCCCACCCTGCTTGGCCTGGCCCGGTTTAAGGAGGGTTTGGGCTTGATATAAAGCCCATAGGCCGGGCTTGGGCTAGCACTTTAAGCCTGAAATTTAACGGGGCCGGGCTTGGGATTAAGCCCCTAGGCCAGTTGGGCTCTCATATATATATATATATGTAGTAAGTTCCACTTATAATATTAAAAAAAAAACATTCAAGAACTATAGATTTTCAATTTTTAAACTCTACACTTCGTTAGTAATAGATATTAGGTTCTTATTATATTTTTGCAATATATCAATGCCTCTAATTTTGTTGTTATAGAGCTAATTTTTGTAAATGAATAAATAATTTATAAATAATTTATTCATTTATACATTATAAATTATAAATTATAAATGAAAGTTTATGACGGGTCGGGCTTGGGCTAGAGTCATAAGCCCGCCACAGGCTTGGGCTGGGCTTGGGGCTAAGTTCAAATCCGTCGGGCCAGGCTTGGATTTACCCTAGCACGGCCCATTGCCATCCCTATCCTCTAGGAGCACTCTTATTATTGGATATCAGACAGCATATGATGGCTACTTTTCTGCATCTGTGTTTATTGCAGGAGATTATGAAACTTATCCGAGCAAAATTTGATCGGCTAAAGGAAGAAGTTGATTCTGATTTAGCTATTTTTGCCGGTGATTTAGTTGGCATTCTTCAAAACGATGAAGAGGCTCATCCCGAGTGGAAAGAAATATTGGAAGATTTGTTGGTTGTTGCCCGGCAGTGTGCAACTATGTCACCGACTGAGTTCTGGTTAAAATGTGAAGGCATTGTTCAAAAGTTAGATGATCGCCGTCAAGAACTATCAATGGGTACACTGAAACAGCTTCACACACGTATTCTTTTCATCCTCACTCGTTGCACCCGCCTGTTGCAGTTCCAGAAGGAGGGTGGTTTTGTCGGGGATGAACATGGTCACGGTCCTCATGGATTTCATCAATTCAGTGACTTGGGAGTTTATCCCGAGCAAGTTGTAGGGGGTTCACTCCAGGGTTTAAGAACCTCGATAAGTGGGAAGGAGAAACTCACAAGGAAGTCCCAGGGGCAGGAACAAATCAGTTTGAATATGAATCTAAATTCTGGCAATCTCATCATAAGTAATTACCCCCACCGATCAGACGGTGACTCTGACAGTTGTGTTGATACGCCTCCGAGCAGGGATCGGATATCGTCTTGGAAGAAACTTCCATCTGCAGCGGAAAAGAATCAGAAAAAAGACAGTGATCCAAATGCCTCCTCCCCTTCCAAACAACAAATGGCTGCTTTACAGCTTCTAGAGAAAGTAAAAATGGATCCCGTTGAAAATAACGAAATTGGTGCCCGAGAATACCAACCCACATGTTTATCAAATTTATCAGTCCCTTCCTTCAATCTCGATCAACAAAATTTAGCTGCCGAAACTTCGATGATTTGTAGGATTTGTGAGGTAGAAATACCAACTGTACATGTGGAAGACCACTCAAGAATATGTGCAATTGCGGATAGATGTGACTTGAAAAGCTTAGGTGTAAACGAACGGCTCGAAAGAGTTGTGGAAACTCTTCAGAAAATACTGGAATCGTGTACACCCGAAGGTTCGGATACTTCGCGAGTAGGAAGTCCCGAGGTTGCAAGAGTATCTTCTACTCTAAATTCAGATGCGGAATCTGAAAGCCTATCCCCAAATCAAGATAATTTGTCTCGTCAATGTTCCGAAGAAGTGATCAATTGCCTTTCAGTAGTTGATGAATCTTCTACCGTGGATGACGCGAAAGCGTTTCCCTCTATGTTCTGTAAAACCGGTTGCAGTCCGAAAACTGATCTGGGCATGGCAGTATCATCAGCAGGGAGCTTGACTCCTCGATCTCCTTTATTTACTCCTCGGACTAGTCAGATTATTGATTTCTTGATGAACAGAAAGAGTACAATTAAGGAGCAAGAAGACATTAAACAGGTATCTTCTTTTGTTAGCACTGCCCTTCTATACGTGCAAACACAACATATACTTGTACAAAAATCTTATCTTAGGATCTCTTGAATTTACATGAAATACTATCATAGTCACAAAGTCGGGACTCGACAATAAATCGGCAATTGTCTAAGGAAAAATTGATCAAAGTCAGAAAAAATTGGGGAAAAATATAAAATTCAAAAAACTATAGAAAATCCAAGAAATATATCATAATATATTTCAAGTTAAAAATAATATTTTTCATTGAACAAAATAGACAAAAAGAAGAAAGGTAGTGAGCTTTGAGACGTGCAAGCAGCAGAGAGGGCGATAGGCCTAATTTTTTTTTTTTTTTTTTTCACTTTAAGTATTAGTTGAAAAAAAAGGAAAAAAAGAAATTGGACAACAATCCAAAATGCTGATTAATCGGCTGACTTGCCCACTCGGCCGATTAATCAGCGATGTACTCGGATGACTGCAAGTCGCCGACTTTTTCTGATTTTTTGAAAAAGTCGAAGCCTTTTGTGCTTATGAATACTATGACTCGAACCATGAGGGGACTCCTGAAAATTTACATGCAAACACAACATATACTTGTACAAAAATCCTTTCTAATTGAATAACGCCATTAATATGTCATCTAAATTGCTCCCCCCCACCCAAATTGTCTATCATTTGTAATGATATTGGGATTTTTTAGTACATATAAATATAGAACCCTAAGATCGACTATGTTTGTTGTCCAGTATCAATTAATTCTTAGTAGGTACTCTCTAGGAGTGCATATCAAAGTGTATTTTACTACACTTGCGCATGCCATCCCATGCATTTAGAAACTTTCTATTTTAACAGAATACAGATTTTCTAAAGTTATCATAGTTCATGATACACCGTGCCTGTTTTCTTATACCACCATAAACTACATGCAAGCATTTGGTTGCTACTAGCATGGTTCAAAATATTGTCAGAAACCAATATGTATTAGACGATATATATTGGTTTCGGACCGTCCGGTACGAGACATTGGCAATGTATCATAGACCCATTGTATCGTCGATATTCTCGGACAATACAACTAATTTATCGGTTGTATCGTCAGATAATTTGGAAATTTGAAATTATCAGACGATAATTTCAAACTATCGTCTATTAATTTCGAGGTAGCAGATAGACTGAATTTTCAAATCATTGAAATTATCGGCCGATACGACATATGATTTGAAATTATCGGGCGATACATAGATCAATGTTTCAGCAATTTATTGACCGATTCATTCAAGGTTTCAGGTGATACAATGATACGCATCGGTCTGGGGCCAGACTGATACATACCGGAAAACTGAAATTTTGACCCATGGCTGCTAGTATATGCTGGTTTACACAAACCTAATACATCATAATAAATAAATCTACATCATACTGGATCATCCTGTACAAAGAAACTTACAAAGCTGGCCACATAGCACATGTCCTCTATACCTTAAAAATAGATTGTTAGATGTAAGATGATGGATCCTTTCGCTACAATCATCAGACCATTTGATCATCAACTAATTGTTCATAAACCTCACTGTTGGAAACATGTTTCCTAATCCTAGGAGACACATTTCTTGGAAATGCTTTCAGATTGTTATCTTCCCTCTAAGAATATTATTTATCGTTTTGAACTCTCTTTGGCCAACATATTGTCCCTATGAGAAGAAAAAATGACTGGATTTAGTCTGTGCAAGATTTTCAGAGGGATGGAGGATTTCCATCCATGTTGGAATGAGTACTTATTATAGTTAATTTCAGATATCCTATATAATACCTTGTTGATTAATTGTTGACTCTATAGGTTTTACTCTTTGGGCCAAGGCCAGTGCCTCGTTCCACCTATGTATCCTTTTCCTTTAATTAATAAAATCAGTCACCAACAAAAAGCTGTGATCCATTATTCTAGTTACCTTATTGATTTCTGTCGAATTCATAGCTGTTGTTATCCTTTTCATTAGTTCTATTCAAGGCATCAGTATTAGGTATCGGTCCATCTTGGACCGATACGGTATTCGTTGATACCGTATCATTCATTTTTTTTTTCCTGAAAAAGAAGTACAAAGAAAAAAATTAAAAAATTGGTATCGATCAGTATCGGTTGATACCGTGACAGTATCAGCCGTTGCTGATCCATATTGGTCCGATACTGATACCGATACCAATACCGATACCGATACCACCCCGATACTGGTGTCAGCCTCGGTTCCGGGTGAACCCATCCATATCACGTATATGTATCAGTATCAGCCGAGTTTTGATGCCATGGTTCTTTTAATTAGATATTATATAAGTAACCATCTTTTGCATTCTCGATAACTATTAATTTTCTATAATTAGAGATGTTAAACATACCAACATGTCGCTTCTATGGCTAGTTTGATCTTTTATTTTTCTGTCAAATATTCATGAATTACAGTTTGTAGTACTATAAACTTTTTTAATAATGTTTAATTTTAGTTTACTAATATCTTCTTATGGAACGACAGATACATGATCTATTGGATATTGCTCATGACATTTCAAGTATAAACACCAATGATTATAATTCATTGGAATGTCTCGTTGGCTGTCTAGAAGATCTTAAAGATGTTATCCAGCTAAAGAAAGCAGATGCTCTGACTGTGGAAACATTTGGAAGACGAATAGAGAAACTGTTGAGGTAATGCTTTTCTTAATGCAACAGAATATAAAAAATATACCGTAATATATTTCAAGTTAAAAATAATGTGTTTAACGAATGGAATAGGCAAACCTAAAGGTTTTTATGAACAAAATAATAAAAAATCTAAAGCTTTTTCTTTCCCCCTAAAGTATAGTGAAAAAAAGAAAAAAATCGGACAACGTGACAAACGTTGCCAATTAGTCGGCCGAGTGGTGACTTGGGCAATTAATCGGTGATAAAGTCAGGAAGATTGCAAGTCGCTGACTTTTTCCGATATTTTGAAAAAGCGGGAGACTTTTGTGATTATGCTATCTAGCCCTATTTTGAATCCTTTTTATGATGTTCTACTACAATATGGTTTCCAAGCTTTTTGTGGGCTATACTTTTTTCACGTACCTTTTCATATGAATGCTTGGTTTCACTTTGATAAATTTTATTTCCCCATATTCTATCTAAAATTTACCAAACTCTACAGGGAGAAGTATCTCCATCTTTGTGAACAGATAGAAGATGAGAAAGTAGATTCATCTTGTGTCATGGTTGAAGAGGACAGTTCATTGGAAGATGATACGACTCGTAGCATGCGAACGAGCCCAATCAATTCAAATTGTAAGGACCGGACCTCTATAGAAGATTTTGAAATTATAAAACCGATTAGCCGAGGGGCATTTGGACGGGTTTTCTTGGCAAGGAAAAGAATAACTGGGGATTTATTTGCTATAAAGGTAATCATATAAGCTTCTGTAAATGTTCTTCATTCTTGTTCTTTCATTCTTGATGTGATTTCAAGATTTTGTATATCTTCAACATGGCTTTTCCCTGAATATATATATTTTAAATTTATAATATATATATATATATATATATATATATATATATATATATATATATATATATATGTATATATATTATTAATTTTGAAGCTGAGCAAAAGTTTGTCGAAAATCATGTTAGTCCTAATTCAGGTTATTTAAATACATATAGATATGGTGTTTGAATCAATTTCCCCTATGTTATTCAAACATATATTGATATGAGGTATGAATCAATTTCCAGTATCGCCTTTGCTTATAAACGCCTAAAATGTTCTTATTAAGGGAAAATGAAAGGAAAATATATGGAACTAAACCAAGCATTTAATATACAAATATTACAGTAGTGTACATTTTAACACAACACCTCAAACTGAGGCAGTGGAGTCAACATTCATCAACTTCCAACAAGAAATCGATGATGGTGATTCATTATGTCTCATACCAAACATACTACTGTGCCTACATGTTATGTAATTGATCCTATTCTAGTCACTAGGTGAGAGGCAGTCTTGTAGGCAAGGTATCCATATCGGTCCATTTTGAACTGATACATATTGGTCGATACAGATATGGTTCGCCGATACCGTATCGGAGAATATTTATTTAAAAAAAACCAAAAAAAAAATAGAAAAATAATATTTGTATCAGTTAGTATCGGCCGATACCAAGACAGTATCGGCGGATATTGACCGTATCAGTTCGATACTGATACTGTTACCACCCCGATAACTGTATCGGAGTGGTATTGGTATCGGTTCTCGACAAAATTGATACGTATTTGTATCAGCCGAGTTTTGATACCATCCTGTTAGGTTGTATGATGAGTTGCTTGTTTGGTGATGATAATCCAATGGTGCATGAAGAATCTGGATGTTTTGGCTGTTATTTGATGAAAAGTGATGCTACCTTGAGTTGTTTCTGCCACTACTCCCTGATGCTTGCTTCTATCCCCCCCTCTTCATTTTCTTTGTAATGCCAAAATCTATATGTATGTAGTCTTTAAAACATTTTCTTTTGCTACCTGCTGTCCCTCGTACACTGGTGATGAGTGGCTTTTTCTGCTATGATGTAGTCCTTTAATGTGGATGTCTTTTTCACTTTCCTGATTGATTAGTGGATGTATTTCCCACTATTGTTGGTGATGTAATTAGTTCTATATGTGTGGGTGCATTTAGTCATATTGGGTGTGTGTGGAGTAAGTACAGACTTACCCCGGTTTGCTTACTTTCATGTCATTGATATCCATGATGTAAAATAAATGATATATAAGATATTAATGCTTTGGGGAGTGTTATAATCTAAGCAACTCAACCTTAATTTTCTTCAAATTTTTTCTTCTTCCTGTTCTCCTTCTCCTGCATCAGACCTAATCATATTACATTAATGTACTACTATATCTGTTGTTGGCCTTATGGTCTTCTTTCTGTGCTGTCAGTGTAAGGGGGATTTGGTTAAAGGACTCTTTCTATTAATGGTAAGTTGAGCATCAAGGATGCTCAACTTGAGGGGGAGTGCTGGATATAGTGTATGTGGGAGAGTGTTTGATATACAATGTATTATGTGAGTCATATGGCATTTTTTTATATAAAAAATATGCGTATAATATATGTTTTTTTGCCACAACATATTAAACACGTATAATACCCATATTTTTTTTAATAAAATGAATATTTTTGTATAATATGTGTATTTAGCGTATTAAACATGTTTTTCGCGTATTAAACGTTTTTTTCCGTATTTTACAGTATCTTTAAAAAACTGTTTTAAAAAGCTATTAATAGTATCTCATTTTTCCTGGTTTTCCCTACTTTACAGTTTTTTAAACCTTTCAAAATTTTCCCATATATTGCTCTTTTTTCTGTCTTTCTCGCTCACCATATTAAACTCGTACCCGTATTTTGTCACTTTGATGTGAGTATGAGAGGTATGCATAGTGAGTGAGTTTAGTCCCAAAAACATAAGTTGTGTCTTGTATGCCCTCTGTAAATAGGGCCCATCTCATGCGACTCAATACATCTTGAATAGCAGCAATGCAGTCCATTAGTGTCTATTGTGCTCTCTTCTCTCTCCCTATTCTTCTTCTTCTTCTTCTTCCTCTTCTCTTTTTCTCTCCTAATAAGCCCTAAATGATTATTTTACACATTTTAAAAAACTTAGTTATTTAGCCTCTAGTTTTTACACATTTTAAAAAAATTTCCAAATTGTAGCAATATGTATTGCAAAGCATGCCTTTTGAAGTTTCCAAATGATGCTCTAGATAAGTTTTGTAAATAATGTCTAATTTCTCAGATTGGTTTTAATGGAAGGGCCTTGTCGATTATGGATTGTGAAGGGTGAATCAATTTTTTACTTTAAACCCCATACATAAAGGCATAACATAGTCATAACCCATTACCTCTTGAGAGGCATCAAACTCGTTATCAGTATCGGGTATCGGTCTAATCTTTGGAACAATACATATTGAACGATACTGATTCTGATTTTTTTCGGTGAAAAAAAATGACACTATCGGCCGATACGAGGACAATATCGGCCGATATTGTCATACGATTGGTATCTTCCAGTACATATTGGTATCGACCGCTATCATACCAATACCGGTATCAATATGATATTGGTATTGGTATCAGTTTGGCTAGAAACCAATACGTACCAGTGTCGGCTGATAATTGATACCATGCTCTTGACTGTCTCTTTATTCATTTTCTTTACGCATCTAAATTATCAGTCTCTTTTTTCAAGCCATGGTGTGATCTAAACTGGTGAACCATTGGTGTCTCTAAATAGTAATAGCTATGAAATCTTGCTTTTCCATATTTCATATAAAAAGCCAGAAAAAAATTTACTTTTAAGGATATGGCATTTGCTCCTGGCTAAGTTTGGAAAGACTTCTGGAGTTTGGAGCACTTGTACAATTCTGATAATCTGTGGTTGCACGAAAAAAATTCTACAACTGGATTTTGGAGCACTTCAAAAGTTCTGATAATCTGTGGTTATTTCCATCAATTGGTTACTGCAAAAGTCAGGTCATCCTTCGAGTCTTTGCTTTGAATATGCGGAA
Organism: Chloranthus sessilifolius; assembly: GCA_021018995.1. NCBI lineage: Eukaryota > Viridiplantae > Streptophyta > Magnoliopsida > Chloranthales > Chloranthaceae > Chloranthus > Chloranthus sessilifolius. The sequence continues at coordinate 17,021,281 of CM037587.1, read as the reverse complement.
ATATTATCCCAACAGAAATTATGGATGAGATTTATCCTTCATGTTCACTTGTAACTGAAAATTAGTAGAGAAATAAGATTCATAAAGCCAGTTCCAAATAGATGGATGATATTCAGTAATAAACCAAAATATGGTGTGGAGATTGATTAGATAATTCAGTGGTTGACCTATCATATGTTCCAACTTGAACTCTCTATCCTCTATGATCACAACTTTTTTTAGAACCCGTTGTTCCTATGTTTCTTTTTTAACTCTTACATTTGTTTTCATCAATGTTTATACCAACGTTTGATAAACCGGACCGGACACCGAACCGTTAAGGGCACCGGTTCGGTCGGACTGGACCCAACCGGGTTCATCCGGACTGGTTCAAGAAGAAAAAGAAAAGTTATGTGGCTTATATTGTCCTATATTAGTTTTATGATATAAGTTGTAAAGATATATATTAAAGTAATGTTGCATCGTAGTGTCAACAAACATATTAGTACTTGTTGCTTAGAACTTAGGTGTTAGTTGAGAGTATTAAATAGGTTTTGAGTTCAAATCACTTCCACAACATGTAATATTTTTAAAATTTTAATAAAAATTTGAAAAAAGATGAACCGGGCCGGTTCACGTTGAACCGGACGAACCGGGCAGTTTAATGTAAAAACCGCCCTGTTCACCGGTTCAACAAGAAAAAACCGTAGGTTTCGGTTCTTATGGGAACCAGACCCTCTAACCCACTGGTTCCGGTTGAACTGGCCGGTCCGGTCCAGTTTTTAAAACACTGGTTTATACTGTGAAAATGAAACCTTTTGAAGACATGGTTGTGCTCACCATAAGAGTTGGTTACTAAATTAAGTTTTGTGTTTCTCAGATCACGGTTTCCATGTCAACACTATATTGTGGTTGAAAAACCATAATTTTTCCTATTACATTCAGTTATGGTGAACCGCTGATGTATTTTAACTTCACTGATGCACAGGAGCAGGGATTTAAAAACTGATACATATCGACATATTGCTTGCAACCCAAGCCGATATGTATTTGATATATCAGATACGTATCGGCTAATTATATCAAATCGGGGGTGTATATCGTATCTGATGGGCCCTAACCTGATACATTTCTGCTGATATCTATCAGATAAGGCCGATGTTTAAAACCGCAATTTGATTTTAATTCTATTTGCCTAATTACTTCTTTCCATAGTAGTCACATTTTTTTTTCTGAATAATCATGTGCTATCGTTAGTCTCATCGTGGTTGTTTTTGTCTTTGCAATATGATTGCTTTCTTTTAAGCTAATATCCCGGTTCTCTCCTGAGCATTGTAATGCTCTCATAGCATTATATATATATATAAGCTTAATAAGTAGTGCCACGTTTATTGGGCATATAAGATCTAATATGCTGTTGTTGCAAATATGCATTTACTTTCCCAATTTCTTTGGATAAAATTGGTGGCACTTTATATATAAGAATGCTTTGATTCAATTTACAGGTTCTTAAAAAGGCTGATATGATCCGTAAAAATGCAGTGGAAAGTATTTTGGCCGAGCGTAATATTCTAATATCAGTTCGTAATCCTTTTGTGGTGAGCAGGTCCTTTTTATCTTTTACTCTTTGAACAGGTCTGATTGCTTAGATTACTTTTCTAACATGGATTTTGAATCTGATGATCAACAGGTTCGTTTTTTCTACTCCTTCACATGTAGGGAAAACCTTTATCTGGTCATGGAGTACTTGAATGGAGGAGATCTCTACTCCTTGTTGAGGAACTTAGGCTGTCTGGATGAAGAAATGGCACGCATATATATAGCAGAAGTTGTAAGTAAATGCTAAACACATAAAATACCCGTATATTTTTATAAAATGCATATTTTCGTATAATACACATTAAAAGCTTTTTTTGCGTACTAAACTTTTTTTTTTAATCAAATTTTAACATATTTTAAAAAAATTATTTTAATATATTTTTTAATATTATCTAGTTTTTTTCCTGATTTTCCCCCTTTTTTCCGTTTTTTTTGTCTTCCGTATTTTACTGTTTTCCTATCTTTCAATTTTTTTCCCTTTTTTTTCCGTATTTTACAGACTTTCTCGCTCACTGTATTAAACCCGTACCCGTATTTTTTCATTTTGGCTTAAATAATTGTATAATTTTCAGGTTTCAACTTGTTTCAGGTTCTTGCATTAGAATACTTGCATTCGTTAAATGTAATTCATCGAGACCTGAAGCCGGATAATTTATTAATTGCTCATAACGGTCATATCAAGGTCAATATCTTCTGTATCTAAGTGGTTTATGTTTCACATGTTTCAATCATTTATCCATATTAATGCTGCTTGATCAATTCTCACATTGTAAATTTCAACTTGTATTTTTGGTGGTATTTATTTTTTGAAGTAAAAAAGTTAATAAACCAGCCGAACACACCAGTTAATCAAGAAAGCCAGTTTTCATTGAACCATTCAATTTTTGATACTATATCCTCCTTTTATTTTCCAAGAAGTGATGGAGAAAAATAATTTCGTATCTTTTCTTTTTGTTTTGTTTTGTTAGGAACTCACAATTCTTTTTTATTACTTTTAATTTTTCTATAGGAAACATACCCCCCTTTCTATAGGCGAGCTCCTACTTCCAGTAATGGACGCTGGATTTTCTTAAGAGGGGGGGGGTTGGGGGGAAAAAAAAAATCGCAATTTGCACCAAAAAGCCGTTCTTTTGCTATGGTTTGTAAATTGTTGGTGAATTATGGAAACAAAAGACTGAGCAGAAAATATTAACATTTTCATATTTGAGTACCAAATTAATATAATAAATAAAATTTTTAGGGAAACTGTGACAGCCCGGATTTTCCCAACACGATTTTCTAAGAGATTTTTTTTTCTTTGACCACCTGGGAAACCATGGATCGCCAGATCGTAGATCACAATCTGAAAACAGAATACTTGGTACATCCACATATAAGCGCGGAAATCAAAACAGATGTACATATGGTAGAACTAAAATCAAATTTTCATTTCTATATAGAGAACACGTAATTCAAAAGAAACAACTAAACCACCGGTGATGGCCAACCATCACCTAAACAGACAAACCCCAATCTATGGGTAAAATCCACAAACGGAAGATCTCCTTCCAGTACGCCAAATTGGACTTTCCTCAAGTCCGGTGTTCTAATCAAGTGCCACACCTGTGACATATAGTCGGGGTGAGCTAACTGTGACATCCCGGATTTTTGCACCCTGAAACCCTTGCCATCGGATGGTTAAAAAGACCGATCCCAAAACACACCGATCACTTGGCACATCCACACACAAAGCGGAAACAAAGCATGCATTCTAATTATGCAAATCGAGTCATCATAAGGAAAATAAATCTCTATTTCTATATAATGACAAAACCAGAATGTATAACAAAAGACGGTTCTAATCTCATGCCAATAGCATGAACAAAAGAAACGAACTGAACCATCAGTGACAACCAATACTCACGCAAAGATTGTTCGCAAAATGAATACCGTATCACATAATTATATTAGTTCTATCTTATAATGGCTGGACATTCCAAGCCCTACAAACAAAATCTCAAAGTACGTAACGCTAGTCCACTAAAAGTACTCGTCAGGAGGGGGCTCAGTCTCCCCCTCAGGCACGTACTCCGGGTCCTCAGGATCTACGTCCTCAGCATTGTTGTCAAATGGCTTAATTTCGTTTAAGCGATTTGGCTCAATTTCGCTTAAGCGAATCGCTTAATCGCTTAAGCCATGACATACTTTTTTTTTTTTTCAAAAAAAAAATATAATTAAAAAAAATAAAATAAAATTAACAATAAGTATTCAAATCTCTAGAAGAGAAAAATAGACATTCTTGCATTTAAAAAAGAAGTTTTACTTACTAATATTCAAAATTATAACTTTAATTTTGATACTGAGTACCAGCAATGTACTCTACACATTCATTTCTAACCCATTGTGGTACATCTCCTCCATCATCATCACCATCATTGCCGTCGTCATTGGAATCATCTCCTTCTACATACTCTTCTTCCTCTGTTTCGTCTTCGTCCGATCTCACTAGTATGGAATCTATATCATCTGATTGTCTATCATCTTCTTCTATTCTTTCATCTTCTTCATCAATATGCATGCCTTGGCTGCTACTACCTCCACCAACAGGTCGCCTCCTCCTATTAGTGGGTGCCAGACCAAGAGCTGCTGCTTCAACTTGGGCCCATGTCAAATCTTCCCCATAAAAGACAGGCTCATCTGGAGAATCAACCATCCATGGATGGTCAGCAGGCACATTATCCACACAAATGGGATCATAGAACCCCGATTTCTCTCGCCTTGCAAGGAATCGTTCATGCAATTTTTGATTGTACTGCATGAATACCAAGTCATTGAGCTTCTTTTGCTCAAGTCGGTTCCTTTTCTTTGTGTGGATCTGTTAAACACGAGGAGTAGGACTATTAAAAACCTTGCAATTTAATTAAAATATTCATGGATTGATTTTAATTGTTTAAGTCTTCAATTCTCATCTCAAAAGAACTCCAATTCCGCTCACATCCGGAAGCGGCACAAGTAAGGCCAAGTATCCTAATGGCCAGTTTTTTCAAAATGGGATCCTTTGTTATCGGATCTACCCCATAAGCTGCCCACCAGTCGGCTGTAGTTAAAGAGAATTATTAGAAGTTAGAACTACTAGAGTAGAAATAAAATATATTAATTAGTTTGAGCTTTAGAGACTTTTAAAGTTTATACTTGAAATTTTTATAGTTCTATGTCGGATAACCATGTCCCTTCCAAAAAATCCTTCCGCCTTCTTGTAATGGTCCAACTGATGACTTATTCTATCATGTTCACCTCTATCAGGGACCATCATTTCTAAGCAGTCAAGAAAACCAACCATGTGAGTGGCATTCGCATCATCTTGATCCGGGTGCGCAAAGTACACCGTCGGATTAAGAATGAAGGTGGCCGAATATAGTGGAGATGCCATTTGACTTCCCCACCTCTTGTTGATTATATCCAACACAGGTTGATATAATCTTGACTTGAATTGATTATTAGATTTTATTTTTTCTTGGGCACCCTCCATATAACTATATATATATATCCCATTAGTGGTTTCTCATTACCATCCACCAATCGTAACACCTCTACGATTGGTTGGGAGTAGGGTTTATGCAATACTAGTCCAAAATTGGTTTTAGAGCAATGTTTGTGCAACTTGTTTACCATCGACTTTCTTTGACCAAGGTCCATTATTCCAATTGGCCGATGTTACAGAACTTCGAAGCTCATTTTTTTTTCGCATACAAGCTTTGTAAAGTTAAAAATGTGGTTGCAAATCAAGTCACGACGGGACGTAATAAATTACCTCCTATTGCTTTGCGCATTTTTTAAAGTAGAAGTGCATGTTTGTACATAAATATAACTATCCTCTTAGCTTTAACAATTGTTTTAATATGTAGTTTGCCTATATCTTCTAAGATTAGGTCTAAACAATGGGCCGCACATGGCATCCAATATAGGTGCAGTCTCTTCTCCATAAGGAGGCGACTGACGGCTACGTAGGATGCCGCATTGTCCATTACAACTTGGACAATGTATTCGGGTCCTATTTTCTCGATGGTCTTATCCAAAAGTGTAAATAAATATTCGGTCGTGTGAGAATGGGCTTATGCATCTACCGATTTTAGGAACATAGTCCCGGTAGGACAATTTGCCAAAAAGTTGATCAATGTCCGATCGGTTCTATCCGTCCATCCATCGGCCATTAATGTGCAACCGTATATTTTTCATGCATTCTTGTATTCGGCTAAAATATTGTTGGTCACTCTCACCTCTTCTTTGAGGCATGTTTCCCGGATTTCATGGTAGGAAGGGGGTTTAAGTCCGGGCCCAAATTGCCCAAGAGCTTCAATCATCAATTTGAATCTCTTTAGCTTAACGGTATTGAAAGAAATTCCGGATTGGTAGAACCACTAAACCACATATTGGATTGTGGTGGGTCTATCCTTACCCTTAAATCAGTTCTCTAGTATTGTTTGAGCGGGTCCTTTACCCTCCCTTTGATTAACCACATCCTTCAGATGTGGTCGACACCACCCTTCTAGTGTACCACGACCACGTGTTTTTTTCGATGGTGGTTGTGAAGGTCGTCTACTTTGGGCCGTTGATGGTGTAGATCTATCATCTTCATAATCATCATGATCACCTTCCATATAGCCTTCTAAAACAACATCTTGATCATGTTTTTTCCTAGAAAGCTTGTTCATATACTCCATTATTTTCTTTCGGATTTTTGGAGTAGTTTTTCTACAAACCCTACCATTTGGTCCGTCTCCATGAGCAAGATGTTTATGACGTCCTATGCTACCCGTGCTCTCATAATCACACAAGGTACAAACTATGATTGCTTTTTCGGTAGGACTCTTATACCATCCATATTTCCAACTCGGATCATTCGATTTAGGTCTTAGAGGATCCGGGGTTGAAGATGTAGACATAATTAATTGGTGAATGATGATAGAAAGTAGGAACTAGGAAAACAAAATTAGAGATTTAAAATTTTTGAAACAAAAATAATAAAACTCAAACCTCCCAAAAGTCTTGTTTGCTTGATCCGGGTCACTTGATTGATAGAAGATTAGAACTATAAGCTTTCTTCACTCTTGAATCTTGATCATTGATCTTTCCCTTTGAGGCTTTGTAACACACTAACACTAATATTACTAAGTTTACAATAATTTAATTCACTAAAAAAAAATTACAAAGCATAAAAAAAAAAAAAGATGGGAAGAGATTGGGAGTAAAGAATGGAGGTTAGAGAGGGAGTTTAAGCCAAAATAGTTGTGTAAGGAGTAGAGGACCCAACCCAGTGGTAGAACTAGGATTCTCGTCGAGGCGGGGCGCAAAATGAATTAGAGATAAATTTTATAATTTTTTTGAGCTATTTTTTCTGTTTTTTCCTTTCTTTTTTTAAATTTTTTATTTTTTATTTTTTCCGATTTTCTAATCCTACCTAATCGGTTTTCACCATCCAAAATCGAAACCGACTTGAGCCAGAACCGGCTGGTTCAGACCAGTTCGGTTCGCTTGGTTTTCGGGTCAGGTTTCAATTTCGGGTCAAAACTTGCATCCCTAGTTCCAATACTATAAAAGGGCCATCCATAGGGGTCAACTTTTGACACATTCAATGGGCTAAAAGGTGCCTCATAAGCTTGATAACCATAAGGAGATTCAAATCTCATAAACATAGTTTGGCTATCGAATGAAACTTTATGATCCTCTTAGAATATAGAGGAGGCCAAGTACATGGCTTTCTCACGCTTTCTCAATATTAGCCACCAAAATCGTCCCTCCATTTCTTCCCATTTAATCAACCCAAACCCATTACTTAACTTGAATCACCTTCACGCCCACCAACAAAAACACCTAGAAAACCAACTTTCTAGTTTCACTAGCTCTAAAAAAAGTTGCATTTCACTCCTAAAATCATGTTCAGCGAAGACCCATTTCCTCCAAATCCACGCCCACATCATCACCACCTCACTCACAGTGGCGGAACCAGGATTATCAGCCAATAAAATAGAATTACAAAAAGTTAAATTTAGGTAAGAAAAATTACCTCCTATTTAGCACGATCCGAAGAAATTTTAACTCAAATCCGATTGCGCGATCCGACGAATCCAGATTGTTGAAAACCTACACAATAAAATTCAAAATACAATTAATATTTAACAAATAAAATTCTAAATTTCAATAAAAATAAAACCTAAATCTAGGGAAAATATTAAATGAAAGTCCCTAAGGACCCTAACCCTAAATCAATTAAAAAAAAGAATAAAACCCTAAATCTAGAGAGAGAAACAAGAAGAAGAAGAGGGGGCTGCCTAAGAGGGGTTTAGACTTTAGAGAGAGAAAAAAAATAAAACCCTATATCTAGAGAGAGAAATAAGAAGAGGGGGCTGCCTGAGAGCGAGGGAGAGTACTTACCGGAGGGTGGCGGCAGCCGGCAGGAGGAGCCAGAGAGAACAGAGGTAGGGCGGAGCCGCGGAGGGCGCTGGTTTAGAGAGAGGGCGTGGGTTTTAGGGTTTTAGAGAGCCAAAAGAGGGAGGGCGTGGGAGGTGTTTAGTCGTTTAGACTTTAGAGAGGGATAAGAGGGAGGGAGGGGCTTAGATTTTAGAGAGAGAAAAGAGGGTGTGGGTGCTTTTAGAGTTAAGTTTTATAACTTATACAAAAAAGGTGTTTTCAGTGTGGGCGCGCGCCGGCACTGGTGGGTACGTGGTTCCGCCACTGACCCAACCCACCCTTTTATAGAGGCAATGGGACCTCAAAAAATAAAAAAAAATATTACAGTGCTCCAACGGTCATAAATATGACCGTTGGAGCATTATGTGATCACATACTAAGTATGCGATCACATAATGTGAAAATCACATAAGTTATCATGGCTTATGTGATTTTGTAGCTTATGATAGCTTAAGCGATCGCTTATGACAACAATGGTCCTCAGTCCCTGCCTCAATACCTGTACCTGTGACGTACAGTCGAGGGATGAGCTAACAGTTTAAGCTCAATAGGGAAATGTAATAACATGCATATCTTTCACATCACACATATTTGATGACATAATTCAAATCATATTCTTCTTACTGAAAGTCATCATTTAAAAGCATTTGATAAAACGAATAACTGATGCATGTTTCAAAGTCACACTTATCATGATTTCAAAAGTTTGTTCTTATTTCACATAGACTTAAATCAATCACTTAAATATTCTCTCGAACATATATATAGCATTGAGAGCCGCATAGATTTACCGATGGGAAACCCCAACCATCGTCGTTCAATGAACAATTTCACAAGCCCCCTCGATGGAGGTGACTTGCCGCACGAAATATTACCGCAGAATGGTAATCAAAGAGCGGATATCCCGCCGTATCGGTCATGATTATACTGCCGCGTCGGTAGGGTATCTACACATGAACCTTAAATCAGAGTGCTAATTCTACATATAGTTTATCACCATGAATTTGTGGTAATTTATAATACTTCGAAGAGTCAAAGCTTGCACACACATGTATTCACATCCTTTTGATGTCACACACACATAATCACATATTTCTGATGTCACACACACATATTGCTGATTTCACACATACACAACGTATCTGATGTCACACACACACACACATAGGTTTACGCACACATTTCTCATATTAAAAGCTATGAATGAAATTCATGCTAACTCATAAACAAAATCGTAAAGCACACATACTTTTATCATATCACTAAATCCATGTTAGCTGTAATCTAATACACATGTTACGGAGTTTTCTCTACCTCGATGAGAAGCCACACCAAGACATCTCAATCCAAGCTAGCTTCTCACATACATAAACCAGTTCATACCTAAACACATCAAATCATAATTCATACGTTAGAAGCGACGTAAAATAGGAAGATATAAAGTCTCCCCAAAGTCCTCTTAACAAAACAGAACAAAATCCTGAATCAGTCTAAATCGATCGATCGATTTCCAAATTGATTGATCAGTTTCCCTTAACACACACACTATTTTTGACAAATTGACTGATCAGTGTTTGAATCGATCGATCGGTTTACAATTTGATCGATCGAAATTAATTTTGATCGATCGGTTTTCTCATAAACCTTCATACTTTCTCTCATTAACAAAATCTATCGATCGGTCACTTATTTCGATCGATTGGTTTTGTCAGATCCTTCAAAATCACTGGTTTCTAACTTCTCAAACTCGTTTTCTCAATTCTTAACCTCTTTTCTTCAATTTTCCTCACTCACATACTAATTAACAACTAACACACATATAATTCACAACTTAACATAATTCTTACCTTTGAGTTGATTGATTTCCTCGATCCACGGGTCACGCTCAAGCTAGGTTTGCATAAAATTGAACTTGGATTTCTCTTCGATCTAAAATCCCTCATTCATGCATGGGTTCCGATCTTGCACACACACATATGAATTCAAAGCAAACTTCCGTCTCTCTCTTCTCAATAATTCCTTCTCAACAACTAAGACGAGAAATGACTTCTCTTAATATTTTGGCTTTTATACTTAAAAGCCATGAACTTGTTAAGCCAATACACCGAACCTCGGTGTACATTGTTCTACTTAATGGTTCTTACACATTCTAGCTTTCCTTTTTCACTCAAGATTTACTCATATCTTAACTCATCTTAAATATTTTTATTTCTCTCAGGTGCATGACCAGTCGGGCACGCACATCGAGACAGACTGTTCAAAGGTCAAAATTTTTGGGACATTACATTCTTCTCCCCTTCTTAGGAATTTTCGTCCCCGAAAATTAACTAAGGTCCTTTGGTTTCGGTAGTGGGTTGTCACTCCCTATGGAGTCAAGCACACATGAATACAAAACACCTAATAAACACAATGGTTTCCCCTTTTAGAGAACCTATTCCTTTAACGAGGACTTAACAAGTCATATCTTATATAAAAGTTCTAGCCAAGGCTAGACCAACCACCTAACTAATCAACTATGTATGCAACATCACACACAAATTCATGACATTCGCCATCACATGCTAAATCATACGGGTCAATGTAACCCGTCCCTCATACCTGCAGAATACTCATTCACAATTGCATAACTCTAAGGAATTTCATATGCAAATACGAACATTTCATAGAAAATGAAAATTTACCATTTATCCACATCCAAAAATTTATATATCATCCAAAGGTGGCAACCATGCCACAATAGTTTAAGAGACTGCAAAAGTGGCAACCATGCCACGATAGTTGAAAGGATTTACGTCCAATGTACCCTGTTTTAATTACATAACATTCCAAAAAGAAAACATCACAGAACACCCAAAAACATATATCTATATTCCCCCCCCCTCGAATCACAGCTCAAACCGCCGCGTCACTAGGCTGGTCATCGTCCCCATCCGGTCCGCCCGTGCCAGAACTCGATGCCTCCAGAATCCACACTCGTGCTCCCGCCATGCACTGTAGATGGTCTGATAGGTACATAAAGCGCATCGTCTCGGTGAGCAAGGCATCATGGTAGTCCAACTGGCGACCCATCTGATGATAGTTCTTTGTCATTTGACGAGTGTTCTCAGCCATCAGGGCGAAAACATCATCAATACTAGTCGTAGTGGTAGGCTAGGGTGGTGGTGGCACACGGATCTAACCACGCCGCTTAGGTTGAGCTGTAGCAGCCAGCTGATCCTGAACTGGTGCGTCATGAGCTGGCTGTTCCTTGTCTTGTGGGGCATCTGGTGCAACATTTGGTTCGGGTGGTGCTCGTACTTCTTCACGTGGTCTCTTCGTCAATCGGTTATAGGCATGGATCAAAAAATCGGATTTTCGATATATATTGTCCAAACCTCTAAGACGATACATATCGCGTATCGTCTGATACATGGGTCAAAATATTGTTTGATACCGATACATATCGTACGATACGTATCGGTTTTGGACCTCACCGATACGATACTTTGGGTTTTTATCACCCCCCTTAAAAAATAGTCAAATTATCGTTCATTGTATCATTCATATCGTTCAATGTATCGTTCGTATCGTCTGTGTCGTTCAATGTATCGTCCGATAATTTCAAATTATCGGTTTTGATATGTATATATGTATATATATATATATATATATATATATATATATATATAGGAAAAAAATCAGAAAGTATCGTCCGAAACCGATTCGTATCGTTCGATACGTATCGATTTTGAGGCTCGACAATACGTATCGAAAAAACGAGATTTTGATCCATGGTCCGATACATTGAATGTATCGTCCTAGTACATTTTTTTTTTTAAATTTCAAAAAATCGGATTGACCGATAATTTGGATGATACGAATGATAAATTGGACAATACGGACGATAATTTGGCTGTTTCTAAGGGGCCATAGAAAAACCCTAGCATTTTGAAATGGACGATAAATTGACTGATAATTTGGATGATACGAACGATACAGACGATACATTGAACTATACGGATGATACGAACGATAATTTGATTGTTTTTTAGGGGGGGCAATAAAAACCCATTTTACCATATCGTTCTGGTCCAAAATCGATACGTATCGGGCGATACGTATCAGTATCGGATGATATTTTGATCCATGGTTATAGGTTTTATTCCATTCCTTGAGAGTATAGGGCTTCACAATATCGGTCATACAAGGCTCATCCTTCAAAATAATGTACTCGCTACTCCCGGCATAATCCTCGATCATAAGGGAAAGAAGTCGAGCATAAGGCTTCTCATCATTTGGTTTCGCTCCCCCTTCAAGCATTTTCCCTCTAGCATACCTTAAACCCTAAAAAATAACCCTAGGAGCACTAAACCATCGACTAGTGAATGCGGAAAACAATGCTTGCTGTAGCTCCCCAACTCTCTCAGTCTTATGGCTCAACGGATATAAATTACACTTAAAAATGGTATCGAGCATCCAAAGATCGCTCGGTAAATCCACCCTCTTAACTGTCGAACCAAACCCCTGCCTGCCCTGGGTCATTTGTTCCTTCACAATGTCAAAGTCCACGGGCGCTGGGTAAGGCTCAAGCAAATCAATCCCGTTACCGAACGCCACATAACACTCCATGGCATCGGCAACATTGTCATAGGTAAACTCGTAATCTCTACCATCTATTTTTGTACAAATTGTTCTCGACTTATTCACGGTGTGCATATTCTGGTAGAACAATCTCACTAAACGAGGATAATAATACTTGTGAAAAGGCTCAAGCACATTCTCTAATCCGGCCTTGGTGATATATTGAAAGGCCAAATGTGTCTCACCCCGCTTGCTAAATAGCGTTTGATCAATGCTCCACTATGGTTCAAAACCCTTCGCAGCCCATCACTCGTTGGATTGCTCAAGTGGTGGAGGTGGTGGCTGTGGTGGTGATTGTTGTGGTAGTGGTGGTGTCGGTGGTTGCGAAGAACCCGCTTGTGATGAGGGTTTCTTCGAAGTGGTGCTCTTCGACGTTTGTCGAGTTTTAGGAGCCATAAATCCCACAACAAACCAACAAAACTAGGGTTTTCCAAAATTTAAAAGAAACTAGGGCAGAACGTAGAAATCACAAATTCAATCTCCAAAAGTTTATGATTTACCTTTTTCGAAGTGATTTGATCTTGTTCTTACGAAGAATCAACTCCAAAAGGTGTGTAATCAAGTCTTGAAGTCTCCAAGCAAGAGCCCAAGAAAACCCCCAAAAGAAAAAAAGAAAGTTTCTAATTTTTTTGAAACTGAAATCGCGCAACCCATATATATATAATATCGAAATCGATTGATCGGTTTTAAAATCAATCGGTCGGTTTCCCCCATAAATGCATTAGTTGACTATTTCAATCAGTCGATTTCAAATCAATCGGTCGGTTCAAAATTTCGATCGATCGGTCACTAATTTCAATCGATCGGTTTCTCAAATCGATCAGTCGAATGCCCATTTCGATCGATCGGTTTTCATAAGCTTTCTCTGGTTCAAAAATTGCTCTCTGTTTTTGTGATTTCGTTCGATCAATGTTCATTTCGATCGAACGGTTTTAAAATCGATCAAACAGTTTTCACAGACAAAGCCTGTATCCAGTTCTGTCAAATCGATTGATCGGTTTTGGATTCGACCGATCGGTTATGACAGAAAACTCCAAACTTTGTGTTTTTCACTCTAATTTGATTGCAACATCCTTAACCTCTATACAAATGGTCCTTATAAATTCACCAAGCTACAGTTCAATATTAAAACCTCATAGTTATTATCTCAAAAGAAATTTTACATATCAACACCTCATGTTCTTTAATTTTTCATATAGTATTTACAATTCTTCTCAAGTCTCATTAAACAACTGAGGGTATTGATCGCGGATCTCCGTCTCGCGTTCCCAAGTAGCTTCCTCTACTGAATGATTCTTCCATTTAACAAGCACTAACGAAATTCGTTTCTTGCGCAACACTTGCTCCTTCCGATCAAGTATTTGAACTGGATCCTCTCTTACTGACAAATCTTTATAAAGCACAACCGGCTGATCATCTAATACGTGAGTGGATCCTTCACGCATTTTCTTAACATCAAGATATGAAATACGTTGTGTATCCCATCAAGTTGCGGGGGTAAAGCGACCCTATATGCAATTTCTCCTACTCTTCCGAAAACTTCAAAAGGTCCAATATAGCGTGGGCATTACACCTTTCACTGGTGAGATCTTGACAAACACATGATCGCCAACTTGAAAATCAATGCTTGTCCACTTCATGTCGGCATAACTCTTTTGTCTGCTTTGTGCTATCTTGATTCTCTCACGAATCAGACAAACCGCATCGGCATTTTTCTCAATAATTTCCGGACCTAGTATAAACTTTTCACCGGTCTCTTCCCAATTGATCGGTGATCTACATCGCCATCCATACAATGCTTCGTAAGGTGCCATACCGATACTCGTCTGGAAACTGTAATTGTATGCAAACTCGATCAATGGTAAGTGTTGATCCCATAATCCTCCAAAATCAAACACACATGCTCTGAGCATATCTTCTATAATCTGATTCACCCGCTCTGTTTGTCCATCCGTCTGTGGGTGAAATGTCGAACTGAAATCTAATTGCGTACCCATTCCTTTTTAAAACTGTTGCCAAAACTTTGAAGTATACAACGGGTCACGATCCGAAACAATACTAGTTGGAATACTATGTAATCAGACTATCTCTTTCATATACATCTCTGCTAACCTGCTTGTTGTATACATGGTGTTGTATGGCAAGAAATGAGCTGATTTGGTTAGTCGGTCAACGACCACCCAAATGGCATTGTACTATGATCCACTTTCACTTGCTGACATACTAAACACTTTGAAACGTACTCAGCAACATCCTGTTTTAAACCTCTCCACCAGTAGTTCTTCTTCAAATCCTGGTACATCTTGGTAGCACCAGGATGAATAGCATACTTAGACTTATGGGCTTCGTCTAAGATAGTCTGCCGAAGATCGGTATCGATCGGTATACATAGACGTCCCCTGAATAAAAGTGATCCATCCTCCTGATCTACTGCCATCAAACACACCCTGTCTGATCTTCACTAATTCTGCATCCTTCATCTGTAACTCCTGAATGTGATCGAAGATTGTCGGCCGAATAGTGATGTTAGCCAACAAGGCTCCTGAAGCTTGTACCTCGATCTTCGTATCATACAAAGAAAGATCCTCTAGCAGTTTCCATCTTTAGATCCCCATAACAAAGCTAGACAATAGAGCCGAACTCTTCCGACTCAAAACATCTGCTACCACATTCGCCTTGCCTGGATGATACTGAATGGAGCAATCGTAATCCTTGAGAAATTTCATCCATCTCCGTTGCCTCATATTCAATTCCTTCTATGTAAACAGATATCTGAGGCTCTTATGATTCATGAATATCTCAAAGGTCTCTCCATACAAATAGTGTCTCCATATTTTCAATGTGAAGATCACTGTTGCTAACTCTAAATCATGTGTTGGGTAATTCTTCTTGTGGTCCTTAAGCTGTCTCGACCCATAAAGAATAACCTCCTTATCTTGGTTGAGCACACAACCTAAACCACTGTGTGAAGCGCCACAATACACCACAAATCCTCAACTACCTGAAGGTATAGCCAACACTGGTGTTGTAGTCAGCCTCTTCTTGAGTTCTTGAAAATTCTTCTCACAATCATCAGGCCACTCAAACTTCACATTCTTCCTTGTAAGTTTCGTGAGCGGTCTTGAAATCTTTGAAAACCCCTCTACAAACCTTTTGTAATAACCAGCCAGACCAAGGAAACTGCGAATCTTAGTCACAGTTTTCGATTGTTCCCATTCTAATACTGCCTCGATCTTTGTTGGATCTACTGTAACACCTTCCTCTGAGACAACATGTCCCAAGAAACTCACTTTCTCTAACCAAAACTCACACTTAATGAGTTTGGCATATAGTTGGTGTTCACGTAGTGTTTGTAGAGCAATCCTTCATGCTCCTTAGTTTTCAAGTAGATGAGGATGTCATCTACGAATATAGCTACACAAGTATCGAGGTGTGGTTTAAACACCCGATTCATTAAGTCCATGAATGAAGTTAGCGCATTGGTCAATCCAAACAACATCACTAAGAACTCGTAGTGTCCATATCTTGTTCTGAATGCCGTCTTCTGTATATCCTTTGCTTTGACTCTCAATTGATGATATCTAGATCTTAAGTCGATCTTGGAAAAGAATCCCGCACCTTGCAGCTGATCAAACATCATCTATTTTGGGCAAAGGGTATCAATCATTGATTGTCAATTTGTTCAACTGACGGTAGTCGATGCACAATCTCATCGATCCATCCTTCTTCACAAATAAGACCGGTGCTTTCCAAGGAGACACACTAGGTCTTATAAACCCTTTATCCAAGAGTTCCTATAGCTGGTCCTTCAATTCCTTCAACTCAGCAGGAGCAATTCGATATGGTGCTTTAGATTCTAGCTCCGTTCCCAGTACTAAGTCGATAGCGAACCCTACTTCTCTATTTGGTGGTAATCCCGACAACTCATTTGGAAATACATCTTGAAACTCACGAGCAATAGGAATTTCTGATATCACATTCTTCTCCCGTTGCTCTTTCAGAAAAGCAAGGTATCCACTACATCCTTTCTTCACTAAACGTTCTGTTCGGACTACGGAGATAAGTGAGACAAATGTCGATTGCATCCCTAGAAATTTGAACGATCTACCCCCATTGGGTCGAAAAGTAACAATCTTCCTCTGAAAATCCATGGTTGCATCGTGCGTGGATAACCAGTCCATGCCAAGAATCACATCGAATCCTTGCATATCCAACAGGACTAAATCCACCATCAATTCATAACTATCGTAATCCTTGATGGCGACTATAACGGACCGACACACTATATCAATTCGGACCGCGTTTCCCGTTGGGACTGACACATCCAAAACAAAATCCAATGCTTCAGGAATGACTTTTACTTTCTTCGCAAACTGCGGTGTCACAAACGAGTGAGTAGACCTTGAGTCTATCAGCACTCTCGCTTCATAGCAAAGATAAGCGCCCCTTACCGTACATTTGCAAAGTACCTACATCATATATGCATATTTAACCAATTATGTATGCCTCAAACAGAAACATGTAAATATTTAAAAATGTAAAGACTACTTTAAAATTTGATACACCTTCTCTATCTAAAATTCTATTCAATGATATATATCTTGAAATTAAATAGAGCTTGCACCTTGAATGATGTCGTTACTGTTTTGGGCATCCAGAGCTGTAACGACATATGCACGTCCTTGTACAATCAGTCTTGCCGTCCTGATAGGCTTTGGTGTAACTACTGATGTCGTCTTCTCTTTCCTAAGTTCTGGGCACTCCCTAATCATATGTCACATCTTTCAGCACTTGAAACATCCGCCCGTACCCTGTCTATAGTCTGAGGTCTTGTGAGACTTACCACATCTGGCACACGTCTCCGTGGGTGTGGATGATGCTGCTATAAAGAAACCCTGGGTAACTGATACCCCTATAGTAGTCGCAGGGCCCTCATAACGGAAAGGTCTCACCGTTGTAGACATAGGTGGCCTAAAGTACATTGCCTGAATAGGTTGCCTCGTAACTGGTGCTACGAATCACGACTTTTTGTTCACCGGCTCATAGTTACCAAACCTTCCCTGATTCGTCTTCCCTTTTGCTTGTTGATCTCTTCTTTTAAACATCTCGTCAATATCCTCCTCTACCACGAGAGTCTTGCTCATCACCTCGCCATAAGTTTCTAATTCAAAAGCTAAAATCCAATCACGAATATTCAGCCTTAAGCCGCGTTAGAATTTCTTAGCCTTCATCAGATCTGAGGCCACATACTCTAGGAGCGAATCTTGCAAGCCGCATAAATTCTACTTCGTATTCTCTCACTGTCATTTTCCCTTGCTCCAGCTGAAGAAATTTTATTTTCATCTGGTTCCGTACCACCTTGGGAAAGTACTGCTTGTTGAACTCCTCAACAAACTCTTCCCACGTCCATAACATCCCCGAAGTCACCTGCTCCCTTGTCCTTGACACTGATTTCCACCGTGGGCTCGCTTTCCCATCCAACATAAACATTGGCCATCTGACTCTCTCATCTTCAGTGCACGCAAGCACACTGAATATTTTCTCCATCTGGCAGAGCCAGTTCTCAACCTCCATTGGTTCTGCTTGCCCTGAGAAATTTGGAGCACGCATCATCCGAAATTTTGTAAACGCTGAGGGTGTTGGTGATTGTGGTGTCTGCACTTAATGATCGTTGGCATTGTTAGTAGCCATTAATGTCGTTTTGCTGAGCCATAGCATTTTTCACGGCGTCCATGACTAGTGCCATTCTCTGCCTATCCTCTCTTTCCTCATTTCTTTCTTCTGCTCTCTCCTGACTTCTCTCTTCTGGAACACTTTCTTCCGATATCTCTCTTTCTCTTAATGGAATTCTATTGGAACTTGTGGGGATGTCGTTCCTACTTCTCAAGTTCCCTCTATATTCTGACACAATCTCAAATATATAAATCATATTTAAGGCTTGTCAGAAATTTCTAAAGCAAAATGCTTTGATACCAACTGTGATAGCCCGAATTTTTGCACCCTGAAACCCGTGCCGTCGGATGGTCAAAAAGATCGATCCCGGAACACACCGAACACTTGGCACATCCACACACAAAGCGGAAACAGAGCATGCATTCTAACTATGCAGATCGAGTCATCATAAGGAAAATAAATCTCCAGTTCTATATAATGACAAAACCAGAATGTATAACACAAGACAGTTCTAATCTCATGCCAATCGCATGAACAAAAGAATCGAACCGAACCATCAGTGACAACCAATAGTCACCCAACGATGGTTCGCAAAATAAATACCGTATCACATATTTACATTAGGTCTATCTTATAATGGCTGGACATACCTAGCCTTACAAATAAAATCTCAAAGTACGCAATGCTAGTCCACTAAAAGTACTCGTTAGGAGGGGTCCTCTGGCACGTACTCCGGGTCCTCAGGATCTACGTCCTCAGTCCCCGCCTCAATACCTGTACCTGTGACGTGTAGTCGAGGGATGAGCTAACAGTCAGGGAAATGTAATAACATGCATATCTTTCACATAACACATATTTGATGACATAATTCAAAGCATATTCTTCTTACTGAAAGTCATAATTTAAAAGCATTTGACAAAACGAATAACTGACGCATCTTTCAAAGTCATACTTATCATGATTTTAAAAGTTTGTTCTTATTTCACAAAGACTTAAATCAATCACTTAAATATTCTCTCGAGCATATATATAGTATCGAGAGCCGCATAGATTTACCGATGGGAAACCCCAACCATCGTCGTTCAATGAGCAATTTCACATATCACATATTTCACAAACTCCCTCGATGGAGGTGACTTGCCGCACGAAATATTACTGTAGAATGGTAATCAGAGAACGGATATCCTACCGTACCGGAGTACACTTACGGATATTCCGCCGTACTAGTCACGGTTATACCGCCGCATCGGTAGGGTATCTAGACATGAACCTTAAATCAAAGTGCTAATTCTACATGTAGTTTATCACCGTGAATTTGTGGTAATTTATAATAGTTCGAAGAGTCAAAGCTTGCACACACATGTATTCACATCCTTTTGGTGTCACACACACATAATCACATATTTCTGATGTCACACACACATATTGCTGATTTCACACATACACAACGTATCTGATGTCACACACACACACACACACATAGTTTTCTCTTAGTGTTCACACGCACACATTTCTCATATTAAAAGCTATG
Organism: Chloranthus sessilifolius; assembly: GCA_021018995.1. Classification (NCBI taxonomy): domain Eukaryota; kingdom Viridiplantae; phylum Streptophyta; class Magnoliopsida; order Chloranthales; family Chloranthaceae; genus Chloranthus; species Chloranthus sessilifolius. Next base: position 17,001,432 of record CM037587.1, on the reverse strand, counting down.
AATGAAATTCATGCTAACTCATAAACAAAATCATAAAACACGCATACTTTTATCATATCACTAAATCCATGTTAGCTATAATCCAATACAAATGTTACGAAGTTTTCTCTATCTCGACGAGAAGCCAAACCAAGACGTCTCAATCCAAGCTAGCCTCTCACATACATAAACCAGTTCATACCTAAACACATCAAATCATAATTCATACGTCAGAAGTGACGTAAAATAGGAAGATATAAAGTCTCCCCAAAGTCCTCTTAACAAAACAGAACAAAATCCTGAATCTGCCTAAATCGATCGAGCGATTTCCAAATCGATCGATCAGTTTCTCAAATCGATCGATCGGTTTTCTCAGAAACCAATCCCATCCTATCGACTTATTTCGATCGATCGATTCCCAAATCGATCGATCGGTTTCCCTTAACACACACACACACACTATTTTTGACAAATTGATTGATCAGTGTTTGAATCGATCGATCGATTTTCTCATAAACCTTCATACTTTCTCTCATTGACAAAATCGATCGGTCACTTATTTCGATCGATCGATTTTGTCAGATTCTTCAAAATCACGGGTTTCTAACTTCTCAAACTCGTTTTCTCAAATCTTAACCTCTTTTCTTCAATTTTCCTCACTCACATACTAACTAACAACTAACACACATAATTCACAACTTAGCATAGTTCTTACCTTTGAGCTGATCGATTTCCTCGATCCACAGGTCACGCTCAAGCTAGGTTTGCATAAATTGAACTTAGATTTCTCTTTGATCCAAAATCCCTCAATCATGCACGGGTTCCAATCTTGCTCGTACACATACGAATTCAAAGCAAGCTTCCTTCTCTCTCTTCTCAATAACTCCTCAACAACCAAGACAAGAGAAATAACTTCTGTTAATATTTTGACTTTTATACTTAAAAGCCATGAACTTGGGTGTTAAGCCAATACACCGAACCTCAGTGTACATTGTTCTACTTAATGGTTCTTACACATTCTAGCTTTCCTTTTTCACTCAAGATTTAATCACATCTTAACTCATCTTAAATATTTTTATTTTTCTCAGGTGCATGACCAGTCGGGCATGCCCATCGAGACAAATGTTGTCAAACCGCATATGCGGTGCTATGCGATGGCATAGTGCCATCGCATATGCGATTGTGCGATGATATAACTTTTTTTTTTTTTTCCAAAAAAATCCAAAAAATCCCCAAAAATCCCAAATAATTCTCAAAAGTGTATAATATATGTTTTGTGTTAATTTTTATGTTCTATTAATTTTGTAGTGTCTAGAATATGGAATAAAAGTATATAAGATTAGTAGATAAGTAATAAGTTAGAAGGGAAAATATAAATTTCATTGATGTTAAACAAATAGTATAAAAATAAACATAGAACATACAAAAAAGAAGGAAAATAGAACATACAAAAAAGAAGGAAAATATTATTTACGTAAAAGTATCGTAACATATGTTCCTACTTCCTAATGATATTGTGTACCGGTCAAAAATTCTGCACAGTTCTCGCTAACCCACAATGGTACATCTCCACCTCCACCTCCACCTCCGCTTCCACTATCGTCGTCACTTCCATTGCCATCATCATCCGAATCGTCTCCTTCAACATATTGTTCTTCCTCGGTTTCTTCATCATTCGATCTCACTAAGACGGTATCTATATCGTCTATGGGTGCTTCTTGATGTATCTCATCTTCTTCTTCTTCTTGATGCAAGCTTGAGCATGAGCTACCTTCCCCTGCTATCGATCTTCTCCTCCGCCCGGAAGGAAGCTCATCTCCAAAAGCGGCATCTTTCTCTTGCTTCCACGTAAGATTCTCATCCGCAAAGACTTGCTCATTGAAGTCATCCGCCATCCAAGGAGAATCGGATGGCAAGTCTTCGAGAGAGATGGGATCATAATGTCCAGGATTTTCATGATTTTTTAGGAAGTGATCTCGTAGCTTTTGGTTGTATTGCACAAAGATCAAATCATTGAGCTTTTTTTGCTCAAGTTTGTTTCGCTTCTTCGTGTATATCTATTTAAGAGACATATTTAATAAATATTAATATCTATTAAAATTTAAACAACAATTAAATTAAATTTATGAGACTAAAAATGAAATAAAAATAAACTAGTTACCATCTCAAATGTGCTCCAATTCTATTCACATACCGAAGCGACACATGTAAGGCTAAGAACCTTAACGGCCATCTTCTTCAATAATCCACATTTTGTCACCGAATCCACTCCATAAGACAACCACCAATCGGCTAACAAACAATAGTATCAGTTAGATAATTGAGATATATATATATATATATAAAGAGACGAATGATTTAATTATAAATTTGCATTAACAAAATATAATAAAATATTAATTATAAAATTGCTTATTAGGTATTTTGGATTCTCTTTGTCGAATCACATATTCTCTTCCGAACATCCCTTGAACATTCTTGTATCGGTCGAAAGAGTTGCTAATCTGATCTTGCTCGCCTTTATTCGGAACCATCTTTTCTAAAACATCAAGGAAACCACTAATATGTGTTGCTTCCGCCGCTTCCCGATTAAGATAAGAGAAATAGACCGCGGGATTTAGGAGGAATGCTGCTGAATACAACGGGCTAGTCATATGGACACCCCATCTCTTCTCAATTATGTCAATAATGGGTTGATAGAGACGAGATTTGTACATATTATTAGATTTAATTTTTTCCATAGCTTTCTCCATAAAATTATAGATGTAGCCTATAGCTGGCTTCTCATCACCATCAACCAATCGTAGTACTTCTACGATTGGTTACGAGTCTCTAAGTGATTGGGCAGCATTATTCCAAAAACAGTTGGTTAAGATGGTTTGTGTCACCCACTTTCCTTTGGCCTTCTTTGACCAAGCTCCATTCCTCCAATGGGTAGAAGTTACGAAGCTTCTAAGCTCATCTCTTTTAACATATAAACTTTGTAATGTCAAGAAGGCCGTAGCAAAACGGGTGATGGTGGGGTGTTGCAAATTACCCCAATTGCATTACGCATGTGGTGGAGTAGAAGTGTATGCTTATACATATACACTACTACCTTCCTAGCCTTAGCTATGGTTTTAATGTGCACTTTTCCTATGTCTTTTAAGATTAAGTCTAAACAATGGGCCGCACATGGGGTCCAATATATGTGTGGTCTCGTTCCATTAGTAGTTTACCCGCAGCCACCAAGTTTGCCGCGTTGTTCGTGACAACTTGGACAATATATTGTGTACCAATATCATTTTCTATCATCTCATCTATGAGGGAAAATAAATATTCAGCTGTGTGAGAATGAGCCGAAGCATCTACGGATTTAATGAACATAGTTCCGGTAGGATAATTTGCCAAAAAGTTGATGATTAACCTACCGCCCCTATGGGTCCAACCGTCGGTCATTAGTGTGCACCCATATGTCTTCCAATCCTCTCGATACTCCTTGAGAATGGCTTTTGTGAAGACTACCTCCTTTTCAAGACATGCATGTCTTATCTCATGATACGAGGGAGGTTTTAGGCCGGCTCCAAATTGTCCAAGAGCTTCAACCATTATTTTGAAGCTCTCTAACTTTACAGTATTGAACGCAATACCGGCTTGGTACATCCACTTAGCCACGTATTGAATGGTATCGGGTCGATCCTTAGCTTTAAACCTATTTTTTATAGTGGTTTGGGTCAGGCCCTTACCCCTAGCGTCTATCACATCCTCGAGATGTGGTCTACAAGAGAAGAATTTATTTATTCCCTTCCCCTTTCCACCACGTGTTCTTTTAGAAGGTGGTGGTCTTGCACCACTACAAGCCGTGGAGGGAGTAGATCTATCATGTTCTTCCTCATCTTCATCAACATCATAGTATTGTTGTAAAATCACTTCGTCGTTATGTTTCGACCTCGAAGTCTTATCCATCCATTCCATGATCTCTTTTCGAACCTTCGGCGAGGCATTTGGACATGCTTTCGCATTCGATCCGGGTTGCCAAGCAAGATGTTGCTTGTCTCCCTATTCCCCCCATGCTTACATAGGGGCATAGGGTAAAGTGGACTTTATTTTTTTCCGTTACACTCTTGTAACGTCCATATTTCCAACCCGAATCATTCGAATTTGCCGGCCTAAGAGCGTCGTTCGATGACGTAGACATAGTGACAACGTAATTTAAAGAAGTGGGTGGTGGAGACCACACTAAAAAATGAAAAAAAATGAAAAAGTGAGGTGTAATAAGAAGGAAAAATAATCAAATAAAATTTAATATGAATTATAAATTAATTTCTAACTCTTGAATTCCTTGAATCCTTGATTCTTGAAGTAATCTTCCCTCTTTGCTTGAAGAATGATAGAATGTCAATGAAGATTGAAGCTCCTTGTCTAGTTAACTACAAAATAGAGCGAAATGAATTATCAACAAAGCCTTGAGAAAGAGAGAGAGAGAGAGAGAAAAAAAAAAGAAAAGAAGAAGAGAGTATTAAAAATCAAAGAGACATAAATCATACCTTAGATGGATGTGGTATGGATTAGGAAGAGGAACCCCCTATTTATAAACTTTGGAGATGCTTTAAAAAAAAATAATTTCAAACAAGCTCCAATGGTCATATTTCTGACCGTTGGAACAATATGCGATCGCATACACATCTATGCGATCGCATACTTGCAAAATCGCATATGCCATGGTGGCATATGCGATTTTCACTTTGGGGACCGCATATGCAATCGCATATGCAGTCGCCTTTGACAACAATGATCGAAACGGACTGTTCAAAGGTCAAAATTTTCGAGACATTACACTAACAGTCTAACATCAATACCAAGTACATCTTATCAGATCAATGCATAGATTCAATGACCATAAATCAGAAAACATTTTCAGGTCAAAATAGAAGCTGACTTTCCAAGCATTTTTCATATCAAAACAGAAGCTGACTTTCAAAAGCATTTTTCATATCAAGACAGAAGCTGATTTTCATATTGAAAACGGAAAACTGATTGTAGGACAAATTTCAAGTTTAGATTCGAATTCAGATTCGGAGCTCAATAATCAGATTCATAGTTGATTATCAGAGTTCAGAATCAAGGTTCAATATCAAAGTTCTAATTCAGGCTCAGAGTTCAAATTTCCAGCTAACGAGTTCAATTTCAAAGTACGATTATCAAATTCAGATTCAAAGTTTCAGATTCAGAGTTCTTATCCACTTCGTATTCAATTTCACATATTTCTGGATTCAGTTATTCACTTTCCAATTGCATATTGCTTATCAAGTAATGCATGACTTAAATCGATTTACAGAGTTTGGTTCACTTATAACTTACACATTCGATTCACGGATATCCCACCGTGCCGGTTTGATTCACGGATTAACCACCGTATCGGTTCGATTCATGGATTTCTGGCTGTGCCGGTTCAATTCACTTACATATAATCCACCCTAGCGGTCCACAATTGTACGAACAATCCGCCCTAGCAGTCAGCAGATACACATATAATCTGCTCTAGCGGTACAATAATCGTCCCTAGCGGTCAACAGATACACATATAATTCGCTCTAGCGGTACAATAATCGGCCCTAGCGGTCAACAGATACACATATAATCCGCTCTAGCGGTCCACAGTGTGTACATATAATCTGCCATAGCGGTCCACTTCAATTTACCTGACTTATTATTCGATTTACAGATATGCCGCCGTGCCGGTTCAATTCACGGATATGCCACCGTGCCGGTTTGATTCACGGATTAATTGTCGTACCAGTTCGATTCACGGATATGCCACCGTGCCGGTTTAAAGTTCAAAGATTCACTATCCACTGTTCATATCCGATTCATATTCAAAGCTCAATATTCAAGTCATGTTCATAGTTCGAAGTTCGGATTCATGTTCGTATCAGATTCAAATGCAAATATCAAGGTTCTAATTTCATATTCATAGTTCAAAATTCATATTCGGAGTTCATTTTCGAAGTTCATGTTCAAGGTTTAGACTCAAAAGTTCAAGGAATCTAATGTAATTGAGTATCGAATTTTCCCCTACCTTAACCTCGAAGTTGCGCGAAGCCAAGCAAAGTCCTACCGATGGTTTTCCCCCCTCAATCTACATCACAAACATACGATGATGCATCAAGGATTGACTCTAATCATTAGTAACTTAGACATATTTAAGTGTTTTCTCAAAACTGAGGTGGAAACAGGCAAGTTCGTGCTAACTTAGAATTTGACCCAACTTCCCGCTCAATTTTGACCTTTAAATATTTTGATTCATTAATTTGCTAATTCACAAAAGTTATAGATCTCGCTGTCCTCTTTCCAACGCTGTAAAAATCGCGTCAATCCGAGTTCGGAGCAAAAAGTTACGGCCAAAATACCGAGATAGTGTCAGTCCTCATTCTGTCATAGCCAGCTGATACTTTTCCAAACTCGATATTTGTTTTCCGCACATTTTGCCTATTTCTGAAGGCACTTGCTGTGAGTTTCCAACTCGCTGCCGATGCTTTCGATTTTGCTCATTTTTGCCTTTCTAAAACCCATTTTCACATCAAAATTCAACCTTTTTTATTCTAATCTTTTGCACACATCTAAGTAACATAATTTCAACCAAATTAATCCAAATCTTACCTTCTAATCACGTGCGCGCAAGTTCTATGACGACCGAAATCAATGGATTCGACGTCAAACCCTCTTGCTCCTCCAATGGCTCGATCTCTTCTCATTCTTGAGTGAAGAATCCGTAGAGATCTTCTTAAATGAAAGGGGGGCTTGAGATGAGAGATCCAAAGGTTAGGGTTTCAAGAAAATGAGAAGGGAAATGGGGTTCTTCTCACACGGCCCTTACGACGTTGAAATCGAAGTTCTCAAGCGGAGAATCCGACAAGATCTTCATGAAGAAGAAGAAGAGATTTGAGGGAAACCCAAAGTGATTATGGTTTCAAATGGGCAATTGGGAAGGAATTTTCCCCCTTCTCTCTCTAAGCTATTCTCTCTTCTCTTTCCTTTCACAAATAAAACTCAAATGAGTTTTGCAAATGGGGTTTCCTTTATCATATGGATTGGGTTTGGTGTTAAGCCAATACACTAAAATGGATGTATAGAGAGAGGGCTCTCTCCCTCTCTCTCTCTCTTGCAACAAAATACAAATGAAATATTTAGGACATTTCACTTGTCCTATCCTTTTATCCTCATGGGGTCTATTCTAGTGCCAAGCCGGCACACCGCGAGTCGGTGCACGGGCTCATATCCAATAGCCAAAACATAAGATCTAGCCTCACTATTGACACGAAATTTCATTCTTATTAATTATTTATCCTAAAAATTTAAGGTAGCATCGTGCGACCTACTGAAAACGTACACTTGGTTGGTGCCACGTGATAAGTTGGGTTATCGGGCTCGGGTCTACTCTCGGTTAAAGTTGAAGTTCGGGTTGAGGTTGAAGTTCAAGCATTAGGCTCAGGTTCGTGTGCAACATGCACAAGCACGCATGCGCTCTACATAGGGTACAATTTGGGATTTAATGTGCTTGGCACATACCCTCAATTATAACAAGTGGGGTTTGAGGCCACTTGTTACGTAAATTTCATCTTCGAAAATTTACGTATCCTTAATTGAAGAGGTATGGATACTTATTAGTCCTGAACAAAAGTAGGCATATCCTCTTCAAGAGTCAATGATTGAACATTAATGAAAAATAAAAAATCAGAGTCATTACACTCTCCTCCTGAAAGGAATTTTTCGTCCTCAAAAATTGACTACACATAACAAAATGTATCTGAAACTAATGACATAATCTACTCTTATTCAGACAGACTTAAGCTAAACTTATCCTTAGCTTACATTACTTAATATAATATATTTTTCACCTCATAAATCCACAAAACCACACATTATGATACTATCGTATCACTAACACGTGCCACAACAAATTTCACCAATTAAAACAGAACCCATGGTAGTTTGTCTGAATATTTTATGAGACTTTATCATCCTGCACACAGAACAGTTCACCCTGCATATCCACAACTAATTCTAACACATTTATCCACAACCAATCATCACATCTATCCTGCATAAAACCATAGCATATCCTACATATCCACAACTAATTTATCAAAAAGGGTTCTAAAAAGCCCATTTTCATGCATACCAACAATTCATTCACCAATGTGAATAATAAAGTTTCATTGCCTTGCAACAAACATATCTCAACACACATCACGAAACTCATTTACATCACATTACATATTCACCATTGTAAATAATTAAGTTCTTTAACCCTGGAATGAAAACGCGCACACACACACGCACACACACACACACACACACACACACACACACACACACATATATATATATATATATATATATATCCAAACATCCATCAAATCATGCCATCCAAAATTTTGCCAAAGTCATATTCATCCAAAATTTATACTCCATAAGAAATGTATCCATCCATTCCATATACATTAAAAAATCTCATCCATTCGCCAATCATTCCATCAAAACCCATGTATCATAATTATACATCCATAAACCAAAAACTCTAAACGTTGATCAAATTTACAATAATTACATTACAAAATATATCATAAGTTTAGAAAAATACATTTCCCAACTACAAAAGTTAAATCATAAGTTATCTATCATAACCTTGGAGTAGATGCTTATGTCGTGTTTCCCTACATTGTTTTTGAGCAATCCTTATCTGATGCCCCTGTCCGGCCACACTTGAAGCATGTGTTTGTGACCCACCAACACTCCACCGTCCTATGTTGCCCTCCACATTGTGAGCATGGCTCACCCGGTGTGGCTGAAGCGGTGAGCAATGTTTGCTGCACTATCGATGCTCTAGTCAGAGGAAGGTTCAACTGAGTGGGCTGACGAGGTGCCGGCATCAAGAGTCTCGTCCTTGTAGGCGTAGATGTCACTGGCCCTGAATACGTAGCCCGAGTAGGTTGAGAGGATTTTGAAGTCATGAACCTCACTTTCTTGCTTGCCTGCTCGGAGGCATAAGTTTGTGCTTGACCCATCCTATTCATACTCCGTTGATCTCTCGTCTCTTCAATGTCTTGCTCGGCAATAAGGGCCTTGGCCATTACCTCCGTATATGTTCCTAACTCAAACAGTGAGATCCTCTCCTGGACGTCAAGCCTCAGGCTACATTGAAACTTCTTGGCCTTCATCGACTCTGTGGCCACATGTTGAGGTGCAAACCTTGACAATCTTGTGAACTCGATTCCGTATTCGCATACAGGCATTTGGCCTTGCTCTAATTTTATAAACTAAACTTCCCGCTGATCTTTCACTACATTGCGGAAGTACTCGTCATTGAATTTCTCAATGAACTCAGCCCAGTCTCTTGCACTTTAGCTCTTAGTACCGACTTCCACCAAGGATCAGTCTCCCCATCAAGTTTGAAGGCTGCCCATCTCACTTTCTCATCCTCAGTGCAAGGTAGCACACTGAAGATCTCCATTTCATTCAACCATTTCTCCGCCTCAAGTGGATCAGCTTGGCCTGAAAAACTAGGAGGATTCATCTATCTGAATTCCCAGAATCCAGAAGGTTGTTGTCTTGCTGCAAGTTGCTCCATCGCATTGGCCATGGTTTCCAATACTTGCATGACTCGTTCTCCTTCACTCTCCTCTCCCAATGAAGTGCTATTTGTATCGGTGGTGATTCCTTCACCAACCGAAGTGCCTCCAATGCGTACGGGTCTTGGTTTTCTGGGAGGGGCCATATCAATCTGGTATAATGAAATAAAAGTTTTAATTAATAGATGGTCCCGATGTTCTGACAGAACTCTAACACTTAGCCTATTTTTAAACAGAACCTAATGCCATATTCTTGCACTTAAAGCTATGGCTCACAGTCTCCCATAAGACCTAAAGCCTAGGCTCTAATACCAATTGTGACAGCTCGGATTTTCCCAACACGATTTTCTGAGAGAATTTTTTTTTTTGACCAACTGGGAAAACCCAGACCACCAGATCGTAGATCACAATCTGAAAACAGAATACTTTGTACATCCACATATAAGCGCGGAAATCAAAACAAATATACACATGGCAGAACTAAAATCAAATCTCTATTTCTATATAGAGAACACGTAATTCAAAAGAAACAACTAAACCACCGGTGATGGTCAACCATCACCTAAATAGTGGTGTACAAATGTACATACAAAAACTGATGCTATAGTTACACAACCCACCTAGATGCGCCAATTCAGAAATCTACAATCCCCAAAATCTTACCAATGGTGGGTAAAATCCACAAACGGAACATCTCCTCCTTCCGGTATGCCAAATTGGGTTTTCCTCAAGTCCGGTGTCCTGATCAAGTGCCTCACCTGTGACGTAGTCGGGGTGAGCTAACAGTCTAAGCTCAGTAAGGAAAACATCAATACCAAGCAAGGATTAAAATCGGAAAACCGATACGTATCATCTGAGCCCAAAACCGATATGTATCGGACGATACGTATTGGTATCGGATAGTACCGGACGATACATTGAATGTATCGTCCGATAAACGTATGGGAACCACCGATACAGTACATTCAATGCACCATATCAGTGAGTCCCGATACCGATACGTATAGGTATCGGACGAAATTTTGATCCATGATACCAAGTACATCTTATCAGATCAATGCATAGATTCAATGACCATAAATTAGAAAACATTTTCAGGTCAAAACAGAAACTGACTTTCAAAGCATTTTTCATATCAAAATAGAAGCCGACTTTCAAAAGCATTTTTCATATCAAAACAGAAGCTGACTTTCAAAAGCATTTTTCATATCAAAACAGAAGCTGACTTTCATATTGAAAACGGAAAATTGATTGTAGAAGCGTTTCATGTCGAAACAAGGACAAATTTCAAGTTCAGATTCGAAGCTCAATTATCAGATTCAGAGTTGATTATCAGAGCTCAGAATCAAGGTTCAATTATCAGAGTTCTAATTCAGGTTCATAGTTCAAATTTCCAGGTAACGAGTTCAATTTCAGAGTTCGATTATCAAATTCGGATTCAAAGTTTCAGATTCAGAGTTCTTATTCCACTTCGTATTCAATTTCACATATTTCCGGATTCAGTTATTCACTTTCCAATTACATGCTGCTTATCAAGTAATGCATGACTTGAATCGATTTACGAAGTTCGGTTCACTTATGACTTACACATTTGATTCACGGATATCCTGCCATGTCAGTTCGATTCACGGATATCCCGCCGTGCCGATTCGATTCACGGATATCCTGTCGTGCCGGTTCAATTCACTTACATATAATCCGCCCTAGAGGTCCACAATTGTACTAATAATCCGTCCTAGCGGTCCACAGATATACATATAATTCACTCTAGCGGTTCACTTCAATTTACCTGACTTATTATTCGATTCACGGATATGCCGCCGTGCCAATTCGATTCACGGATATGCTATCGTGCCGGTTTGATTCACAGATTAATTTCCGTACCAGTTTGATTCACGGATATGCCGCCTTGCCGGTTCAATTCACAGATTAACTGTCGTACCAATTCAATTCACAGATATGCCACCGTGTCGGTTCGAAGTTCAAAGATTCAAAGGTTCGATGATTCAAAGATTCACTATTCACAGATTCTAAGTTCGAAGTTCATATTTGTGTTCAAAGGTCAAAGTTCATATCAGTTCATTACTATTCATATCCGATTCATATTCAAAGCTCAATATTCAAGTCATGTTCATAGTTCGAAGTTCGGATTCATGTTCATATCAGATTCAAATGCAAATATCAAGGTTCTAATTTCAGATTTCTAGTTCAAAATTCATATTCGGAGTTCATTTTCAAAGTTCATGTTCAAGGTTCAGACTCAAAGTTCAAGGATTCGATAATTCAAATTTCAAAAGCAAAACTCATTTTTCCAAATCAATTTCTAAATGATCACCATTCCATTCAAATACCCCATACAAATCTATGAATCGAAATCTAATGTAATTGAGTATCGAATTTTCCCCTACCTTAATCTCGAAGTTGCGCGAAGCCAAACAAAGTCCTATCAATGGTTTCCCCCCCTCAATCTACATCACAAACATGCGATGATGCATCAAGGATTGACTCTAATCACTAATAATTTAAACATATTTAAGTGTTTTCTCAAAACCGAGGTGGAAGCGGGCAAGTTCGTGCTAACTTAGAATTTGACCCAACTTCCCGCTCAATTTTGAACTTTAAATATTTTGATTCATTAATTTGCTAATTCACTCGTTGTCCTCTTTCCAACGCCGTGAGAATCGCGTCAGTCTGAGTTCGGAGCACAAAATTACAGTCAAAATACCGAGACAGTGTCAATCCTCATTTTGTCATAGCTTGACGCTTTTCCAAACTCGTGCGACATTTTTTCCGCACATTTTGCCTATTTTACGAAGGCACTTAGCGCTGAGTTTCCAACTCGCGCCTTGTCGATTTTGCTCATTTTTGCCTTTCTAAAACCCATTTTCACATCAAAATTCAACCTTTTTTATTCTAATCTTTTGCACACATCTAAGTAACATAATTTCAACCAAATTAATCCAAATCTTACCTTCTAATCATGTGCGCGCAAGTTCTATGACGACCGAAATCAATGGATTCGACGTCAAACCCTCTTGCTCCTCCAATGGCTCGATCTCTTCTCCCCAACCACAACGGTGACGAAGATCGACATTCTTGAGTGAAGAATCCGTAGAGATCTTCTTAAATGAAAGGGGGGCTTGAGATGAGAGATCCAAAGGTTAGGGTTTCAAGAAAATGAGAAGGGAAATGAGGTTCTTCTCACACGGCCCTTACGACGTTGAAATCGAAGTTCTCAAGCGGAGAATCCGACAAGATCTTCTTGAAGAAGAAGAAGAAATTTGAGGGAAACCCAAAGTGATTTGGGTTTCAAATGGGCAATTGGGAAGGAGGTTTCCCTCTTCTCTCTCTAAGCTCTTCTCTCTTCTCTCTTTCCTTTCACAAATAAAACCCAAACGAGTTTTGCAAATGGGGTTTCCTTTATCATATGGGTTGGGTTTGGTGTTAAGCCAATATACTAAAATGGATGTATAAAGATGGGGCTCTCTTCCTCTCTCTCTCTCTCTCTCTCTCTCTCTCTCTCTCTCTTGCAACAAAATACAAATGAAATATCTAGGATATTTCACTTATCCTATCCTTTTATACTCATGGGGCCTATTCTAGTGTCAAGCCGGCACACCACGAGTCAGTGCACGGGCTCTTATCCAAAGGCCAAAACATCAGGTCTAGCCTCACTATTCACACGAAATTTCGTTCTTATTAATTATTTATCCTAAAAATTCAAGGCGGCATCGTGCGACCTGCCGAAACGTACACTTGGTTGGGTGCCACGTGATAAGTTGGGTCATCGGGCTCAGGTCTACTCTCGGTTCAAGTTGAAGTTCGGGTTGAGGTTCAAGTTCAAGGATTAGGCTCAGGTTAGCGTGCAACATGCACAAACGCGCATGCACTCTACATAGGGTACGATTTGGAATTTAATGTGCTTGGCACATACCCTCAATTATAAAAAGTGGGGTTTGAGGCCACAATACATAGGTCAAATATTTGACTCGGGTCAAATCAGTCAAAAGGTCGCAAATTCGTCAAAGGTCAACGATTTGACATTTTCGAAAATTTTGGATTATTACAAAAACATATAAGCTATAAGATTTTGAGAATGTGATAAACCTTTATTGTAACATGCAACTTTTAGGATAAATGAGTAATGGAGTTTGTTGCAAAAGAAAAAAAGAGAAAAAAATCAAGTATTAGATTTTGGTTATGTCATATATGAGTTAATATGAAATTATATGGGTGTTAACTGGACGATCATTGCTATCCAACGTACAACCATAATTATCCAATAAAAATTAAGAGCAGTATAACAAATTATGAAAGTAGGAGAAATGTTAAACAATATAGATTACTTAGGAATTTAGAAATTAGGCATTTAAGGTTCGGAAATTAGGATTTAGAAATTAGGGATTTCCAAATTACTCCAATTAGAGATTTAGGGATTTAGGACTTTAGGGATTAGGGAATTTAGGGATTAGATGATTTAGGGATCTGTTGCATACATTTTCTAATTGACCCGTGGATAGAGCAGTAATATTTTTTTTTGATGAATCTAATATATTACAATGTTGTTACTCAATATGTGATCAATGATATCACTTTTTCATAGTTAATATGGTAGCAACCCTACCAAAATGAAATCAATTGCTCGTTGTAGAAAATAGAAACAGAGCACAATAGCATTTTTTAGAACTATTTTTTTTAATGAATGAACAGTGGAAACCCCTAACCAAGTGCTAAAGCAGTGGGGGCTAGAAGGTGAGATTGAATGGATTTTATTAAAGAAGTGATACTAAAGAAAATCAAAGAATTTTTTTAAAAAATATAACAAGAACTTACTGCCAGATTTTCCCTCATGTAGAAGGAAAACGGAAGGGAAGGTTGGCACGGGCGCTGTGCTGTTTGTGCTGCTGCTGCGTGTAGAGAGAAAGAAAGAGAGAGAGGGAGCCATGAAATAACAATGGAGGGGATCCCAGTTGCTGACCCAAAAGCCCTTAAAGGACTTTTATAAAGTTTGTGGGGGACCCAGGTCCCCATCAAAGCTGTACGTGGATCTGCCACTGCCTACTTCCCGTTAATCAAATAACATCAATAAAAAGGATAATCGGAAAACAGAGGATCCTATTCCTTCATCTATTTCTGTTATTATTTGCTGTTTTTAACTTTCTTATTTTTAATGTTTTCTTTTTCAATTTAATATTGTTTTTATACATTATCTTTTTTATAAGAAGTTGCAAATGCACATACAAGCTTGGACCTAGTTTGGGAAAACCAGAACCCTAAATAATTACATATTTGTTTTTTAAAGAAAACACCATTACCTATCCAACTCTAGCTGTTTAAATTTGTTTAACAAAGATATATTAATAGTCTCCTTTCGATAAATATTCACTTTTCCTTCATGTTTGTGTTTTTTCTAACTGTTTGAATTTGCACTTTTATTTATTTATTTTCTGAGTTTTTCAAATAATTTAATGGCATATGCGCTAACACAAATCGACATATCTTTTACAAAACCGCGTGAAATGGAGCAAGGCCAGTCTCAAAAGATCCTTTATAGAAAACCCATTTTAATGCGCATAAATCTCCTGGACCTTCCATGCAACACAAAGATCAGAGTCACAAAAAATGGTACTAAAGCAAAGAACGAGGGTTTTACAAAACCTTTCAATCACCATTAAAATGGCGACAAACGTTTTCAATCACAGAAAGAAACAATGCAGGGTAACATTCCGATCCAAACACAATTAATCCCATCCTTAAAAAATGGCACACAAACATTTGTTGCTCAAAATATTGAGAAAAACGTAAAAAATTTCATTTTTGAAATACCCTTCAAATAACCTCCAAATCTGAATCAAATGGCATAAATCACTTCCAAAACGTGGTTTGATGGATTTCAATCAAAACACATGTTACCGATAAAAATAAAAATAAATCAAAACACATGTTGATTCATGCCCCTTTGAAGTCTATTTCCTTAAAATTTTGAATCGGACAAGATTCACAAACTAGCAAAACTGCCTTCGAAAATCTTATCTAGAGGGCTCAAATAAAAAAGTTGAGAGAAAGATGGTCTATACGAAAAACCAATTCCAATGATGTTTCTTTTGGCAATTCCAAGGTCAAGTTTGATCAACTGATGCCAGCAAAGATGAGTTAGGCTGCTGGAGCAAAGAGAGGGAACACTCTAAGATACCGAAGTTTCCAATTATGCTGCCCAAAGATCCACGAGAGGTAAGGTGTAGAGCATACGTCAGAGGGAACCAAAAACAAGCTAGAACAATGGAGGCTTGGGATCGCCCGCTCTAGTACCATGTAGAAAACTATAAAAATACAGAGGAAAAATATCCATTTAGGGTTTATTAGGAGGGAGGGAGGCTACATTGTTTATATTCAAGATATCACGAGTTACTTGAGATGGGCCCTATTTATAGAGGGCATACAAGACACAACTTATGTTTCTAACCAATGTGGGACTAAACCCAGTATACATACCTCTCATACTCACATAATATAGTGTATATCCAACCTCAAGGGGTTTGGCGAGTTGCCCATGTACCCGCCTTAGGAAGCAGGAGACCTGAGTTCGAATCCTCTCCTTGAGGCCACGCTAGGGGTTTATATCCCGTGCTGACCCGGCATGTGCTAACTTGGGGTACCGACGTCCCCCTGGGAGTAGTCGGGTGCATAGTTACCAAAATCTCCGTTTTATTGAAAAAAAACTCGTTTAAAATGCATTTTTTTGTGAAACATCGGAAACATGTTTTAAATGCATTTTTTTAAAAAAATACTCATAATTTTTAATAAATCATGATTTGAACGTTTTAAATGAGCTTTTCCTTTTTTTTGTCAAAAAATATTTTATTTATTAATATTTTTAAATATTTCCATTACTTTTTTCCATATGCTTCCCAATTGTTTTGAGACTTTTACCGATTTTTTCACCTTTTTTTACCTTGTCGAGTTTTTCCCGATTTCTGACTTGGTAACTACAATCGGGGTGCTCTAAGAGGCCCGGACACCCAGGTTATCAAAAAACTAAAAATAAATAATACATTGTATATAATCTCTCTCTCTCACATACTGTGTATTCAACATTGTCCAATGATTGATGGTTTTCTGTTTCTTTTCTCCCGAATATCTTATTCTGGCTGTTTACAGTTGACAGATTTTGGGCTCTCTAAAGTTGGTCTAATCAACAGCACAGATGATCTGTCGGGGCCAGTTGTCAGCAGCCCTCCTCTCCTTGTAGACAATGAACCCGAAGTGCTTATGGGGGAACAAACACAGAAACGCGAGCAGCGCCAAAAGCATTCGGCCATTGGCACCCCTGATTATTTGGCACCGGAGATACTTCTAGGAATGGGTCATGGTTTGTAATTTATTTGCTGACAAGAAATTAAATATTTAAAACTGTTTAATGGTAGGTAATAAGGTTGTCTTTTTCTTTTATTGCGAATGCTTTAGTTTTTTGTGTTCTTTTACATGTAGGCACAACTGCAGATTGGTGGTCTGTTGGTGTTATTCTTTTTGAACTACTTGTAGGTATTCCACCTTTCAATGCTGAACATCCACAGGTACACCTGGATACATGCTTATATTTTTTGTGGCCCTTACTTATATGGTTTCATTTTTAGCTAATTCTATTATGGAGGATATTATTTTTCTTTTATGTATAGATGGATGGTTATGTTTTTTTTTTGTTCCTTTTCTATAATAGAACCAATTAGGAAATGTTTAAGATTAAGTTCTTTCTTTCCGTACAGATTTTTGTGAAGGGCTCCTTGGTGATTGAAAACTTTGCTACTTTTCAGAAGATAACAATATTTTGAAACTGTCTAAGAGAACTGAATATAAAAAACATTACCAAAATTAACTGAAGGAAAAAAATTATGTAGAAATTTAATGGGTTGTTGTGCTTAATGCCACATAATACAATTATCCTCATCAAAACTAGAAGTAGAATGACAAAACCACACACTTGGGCTTATTTTGGTCAAGAAGATATATTTCACTAATTTCTTCCTCTTTATTAGGTCCTGAAACATACAACTATCAAGAAACAATGTTATAGTACAATGAAGATTTATAATAAGATGGCTAACGGACAAAAATACTATTTTATATATTCGGAACATGAAGAGCATACTGGATAGTTTTGGCGTAGATACACCAGATCCTCAACATGACTCGCATTTAACTAATTCTAGATTTATCAAGCAATATTGAGAAATGATATTACTTATTGGTCCTATAGTCGATAGCCCTAGTCTATCACCCGAATGTACTTAATGGAATCATTTGTCTTATGAATTTACACCATTAACAGTCTGGTCACTGATTTCATGAACAGAATGGGTACTTACTATAGGTGTTAGACCAAGTCAATAGGTAATGACATAGATAGTAAGTGCACTTTAGACCAGCAGTTTCAATCACAAACAAGTTATGTTTGTGTTGTCCACCACCTTGACTTCATAAATGTTTCCAAAATATCTATCTCCAACTGTTGATGAATGAGCCAATTGCTTCGTTGAATTCGGAGGAAGCATTACTTAGTCACCAAATTGTGCAACATTTTGCAAAGTTGCATTTAAATCTACCCTTATTCTATGAGTTTGTATGGCCTCTTTTTCTTTGTGTCTGGTAACAGACCTTATGAGTTGATTGAGTTCCACTCCTCAGTAGCATGGAAGTGGATGAATAGAGTTGACTTGTGTGGTATATCAGGGTTAGCACTCAAGGATGAGGGTTAGGAGAGAGAAGATAGGAGGAGAAGATTAGAGTCCAAGTGACTTAGTTGGGGTCCGGGGAAACCCTACTAAACTTTATATCAGATAGAAAGATAGTACTATTCTTACAGTGTAACACCCACTATAACTACATACCCACCGCCAACTACACAATAAATGTACTCCATAACACATGTCTCGCTACTCCCCCTCAAGCTGGTGCATGGATACCCATCATGCCAAGCTTGACGATAACATCTTGAAGTTGTGTAGGTCTAAGAACTTTAGTAAAGGTATTGACCAATTGATTTGAAGATGAGACTTTGGGAGTAACTATCAGTCCATCTTGAAATTTTCACGAATAAAGTGGATGCCGACCTCAGTGTGTTTGGTCCTTTCATGTAGGACAAAGTCATTGGCAATATTGATGGCATCCTGATTGGAGGAGATCCAAGCTCAATGAGGAGAAAGCACAGCCTTAAGAGTTCACACTTTCCATGTGTCATTGCTCTTTATTTAGATTCAACACTTTATTTGGATACATCATGCTTCTTATTTTTCCAAACAACAAGATTTCCACCAAGAAAAGCACAATAACCGGAAGTGGAGCGACGATGTGTAGGAGCCAATGCATAACCAACATCACTGCAGCAGCTGAGAGAATAGTGTTTAACATCACCATAGAACAAATGAGACGACCAACAAGCCGTTGGTACTCAGAAGGATCATGTAAAGACTTGCCAATGTCCGCATGCAATTGATGTTTAGGGTCTTGCATCCAAGCATGTCAGTGCCTCACAGTAAATCAAGAGCATATATCGTCTGGGGTAAAGATATACCACGACACGAGTGAACAATCCCAATACTAAGAAATAACCTGGGGTGACCAAAATCTTTAACATCAAATGCATGACCTAGGTCAGACATGCACGAGCTATGAAGCTAGTATCATCTCCAGTAAGGATGATGTAATCGACATATACCATGAGTATGGTACATATACCCCTCACCAGTATGAGGACAACATGTATTATTTGATTGACAGCACCCAAAACCATAGTAAGCAGAACTGCACAACACTGCTGAATCTGTGAAACCATGTCCTGGGAGATTGCTTCTACCCATACATTGACTTCAAAAACTGACAAAGTTTCCCAGAAAATTCCCCCTGAAGCTGATAACCAAGACGAGCAGCTATGTAAACCTCCTCATCTAAATCACCATGGAGAAGTCGTTCTTCACATCGAATTGGTATAAAAGTCAATGATGAACAACCAGAGATATAAAACATGAAGATAAGCCAGCATTGCCATGTGAGCGAAAGTAGCAGTGAAATCTAAGCCAGGTAAGTGGGTAAACCCCTTGGGAAGAAGGCAAGCTTTGTATCTTTCAACTGTGCCATCTTCTTGATACTTAACCCAAGTATTGTTCTTCTCATCAGTATCTCACAACACGCTTATCTGGAGGAAGATCAATAACCCAAGTATTGTTCTTCTCAAGGGCAACTCTTTCCTCAGCCATAGTAGCAAATCATGAGGGATGTTTAAGAGTTTCTCCAACAAAATGAAGGATAGGCATGATAGAAGCTCTCTCAAGGGCTGCCCGATAAGTGTGAGAGACACTTCGATATGAGACAAACGAGATATAGGATAAGAGGCGACAAGACTCATCTTTCCCTTACAAAGGGCAATAGGAATAGCCAAATCATCAATAGTAGAAGATGGAATAATGACAAGAGAATCTAAAGAGGAAGAAGGTGCAGGTATACCTGAAGGTACTGACTCAGTGGATTGCTATCATAGAATCCTGAGGAGGTGATACTGACTGGCTTCGACGCTGATAGCAGAACCGGATAGGCAAGCGTCCACGAGGAGTAGGTCATGCAGGAGTATGAAATACAAGTAGAGGAAGCATAGTGGAAAATGCCACAGGAGACTTGGCAACAAAATATTGTTCAAAGAAGTATGGTGTATCCACAAAGAAGGATACATCCATAAAGGTAAAGAATCTCCGAGACTTAGGATCATAAAACGTATAACCTTTGAAGACTCCAGAATATCCCAAAAATATTCGTCGTATAGATTTGTCATCCAACTTATGCCTTTGCGTCCGGAGATCTTAAATAAAATACGTAATCCAAGCACACGTGGTTCATTAGCAAACTATGGGTTGCCTGAATTAAGGATGTGCATGGGGTTTTACCATTCAAGATTTGTTTATGGGTACGATTGATGAGATAAGTGGCAGTGAGAAGAGAAATAGACCAGTAAGATTGCAGGGCAATGCATTCCCTGAAAGAGAACGAGTCACCTCCATGAGATGCCTATTCTTATGCTCCATAACACCATTTTGTTGGGGAGTATAAGGGCATGTATACTGATGCAAGGTCCCGGCCTGCTGAAGATATGACTGAAAGGCTAAGGATGAGTATCAACACCATTGTCAACCCTAAGAACCGTAATGGTCTGACTAGACTGTATCTGAACTATAGTAGAGAAATTAATATAGGTGGTGAGTACTTCAACTTTAGACTTTAGTAAGTACACCTAAGTGCATCGTGAATGGTCATCAATGAAGGTAACATAATATTTAAAGCCATTAAAAGAATATAAAGGTCCAAGCCCCTACACATCACTATGAATAAGATCAAACAAAGTATCACTTCGAGTCATATGAGAAGAGAACAAAGATGTAGTATTGTTGCACAATTCACAAGTTTGACATTGAAACATAAAACCATTGGCATCATTTTTAAACGTTGGAAAATAATAAACACAAACTCTGCAAATAGGCATGTGACCAAGACATGCATGCTAAAGATCTAATGACGCTTGTTTAAGAAGACAAGTGAGTAGATGTAAAAGTTTCCATCGACCTATCTGGGACATAGTAGATAGTCCTGCTTTCTCAAACCTCATGCCAGAAATTCGTCTTGTAGTCAGGTCTTGAAGCAACATTGGTGAGGGAAAAAGGTTACGGAACAGTTTAAAGACTTAGTGAGGCAACTAACGAACATTAAACTGCTATTTAAATCCGACACATGTAAAAAATTAGAAAGAGTAAGATCAGCTAAAAGAGGAATACTCCCCTAACTAGAACCGGAGTGAGAGAACCATCAGCTAAATGTACCTGCCTATGAGATGAGAGAGGGTTAGTAGAAGAAATAATCGGGGCTCACCTGTCATATGATCAGAGGCACTTGAATCAATGACCCGGGTAGGAGAAGATCTAGAGGACATGGCTGCATGATAGGCAGACGAGGTACCTGGCTGCATAAGAGAAGTAGGTTGGAGCACCTAAAAACGACATTGAAGATCAACAATCTCGACACAAAAGGCAGCAAGCAACATGTATCCGTGGCCTCCACAATCTCGATGCCCATTCTCCCTACCCTGAGTATAAAAACTAGTTCCCTAAGCTCAGTAGTAGAGGAAAGAGGAGCAATAAGGGCACGCCTTCGCTTGTCACCATCAATCGTCGCATACAATACCTGTAGAGGAGGCAAAGGATCAGTCACTGAATTTGGGCACAAAGCTTCTCATACTTGATGTTGGATTCCCATCTGAAAACTGTAAATTTACTGACACTCTAGACGGTAAGCAACGATCCTGGAACCCTCACCAGGAAACTCAGAGGGAGGCTCATACTGACTGGGCCAATCCCATCCCATCTACTCTGAAGATATCCAAAATATTCAGAATCAGTAGGCCTCCCTGTTCTGCACATGAGCCCAAGAAGTTGATAGATTCCGGTATCGTTCTTTGCATGGGCATACATTTTTGTCAATGCTTCCCATAGCTGAGTAGTCGTCTCATGAAACATAAACATATTGTAGAATGATTCTTCCATCAAGTTAAACAACTGCCCTGATACCGTATAGTTGACAAACTCCCATTGGGAAAAGGATGACTCAGATGGAGGAGGTTTCTTAGTGGTCCCAAGCATGTGACCCAACTTGCCACGATTGCCCAAATATAATTTCACGACTCTGGAGCAAGGCAGGAAATTCTGCCCATTTAATTTCATACATGTAATCCCACGTGACAGGTTCAAATCCGAAGAACTAATTGCAACAGAAATCTTTACTTCCACACTTGATGAAGAGGGTTATTCGGTTGTAGGAAAAGGCGTCCACAACATAATCAAAATATTGCAATAAGTGGGAAAGACATCTGCTTAACAAGACAACAAGATTTTATGTCAAGGTTTACATCAAAATAGTGAAAAATGGTGAATAAGGAGGCACAAAAACGATCATAATTCCCCCAATACTAATCCAAAGGCAGACCAGTTCCATTGGAAAGCTGGATTAAAAACGATCCAAACCCATCTAACTTTCGAGGGTGAAAGCTTCACGAATAATGAAAACCTTAAAAACGTGCCAGTTTTAGGGTTGAAAAGAAAGAAATGATATTAAATCTCAGTCGATTCTCATCAAAGATTCAAATTGGTAGGTCCAACTGGTTAACCCTATTAAACCCTAAACCCCTAAAACTGGTAGGTCCAACTGATTAAAAATACTATACACCCTTTATTAAAGTTGATAGTACTTGAAGAGACGATTTGACGTAGGACGGTAACCCTAAAATGCGTGAACAATGATTTGCCGAAATTAAATAAAATTAATTCAAGATTAATCTCAGAATTAACTTTATACCTTCGAGTTTAGAGAATTCAGATAAGTAGATCACGCGAGATCCGGCTAGGGTCTAGTCCGATGCGCAAGTACCGTTAGATTTATGGCGGGATCGGGCCTAGAGATAGAACTCTAACTTTTCCAGGCTTAGGTGTTCGTCGTCTATTCATTGTAAATTCTCGGGCTCGAACTAGGGTTTTGGAAATAGGTTTATGGTTTGTAATAGGCTTATGGTTTGGTTTAGGTTTATTGCTCTGATTGGTTTAGGGTTTCAAAAGAGGTTTGGGGTTTTGGGATCAAAGACACTAATAGATTTGGGTTCAGAAAAGGTAGATGGATTAGATGAAGATAATAGGGAAGTCATGGAATAGAAAAGATAAAAAGATACCTTTGGCAATCACTCCCTTAGCCCCACACCAAACCCATCTCAGGAAGAAGAATATTCAAGCATAAAGGCATTCAAAATATTTAATTAACTAATTAAATTGTCTTTACAAGCCTCTATATATAGGCAACCACTTAATAATTCGAAATAAAGAGTCATATAATAAAAGACTTAAAAAGCAATTTCCGCAAAAAAAAAAATTCTCGTCGTTGGTGGCACGACGTCCATCGCCTGTGGTCACGGACGTCCGTGCTCACTAAACAGTGAGCACTCCAAATTCCGGATGTCCGTCGCCTGTGGTCATGGACGTCCGTGCTCACTAAACAGTGAGCACTCCAAATTCTAAATGTCCGTCCTGGGCCTACGGACGTCCGTCGCCTGATGACGTCTTTTGCCTCCTTTTTTCCACTGAAGTTGAAGTACTCGGGCTCACTCTTCGCTTCTTTCGACGCCGGTAGAAGCAATGTGGTCCAAAACCGATGTCCAAGTACTCGGCACCTCCGTCAATTCCCCTGGACCAAAAAGGTTTCATCACCGATAAAACACGCTCGTGGAAGATGTCGATAAGATCGGGGTTCAATCGACAAACCTCATTCTCGTGGATCCAAGTGTTTTCGGATTCCGATTTTCTGACCCCATTTAACCAAGTACTTCTGGAATCCTCCGTCATGTGCGGAGACGGCATGATCACTTACTATATCCTTTATCTCATCTTTTCTCTGTCTGCTTGGGGAAGGAAGAAGTACAGGATACAAAGTTGGGTTGGGGGCTGGGGCTATGAGGTGGCAGGAGTGGGTTTTCAAGAGGTGGGGTGAAACCTAAGTAAGGAACCAAGTCCTCCACATTGAACGTTGAACTAACCCCCATACCTGGAGGAAGCTCAAGCATATATACATTAGGACCACTCTTAGCCAAAATTCTAAAAGGTTTAACGCCTTGAGATTGGAGCTTTTTTGCGGATCCCGATGGGAACCGCTCAGGCCTAATTCGGACCATCACATAATCGCCCACGTGATATTCTTTAAAACGCCTATGAGCATCTGCAGATAATTTATATTGATTGTTGTTTGAATTAATCTTTTGTCTAATTTCGGCATGCAAGCTATGAATGTGTTGTGCAAATGCATCGGCAGACTCTGAGACTCTATGGGATGCAAACATGGGGATCAAATCCAGTGGTGTCGTAGTCATATGACCATGTACTACCTCAAAATGACTCATACCTATGGACCTATTGACAGAATTATTATAAGCAAACTCAGTTGTGGGCAAAATGGTATCCCAGGTCCTAACATGATCACCGACAAGACTACCAAGGAGATTTCCCAAACTCCTATTGGTACTCTCGGTTTGGCCATCCATTTGAGGGTGATAAGCCGTTGAAAATTGAAGCATTGTGCCCATCATGTGCCAAAGTGTCTTTCAAAAATAGGTAGTGAATTTGGCATCCCTATCAGCCACAATGGTTTTGGGCAACCCATGAAGGCGTACTACCTCCACGAAGAATAATTTAGCAATGTGAGATGCATCGGAGGTCTTAGAACACGGTATGAAGTGGGTCATCTTGGAAAATTGGTCGACTACAACAAAGATGGAATCGTGCTTCCTCGAAGTTTTGGGAAGTCTAAGCATGAAGTCCATTAAGAAGTCTTGCCACGGTGTGTGTGGCACGGGTAACGGGGTGTACAAGCCGGTATTTTATTTCGTCTGTTTTGACACTTGACAAGTACGACAATGTTTGACGACCCGGGTGACATCTCTCATTAGGCGAGGCCAAAAGAACCTATCCTCTATGAGCGCAACAGTCTTATTACACCTGAAATGTCCGGCTATCCCTCCAACATGTAACTCCCAAATAAGAAAGTCACGGAATAAAGTGCGAGGGATGCAAAGGCGATTGCCTTTGAACAAGTACCCATCTTGGATGGTGTACACGGAGTGTGTGCTGGTCGGGTCACTAAGGAGAGCAGTGTACTCAACCCTAAAATCTGGGCACTCGGGGTACTCTTCCTTTAATCTTTCGAACCCAACGACCTCAGTGCTCATTGTGCGCAAAGTCGCCACTCGACGACTAAGTGCACCAGCAGCCCTGTTTTCAGCACCGACTTTATGCTTTAACACGAATGTGAACCCTTGAAGGTACTCGACCCACTTCGCGTGCCTTGGGTTCAACTTTTTCTATGAAGCAAGAAAGCGTAAGGCTTCATGGTCGGAGAACAACACAAATTCTTACGGCCTAAGATAATATTTCCAATACCAAAGAGATCGGATGACCGCATAGAACTCCTTGTCATAGGTGGAGTATTTTTGCTTTGCCTCATTGAGCTTTTCACTAAAATAGGCCACTGGGTGACCCTCTTGGCTAAGCACTCCTATACCCACACCCGATGCGTCTCATGCGACTTCGAAGACTTTGGAAAAGTCCGTCAAGCGCATGACGGGTGCACTACTCATCCGTTGTTTGATCTCGGCAAAGGCTTTCGTCGCGGCTTTGCCCCATTTAAAGTCCCCATTTTTCATGCAATCAGTAATTGGGGTCATGAAGGTGCTAAAGCTTCTGATGAAGCGACGATAGAAAGTAGCCAAGCCATGGAAGTTGCGGACATCGTGTATGTTCTTAGGTTCAGGACAATGGCTTTAACCTTTTCGGGATCCGCGACCATTCTATCGGCCGAGATAATGAATCCCAAGAAGGCAATGGAATGTTGCATGAGGGTGCACTTCTTGAGATTTGCAAACAACTTCTCACCCTTTAGGGTCTCACAAACCATCCTAAGGTGGTTCAAGTGTTGGTCCTTGTCATGACTATAAATCAAAATGTCATCGAAATACACAAGGAATTTGCCTAGAAATAGCCTCAACACTTGGGTCACGAGTCTCATGAAAGTACTCAGGGCATTAGAAAGCCCAAAAGGCATGACTGTCCACTCATAAAGACCATCTTTGGTCTTAAAGGTGGTTTTCCACTCGTCATCGGGGTGGATCCGGACTTAATGATAGCCACTCTTAAGGTCTATCTTGAAAAAGATAGTGGCACCAACCATCATATCGAGCATGTCATCGAGCCTTGGTATGGAAAACTGATATTTAACCGTAATCTTATTGACTGTGCAGTTATCCACACACATGTGCCATGTACCATCTTTCTTAGGAGTGAGTAGTGCAGGTACAACACATGGGCTTAGACTCTCTTGGATGAACCCCTTCTGAAGGAGCTCATTGACTTGCCGAGTCAACCCGGTGTGCTCAACCAAATTCAACCTGTAGTGGGGCAGGTTCGCTAAGGTAGATCCGGGAACCAAGTCTATTGTGTGTTGGATATCACGCAGAGGAGGGAGGTCGTTGGGTAAGTCTTCCGGGAAGACATCCGCATATTCTTTCAAGATTGGCTCAACCTCCTTGGGGTTCTCGCTCACCGACTCGGGAGTACTCTCAACAGTGATGACAACGTAGACCACGTTCTCATCCAAATGAGTCTTTTCAAATTTCGAAGGGCTCACAATATTGATGGATTTTGAAGTCTCACCCTTGCTCTCGACTTTGTTGGTTGATGGTGTTTTGGGAGGCAAATGGTGTAAAGAAATCTTCTTGCCCTTATGCATGAATGTGCATATGTTTAATCGACCAAAAAGGGTCACGTCCATGTCTTAGAGCCACGACCTTCCCAAAATAATATGGCCCACATCCATCGACACCACATCACACCATAAGGTGTCCGAATGAGAACCTAACTGAATCGGTACACGACATTTTTTCGACACGGGAATGGATGAAGAGTCAACCCATGCGACCTAATAAGTTCTTGGGTGGGCTTTGGGTGTAAGCCCTAGGCGGCATATGGCGTGAGTTGACACTACATTGGTGCAACTACCACTACCCACGATGACCTTACAACTCTTGTCACCAAACCTAGCAAAGGTGTGGAAGATGTTATCCCTTCGCCAGTCATTCATTTTCATCCCGTTGAGGCTGTGCAAGGGCACACCTCACAACTAAAGCATGGTCAGTAGCATCACCCTCCTCATCACTAGGTGTGTTGTCCGGCTCAAACACTTCCTCTTCAACCACTATATCACCTTCATCTTCCTCTCCCTCGATGAGGAGATTCCTTTAGGGGTCTTTTGTAGGGCATTGGGCGGCAAAGTGCCCCATCCCATGACATTTATAGCACTTAACTTGAGAGCTACCCCTTGAGGATTCCCCGACTACACCTTTTCGCTTTTCAAACCTCATATTGGTAGGGACAGGTTGTGTAGGTTTGGGAGGAGGACTAAATCGTCCCTCATCGGAGCGATGACCACTATGTTGTGGCTCGATTCTCTTCACCACCAATGTTTTCAAATACCGTTCAAGATCTTGCACAACGGCATAACATTTTTCAAGAGTTTCCACGGGGTGAGAAATCAACTCTTTTTGCAAATCAAGTCGCAATCCGGTGCGGAATATAGAGAGTGATTTCAGGGTCTTCCGATACCTTGGCCCTCATTATGAATTCTTCGAATTTGCCAATGTACTCGGTTA
Organism: Chloranthus sessilifolius; assembly: GCA_021018995.1. Classification (NCBI taxonomy): domain Eukaryota; kingdom Viridiplantae; phylum Streptophyta; class Magnoliopsida; order Chloranthales; family Chloranthaceae; genus Chloranthus; species Chloranthus sessilifolius. The sequence continues at coordinate 16,973,571 of CM037587.1, read as the reverse complement.
CGGGTATACCACCTTGGCGTAAATTTTGTCACTGGTCGAGGAGGCGGTGGTATGATAAAGGAATATACTTTTCGGTAAGTCGTTCCTTCATGTCGTCCTAACAGGTAATGGGGGGACAACCTGCATTCACCCTAATGCGCTCGACATTGAGCCAGAAAAGTCAAGCTTGCCCAACTGACTTCATCTTAGCGAGCCTGACACAACGGTCGTCATTCATGCCATACCAATCAAAATGTTGGTCCATGTCGGAAAGCCAATCGAGGAAGACTGTAGGGTCCATTCTTCCATCAAAAGTCGAAATCTCAACTCGAACATTCTTAAGAAGTTGAACTTCGGGGTCGTAGTCATCTCTACAAGGATTCGTACAATTCTGATTCCGATTAGCTTGGTGACCATTGCGGCCTTGGTGTTGATCCTCAAGTTCACCAACCGCTCCCAGTAGATTGATTTAATCACGCAATCTATCATTACCAACTCTTAGAGATATTTGGGCTTGCTCTATGGTATTCAGACATGCATTAATCGCACCCAATTCTTCTTGCATACCTTTAAGGGTATTGAGAATCTCACTCGAATCCATGGTGATCACAGATTCCTATTAGGGTTCTAATATAGAATGCAATATGGACTCACAAAATAAAACAATACACTAAGATAAATATGACAAGTAAAGATGCCCTAACCTAGAAACCTAGGTCTCTAATACCAAAACTGACGCGGGACGGTAACCCTAAAATGTGTGAATAATGATTTGATGAAGATTTGCCGAAATTAAATAAAATTCATTCAAAATTAACTTGATACCTTCGAGTTCAGAGAATTCAGATAAGCAAATCATGCGAGATCCGGCTAGGGTCCAATGCGATGCGCAAGTACCGTTAGATTTAAGGCGGGATCGGGCCTAGAGATAGAACTCTAGCTTTTGCAGGCTTAGGCGTTCGTCGTCGATTCGTTGTAGATTCTCTGGCTCGAACTAGGGCTTTGAAAATAGGTTTATGGTTTGTAATAGGCTTATGGTTTGGTTTAGGTTTATGGCTCTGATTGGTTTAGGGTTTCAAAAGAGGTTTGGGGTTTTGGGATCGAAGAAACTAATAGATTTGGGTTTAGAAAAGGTAGATGGATTAGATGAAGGTAATAGGGAAGTCATGGAATAGAAAAGCTATGAAGATACCTTTGGGAATCACTCCCTTGGCCTCACACCAAACCCATCTCGGGAAGAAGAATATTCAAGTATAAAAGCATTCAAAATATTCAATTAACTAATTAAATTGTCTTTACAAGCCTCCTTATATAGGCAACCACTTAATAATTCGAAATAAAGAGTCCTACTAATAATAAAAGACTGAAAAAGGCAATTTCCGCAAAAATAAAAATATCCCGTCGCTGGCGGCACGACGTCCGTCCTGGTGACCACAGACGTCCGTGCTCACTAAATAGTGAGCACTCCAAATTTTGGACGTCCGTCCTGGGCCTACGGACGTCCTTCGCCTAATGACGTCTTTTGCCTCCTTTTTTCCCTTGAAGCTGAAGTACTCGGGCTCCTCCCTCTTCGCTTCTTTTGACGCCAGTAGAAGAGATGTGGCCCTAAACCGATGTCCACGTACTCGATGTCCCCGTCACGATTCCAATGATATGATTTTTGTCGCAACTGGAGGCCAATTGTTTGATCCCAACATGAAGTTCCCAGTTGTGGTTCTGATACCAAGTTGACGTGTGTGATCGATTAGGGTTAGGAGAAAGAGAAGAACAGCGAAGGAGGAGGTGACGATTAGTCAAAGTGAGTTAGAGTTAGGGGCTACTAGCCTTATATCTATTTTTTTTTTAAATTAGTTAAAATGAAAAACAATCTTATTTATATCATTTTTAAAAATCCAAGTAACAATAAGGGTTAGAATAAACCTGAGGGTTTGACAAATTAAAATCTCCAGTTTAAATCCCTTTCTTGTCCTTTATTTTTTTCTAGTATTTTTCTATTTCTTTAATATTTTTTTTACTTTTCCCGACTTACTAATCTTGTGTGCCTGTTGATGATACTGATCTTCTACGTAGGTTGGTAACGATTCAATGCTTCCCACATACCTCTTCAAGAGGAGTGATTAACGTATGGAGTCATCTTAACATGTCGGTGTTGCATTAACTCTTGATATAATTTGTTGACCCAGACAAATTTATTTTGTTTAGAGAATTATTGGACAGTGTTTACACTTCCCTATTGCTCGTTGCACTTCCGTCTTTCGAGGTTGAGGATTATGTTTCCTCGAAAATTCAAGTATGTGGACAACAATCTCTGGAGATGTTAAGCGTTTGAACTCTCCAAACATGCAAGGGTTCCTTATCCTCCTAGTGGTAATCGAAGTAGTATCCCGTATGAAATTATTCACCTGACATGTGATCAGGACCTTGACCTGTTGTCTCCATTCGTAATTATCGTTAGTTTGTCTCGTTCATTGATGATTGCAGACATTACACTATGTTGTTCTTGATGAAGTTGCTACTTTGTTCTCAACCTTCCTTTAGTTGGTTCATACTCAATTTAATGTACATGTGAAGGTTTTACGTTCCGATAACGACAGTGAATATTCTTCTCATTTTCTTCAATCATATCTTCTTAAGCATGGGATTGTGTGGGAACCACATGCTCTTACACCCCACAACAAAATCAGATGAATAAAAGGAAAATTGCCATCTGTTGGAGGTTGGAGGTGGCACATTCTCTTTTGATTGGTAATGTGTTCCACGATTCTCGTGGGAGATGTCATCCTTACATTTGCTTATTTGGTAAATTGTATGCCTACTCCCATTTTAGGGGGTAAGTCTCCCTTTCAGCTATTGTGTCCTACCAAAAGTCTCTTTCTTGTGCCACCTTGTGTGTTTGGTTGTTTGTGTTTTGCTCAAGTTCTTGTTTTTCAACGTACTAAGTGGGATCCTAAAGCTACTCGATGTAGTTTTCTTCGATATCCTCCTGCACGAAAAGGGTACAAATGTTTTTATCTTATGACTTGGTTTTTTCTTACCATGAATGTTACTTTTTATGTCGATGCCCCTTATTCCAAGATTAAGGGGGAGAGTTCTCAGTGCCATCTTAAAGAGGGGAATGGTGTTGATGGTGTTGAAGAGGACCCTGGTATGCTACCTAGTATGGATATGGTAGAAGATTGTGATCGGAGATAACAAATCATGATAAAGAGGGGGTCATAGAGGAGCACCCGCAATCTGGCAAGTGTGAAAAAAGGCAAGAAGGAAAATTTCAAGGTAAATTCTTTATGCGAAAGGAGTTTGAGGAGGCACAAGTTCAAGATGAGAATCGCAGCCTCCCTCGCAAGCCATTGACTAGGGTCCTTTAGAAACAAGTCCAGCTTCTGACCTTGATCTCCCTATTGCTCTCTGAAAGGTTCCTCAATCTTGCTCTTGGCATCCCGTTGGTAATTATGTGTCTTATCATGCTTTTTCCATATCTCATAACTCATTCGTATCTTCCTTGGACTTTGCTTCTATTCTTACTTGTGTTTTTGATGCCCTAGCCCAGCCTTAATGGAAAGAGGCCATGATGCAGGAAACGAGCCTTCTGAAACTAGACAACACTTGGGACATTGTTGAACTTCCTACAGGAAAGAAAGTTGTTGGATGTAGGTGGGTCTGCACTGAAATACATACCAGATGGTGAGATAGAAAAATCCAAAGAAAGACTTATTGCAAGGGGGTTCACACAAACTCAAGGAGTTGATTATCAGGAGACATTTGCTCCTGTGGCAAAATCAAATACAATAAGGGTGCTCATTTCCCTTGCATCGTGCAAAGTTTGGTCACTATATCAGTTAGATGTGGAGAATGCATTCTTATATGGTGATTTGAAAGAGAGTTTATATGGCATTTCCTCCTAGTCTTACACATGAGGGGGAGAAAGATAAAGTGTGCAAGTTTCGGAAAGCCATATATGAATTGAAGCAGTCACGGAAGGCATGGTTTAAAATATTTAGTGATGTTGTGGTGAGTTATGGCTATCAGAGGCCGTTATGATCATACCCTATATGTAAAGACGGGTGTAAAAACTACAGCCCTTGTTGTGTATGTAGATGATATCACTATCACAATGGGTGACGGTGATAAAATTCTGAGACTTAAGGAGTACTTGAGTAAAGTTTTTGATATCAAAGACTTGGGGCCCTTAAGTATTTCTTAGGAATTGAAATGGCAAGGTAAAAAATGGGGGGATTGTTTTATCACAGAGAAAGATAGTCTTGATGTCTTGAGTCATACAGACCTATTGGATTGTAGGCCCGCAACTACTCCTACGGAACTGAATCATAGGATTAGTGGAGAAGGGGGGACCCCTTAAAAGACATAAAAAAATATCAACATTTAGTTGGGAAACTTATCAATCTCACCATGACACGAACAAATATTGCTTATGTTGTAAGTGTAGTGAGTTAGTACATGCACACTCCCTGGACTATTCATCTTGATGTTGTTTACATGATTTTGAGATATTTGAAGGGAATCCCAGGTAGAGGTCTTCTCGACAGATGCAGAGGTCACTTAGATGTTGAAGTGTTCACAGACTCGGATTGGGCTGGTTCACTTAGTGATAAAAGGTCCACCACAAATTATTGCACTTTCTTGGGTAGTAACTTGATAGCTTGGAAAAGTAAAAAAGCAACATGTAGCTGCAAATTCGAGTTATGAACAGTGTTACCTTGGCAATTCTACTTTTGGGATTTTTGCTCTGCCGACACTTGGACACTCCTCAAACTGCATGAAACTTCTAGACATATATGAAAAACCACATATTACTATTAAACTGCTGATCGTTTTGACAACGATAAAATGAACTTTTTTTTTTTTTTTTTAATGTGTAAAGTTTAGTAACTACTAAAAAGAAGGTTTGGGTCGTTGAAAACGATTTTATAATATAATATACTTTTATTTAGGTTCACGACACATACTATGAATCTTTTCATTACATATCTAAATTGGTTCTCTAAGATTTCCCTCCAATTTTTCTCTATATATGTTCTATTTATTTATTTCATTTTTCTTAAGGTCGTGTCGCCGTATTTGCATTTTTAAAAATTAGCGTGCCAAACATCTATTGGCACCTTGACACTTGGCACCCGTGCCACGTGTCCAAGTAACACTGGTTATGAATGTAAGTATAGGACAATGTCCCAAGGTGTAAGGGAAGGAATGTTGATTCGATTTATTCTTGTGGATCTTGGCACCAATGTGACTCTTCCAATGTTGTTGTATGGAGGCAATGAAGATGCAAAGCACATAGCTGAAAGTTCGGTATATCATGAGTGAATTCAACATATTGAAGTTGACAGTCATTTTATAAGAGAGAAGGTAGAAACTCAACAGTCCAACATTCCTCAAGTCAATCAAAAAGATCAACTAGCAGATATTGTCATTAAAGTTGTAAGAAGGAACTGTGTCAATGATATTACTTACAAGTTGGGCATGATTGATATCTATGCCTAAACTTGAGGGAGGAGGGAGGGGGGGGGAGGGGGGTGTTGGTTGTTTATAGGATTAACATTAAGTCGGCGTGTGCGAGTGTTATTTGTGTTCTGTTTATGGAAGTGGATGCATTAGTGTTAATGGTTGTGTAAACAATAGTTTGTATGCAAGTGATATAACTACTAATAATAGAAGGGGGATTGAGCTCCAACAACTCAACCCTAGTTTCTCCAACTCTTCTTACTCTGCTTCTTCTTCCCCTCCAAACCCTAACCCTACTTCTTTTCTCTTAAATTTAAATTTTTGTTTGGGTGAGTCATGTGCTAACATAACATCGCCATTTTCTGAAGATTACTTCCGATTGAGATTTTCTGGGATATGTGATAGGAGCGGAATAGAAAGAATATTCGAAAGGAAGTATGAAACTTGCAAGGTGACGATCGACTCGGTCCTTGTGGATATCTCCTATTGGTGATTGTCCGCACACGGTTGTTATGCCTCATATGTTGAGGAGATACTTCTCGAGTGTGAGCAGCTTCGTTCGCCTTAGTGACATCTCATGGCTCGGGGTCTTGGTTTGGAACTCTTTGGGAGTATAGGCCTAGATCCTTTGTAGGTCTCATACTATACCGGAGCTTTTACCATTTTTTTTTCTTTTACTTCTCTTTGTTACTTCATGTATTGCACTCTTGTTTGATTTTCAATTTTTTCTTTTTCTTTTTTGACTGAGCACCTTGCTCGGCCCTTTCTGGTGTTGTATTTCATTTCCTCTTTAATGAATTTATCGTTATACTGATCAAAAAAATATTTTCATCTCCTCAAATATATAATAATTTATTTCTACATCCTCAGATATATAATAATATTTTTTCACCTCATAATATTTTAATATTTTTATCTTTTTCTCCATCCTTATCCTTATCTGTATCTTTATCCTTATCTTTACCTCTATCCTTATCCTTGGGATGAAATTATCATTTTGCCCTTCATTTTTATGCAATTACCAATGATGCCCTGTTTTATACTTATTCCTTACTATAACCGTTGATTACCTTCAAGGGCTAGGTCTTGTATCACCTCTCCGAAAGTGCCCTTCGACCTCTTCCAAGAGTCAAATGCTATAATACTTTGACTGTTCCCTTTGGCCATATCTAAGGGCCAAATGCTGCATTACCACTTCAATTGTGCCCCTTAGCCACATCCAAGGTCAAGTGTTGCATCACCTCCTTGATTGTACCCCTTGGTCGTCTCCACAAGCAAAGTACTGTATCGCCTCCTTGATCATCACAATGCCAAGTATTGTATCACCCCCTTGACTGTGCCCCTTAGTCATCTTCATGAGCCAAGTGTTGTATGACCTCCTTGATTGTGCTCCTTAGCCCTTTGTAAGGGCGCCAAAAATTATTTTCTTCAACCTCCTTTCATCAGTCTCCTCCTTTGACTTTATCAAGTGTTAGGATATTAAGCTATTACACTTTAGTTAAGTGTATCAATTTATATAAAATTATCATTTTGTCCTCTATCTTTCTGAGAAATGACTTTTTATCCCAGAGCCATAATAACCTTTTTACCTGTCCTTTGAAATGATTGTTATGTCTCTGAATCAAAATTACCTTTTAACCCCTGTCTTTCTTCAAAGTAACCATTACGTCCCTGAAATAAAGTCACCTCTTTACTCTTCTCTTTCTTCAACCATTATGTCCCTGAACCAAAATTTATCATTTTATTCTTCACTTTCCAGAGTGACTTATTTCTTCTCAGCTGCAACAGTTACTCACTTAAATTTTTGGGTTACTACAACATCACAATCTAGATCAATGCAGTGTGGACAGAGTGAGGACATTAACATGGCATGTGTGATCAATGAGTGCCACTTCCTGTGAACAAACTTTTTCTTTATAAAATGATAGTAAGACTTTCACTATCGTATGGTGCAGAGTGTTCCACCCTAGAGAAGTGCCAAGAAGTTAAAGTTCGTATGGCTGAGATGTGTATGCTGAGGTGGATGGTGGAGTAATAAGAAAATGAAATTGGACATGAGTACACTAGAGGAAGAATGGATGACAACCAATAAAAGTGAAAATTAAAGAATGTTGATTGAGATGGTTTGGCATATCCATTAGAGACTTGAAATTGCCCTTGTACAAGGTTTGAAACGATAAAAGCACGAGGAGGAGAAGATGAAGACTTTGAGAGAAGAAGTGAGAAACGGCATGAAAGGTTGTGGAGTAATAGAGAGTTTGGCCTTAAATATACAAGTGGAGAAATAAAACTCGCAAAGCCGCCCCTAAACAGATTGGACAAAGGATCATGCTGATGCTGAACAAGACCAAAAGGTGGGGAAGAATGCATTCTGACTTTCCAATCAAACAGATTCACACTATGCATGAAGATAAAGGAGAGCTGATTGATGATATGATTATGTAGAAATGACACACTATATGTCTTTTTCAGCTCACCATTACATGATTTGTATTGTTGTGTTGTTGGGATTATTAGTATGTTCATGCTTCAAATTGGAGAACCCCATCTTTGTTGCTGCAGATGTAATTTTATGCTACATCAAGCGCTTTGCAGTTTAAGGTATATCTGTTGCTAAAAGCAGTATTTCAGCTCATGAATATATCAACATTGACTAGAGTAGTTCTAGTGACAACATGAAACCAACAACAAGCTTTTATATATTTCATCGTCATTGTCATCATAGGCTTAGCCTTCTATTTAGGGTAGGCTTTGCCAGTCCTATTTCTCCACTCATTTCTGATTAGCGTTAAGCTCTCTATAACTTAGCAATCCTTCATATCCCTTCTCACGGCTTCCATCCAGGTCTCCATTGGTCGTCCTCATCTCCTACGTCCTTGTACTTGTAGACTCTCAACCATTCATACAGGGTCTGCTTCTGGCCTCCGATGAATATGTCCAAACCACCTCAAGCGACACTCAATAATTTATCCTTTATAGGCGCTACTCTCACATTTCTCTTATGTACTCATCTCATATTCTATCCTTTCTTGCTACTCCACACATCCATCTCAGCATACGCATCTCGGCCACATGTACTCTATTTTCTTGTCACTTCACTCTTTTGTGGCCCAACATTCCTCACCCTATAATACGGCACATCTAACCGCCGTCTTATAAAAACGTCCCTTCAAGCTAAGTCGTACTCTTGGGTCGCACAATACTCCGCTAGCTTGCCTCATCCAACCTGTATTAATCCTGTTTGAAACGTCCTCTTCAAATCCACCATCTGATTCTAAAGTAGTGGTTAAGTAGCGAAATCTATAGCAGACACTAAAGGATTTTCTATTTTGACTAAATCCTCCTCTAAACTACCATGTTCAGTTAACGTACTTTCATTCCAAGGATTTTATATATTGATTGGAGACAATTCAGTCTCATGAACTAAGAAACAGCCAGTGGTATCTAAATCAGGTGCGAATACAGAGCATAGATGTATGGCTATCACCACACATGCTTACCTGGCTAAGTACTCAACAAGATGGCAGAAAAGTCCAGGGTAATCCAAGTTCTCATGGAGATATGGCTAAATCAGGTGAGAATGCAGAGCATAGAGGTATGGCTATCACTACACTCATTTTTCCTTGGCTAAGTGCTCAACAAGATGGCAGAAAGGTCCAGGGTAATCCAGCTCTTATGGAGATAAACGTACCGCAATTTGCTTTGTGACATTCGAATAGGTCCTACAGGCTACGTAATCCAATAGAAACCTATATGACCAACCTTTTAAAGTCAACTACGATCATCTACCGTTTAGTTCTATAACATGCTAACATTCACGTCTTATGCAAACGTAAAAACAGTTTAGTATGAACTGACACCTAACCTGCAAAATGCTATATTATAAGTGGGTTATGGTTCACGAGAAGCTTCATATAGGAAGCACATTATGCACAACTGAAACTAGTTTACAAGATGCATGATGTTGGTTTCACAGTTTTATATAAGGCTAGAAAGCATATAAATTATGTCTGGTGTTACTACCTCACCACTTTATGTTACATCCATCTTACTTAAACAAAGAAAAAATATGTTGACTTCTTTAAATCAGATGGTGGAGATCTTTTTTTGTCCCAATCTTCCACACAATAGATCTTGAGCTCATAGGCCTACTATTAGACCGCCAGATGTTGATTCCATGAGGCACACATCCCAAAAAGTGAATGTGATCAGTGAACCATCAAACGAGGTTCACATTCGCTTTTTGGAATTTGTGTCACGTGGAATAAACATTTGGCCATCTGATAGTAGGCCCATGATCTCAACATCCATTGTGTGGAAGATTGGAACGGAAAACTACCTCCATCGGCCGATTTAAAGAAGTCAACAAATTTTTCCTTTGTTTAAGTGAGGTGGCTGTGACATAAAGTGGTGTGATAGTAACACCAGCCTAGATTAATCCATCATTCTTTTGTGAGAACAGAGTACATGCGGTGGTTAATTTTTCAGCACACCTCTTTTTAGTCCAATAAAATATTATTTTATTGTTAAGTATCTGCTTAATAGCTATGCTAATAAATTTACCATGTGCAGATATGCAAATTGTTAGTGAGAAATATAAATTCAGCATAGATAATTTCAGTCACATGCATATTCAGTACACGCACACCGACCCCAATTAGAAAAATCTCTGCAACCCTAAGGGCTGTTTAAAATTTCACACTTCAAAGAAAGAGTCTGAAAAGCATTTTCAGCATATAGAGTAATATCTACATATATGGGATATGCTAACCTCACCGTCTACGCTGTGAAGTTAACAAACGTTCCTAGACTATTTTACCCTAGATAGGGTCATTGTTGTAACCATGGATCAAAATATCGTCCGATACCGATACGTATCGGACGATACGTATCGGTATCGGAGGTGGGCGATACGGTACATTAAATGTACCGTATCGCCCATTTATAAGGCTAATACCGGACGATACATTCAATGTATCGTCCGGTATTATCGTTCGCACGACGTCGATACGATGCATCGTGCTTTTCGCCCGGACGATACAAACCGCATTTGATCCTTGGTTGTAACTATAGTAAGAGCAAAATAGAGATTTTTTTTAACATCTAAAAATGTTGGAATAAAGAGTTGGAAAAGATGGACTGGCGAGCTGAGAGGGGTGGTGATCTTTCGACGGGTAAGGACCAGAGACTAGCCGGGAATCAGAGTCCTCCCTTAGTGATTCATGACGGGGACTGGTTATGTGAGAGGTGTGGTAATCTTAATTTCAAACGGCGGATCAGGTGTCACGCTTCGAAATGTGATACCCACTGGAGTTTAGGAACACGGATTGAGAAGGATACTACCCGTAGGATGAACAGATCTTGTAGAGGAAGTTTCCAGCTCCAACCTCTCATTTCAAGCAGACAAGAACGTGACTTGAAGAACGGATGGTCCATTGCCGGGCGGAGCTTTCGACATGTCAACTCCCTTTTCCGGGATTCTGGGTCTCCCAGGAAAGAGTGCCACGGAGATCGGGGCAACGGGAGTGCCCCTCGACCACGACTATCGAAAATATTGGAGAAGGACATGAAGGCGACCGGCGCAAGGCAAGAGATATGCTTAGAGTACTGGAGGGGCCTACCAACCCCATCCCCACAATCCTAGTAGAGGGTGATATTTACTTAAAAAGGAGAGAGACAAACAATAAATGCTTTGTATTCATTGAAGCCAACAACCTTCTCCAAAACAAGGACATTTACAACCATTTAATACATATTCTAGGGCCTATATACAATAAAAGATTTACAGTTTCAAAAGTAACAAAACTATTTCCTGGCAGCGTTTGCGGAGGAGACGACATCCATTGAGATGCTGGTCAAAATGGGAACCTCTATTTCGGGCGACAACTACATTACTTGTCGACGATGGGATGAAGGGATCTTCACCTCTAACCTACAAAAAGAGGAAGATGATGGGTACTGGCTCCGCGTCTACGACCTTCCACCTTTCCTCTGGACCAATGACGTCCTCAGCAGCATCAGACGCCAATGCGGGTTGTTCCTCGGTGTTGACACTCTCACTGCTCAAAGGATAAACATCAGGTACGCTAGGATAGTAGTTCACCCTGAGAACGTGCCTGACATTCCGAGGCAGGAAGGTGTCCTCACCGAGGGGCACAAGCATCAGTGGTGGGTGGAACTGGACAGATACAAAAGGGTAGCGATTCGAGACCACCGCATAGAAGATGCCGGACGGATAGGGTCCGGTGAGGTAAAGCACACACCTAGGGCTAACAGGGTAGTTCTCAATGACACGGGTGGTGTTGATAGGGAAGGGCATTGACCGCAGCCGGCGGAGTTCCCAAAATTCAAGAGCTCGAGGATCGGGCTCTCTGTGACGCGGGATCTGCCCGCGCTCCCGGTACACTGCGCGGGGGGCTCCACCACTTGGGCAGGACGATGTGGCATGAGGACGACGTTCGTAAGGACAGACAAGGTTTGGATCGGTCGCAAGAGGACCTTCTGGAAAGGGACAGACAAGGTCTGGACCGCTGGCAAGAGGAACTCTTCGAGCAGGACGGTAATGCTTGGAACAAGACGGATGAAGACCTTTATAGGATTTCACAGAGTCGCTTCTCCATGGAGGGACACATGTCCCATGATAAGGACGAAGCGGACAGCCGTTTTAATGAAGAGGAGCAGAGATATGGGCTGATGGGTATGATCGAAGAAAAGATGTCCTTATCACCAGAAGTCATATGGACACATGGCGACCAAGGCGGGATGGAAGGCGACTCGAGATTATCTTTCCACGCTGCTGTGAAGGAAGGAAAAGAGGGATTAGTTGACGAAAACCCTACGGACTGCCACTATGAAAAGCATTCTAAAGTTAATGTCGTCAGTTCCCCTAGTTACATCCTAACTAGTATTCCCGGTACATGCTTGGGCCAACTCCATGGACCTAAGCAAAAAGGAATCGTCGGATCGAGTATTAAAGACGTTAATTGGGTCAGCGGGTCCCAAGGGGACTTGGTATCGCATGTCAGCCGCTCTGAAGTCAGCGATTACAGATTGAGCAGCCTTCCGCACACCTAAACAATACGCAAGGTAGACGGGCAGGTAAGTGGGCCTTATATCAGAACCCAATCATATGGGTGAGGGCCGGAGATGGGCAAAGACCCATGGGCCTAATACGTGGCCCCCGATGGAGTTGCTGGGGGCTCTAGATTTAACACCCGGATGAAGGGGTCGGACCCGCCCGATAATTCTGGGCCCAAGGCCTTTTCCATGGGCCATCTCAATGGGGCCACTAAATGTGATCTGATGCCCCAAGATCCAGGGCCTTCTAGGCCCAACATCGATCCTGGTTTTTCTAACAAGGTTTGGGGTGAGCAATGCATTTGTATTGCCACAGGTAGCAGGTCGATGAAGCAAAGTGGAACCCCATCGTCAGGAAAGGACCAATCTCGAGCCACAAAGAAGACCTCCAAAGGGGAGTCCTCAGCTTCAAGTCAGACGAAAGATATCTCAGAGGAGAGTTGCATCAGTAAGTCTGCGAAATCAGCCAAGGCTGGAGAAAGAGTGATGAGGAAGGGATATCTCTTTCGGTGCTGACCGGGAGGGCCTGATCAAACTCTATGGAGAGATTCTGGAAAGGGGGAAGAAGCTTACTAAGGCAGAGAGAATCAAGGGAAGGATGGGCAGGGTTAGTTCGAAGTGGGGGCTATTCTATTCTAGGGCAAGGAAAAGTCGAAGGAAATGCGTGAAGGATAAGGGCCCACTCTCGGAGGGGGGGAACTAGGGGCTTTTTGCCTCTCTATCGTAGGGCGTTTTTTGATTGTCGGGTTTCTAATGTCAGTCATCAGTTGGAATGTGTGTGGGCTTAATCTTACTAATAAAAGGGCGCTGGTTAAATCGTTTCTCGTGCAGCAACGTCCGGAGATCATCGGCTTGTAAGAAACTAAGTGGGGCAAAGAGGACGCTGCTCTAATTGATCAATGCTCCCGAATAGCTCATGGGAGTAGAGGTTGCTTGAAGCTGAGGGATCTAGGGGAGGCATTCTTCTTGCATGGGACGGGGATTGCCACTAGTGCTTGGACTCGAAAACGGGGAATTTCACAGTTGCAGCGTATCTCCAAGACCGCAGAAATAACAAAGAGTGGGTTGCGATCTCAGTTTATGGGCCAAGTAACAATAGAGGCAGGAAGGAGTTCTTCGAATTAAGCGCGATCCATGGGAGATGGGATCTTCCAGTCTGCATCAGAGGGGATTTTAACGCCCTTCTAAGCGAAGACGAGAAAAACAGCGGGATCATAAACACTATGGCAGCGGAGCTGTTCTCGGACTTCATCTTCCAAGGGGCCTTGATGGACCTTGGGATGTCTGGGGGAAGGTTTACTTGGTCCAACGGGCAGGATGACCCGACACTGTGCAGATTAGACCAGTTCCTATGTTGTGTGAATTTTCACGAGATAATGGTGAACCCTGCGGTTAAGGTTTGGGCCTCGACTGTATCGGACCATAGACCGATCGTCTTGGCTTCCGAGGGGCAAAGAAGGGAGAGATCGCAGTCGGGACCGTTCAGATTTAATAACGCATGGCTGCAGAACAAGGAGTTCAAGGGGCTGGTTCACGAATGGTGGAACCTTGACAACACGGGCCGGATCACCTGCTTTTATTTTTAATACTAAGATCAAAAACTTGAAGGGTAAAATCAAAGCCTGGAACAAAGGAGTCTATTGAAATTCTGAGGGTGAAAAACTTAGGATCTTGGCCGAGATTGCGGTATCGGATGGTGTGGAAGAGCTGGCTTCGCTATCTGAGAATGACAAGGAAATTAGGATTGTTCTCAAGATCGAATAATCGCCTGGTGCTGGAAGAAGAGCAGCTGTGGAGGCAAAAAGCTAAAGCGCACTGGTTAAGGGAAGGAGATGGGAACAACAAATTTTTCCACATGGTTGCTAAGGGGAGGAGGAAAAGAAATCACATTGCTTCTATTAATATCGATGGAACTGCACAGACCGATCCGACTCTTATTCAGAGCAGAATAGTGCAGTATTATGAACAGTTATACTCAGTAGATGTGGTCGCTAGACCGAGAATGGACGGGATTCCCTTCCTATCTATTACCCACAGCCAAGCCACGGAACTGGAAAGAACTTCTAATGAAGATGAGGTGAGAAAGGCGCTTAACAGTTTTGGCAACAACAAATCGCAGCGGCCAGATGGCTTCACCGCTGAATTCTACAGGAATTGCTGGTCCACTATCAGATTCTATTTTATGGCTATGATTCAAGAATTCCACGAGACAGGGAGCGTGGCTAAGACGGTCAATTCCTCTTTTCTCACGCTCATTCCGAAACGTGATGGGGTCAGCTCCCTGTCGGAGTACCGTCCCATTAGTCTTATTTGGTGTGCCTACAAGATATTAGCCAAGGTGCTGGCTAACCGCCTGAAGAGGGTCATAGATCAGCTCATTTCTAATGTTCAAGGGGCGTTGATACCGGGAAGACAACTTATGGATATTGTTGTGGTGGCGGCTGAAACTATACACTCGGCTAAGAAGCACAAAGAGAAAGGATGGGTTTTCAAGATTGATATGGAAAAAGCCTACGACAGAGTTCAGTGGGACTTCTTGGACTACGTGCTCCAGAAGATGGGATTTGGCGGAAGGTGGAGAAAATGGATGAAAGGTTGTTATTCGTCGGTTCGTCTCTCGGTTCTGATTAACGGAGTTCTGCACAAGTATTTTCGCACCAAGAGAGGCCTTAGACAGGGGGATCCGCTTTCTTTGTTGCTCTTTAACTATGTGGGGGAGGCGCTACATAATCTGTTTAAGAGAGCGGAAGAGCTTAATCTGATAAAGGGCTTTAGCACTGCAAAACACGAACCTTCGATATCTCATCTACACTATGCAAATGATACCTTGGTTTTCTGTAATGGAAACAATGGGGACAGGGAACTAAGGACAACCACAGACATCCTAACCATCTTTGAAGTTGTTTCAGGTTAAAGGATTAATCTGCACAAGTCAAGTATTTCGGGTATTAATACGCAGCAGCAGGTTTCTGAGAGGGTCGCGAGGAGGATGGGATGTCACGTAGCTACTTTCCCTATTCCATACCTTGGTATCCCTCTAGGAACCAGGAGAAACGACATGCGTGTTTGGGATAATATCATTAGGCGATTCCAAAGAAGATTGGCGAATTGGAAGAGTAAATTGCGTAGCTATGGGGGAAAGTTGACCCTTACAAAATCGACCTTCGTGTCCATACCTATATTCATGATGTCCTTTCTTAAAGCTCTGGCTGGGATCACTAAGTTGGAAAGAATTGTTCGGGATTTTCTTTGGGAAGGAGCTGGTGATCAGAAGAAGATACACTTAGTCAAGTGGGAGCAGTGTTGCGAGGATAAGGATTATGGGGGCCTAGGAATCAGGAATCTGAAATTGGCGAACATGGCCCTCCTTGCCAAGTGGAAGTGGAGGATGGGAGAGGAAAAGGAAAAGGAAAGAAGCAACCTCTGGCACCAAGTTGTCACAGCTAAATATGGGGAGGAGACCAGGGAGGTTACTAGTTCCAGCAGGGTTTCGACCTGGTGGAAGGCAATTAACGGGGCTACACAAGACATTTCGGATGGAACAATTTTCAGCTCGGGGTACAGTCGAAGGATTAGGTTATGGACGAATGTTTGGATGGGAGATCAACCTTTGTTCTTGAGGTTTCCGACGATCTTCAAGTTAACAACTGACAAGGAGGCTGTGGTTCGCTCCTTGGTGCACATATTCGAAAGAAACGCACAAAGGAATATACAGCTACAATGTCCATTGAGGGAATGGGAAGGGGAAGAATATCACACGCTTTTGAACCTCTTGGGAGAAGCAACTCCTAACACGACAAATAGGGATATGAGGCTGTGGAAACACTCTACCAAAGGAAACTTCACTGTTAAATCCTTCTATAACCTGCTCAAGCTAAGACTAATAGGAACGGGCGGCACAAGGAGATGGTGTGTCTTTTAGAAGGAAAAGATGCCGCCGAAGATCAGGTTCTTTGCTTGGTTGGTCAACAAGAAGAAAATCCTCACCAAGGACCATTTGAATAGAAGAAACATACCGATAACAAGCAAATGTATGATGTGTATGCGAGGGAGAGTCCATAGATCACATATTTCTGCACTGTCCTACCGCCAGATTTATTTAGCAGAAGATATTCAAGATTTCAAGGTCGAGTGGGTCCTCCCGTGTTGGCCTGGGCAGATGATGGAGATATGGAAAGACATGATGTTTGAGGACCAGAAGAAGGAGTTATGGCCGCTAACAGTTTATGCAGTCTTCTGGGCGATTTGGTTGGAAAGAAATAATAGGATCTTCAGGTGAAAAGCAAAACCTTTCACGATGGTCATTAGGGACGTTAGAGAACTAGTGATCAACAGGAATGCCACCAAGATTGTGACGTTCAACAACGACCTGCTACACTTCCTCACCTTGTGGGAAGACTGTTGTGCTTGAGTCCTCGGCAGTGATGGAGTCCTCGGCGGTGATGGGGTCCTGGCTTGCATCGTCGGCCCTGCTATGGCCATGGGGGTGAGTTTCTTTAAGGGGGGCTCGGCTGTTTGTTTTGTGACTGCTTTGTTCAGGTAGCATCTTACTACCCGCCAACGTGTGTTCTTCTTTTCTTCATTTTGTAACTCTTCTTTTTATATATATGAGTCTTTGTTATCGTTTCAAAAAAAAAAGAAAAAAGAGCTTTTTCAAAAGTGTGGTGACTAACTTTAAATAAGTGAGCTTTTCACCACCATATTTTTTATAAAGCAAGAATTACTGAAAATGATCTCGAAAGTCTTTTGCCTAAATGTTATTGATAATAATACCACTAGTGGGTGAAAAACTTATAAATAAGTGAAGTTAGTTCACTTATTTACAAGTTTGCCACTCCACTTTTGAGAGAGCAAGAATTAGCAAAAAGGACATCAAAAGTCTATTTTTCAGCCATTTATTTACAACAATGCTTCTATCTGGGGTAAAATAGTCCAGGGATGTTACTAACTTCACAATGAAGAAGGTGAGGTTATATATATATATATATATATATATATATATATATATATATATATATATATATATATATATATATATATATATATATATATATATAATAGTTAAAAATCACCTTTTTTCTTTTTATTTGGATGGTCGTGGATCAACCTTGGGCATGTGTACATGGCACTCAAGTGGCTCGAGTGTAGCATTGCGGGATACACTCGATTGTATAGTCCCGGGCTTCATAGATGAGAATGCTAATATACAATTGAGTGTAGAGTGTAAAAGTTACACTCGATTGCTAAATCACGTTTAACGTGATCAAGAGTTACACCACATCTCTAGTTTATAGAATAAAAAATTTAGACTTTTTCACCTTCATATCATTGTGATGCGGGAACTTGCTAAATGCAATGCTAGGGCTGAGATTAGGATTAAAATTAATTCAAACAATTAATAAATAACAATTTCTCATAACAAATTATTACGAAAAATTCTAGAAATCCAATTAGATGCTTTAATTCCGACCCAAAATAGCGTTACTTTCGTGTGCGTTCCCTATCGTGGATCTAGAATACTAGGGTTCTTATAAACGGCTAGATATCCGATAGTTTTAGGGCGTCGAACGAACTCGCAAGTGGGTTCTCTCGATTCTAAACGAAAATAAAAGGCTAATAAAGTTAATGATAAACAAAAGGTTGATTTTGAGTTTTTATGAGATCAATAGGCTAGATCTGAGATTTAATGGATAAATAAATAATTAGAGTTACGCTACTTACGCAAACCATAGATCTAAAGAAGATAGAGATGGAAGAAAAGTTGGCCTCACACCAAACCGCAAGTGGGAATCGAAGAATCGCTCTCCGTTTTGAGAGAATCATACCCTCACGATAGTTTAGAACTCTCAATTTTGCATAAGCAATTTTCATTAACCAAATAGTTATAATAAAGTTATTTACAAGCCTTTAAAAGGCTAACCAATGCATAAAACTAGAAATCCTAGTGTAACTCTAATTCCTAATTCAATAAAAGAAATATCCTAATTCTTTTAAAACAATAAAATAAAGTCCTAAAACAATAAAGAAACTAATCATATTTCTAATAAAATAAACAAATCCTATTTTCTAAAATAAAATAATAAAAGAGACTAATCCTAATTCAATTAGGATTCTTGAAATTCGTCACTTTCTGTGCAACTTCTGAAAACTGACCATAACTTCTTCAATACTTGTCGGAATTGAACGTTTTTTAGCCTGTTAGAAAGCTATTTCGATAAGCTTTCAAATATGACTAATTTCGCATCAATCCGGCTTTGTTTAACACTTCAAAATAGCCAAACATAAAAGTGACAGGATTGAAAGTTGAAGACTAATAAATTTTGGATTTTCTTCTTTCTGATCAAACGGGTCTTTAACGGGCCTTTTTTAAAAACCCATTTGCGGGTCAACTTTCTCTTTTGACGTCTCCTCTTTATCCGACCATGATTCAAACAGGCGGATCTAAAGTTCGCATAAATCCCCTCTACTTTGAAAAAGTTCAACCTCAAACTGTGGTTGGCATGGATGTTCACGATCGCAATCACAGACAATATATAGGGAACCTCGATCAAAAGCAACTTGAATCAGAAGTCCCCATCAACTCTCCCCGAGTTAGAAGGATGCATTCCCGATGAATACTGGTTGTGATAGAGGTCCAAGAGATCCGGGTCAATCTGCTGAAACTCTTGTATAATCCACGTATTCTCTGAATCGCTCTTGTTCTTCCACTTGACCAAATACTTCTGAAGTCCCCCTTGGTTGGTAGACACAATCTGATCGTCCAGCATATCTTCGATGATCTCACAAGTTTGCCAAGTAGGTTGGGGTAGCAATGTGGTAGGGAAAGTATTGGTTCATCAGATGTAGAAGGCTCAAAGGGGTTGGCAGGGATGGTTGAAGTCCAAGTGTATTCGGCTTACCCTTCCACTGGATGAGGTATGCCTGATGTTTCTCATATTGCATTCTCCTTGCAGTCCAAGTGTTGTCAATTTTCAGTTTACCTTTCCACTTAAGAAGATACTCTCGATATGCTTGATGTGTCTTTACCTTAGTAACAAAATATGGATCTCCCAAAACTTTTCCATCTAACTTATTCACATATTGTTCAGGCGGGTATTTGGAAATCAATGAGTAGATAGGATTGGGCTCAGGTGGATGGGCATCAAGGATTGGGTCTGAAGGTTTTGTTGTTGGGCCTAAAAAAGGTGTGTGTGCATCTACAAACTCTATAGGCTCATGTGTAAGTGACACTACTAACACTAACGACTCTTGTGTAATCGACTCAACTGATACTAACAACTCATGTACACTCGACTCGATTAACTTGTGTGTACTCGCTTCAGCCAAAATCAAAGACTCTGGGGTACTCAATTCAATTGACCCTAATGGTTCTTGTGTACCCAGTTCGTTGGGCTCACGTGTACTCGATTCAATTGACCCTAATGGTTCTTGTGTACCCAATTCGATGGACTCAAGTGTTTTCGATTCAAGGGGCACCAACAAGTCGTGTGTACCCCCAGCTCTACGGATACCAATGACTCATAGGCAAGTGACTCGATTGGTTCACGTGTGGGTGACTCAACATCACTACTTATAAGGGAAATAGAAGTCTCTTTAACACAAACTAGACTTTCTTCATCTTCTTCTATCTCCTCTTCACTCAGCATGGTACTAAGGTCATACACTTCTTCCACTTCCCTATTCTCCGGCTCCTTAGGACTCACTCTTTTAGTCAATAAATTCGGAATGAGAAATTTTGTGAGGCATTGGTATGCAAAGTGCCTGAACCCTTGACACTTAAGGCAATCAGGGCACCTATCTGTCTTGGTTTTCAAATTCCGTAGAAGGTGACGGTGTGTTAAAGGGACATACTTTTCGATAAGTTTCACCGTCATATCCTCCCATGTGGAGATGTGTTTATTCCGAAGAGATTCAGTACAATGTTCTACGCGAGTCCAAAAAATTTTGGCATTACCCTCCAACTTTATTTTTGCTAGCCTAATTTTCTACTCATTTGGTACGCCATACCAATCAAGATATTTCTCTACACTAGACAACCACTTTACGAAGGTTTTGGAGTTTAACCATCCCTCAAAACTTGGAACTTCATTCCGAATAGATTTGAGAAACTTCTCGGCAGGGTCATACTCAGGTTCACAATGATGAGGGTATCCCCTAACTCTAGTCTCATCACAATTTTTTAGACTTTGCCAAGAATTTGGAGTGTAGTGGTTTCCTTGTTCGGCTAGTACCCTTTCATGACGGGTAAGGAATTCACGGTGACGTGTAAGCGACTCATGCATGATGCTTGACACAAACACAACTCAGACACAATACTAGAAAAGGCAAACACTATGAACCAACAATGGATGGAGACTTTTGTCAAACACTAGACATGCACACTAATGAAATAAAATGCAATAAGATTGAAATGACATGCAATTATGAAACTAAGTGATGCAAGACAAATATTAGACAAAAAAAGACAAAAGTCAGACAAAAAACTAGACAAAAGTCAGATGACAAAAAAACCAGACAAAAGTCAGACAAAAAAATTATTCAAAAGCTAGACAAACCCTAGATAAATCTGAAATGATGGAATTCTAAATTAATAACAAAATAAACCTTAAAACCTATATGAACACTAAAATCCTAAAACTAAATTGATGCTCTGATACCAATTTGATGCAGGAACTTACTAAATGCAATGCTAGGGCTGAGATTAAGATTAAAATTAATTCAAACAATTAATAAATAACAATTTCTCATAACAAATTATCACCAAAAATTCTAGAAATCCAATTAGATGCTTTAATTTCGGCCCAAAATAGCGTTACTTTCGTGTACATTCCCTATCGCAGATCTAGAAGACTAGGGTTCTTATGAACGGCTAGATCTCCGATAGTTTTAGGACGTCGAACAAACTAACAAGCGGGTTCTCTCGATACCAAACGAAAATAAAAGGGTAATAAAGTTAATGATGAACAAATGGTTGATTTTGGGTTTTTATGAGATCAATAGGCTAGATCTGAGATTTAATGGATAAATAAATAATTAGGGTTACGCTACTTACACAAACCGTAGATTTAAAGAAGATAGAGATGAAAGAAGAGTTGGCCTCGCACCAAACCGCAAGCGGGAATCGAATAATCGCTCTCCGTTTTGAGAGAATCATACCCTCACGAAAGTTTAGAACTTTCAATTTTGCATAAGCAATTTTCATTAATCAAAAATTTCTAATAAAGTTGTTTACAAGCCTTTAAATAGGCTAACTAATGCATAAAACTAGAAATCCTAATGTAACTCTAATTCTTAGTTCAAATAAAAGAAATATCCTAATTCTTCTAAACAATAAAATAAAGTCTCAAAACAATAAGGAAACTAATCATATTTCTAATAAAAGAAACAAATCCTATTTTCTAAAATCAAATAATAAAAGAGACTAATCCTAATTCAATTAGGATTATTGAAATTCATTACTTTCTGTGCAGCTTCCGAAAACTGACCATAACTTTTTCAATACTTGTCGGAATTGCACGTTTTTTAGTTCATTGGAAAGCTACTTCGATAAGCTTTCAAATATGACCAATTTCACATCAATCCGGCTTTGTTTGACACTTCAAAATAGGCCAAATATAAAAGTGACGGAATTGAAAGTTGAAGGCCCTAATAAATTTTGGATTTTCTTCTTTTTGATCAAACAGGTCTTTAACAGGCATTTTTTAAAAACCCATTTGGGGGTCCACTTTCTCTTTTGACGTCTCCTCTTTATCTAACCACGATTTAAACAAACGGATCTAAAGTTCACATCACATTGGTCAAAGATATGGGTTTTCCACCCAAAATTGTCCCCACTGAAATCTTTTGCCTTTGACCAAATTATTTTTTATTTTTTATTTTTGGATAGTCATAGATTGACCTTGAGCATGTGAACGTGGCACCCTATCCTTTTTAATCTTTATTTTTCATTTTTCTCGCCCATTTGCAACACATAGTATGAAATTAATCTATTAGATGTACCGTTGAAGTTGTAGTTGAACATGCATTTTACATCTTACATTATGTTATTAGTATTTGCATACAATCTCTATACTATGTGTCTTATTCTATTGCAGAAAATTTTCGATAATATAATGAATCGAGATATACCCTGGCCACAAGCACCTGAGGAGATGAGCTATGAAGCGCATGACTTGATCAACAAGTAAGAGCTTGAAAAGGGGTTTTTACCACCGTCTTTTAATTAATATCAAGATTTCTCAATGCAGTTTTCTTGATGAGGACTGATTTTAACCACGTTTAGATGGCTACAAGTGTCATATTTGAAATCCAATACAACAATCCAAAAATTGTATGGAGTAGTACTTAATCCTGTGAAATATTTTAGTAATTTACATTCTCTATTGAATGAGTAATTCAGTATTTACCTCGAGTATAACTTAGTTTCTAATGTTTAGAATTAATTTTTTCCTTTTGTATTTTATTAAACATGCATATGAGAGCACAAAAAGTCCTCCCAATTATTTGAAATGGTTTGTTTTATGTACGAAGGAAGAATATGATTTAATTGATATGTGCAGATCAAATGAGTTCCTTATTTATTGAATCATAAATCACTACAAGTGAAGGAGATACACGACTTATATGACGGAAGATCAAATATTTCAAAAATGTACCTAGAAAGACTGGAAAAGTGGAAACAAAACTTGATGTTACTTCAACGTTATGAGCAAATCCAAAAAAAATTCTAGATAGAACCAATCATTAGTTCCCAACCATGGGGTGCGTGATATCCGATGCATAATTCGGTGAATAAAAGAATCGAAAAAGCATTTATTGTGTCACTTGAGTTATAGAGGAATTCCAGTCTTTGTGACACAATATAATTCCAATCATTTTCAATTAGGTCTTGCTCTAGCCTCTTTAGGGGTTATCACTTCCTTGGTAACTCAACACATGTACTCTTTACATGCTTATGCATTCGTATTTATCTGATATTCATTTATCTAGTGTTATTAGAAACTAAATCTTGGAGTAGTTTCTTTCCCTTCAAATGGGAAAACAACATGGCCCACTCCTTGGTAGCATAGTCACCAAATTCTCCAGAGTTTTTGAAAAGTTGCATTTAAAATCGTGTTTAAATTCTTCAAAAAAAAAGTTGACGTTTTAATCACGGCTTATTGTAACAGTCGTGATTTTATTATTTTTCTCGAATTTTTGCATTGTAATCATGACTTAATCGATTAAAATGTGATTTTTTAAATTTCCCATTGACTCCTTTTTCTTAAACCAAATTAAAATGAAAAATTCATTTTTCTCATTTCTGAAAAAAAAAC
The DNA here is from genome assembly GCA_021018995.1 of Chloranthus sessilifolius. Classification (NCBI taxonomy): domain Eukaryota; kingdom Viridiplantae; phylum Streptophyta; class Magnoliopsida; order Chloranthales; family Chloranthaceae; genus Chloranthus; species Chloranthus sessilifolius. The sequence continues at coordinate 16,949,740 of CM037587.1, read as the reverse complement.
CAAAGATAACATCAATTGGTTTCGAATTAAAAAAAAAAAAAAACCAGTTTAAAACTCTTTCACGTCTTCTATTTTTGTCTTTAATATTTTTTTCCTGCTTCTTGAATCTTTTCGATTTTTCTGAACTTATCCGATTTTTGTAAATATTTTCATTTCCGGAGCTTGACGATTTTTGTAAATATCCAGTTTAAAACTCTTAGTGACCATACTTGGTAGTGAATGGGATTCAGGAACACTGCTACTAAATTATTTCTTTGTCGCTCACTTATGCCTCCACATCATCCATTGCTTGTTAGGTACCCGACCTGAGCACTGCTAGCAGATCAGATCAATTTCTCTCGCCAACCTTGGGAGAAGGTTAAAAGTGTACTTTTACTGATTTCTGCTCTAACAAATTGCTGTGCATTTCCGGAGCTTGACGATTTTGGTAGTGGTAGATTAACCTTGCACCACTGGTGGTGCTCAGGTCGGGTACCTAATACCAACTTTCCTGGTTTTATTATTATTATTTACTTCTTTAATCTTTTCAACCTTTTCCCCACTTTCTTGATTTTTTTGAATTTTCCTTGTTGAATAATTTCTATACTCCAACTTGGTGACTATGCTTGGTAGCGATTGTAGTCTGAAACATTGGTTAAATTATTTATTTATTTGTGGGTCACTTATGCTCGCAATCATCATCATTGCTTACATATAAATAAACTAGTTACCCAACCTGAGCACTGCTGGCAATCTCAGGTGAATCTCTCGCTGCCAATTTTTGGAAAAGGTCAAAAGTATATTTTAACTGGTTTGTGTGCTAATAAATGGCTGTGCATTTCCTGAGGCTTGACTATTTTGGTAGTGGGAGATTGACCCAGTACCACTGGCAGTGCTCAGGTTGGGTACCTAATACGGATACCAACTATATATGTTATAATAATGTATAATAATAATGTAAATAATAATGATAATAAATAAAAATATGATAATAATAATAATAGTAATATAAAGTTACTAAATGAAGGGTTGAAATCTATGCATTTTGTGTTCTTAACTATAAAGAGAAATGATGTATCATCTGATACAAGTGCTATGAGTTAGAATCTGATGGTATATGAAAAAAAGTGAAAATTTTGCCTAAATTGGCTTGTTTGGGTGATATAAACCAGTTATTGTATTGTATTCTCAACTTTAAAATCTTATCCTTATTGGGGTATATTTGTTTGATCAGGTGAGATTTCATATCATTTGTATGGTAACTTAGTGTGAGAAATATTGCAATATCTTGTTTTGTTATTATTGTGGGGTGTACCCACAAATTGCCTCTCCAAACATTGGTTTCTGTTGTATGTGTCTGTGGGTCAATACCGATGTGGGATTCATAGGAGAGGACACAGGCTTGCAATCAAGCATACAAGTATCTCTTAGAAGATCTCATGCATATTTTCTCTGTGAAAGAAAGATTATTTTCCTTGAGCGAGCAATTTCCAACCCCAGGAAGTACTTCAGGGCTCCCAAATCATTCACTTCAAAGCTCATTCTAAGTTCCCTTTTACATGCATGATAAATTCATGATCTTCTCCCCCGGATAGAAGGGTTATGCGGGACTTCAACACTTTCATTCAGGAATGGGAATTTTGTGACATTCCCTTGTCAGACGCATGATTCATGTGGTCCAATCTCTAGGATGCCCCCACTCTCTCCCGCTTGGACCGGGTTCTTTGCTCTCCGGAGTGGCTTGAGCTGTTCCCAGCCGCCACCCTCCACGGTTTGGCTGCGGGACTTCAACACTCATTCAGGAATGGGAATTTTGTGACATTCCCTTGTCAGACACGCAATTCACGTGGTCCAATCTCCAGGATGCCCCCACTCTCTGCCGCTTGGACCGGGTTCTTTGCTCTCCGGAGTGGCTTGAGCTGTTCCCAGCCGCCACCCTCCACGGTTTGGCTGCGGGACTTCAACACTCATTCAGGAATGGGAATTTTGTGACATTCCCTTGTCGACACGCATAATTCACGTGGTCCAATCTCCAGGATGCCCCCACTCTCTGCCGCTTGGACCGGGTTCTTTGCTCTCCGGAGTGGCTTGAGCTGTTCCCAGCCGCCACCCTCCACGGTTTGGCTGCGGGACTTCAACACTCATTCAGGAATGGGAATTTTGTGACATTCCCTTGTCAGACACGCAATTCACGTGGTCCAATCTCCAGGATGCCCCCACTCTCTGCCGCTTGGACCGGGTTCTTTGCTCTCCGGAGTGGCTTGAGCTGTTCCCAGCCGCCACCCTCCACGGTTTGGCTTGGGTGAGCTCCTATCATAGGCCTTTGCTGCTCCAATATGAATCTATAGAAAAGAGTCCCTCTCCTTTCCGCTTTGAGAACATGTGGCTCCTCAACGAGGAGTTCCAGAATTTTGTTCCGCTGTGGTGGAACGAGTGCAATCCAGTTGGGATAACGGCCTATAGATTCATCTCCAAGCTAAGCCATGTCAAGAGTCACATTAAGGTGTGGAATCAGGAGGTGTTTCGTTTGGTGCATGCTAACAAAGAAGTGATTCTAGAGCAAATGAGGGCTTTGGATGCAGTCGAGGAGCTCCGAGTTTTGACTGTTTCGGAGATAGAACAGAGGCGCAAGTTGGCTATTTCAAGAGTTCTAGAGGAATGCATCTAAGAGACCCTTTGTCCCCGTTCTGTTCAACATGGTCAGTGAAGCCCTCCACGACCTCTTATCCCGGGCTCATCAATTTAACTTTATCTCCAGTATTCAAGTGGGGTCGTGGCACATCACTCATCTTCAATATGCGGATGACACTATTCTTTTCGGCAAGGCAGATGTGCACGAGTTTAGAAATCTGGCAAGGGTTCTCTCCATATATGAAGCAGTTTCAGGGCAGCGTATGAATGTTCATAAGTCGGCGGTATCAGGGATTGGGGTGGAGGAGGAACTTCTGAATCAGTTAGAGGAGGCGGTTCAGGGGGAGACGGTCAAACTCCCCATCTCTTACTTGGGGCTACCGTTAGGCATCAGTCAACCATCCGCGAGGACATAGGATCCGATTGTTATGACGTTTGAACGAAGATTGGCTGCTTGGAAAGGGAAGCTTCTGAGTAGTGGGGGTCACCTTCTACTAGTCAAAACTGTCCTATCCTCTCTCCCCATCTTTTTTATGTCTTTGTTCAAGTGCCCCGTGGGGGTCGTCTGGAGACTCAAGCAAATTCAAAGAAACTTCTTGTGGGAGGTGTTGGGTTTGAACAAAAGGTTGCACCTTGTTAACTGGGAAACTTGTTAGCTGCCTTTGAGGTTTGGTGGTTTGGGAATCCGGAGCCTGAGCATGATGAACACCGCCATGCTAGGGAAATGGCTTTGGCGTGCTGGTTTGGAGAGCGAAAGAGATAGCCTATGGTCGGCTGTGTTGGTGGAAAAATATGGTTGGATGGAGGGCTGCTAGGGTATTAATGTGAACATAACAACCGCTTTCTCGCCTTGGTGGAGGGGCATTTGTGGGACTTGGCGCCTGTTTTCGAGATGGATTCAATATTCTTGGGGAGACAGGTCTCGAATTCATTTTTGGGAAGACTCATGGGTGGAGGTGAGGCCTCTCAAGGAGATTTTCCCGGAGATCTTTCGGATCGCAGCCCTTCCCCTCGGTTTAGTGGTGGGTTTCGTCTCAGAGAGGGAAGGGTGGCTGGTGTATGGCTACATGTAGACTTTTAAGAGATGAGGAATTTCGCCCGCACCTCTGGATGATGAGTTTGCTCTATGGTGCAACGAGAAGACCGTGCCGGGTCGATGACCTGGTTTGGATCCCCAGTAAAAAGGGTGTTTTTACTATCAAGTCGTACTTCCGGGTTTTAGCGAATCGCCCTCTAATTAAATGGGGTTAGGCTGGGTTATGGAAGGCATCGGTGCCCCCCAAAGTCCGATTCTTCGCGTGGCCTTGATGAGAGAAAGAACCGCCACGATTGACCGGCTGATTAGGAGGGGGAAAGTTCTCCCTAATGAGTGTGTCATGTGCTTTCAAGCGGAAGAATCGGTGGTGCACCTATTCTTACACTGCTAGACATCTGCCAAAATCTGGGGGGTTATCATCAAGTCTTTTGATATGATGTGGGTAACCTCCGGAAGCGTTTCTCAATAATTTTTGGGTTGGTCCGATGTGAGTTTCGAAGGAGAGAGGGGGGTATTATGGAAAATCAGCTTTTTTGACCGGCCACCCTCTACCCCTATCCTTCCCCTTGTTTTTATATTTGTTTTTGTTTTTTAGTTTTGTCCCCCTTGCGATTGATGCTTGTCGACCATTGTGGTCGTGAGCTCCCTTTGATCGTGGTGGTTTGTATCGCTCTCAACGCCTCGCTGTTTTTTCAATACATAGTCGTATCGTTACTGATAAAAAAAAAAAAGAACAATGTCATCACCATAAACAAGTAACATAGTCCAACCAACTGGGCTAAAGTGAATAAGATAGTACGATCAGACTGACATCTCTGAAATCCCATCTCCAAGATAACACCACTAAATCAATGGAAATATGCGCGAGGCCACTGCTTCAACCCATATATGGATTTCCAAGGCTGCAAGCCCTATGTTCAAACTCCCCTGAATCAGGGACCTAGAGGAGGCGCCATATAAACCTCTTTTGAGAGGTGGCCATGTTGCATTCTTGACATCGACATGGTAGAGAGGTCAAATATGTGTGGCCGTTATGGATAGTAGGACCCATGGGTCAAAATCTCGGATTTTCGATACATATCGTCCAGCCTCAAAACCGATACGTTCCGAACGATACGTATTGGTTCCGGACGATACTTTCCAATTTTTTCCCAAAAAAAAAAACAACAAAACCGATAATTTGTTTTCAAATTATCGTCCAATACGAATGATACAGATGATACGAACGATATTTTGAACGATAATTGGACTTTTTATTTAGCGGGGCGATAAAAACCCAATGTACCGTATCATTCAAGTCCAAAATCGATACGTATCGGTATCGGACGATATTTTGATCCATGGTAGGACCTGCACGAATGTGAGCTTAGCAACTAGAGAAAATGTGGTCTCATAATCAAGGTAGTTAAGGTAGTGTGGCGAGGTCATGGCGAAGAGGCTCGCCATGCCATGGCGAAGAGGCTCGCCATGCCATGGCGAGGCCATTTACTTTTTTTTTTTTGTAATTAAAAATTTTATTTTTATTTATTAATCATTAATATTTATTTTTTCAGAGTTTTACTATTTTTAATTTCTATATTTTTTCTAGAGGACAAAAAAAAAATCAATAAATTAATCAGGCATAAACAAATATCAATAAATATAGAGCAAATATTAATTATGAAATATGAAACCTCACTAAATTCGCAAATCCTAACAGGAGCAAGTATAAGTAAAATATACATTAAAAAAGTGACAAAACATTAAAAAAGTGATGTGCATATAGCCAAAGAATATATGCACATTAAAAACAGCCAAAAAAAATTGTGCACAACCATATCAATGCAAATTTTAATTTATTTTTTGATGAAAAAGCAGACCACAGATCCCAGAAATAACAAATTGAAAAAAAAAAAATGTCCCATGCCGCAAATTTGTGGCTTGTGCAAAAAATTTGTAGCCTGTGCAAGTTTTACCACCCAATTTGTGCAGAAAATTGGGAGCTAAAAATTTGTGGCCTGTGCACAAAAATTAGTAGAGAATCTGACAACCTAGAAAAATCTGTGCAGTTTATTGTGCACAAAAATTTGTAGAGAATCCCAAAAAAATTAAAAAAAGGAGAAACTAGCGAGATAAGGAGAAAGAGAGAGAGAGGGAGAAAAAGAGTGTACCCGTGCACAAATTCTTCTTCTTCTTTCGTTTCGGCGCTATGTGCGATGGGGCTGTATCTAGGGTTTGCGATGGAGCAGAGAGAGAGAGAGAGAGTCAATAGTTTGGACGGACTTTGGAGAAGTGTAGCCTCTCTCTCTAAAAAAGGGTTTTAAAAGGCCTTTAAAGGGGTTTTTAAATGGTTCGAATTTGTTATAAACCTTATACAACATTTATAGTGTGTTAGCTTTTTTTATTTTAACTTTTAGCTTTCTTTTTTTAACTTATAATTTATAAAAGTATAACTTACTATTATATAACTTATTAAAATATTAGTTTTATATGTTACTTTATATATTGCGGCCATGGCGACACCATGGCATCACCATTTCAACAATATCTCCATTTTAGTGTATATGGCGAAATCCATCGCCATTCGCCATGGCGTCACCTTGACTACCATGCTCATAATACAAACTGTAAGTCTGTGTGAGTCCCTTAGCCACAAGGCGAGCTTCATATCTGGAGGAAGTGCCATCAGGATTATGTTTGACCTCAAACACGCACTTACACCCACTTACACCCAACTGCAGTTTTCCCTAGAGGGAGAGGTACTAAATCCCATGTGTGATTTTTTTGGAGCGTCTAACATAGCAGCTTTTCAATGTGGGTGAATAAGGGAAGATTGATCGAAATGATGCATGGTGACAATGTCAACTTTGCTAATGAAGCCATGTAGACCGAGGAAAGACGCTGAAAAGAAACATATATTGCAATTGGATATGGAGTAGCACACTTACAAACCCCTTTGTGAAGCGCAATGGGGAGCTTAAGATCAGCATCCAGGTTAGATGAACGATCAACAATAGGAGGAAATGATCTTTAAGGGGTAGGAGTGATACTTACAGGAGCCTGTGAGGAGGAAGTGGGTGGATGCACCATGGCCTTAGGTACATGCCATCTTTGACTACGATAAGTGAGATGTTAATCGTTCTTTGTCTGTTGCTCTAATGAGCATAGTTCCATGGTGATAGGCAGAGGAACAGTAGAAGGTGTTAGGCGATCAACGGAGAAGTAAGCAACATTTTCAAAAAATGTGACATCCATGGAAGTATAGAACTCTTGCGGCTCGAGATCATAGCATAGGTATCGTTTGGAGTGTGAGGAGTAACCAACCCAAATAAACTTTATTGCCGTATCATCCAGCTTAAGACGATGAGGGCCAAGGTCTTGAACAAAACACATAGCCAAAACGCATGAGGATAGGAAACAAAGGCTCACCAGGATGTAAAGACTGGTAGGGAATACCTCCATTCAAACTACAAGTTGGAGTCCTGTTGATTAAGAAGCAGGCGATGTGACGGGCCAATGACCAGTATGATTTTAGCACAAGCATACCTCGAAGGAGAGTGCGAATCATTCCAATAAGATGCTGATGCCTACATTCCACAACACCATTTTATTGCAGAGTGTAAGGACATGACAGTTGATGGAATACTTCATGTAAGCGAAGATACTAATCAACAGCATGGGAGGTGTACCCCCTACCATTATCATTACAGAGGGTTTTAATGCAGCCCCATATTGGGTTCTCCCCATAGAATGAAAGTCTTGAAATTTGTGAAAAACTTGATCTTTTGTTTTCAATTAGTATACCCATGTAACAAACACAACATAATATTTAAATCCTTCCAAAGAGACCACTGGGGATGGTCACATCAGAATGAATTAAAGAAAAAGGAGTATCACAGTGATGAATATGAGAAGAGTAAGAGGTACATGCCCCACTTGGGCATGCCACAAGTCTAACTTGTCATTGTTTTCCAAAATAGAAGATAAAGGATTAAAAAGACATTGGAATTATGTTCATCTGTAACAACAGCTGAAGTAGCCTGACAATCGCCTCCAACATCAAAGCAGTAGACCTCTATGCTCGGTGCCTCTACCAACAATCCTCTTCGTAATCAGTTCCTATAAGATGCAAAGAGAGGGATAAAGTGTCATAGAACAATTAAGTTGCTTTGCGAGTCTATTGACATAAAGTTAATTTGTGGGAAAATGAGATACATGTAAAGGATGAGCTAAGGAAAGAGAGAGGGATAAAGGTATGATCCCAACTCCCAATACAGGGGTGAAGGAACCATCAGCAAGACAAACTTGGGCTGAGATACTAGGAGAAGAATAGGTAGGGAAGCCCTGTAACTCACCCATCATGTGATCAATCACGCTAGAATCAATGACCCAGTGAGGGGAGGATGATGTGGTAGAAGCAGCGAAGACGGGTGTACCTGAGTGTCTAGTTCCAAAAGTGGCACTCAATGTAGTGGGTGATGGTGCAGCACTCCGTAACTCAGTGCGAACCATCTCTAATTAGTGGAGTTCAACTTGATGGTCAGAATACTTGAAGGTTATTACTGTTGAAATCCACTAATAAGTGGAGTTCAATAGGTTATTACACATTAGCATCTAGACACCAGAAGATATAAAAGAACTAACACACTAACAGCGATCACATGCCATGTGGCTCATGCTTTAGTGTTCAAACCACCCCCGATCCTTCTTCCCAATTCTATTATATATAAGGCCACGTACGTAGAATTTTCATGCTAACTTCGAGGCCAGTTGGGCTCCACGTGGCACCCAACTCGAGGATTGAGTGCCACGACAATTTGCCCAAAGGTCGATCAATGACCATCTAACAAATAAAAATGAATGATTTTCCACCATTGAAATTTGGGTCAAACTTTTGAAAATTTTCAATGTAACCATGTTCTTTTCTAAAAACTTAGGGAACTGGCTGAACCTCTAGAGGGTTGGTGTAACTTGTAATCATGTGGCACGTGATCTTGTCCTTGAAGGTACTGTGAAAATGTACCTTCGATTGTCCCCATCCCTTTATCACACACACACACACACATAACAATAGGACCTGACCCAATTTCAAATGGGTAGGATATGGGTTCAAAATCAAGCCGAATCATTCGCATGTCGGGCATGGGGAACTCTAACCTGGACCCAACCTGCCCCATAAACATCCCTAGACGATTCAGAGACATATTGGGCAATATGTCTCGATATCAAAGCTACATGAGATGAATATATCATCTCAGGTTTCATCTTATGGATATATGGCGTGGGACAAACACTAAAACCCTAATATGCGAATTTGGGATTAACTTTTAGAATGAATTGAATAGCGAAAATATTCAAAATCATGCAACACATTAAAAGTAATTCAATGAAATGAATAAACAATTAGATTAATCCATTTAGCGTCTACATGCGTGAAATTTTTTTCGATTTTAGAAAAACGGCTCCGATGAAGGAACTCGGAATTCGTTCTAGTTTAGGGCATCAATCGACAATCGCAATATCGTCTCTTCACTCCTCGAAGATTTTAATCGAAATAAAGCTTAGAATAATTTAGCAAAGGAAAACAATTTTGGGGATTTTGATTTTATCAACGGAATTTAAGAAGGATAATACCTAACAATAACTAGAGAAAAGACAAAATAAAAGGATAGATTTCAAGACTTCACACCAAGGGTTTTCCGAAGCTTCTCACCACGGTTGTACATCGGCTTCGCAGCAAATCGCACGAGAAAGGATTGCTCACTCCTCAAGGTTTTGAAGGGTTCACTCCCTCGGTTGAAAACTCTTCACAAGCTCCCTAGGGTTTGCACAAAAGCAACTCTTTCATTCAATAATCAAAACTTCTCGATAGAGTGTTTACAATGCCTTTATATAGGCTAAGAAAACCCCAAACAACATAACTCGCAATAAAAGAGTCCTAAAATAATAAAAGACTAAAAAGGTTTTAAAAAAAAATAATCCGTCACTATAGCTTGCTCGAGCGAGGATTATAACCGCTCGAGCGAGCTTAAGTGATCGCTCGAGCGAGGACTCACTACGGCACTGTTCTCCTCGCGGTTTGTATCCGTTTCTCCTTTGAGGCTACGGTGCTCGGACTTCCTCTATGCTTCTTCTGACGCCGAAAATCTGTTGTTGCCCCAAATCCAAGGCTCCTAAACTTGGCGTTCCCCGTCATTCTCCTCCACTCAAAATGTTTCATCACCGATGAAACACGCACGCCATACTTCAGAAGCTCAATTTTTGGCTTATCTTTCCACGCTGTGAGATACTTCTAATTCTTACCTTCATTGGCATGGAAGCTTGAAAATTCTATAACCTCCTCATTCGACATTTTCTCATGTTGCACAGGGAAGGTACGGGATAGAAAATGGGACAATGGGGGTGGTTCAATTGGATGCTCAAGAAGGAATGGATCAACGGGCGGGGTAGTGGGATCATGAAGAGGCGTAAGATCCGTTATGGAAACTATCAGATGGTTACCCTTGCCTAAAGGAAGATCGAGATCTCCATCATTACCCCTTTTTAAGATTGGGAAAGATTCCACATGCTTAGAACCATCAGGAATTAACACAAAAGTGTTAGTATCAAGGACATCAAATATATTTAATGTGTTAGTATGATCATGCGTATTTCCAATGTCCAATAAATGCAGACTGTTAATCCCATGCAAATCAGAATGATGATGCGATCCTACCAACTCTAATGACTCACTTGAGATGGACACAGTGTCAACATCGTCCTCGGCAATGGGAATTGTCCTAATGCAACCTATGGCTCTGACCGGAACCTCACCTTCCTCATCACTTGGAGTGCTACATGGTTCGTACATTTCTTCGGGTATGCTCCTGAATGAACAAGGTTTGGCCCTTACAAGGACATTGGGATGCAAAGTGATCAAAACCTTGACACTTATAATATTGTTGCGGAGCACATCTAGAACTCTCGACCATTGGTCCCTTTCCTTTGTCAACTTGAGGAATTATGGATTTTAAAAGTTGACTAGAGGCATTATTTCCCTTTTCGATAGGGTTAGATTGATGCTCAAGTTTGGAAGACATAGATTGACCATGACTGGGGGTGTCGAGATACCGTTCTAATTCTTCAACCCTAGCAAAGCATTCCTCGAGATCCGTAACGGGATAAGGAATGAGTTCCCTCTGTAACTCTGGGCGAAGACCCATTCGGAATCGGGAGAGGGTAACTTTTGCTGGTTCATCGACATCGGCCTAGGTCATCAGGTCTTCAAACCGATCGATGTACTCTGTGACTGGGGAGTCTCCTTGATGCAATGACTGCCACTGATCAAGAATACGTTCGTCATATGATACGGGAATGTATTTTTCGTGCAGTTGGACTTTCATTTCAGCTCACGTGAAAATAGCACGAAGACCCTGGGTTTGCCTACGACGCTCCACTCCTAACCAATAAAGTCTAGCTTGACCCATAAGCTTGACTTTAGCAAATCTGACCTTGCGGTCTTCAAACATGGCATACCACTCAAAGTAGTTTTCCATGCTGGCGACCCATTCGAGAAAGACCTTAGATTGTCTTTTCTCGTCAAAAGTAGGGGCGTCCATTTTCACAGATTTCATGACCTTATCATCCAGATTGGTTTGGACCTCACGTCGAGGAGGAACATCTCTCTTATGGTCACGGTTGTTGACTCTAATGGGATTCTCAGCGATGAGCTCATTGATCTCTTCGAAACGAGTCTCTAAAGCCTCATACCTAGCTTGTTGATCAGCAATGTGCTCATTCATCCGGGTTTGACTAGTGGTCACCTTAGATGCAAGATCTCTAATCAGGGCCTCTAAGGTACTGGTATCCATGATGGAACTATGCAAGATAAAATATACTAAAATCAAGTGAACCCTAAAATCTATATGACATAGACCCTAAACTAAAACTATGCTCTGATACCAAAACTGATGCGGGACAAACACTAAAATCCTAATATGCGAATTTGGGATTAACTTTTAGAATGAACTGAATAGCGGAAATATTCAAAATCATGCAACACATTAAAAGTAATTCAATGAAATGAATAAACAATTAAATTAATCCGTTTAGCGTCTGCATGCATGAAAAAATTTTCAATCTAGAAAAACGGCTCCGATGAAGGAACTCGAAATTCGTTCTAGTTTAGGGCATCAATCGACAATCGCAATATCGTCTCTTGACTCCTCGGAGATTTTAATCGAAATAAAGCTTAGAATAATTTAGCAAAGGAAAACAATTTTGGGGATTTTGATTTTATCAACGGAATTTAAGAAGGTAAATACCTGACAATAACTAGAGAAAAGATCAAATAAAATGATAGATTTCAAGGCTTCACACCAATGGTTTTCAGAAGCTTCACACCACGGCTGTACGTCGGCTTCGCACCAAGTCGCACGAGAAACGATTGCCCACTCCTCAAGGTTTTGAAGGATTCACTCCCCCGGTTGAAAACTCTTCACAAGCTCTCTAGGGTTTACACAAAAGCAACTCTCTTTCATTCAATAATCAAAACTTTTCAATGGAGTGTTTACAATGCCTTTATATAAACTAAGGAAACCCCAAACGACATAACTCGCAATAAAAGAGTCTTAAAATAATAAAAGACTAAAAAGGTAAAAAAAAAAATCCGTCACTGTAGCTCGCTTGAGTTAGGACTCGCTGCGGCACCGTTCTCCTCGTAGTTTTTATCCGTTTCTCCTTTGAGGCTACGGTGCTCAGACTTCCGCTACGCTTCTTCTGACGTCGAAAATCTGTTGTTGCCCCAAATCCAAGGCTCCTAAACTTGGTGTTCCCCGTCAATATATTTTTTGTATATTGTGTCGCGATTCTTGAGACGAATCCCAAAACCCGAGACCAGGGTTCAAAATATTGGATGATAATGAAAAGTATCATCTGGTCCGTATCCGTTTCGAAGCCCCCCTGATACGTAGTCTATGGGTATGGATCATCAATACATACCAATATCTCTATTGTATTACTGATACATCGAATGTATTGGTGATACCCAATACATATCATCTTGCTATCGATGAGGGACAATACGCATTGGTAAAGCTTATGTATGTGATCTATACAGTAGTTTTTGTATGCTATGGCTCATCTTTCCTCATTTATAATCGTATTTGATAATATAAAATTTCTGAACATCATTAAGGTATGACCATTATTGGGAAATATTACTTTTGACAGCTTAACATCTCGTAAATATATTTGTCACAACTTCATCAGACAAATTTTTTAGAGACCTATGATACGAGATCAACAAATAAGTTAATGCATGTTTTTCTTGAGAAAGATTAACTGCACTTTTTCTGTTGGCATGCTTTCAGATTGCTGATTGAAAACCCACTCCAAAGGCTTGGAGCAACAGGAGCAGGAGAGGTAAGGTCCTCACAATTCTTGTGAAGATTTCTCATTCCCAAATTATTGTAACCATGGTATCAAAACTCGGCCAATATGTTTCGGTTTCATTGAGAACCGATACTGATACCACCCGATACAGGTATTGGGGTGGCATCAGTATCGCTATCGGTATCGGACCGATACTTGTCAGTATCAACCGATATTGTCTCGGTATCGGCCGATTGTAACCAAAACAACCAGTGTATATGGTTTTTTATTTGATTTTTCAAAAAAAAAACTGATAAGTGATACCGTATCGGCCGATACTTATCAGTCCAAGATGGACCGATACTGATATTGGCACCTTGCATGTTACACAATGAAAATCCCACGTGTAATATAATCATTTGACAGGTGAAGAGGCATGTTTTCTTCAAGAACATTAACTGGGACACACTTGCTAGGCAAAAGGTGATCGGATGGAATTTCAATTTCCGTTCCAATTTTTGAATACCCGCTGTCAATTCACTATGACATTACGAAAGGTCTTGCTACTGCCTGCAGGCTGCTTTTATTCCATCGTCAGAAGATGTGCATGATACAAGTTACTTCATGAGCCGACACACATGGAATCCTTTGGATGATCAAGTTCATGCAGTCTCTAACGATTCCGATGACGTGACCGATACCTGCAGCATTAGCTGCGGCAGCAGCTCATTTAGCAACCATCAAGATGAAGATGTATACCTTTCTTGGCTTTCTGGTTACGATGAAGTGTAGTATCTGATACATGGCCCACCAGACCACATGATATTAAATTAGGTTTTTTTGGGTCCTCAAGCGTCGCCCATGCCTTGCATTACTGCACGGGCCTGGGTGCCCTTAAAAAAATAGTTTGTTTATAGTGTAAGCCATTGTGATAAATACGACTTTTAAAAAAAATATGTGTATAATACGCGTATTTTTGCCTCAACATAGTACACACGTATAAAACCTGTATTTTTTAATAAAACTTGTATTTTTGCATAATATGTGTACTTTGCTTATTAAACTCATTTTTTTGCGTATTTAACATTTTCATGTATTTTACTGTATTTTTGGAAAAAAATTAATTTTATTACATCTCATATTCCCCATATTTTTCTGTTTTTCATCTTCTGTATTCTATTGTTATTTTAACTTTCGATTTTTTCCATACTTTGCTGTTTTTTCTGACTTTCTCGCGCACCGTATTAAACCCGTACCTGTATTTTTTCAGTTTGGTGTAAAGTGTCGAGTGCTTCATTCTTCTTATTTTGATGCTTGGTGAAACAGGGGGATGGATTTGCTAATCTGGCAGATTTTGGAGGGCAAACCCTTTCAGTGAAATATTCATTTAGTAATTTTTCATTTAAGGTAGAAACCTATACACTTGACTTGGGAGATTTTTCGTTTTTTTTTTTAAATTTAAAGAATCATGGCCTAATCCCTTAATCCTCTTAACACACTGCAGAACTTGTCTCAGCTGGTTTCTATCAATTACGATCTGCTGACAAAGAGCGAGAAGGACTCACCAAAAACCTCCAATCCTTTGACGTCATAACAATGTGGGTATTTTCAGTATTTTCTATTCAATTAGTCCATATGAGTTTGCCAATGAACTAACCTGATTCTTGAGATTTGGCTTCTCATACTGTATTATTGTGTTGGATTTAGTAACATAATTCATTCCCCAAATCTCGTAAAGCTTATGTTGGGTAGTGGTTAGGTGTTCCAACGGGGCATGGTGAGCGTGCCCCAATAGTCCATGTGGAGCTCCACATGGCACCCAAAAAACTGTTTTGGTACTATGTAGAGCAAGGTTGTTTTGTTTAGATCATCTTTAAAAAGAAAAAATAAAAAACTCATCTCCACCGTATTTTTGTTTAGACCATTGAAATCTGTCAATATTGAACTTTTGCCTTAAATAAATATTTTTTGAATATTTTTTTATAGAATTAATCTAAACCTGGGTTACCAAATTCGCCAACACCTCCTGCGAATTGCGAACTGGTTCAGTCGAACCGGTCCGCGTTTCAGTTCGCATTGATTCGTTTGGGCTGGGCAAACCGGCATACAGAAGCATTTTTTAGTTTTTTTTTCTTCGCTTAAAAACTGGGTGCAAAGGATTCAATCCCTGCCCTCTAAGAAGTGATGACATGCAATTGACCAGCAGCTCAACAGTTATGTTTTGTATACAATATGCAAATCTTTTTTATATATAGTAGATTTAAAATTTTATAAAATTAAATATCAAATATAAAATTATTAAAATAAGAATTTTATTTAAAACTCATCCTACCTCTAGCGAATTGGGTTCGCTTTGATGTAGCGAATTGCGAGTTACGAAAATTCTAACCAAGCGAACCAACGAATCAGGTAACATTTATCTAAACAATGTCATCTGAGCTCCACATGGCACCAAAACAGTGTTTTGGGTGTCACGTGGAGCTCCACATAGACCATTGGGGCACGCAACCCTTCCCATATATATATATATATATATATATATATATATATATATATATATATATATATATTGATAACATGGCATCCGCCCTCTTAGAGCACCTGAATAAGTCCCTGAGTACATGCAACACCCGCAGATCACACGTACGAGTCAATAGGGATAAATCCCTGCGAGTAGCCAATAGGGAGTGGGATTCGAATTCAAGAGCTCCATGGGAAATGCTAACCTCACCCTCTTCATTGTGAGGTTAGCATTGTCCCTGAACCAAAATGCCCTCATGTGGTGGTCTTTTGGTAAATACAAGAAGGGAAAAAGTGCTTTTTTGATTTTTTTTTTTTTTCTTTTGTGGTAAAAGTGTAATCTCCTTTCTAGAAGTACACACTTGCCACTCTCTCTCTCTCTCTCTCTCTCTCCATGTATACATATGTTTTCTCAGCTTACAGTAGAAAATGTTGCTCATGTGAGGCTGATATTTGTTAATGTCATTTTTCAGAAAAGACCGGTATGTACTTGAAAATTGAAGGGGCTTGCTGGAGTGATTCAGCTTGGCTTGCGTATCCGGGTTACAAATCAAAAATTCAAAAAAAGGAGTCTTGGAGCTAGTCAGAATATCTTCTCACTTCACTCAGTTCATTGTGTGGGTATGGGCCTTTTCTACTTATCGGCACAAGCCTCCTATCGATTGATTAATCTTATCTTAGTTAACCAATGCATCTGTAAACCAGTGCCCTGCAGGTGATAACCAACCCCTGGAGCATATTTTTAGCGATGACCATGGCCATTTCCATTGTGTAAAACATGCATACACCCATTCTTTCATTTTTTGGATAGTGATTGATGATCAGACGATCTGGTGACCATTAAAATCACACTGAAAGTTGTTGAGATCTGTGAAAAGTCAAGTCCGGACTGATTGGACACTAGAATAAGAATCAAGGGAAGAACAATAATTTTTGTTACTAAAAAATCTTTTTCTTAAAAAATATCTTAATTGTTTGAAAAATTTATATTTGTGGAATTTTGTTATGTAGCCTCCTGAGATGGGCCAAAACTGGTAGTACATAATAAGAAACAAGTAGTAACTGTCTGCCATGTATTTACCTTTTGTTCAAAGTTAGCATTAAGTCTTGTCTAATGCACCAATGTTGGTGTAAAGTCGATCTTCTTCCATCAAGTTAGCCAACTTTCATACCCTTTTTCAATCATTCAATATATCTCATATCCAGGTGGGCTTTTCTTACACATACCTTTAGGCCTTATATGGCAACCTGAGTTCTTCCAAAAAAAACTCTGTGAAAATTTTAATTTTTTACATAGGATTTCCAGCCGTTTGGGAAACTCAGTGGGTCCCACTTATCCGAGAAATATGATAAAATAGCCCACAAAATATTTTCAGCTAAAAAATCTGTTGAAACTATTTTTAGCCCATGTTGCGGGAAAAAATGAAGGCTACCTCTATTTGCACCCACGTCCTATTCCCCTTGTAAACCATTGATTCCTTCTAATCAGATGATGGAGATCGTATTTCAGCCTGAACTTCAACATAATAGATCTTAAGATCACGATGAACCTATCAGATGGTCGATTTTTTATTCCATGTGTCACGTATCTTCAAAATCTGGCCCTTGAATCATATGGCACAAATCACACTCAAATGTGATTTTAGTACCAATTTTGAGGGATCTATAACACTTGGAATAAAAAATTGACCGTCAGATCAGTGCACCATGATCTCAAGATCTATTGTGATTTGTGCACCTCTATTTGCGCCCACATCCTTGTAAACCATTGATTCCTTCTAATCAGATGATGGAGATCGTCTTTCGCCCTGAACTTCAATATAATAGATCTTAAGATCATGATGAATCTATCAGATGGTTGATTTTTTATTCCATGAGTCACGTATCCCCAAAATCTGGCCCTTGAATCATATAGCACAAATCACACCAAAATGTGATTTAGTACCATTTTTGAGAGATCTATGACACTTGGAATAAAAAATTGACCGTCAGATCAGTGCACCATGATCTCAAGATCTATTGTGTGGAAGATCGGGGGTGAAACACAATCTCCATCATCTAATTAGAAGAAATCAATGATTTTCAAGGGATTTGGGATGAGGGCGCTTTCAGAGAATGCATGGGCCCAAATAAAGGTACCTAAAAACAAACCTACATCTTTCGGTGGTTAGATCCGACGGTTACACAGACTACGCCAACTGCATAAGTTTCCATCCTTAAAGCCATTGAATGCATTGAGTCAAATGATGGAGATCATTTTTTTATCCCAATCTTTCAAACAATAGAGTATGAAATCATGGCCACCTATTAGACGGTCAAGTATGAATCCACATGACACATCCCCAAAAGCTATTGATCATGCTATATGATGAGAACAAAAAACGATCTCCATCGTCTTATTCAAGGCTATCAATAACTTTAACAATAAGATTTATGTTCGCCTATTTTCATGACATTAAAGAATAGGGTAGGTACCTCTATGGGTTTAGAAAAAACATGTATATATGAAATTACTTTCAACCCCTTAAAGAATAGGGTAGGTAGCTCTATGGGTGTGAGACGTGGGCGCTTTCAGATAATGTATGAACGCGAACAGAGGTACCCATAAACAGCGACGCCGATAAATGTAACCCAACCATCTAAGCCACTTAATTTGAAGGCCATGATCTAAAGATCATAAGTGAAAAGATCTACACCAAGCATAATCTTTATCAAATGACTCAAAGCAATCTCACCTCATAATCGTACCATTTATTTACACTTTAAAATCGTAACCTCGCCCCATCTCCTCCGGCCAATATGCATTGGCTGCTTTGAATCTGACAAAGGAGATTGTTTTTTATCTCAATCTTCCACATGATGCATCTTGAGATCATGGATATATCATAAAAAACTAACTATCTGAGTGTATGCCCATGACCTCAAGACTCATCTTGTAAAAAGTTGGGACAAAAAAAAAAATTCATGTTCTAATTCAAAGCGATTAATGCATTTTGGCCCAACGAGATGAGGTGAAGTTACAGGTATACATGGTGTGAAGAATGGTGCCTTAGGAAAATAATTTTGAACAATGTAGCCAAACAGCTGAAAAAAATAAAATCAACCCATTGTAAAATTTTAAAAATAAAACTTCCCATGAGTTATTTTATTTACAAGCCCATGTAAAGTAAAAAAAAAAAAAATCATTTCCATGAATTTTGTCAAACAAGGCCTTAAGGGTTCAATAATCAATTCAGTTCATAGTTTCATATCAATTTTGATGACTTTGTCTTTTAAAGTTCGCCAATCATTTTTCAATGTGTCCATAATTATTCAAGATCAATATAAAGCATCACACATCATTCAATCCATCATTGATCTATATCTATCAACCAGTTCTATCAATATCAATCAATTATTGTCCATCAATCAATCTAATTCAAGTATTGTTATCGATCAATTATCATTGATCAACCATTAATCAGGTTAAATCCTAGAAATTTAAAACTTAATTCTTGGAGAGGATTTCGTCGGTTCACACTATAAGTGTTACCTTAGTTTAGAGTCCAATAGGAACTTATGTTTGTCGTTATCGATAAGAAAGAATCAATCATCTCAAATCGTTATTAAGGCATCATGGTGCATGTTTTCTAGTAATTCTACGAGTTTTCTTCATCACTACAATCCCACTAATACTCAAGGCGAGTTAATCATTTGACCATTCATCGGTGTATTAATTATCTTTTGTTTATTGGGGACGAATCCTGACATTCATCGTGGGTATCCCCTCCTAGTGTTCATATTACCTTATTTTTGATAATCCAAACTATCGGTCAACATTAAGGTTACGTCTTTAGGGTTCAACCATTTTCTCACTGAGCATCGTAAAGTTGATCGGAGGGTCGAGAGAGGTAATTATTTATTTATTTATTTATTGGTGTAAGGACCATGGGGCCACTCCCTTCAATTTAAGTCTCATTGATTTCTCACCTTGGGCCTTAGGCCCAATGAGCTACGGTCTCAATTATGGTCTAACTCGAGGTCTAAGTCGATTTCTAGGTATAAGGATGCCAGCCACTTTACATCTACACAAGGTTTTCGGGCTTGGTAGTTGGACTTAATGCAATCCAAACTCGCAAGTTTGGAGGTCCATGGGTCATTTTCTATGTCTCTTGGACATTCACTAAATCCAAATCTATGTATACGGGCCATATCGAGGTCCGAGTTTAGAAATGGGTGCATACAATTATAAGGGATGCTTTTATAAGTTTCTTGAAAATGTTTTGGGCTTAGTGGGCCATAGCTTTGGAGGTTCGTTTAAGGCTTAGTGGGCCATAGCTTTGGAGGTTCGTTTAAGGCTTAGTGGGCAAATTCGCCACCGCCCACGATTATTTACGATATATTTAAAACCATGTTCAACAACAATATATTTCGATCTTACAAAAAATTTATACATATAGCAATAAACAAAAGTAGCAATGCAACTCGAATCTCTTGTATTCCTTTGAAAACAGTGAGATGCTTACCGTATATCATCTCTATCAAACAACTTAAGCAGCCCATAAGTAAGGGCCATAGCAAGCAACCCTCCTATAAGCACCCTCACCGCTGACATCTTCACCGGCGCCCCACCAAGATAAGCTCCGACCCCACCGAACAGCACCAGAGTGACCGATGTCACCGCGCCAAGTATCGCCATCCTAGCGAAGGCATTCTCTACAAACACTGTCGATAAGAGCGGCACGATCGATCCACATACGAAGGAGAAAGCAGATGCAGCAGCGGCCTTTACCGGGTTCGGTAACACCTCTTCGTCATAATCGTCTTCAAACTCGCTTCCTCTCGTAGTAACCTTCATCATTGGCGACCTCCCGGGAGATATCGCCAGCAATTTGGGTGATACTCTCTCCGGTTTTGTAATTGCTTCTTTTGGATTAACTTGGTAACTCTTTCGGCAACTCATCTCAATGTCTCGCTGTGTGGACACAGACATGAATTCACCAACTGCCATACTACATGCACCTGCAACCGATCCAGCCACACCTGAGAGAATAATGGAACGCTGGTTCTCGGTTGCAGCCCCCACGCCGAGCACGAGCAAGGCGGTGGAAAGCAACCCGTCGTTTGCTCCGAGAATTGCAGCACGGAGCCACTGTGCTCGTTGTATGCGCTCTTGTGCATTTCTAGTTTGTTCGTCGCATCCACGGGGCCGCTCCTCCGGTGCCGGCAGCGAGCATCCACGGGGCTCCTCTGGTGCCGGCAGCGAGATAGTGTGGTCGGGACAGGTTTCGGGGATTTGGGTAAGCATTATAGAGGTTTATAATGGGGTGATTAGAGGGATTAGGAGTGTGGCTTTCGGCAATTGAGCACACTCTCAACACATACTATTTAAATTAGTATTCAAAATTTACAATAAAATAAAGTTGGTGGTGTTTGAATCCGACAATTTTTTTGATAATTCAAGAGTTGGGTGACGACTACTTTTTTGTTTTTTTTGATAATTCATGAGTTGGCGGGTAGTTAAAGAGGGAGGGGACGATGAGAGCTAAGGGAGTTTAATGTTTTTAACTTTAAGCATGGTTTCGTGAGCTTAGTTTAAGCGTTGGTTTTCCAAGGCTTAGTCTAATGTGGCACTCATTTGTCTCCTGCATTTGGAATCTCCTCTCTGTAGATCCGACCATCTTAGATTCAAAAATTAAGCTGACGACATTAATTACCGCTTCTGAAGAGAGATCCTAATTACACTTAGATGTGCCGTTTGGTGGTCAAAGATCTAGAGATCGGCCACATGAACGGCCATTTTTATGCCACGTGGCTCACATTTTAATCAATCCAAGAAATCCACTTAGCAGCATAGTGACTAAGTCGGGAATCGGGAATAAATCGGCATGAGAAAATTTTGGCAAAATTAGGGAAAATGGAAAGTTAAAAAAAGATATTAATAAAAAATTGAGAAAAATAAAGAAAAATAGGAGAGTTAAATGTCCCACATTTGTTAGAGATAAGTGCAAAGTATGGGCTATGAGGTGCGACCAGCCCCTTCACGTAACGCCGCATTTTTAGTGGGGGATGGCAAAACGTAACGCCTATGCCATTAATAAAATCTGGGCAAAGACCTAAGCCCAAAACTGAACAATATCGTTGGCTTGTAGGCTCGGGTTGTCACATAATGATATCAGAGCCGAGGACGGCACTTTTATAAGGTAGGGGTTTGTAATGTCCCACATCATATAGAGAGAAGTCCGGAGCCTGGACTATGAGGTGCGGCCGACCCTTTCATATAACAACGCATTTTAGGTGAGAACGACGAAACGTAATGCCTAAGCTCAGAACCGGACAATATCGTTGGCATTTGGGTTCAGGTCGTCACAGAATGATAACAGAGCCGAGGACGGATCTTCTATAAGGTGGTGGGGTTTGTAATGTCCAACATCGGATAGAGAGAAGTCCGGAGCTTGGGCTATGAGGTGCGACTGGCGTTTTTATATAGCGACGCATTTTGGGTAGGAACGATGAGACATAATGCCCATGAGAAGAACAAAATCGGGGTGGGGACCTGTTAGGTAGTGAAAAATGTCAGTTTTCACCCCTTAACCTGACCTTTGATGGACCTGTGAGCACACTAATAAACACCTGTTGAGTCTGTTTTGTAGATAGTAATAAAAGACAGGAATAGTGCAGAAAATCATTCAAAAAGGCCGCACAAAGAAGTCTATCTCTCAGCACAGTGCAGACCCAGCAATGGCACGTAAGAGGGCTGCACACCAATGGCCACTTGGGACATGTGGCAACAGCAAGGCAGAGTTAAGAAAGTGAAAGCATGTAGAAAACATCCTATCGAGAGGTTATCTGAAGGCTTCGATAGGAGCTGAGGGCTAAACATGGAGGGATTCGTGCAGATGGAAGGGTTTCGATAGGATTTGAAGACAGAGGAAGGAAGAATTCATGAGGATTGAGAAGTTCGATAAGATCGAATAACCTATCAAGCAGCTGAGAGAAAGAAAGAAATCATCATGTCGAAAGTCTGCCTAAGGTGTAAAGGGAACCTATCGGATGGTTGCATGAACCTATTGAAATGAAGAAGCTGGAGCTCAGACCTATCGGAAGGTACTTGACCATTTCGACAGGATTGAGAGCAATCCTATCGAAATGCTAACATGCAGGACTGAACCTATCGAAAAGCTTTCCCAACCTGTCGAATGCTTCAGACAAAGGGGCAGAGAATGCTGAAGCGTCAAGAGAAGGCTCATCCTATCGAAACCTATTGAAGAGATCTGAGAACCTAGCGAAAGGACCAAAAACCTCAATTTGAACTTGTTGGAAGCTTCCTCAACCTGTCAAAATCGTGTGAAGAACTTCTCAGAAAGTAGGTTGTTCGCACGCTGCAACTTAGTGACCTACTG
This sequence comes from Chloranthus sessilifolius, assembly GCA_021018995.1. NCBI lineage: Eukaryota > Viridiplantae > Streptophyta > Magnoliopsida > Chloranthales > Chloranthaceae > Chloranthus > Chloranthus sessilifolius. The sequence goes on along the minus strand of CM037587.1, from coordinate 16,926,862 downwards.
CACACAACCCGAGGCACTTTGATAACCGTCACGACGATCCTGAAGATGCCCTAGGAAGCCCTAACCAACCCCACGTGCTCTGACAGAACTCTAACGACCTCTGAGGACATTCTAGAAGGGAATATTGGCGGGAGAAACGAGAGGAAAAAGCTATATAATGAGATCTCCCATTGTAATTCGGGGACATCGAATTCTGGAGATTAGGGCTTGCAACAAAATTTTGTTTTCCCTCCTTTAGTTCAACGATAGTTGGCTAACTCCCTCGGAGCAGCAAGGGGTGAGGTCTGATTTGTAATTGGCTAAGGTTGAGAGTGTTATTTGTGGGTCAATTGCTGCACAGACTACAGATCTGAGAGCATTTCATTGTAAAGTGAGTTTTATGTAATGTAAATATTGATTTTATTGTTTTAATTAGATCTATAGTTTCCTTGGTTTCATTTGGTGCTCAATCGGATTCGTGTAGAGGAGTTTGTTGATCAGCTCACTCACTTAACTGGTAGACCTCTTGGATACCATTTGATCTCCCTGCAATTGCCTGTGTCTGTGACCTGGTAATTACAGAATCTGTAGTGGTTTTAATGCTCTGATTGAAACCTTTGAACTGGAGGAAGTCTATAGGATGGTCTATGACCATTGAAGTGGACAGACCATAGCCTTAAGATCAGTTCAATCTCTGGTTTCACTTGGATTCTTCTACCTTAAACCTTTGGGTCGGATGAAGTCTATAGGATGGTCTATGACCATTAAAGTGGACAGATCATAGCCTTAAGATCAGTCAAATCCCTTGGTTTAAAGTAGATTCTTCTACTCTGTAGTTGTGCTTGTAGCCAGCTAAGTGATTGGTGTGCTTTGAATCCCCTGTAACACGATCAACTCAACCGAATTGCAGTAAGTCCAAACTCCAAGTTGTTCTTCTCCATTTTCTATTTTTAATCATTTCCAATTGTGAGTTTTGAACTCTGGATTCGATCCCAATTAATTCTGCATTTTATTTGTAGTTTAGCTTAAGTGACAACCCTTTAAAACCTCTCCCCTTTCTTTTACTAGGTAGGGTGTCAAATCCCTTTTCAGATTTGGAGATTTACCATATTTTGAACTCACCTCCCTATGGACATTCCCTTACTTACTCTTTTAAAACTTGCTACAACATGCCCTGAATACTTACAGGTCTGTGTGTGTGATCTGCCTTGAATTGAGTGAATTTAAACCCCTTTTTGAACACAAGGCAGTCACCCAACAAGTTTTTGGCGCCGCTGCCGTGGAGGTGTGCTTTTAAATTGGTAGATCTAAGTTTGTTTTAGTTTAGATCATAGATCTGTGATGCTTTGTTTGATTTTTCACTAATTGTGTTTGTAAGTCTTGTTGTTTTCTAGTTCTTTTTGTCATTTCATCATATCTGGAGCTGCTGCTAAGGAAGGACATTGTGCTAGAGGCTGCTCTTGAGTTTGCTTCCCTCTACCCTTGTTAATTTGTCAGATAGTTGATTTCATTTTAGATTCATTGGTCATTTATTTTTGTTCTGAATTATTGTGTTTGAAGATTTTCTCTGCAGTAAGATTGTGAGTGGTGTATGTTTGGAAGGAGAACTCTGAACCCTCATATTTGTCCATTAAATCCAGAGGTCGAAAGAATTCTCATATCTAAACAAATTTCACCCACATCTATTGCAACTGAGTCTGTCAAAATGGGTAAGCAACAACAGCCTAGAACTCTAAAGGAATTTAATGCACCAGGGGTTTACAATTCCCCCTTCTGCATTCAATTCCCTGCTACTCAAGGAAATTATGAAATTAAGTCTTCCATAATCCAGATGCTACCCTCATTCCATGGCCTGACCAAAGAGGATCCATACAAGCACATTGATGAATTCTTAGGACTGTGCACCACTTTCAATATCATAGGTTTGGGGGAAGAAGCGGCTAGGTTGAGACTCTTTCCTTTTTCATTGAAGGATAGAGCCAGGACCTGGTTATCCATGCTTCTCCCCAACAGTATTCAGTCCTAGAGTGATCTTCAATGTCAATTTTTGGCCAAATTTTTCTCTATATCTAAAACAAGCCAGTTGAGAAAGGGCATTATCTCATTTGCTCAAGATCCAACTGAGGATTTTCACCAATCTTGGGAGAGATTCAAAGAACTCATGAAGAAATGTCCCCATCATCAAAACCCTAAATGGCAACTTGTCCAAAGTTTCTATCAAGGGGTTGACTCCAAAAGCAAGGATATGATTTATGTCTCTTGTGGTGGTACTTACCTCCACAAAACTGCTAAGGAAGCTTGGGAGTTGTTTGATATCATTAGTGAGAACTTCATGCAAAGGGAGACTTTGTCTAGGAATTTAGATCCTCCTAGAATGGTGAAGGATAATACTACCATAGGGAAGATGTATGGGGTAAATATGCATAGTGACTTGAAGAGGAAAGTGGACAGCTTGGTATTGAGATTTGATAAGCTCATGGGAACAATGCAGCCACCCATGGCTGCTAGAGTGGAGGAGGCATGTGCTATATGTCAGTCCCCCACTCACTCCCTTGAGGAATGCCCCTCAGCTGTCCAATTTTTAGATTTTGTTCTTCCTATGGGCATGACCTGCTTCTTTGGCAATTACCAATGGAGAAACCACCCCAACTTGAGGTGGAGACAAGATGCCTACCCAAACTAGCAGCAGCAGTCACAATAGCTCATGCCCTACAAAAATGCTCAACCCTATCACCAAAGTTATGTTCCTAAGCCTCATTACCAGCAGCCCATGACCCAGCCTGTACAGCAACCTGCACCCCCTCTAGCTGTGAGATCACTTTTTTTCGAGGAACAAGTTCTGGCCTCACTGCAGAATTTGGGTCCCTTAACTCAAACTGTGCACTCCCACGGCCAATACATTAAAAAGATAGAAGATCATCTTGGTCAGTTGTCTAATGCTTTGATTAAGAGAGAGGAAGGGAGGTTGCCTAGCCAATCATTGGATAACCCAAGGAGATAGTTTGTAGTGGGTGAAGTTTCCTCCACCCATGAGGAAGCTAAATTTGTTATTACATTGAGAAGTGGACGGCTGGTAGATAATCAAGTGGGCTGTGAGCCTGTTAGAGATTTAGGAAAAGAAAAAGAAGTGATTTTCGAAAGGACACAACAAGAGCCACTAGTGGTGGACAACTAGGAACAACCCAGTTTGAATAAGAAAGAGAATGAGGATTCTCAAGAAAATAAAAAATTTAAAAAGAAAGATGATCAGTTGGCTAAGGTTGCAAATGAGGGAGTAGTCCCACATTTGCCATTTCCCAAGGCATTGCAAGCACCTTCCCCTTTTGACAAAGGGCAAGGTAAAATAGAGGAAATGATGGAAACTTTTAAGCAAGTGAAGATCAACTTGCCTTTACTTGATGCAATCAAGCAAATTTCAGCCTATGCCAAATTCTTGAAAGACCTGTGCACCCATAAAAGACTGTCTAGGATACATTTATCCAAGAAGGTCTTTTCAGCAGAAAAGGTAAAGCAAATATTGACCATAGCCACCCCAACCAAACTCTAAGACCCTGGAATTCCCACTATCCCCTGCATCATTGGGGATCATACCATTGAAAAGGCTTTGTTAGATCTGGGAGCTAGTGTGAATTTGCTTCCATATTCAGTATATAAGAAACTGGGATTAGGAGAATTGAAGCCCACACCTGTGGTCTTACAACTAGCTGATAGATCTGAAAGGAAGCCTATGGGGATCATTGAAGATCTTTTGATTGGGGTTGACAAATTCTTTTATCCTGCTGATTTTCTGGTGCTGGACATGGAACCAAGCAAGTGTGTTACTACCATACCTGTAATATTAGGAAGGCCCTTTTTGACCACAGCTAATGCTTGTATATAATGCAGGCCAGGAGTCATGGAAGTATCCTTTGGTAACATAAAGGTCAAATTGAATGTGTACAACACATCCAATCAACCTCATCTCGATGAGGACTGATTTTCCATCGATGTGATAGATGAGGTTGTGCAAGAAAATTTAGATATGCTGCTGCATGGTAATGAGTGGTCTAATATTTTTGACGAAGTATGGAAAGAAATGGAGGAAGAGAAGGCCTCCACCTATGAGATTGAACATGTGAAAATTGTGTCCTCTGAAGCAGAGCCAGTAAAGCATCACCCATGGAGGCCTGCTTTGTTATCTCTTCCACCACCCTCTAAGGCACCCCTATTACCTTCCCTCATCAATCCCCCAGATGTGGAGTTAAAACAGCTTCCAAAATCTTTGAAATATGTCTTTTTAGAAGACAATAACAAATTGCCCGTGATAATTTCTTCTTCCCTCACCCTTGAGCAGGAAAAAGAACTACTTTGTATGCTAAAAAGGCATAAGAGGGTAATAGGATGGACCATTGCCGACTTAGGGGGGATCGATCCTGCTGTGTGTATGCATAAAATCCATCTTGAGGAAGGCTCTAAACCTTCTAGAGAGATGCAAAGGAAACTCAACCCACACATGCAAGAAGTTGTGATGAAGGAGGTAGTCAAACTCCTCGATGCTGGGATAATTTACGCTATCTCAGATTCTCAATGGGTGGCACCTACCTAGGTAGTACCCAAGAAATCCGGGATCACTATAATGGAAGCAGACTCAGGTGAGTTGATTCCAACCAGATAGACCACTGGTTGGAGGGTATGCATAGATTATCGAAAACTCAATGAGAAAACCAGCAAGGATCACTTCCCATTGCCCTTCATAGATCAGATCTTAGACAAGTTGGCAGACAAGGCCTATTACTATTTTCTTGATGGATATTCAGGGTACAATCAGATCTCTGTCTACCCCCAAGACTAAGAAAAAATTACATTCACTTGCCCATTTGGAACCTTTGCATACAAAAGGATGTCATTTGGGTTGTGTAATGCACTTGCCACTTTTCAAAGATATATGTATGCCATTTTCTCTGACATGATTGACAAGTTTTTGGAGATCTTCATGGATGATTTCTCCATTTATAAAGATAATTTTAGCCAATGCCTACACCATCTCAGCTCTATGTTGCAAAGGTGTGAGGAGACCAACCTAGTTCTGAGTTGGGAAAATAGTCACTTCATGGTGACTCAAGGCACTGTCCTAGGACATGTTGTCTCCCACAGAGGAATAGAGGTTGATCAGGCTAAGATTGACTTAATTACACATTTGCCCCCTCCCAAAGTTGTCAAACAAGTCAGGTCATTTTTGGGACATGTTGGGTTCTATAGGAGGTTCATCAAGGACTTCAGTAAAATTTCCAAACCTCTTTGCCACCTGTTGTGCCAGGAGGTTCCCTTTGAGTTCAATGATGAATGTCTTTCTGCTTTTGAACTATTAAAGACTTGTTTGACTACAGCTCCTATCTTGCAAGCCCCTGATTTTTCTCTGCCATTTGAGCTGATGTGTGATGCATCAGACTTCACCATTGGTGCTGTTTTGGGCCAAAGAAGAGACAAGGCACCATGTGTCGTAGCATATGCTAGTAAATCAATGGTTGATGCTCAATTGAATTATACCACGACTGAAAAGGAGTTGTTAGCCATTGTATTTATTTTGGAAAAATTTAGGTCTTATGTGCTGGGATCAAAAATCACTGTGTTTACTGACCATTCAGCCTTGAAATACCTCTCGTCCAAGAAGGAAGCCAAAGCAAGACTAATCAGATAGATTCTTCTTTTGCAAGAATTCAACTTGGAGATTAAAGACAGGAAGGGAGTTGAGAATGTGGTTGCTGACCATCTGTCAAGGATCCCAAAGGCTGAAACGAAGATTTTGCCCATCAATGACTCTTTTCCAGATGAGCAGCTTTTTACTATACAAATAAGTATGCCTTGGTTTGTCAGTATAGTAAACTACCTTGCTGTGGGAAGGATCCCTCCACATTGGAATAAGGATGATAAAAGTTTGTTCTTCTCACAGATTCTATATTACATGTGGGAGGACCCTTATCATCTTAAGCATTGCGCAGATCAGGTGATAAGACGTTGTATACCTGAAACCGAGTTAAAAAATATTCTAACCATGTGTCATGAACAGGCCTGTGGGGGCCACTTCAGTGGTAACAAGACTGCAGCGAAGGTACTTCAAAGTGGTTTATATTGGCCTACGTTATTCAAAGATGCCCAGTAGCATTGTAAAGCTTTTCCGCGATGTAAACAAATGAGAAGCATTACAAAGAGAAACTCCATGCCTTTTCAACCTATACTTGTTGTCGAATTGTTTGACATTTGGAGAATCGATTTTATGGGACCTTTTTCCCCCTCCTATAGATATAATTTATCCTTGTAGCTGTGGACTATGTGTCCAAATGGATAGAGACCATAGCTACAAGAACAAATTATCACAAGGTTGTCATTAAATTTCTAAAAGACAACATCTTCTCGAGGTTTGGCATCCCTAAAGCTATTATTAGTGATGGGGGAAGCCACTTCTGTAATAAACCTTTTAATAAGCTGATGGAAAAATACTCTGTGACTCACAGAGTAGCCACTCCCTACCACCCACAAACCAGTGGGCAAGTAGAAATTTCCAACAGAGAAATCAAACACATTCTAGAGAAGACTGTGAGAACTGACAGGAGGGACTAGTCCATAAAATTGACAGATGCCTTATGGGCTTATAGGACTGCCTATAAAACCCCCATAGGTATGTCCCCATTCAGACTAGTTTATGGCAAGGCATGTCACTTGCCTATTGAGTTGGAACACAAAGCATACTGGGCTATTAGAGTACTAAATTCCGACTTACACTCTGCTGGTATACACAGGAAACTCCAGTTATCTGAGCTGGATGAGTTGCGATTAGAAGCATATGCAAATGCCCAAATTTACAAGGAAAAGACCAAAGCCTTCCATGACAAACACTTGCTATGGAAAGAATTCAAGACAAATGACAAGGTATGGATGTTCAACTCTAGATTGAAATTCTTTCTAGGAAAGTTGTAGTCTAGATGGGATGGGCCTTTCACAGTTGTACATGTTTCTCCATCTAGGGCTGTAGAAATCATGGACCCTAGAGATGGTAGGACTATGAAAGTCAATGGTCAAAGGCTAAAAATTTGTGTTAAAAAAATTCTTGAGCCTGAGGAGACCATTGATCTTCAGGATCCCCCAGTTTAATACCTGATTTAATTGTGTATCATATGTATCATATTTCTTTTTGTCTTGATAGTTTGTTCATGTACAATAAAATTGTCATGCTAGAGGTAGGTTGTCATCTTGATAGTGCTTGTAGTTCAGGGATCATGGGAGTATGTTTATAAGGTCAATAAATCAAATGATAGCATAACAGTAGGAGTTTGTTGGGTGCTAAGACTGAGCACTGTACTGAAATGTAAAGTTATTGGGCTTTTGGGACCTTTCGATAGGTTACTTGCTCCTTTCGTGAGGTCAGTCGATGATTTTGATAGGTTATTTGAGGTTTTCGATAGGCACTGAGACTGGTCGATAGATGAAATCAACTCTTCGATAGGATCAAGAGGGACAGAAAGAAGGTTTCGATAGGTTCTTAATACCTATCTGGAACCTATCGATATGATGGATCACCCACCATAAACCTATCGAAAGGATGATTCCACCTATCGGAATCCCATTGAATCATGCCATTTGAAAGCTTTATTCGCTATGATTTTGATAGGATGCCTTGACCTATCGGAATCACTCATCTCATCCTATTGAAATCATCTTTCATTCTCTATAACCTTTCGTTAGGACAGTCTCTTCCATTCGACACCTACTAAAAACCCTAGCTCCCTCCTCCTCATTTGCCCTTCTTACTATCAGAGCACGTTTTCATCCTTATCCATAAATCGGTGTCTCTGCATTCATTGCGCATACTTCCTTGACTTAACTACCACTCCTAAAAATAGCCCATCATGCAGTCTACGCTCTATTTCCCACACAGCAACCACCGCTCCATTTATTCTCACTTTCATTTTCAGCTTGGAAGAATGCGAAAAATTTATTGTACCAATTCATATTCCAACGGCCATGCACATGCACCTTAAATATCAGCCTCGTCCAGCCCTTTCACATCCATTTCCCCCTGACTTGTGCAATCCTTCCATCCCACACTCATGGCCAACAACAAACCTCAAGACCTGCCGACCAAGTTCTACCTAATCTGGCCACCACCGCCACCACCGGTCGAGCCTGATCCTCTCCAATTTCTCTGGGATGAATACGAATAGGTGCAGAGAATCCTGGCCAAGGAGGAAAGGAAAAATAATAAGAGAAAGAAGAAGAGGCAGAAGACCGAACCACCACCTCCTCCACCCCCACCCTCTTCACCCCCCCCCCCCCCACCACCACCACCACCACCACCACCACCTGCTCAGCTCCCATCTCATTGATCTTCCAATTCCCCCCCCCCCTGGCTTGCAGTTCCTTTTCCACCGTAAGCAGGGTGAGGATATCTTTGTGCCAGGGGGACAACAAATTTTGAGTGACAACGGATTTTGTTATTCTGTAGAGATTATTCTCAGCTTTATAGTGTGTTATTATAATGAAATGTCTTTTTGATGTCATCTGTGCTTGTCTGTAGTTTTAACATTTTTCATAAAGCAAATGTCAAGAATTTTCAAAAATTGATGTTTAGTGAACCTGAAATAAGAAAAAACTGTAAGGATACACCCCAGAAATTTTGATGGAAGGCCATACCCAGTGAGATTTGGGCCTGAAAAAATTTTCTTTGAAGAGTGTCTTGGCAATTTTTCTGCTCTAAGGACTGATTGGATGTAGTTTCGATCACTAGAAGTTAGGCAAATCCAAGTTGAAACAACTTGACAGCATTCATGACAGTGAGGACATAAAGTAAGGTCATTCCTTGGAAAGTTTGAGCTTAAAATGTCCCACCTTTGAACTGCCCTTGATACACACCATTTGAGCCTTAAAAATCTCAGTTTTCTTTTATGAAAACCAAAAAATTTGAACTCAAAACCTTTTGACCTGTTTCAGTTTACCCTCAATCTGAGAAATCAAGAAAAATGAGAAGTAAGGTCAGAGGAGCAGGGTTTAAAATTTTGATTGAAAGAGAAGGAAGCACATTTGGTGGTATTGTGGCATTCCAGCCCATAAAAAAAAAAAAAGGAAAAAAAAAAAAAAAAAGGAAAAACTCAAAGACAAAGAATGAGAAAGAGAAGTCATTTCATTGAAAGACTGAAAAGAAGACTAGAAACTGAGCACTTCAAATCTAAAAGTTCAAGAAGTAATGGAATTGTGCTGAAATGAAGAAGGTTGAGTTGCAAATCACCTCCTTACCTGGCTGATTTCTCAATTTTAAATCTCATTTCACCCCTTTTATTCTTCTATAAATTTCACCCATAAGCCACACAACAACCCAATAAAAAGACCTTACTGATCTGAAATGGATTGAGCTATCATGTGGAGATGAGGATTTGTTTGATCTATGGTGCAAAGAATTAGAAAATTTTAGAAATTAAAGCAATGCCTATGCTCATGCTTGCAGTCCTATTTGAGGGTTGTAATTGCTCATAAGCTGTGTCAAATGATGCACCCTTCTTTTTCTATTCTGAGTGAACAACCCTGGTGAGACTTGGGTCTGAAATTCAATTTGATGGGGGTAGTATCAAAACAGAATTCTTAAGTGAATGGTGAGCTCTGCATCAAATATTTAAACAAAATGCCTTGACATAAACTGAGTGATGGTGAAGGAATTACAGTAGAATTTCATGTTTTGAATTGGTGATTTTTATGCTGAAAATCTTTTAAAATTGAAGGTACATGGTGTGGAACTTATTTTATTTACTTAAACTCTATTTTAGCATGCTGCATAAGTATTAACTGAGTTTATCGGAGAAGTTTGTGGTACCTTCACTGAAAACCCTCAGGAAACTTCACTCCTCCACTAGGGATCACCTAGGGGTTTAACAGAGTTTTAAATAATATTATTTAAAGAGTTTTAAATAATATTCTTTCTTGATTTATTTCAAGATACATTTTTTTTTTGTAAAGAGTTAAATAACTTTCTTCCTTGATTTATTTCAAGATTCACTTTTCTTGTAGTAAAAATAAGAGTGACAATTTTTAAAGAATTTTTCTCTCCAAAAAGGTATCTTAACGGCTAGTATCTTTCTCTACGAAAAGATGCTTTAACGGATAGTTTTGTGAAAATAATTTTAACGGTTATCTTTTCTTATGTGAAAAGACAATTATCTGAAAAGATACAAGTGAAATCGATTTATCTTTTTACATTATATGAAAAGACACAGATCTGAAATCTTTTCATCGTAACTTGAAAAGACACAATGATACGGGATTTTCTCTATAAATAGAGATAAGATCTCCGTTAGAAATATACAAGAAAAAGACACAAGAAAATATAAAAAAATTTCATTCTTTTTTAGCATATTACGTAGTGTTCAAGATTCTCTTTTGTAAGTGCAAACACAAAAAGAATTACAGAAGGCTGGGCTTGGTTGTATCTCGAGAACGTGTTTGCTATTCTCCTCTTTTGCTATCGCGATTCTAACCGAAAGGAGATAAATAACGTTTAGAAAAAGTATTTATCTTAACGTACCTCTAAGTTCTATCCTTGATTTTATCTCATTTATTTTTGCTTTTATCTTCCAATTATTTTTCCAACAAGAGTCCCAATGATATTTTGGAAGGTCGCCACTTTTAAAAATAATTGTGATTAAATCAGTATTTAATAGTCACCTGAAAAAGCCTGCTATTGAAACACAACTTTTTTTAAAAAAAAGTATAGAATTTGGTTTTAACAGCTTATCATTGGTGGGTCTCAGCACCTGTCACAGGGGATGAGATGAGCATAAATGAGAAGATAGGAGAAATGATGTTGATGATGATTCGAAACCACAACTGAGAGACATATAAGCAGTGTTTGGGATTGGTTTTTGGAGGCAAAGAGCAACTCACTTGAAAGGACAGATTTATTTAAATTGCTCTTTTAAAGACACCCAAATACAGTTCTTTCACTCTTTTACTCTCAAAAAGAACTGAGAGGACTCCGAACACATCTATAATGATCTCAAATTGGTCACTAGTAAGTACTTGTTGATTTAAAGAAAGCAATGTTATTATTAAGGGTTCCTATTTTTGCAACCAAATAATTTCGCCACACCACCAAGGTTTCCATGTTGGAAAACTGTTGACAATGCTGCATCATAAGCTCGAGATCATTTTTTAACTTTAGTCTTCCGCCCAATATCTTGAGATCATAGGCATACCATCAGACAACCAATGTTGATTCAAGGTGGTACACATATCAGAAGTTGATCAGCATACCGTGCTGTATGATTTTCGTTTTTTGGAATTATCATCCGACTGATCCAAACCAATCAATTGTTTTCGCATACAAAAACCCTGGTGTCAACACAAGAATTTCTGGTTGCAAAAATTAGTACCCAATTATAAATATTTAATATTTTTATTTAAAACTACCTGACGGCTAGTCAACCAGTTTACTCGACGGTGACTAATTTGAACCACAATTTATTATTACTCGTCCAAAGATGCCCATCGAAGAACACAAACATTCCAATAACATTAAACTAATCCCAAGGTACCTTTATTTGCAATCCAAGATTCTTCCCTCTCAACTCAGGTTTACATGTGCTAAATCATTGACTGTTTTGAATCAAATTGTGGAGATTATTTTTCATCCCAATCTCTCGCATATGATCTTGAGATCATAGGCATACAGTCAAATGTTGATTCAATGTGCACACATTCCAAAGAGTGATGTGATCGTGAGTGTATGATCAAACTTGGTATGGGCAGATGCACCTTGTAGCATGTGGGGGCTCAGGCCCCAACAAACTTCGAGGAAAAGCCTGTAATGCCTATAGAATATATTTTAAGCACTCAGTAAGTAATATCTGCAGCCCCCATAAAAAATAAAATGAAAATTTGCTTAAAAGAAGTTTGGGAACAGATATTTGCAACCGAAGATTCACTCTCTGCAACTACAGATTTACCTATGAAAGACATGGGTTGCACAGATCTATAAACCAAATCTTCGGTTGCAAATATCCAAACCTCTTTTAAGTTAAAAATACCTTCTCTCTCTCTCTCTCTCTCTCTCTCTCTCTCTCTCTATATATATATATATATATATATATATATATATATTTCTTTGTCTACTCTCTATCCTCTCTCTATATCTTCCTAAACCATAAATCCATTTTATTAAACCCTAATTCTGCATCCCTAATATCCTAAATCATAATTTTTAAATCACTAATTAATATTAAATCCATTTTCTAATTTCTGAATCTCTAATTTACACAACTCTAATCCCACTTCCCAATCCTTTTGTAATTGATATATTTTAGATTATATATACTTTTTTAATTTTTATTTCTTGTGTCGAGTTTGATTTTATTACTAATGGTGTTGTTTAAAGTTTGGACCCGACTCTCCTAATTGTCATTTAATCAGCAAAATAGTGTTTAAATGATCTTACACCTTCATTGGTTTTTACGATGTGGGTGATCTGTACTTCAATGTACTTGAGCATAGATTGAAGTACAAAATGTATCAAAATGGTCTTTTAGGGAAATTTAAATCATCCAATCAGTTGATTTTAATGTCAATTATAGTTGGGTACTGGGTAGCAACTTTTGCGACTAAAGATTCTTAGGCGTAACTGATGTTTCACCTTTCACACCGTTGACGGCCTTGAATCATATGCTAGAGATATTTTTCGTCCTAATATTTAACGCATTAGATGTTACGATCATGACTCAAATATCAGATGGTCGGATGTTGATTCAATGCAACACACATCAGTGATTACAGTGCACCATGGTATGTCATTGTTAGAATTTGTAGGATCTAGGCTCGAATCACATGATCAAAATATACCTTTTTTAAGAACACACGTACCTTGTATTTATTATCAGATCGCCGTGTGAGTGATCTCCTTAATGAAGTTGATGATCTCCGCCAAAGAATCCAAAATCACGTTACCTCCCGTCTTCTCTAAGTTTAGCCTCTAGATGGGAATGAGCTAGGGTTAGAGGAAGAGGGGACGGTGGTCTCCTTATATAGCCACCTCTCTTTCCTAACCCATCAAAGAAAGAAAGTAGAGGCATATCACTTATATTAGGAAACTACTTCCTATTGCCTCGAGATACGTGTGGTCAAAAGTCCAACCCAATTTTTAATAGAAAAATAAATATGAGTTAAGGTATTGACCACAAAAAATCTAACATTCTCCCACTTGGTCTATACTTTAACTCATCTAAACATAATTTTTTTATTTATTTTTTAAAGCGACTCTCTGGGTTGACAAACTCTGAAAAGCGGATAGCCATCTATTTTATATTTTAAAAAATCATTAACCCCCACTACCTCGATGCTTCGTAACAACCACCCAAATTTAATAATGATGCGCACAGAGAATTCCATCTTACGAATCGACACTAGGCAATCTATGGTCACAAAACTAGCATCATTAATGGACTTAAGTCTTTACTTAGTGATATCAGGCAACTTACATATCTGTACAGTTCCTATATTTGTCCAACTTCATACCCCAGGGTATGTATAATATCCCGAAAAAATTGACCGTTTGACTTTGACCTCGGGATCCATGCTCGATTGATCGTAGGTTTGACCAAGTGATGGTCAAACATTGAATTCATGAAGTGATGAACTGATGTGATGCAATTGTGACTAGGAGTGTTGAATAGTATTAGTTTTGAGCTACATACACTTATCTCTGGTGTATGCGCTTAACACCGAAATCAAAAGAGAGGATATAAGGGTTTAATAACCCTAGAATCCTTTTGTTTTGGTTGTTGAAGAGAGAGAAAGAGGAAGAGATTAATTATCAAGGAGTTATTGTGGTTGGATTGAGGAAAGATGGAGCATTGATTGCCGGATTCAACGCGTTTGCAGCCGTTGAAGCAAAAGCTGGAAGCCTAGCCATTTCAACTTAGATCTTGATCAATTTGAGAATTGATTAAGGTGAGTTTTAATTAAAGTGAATGCATGTATTGTAGACAAATTTAATTCAGCCAAGTAGGGTTAAAAAGAGTAGATTAAAGGCTTAGAAAGAAAAGAAATGAGATTTAGAAGAAAAGCCCGAAAGGGGGCTGAATCTGGCCAAATCGATTAATCGAAATTGAGATTCGATTAATCGATTTTGGCCCAGAAGTTGAGAAGTCATGAGTGCCCAATTTCGATTAATCGAATTGGATTTCGATTAATCGATTTGGGTGTTCGATTAATCGATTTGGAAATCGACTAATCGACCGGGTATTTCCAGTGGCTGGAAAACAAGACCTGGAGAAATCGACTAATCGAGTTGAGAAATCGATTAATCGATTTTAGATTTCGATTAATCGATTTGGGATCGACTAATTGATTTCAGACTTTCGACCACTCAATTTGAGAATCGACTTCATTATGTTAGAGACTTCGATTAATTGATTTGGGATCGATTAATCGAATTTGAATCTCGATTAATCGATTTTGAGAATTGATTAATTGATTTGGGTTTCGATTAATCGATTTCGGAAATCGATTAATCAAATTGTATTTCGATTAATCGATTTTGGGAATCGACTAATCGACTTTGACAGTTTTGCTTGATTTTCTCAGTTTTCTTTGAGATTCATGGAGGGTCCAGGACCTTCTTCATTACATCTTTAGTGATGTGTTGCATGTGTTATGATGTATCATAGGTGGTACGTGTGAAAGCGAGCACAAGGAGCCGCGTGGGACCTTGATGCTTGGACCATCAGAAACTTGAGGTAGGGAACACCTTGAACATGTACTTTAATTTCAAGAGCATATATGTAGTGATATAATTATCAGATTTAAAGTTATTTTAACTACGAAAAACTTTGTGAAAATGGGTGTGTGTGTAATACCAAGAATGTGAAAAAGGCATCGGTGTGATGCAAGTGATTAAGATCAAGCAATCTAATAAGAATAAGACATCCCCAGGGGATGAGAAAGTAATAAAGGCATCAATGGATGCGAGTATGTATACATCCCAGGGATGTATATATATGATTGAATACTTACTGTTGAGGCCTAACTGATATAAGATAGCACACTTACACGGTGAACAACTATATGTAAAGCACATATTATTTTTGTTATTTGAGGTTTGATAGGATACCCCACCGACGTGGCGGGATACCCACGACTGACGCGGCAGGATACCCGTGACCTGTACGGCGGCCAATCTGTACACCAGTGCGAAGGTTTATCCGTAACAGTAAGCACATCCCAGGGATGTTAAGATGAGTTTTAACCCTGCCGCCTATTGAGAAAGGGGCTTAGGTCGTATTTTCAGGGAATACTTTATAACAACTGTCTATTTAGACGACGATGAAAAGTATCTCATCGGGGCTCGATGCTATATTGTTCGGGGATTAGTTAAGTTGAAGATTTAAGTTTTGCTTTAGGCATGTTCAGTATCATTCATGATAAATCAACAATAAAGTAAGACATGCTAATTACCAGTAAACTTGAATGAAATTCATCAGCTTTTAAACTGTTTTCTAGCAAATGCATAGACACATCATGCTTAGAATATCATGGAATATATGTGAGTCTTAATTTATATGTTCATTGTATTTGTTCCCTATTGAGCTAGGATGTAGCTCACCCTTTAGACTATACGTCGCAGGTCCATTGATAGCAGCTGTCGAGGCTTCGGGAGACGTAGATCCGGGTGATTCGGATTACGTACCTGGAGACGAGTTGGAGCCTCTACCCGAGGACTTCTTCTAGGAGACTCTGCTATGTACTTTGACAGAGAGTAGTTTGAGAGCAGATTTGTACGGCTTGGTATGTCAAGCCTTTATTTTGATAAACATGTAATTAAATTGGATTATTCTTTGGCAAACCATCTGGGGTGATCTGTTTATCACCGATGGTTCGGGTCGATTCTCTGTTCATGCAGTGACATGAAAGTAGAATTGTCTTTTGCATATGCTAGTTGGGCATATTAACTGTTTCCGCTTTATGAGATTATTAGCTTTATTTATTTAATTGTGCCTGTTATACCAATATTTCGTGCACAGTTTTGGGGCAAAGTCTGAAGGATCGTGCTGATGGCACAGGTCTCGGGGTGCCGAAATCTGGGCTATCACAGTATGTCTTTCTGATATCTTACTGGCTCCCCGCCTGTGACTCACGTCACCAATCTAACAGAAAGAAGGTTTACCGATGTGGTGCCTAATCACATCTAGCCTAAGCAAAATTCAGGCATAATGAGGTACAACCTCACCATCATGCCATGTGATAAAATCCCCATGTATATAGATAGAGTATAATCACATATACTCTCAAGAGTACATGCACAAAATTAAAATATATGATGCATCAACTAACTAATATCAGAGAGACAACTCCCACTAAAATTATGCAGTTAAAACTAATTTGATATGAGCATCACAATTCTAAGATTCGTAATAACTGTCAACAACTACAAGCTCCCACTGATTTGGCCATTCATAATAGCAATCAATAAACAACAAGATTAACTTAACATCAACTATTTATAATCATTTAATTAAACTTACGCAAATCAAGTCTATCAAAATAAATGTCAAAGTACTAATTAATGTCTTGCAAAAATAAATAAATAAATGGCGGAAGCGTGATTTCAGTTATGGGACTTCTCGGGCTGAGCCGACTTCTCTAGTTGAGATGTTCCTCCTTTGACCTGTTTCAGCAGATTTTCAAATATATAGTAATCTCTCTGAAGATGTCCCTTTTTCTTGCAGTGCCAACATTCTAAATTTTCAGCTTTGACTTTCTTATTTGAATTCTCTGCTCCAGCTTGCTTTCGATTGAAGTTCTGATTATGATTCCTTTTAAAAATCTTCCGACTTGACCCACTCACCGCCAGATGTGCAAACTCAACTTTAGCCGCTTTCAAACGCTCCTCCTCGGTCACACATAGGGAAATTAATTAGTTAAGATCCCATTTTATCTCTTGAGCATTATAGTTCACCTTAAAAGTATCAAATGAAGACGGAAGTGAATAGACAACTAAGTGAACAAGTAGATCATCACCAAAAGCAGTTCCTTGTTCCCTGAGCCCTATGGCACACTTTGACATCTTTAAAATGTGCTCACGCACACTTCCATTTCTATCATATCGCATGCTAACTAATTGTGTAAGATAAGAGTACTCTAGAGACTTTCGCGTACCCACAAACTAATCTTTAATATTTTTCAAGAGTTCTTTTGCCATAGCTGTAGGATTCAACCCACCTCTAAGAGTCTGATTAATTGATGAACGAATCATCATCATAGCCATACGATTAGCTTTTTCCCATTTAGTAAAATAATTCTTCTCTAATTTCGTAGAACTCATAGTGGGTGTGGGAGGTTTATCCTCAGTGAGGATAAAATCATAGTCCATATATCCTAATAATATATCAATGGTCATACGCCATGATGAATAGTTGGAGCCATCCAGAGGCTCAACACTTACTAGTTACTTATGAATAATAGATCCGTTCATAGCTCTATATAGAAACAAAACATTATATATCACTAGCAAAATAAAGAAATATGCCGATTATGCATCTAAATTTTTATTAATCACTTTAATCATATATCACTAACGATTTAATTTGAATACGTCATAATCACATGTCCTCGAAGATTACGTTATGACCATATGTCACTAAATGTTCACGATGAATATGACCATATGTCACTAACTAATCTTCGAAGATTTAAATTCTGATTTAGGGTCAAATCTGAATTAATTTGGTGTCAGCTATGAACAACTTTCACTCTTTGGGACAACCAGTTGTCATGTCTCAGCATCACCTTTGGGCAGAAACTTTAACATACAGTTTGTTTCCCAAGATCGTGTTTGAGAAAACATGCATAGACCTAATCACTTGTACCGTATGATTGATCCAGACTCTCTATCAGCTTTGGCCAGAAAGATTATCCTTCTCTCCCCTACGCACTTATGACCATTCTATTCGCTCTACTTATATAAAATTTCTAAATCAGTTTTGGCCAGAAGTTAGAAATCTCATAGAAGCATGTGCCAACCCGATCTTAATGAGACGCAAGTATCAAGATTCAAAAGTCACGCAACCTACATAGGTGGTCACCTTTGGGCAAACCTCGGCCTATTTCAGCTACGTACTCTCGAACGATCGTTTTACCGATTTACCTTGATCCTTAAGGTACGACCTAAATTTCATTCAACCATATCAAGTCTGATTCAAGGTTTCAAATTTTCATTTCCATGTATATACACATTTTGCTAACTAATCTTCTTTTGAAAGATAAATCAATGCCACACATTATATTTGATGAATAAATTAATCAAAATCAAATAATTATAAGATACATATGCATTAAGTGAAGAAATTATCTATAATCATCAAACTATGATTATATGGGCATGTATGTCACATCTAGTCAACATTGTCAATAGAGCATTGAAAAGCACACATAATTTTTACCTTGAATCGGATATAATATGTTGAGAACAATCAAATAAAATTAAACCTCATTTATAAAAATCACGACACTAGGAAAGATCATCACCGTTGGGCAGAAAAATCCTTCCAAATAGCTAATCTAACTCATGTGACGGGTAAGTGCCAAAATTAATATTAATCATGGGTAACATTATGTAAGTATTAACATTGGTGCTAGAGCACAACCTTCAATACCCAACCCTATATTTTCTTTCTCACAAAATCCAACTTTAATTAAAAGCACTCAAATACACAATAATTATCCGATTAAAAAATTATCAAAAAGACGTCAGGTGATTAAAAAATCACAACGGAGAATTCATTTTAAAAATTAGACCTTAAAAACAGATCTGAATGTCCGAGAATATCAAAATCCATATATAATATCCGAAAATCGGACCTATAAATAGCTCAAAAATGATTCGAAAAAAAATAATAATAAGGGAAGGTAAAAAAAAAAAAAGGGAAGAAATAAAAAACCCAGGAGACATCTGAAAGCTGGTTATTATCAGCTTCATAATTTTTGAAATCCAATAAAGTGAGTGACTCCCCTTATCTAATAGGAGTTTGATCGCAGTTAGGTCTCTGGGTCCATTTAACCAATCATGAAAAAAAAAAGGGGAATCAGATACCAAACTTAAAGAGACTTAAAAGTGACATAACTAGTAACAAGAGACGGGTCGTCTTCTTCAAGGGATTTAGTATCCAGAGACGATTTGGGTACCTTCTTCCAATACTTCTTGAATTTAGATATTAAAACAGTTGGGTAAAACGAAATCCCCCATTAAAATTAGTTACACACGCTAAGACCTGATTTCAACCTTATTTAAACGTGTTTTGTTGATTTTAGATATCGTGCATCCTATGGTGGACACGGATTGAGCCATGTAACTACTAAAATTCTTAAATTCGGGCAAAAGCTAAAACTCTCAAGCAACAATAATTTTGCTTATAATTTAAAAATAAGCAGTATATAAATCCTTTGATCGTGTGATAAAGCAAACCTTGCTCTGATACCAATTGTTAGAATTTGTAGGATCTAGGCTCGAATCACACGATCAAAATATACCTTTTTCAAGAACACACGTATCTTGTATTTATTATCGGATCGCCGTGTGAGTGATCTCCTTAATGAAGCTGATGATCTCCGCCAAAGAATCCGAAACCACGTTACCTCTCGTCTTCTTTAAGTTTAGCCTCTAGATGGGAATGAGCTAGGGTTAGAGGAAGAGGGGACGGTGGTCTCCTTATATAGCCACCTCTCTTTCCTAATCCATCAAGGAAAGAAAGTGGAGACATATCACTTATATTATGAAACTACTTCCTATTGCCTTGAGATACGTGTGGTCAAAAGTCAAACCCAGTTTTTAATAGAAAAATAAATATGAGTTAAGGTATTGACCACAAAAAATCTAACAATGATCACAGTCACTTTTGGAATGTTTGCCAAGTGTAATCAACATCTGGTCGTCTGATATGTGGGCCATGATCTTAAGATCTAATTTGTGAGAGATTGGGCGACCTCTATCATCTTATTCAAGGCAGTCAACGGTGTGAAGCAATAGAGCCCATTAGTTGCGCTCCAAGAAATTTTGGTTGTAAAAATCGCTACCCTAATTTATTTATTTTTTATAGGAAAATTTCAATCCTTATTAGTTTTAGGTTCAGTGGCTCGTATTAAAGTTCAACAATCGGATAGTTCACATCCACTTATGGGGGCATGTTACTTTATGATTTTTGGAGATTTTTTTTAATAATTTTCTTTCTACGAAAAAATTTATTAGCATACATCGATTATGGATTATCGAGTGCCCCCTTTTGAAAAAAATTCTGCATTCGCCGCTCACTACAAAAATAAAGTGTTTCAGTGGCAGCAAAAAACTGTCGCTATTAACCAAAACCTTGCCGCTACTAGTCATGTTGCTATTGAAACAAGAAGGTATTTTTGTTAATAGTGACAGCTTTTTGCTGCCAAAAACTACCGCTAATTGTCTTATTTTTATAGTGATTGTTGGTATCACGTTCATTTTTTGGGATGTGTGCCACACGGAATCGCATCTGAGCATTTGATGCTAAGCTCACGATCTGATCTTGATCTCCAGTTCTATCATGTGAAAGATTGTGATGAAAAATTATCATGTCCAAACAGGAGTTGGGAAGGAAGAATCACGCGTTGTAAAAAAATTACCCATATTAAACCTTCGTTTAATATAACCCCTTAAACCTTGGAATGCATGCAGATTTCTAACGTTAACGTAAATCCAACTAAGTTGACTTTTGACCATGCAGGCCGCTTGATACTAGTACGTTGTTAGCTTTATGCACCGTTTAGAACACGTGGCACACATATGGCACTTTTGAATTTTTTTTATTTTTTGTGGGATAGAAATCACTTTTGAGTTTCGACTGCTATTCAAAACGCGATTTGTCTATTATTGATAAATAATGTTGCTTGATTCGTATTAGACGGTTTATACGCTAACGGACCTGAGGTTTTTGTGGCTTACATCAAAATTTCGAAATAGGGCCTATTTATATTAATAAAATAAATTTATAAAAAATAATCGAAATCAAGATCAATCTGATTTCCAGTCAAAATTTCAGTAAATTTTAGGTCAAATTATCAGTCTTTTTTTTTTTTTATCAAAATTTTGCTTATTTTAAACAAACAAAAAAATTCTCAAAAAAGCATAAAATTTCCTGTAATTGTTTGGGCAAATTAGGTTTATATTTTGAGCACTTTGAAGATTTGATTTTAGAGTGATGTTTTCAAGATGGAAAACTTAAAAGCTATCGTTCTTATAAAATATAACTTATAAGGATGCAAATTATTAGTGCTTTCTTATAGGAAAAACCTTCATTAAAGGTTAAAATAAAAAAATATTTTCTAAAAATTTAAATAAATAAATAGAGCAAACCCCTAATTAGAGAAGAAAGGAAATCTCTTTTCAAAGTTTAGAAAGTAAAACCTTAATTTGCTTGAGCATTAAATTAAACAAAATTTTCATGACGTGCATTATGTTAAACATATTTAGAAATTAAAATCCTAAGTAGCAAGCATTAGGTAATTAATCTATAAAAAAAAATTACAAATATGAAGCTATAAACACATACCTCTTTTTTTATTTTGAGAAAGCAAACACATACCTCTTGAAATCTCTAAGATGGTAGGGAGTTTGAGAGAGAAAAGTATGGCAAAATTTAACCTCCGCTGTGTATTTTTTATTTAAGATGGTGGGAAGTTTGAGGGAGGAAAGGAAGGGTAAACACACCATTGCTTGCTTCAGATCAGATGATGGAGATTATTTTTCACTTTGATATTTGACACAATAGATCTTGAGATCATGGCGCTCCTATCAAACGGTCAATTTTTTATTCCATGCATTACAATTCCCCCAAAAGTGCCCTAAATTAATGTTTGAGTATGATGAGTGCTATAGGATTTAAGGACCATTTTTTTGGGATATGTGACACATGGAATCAAAAATTGACTGTTGATAGGTGCGCCATGATCTCAAGATCTATTATGTGAAGGATCAAGATGAAAAATGATCTCCATCATCTGATTTAAAGCAAGCAACGATTTTCAAGGGGTACGAGACTTGGGCACTTTTAGATACGTTTAAACGCATTTTACAGGAAAAAATGTATAAAAATTATATATTTTTACACTTTCTGTTCCTTCCAAAAAGCTCTTTTTGTGACTATGGCTCCCTTAACCGAAACAAGCACGAAGGGAACTATTACTTTCACAGTCAATTATATTCATCTCATGATTCTTCCTTCTCAATTTAGGTTTCATATGTTTAAACTGTTGACCTCTTCAAAACTTTTTGTCCTACTATAAAATCTTTAGTTCATTGGCTTACCATCAAACAATCAAATTTTGATTCCACGTGACACACAACTCAAAAGGTCATCTTAGAACTATGTGATGATATATGTCCATGGTTATGCTCATTTTGGGAATGTCGGCCACATACAACCTGACCGCATGAATGTCAGCCCATGATCTCAAGATCTATTGTATCGAAGATTAGGACAAAAAAATCTTTATCATAATTTTAAGCCGTTAGTAGTTTAAGCACTTGAAACTTGTGTTGGGAGGGAAGAGTCGTGGATTATAAATAAAGAAACCCCTTGAGGACCGATGTGAAAAGTCTGATTTTAAGGCTACCAAAATATATTTTTTTCGCTAAAAATTGTCGGAAACATTACATCTATCATATGAATCAATGTAATCCAAAGGGTATGCATCATTTGAATTAACAGTTGACTACTTTAAACTTAATGATAGAAATTGTGTTTCGTGGGAAACTTCGATACGTACCGACCCCGATACATATCGATATCTCAAATTGGTATCGGAATCGACTGATACGAGCCCGTATCGGCCGATACGTATCAAGTATCAGTTGATACGATATCAATTTCGGCCGATACCTCTTTTTTTTTTTTTTTTTTTTTAAATAGGCCGATACGTATCGGTATCGGCCAAGTCATATCAGTCCTCTATGGACCGATACTTGAGCCCGATACCGATTTTGACACCTTGGTCTTGCCCCATTCCAACTCACTCTTCAAATCTAACGGAAATTAGAAGACTTGGTTTCACTCTTCAAATTTGAAAAGTCAAAATTTACTCTTCAAATTTAAATATAATCATATTTTAATAAAAAGTGGGCCATTGAAGATAAAGAAAATATAAATATAAAATATATAATATTTTAAATTTGAAGAGCATGGTTGGAGAGAGCCACTCTGACGACCTAGACTCGCATGTCACAATATTATCCGGTTTTGGGCTTAGGTCACCACCCCGATTTTGTTTATGGCATGGGCGTTATGTTTTTTCCCACTTTATAGAAGAGCCGTCTTCGGCTCTGATACCATTCTGTGACGACCCAGACTCATATGCGATAATATTATCCGATTCTGGGCTTAAATCTTTGCCCCGATTTTATTTCTGGCATGGGCATTAAATTCTCACTCAGAATGCGTCATGACATGTAGCGTCCGCAATTACATATTGTTATATATATTAGTGTAGTAATATATATTTTATTATTTTAAAATTAAGTTTATAATTATCATTATATATATTGATAATAATTCAATGACAAACTTGTAAATATTATCTCCCTAAAGAAGTGTCTTTTCTAATTTGGATTTATCTCTTCACCGTAAATGTGAAAAGACACAAGTCTGGCATCTCTTTACGGTAAATCTAAAAAGACGCAACTCTATGAAAAGACACCAGAGAAATCAATTTATCTTTTTACCGAAAAGACATAACTCTCTGAAAAGACACAGATGTGAAATATTTCACTCATTACCTGAAAAGACACAATGATTCAGAATTTCTCTATAAATAGATATAATATCTCCGTTAAAATATATATACAGGACATACAAGACACGAGAAATAATATTTATTTCTCCTCTTCTCTTATCTTCTTATTTTTTTAAGAGTTTTTTTTTTGCGTATCAAAAAATCTATATGACAAGTTCTTTTTCTAAAAAGTACAATCTAGAAAATAACATATAATTCTTGACAAGACCGGACTCTGTTATATCATGAAGGCAGATTTGCTTGAAACCCTATTGCATCTTCGTTTATCCGATGAAGTGGGGACATCTATTGTCTTTTTCCTATCTGATATGGGACTATTACACCCACCTTCCTCAGTTCTTCACATTCAAACCCACTCTTCAAAAGCTTTCCACATCAGTAATCCAACAGCTAGTTTCTAGAGCTGCTTTGGAGATGCTCTTAGATTGTGTTTACACATGGCATAAGTCTTCAAAGTATCTATCTCTTTCTTTAAATTGTATGAGGATTAACTCTGTGCCTGCAATGGTTCCCCAAAATTTAAAAAATTGGGTACCTTTGTTTGCACCTATGCATTCTTTTTGTGTGTAAATACATTTTAGAAAGAAAAATATTTAACTAAATATTTTTAATAATTTGAATATAATTTTTATATTTTCCGTCATTGTGACTACGATGGGAGAGCCTATATCTAGCAGAAAAGTTTTTATTTTTATTTTTATTTTTTTTTATTTATTATTTTTTTTTTATATACCATGGCACAACCTAAGCCATCTAATTTGAAGTCATGACGCAAAATTCTTTGGTGCTAAATCTGAATCAATACATTCGAAGGCCATCATTTGATTCAATGGTTGATTGTGGAAAATCAGATGGTAGCGATGATGTTTCATGCTAATCTTAGGCCCCAAAGATGTTTATATTCTGGCCATCAAATCAAACGGCTTGGATGGTGTTTCATGTGGCAGAAATCCTAAAACCGCTCTATTTAAATTACGTCGCAAGATACAAATCTCGTCTCCACCTATTTACCGAAAGTGCCCCCTTAATGAAAATATGCGCCAACCACATAGTTGGACATCAATAAAGTTGGCACTTTGTGTAAATAGGTGTGCGTGAGTAGAGGTTTCACAAAATTTAATTTTTTTGTTTTATTTTTTTTCCGATTAGGCCATTCGGTCGAGACACAGCCACAAGAACAAAGTAATTCTTTTCAATTGCAAAGACAAATTTTATATGTTCAAGTAAATGTGCCCTAATCGGTTGAGCGATTGGTCAATAGGTAGACTCTTTCCTTTTGGAAGCAATAAGTCGTAAGTTCTAAACCCCATGCCTGATCCAGCCCTTTGGTCGGGTCTCCTCTTAGTGTGTTGAGCCAAAATCAAATCATCTTTGCCTACATTTTCACTACATGTTCGATGTGAACTAGAAAAATCAATCATATAATATTTCCATATAATCTCAAAATCAGTTGTGTATACTATTGGAACAGAAAATTATCCTCATCACTCAATTTAAAGGAGTCACATCGAACATGTAGTGAAAGGGGGATATTATATTGTGAAAGGGGGAAAATTACCCCCCACTAACGTTTACTAAGGGTACGTTCGTTTCATTGTAAAAGGAGGATATTACATGGAAAGCTTATAATATCACTCTAATGGCTCTATTTTTTATACCAAAAGTTGTTTGTTTCACCGTAATTTTTCGTGAATTGTGCCATGAAAATTACTTATAATTTTTTTGACTTACGAGGGGTATGACTCGAAATGTTGAAATATTGTTTGCAAAAAGTATAATGGCTCTAATTTTTACAAAAAGTGAACTTTATGAGCTTATTTTACGGTGAAACGAACATATTTTTTTCATAATAAAAAAAAAATTTACATGTAATCCAGTCAGCTATATTTTACAAGGAAAGTAATTTTTACAGGGAACCTATTACAATGAACGGAACCTACCTTAAGGGTAGAATTATTTGCACCCGTTTTCTTGTGGAGAATACTCATTCACCACAAAAAATCATTGACTATCTTGAATTAGATGATGCAGATCATTTTTTATCTCAATCTTTCATACAATAGATCTTGAGATCATGGCACACCTATCAGACAGTTGAATGTCAATTCCACATAACATACATCTCAAAAGTTATTGTGATCATGGGCATATTGATTAGACGATCACTTTTGGAGATATGTGCCACTTGAAATCAACATGTGACCATTCAATTGATCCGCATGATCTCAAGATCTAGTGGGTGAAAGATTGGGATTATAGATCCGCCATGATCTAAAGATCTAGTGGGTGAAAGATATGGATGAAAACGATCTCCATTGAAGGCAGTAGGGCTCTCAATGGACTGGATTAGGGCCGGGTTGGGGTTCAATCCGGCCCTAACCTACGTGGGTTGGGTTCCCAATTTTTTCAGCTCGGCACTAACCCGGGTTACGATGTACTCAGTCAAAGCCCGGCCCCTATCGAGCCCGGCCAAGCTTGGGTGTTTTTCTGAACTTTTTTTCGACTGTTTTTTTTGTAATAAAATTTAGATGGATAATTTTTTAGGGCTGTTTTTTTTAATAAAATTGTGTTGAGTTGTTTTTTTTCTAATAGAGGTTTGAAGAATGTTAAAATTTTAATTAAATAATTATATTATCATTATAGAGACTCATGTACATGATTTTATTCAAATATTTTATTTTAATCTGTTGCACAATGATTATAACGGACAACAATTGCTTAAAAATTTATTAATAAGTCATCCAAGTTATGTAGTTAAAATGTCATACAACGGTTGCTTGAAAATAAATTAAGCCATCTAATTTGTCCAAACAAAAAATATATGCATAAGGTTATTGTGATTTTGACTTACATGCCCCAAGTTTAAACCGTTCACCAATTTAATCTCAGGGCATTTAAGTAAATCATATTTAACTATATAAAAAAACTTATAATTTTAAAAAATCAGGCAGAGTTTGCTTGATAAAAAATAATCACTTTTTTAGGACGGAGTGGGAGCCAAAATCTGCGCTGGCCAGGCCCATCGAGAACCCGAGAAGGCAAGTCCCTATGAAAGAGCACATGAAAAACGGGTGCAAATAATGCCACCCTTGTACTAATTACAATTAATTCTTAGTTGTAACACAGCACCTCCTAATCACTTTCATAATCCAAAATTCTAACACCAAAAGCAAGTTCTACTATTTAAACACCTTATCTACTAAAACCCTCTTATAAACAAACAACTTTTCTTCGTCCTCTTCTCCCTACTCTCTCTCTCTCATGGCCTTTTCTCTTACCTCCTCAAACCTTCCTCCATCTAGATCCCTCAATCAGAACATCGATTCATCTTTTCCTCGTTCCAGATCCGACGAATTCTTCAATATCTCTTCGGTATCTCTTCCGATTCGATCGAAAACTACCACGATCCATTCCGTCCATCGAGATCTGGACTTCCCTCCATCTCTCCCTCGCAGATCAGATCGATTATTCTCGATCTCATCCGTTCGATCGAATCAAACTAGAAGAAGAACCGATCTCTCTCCGTTTAAAGTGATGGCCGTGGCGAAATACAAAGGGACGCAGATGAGAGAGAAACATCTGATGGAGATGATCGAGAAGAAGGTTCTGGAAGCGAAGGAGGTGTGCGAAGGCGACCAGAGATCAGACGTGTGCAAGGTCGCGTGGGACGAGGTCGAAGAAGTCAGCCAAGCGATGGCAGATCTACGGTTGAAGATGGAGAAGCGCGATCCGTTGGAATCGTACTGCGAGGCGAATCCCGAGATCGACGAGTGCCGGATCTACGAGGACTGAGTGAGAAGGAGACATCTCAGCCGTCCCTCTGCGTCCTTGCTAACGTGCGCCGGTGCGTACCGTTTTCGGGCATCTTTTGCATGTGAAAGCCGTTCTTGATAATTGATATTACTGTAGTCAGTGAAGTGTATAGGTGGGCTGGTAGTCGTCAAAAGGATAACTTGTTCCTAGGCCCCATAAGATCGTGTCAGTCAGTCTCTGATTGTGGTTGGTGGCTAAGGGCGCGCTTCGTCCGGTTTCTGTTGGGTTTCGGTTAGCGTGCAGTGTGTTTTTTTAGTTTTTATAATAATCCTAAAACTCCTCGGAGTTATGTTATCTTTTAATGGCATTATCATGCGGCTCCATAGTTTATAGGAAAAATTATCCAGGAGGGTCTAGAACTTGCCCTTTTTATCTAACAGGGTCCAAACTAATTCTAGTGACCCGGGAGGGTCCATATCCTAAAACTATCTTTCAATAGATTCAAATTCTTTGACATGTGCTTAAATTCGGAGTGGTCTGATTTAAATATCTTCCATGGATATGACTCAACATAATAAATGGCCATCATCTCATCCATCCGAATTTTAATGTTTTGAGTTATATCATATAGAGATTTTATTACGTGCCAATCTTTTACATTAAATATTTTTAGATCATGACCTTCAAATCTGATGGCCAGGATGGTATTTTCACTTAGCTTAAGTCTTCTACATATCAAGTTTTTCCTCTAAAGGATACCTCTAATTATACCAACTAGATCTTTAAGGGCATTATATTCAAAAAATCATTGATTAATTTAAATCAGAAGATTGAGATCGATTTTCTTTTCAATCTTTCACATAATAGAGCTTGCGATCAATGGTGTACCATTAGACGATCAATTTATAGTTCCATACGACATACATTACAAAAAAGTGATTGTAAAATATGTGGCACACATAATTCTCAAACATGATTTTCGATCACTTTTGGGGATATATTATTTGTACCACGGGCAATAAAAATTGACTATCGATACACTCATGATCTCAAGATCCATTATGTTTAAGATTGGGACAAAAATGATCATTATCGTCTAATTCAAAATAATCAATGCTTTCCAGCTATGGTGCCCTTTGAAATTGATTTGTATTTCAATCTTTGACAAAATGAGCATGAGATAAATGGTGTACCATTAGACGGTCAATTTTTAATCTGTGTTACATACATCCCAAAAAAGTAACTGAAAATTATGTGACAGATATCATGCTCAAGCATAATTTCGATCACATTTTGAAATGTGCAACACATTATGGGAAAGATTGGGCGACAAACACTCTCTATCATCTGATTCACATCAGTCAATGGTTTCGGTTGTAGTGCCTTTCAAAATTTCGATGGGTACAAATAGACCGTTTTGATTATCGTTTTAGGTTGTGTATGGCATAGCTCCAGCCATAGCAGAGCTCACCTGCTTTAGCAGATTCCCATTCTCTTTGCTAAAATCATGCTACCTGCTTTAGCATGTATCTCTTCTCCTTTATAACTCCTTGCATAACAAGATTTTATGCAAGATTTATCTGTTCAGCAGTTTTACCCTCCTCTCTACCCACTCTTTGTCAGAGCAGATTTTATTTGCTCTAGTAGGAAGTTAGTAAGGAGCAGGGAGGTTGCTGCTAGAGCAGGTAAATCCTTCTTTTCAAGGAGTTAGAAAAAAAAATGGGAGCCAACTAAAGCAGATGAACTCCGTTGTGGCTAGGGCTAGCAAAGAGTTATGCCATACGCAGCCTGAATCTTTTACACAAAGGATTCTTATATCAATGGTGTACCATGGCTCAATATTTTTATCCCACATGACATACATTCCACTCTTCTTAGAGGTTAGTATGATATTAGAAAGGGTTAATGGGACCTTATGAAGGTCTAATGCCTTAAAATATCCAGCCATGTTGCAACAATTCCGTGACGAATAGGATGTAGACACTACAAAAAATAAAACTATTATGGTATGTTTGTTTCACGGTAACACTGTTCTCGTAAAATGCAGATTGCATGTAAAAAATTGATGTTTCGATTATATGCAAAATTCATATCTCATATAATATTTGGCAATAAATTGAATGTTCCTTTCGCTGTAAAAAGAACCTGTAAAATCACCTTTTTAATGTTATTTTATATTATACCGAAAAGAACAAGGGTGTAATATTTTCTTGTAAGCTCCAAACATCCTAGTTGGGCACAGTTTCGGATCGAATTGTGTTTCAAGTGGATGATCGACGTTCTTGAGGATTTTATTTGTCCCATTTTCATATTGTGCCATTGACGCTTCTATTGCTTCACATGTGCGTCATGGAATCATGGTGATACAGTCTTCTGTGGCGTTAGATGAGACTGTAAAGTCCATTTCCATCACGCTTACTCACGAGCCATCAACGACAAATTGGGAGATCGTTATTATCATAACGAATTAATTCGCATGCGATTGTTTGCTTGGGCAGTAATTGGAAACTCAATCAAATTGGGTACTAAAATCTCATGCGGCTGAATACTTGGGTTGTAATTGGAAACCAAAGGAAATCGATAAGTAAACAAATTTGCCAATTGGCAACCCATTTTCTTACCTTCGCTCTGGCTTTTAATCATCTAAATAGAAGAGTATTTTTATATGAAACGTTTATTTAAAAGAATGACGAAAAATAAAGTTGGAGCCAATTTAAGATGCGAGAAGCATTAGGCCAACACCACCATTATATTCATCACAAAAACAAAATTTGAACGCATACAAGGCCTACAACTCCATCAAATTATTTCACAAAAGTTAAATTTAAATCCAAATGAGTCTCATTAAGTACATACAAAAATCGTTGCTTTTATATGGATCACCAAAGCAACTACAATCTAAAGGGTCACTGAACTTGGCTCAAAGTCGTCATCGCTCTTGGAATCCTATGATCTTTTTAAATCATCACCATTATCATGATCTTCATTCATTTCTTCTTCCATGTCCTCGTCTTCATCCTCATCCTCCTCTTCATCCTCTTCATCTTCTTTCGTGTCACTGATATTATTATCTTCACTAAAGCTGAGTATATTTATCACCTCCCTGCATAGTTATTGGTAGCGGGATCCGCGGACGTCATGTAAGTTTCGACATTAATAATTTTTGAGGGTTAGACATGTCTAGGCGGAGTTATTGGGTTCGAAGCATGCGATTCGACATCGTCTGTCATTCTTGGTTGATTACGAAATTGGTCAAAGATCATTTTTTACGCAAGTTGAGAGTTACAATATAGGATAAACAACACAATATTGCACAATGAAGGGGAGAGATTTGTCCAATAAAATACCGTCGGTAGCTTCCATAAGAACAAAACAACATACGTAAAATGATATACAATGTACTATTTTCTTAGAATAATTAAATCATACTGAAAACAATGAAAATCACAAAAACTACGACTAACAGCTTAATGGTAGGTGGCCAAAATCCCTGACTGTCTCGCTCCCCAACCATTTCCATTGCATGTCGGTTGTGTATCCCATGAAATTTATTATATCGCTCAATTGCCTCTTCAAGGGACCGAACTGTGACATGGCAAACATTCGAATATCCATATACTTGTTCTCTCGCTTCCTCCCACATCCGATATATCTCGACACTCGTCCAACGAAAATAACATAATAGCGAACTATTTGTTGAGGACATATATTTGTAGTATAAAAAGTCAGTCTTTATAATAAAAATAAAATCTGTAACAAAATCGTAATGAGTAAGTTAGTACCATCATTTAAACGAGCCATGAAAAGTATACATGGATTATATAGTATCATCATCTATAACACACTCAGGGACTAGAGCTATCATGAATGACGCCCTTCCCATACCGTATTTGCGAGTCTTTCACGAAATGATCGAGCAATTTCTCTCTTCGCCCTCATTTGTGATGCACGAATCTTCGCATCAGTAACTATGTTGTCTTCAGTTGGATCAAATTCCTTCTCACCTCTCCATTCTTTGAAGGCTGGATCCGCATCACAGTAGGTATTAATGAAATTGTGTAACACGCAACATGCAACGACAATCTTCACTTCAGTAAGTATAGGATAATGAGCCTTGCACATGAGGATGGAAAGCGTTGTTTCAGTGCACCAAATGCACATTCTACTATATTTCTCAATTGAAAGTGAGATTGGTTAAACAACTCTCTAGGGTCTGCGGTGGGTTGTTGGTATTAAAATCTCCTAAGTGGTAGCGAGTTCATCGGAAAGGCGCGATGAAGTTTATCATGTTAGCATACCCACCATCAACAAGGTAATACTTTCCAATAGGAATAGTCAACCTATTTTGTGGACGTAATAGTGCATTTACTAAACCTCTTGAGTCTACTACAAATCCCTCCCAACCCGCTAGCACGTATTGGAACCTCATCTAAAAGGAAACCGCTGCAAGTACGTTCTATGACGTAAATTGCTTGTGATTACGATACTGGGGGTGGTCATGTTTTCATACTCATGCAGTGACGTATGTTCCGTTGATAGCTCCTACACAATCCTTTGAACAATAATACCACTACCTTAGTGTAAGGATAGATCCAGTGCAATCGAATCTAATGAGAGCAGTGTGCTATCGATTAATTAGGCTGACCTTAAAGTAAGGATAGAATCGCGGTTCATGCTTTATCTCTGGTTAGAGAGCTGCAGTTGCAAGAACGACAATATTGCGATAGAGCTATAATCTCGCCTCCAAGACAACATTGAAATATTCGCTAATGGTTGATCCCAAGTTTTAGAATCGATTTTGTGGCACCTGATTCTTTGTATTATAAGATAATGTGAGTATAAATATCGCCACCTGCTTTTCAACAAGCAGGTGCTTTGTGTTGTGTAGAAAACCCTATCCCTCAAGGCTATGCATAGCTCCAAAAAATTAGGCACTCAGCATTCGAAAAAAATTGAAAGGTGTGCGCCCGTGTCCCATTAAAGCTTCTTGCACAAACATGTTACCAGTAAGTATAGAGGTATGGACGCGTTGTCTAGCACAACGTATATGATTGATGTAGTAGTAAGTTGCGAGCATGATCATTCCCCCGCCATTATTATCGTGGTCTTCGTTTCAGGGTCAATGACATCCATTGCAACTTACGTACTAGAAAGGAAAAATAAAAACTACGAGTTATATTATGAAAGGAACGGCGTACATGTGTCATACAGAATACGCGAACATACATGTGAGACGGAAGATTGAACTAGTGCAACATAAAAAAAGTAGTGAAAGCACTCAATAACGCCGACTTATTGAGGGAAGAGTGGTGACAGGAACTCCATCCTCTTTGTAGGAGGTAAAGCTAGAAACGTCTTTGCAAGCGGCTTCTTCGACAGACGATAGCAGCAAGATAGGTATTAGATTTCGGTCAATAGACCTTCATCACTTAGCTGATCCAGGATCCAAAAAAACCGCTCACCTAAAACAGGTCTACTCCTAAGTCGCTTGAATTCTTTGATATATCCCTAAATTTCTCCTACCAGTTATTGTAACACCTGCACCTTAAATTTTGTGTCAGTCAACTAATTGATTGAGGTCTGATGAGACCTGACTATGTTAGGCGACTGCCTGATGTCAGGTCCATCCAAAAATGTTAAGCATTCACCTGTAGATTGATGACATAGTATGTAATAACCCGAAAAATCACGTCAAACGGGGACCTCGGGATCCGTGCCCGATCGGTCTTAGGTTTGACCATGAGATAGTTCATTGATGAACTTAAGGTGAGATGAGCGGATGTGATGTGTGAACCAGTGTAGAAGAGTGGAGAGATAGAGGAGTGTGTAGAGTAACATACACCGATGAGTGTGTATGTGCTCCACACCGAGAAAAGAGATAAGATAAAAAGGGTTGAAAACCCTAATTTTCACATTTTGGTTGTTGAGAGGAGTAAAGAAGAAAGAAAGAGAGAAAGAGAGGAGTAAAGGAGCTAGTGAGGAGTTATTGCAAGTTGTTGGAAGGGGATTTCTTGCGATCAAAGCGCCAGATTCGATGCGGGGGATCTGTTCAGACAAAAGCTGGAAACCCTAACCTTCCAACCCTACATTTAAATCAAATTGAGGTTGATTTAAGGTGAGATTCTTGTAAATAAATGGTGTAGATTTATAGAATAAATTGTGGTTAAAATGGGTGGAAATTGTAGGAATATTGCTTAGAAAATAACTGAGAAAAGATTGGGGAAGAACAGCCAAAGAAGGCTGAATCTGGGGATTTCGACTAATCGAAATTGGGATTCGATTAATCGAAATTCCCCAAGAAGTTGAAAAGTCAGATGACCACGAATTCGACTAATCGAATTAAATTTCGATTAGTCGACTTTGAGTTTCGACTAGTCGAGTTGGGTGTCGACTAGTCGACTGAGAGCCTCCAGTGAGGAGTAAAAATGGGTTAAGGGAAATCGACCAGTCGAAATTGGATTTCGACTAGTCGAGTAAGGATTTCGACTAATCGAATTGGACTCGATTAGTCGATTTTGTATGATCAATTATTTAAGGAAAAATTGGACAGTTAGAACAGGGGATTTCGACTAATCGATTTGGAGAATCGATTAATCGAAATTGGACCTCGACTAATCGATTTTGAGAATCGACTAGTCGAGTTGGATTTCGACTAGTCGAACCAGGAACTCGACTAGTCGACTGACTTAGTTTTTGTTGACTTTTGATTCTTACTTCAAGACTCTAGGGGGGTCTTGAGACTTATTCATTACATCTTTAGTGACGTTTCGAGTGTGTTTAATGGTATCATAGGTGATACGTATGAAAGTGGGCACAAGGAGCCGAGTGGGACCTTGATGCATTGAATCGATAGAGACCTAAGGTAGGGAACACCTTGAACATGTACTTTATTTTACAAGAGCATGTATGTAGTGATATAGATTTCCATTCAAATATTTTACTGCTTAAAGAATTGTGAAAAGTGTGTGTGTGATATTCATAAGAGTAAACTAACGAGCCATCCCTGTGGGGATGAAGAAGTAAGAGATAAGAGCATCGGGTGTGATGTAGTAAATGGATACATCCTGTGGATGTATCCAAGGATTGAATCATGTCCGATAGGGCCTAAGCGATATAAAATAGCACACTTACACGGTGAATAACTATATGTAAGGCACCGATATTTTTATAATTTGAGGTTTGATAGGTTACCGTGGCGGATATCCACAATGACACGGCGGATATCCGTGACGATCTGGTGACAAGAAACCGTAGGGGTGCGGAGGCTTATCCAGACATAGTAAGCACACCCGGTGTTGATTGAGACAAGTGAAACCCGCCACCAATCCCAGGGAAAGGGGCTTGGTACTATATGGTATTCCAGGTGAATACATTAAAACTGTCTATATAGATGACGATGAAGGGTATCTCATCGGGGCTCGATGCTATATTGCTCGGGGATTATTTAAGTTGAAAGTTTAAGTTTTGCTTTAGGCCTTTTCAGCATTTTTCATGAGTAAATGAAAACATCAGTAATCAACAGTAAAATGAAATGCTTTTTAACTGTTTCATCAACAATTGCATAGATACATCATGCATGGCATATCATGGAATACATGTGAGTTATAATTTATATGTTCAAACCGTGTTTGTTCCCTATTGAGCTAGGATGTAGCTCACCCTATAGACTATACGTCGCAGGTCCACTATTAGCAGCTGTCGCGGCTTCAGGAGACGCTGATCCCGGCGAGTCGGACCTTGCGGCCGGCGAAGAGTTGGAGCCACCTCCAGAGGACTTCTTCTAGAGGACTCCGTTGTGCCACTTTGAGGGATTTTACAGAGAGTTTTGTACGGCTTGGTATGTCAAGCCTTGATTTTGTGAAAACCATGTATATAAGGTTTTGGATTATTCTTTTGGGACGAACCATCCGTGATGATTTCTATCATCGATGGTTCGGATCGGTTCTCCGTTCATGTAGGGGCATGAGGGTAGAACTGTCTTTTGGAAAGTTAATTAATATAGATTTAAATTCCGAAATTTCGTTTATAGTACTTTTGATGCTTGATATACCAGTGTTCCGTGCTTAGCTAAGGGCACGGTCAAGATGATCGTGCTGATGGCACGGGTTTCGGGGTGCCGAAATCTGGGCTGTCACAGTAGTACAATTTCTAATGGCACCCATAGGGCACCCCTTTTATTCAATTGGGTGTGTTAGTAATTAAGTAAAACACACACCATATCTCATATCACATGAGAAGCTCGAAATTGCTACTGATTGACCTTGACTCAAGAATTAGCCTGAATTAAGACTGAGCATAGGTGATGATGTAGAGATCATCATCAATGATTTGAATTTTAATTATCATCCCGATGATGATCAATATTTTAGATCAAAAATAGACTTCTAAATTCAAGAACACTAGATGCACTAACACTTTAAACATCATGTGTGTGCCTCATATGGAATAGTGGTAATTTTTGTAAATGGTTATAAAGACTAAGGGCTATTCTAATTAATTTTCCTAATTTCTTTAATTAGAAATTAGAATTTTTACAAAGTTCTAGTACATCCTAGCTACTCTACTTGAGCAATTTTGACGCCATCTTAGACCATTGAAAATTTTTGGAAAAATCTAAGGTGAAAGATAGACTTTCACATATACATCACAAGATAAAATTGAAATGATTACATTCACTAGATTTGAAGGCCAAGAGAGGAGTAAAGGATATGATCAAACCAAATGAGTGGATGGAGTGTGAGCCCATGTGGGCCGATAAGTCCCATGCGTACGAAGAGTTTGGAGGAGAGAGAGAAGGATGCTTGGGAAGTAAGAAAGGGACACTTGGCAGCCATTGGAAGGCTTTGTCTCCCAAGTTCCTTCCAAAACTGAAAGTCCTTGGGGCTCCCTCTTCATTCATCTCCTTCTTCCTCCAAAAATTCTATTAGAGCTCTCCTCTCCTCTAGCCTTTGCCCTCTCAGTCCAATCATTAAAACTATGATCCAACACCACCAATCTACTCCCCATCACTGTTAGAATCACATATATTAGATTAAACCATATCTCAGCCCTTTCCATCACAGAAATTTGATCAAACCAGCAAGGGATAGCTTGGAGATCAATGTAAAGTATTAGTTTATAATTATTTTTGCTAATCCTAATGAATTTTTGTAAATAATCCTATTCTTTGATTTCCTTTTTTTAATATTCTTTTGAAACATTATGAGTAAAGCTTTTGCATAAGTTAGGTGTTATTTAAAATATGTAAATTATAGTGTATTGGATATTCTTTTTATGATTGATTTGAATGGTGATAGATGTTACATGATGAAATATATAGATTGGTTTACTAATCATATTAAATTTATTTATTTGATCTTGATGGTTAAGTTGCCTTAATGAGAATAATAATAATATATGGTGTTTATACATTTCACAAAAATCAAGTACTTAATATTTTGATGATCAGAAATTTGGATGGTGTGTGATTTTCAAGCAAATTTTGATGAATATAGTCACTGTTTTAAAAATACAAAAATTGTGAATTTGACTGATCTAATGGTCACGATTTAACCACTTTCTAGACTTAGAAAAAGTATATAAAAATTATGGACGTGCATAAATAAGTATAGATCATCTCTGTAAAAAAATTTATATTGATTCAATGTGATTTGATCGGCACAAATTCTAAGGTGGAACTGTGCAAATCTGTCTGGTACAGTATACCAGAATTCTGGCTGAGATTGAGCCTGTGAATCTCTTGATATGAAATTATCTAAAAATTCTGCAAAAAAATTGAGGATGGAGCTTTATCAGTATATCATCATTATATAAAATTTCATATCTTAATTCAATTTCTTTTGACCGATAGAAAATTCAGAATTCGAGAACGCATAAATCCATTCTATGTGGCACAACACTACAAAAAATAAGATTATTAGCGGCAGCCAAAAACCACTGCTATTAACAAAAAACTGCCACTAATACCTTTGCCGCTAATAGTCTTATTTTTGTAGTGACTACTAACGAACAGTCAATCAGATGACTCTGTTTCCATTATGACCCAAGTATTTTTAATATTACAAATACATAGAAACATCACAGAGGACTAAGCTCTCATCCATCTGATTCTGATATAGACAATAAAAGTTGTGGCCCGATTATCAAAGGCCTTGAAATCTGGTCTGTGACCAGTTGAATTACTAAATTTTGAGTGTCGTCACTTATGAAAGATGAGCCTATCAGTTATCTTTCATTGGGTTTTGGAATCACTTTGAAATTCAATGACCCAAAGGCCGATATGAACGAAAAATGACCCAGTTTAGAGCTATCATCTCATGGGCCAGAGTGATCCCAAAAATTATATAAAATTCTGGGAAAATGAAATTATAAACATATTAATTTTATCTAGAAATTTAGCCTCTGACTCGATCGGTTTTGACGGATAGAAAACTCGAAAAACGATAGTACGAAACTTTGTCAAGTGGCACACACTATGACTATTGTTGGACATCCGATTAGATGGCCCTGATTCCATTATGATCCTGACATTTCTAGTATTACAAATATACAAGGATATCATAGATCACTTGAAAAGCTTTCCAACAAACTCTAATTCGCCTCATTTCAATATCAAAAATCAAAGTTACGACCAGATTACCGGAGACCTGAAAATCTGGCCTGATATATGAATTTGTCAAAAACCTGTTCTATAAATTGATGACCATGATCACGTCTAATCGTATTTTAGAGTGCCATTACTTGTGAAAGATGAGGCTCCCAGTCCTCTTTTATTGAGTTTTTGAAACATCAGAAAACTCAATCAGAGTTGAAAATAGTGACCCGATTATTGGCCAAGAGTCTAAAACCCTCAGTGAAATAACTAGTATTGAAGTAATAGAGTCAAAATATTGACTTTTCCTCGAATTCCGTGGCATAGAGATCACTGATGATCACTGTTATGGTCTTAGTAACTTACGATGACCCTTAGTTAAAATACCAGATAGTTGACCACAAGTTTGACCAATTGAGATGAGACACTTAGAGGCTTAGAAACCCGATTTCTTGAAATTAGACTAATTAGGGTCTAGAAACCCGATACGGTCCAATCCATGGGCCTAAGCACAAAATTCAAGATAACATATAGGACTTGTTGTCCTTGCTTAGATATTGAGTGGGCCACTACTATCGACACCTCTCAAAATTTGGAAGCACCTTCACTTAAAATATGAATTTCCCTAGGAAACCAGACCCCGTTGGATATAGGACCGGAGTGACCCAATATAAGAGGTCTAAAGCCATTAATGAAACTATTAAGACCTAATATCCCTATTTGAAAGCCTTGTGGGCAATTGCTAATGGCACCCACTGAAGACTACAAACACTCACATCGAAAATTGTGGAGGCATCTTAAAGACCCAAACTTAATGTAAATAAGATGCTATTTGGCCCAACTTATGAGGCCCAAATGGATGATGATAAATCAAATAAGGATATGATATCCTTGTTAATCAGGAGGTTCCTTTATTATGAATACCTATGAAAATATAGGAGAGTTCTACACTATACTCTCTCAAAATCTTAGTATTTAAATTGGACGTAAGATTCAAAACTTGACCCAACCAATGGACCCAACAAGAGGCTGGACATAAGTGATAAATTATTGGGACTTAGTGCCCCTGATTATTAAACTAATGTGCACGAACTAACAACACCCAGTCAAAATTAAATGGACACCCACCTAAATTAGTACCTTAATCTGAGAAATTAAGGGAAATGACTAGATATGAGATCAGAGAACGAATTTTGTAATATCAAAGTCCCGACCAAAGCTTGACTAACTCTAAAATAGATGACCCTAAATATACCACCAATCAATCCATTTTGGTGGAAACATGGTTACACAATATCTGTGTGCAACCAATGACTGATATTGACTCTGCCTTAATGATTTTGTTTGAAGCAATTGGAGAGAAAGACCCCTTCTCTAACCTTACTGAAATATTTATGAAATATAAGTCCTCGATGGACTCTCAATTATGGCAACACTAAGTATAGTGTAAACTGATTAAGGAAATCAATACGCCTAGTCATCCTATTATGTATATATATGAGATTAGAATATTTACAGTGATTAATATAATAGATCCAAGCGTTCGAACTGATTGAATTGGACCTGGAACTTGATTGCACTATTGAATTATAGTATTTGAATCTAAACCCGATATTGAATGAAACTCATATTTGATTTGAAACTGATATTTGATGAAACTCGTATTTGAATCTAAACCCAATATTGATTGAAATTCGTATTTGATTTAAAATTGATATTTGATGAAACTCGTATTTGATTTGAAACTCATATTTGATGAAACTCATATTTGAATCTAAACTCGATATTTGATGAAATTTGTATTTGATTTGAAATCGATATTTGATGAAACTCGTATTTGAATCTGAACCCGAACCCGATATTTGATGAAACTCGTATTTGATTTGAAATTGATATTTGATGAAACTCGTATTTGATATGAAACCAATATTTGATGAAATTTGTATTTGAATCCAAACTCGATATTGATTGAAACTTGTATTTGATTTGAAACTGATATTTGATGGAACTCGCATTTGAACCTGAACATCGATTGAATTATTGATTTTGATATTGATTAAGATTGAATCCAAAGATTGAATGAATTATTGATTTTTGGATATAGATTGAGATTGAAATTGAAGATTGGTTGAATTGTACATATTTGATATATTTTGAGTATTGAATATTGAACCTTGAATACTGAGTCTTGAATATTGAATATTGAACATTGAATATCGAATACTGAACATTGAATATCAATTGTTGAATCGAATATTGAACATTGAATATCGATTGTTGAATTGAATATCGAATATTGAACATTGAATCGAGTATTGAGAATTAAATATTGAACATTGAATGCCGAATATAGGCTTGATTATCGAACATTGAACATAGAATTATTGATTATTAAACTTTGAATCTTGAACATTGAATGAACTATTGAACCCTCAATATTGATTTATTGATAACAAATATTGAAAACTCAAAAGTGAAAAGATGATACTGCATTGATTATTGAACCTCGTAAAGCTGACCACTGTTCTTACGAACAGGCACTATGAGCGACTCATATTCAGACGAGTTTGAAATGTCAGCTGAGAATTGAGTCTCGTTAGACTAACAGAGTCATTGATCCTTGTCTTGATTGACTAAATGGCGAAGAGTGATGGTTGTTTGTGCGACATTGGAAATTAATATTGATATCGAACCAAGGTTGGTGTTTAGTATCGCACCGAAATAAATAAAAGATATTAATAAATCATCAAACCAACTGCATTAAATTAATCTCCTAATATTGTTAATTTTGTGATAACACATTTGAATAATTATTTAAGTGAATAAGCAATAATTAAATTGCAATGAGGCAACTTGATACTTTTTATCACATTGTTTGAATGGTAGATTGGTAATTGAATTTGATATGTTACTATTGAGATTTGTAGAATTTGTTCTGATAAAATAGATAATTGAAATTTGAACTTGACATTTCTTTATTAATATTGATAATTAGAAATTATGATTGATCATGTCTCGTAAATGAGAAATTGAATGATCACTTTGTATCGAATGAATCTTTGAACATTATCGTCATTGTCTCATTAGTGCCTAATGAGTCATTGTTGGATAGATTAATAGATTTGGAACTGAAATATATGGATATAGTGTTATTGATTGGATAGACAACCGATGAAACTTGATTGAAAATACTGGCTGAATTATGAGAAATTTCTAGAATGCATTGATAAATCTAGCTAATACTTTATTAAGTTTCATCGCTTATGTCGTTTCATGACAAAAAATTTCAGAGACAGGATAAACATCTCCATGTCACAACTAGACGGAACGGCCGGATAAAGATTTAGAAGGACCCAACGAGCTAAAAGCATTTAACTCAATTTATCTAAGGAGTTACCAGCACATACGTCAACGGACGACGTGATACTTACACTGGATTTTGACTTTGTAGAGTTGTTTTACTTTTGTTTAATACTAGTTTGGCTTATTATTTTATAAAATCATTGATCTCATTGTAAATATTGGACTTTGAAATTATTTTAATCGAAACAATGCATACTTTTATTTTCACTTGTCTTTTTGCAATAAGTAGAAATTTCGAAGGAACTCGCATTTTCCTAATAAATGAATAATCGAATTTGGAAACTGATCAGATTAAGAAAATGAGATTTTCTGCAATAAATAAATTTTATGTATTTTCTCCGATTTAGGAGAAAATATCAATACTAAACACCGATAATCGAGATATGTTGTGTACCTGACTCATGGATTGGAACGTGCGGGGCATGAGAGCCGCCCGACGTGCGAGGCCAGGGGTTGGGGGCGTGACAGTTCCACCCCCGGGTCAACTCTCTTCATTCTTGACCCAGAAGAAGAGTCTTGAGTGTTATGGGACTTAGTTTCATATGATTCTTCATTCGTAGGAATCGATGGGTCACCCAAACTGTGGGTCTCAAATGACTCTTCTAGAGGGGCATCATCGGAGTGATAAATACCCCTACTATCCATAATGCTATCTAAGAAAATAATGCAGTGACTCTCCCAATCTTATAGAGTTTTGGTCCGATAGGTCTTGGCCATGAAAAGGTTTGCGGAATTGTAAATATCTAATCATTATTATTGAAGATGTGAGCATGTTCAATTAATAGATTCTAATATAAGGTAACGGAGAATCTCACCTGCTCGTAATTTAACCACATGTCGTTCTTTGCAGTGACCCTTCATAGGTCATAATCTCATCCAAACCCACTTTCCCCAAGTAAGGTTTTGGCGTGTGAATAATATTTTTTAATAACCCTAAGCCAATTATATAGATTATTATTCTTCACTGTTACCCCGTTAGCACTAAACTCAGGTAACAAGTTTAGTTTCAATTTCATTTCCTCCCAGGCCTGTAGGTGGAATGTCTCATCATAATTAGAAATTCTATAACCTAGCTGACACTGCTCGACCATGTCTTTCACCATCAACTCCTCCAACGCATATGTCCAAGTACAGTTATTTACTGGTCTGCTCCATGGGAGCGAAGGGGTATCACTTGGAGCAGATGATGACATTTCTGCTGAATCAATATAAGGCTATTAGTGTGATTGAAATAATTACGTAGCTAAGGATATGATTATTAACAAAAAAAATTTATGCAATAAATTTTTGTCCCTTTGAAAAAGGTTATGGGCCAAGTGATACCCCTTCACTCCCATGGAGCAGACCAGTAAATAATAGTAAACTCCATTGTACTCTTACGTCTGCGTTGGTCGGTTCTATACGACTTCAAAGTGTTCTTCAATTTCCCTATCCAAATAATATCTCACCTGATAAATATGAATGCATATATAAAATCCATGGAATGAATGTAGGAAATATAATTATTAGCTTCATAGAAAATAATCACCCCTTAGATTAGCAATTTTTGTCAATGGTGTGCCACAAAATAGTAGGTGTCGACTGTGAGTTATAGGTTGTAAGTAAAAATTCTACATGTCCTTATTCATAAACCGTCAATCAACTTTAATTCAGAGGTTTCCTGATAAATTTGTGAAGTTGTTTGGTAATGGAAAGGAGAAAGGAAAAATAGTCACTTGTCATATACCCCGAAACTTCGGTATAAAGAAAGAGCATATAGGTTGTTTTATTCAATGTGATGCTTCCGTATAAAGAAAGAGCATATAGTTTGTCTTATTCAATGTGATCATAATCTTTCTTGTTATCAATTTTGGATATGGCTCCGGACTCACCTGCTCCATTTCTTCATTCAAGTCACTCATGTGGCTACTGCTCCATCTAAAATTTGATTCTCTTAGGGGTTTGGAGAGATGATGTATTTGTTTAATTTTCTTTTTCAGGGTATTTGCTAGAACCTTGGTTAGGATTTTGTTTACTCTTGTTAAGAAACTTTCAGGCCCGAAGTCCCTTAATAATTCAACGCAGGAAAGA
The DNA here is from genome assembly GCA_021018995.1 of Chloranthus sessilifolius. NCBI lineage: Eukaryota > Viridiplantae > Streptophyta > Magnoliopsida > Chloranthales > Chloranthaceae > Chloranthus > Chloranthus sessilifolius. The sequence continues at coordinate 16,883,283 of CM037587.1, read as the reverse complement.
AAAAATCAATGAGATGAAAATGATTGAAGAGGTTTCGATTGTAAGCCAGATTAGTTTAGATCATCAGAGAACCCAACAAAGAAAAAAGGCACTACCAAGAAACAACCATTAGGCTCCATTTGGGCACCCAATATTTTTGCAAAAACACCATAAAATCAATTTATGGTGTGTTTGGTTAAATTTATTAATTTGATATCTTTTACCAAACAAAGTAGAACATCTAAATGGTACCTTAAGCAACAACCCAACTCTGTAAAATCCAATAAGGATAAAAATAATTCTAATGCCATAAAATCCAAATACATGCAAATTTGCAAAATCAAAGAACCAAAACAACCTATGTAGCATACATATTATGTAAACCAATAAAGCAAAACAAACACTAGCAATAATGCCATATTCCAAAACAAGAAAACAAAAAACAAAAAACCCAATAAAAGAAACCATTTTATACTCCTCAGAAAACCCAACAAAAACCGAATAACGCCATATTCCTATAACAACCCAAAATTTTCGTAAATGTTGAATCTTTGACTTTTGATGAGAATGCGACCTTTTGATTGATTTGACCCGAGTCAAATCATTTAACCTGGGTAACGTGGTCTCAAACCCTACTTTTTATAATTGGGGGTTTGGGCCAAGCATATTAAATCCCAACTCGTACCCTATGTGGAACGTATGCGTGTATGCGCATGTTGCACATGAACCCGAGCCCAAGTTTGAACATGAGCCTCAACCCGAGTTTCAACTCGAACTGAGAATGGGCCTGAGCCCAATAACCCAACTTATCACGTGGCACCCAACCAAGCGTACGCATTTGGAAAGCCACACGATGCCGCCTTGAATATTTGAAATATTTAATTTGGAAAAAGAAAAATGGCAAATTGTGTGAAAACTGTATATGTTTAATTGGGTAATTAGTTATACAATCTCCGTATGAGCATTTACGGCGAAAAATTTAGTTTACAAGTGAAGATGGACCACATTTTGACAATTAACGGTGTGCCTGCTTCAAATTTAGAGCGGAGAAAGAAGAGAGAAGAGAGCAGGAGCTTCGAGAGAGGAGAAGAAGAAAACCTGCACCTCTTTTGCACGTCTGAAGATCGTCGTTGATCTTCCTCACAAATTCTTCGCCTTCTACGATTGATCGCAATGAAGCTTGGGCCTTTGACGCGATCGCGATCAAGGAGCGTGAAAGAATGCCATCTCTCCAAAACCCCTTTTGGAGACCTTAACTTTTGCGAATCTCCGCACAAATCCCTCCCTTTATTCGTAAAGCTTTTGCTCCGCTTTGGATCCTCAAGAAATTTCAAATCCTGACTCTGTTGAGATCGAAAGAAACAAGAGGGTTTCACTTGTGGGTTTCATGTCAAATATCGCACGTAGAAGTTGAGTGCTCGTAGATCGAGGTAAGACTTGTGATTTAATAATTTGGATTTAGTTTAGGTTTCATTTGTGTGTGGTTTGGAGTGAGTGAAATGAGTTTTGATCGATTCGGATGGAGGAAGAAGAAGCCCGAATGGGTTCTGAGTCTGTCAAAATCGATCGATCGATTTCTGAATTGATCGATCGGATTTGGCAGAACAGAGATGAGTGAAAATTCTGGAGAAATTGATCGATCAATTTTTTTACCTTGGAAAAATCGATCGTTCGATTTTGACTGAAGTGCCATGGGTTTTAGCCGTTACTTTTTGCTTCAGACTCCTATTAATGCGATTATTACGGCATTGGAAAGATTACAACGAGACCTATAGCTTGGATGAATTAACAAATGCTGAATCAAAAGTTTTGAAGGTCAAAATTGAGAGGGAAGTTGGGTCAAGTTCTAGGTTAGCACGAACTTATCCCTTTCTGCCTCGTTTTTGAGAAAATACTTAAATACGTCGGAGTTGTTAATAATTAAGGTAAATCCTTAATTCATCATCGTATGTGTAATGCAGATTGAGAATCGGAGGCCGTACATAGTGTGACAGCCCGAATTTCTTACCTTGAAACTCGTTCCATCAGATCATCGTTTCTGACAATCCCTGAACTAAACACATGGGATGTCAACTCACACAGTGAAATTAAGCTGATCACTCTTACTTAGCAGATAGAGTCATCATATATATATATGGCAAGAGAACTATAATTCTATATAAAAGAAAATAAAATGATGGTTCTGTCCTTATGTCAATCATAAGTCTAACAGAACTGAAACAAACCACTGACCAACCATCACCCAAACAATGGTTCACAATAACCAACTTACATCTCATGAATTCATTGTCCGTTCATGACAAGCGCTGCAACGAATTCATCAACATCAGTCACGACAGGGCTCCAAGGTCAACAATCGATGTGCCCGGTCCTCAAATCAGGACCAATTATCCACTGCCACCATTCCCCCTAGGGAAGCAGAACGTCGACACTCAGCCATCAGATAGAATAACAAGGGAACGAGGAGCAAACCTGCCTCCCCCCACCTCATGTAAACCCTTCGCCTCTAGCTCCAGAATCGGCATTGCAGCCACCTAAGCTGAATGTCAACAAAGCCCACTGGCCCGACAAGGAGCCAAGCCTGGAGACAGGTTAGGAATACAACCTTCTTCGGCACCTTGGGAAGGTACCAGTACAAATATTAATAGTTGAGCTCATTAAGAAATAGCCAGAACACCACTGACTATTAATAGAGACGCTAGACGAGACACACGTGAATGAAGATACCACCCTAGACGAGCTACACGAGATTGCTTCAGTTATGGCTCAACCTCCGACACCCACTTTCACTGAAGCTAATATGCCTAAAGAATCGTTGTCCGGAAGCTCGACCCCTATATACTTAACGGTTATAATAAGAGGGTTCCCAATACCTCACGTGTTGGTCAACACAGGAGCAAAGCTTAACATTTGTCCCATAACGACACTCAAAATGCTCAAATATACCGAGCAGGACATAAGGCCTTCGTCCTTATCCCTCATTGCGTACGATAGTTTTCGATGCTTCGTCAAAGGAACTATCAAGTTACAAGTTCGCCTCGGACCAGTCACCAAAGACGTCACATTCCACGTCTCCGACTCCTCAAGCACCTATAACTTAATACTAGGGAGAATGGAATAACCAAAATTTTTTGAAAAAGTTGAATCGTTGACCTTTGACGAATTACGACCTTTTGACTTATTTGACTCAAGTCAAACATTTGACTTAAGTAACCTGGCCTCAAACCCCACTTATAATGGTTGGGGTGACACGCCAAACACATTAAGTCTCAACTCGTACCATTTGTAGAGTGTATGAGCACATGAACCCGAGCCCAGTAACACGACTTCTCATGTTGCACCCAATCGAGTATACGTGTTCGACATGACGATGATGCCGCCATAAACTTTTAAGAATATATTATGTGTGGAAAAGTGAATTTAAAATCTCATTTGATTTTATTTTGGCCTTAAATGAAGACTCGGGCAACGACGCACGGTGTGCATGCCTAACACCGAGCCAAGGCCAAACACTTAAATGAAACTTCCTTTGGAAGTTTCATTCGGTTGCAATTGAAAGAGAGAGAGAGAGAGAGTGAGAGAGAGAGCTTTGAGAAAGAGAAAGAGAAGAGAAGGATAAGAGCTTTCCCTTGATTTCACCTTCGCGGTTGTTGATCTTCCGCTTAAACTTTGCTATCTTCGTCGATTATCACAAGAGAAGCATCGGTCGTGACAAGGCTACGATCGACAAGAACATGAGAGAAACCACTGTTCCAAACCCTCTTTCATTTTTTGTTAGGAACCCCAATTTTGAAACCCCCGTTTGAACGACCCTCATCTCTTAAGGATCTAGTGAGTTCGTAGGGCACAACCCATGGAGATTGACCTTGGGTTTCACCCCTTTTTGATTGGGAGAAGAATTGGTTTCAAAATATCGGATTTGAGAGAAGCGTGAGTTTCAGCATTGTCAGTGCCATCCATCATGATAAGATTTGATTTAATTTGGTTAGACTTAGTGTAGTGTTGGTTTGTGTGTGAATAGAATGAAGATCCTTTGATTTTGATTGATTTGGACCAAGGAAGAAGAAGCCATATGGCTGAGAATTTATCAAAACCAATCGATCGAAATCAGTAATTGATCGATCGATTTTGACAGAACAGAAACGTGTAAAATTTCTAGAGAAACGGATCGATCGAAATGGAATTCGATCGATTTGATAAACTGATCGATCAAAATTGGAAACCGATTGATCGGATTGTGACACAGAGAAGTGTGAATTTTCTGAAGAAATCAATCGATCGAACTGGAATTCGATCGATCAATTTTGGGAACCGATCGATCAAATTGCTTAAGCAGAGAAATGTGAATTTTCTGAAGAAATCAATCGATCGAATTCCAATTAGATCGATCGATTTTGGAAACCGATTGATCAATTTGGGATTCGACTGATCGATTTGTCCTGTTTCTGAGTTTTTTTTTTCTGTTTTTGATTAAAGGGCTCGAGGGGGACTTTAGGGTTTCCCATTTTTCATCACATTTGACGTATAGGATGAAATGTTGTTGTGTTCTAGGTTGTGATGGGAAGGTTGCCTTGAAAGAGGAAAGCTTTGTTTTGGTTTCGAGATTAAGGTGGGGAAAATTTCATACACAATTGTATTTTGATTTAATTTCATAGATGCTTGATATGATCGAATGAAATGTGATAAGTTTTGATTTGAATAGGAATTCGTATTTGAACTCTTTACAATTGAAACTTTAGATCTTTAAACTTTAATATTTGATTAAATATTTTGAATGTTTGAAATACTCGAAAACTTTAAATTATTGAATCTTTGACATATTGGTTGTTTTAGAAATTTATTAAAATATCGAATCGAGTAATGATTTTCGTTTTGAACATTATATTTTAACATCGTATGTGAGTTTTTGCAAGTTTTGAATCTTGACTTGTATGAAAATCCTTCGAACGATAAATGAATAGAATTAAAACCATTAATCATTGAATCTAAATCGAACTTGATCTTTGAATCGTGAATCTAACCGACATGACGGATAATCGTGAATCGAACTGGTACTGCAGTCTCCATGAATCGAATCGACACGACGGATAACCGTGAATCGAACTGGTACAGCAGTCTTCGTGAATCGAATCAGCACGGTGGGATATCTATGAATCGAACCGGTACGGCGGTTAATCCGTGAATTGAATTGGTACGACATCCGTGAATCGAACCGACACGACGGTTAAACTCATAAATTGAACCAGAACGGCGGAATATCCATGAATCGAATATGTAAGTCATGTAAGTGAATGTAAATCAAACCAGCACGGCGGGATATCTGTGAATCGAACTATAAGTCAAGAAAAATATAATGTGGACCACTAGGGAGGATTATGTGTACACACCGTGGATCACTAGGGCAGATTATGTGTGTCTGTGTATCGCTATGGGCGGATTATAAGTTCCCTACACACCATGGACCGCTATGGGTGGATTATAAGTACCCTGTGGGCCGCTAGGGCAGAATTGAACCGATACAGCGGTTAATCCGTGATTCGAACTAGTACGGCAGTTAAACCCATGAATTGAACCGACATGATGGGATATCCGTGAATCAAATAAGTAAGACATGTAAGTAAGATATGTAAGAATATGTAAGACATGTAAGTAAAGCTATGTACGAATATGTAAGATTGATAAGTGAAGCTATGTAAGAATGAGTAAGACATGTAAGTGAAGCTATGTAAGAATGAGTAAGATATATAAGTGAAAGTAAGTGAACTCAGTAAATCAAGACAAGACATGTAAGAGAATGTGAATCAAATTCAGTAAATTAAGATAAGACATATGAGGGAATGCAAATCAAACTTAGTAAACACAAGATAAGACATGTAAGTAAATGTGAATTAAATCCAGTAAATGGATTTCCGTTTTGGCATGAACAAGACTACCTATTTTGATACGAAGTTTTCTTTGATAAGCAGGGGCATTCGAAATCAGTTTAAGTTTTGATAAGAAAATGCCTTTGAATTCAGTTTCTATTTTGAGTATGAAAATGTCATTAGTTTTAATATGAAAATATTTTGATCTTTGTCTTTGAATCTATGCATGACTGATGAGATGTGTATTGGTATCAGTTTTCTTCACTGAGCTTAGACTGTTAGTTCACCCCAACTATACGTCACAGGTATAACACTTATCAGAACACCGGACTTGAGGATTGAGGACTTGAGGATTTATAAGATTTCTGGGATCATAGAATTAGTAGGTTGTGGATTTTGGTAAGTTCGGGCTTGGTACGTTCCTGCTATTATACATGTATGGTGTACCACTATTAGGTAATAGTTGGCTATCACTGGTGGTTTGTTTTAGTTTATTGTTTATGTTGGATATCAAAACTAGATATTTTAATTATGCCATAAGTATTATCTGCTTTAATTTTTGCATGTTGTGTGGATGTATCAAGTATTCTGTATCAAATTGTGATTTACGACCTGGTGATCCGGTTTTCCCAAAGATCCATGTTAAAAAAAAAAATGTGCCAGGAAAATTGGGTTGTCACAAATAAAGTAGTTGGAATCCATGAAGGCTGTTGTGTCTACATACCACTAGTGCGTCAAGTTTATCGTCAGGATATATGAAGACGCAAATCTCAAAGAAATAGATACCGACTATGCGGAAAACATTCCAACGGCACATGACTTCGTGCTAAATATTGGCCACATCAAGAGGGTGGAGAATCCCAATGACGCATCAGTAGCAGAGATTAGGCATTCGCCGTTCCTCCCAACTTGCCGGCAAACATTAACAAAGGGAGCAACAGGCCCTGACCTTGCCCGCCTGTACGACATAAACCCAACCGCGATCAAAGGTTGGGACTTGATGTATCAACTAGGATACGTCCCGCATACAGTACTTGGCAAGAATAAACAAGGACACATAGGACCGATCGTCCTGAAGAAAGTTCGCAAGCATACAGGATTGGGCTACCAATCAAACAGCAAACAAGCCGACACACTTTACGACCAGTTCATCTACGGAACCATCGAGAAGGTCAATGTGTCAAGGAGAAAGGAAGCATCCTTCACCAACCCGCAGGCAACAGAGATTGAGAAGATGGCCAAAGCCTTCACCGGTTGACAAACTTGAATCAAGATGACGATGATACATATACACCGCTCGAAGGAGTTGGACCCTTGTTCAGAACTGAGGAACCCTCCACTACAGAAAGAAGAGAGTCTCCAAGACTTGAGTTACACATAGAGGATTGAGATTCAACCGACGAGGAAGCCTTCCATAACGCCGCTATCGAGATCGAGGAAGAACTAGAGTTAAACACCCCTAAATCCCTAGAAGCACCTCAGCTGTGGATATTCTGAAAATTGTTAGAAGAAGAATGGCAACCACCACCAAGTGATGACGAAGATTATTGGATAGACCTCCCCGCACTCGAATTGGCCGAGCAAGGCCTCTAAAGGTTATCAGACGGGAAAGACAAGTCCAACTCTTATAACGGCAACCCCGACCTCAATCCTGAAGGATGGGAATGTCCCTGGGGATATCCCTGCATCTCTGGACCATATCAGTCTCACTGTCAGGCGTGCATATTCATCCTATCATACTACGACGTCCAAGGGAGAGAGCTCACAAGCCCAAAAAATATCGGCCGAGCCCAGCCAAAGAAGACGAGCTTCGACAAGAAGAATATTTCCAGCCCAGTTCTGAGGACGAGAACTCACGCGACTACAACCTTCAAACTCTCTTTGAAGACAAAGCGATTTATATGATAGAAGAAGTTGGAACATCAACCAGACCACCGCCTTCATCGTTCATCCAGAAGATCATGCTCGACGAGGATTACAAAAAAAATGTCAAATTCAGAATGAGTCCACGCCATCCGAAGACTCGCACAAATGGCTCCAGCAGCCGTCACACTTCCCCAACTAGGAGAAGCATCCCTGTCGATTCCTCTCTAGGAAGTCGACCCTGTATCATATTTATTATCAAAAAAAAAAAAAAAAAAAAAATCCTAAAGCCAATAAAAATCTAGAAGTAGAAAACCTTGGAAAAGAGATGGATCCCTTCATCCCAGACCCGTTCAACGACCAACAAGGAGACTCTTCTCCTAAGGCTATAAGTAGCGATTATGTCAACGGTGTCAAGGAAGAACCAACCGATATACTCGCACAAAGGCGCGTCGCCACCTTCGATGAAGTAGAGTCGCACCTCGAGCCCGCTCGACGCAACCCTACTACTCTCCCCTCACGAAAGCGCAGGGCATCTCGACACTACAACAAGCCTGTAATCATACCTAAAGAGATACTTTACAATTTCGAGAAGAGAATGAATAGCCTCGACCTACACCTCACTAAGGACGTCGCAATTATCAATTGCACCAATGAAGGGTTACCTCTCACAAAACTTACCTCCCAGTGTATTGATTTTGTAGTATATGAGCTTACAGATGACAATGAAGAAGGACAAATCGCTCAGGAGGCACAAGACTTCCAGCGGGTCATCAAGCGCTTCGACGAGCAGACTCAATCCGTCATGGAGCCCACAGAGGAAATCAACTTTGGCACCGAGTATAAGCCTAAGAAGCTACTGATTAGTACAACGCTTAGCCCCAAGGAACGACAACAGATTATCCAAGTCCTTCAAAATCATCTCAACTCTTTTGCATGATCCTACGAGGACATGCCTGGTCTGGACCCGAGCTTAGTAGAACATCGTCTGGTCTTGGAACTTTATGTGAAACTCGTCAAGCAGAAACTCAAAAAAATGCACCTACAGATAATGCTACAAGTCAAAGAGGAAGTTGACAAGCTACACAAGGAAAAATTTATTCAAGTCGTCCTCTATCCCAAGTGGGTCGCAAATATAGTGCATGTCACCAAGAAAGATGATAGAGTACGGGTGTGCATCGACTTTCGAAATCTCAACCAGGCGTGCCCAAAAGATGACTTTCCACTCCCACACATCGACGCTCTGGTTCATAACATTGTCAGACATGAGATGCTGTCCTTTATGGATGGTTTCTCCGGATACAACCAGATTAGATTAGCATAATCAGACCAAGAGAAGACTTCCTTCACTACGCCGTGGAGAACTTACTGCTACGTTGTTATGCCTTTCGGGCTCAAGAATGTAGGAGCCACGTATCAATGCACTATAATGGTTATCTTTCACGATATGATGTATAAATGTATAGAAGTTTACGTTGATGACATACTGGTGAAGTCTCAAACGCGAGCGGGACATGTCAAAGCCCTCCAACTCGTACTACAACAATCCGAAATGTATCAACTGAAGATGAACCCGAAGAAATGCGTGTTCGGAGTAACCTTTAAAAAACTACTAGGATTCATAGTCAGCAAGCGGGGAACCAAAGTCGATCCTGTCAAAGCCATTCACGAGATGCCACCTCCCAGCAATATTAAGGAACTACGAGGTCTGATAGGAAGACTGTAGTTCATTAGGAGGTTTATCTCTCAACACTCAGACCGATGTGACCCTTTCTACAAACTACTTAAAGGAGGAGCCGAGTACATATGGGATAACTAGTGCCAGCAAGCCTTCGAAAATATCAAGAAGTACCTCCTTAACCCTCTAATATAATCACCTCCAGTTCCCGGAAGGCCCCTGATCCTCTACGTCTCAGCCAACGAGAAAATCATGGTGGTAATCCTAGGCCAACACGAATAAGAGGGAAAAAATGAGAAGGCCATCTACTACCTCAGCAGGACGATGGTCAAGTATGAAAAAAAAATACACTACAATGGAGAAGACTTGCCTTACACTAGTATGGCTTCAACGAAACTATGACACTACTTCTGAGCACACAAGATAATGATACTAGCACGCATGGACTCTCTGAAGTACATCTTCGAGAAGCCCGTTACATCCAAAAAAATCACTTGCTGGCTTATGCTACTACAAGAGTTTGACATCACCTACATTAAATAGAAGTCGACCAAAGGGCAGGTGATCACCGATTACCTCGTAAATCTTCCATTCTCGGGAAGCAAGCCAGTATGCACAGACTTCCCCAATGAAGACTTACTCTCGATTCACAACGAAGATCCCGACAAGACCTCATGGACCTTATACTTCGACAGAACTCTCAACCACAAAGGAAAAGGCATTGGAATAGTCATACTAAGCCTGAAAGGAGTTGTTATACCGAAAGCCTATCAACTAGATTTTCCAGTCACCAACAATGTCGCAAAATATGAAGTCTTCATTACCGGATTACGAGCAACACTCCAACTAGGCGTCAAACATTTGAAGACAATCGGCGACTCTAAGCCGGCGATATCATAAGTCATTGGAGAGTGGAAGACCAAAGAGAAAGACTAATAACATACCTAGAAACAGCTCAGTTCCTGATAAAGAAGTTTGAGAGGATCTCCTTCACGCATATCTCGAGAGTAAAGAACGCACTGGTCGACTCCCTCGCCATGCTAGCCTCAGTCATATTTTAAACTCGTAAGCGCACGAATCAGATTGTAGTTAGTGGGAGCGGAGTATGAGATCGTTTCCCCAAGGATTGGCCAAAATTTTAAAAGAGGAAACAACAATTAACTAAAAGGACTACTACAAATCTAGCATAATATTAAAATTAGTTTATGATTTTAAGAGTTTGATGGATAAAATAAAATTTAAACAGATATCAAAAGATGAGGATTATGATACAAAATCCTCCCATCGTTGGTTTATCATTTACGGAATATAAATCTATTTGTTGAAATATAATATTATTGCAAGATGCACAATACATGAATAGTGACCCCAATCATACATACATAAATTTGAGATCATGGGAGTGCATGATTAGCACCCCATGAATGTTAGATTAACATCCATACCTTAGATTCATGTAAATCCCACCTTACCGAACTAAGATCGTGGAGATGTATGATTAATATTTCATGAATGTATGATTAACATCCATACCTTAGACTCATGTAAATCCCACCTTGTCGAACTAAGATCGTAGAGGTGTATGATTAACACTTCATGAATGTATGATTAACATCCATACCTTAGATTCATGTAAATCCCATCTTGTCGAACTAAGATCGTGAAGATGTATGATTAACACCCCATGAATGTATGATTAACATCCATACCTTAGATGACAACCAGAATTTGATCTTCGGGTAAATTCCATATTACAGATCTGAGGTTGTGGAGATATATAAGTAACACCCCATGAATATATGATTAACATCTATACCTTATATGACAACTAGAATTTACCCTGGGATGGGTAAGAGCAGTATAAAAAAACATTAGAGTAAAATAACTATTGCAAATCTAAGATCATGGAGCATGATTAGCATCCACATTGCAAATAGCAATCGAATTTTACATCACAATAACATTAGGGCAATTAAAAATAAGGCACCCATGGCAAGCTAATATCTCAACCTTAGATCTATATTATAATAAATGAATATCTCAGATGGGGTTCATTAGATCCCCATCCTCAAAAAGATTTAGCTATGCATGATTAACTTAACTAAAAATATGGTTGAAATAAAATAGAGAATAACATTAAAATACCGAACCTCAAGGGGTCAGGCGAGCTATCCAGGTACTTGCTTCCAAAAGTAGGAGATCTGAGTTCGAATCCCCTCCCCCCTGAGGCATCCCTAGGGATTTATATCATGTGCTGACCTGGCATGTGCTGAATTTGGGGTGCGCATGTGCCCCTAGGATTAGGAGGGTGCTCTAAGAGGCTCGGATACCCAGGTCATAAAAAAAAAAAAAACCATTAAAATACCATAATAGATGGTTCATAAAAATCCATAAAGTTGTAATCCAACGCATACAATCCTTTTTTGAATGTAGAAAAATAAAGTAATCTAAAATCTAAACCTAAAAATCAAAGGAGCAATGCTTGGAAAAGAGAAAGGAAAACCTTAAAACTAAAAATACTAAGGAAAGTAAAACGCTCTCCAAAGGGAGAGAACCCTGAACCCTAAACACTGCTTTGTTTAAATAGGGCTCGGACATAAAATTTGCCAAATATAGGTCAATCGATTGAATTCAAATTTTGAAAATGACGGCTTCATTTGAATTCAAAAACCAATCGATTGATTTTCATATTTCAATCGATTGAGTTTAAATTCAAATTTTGAGCGGCAAACAATTGTCAAAGACTCAATTGATTGAATTATGGATCTCAATCTATTGATTTTGACATGTGAGAATTATAGTTCTCTTTATCTTTAACTGAATTAATCGGTTCCTTCACGGTTTTCGGTGCTTCCATTGGCTTCATGGTTCAATGCTCCCATGTAGCCTTTAATTATGATCAATTATGCTCCTGCAAGATCCAACGATCACAAACACCTGAAACCACTAAAACTGTATAATAGCCGTCAGATTGCCTTTATCGGGTGGCTAAATATAGGTTTTAGGGTATGAAATATGATCATATTTCATACCTCATCACACCCCAAACCTACACTTTGCTAGTCCTTGAGCAAAAAAGAAGATAAATAAAATTGAAAAATGAACTAACAACCTAAGAAAAGTAATGAATGACACTTTCGTCGGGAGCACGATTGCATTTAGCGTATGCAACAAGCCTTTAAATCGCTAGGTGATCCCTAGTGGAGGAGTGTAACGTCCCAGAAAATTCATACTTAAATAGTGGACCTCGGGAAGCGGACCAACTGGTCACACGTTTGATCGGGTCAACTTTGACTTGATTAACTTAGGATTAGTTAGTTTGAGTTGAATAACTCATGTGAGAGGAGAGACGTTGAGAATAGATGAAGGCATGTTCACTCATACACTGGTTGGTTATAGGTGCTTAACACCCAGGTTAAGTACAAGGTTATAAGAAAAGGGGAAAGGGAATTTACTTCTTGTGATTGAGTAGTTGAGAGGAGAGTTAAGAGAAAGAGAGAGAGAGTGAGAGAGTAAAGGAGAGAGATCATACAATTGCATTGAATGCAAATCATTGTCCTTGGCTCGGAGAAACTAGTAGATCGAACTCGGGTTAGAAGTGAGATCATAGATTTAGGAATTGAGGAACTCTAGGGAGCTAAGGCTTGGGATCAAGGGATCTAATTGAGAAAGGTAAGTTTAATCCTTGATATATTTATTTGGTAGTTAAAACATAGGATTTAGTAGCTTAGACATGAAAAATAAATGATAAAGACATGGCTGGATGGGATGAGTTCAAGGAGTGATGAACTCGATCCATAACTGAGGAAGGGCAAATTCGTTCAAACGAAATGAGAAAACGATTGAACGAATTTGGCCAGAGAAGATAAATTGAAAAAAAAGGTTTCTGAGAAAATCGTTCGAACGAAATGGAAATTCATTCGATCGATTTTGGAAACTGTTCGAACGGTTTTGCTAGGGGGAAATAATGTATTCTGAAGGATTCGTTCGAACGAAATAAAATCGTTCGAACGATATAGAAATTCGTTCGAACGATTTAGAAATCGTTCAAACGATTTTGAGAATCGTTCGATCGATTTGGGTGAATTTAGGCTTTTGGGTCTGTTTTTAGCTTGTAAATTATTTATAGTTGAACATAGGCTTCTAGACCCAATGTTTAAACATTATAGTAATGTTCTTCATGTGCTGATCATACCTAGGTTAAGTCGGACCATTGGGTTGCTCGTAGTTTGATCGGATTAGAGAATCCGAGGATTTGAGATTCGTTTGAGGTAGGGGAATATCTAAACAGGTACACTGTATTACGAGCACGTATGTAGTGATAGTGTGTGATGCATACTCCTTTAAATACTGTTTTGAGTTATAGTTAATGCAAAGAGTAGTGTTTAATGGCAATGGTGTGTGTGTCTACACAAATAAAAAAGGAAACTTGTTAAGTAAGAGTTAAAACATCCCAGGGATGTAAGAGCACATAGGCATCGCAGAGATGCATCAGACAACGTGACATCCCAGGGATGTATGGTGGATGTAAAGATCCACGTTAAGAAATAAACAGTAAATATGATTGCAAGGGCTGGGTGTTACTACGTATTAGCACAACTACACGGTGAACAACTATATGTATTGCACAATTTGATTTAAGGTTCAGAGAATGCAAGATATCCGGCCGATACGGCGGCTAATCTGTACACTAGCAGACATCCCAGGGATGTGTAGTAGTAGTATACCTGTTGCCTACGAGATAGGGACGTTGACGATTCCATGAAAAATAGTCTGATTAGACGACGATGGAGGGTATTCCATCGGGGCTCGAAGCTATATTGCTCGGGAATTATTTTAAGTTAATGATTTAAGTCATGGCATTAGCCTGGTTACAACTAAGGGAAACTACTAGTCATTTTAAAATTCATGAGTAGAGTAATGCATGCAGTCAAATTGTTTATCGCATCTAAAATTTACTTTTCAAGCAAAGATATATCTATGAGTTCATGTTTTATTCCTGTCATGAAATATATGTTTGTAAGAAGGATATACTTGTTGTGATATGGCCCTATTGAGCTAGGATGTAGCTCACCCTTTGACTATATGTCACAGGTGACAATTTAGGAGTTGCCACTGACGAGTTAGGAGTTGCTACGGGAGAGGTTGATCCCGGGGATTCAAAGTACTTTCCAAGGGAGGAATCTTAGCCTCCTCCTGAGGGAGTCTTTTAGAAGATTTGCTGCATACTTTGAGAGTATTCTGTAAAAGAGAGAGATTTACGGCTTGGTAAGTCTAGCCACTTTTGGTGAGAGTAAAGATATAGGTAATATTATTTTGCCGAACCATTTGGGTGACCGTAGTCACGGCACTGATGGTTCGGGTTGGTTCTTTTGTTCATGCGGAGGCATGGAATTAGAACTATCTTTTGGATTGGTATTTTGTTTATAGTGTTGTAGAAATGGAGAATTATTTGGCATTAACTTCTTTGTAAGTTCCAGTAATGAATGGGACATACCAAGTGTTCTGCATACTTTATGGGGCACGGCCTCGAGGATTGTGCCGATGGTACGGGTTTCGGAGTGCCGAAATTCGGGCTGTTATAAGGAGTTTTATCTCTTGAGGGTTTTTAGTGAAGTTACCCACAAACTTCAACACATTTTTGAAACCATCAGTAAATTGAGTTTTTAAAATATGGTTTTTATATATCTAACTTCAAAGCACAAAACCATTAATCAATTCAGCATGCGAATTCTCAATTTCCAATATCAATCCCATACCAATCATACTAGTATCCATTCAAATTAGTCTAATGCTCTAATTTTTAGATAGCTCATTCATTCATGCCTAAACGTAAAGTGCATGTACACCAATGCTAATATCTATCTATCTCAGAATCAGTCCAAACAATAAACCATCGGATCTCATGTCTCGACTCAATCCTCACTTTAGGTATACTCTCGAAATAGGATCACTCCGATGATGGGCTCATTTTTACACATATGTGAGAGATCAATACAAAGTAAATAAAAGGTCTTATATGATAGAGGAAACACAATGTAATCAATGAATAAAGGAGAATCTCATTGAAAGATACATGTATATCCCTTGCACATCATATCAAGTGCCATAGGTATTGTATATTCACTATCCACAAGGCAGTTACTAATGCAAGATCAGTTCGTGAAGGTCTTTTATAGGGTTGTAATGGGGCTCAGGTAAGGGTAAGAAAGAAAGGGAAGCTGAGATTCAAAGCTTCCGAGAAAATAGAAAAGGAACTAACTTCTTATTTTTCTATTTCTCTTCTTCTTTCCTAATCTCTCGCTATCTTTCTCAATATTTTTCTATTTTTCTCAACTTTTTTTTCTTTTCTCACTCATTTTTCTTCTTTTGAATTTCATTTTCTTTAAGCACCTCATATTTTTCATTCTTTTTCTTCCTTTTTTTTCATATTTCTACCATATACTCTTAGTAAACACCACAACTCGATATCTCTTCACTTACTCTCTTTTCGTTCATTCTCATCTCTCATTTCTAATTTCTCAGAAATAATAAGGGTAAGGCTAAATTTTTAGAAATGGTGAAGGAGTAAAAGTTAACGTGACTTATCAAAGAATGTATAAAGGCAAATTTTTCAATAAGCTCAAAGGGATACTAGAAGGAAATTTTTTAATGAGATGGGGTATTTTAAGCACAAACGAGTCAAAGATGACCTTCAATCATGTCCTCTAACCTTGCCTATTTGCCTTAAGCAAACATATGATATATTATAGCTCAATGTTATAAATTTAATGGCATGTAAAGTTACAAGTCAAAGTAAAATGTATGAGATTATATAAAAATATTCATATTCAAAGATAGCTCCGAGTTTATATAAGCACTCATCAAAGACGGGAAATTAGCTCTAAAGCTTACCGGGTTTAGTCTCCACTAAGAACCTAAGATTCAAAGTTCAAACTGGTTCCTTGATTTCTAGATCCTAGAATGGTATAAGTGCAAAAAGTATCTAGGCATGAATTTCATATTCATCCTCAAATTATTACCTTAAATTTCATCATCTTAGATACAAGTAATCAAAATATGACATCGATATTCTCAAAATTAAATTCACATGCATCATTAACTAAAGTTTGAAAACTATAGCAAAATAACATGTGTGATAGCTCCAAATTTTTTTTTTTTTTGTAAATTTGGTTTTAAGGGTATCAAAATAATAGTATCACAGAAACTACACCCCCAAACCTGAATTGAACAATGTCCTCATTATTGACAATAAATAAAATATTAGAGTAAGGTGAGAGAACATGCCTAGAGTAATGATTTGATAGCATATGAAAAAGGGAGAAATAGGAAAATCTCTCCCAAACCTGTATAAAAATATACCAATCTATCCAAGCATCCTTATTATACAAAAAAAAATGTCAACAGTAGAGAGGAAATTTTTTCACTACTAGCATAACACTATCATAATCAATCATGAAAACAAGTGTATCTAGCCATTATTTTTAAAAAAAAAAATTAATTAATTAATTAATTTTTTTTTGAAAGAAAAATTACGAAATTAATCTACAAGGTGTAAACTCATTCTGAGTCCACCAGGATCCCAAATCTTCATGAAATTTTTTCTAAGAATGGCCATTGATTTATTTAATAGTCCATATATTTCTCTTATTAAGGACTTGGCTACAGCCCCATGTTGTGCCCACCTTTCGCCACTATAGTCCTTCTCTAACCTTCCAATCCCTACCCTGTACTTGACATTCCCAAAACCGCACTCCTGATTCAAACTCATTAGCTTCTTTTAGGCCTTTTGTTGATTGTTTGTATTCAACAAATAGGTAACAGCTTAGAAATTCATTTTTCTCCCCTAAACTAAATTCACATTAATTAGAAAATTTTATGTCTCCCTTATCACGGCATTCTAAGAGTGGATATTCGACTAATATCCACTTGTTGATTAACGCCTCAGAAAATCTCGACCTTTAAAATAGTACCTCAAGATGCGTGCTGGTCGGAGCACGTGCTTGACCGGTGAAAAGTTGACAAGTCAAGTAGGTTATGAGTAAGTGAAACTAGGGGGGTTGGGTGTAAGGATGAGTATATGTTTTGGGTAGGTTAAGTACACCCAATATGGGTGTATGTGTCTTACACCTAAAACAAGACTAATATAAGAAGGGGAAAGAGAAGTTAATTCTCTCATTTTAGTTGGTGAATGATTTATGAGGAGAGAGAAGAGAAGTAAAGAAGAGAAGCAATTATGAAGGGTGTGTGATTCTATGTGCGCAAAGAGTTAGAAATTGAGCATTTAATTTGACATTGGATCGCGCGAGATCAGGAAGCTCTAGCTGTTAAACCCTATCTTGGAGTGTGTAGCCTTGGATCGACGGATCGGTCGATTCGAAGGTATGATTTGTGAGAATTTTTATAATAAAAATGTATAGTATAATTGTAGTTAAATTGTGTATGTGAAAGAAGAAAATGAGAAGGAAATGAAAGAAAAATCTATGGAAATAGGTTTGGGAAGAACAGACCCTAGCTGGGTGAAGGTTGGCGAAAATCGACCGGTCGAATCCTGAACCAACCGATCGATTTCGTTATGAGATGAAGTGGCTGGACCCAAGAGCGATTTCGATCGGTCGAATTAAATTTGATCGGTCGATCCCGAAAAATCGACCAGTCGAAGTAGAATTGACCGGTCGATTTTCACGAAACAGGAGATTAAAACTTTATAGTTTTGGGTCTCGACCGGTTGAACCAAAACCAACCGGTCGATTTTGGAAATCCGACCAATCAATTTTGGAAATAGACTGGTCGGTTTAGGTGTAAAATGAGGGTCAGGGTTTCCTAAGCGAAACCGACCGGTCAAATTCTCAATTCGACCGGTCGATTTTGGAGACCGACCGGTCGATTTGGGGTTCGACTGGTCGATTCTTGACAGTTAGAGTTGTCTTCTGTTTTGACGTTAGGGACGTTGGGGATATGGAATATCTCTCTATTTTATGTCAATTATAACGTTCTGATAATAAACTTGTGTATATTAGGTGACCCGAGCTTTGTGTGATCAGGAGGCAAGCTTGAGCTATGTGAGCCTAAAGACTTAGCCGAGGTAAGGAAAACTATTTAACATGCGTAATTGAAATCAGTGAACACGTGCGTAGGGATGTGTTGTGCATGTGACTTATGAATATGTGTTAGTATGAACTTGCTATGATTTTGAGTACGAATGATCCGTTGTATATGTGTGTCCACTAAGATAAATCATGTGTGTGTAAGTTGCGGATTTTGATAAGCATGTTTGTGCTCTTTGCAAGTAGCTTCGATATATGCATGTGAGGGTAACATCAGGTTGATGTGAGAATATGTGTAGGTGTGAACTTCAAAAACTTCAAAACTATTATTTTTGTCACACTTTCACGGTGAATAACTATATGTAGGTTTTTGCACTATTGATTTAAGGTTTTATATGAATACCCGACCGACGCGACGGTATAATCATGACCGACGCGGCGGGATATTCGTTACTGGTACGGCGGGATATCCGTACAACTTGTGCTCCGGTCCGGTGAGATATCCGATCTTCGATTATATTTCATCCGACAAGTCACTCTAATTTCGACGACTTGTAACTATGTGAAAAATGGTTCAATTGAATGACGATGGTGGGTATTCTATCGGGGCTTGATCCTATATTGCTCGAGGGTTATTTAAGTGAATGTTTTAAGTGGGTGAGTTAATAAAAGCATTTTGAATAATGATAAGCGAAATTCTGAAATGTACATCTTTTATCAGTCTTCATAAATCTATCATTGCATTTGAATCATGTGTTTTCCTTACAACAAGATATGTAATGTGCAATTTCATGAAATATATGTTTATATTGAAAATACGCATGTTATATCCATTTTTCCTTATTGAGCTATGATGTAGCTCACTCTTCCGACTATACGTCACAGGTATAGGTGAAGACACTGCAGCAGAGAACCAGGATAGATTAGATTCGGATTACATGCCTCTTGAGGAGAACGAGCCTCCTCCGGAGGACTTCTTCTAGTGGATTCTTCTGCGCCATTCTAATAGTATTTTGTAAGACTTGGTACGTCCGACCATTTAAACTTTGAAAGTGATGTAATATACAGATGTGATATTCTTTTGGCGAACCATTGAGGGTGATTAGTGGATGTCACCGATGGTTCGGTTCGGTTCTTTTGTCCCATGCAGTTGGCATAGGAGTTAGAACTGTCTTTTTGGGCCATTTTGTTATAGGTATTATGATGGTTAAAGAGATCTCCGTTATGATCTCTTTTTATATGATATAGATAGTATGCTTTGCTCTGCATGGTGAAAGGATGTACCAAGTGTTCTGCATTAAGATTTTTGGGGCACGGCCTTGAAAATCGTGCCGACGGCCCAAGTTTTGGAGCGTCGAAATTCGGGTTGTCACAGTTGAACTCTTCAGCCAAGCTGGGTAGATTAGCTTTCAACGGTTCATTAAGGGTGCCATTTTTTTCCTCTCTTTTCTCAATTTCCTCCTCGACATAAGTATCGTTCCATTCCATTTCCTCTTCTCCTCGCACTCGTACTATCTTAACACTCGTTATACCACTTTCAAGCATAGTGACCAATTGGTCCTCCTTATATTTTTGAACGAAATCAGAGGGGTCCTCTTGAAGATGTTCTTCATTCCGATTAGTATCAATAAGGGAGTCCTCTATTTTATCTTCAATTTGTAAGTATTCGGTCATCTGACTAACTAGAGATTATATCTTAGAAAGTGATTGATTTATGGTGTGCATTAAACTTTTTAAATATTTGAAGGAGTAAGAAGAATTTTGGGTTGGTTCATATGATTCTGTATCTTGAAAGTATTGAGTTTGCTGTGAAAACTCATAAGAAAAGTTGTTGGGGTCAAAATTTTAATCATCGTTAGGCATCATATCACACATTGGAGGTTGATTAAACCCACACGTGCCATTAGGTTGACTTTGTCAGTAATTTTGATCAGAGTAAGGCATCATATCGGTGCTCCAAACAGGATTAGGGTGGACTTGTTTAAGTTAATAATTTGAGTTATTCAAGGGACACAGGTGTAATGTGCATTGAATTTCTACAAATAGCACATGATTCTAAATTGAACCCATGCATTGACATTATTTTACCGATAACACTAATTTTTTTTTTTTTTTCAAATTTCAAATTTTTAATTTTATTTTTTATTTTTTTCAAATTTCCTTTTTTTTTTTCTTTAAAAAAAAAAAATTAAATTTTTTTTTTAAAATTTTAATATTTAAATTTAAATTATTATTATTATTTCTTTTCAAAATTCAAAATAAAAATTCAAATTCAAATTCAAAAGTTAAATTTAAATTCAAATTTAAAATTTAAAATTCAAAATAAAAATTCAAATTCAAATTCAAAATTCAAAATTTTAAATTCAAAATCAAAATTCAGATTCAAATTCAAAATTCAAAATTTAAAATTCAAAATTCAAATTCAAATTTAAAAGTTAAATTCAAATTTAAATTCAAAATTCAAATTCTAAAAAGGCAATAACCTAAAAAAGGAATAAACTACAAGAAACCTACAAATCCTAAATATCCTAAAAATCCTACAAAGGCAATAAATTAAAAATTTAAATTTTAAAAAAGCAAGAAACTAAAAGAAACCTAAAAATCCTACAAATAAACTAAAAGGAAATAATTTAAAAGAAACATATAAATCCTAAAAATCCTATATAAGAAAAGAAAGGAAGAAAAGAAAATCTTATAAATCCTAAAGATCCTAAAAAAAAAATCCTAAAAAATCTTTAAAAATCCTAAACTAGAAATCCTAAAAATCCTACCAATCCTATAAAAAAAAAATCCTACAAATCCAAAATTTCAAATTTTCAAAACAATTCAAAATTCAAATTTCAAATTTCACAATTCAAATTTCAAAATTTTAATTTATTTATAATTTATTTAATTTAATTTATATATATATATATATATATATATATATATATATATTTAACTAGTAGAAATACTGATTTAAATCTAAAATTTTTTCTAAAATTAACTACCTATTTCCTAAAGTTTCCAAATTTTCTACACCCAATCTTCGACAGTGGCGCAAAAAACTTGTTGTGATTTTAAATGTGTTTTAAACTCGCAAGCGTACGAATCAGATTGTAGTTAATGGGTGTAGAGTACGAGATCATTCTCACGAGGATTGACCAAAAAATTTTAAAAAGGAAACAATAATTAACTAAAAGAACTACCATAGATCTAACACAATATTTAAATTAGTTTATGATTCTGAGAGTTTGATGGATAAAATAAAAACTAAGCAATAAAATAAAATTTAAACAGATATCAAAAGACGAGGATTAGGATACCAAATCCTCCCATCGTTGGTTTATCATTTACAGAATACAGATCTATTTATTAAAATATAATATTATTACAAACACATGAATAGTGACCCCAATCATACATAAATCTGAGACCATGAGGGTGCATGATTAGCACCTCATGAATATATGATTAACATACATACCTTAGATTCATGTAAATCTCACCTTGCCGAACTAAGATCGTGGAGATATATGATTAACACCCCACAAATGTATGATTAACATTCATACCTTAGATTCATGTAAACTCACATTGCCGAACTAAGATCGTGGAGATGTATGATTAACACCTCATGAATGTATGATTAACACCCATACCTTAGATGATAACCAGAATTTGATCCTCGGGTAAATTCCACATTACAAATCTGAGGTCGTGGAGATGTGTGATTAACACCCCATAAATATATGATTAACATCCATACCTTAGATGACAACCAGAATTTACCCTAGGATGGGCAAGAGCAGTATAAAAGAAGATTAGAGTAAAATAACCATTGCAGATCCAAGATCATGGAGCATGATTAATGTTCACATCGTAGATAGCAATCAGATTTTATAACATCACAATAACATCAGGGCAATTAAAAACAAGGCACCCATGACAAGCTAATATCTCAACCTTAGATCTATATTATAATAAATGAATACCTCAGATGGGGTTCATTAGATCCTCATTCTCAAAAAGATTTAGCTACGCATGATTAACTTAACTAAAATTATGGTTAAAATGAAAATAGAGAACAACATTAAAATACCGAACCTCAAGGGGTTAGGCGAGCTGGCCAGATATCTACTTCCAAAAGTAGGAGATCTAAGTTTGAATCCCCTCCCTCGTAAGGCCACCCTAGGGATTTATATCATGTGCTGAATTTGGGGTCCGCATGTGCCCTTTGGATTAGGCGGGTGCTCTAAGAGGCCCGAATACCCAAGTTATCAAAAATATATATATATTAAAATACTGTAATAGATGGTCCACAAAAATCTACGAAGCTGTAATCTAATGTGTATAATCCTTTCTTGAATGTAGAAAAATAAACTAATATAAAAACTAAACCTAAAAATTAAAGGAACAATGCTTGAAAAAGAAAAGGGAAAAACTAAAAACTAAAAATGCTAAGAAAAATAAAAGGCTCCCCAAAGGGAGAGACCACTGAACCCTAAACACCATGGATCAAATTTTCGTCTGATACCGATACGTATCGGACGATACTTATCGATATCGACACTCACCGATATGGTACATTGAATGTACCATATCGGTGGTTTACATATATTTTACCGGACGATACATTGAATGTATCGTCTGGTACCGTCCGGTACCGATACATATCGATTTTGGGCTTGGACAATACGTATCGGTATTCTGAAATTGTAATCCTTGCTAAACACAATATTGTTTAAATAGGGCTTGGACATAAAATTTTCCAAATATAAGTCAATCGATTGAATTACTAGATTTAATCGATTGAATTCAAATTTTAAAAATGGCAGCTTCATTTGAATTCAATAATCAATTGATTGATTTTCATATTTCAATCGATTGAGTTTAAATTCAAATCCTGAGGGGCAAACATTTGTCAAAGACTTAATTGATTGAATTATGGATCTCAATCGATTGATTTTGACATGTGACAATTATAGTTCTCTTTATCTTTGATTGAATCAATCGGTTCTTTCACGATTTTTGGTGCTTTCGTTGGCTTCATAGTTTAATGCTCCCATGTAGCCTTTAATTATACTCAATTATGCTCCTGTAAGATCCAACGATCACAAACACCTGAAATCATAAAAACTATACAGTAGCCGTCAGATTGCCTTCATCGGATGGCTAAAGGTAAGTTTTAGAGTGTAAAATCAACCATGACTGGCAGAGTCAACCCAATGACATGTGAGGGTTTAATCAACCTCCAATATGTGATATGATGTCTTATTCTTATCAAAGTTAGTGGCAGAGTCAACCCAATGGCATGCGGGAGTTTAATCAAACTCCAATGTGTGATATGATGCCTCACTCTGATTAGAGTTCCTACCCCAACAACTTTCCTTATGAGTTTTCACAGCAAACTCAATACTTTTAAGACACAGAATCCTATGAACCAACCCAAATTTCTTCTTACTCCTTATAATATTTAAAATGTTTTGTGCACACTATAAATAAAAGAATTTCTAAGTTACAATATCAAGTTAGTCAGGTGGCCAAGCAGTTGTAAATTGAAGATGAAATAGAAGAGTTCCTTGTTGATACCAATCGGAATGAAGAACATCTTCAAAAGGACCCCTCTAATTTTGTTCAGAAATATGAGGCGGACCAATTAGTCATTACGATTGAGAATGGCATAACGAGCATTGAGGTAGTGCAAGGAGAAGAGGAAATTGAATGAAACGATACTGATGTCGAGGAGGGAATTGAGAATCAAATTGAGACGAGAGAGAAAGAAAATGACACCCTTACAACACCTAATAAGGGAGACATAACCTTTTTCAATGAGTGTGAATTCGGTTTGGGGAGAAAGAGGAATTTCAAATATGTTGCCAATTCATTAAATACATAAATAATCAAAAAAATGCCAAAAAAAGATTAATAGGCTTGAATCTGGAGTGCAATTTTGGGAATGTAAAGTACAGGGTAGAGATTGGAAGATTAGTTAGAGAGAGACCATAGTAGTCACACTGGGGCACAGCATGGGGCTGTAGCCAAGTCTCTGATAACAGAAATGAAAGGACTATTAAATAAATTATTAGTCCTGCTTAGAAAATTTTTCATGAAAATTTGAGATTTTGGTGAACTTAGAATGTGATTACACCTTATAGATTAATTTTGCAATTTTCTTTATATATATAATGCTTAGATACACTTGTTTTTATGGGTGATTATAGTTTTGATAGTGTTATTCGAATAGCATTTTGTTAGTTTTAATAATCTCCTCACTATTGTTGACATTTTTTTGTGTGTGGTAAGGATGGTTGGATATACTGGTATATTTTCATGTAGGTTTGGGAGAGAATTTTTCCTATCTCTTTCCTTTTTATGTGCTACCATGAGCTTTTATCATTATTCCAGATATGTTCTCTCACCTTACTATAATATTTTTTTTATTATCAACAATGAGGACATTGTTCAATTCAGGTTTGGGGGTATAGTTTCTGTGATTTTATTATTTTAGTTCCCCTAAAACCATAAAAAAAAATAATAATAATTTGAACCATCACACATATTATTCAAACTTTAGTTGATGATGTATGTGAATTTAATTTTGAGAATATCGATGTCATATTTTGATTACCTGTATCTAGGATGATGAAATTTAATGTGATAATTTGAGGATGACTCTTAAATTCATGCTTAAATACTTTGTGCATGTATACCATACTTAAGATCTAGAAATCGAGAAACTATTTTGAACTTTGAATCATAGATTCTTAGTGGAGACTAAACTCGGTGAGCTTTAGAGTTAATTTCCGGTCTTTGATGAGTGCTTACATAAACTCGGAGTTTTCTTTGAATACAAATTGTTTTGCACAATCTCATGTGTTTTTCTTTGACTTATAACTTTGCATGACATTAAATTTATATTATTATGCTAGAACATATCATATGTTTGCTCAAGACAAATAGGTAAGGTTACCATCTTTTGAGGACATGATTGAAGGTCATCTTTAACTCATTTGTATTTCAAATATTCCATCTCATGTAAATTTATCCTTCTAGTACCCCTTTGAGCTTATTAAAAATTTTGTCTTTATATATTCTTTGATAAATCACGTTAATCTTTACTCTTTCACCATTTATGAAAATTCAGCCTTACCTTTCTTATTTATGAGAAATTAGGAAAGAGATATGAGAATGAACGAAAAAAGAGTAAGTGGAGAGATATCAAGTAGTGGTGTTTACTAAGAGTGTATGGCAGAAATATGAAAAAAAAAAGGAAGAAAAAGAAAAAAAAAAATTGAAAAAGAATGAAAATATGAGGTGCTTCAAGAAAATGAAATTCAAAAGAAGAAAAATGAGAGAGAAAAGAAAAAAATAGTTGAGAAAAATAGAAAAATATTGAGAAAAATAGAGAGAGATTAGGAAAGAAAAAGAAGAGAAATAGAAAAATCAAAAGTTAGTTCATTTTCCAATTTCTCAGAAATTTTGAATCTCAACTTCCCTTTCTTTCTTACCCTTACCTGAGCCCCATTACAACCTTAATAAGACCTTCATGAACCAATCTTGCATTGATAACTGCCTTGTAGAGAGTGAATATACAATACCTATGGTGCTTGATATGACATGCATAAGATATACAAGTATCTTTCTATGAGATTTTCTTTTAGTCATTGATTACGTCGCATTTCTTCTATCATGTGAGACCTTTTTGCCTGTTTTGTATTGATCTCTCACATATGAGCAAAAATGAACCCATCATCGGAGTGATCCTATTTCGAGAGTATACTCAAAGTGAGGATTGAGTCAAGACATGAGATCTAATGATTTACTATTTGGACTGGTTCCGAGATAGATAGATATTAGCATTGGTGTACATGCACTTTATGTTTAAGCAGGATTGAATAAGTTATCTAAAAATTGGAGCACTAGACTAATTTGAATAGATACTAGTATGATTGGTATGGGATTGATATTAGAAATTGAGAATTCGCATGCTGAATTGATTAATAGTGTTGTGCTTTGAAGTTAGATATATAAAAATCATGTTTTAAAAACTCAATTTTATCGATAGTTTCAAAAATGTGTTGAAGTTTATGGGTAACTTCACTGAAAACTCTCAAGAGACAAAACTCCTTCACTAGGGATCACCTAGCGGTTTAAAGGTTTGTTGCATACGCTAAATATAATCGTACTCCCTACGAAAGTGGCATTCATTATTTTTCTTAGGTTGTTAGTTTATTTTTCAGTTTTGTTTATCTTCTTCTTTGCTCAAGGACTAGCAAAATGTAGACTTGGGGGTGGGCCCGGATACCCAAGTTATAAAAAAAAAAAAAAACTTGTTGTGATTTTAAATTTGTTTTAAACTTGCAAGCGCACGAATCGAATTGTGGTTAGTGGGTGCAAAGTATGAGATCGTTCCCACGAGGATTAGCCATAAAATTTAAAAGAGGAAATAATAATTAATCACAAGAAAAAATTACAGATCTAAGGCAATACTACACTAGTTAATACTTGTGGGCAGAGTGATGGATGAAATAAGGACTAAGCAATAAAATTAAATTGACTAGGAATGAAAGAGAGGATAGGGATACTAACTCTTCCCATCTTTGATTTATCATTTACAAGATACAGATCTAATGATTAAGATACAATATCATCACAAGATGCAAAATACATAAATATTGAACTTAATCAAATTTTTACGAAAAATAAATAATTAAATCCACAAAATCAGATCTAAAGTATGCTCTTCCTACTGTTGAAGAGGAAATGAAGCAAAACATTCACCGAAAAAGGGACTTTTAATAATGATAAATTAATACCGTAAAATAGGGCAAAACATTTACCGTAAAAGAGAAACACCTAATGACGATGAATTAATGCCGTAAATATTATCAACAAAGAACCCGAAGTAGATTCCCTATTGCAGATCCAAGGTCAAGGGAGTGGGACTAGCATCCCTATCTTAGATGGCAATCAGAAATTTACTAATTCGGTGAGAGCAATTAAACATTAAAACCTCAAACATCCAATACATAATACATCCTAACCATCGATCTATATTTTATAAATGAATACCTCGGATGAGGTTCATTAGATCCCCATCCTCAAAGAGATTTAGCCACACACACTAGAAATGAATGACATAATTGAAAAATAAAATAAAAATACAATTAAAATATCATAAATATGCTCTAACAAAATCTACGAAAACTTTAATCTAATTGGTACAATCCTTCTTCAAAAACAGAAATTAAACTAATCTAAGACCTAAAAATTAAGAAATGGAAAGAACAATACTTAAAAATAAAAGGAAAAAACTGAGAGAAACTAAAAATGCTAAGAAAAATCAAAGGGCTCCCCAAAGGAAGAGACCCTAAAAAAGAAGACCCCTGACCCCTAAACACTGCTTTATTTAAATAGGGTTCGAACATAAAATTTATCAAAGGAAAATTTGCACTTTCGGCCCTATATATTTACGTATTTGCAGAAACGGCCCTATAGTTTCAACCATTGCATTAATGACCAGCTCCAAGCCTAACCGCCTCCGCCTGCTCCACGTCAGCAAGAACCTATTTTAAATAATATAAAAAAAAAATTTCCACCGCCCTTTAAAAGAGAGTATAAAAGCTACTTTTACATATCATTAGTTACTGTTACTTTTTAAGTTTAACTTTTCTGAAAAAAACAAGAGAGCGGCGACTTAGCGGTAAAAGGTCACAAAGGTCACATTACATTTTCAGGTAATTTATTTTTTTTACATTTCAGCACATTTAGTAATCCCCAATGTTTCCCACCTAATCCGATAACTTACCGATAATTTAAGTTATCGATCGATAATTTAAGTTATCGATCGATAACTTAAATTATCGATCGATAACTTAAATTATCGGTAAGTTAGGGGATTAGTAGTTTTTTCAAAATCACTTCTTTTGTTTATTAATTGCTTTTTATTTATATTGCAGTTCCTACTAAGTGATTGAAAATGACCATGACTCTAAAGCCCATCGGAAAATGTTCTGGAGTTGATGTTAGGAAATTTTACATGCACTGTAACGAAGAGAGAAAGAAAATATTAGATGATTCAGTATTCGGTCATCTATTTAGGATGAATGAGAAATTAGGATTCGTTGGAGACTTGGTTGACGCTATTTTAAGTTTTTGGGTTGAAGATAATATTTTCAAGGTCAAGAACACCAATGTACTCCTGCAACAGATCGATATAACCTTGATTTTAGGCCTCAACATGTTGACGGAACCTGAGTCAGAGAAGGTGGCCGTAAAAGAGGAAACAACTATTCGATACAAATTCTTTCGGGGGAAGCCGGCGAAAAGATCTCGTATTGAAGAAATTATTGACAGTGCTGATTTATCCAACGATGATTTTTTGAAACTATCATTATTATTTTTCGTATATTCTTTTTTACTTCCGGACACATACCAAGAAGTAGACACACGGTACTTAGAATTAGTAGATAACATTGAAGAGTTTAACAAGTTACCGTGGGGCCTGATAGTTTACAATAATTTATTAGATAGTGTATCAAAAGTGAGTGGCAGAAGGGAAATGGCGAAAAGGTTAGAAAAGGGGCAATACAACATCTACGGATGCACTATCGCCTTACAGATTTGAGCGTTTGAGCACTTTCCTGCTGTCGCCACCGCTCCTATTGGACTTAAAGAACCATTTCCAAGGCTAATGAAATGGGAAGGCCCGAAATTCAGCCGTAATCCTAATTTATATAGAGAAAATTTTCTTAAGTCTAAAGTGATTTTAGAGCTTGAAGTTGAGAAGCACGAATTACAGTATAAATGGGATCGATACTTTTTTATTCGAAGAGAAATGGAAAATAAGAAGGAAGAGACCGAGGAAAGAGAAGAGCCTTACTCCGAAGAAAATATAGATGAATATGATGATATCCCAAGTCATGCGACACGTCCGGAAGAAAGAGCCGAAGAGTCGATTAGCCGAGATGACGACAATAAGGATGACGAAGATTACAGCGACAAAAACGATGATTTTGAGGTCGTTGTACGTCAACCAAAGGGCAAACCGGATATTAGGCCCCAGCTAATAAGAGAGCAGCCAGTTAGGCAACCGCACCTAACCAAAGAAGTGACAAAACTAAGAAAAGAATGCAAGACACTCCGCATAGCTGTGAAAGAAATGAAAAAAGAATTTCGGCGTGCATTTACGCTGCTCAAAGGGCAAGCACTCACCATTGAACAACTAGGGAGAGATAAGAAGGCCTTACAAGAAGAAAATAAAGCAATACGGAAGGATCTTGATGCGGTCATCTCTCATTTAAGAAAGGTATCAAACCAAGACTTTTCAAATTTAGAACAAAATTAATTCTTTATAAATTAATGCAAAATTAGCTTGTCGTCCGACGATGGAACTTATCGTCCGACGATGTAACTTATCGGACGATAATTTAAATAGTCGATCGATAATGTACATTAGCGGACGATAATTTAAATTATCAACCGATAAGTTACATTATCGGTCGCTAATTTAAATTATCAATCGATAATTTACATTATCGACCGATAATTTATATTATCGGTAGATAATGTAACTTATCGATCGATAATTTAAATTATCGTCCGCTAATGTACATTATCGATCGACTATTTAAATTATCGTCCGATAAGTTACATCGTCGGTCGATAATGCGGTTTTTTTTATTTTTTATTTTTTGTAATGTATTTTTTTTTTTTATTATGCAGGATAATATTTTAACCTCTGTTCTCTTTGACACCTTCGTTCCTTCACCCACTTACCCTCAATCAACTGTCCCTCAACCCACCACTCATCAACAAAGTCATCAGTCTACTGCCCCAAAACCCACTGCTCCTCAACAAAGCCATCAGTCCAGTGCCCCAAAACCAACTACTCCTCAACCAAGCCATCAGTCAAGTGCCCCAAAACCCACTGCTCAACCTAGACAACAATCAACTGAACCAAAACCCGCCGCTCCTCAACTTACCCATAAATCTACTGCCACTAAACCTGCTGCCCCAAAACCTACTGCTCCTCAACCTACTAAACAACTCTTGGTTGATGTGGGTGATGATGGTGCTCCTCTTACGCAGCCTTCTCGTGAGTCACAGCCGGCATCATTAAAAATAATTATAGTGAAACTATCATCTGCAAAAAATGAAGCCGAAGGTTATGACTTGAGTGCTCGTAAGAAGAGAAAGTCTCCGACCACTAAAGCATTAACAAACAAACCAAGATTGGTTGTAGAGGAGGAGGAGGATGGGGCAAAATCAATGGAGCAAAAGTCTATGCTTAGTTTTTGGAATCGGCCGGAGAACGAAGACAATGTGATCGTCAATACTATCAGGGGTGTTGAGATCACAGTTGCTCTTTTGAAGGTTCTCAAAGGACGCTCGTGGCTCGACAATGAAGTCATCGACGCGTACTCGAGAGTCCTTGAAGTTATAAACGATTCAATGTTTACGGCCAATGCCGAAAAAAGCTGGTTCGCTTCTGTGTCTGCCCTGGTAAGGTTTCAAATATTTATTGGAAGCTCTTTTGTTTCTTTTATTTGTCTTTTCAATCACTACTCTTGATTAACTTCTTCTAATTTATTTACTTACTATATTATCCTGTTTCAGACTTTGTTTATGGCAGACGAGAAAAAATTTAAAAAATATATCGATAATGAAGGTATAAATTGCGCCAAATGACCTCGATAGGTGGCGTGAGCCTATTGTGACGAATGGAATGTTCGTAACAATTCAAAGCCGATGGAACCACTATTGACAAATAATATCCGCTGAATTCACGCGATCGACTGTGGAACGGTATGTTTTTGAATACTAAACTTCGCTTTATTTAACGTTAACGGCTTTTAAATAAAATTTATTATTTAAAATTTCGGTTCCGTTTATGTGTAGATTTATCTTCCGATGTATAGCCAAAAACATAGCCACTAGGCGTTGGCTATAATTTCATTAGTTGATCGAGAAATTAAGTTAATAGATCCAGCAGACCGAGAGTGCTCAAAAAGGTTTGAAGCGCATAAAGAATGTCTATTGAATCACCTTCCGCGCCTTCTTTACGCTATCGGTTTGAAGTCGACTTCGATCAAGGTGGAAGGTATCGGCGTTCAACAGTGTCGTTCTCCCGATCCAAGAAAATGGTTGGGATTGCGGTGTATACATTTTGAAGTATATAGAATACTTCTCCCAACAGCGGCCTATTGATTTCGACAATAAACATATGCAACAATTTAGAGCCGAAATCGGACATCTAATGTGCACGTTTGGGAAGAAGAGTTAAATATATCTGTAAAATTTTTTAGACTTTTGTAAAGATGTTTTTTGATAAAATTGTAAATAATTAATTTTATTAATTTTTATTAACTTGTATAATTTTCATTTTCGTTGTTATCAATTTATATTATTTGTCTAACAATTACTTATCTAATGTTTAGATTTCACCTTGCCTGATTTATCAACGGAGCCTTCCTCTCTTGAAGCAATTCCAATCGGCGGATGACTTAAGCCATCGGCCGATTTCTTAAATTATCGTCCGATATTTTAAGTCATCGGCCGATAGCTTAAATCATCGGACGATATTTTAAGTAATCGAACGATATTTTAAGTCATCGGCCGATATTTTAAGTCATCGGCCGATATCTTAAATCATCGGCCGATATCTTAAATCATCGTCCGATTACTTAAAATATCGGCCGATGACTTAAAATATCGGACGATATCTTAAAATATCGAACGATGATTTAAGATATCGGCCGATGATTTTAAGTCATCTACCTTTTGGAATTGTGAAGCTAGATATCTTTGGTCCGGCTCTATGCCAATCACTAGTAGATTAGGGGTGAATTTGGCAACTTCAAATCCTGTTTGAATGAATGATTTATTATGAAGCACAGCAATATATTTCAATCACAATTGCAAAACTTAATTATTAGTCCAAAAAAATATATTAATTAATTGGCGGATGTTGATCGCTCTTTTATTGAGGTCTAATCTGTTTATGTTGAAGGAAAGAAAAAGAGAAAAAAAAAAATACTCTTCTATAATGAGATCATTTGGAAGCTCGATTGCCACTAGGTCTAATCTAATCTCAATCTGTTTTCAATCTCAAACTTTGAAGTAATATAAGTTAATTTTAAATATTAACAAATTTACACGTAATTTATTTGTTACAATTTTTACATTGTAGTTGTTATCGAACTTCGCCTTTAGATATTGTTCTCCTTTTCTTGGAGACGGCTTGACGTATTTTGTGGGGAGGCAAAACTTGAATGTCTTTTATTTGCGAAGTCCATTGGCGCTTGTCAACGGTCGGGACAAAGTGTTCTTTATAAGTTTCCCTAAATAAGTCACTGGTAAACCAGTGTTCACAAAATTGGGGTATCTCTCTTTCTCTGTTTCGGCGGGATAATGCGGCGATCGCATGTGAACATGGTAATCCAAGAATAGCCCAACGTCTACATGTACATGTTCGCGATTCTAGATCGACACTGTGAGTGTAATCACCACGTTTAACTTGAAATATATCACGACCATATGGTATAGCGTTTTTCGACGGGCCCATCCTGAATTTCTTTTTATGTGTTTTTCTGCCATCGGTGTTAACACATGTGTCATTTTATTTCCTTCCTCCTGACGATGAAGATAAAATTCGGCTACTTTTGTGCGAATAGTTTCTAACATGCTCACAATCGGTTCCTCCCTGGCTATTTTCAACACACTATTTATGCTTTCAGCTATATTAGTTGTCAAGATATCATAACGCCTCCCTTGGAAATAAGCACGTGCCCAGAAATGATCACCAATTTCTTTAATCCATTTTGTACATTCCGGCGGGGCGTCGTCTTCTATTTTTCGCATAATTCTTTTAAATTTTGCTTACGAAAATGCACGGCGACAACCCGTAAAAGCGATCTAGAGATTGTATCCTTATATTTATCAAAGCAGATTTAGAGCTGTGTCACATCGATGTGTGAAAGGCATTAGGAAAAACTTTTCCTTTGCTTCCATCAAACCTTCTCTCATCTAATATCAAAACAAATTTCTTCAAATTCACCGATTACGTCTCCCTAATAGATCAAGAAACCATGTCCAATGGTCTTCATTTTTTCTTCTACAACAACGCAACGCTATAGGAAAAATGTCTATTCCGTCATCCTCGTAGCTATTAACAACACTCCTTGTATCGTCATAAATGCGTTCCATCTACCGCAATTATTCTTCGTAAAGTATTACGAAAGCTTCGAATGCAAGGTCCGAATGCCACGAAGAATCTCTGAAATGCATTATCAGGCTCGAGATACAATTCGGTCTGTATGTCTGGATCGACCCGCTGTAATTCGGTAACATATGACGGTAACATCTTAAATTGCTCCTTCCAGCTACCTTGGATGTCATTCAACGCCATTTCTTTTCCTCTCCATGCTTTCCAGTAACCTACTGTTATACCGTATTTTTTTTCAATATCAAAAATTATTGAAGCAGGAGTCTCGTCAAAACCCTTTAATAGTTTATCTCTAACGAATGAAGCTATCCACGATGTCGTACATTGGCGATGTCCGCTTTCAAAAGCTGGCATTCCGCACGTGTGTTCCGGGTGGAAAGTTTTCACAGCAAACGTGTCTACGCCTACTAATTTCGATGCATGTATTCGCCAAGCACATCCTACTTCAACACACCTCGCAGTAATTCGAAGAGGACTGGTTTTTATTGGTTTAATCTAAAAATTATTTGTCATTGCAAATTCTTTAAGAACTTTTTGAAATGATTTCTTATTTCTAAACGCCTGACCAATGGTAATCGTTCCCCCTTCATACAGTTTCTCATCGTCTGAATCCATATACTCTCCTTCCGAGTCATTAAGTTGATAGTCTTCGTCCACCAGAGGTTGATCAATTCCCCTATTAGTATAAACACGCGAAGTGGGAGACGGCGGAACTTCATTATTTTCAGGATCACTATCACCATCATCGACTGGATGGTTATTACGTGATTGGGATTGAGCCCGTCGATGTGCAGTTGTTTGGATTAATGTTAGCCGATGCGGAAATGTTTGATGTATGAGAGGCTGTTCTGTTGAAGGCTCGATTATCGTTGGCTCCGAAGCTATTTGTTCGGAAGGCCATTGATATGGACTAAGGCCGACTAAAAACGTTTCCCACTGATTTACCGAATCGAAGTTGAACTGAGATGTATCATGCATCGGATTCATTTGATGAGAATATCCTTGATCTTCATCGCCTTCACTCATCGGAATGTCTGAATAGGGTTGCTCTGAAAGTTTACTGTAGGGGCGAAATCCTATATTCATATTTCTATCATCGTCGGCTATTATCGGTGCAACAATGTTCTCCTCTTCATACCGTATTCCTTGATTTTCAATCAAATGTTCTGTTCCCACACCATGATCATCTTCGTTTGTTTCCTTAAACGGTTGAAATGTTTCTAAAGACGGCAAAATTTCTGCTACAGTAGTGACTAATGATTTTTCGATATAAATATTTATAACACCATCACCGATACGATATGCTCTAAATAAGTTTGTCGAGTCGACAATTAACGCAAATACAACCTCATTCCTTATGCGTAATGAAACAATAAGTGTAATAGAATGTTCTTCCGGTCGTGTCCGACTGACTTTGTACATTTTCTCTATAAACTCATCAAATGATATATTCTCCGTGACAGTGACAATCCTCCGATGTCCTCCGTTGTAAGTATTATCTCTCACGCGTACGAAATCAAAATGGCAAAGAAGGGGAACATCCATTTCAACCTACAATATTTACAAAATTAAAATTAAAATTAGTTGTTTATAAAGAGTTATACTTGACTTAGCGCTACAATTATTTAAAAATATTATTAAAAAATTAAAGGAATGAAAACTTTAGCGTTTTTATCAATCATAGGATATTGCTCGATATCCTAAGATATTGGGCCTATATCCTAAGATATATAGCCGATGGACTTTTAACGTAAACCATAATCCAAAAACTTAAAAAAAACCCCTCTTTTAAGATATCGGTCGATAACTTATATATCTTGGACTACCTACAATGTTTTGAAAAATTGGGAAAACAATAACTTAAAAAGATATTGTACTCGATATCTTACCTAGCCTGTTGTATTCTCTATGTTATACGACCTTTAGTGGAATCTCGAAATCGCTTTCCAAGAGAGATAGAAATTGTTAAAAAATGATACAGAAATTCTAGATTCAATGCTTGCATAGAGAAGCATATATATATATATATATATATATATATATATATATATATATATATATATATATAGGGATATATTTGACGTGCAGGCGGCTAGGCTTGGAGCTGGCCATTTATGCAAGGATTGAAACTATAGGGCCGTTTCTGCAAATACGCAAACATATAGGGCCGAAAGTGCAAATTTCCCTTTATCAAATATAGGTCAATCGATTGAATTAAAAGATTCAATCGATTGAATTCAAATTTTAAAAATGGCAGCTTCATTTGAACTCAAAAAATCAATCGATTGATTTTCAGATTTCAATCGATTGAGTTTAAATTCAATTCTTGAGCGACAAACAATTGTCAAAGACTCAATCGATTGAATTATGAATCTCAATCGATTGATTTTGATATGTGACAATTATAGTTCTCTTTATCTTCGACTGAATCAATCAGTTCCTTCACGATTTTTGGTACTTTCGTTGGTTTCATGGTTCAATGCTCTCATGTAGCCTTTAATTATGCTTCTGTAAGATCTAACAATCACGAACACCTGAAATCATAAAAACTATATAATAGTTGTCATATTGCCTTCATCGGGTGACTAAATATAGATTTTAGGGTGTGAAATATCATATTTCACACCTTATCACATACATATACCAATCGAACAAAGTACCAAGTCCTTCATCGAGAAATTGATCATGTCAGCACACGAAGTGACATGAAGAGAAAAATTAGAATTACCCTTCCTCCCAAAGACTATAAATCAAGAAGAAATGTCCACCACGAAAAATCCTAAGAAGGAAGCAGCCATCGTAGCTACCTTCAGGTTCGAGAAGTCACCTACTGACGATAGACAGTCCTGATACTTCAACATATGAAACTTCCTGAAATACCGACACGTCCCTTCTTACGTTACAAAGATTGAATGCAAGACCATAAGAAATCGATGCGTCAGGTTCTACATCCTGGGCGAGATACTATACAAATAATCCTTCACCAAAGGAGTATTGCTACGATATGTTACGACAGCCGAAGGACAGTACATCATCTGGGAAGCACACGCCAGTGCCTGCGGTGCCCACACTGATAGACAGAGACTTGCAGACCAAATCATACGACAATGCTACTACTGGCCAATGTTGACAAGAGATTGCCACCTATATGTTCAATGCTGCAAGCAGTGTCAAGAGCACACCGCACTCATTAAAGCCCCATCAGTCGCATTGAACCCCATAATCGCGCCATGACCATTCTCAATGTGGGCCTTTGACATCATCAGACCCTTCACAGACACAGTAGGAAACACTCATAAGCATACGTTCATTCTTACTGCGACCAAATACTATACCAAGTGGGTAGAAGCCGAGTCATATGTCAGAATCATAGCTTCAACGCTCATAAAGTTTATTATTTGGAACATTATCACAAAGTTTGGAGTCTCAAGAATATTCGTCATAGACAATAGACCACAATTCATCACAAAAAAGATGAAGAAATTGTGCAAGAAATACGACATTGACTTATACCATTCATCACCATTCTATCCCCAAGGAAATAGGTAAGCAGAGGCTACAAACAAAATGCTGATTTGGATTCTAAAATGAATAGTGGAGACAAGTAATGGAGCCAACTGACCCGATCGACTACCTGAAGCATTCTGGGCTTACAAAACTTCTATTCGCACGACCATTGATCAGACTCCTTATCTCCTCACCTATGGGATGAGTGTAGTTTTACCATACGAAATACAAGTATTATCCCTCCGTGTCCAACTCCATTTAGGTGGTCATCGGATCGGATCGAAAGGGCGAGCCAGGTTGGATTATCGGGGCGCAACAGCGCATGCATCGAAGTCAATCCAAACTGACCCAATGGTCATATGTTTGTGCTCAACTCGGTTAAACACTTGGGTCAGTTGGGTAGGGTAGCAGGTTGAATTGATCCGTTTAGGGCCGTAACCCCAACCAAAGTTGCTCTCTCATGGGAAGTGTTCGGCGATGAGTTAAGCATAGATGGATTGAGATTTGAGCCTAGCTTGTGCAGTTCTTTTCCCTATCGCTTTAGCATTATAGCATATGTTGGGTGCTCTTCCTAAGCATATGTGGGGTTCTCCTTAATCTGGTATTAGGAAATGTGGGGTTCTCCTTGTCCAATTTATTGGAGGCGATATGATTTATCCCGTGATAAGGATTTGACAAAACTTTTACAGACGGCTATCTATTGAATTAATTTTTGATTTCCTATCCGTTTGATTTCCTACTCGATTCTATTTTGAAAGATAATTGATCGAAATAGATTTTTGGGTGCGGGTATTTACAATCGAAGATTTGATATCCCTAATTGATGATTCCGCCGTTAACTCTATCTTAAGTCAGATGATGGAAACCGTTTCTCCTTCCAGTCTTTCACACAATAAATTTTGAGATCATGACTCACCTAATAAATGATCATATATTGATTCCACATGATACATATCCTCGACAGTTAATGTGATCGTGGCATACCCAGAGAAGGGTTTTAGGGTCACTTTATGGCTTTCTATGGAATCAAAATCTATGCCTTTGATAGGTGTATTATGACATCAAGATCTATTATGTGGAAGAAATGGACGAAAAAAGATCTCCATCATTTGATTTAAGGAGATCCACTTTAACGATGGAACCATTAGTTGCGGTGCCCCAATCTTCGTTTGCAATTTTATATCTTTAAAACAAATCTCCGTCAAAGTAGAAAGAGTGCGGAGTTGTGTTAAGGCGCAGTCACAAGAGTTGTTATTTGCCCCGAAAAACCTAACCCAAAAGTAGCCTACTAATTTCTCTTTTTCTAATTAATGCCATTATTTTGGAGTGTAAAGAGAAGGAAATTGTTTGAGGGATGATGCTCGGTTTGACTATGAGCACTTTAATGTTAGTGGTTGGCATATGGCACATCCATAGCCTCTCATTCTGTAGCATAATGCCAAGAAAAGTGTGTGTATAATGAGAAACGAGTTAAACAATATATCGGGGCGACTTCCATCCCCCACCACCAAATACTCTCTACGACTCAAACTCATTGAGTGCTTTGGATCGGATAATAGAGGGTATTTTTCGTCCCAATCTTTCACAGAACTGTTTTTGAGATCATAAAAATATCATCAAATGATCAATTTTTAATTTCATGCTACACACATTCCAAGAAAGTAATCCAATAGCCACATGGCATATATAATGCTCACGTGTAACTTTTTTGGATGTGGGTCACATGGAATAAAAATCTGACCTTCCGATAATATGCTCATAATCTGAAAATCAGTTGGGAACAAGATTGGAATAAAAAACTATCTCCCTTGTCCGATTTGAAGCAGTCACTGATTTGTTGTTGTACTTAAGGCGGAGCATTCAAATTTGGTTGGGGTTAATAGCAGCCTGGTACCTTGGACGAGGTAACTTATAGTCCCACACTTATTTGCAACCACGTGGCACTTAATCTCATGATCAAGTGTCATATATGGAAGGGAGCGGCTCGATGATCATAATTATTTTATGAAAAAAAAATTGAAATTAAAAAATATAAAATTGCATAGTCAATAACGTCAATCGTAGTGAGGAATACGGTAAAGCCAAATGTGATTTTGCCGTTCATTTTATGTGCAATTGAATCTTTTGACCACATGATTTTTTATTTTTTTTATAAAATGATTGTGATCATGGAGCCACTCCTATCTATGACATCCAATCATTTGATTGAGTGTCACATGGCTCCAAATTAGTTGTGGGACAAGATAAGTTACTCGGTCCATATTGTGAAACTACCTTTGCTCATATATTAATAAGAGTATTACTATTTGGAATTAGGGATTTAATGTCCGATATATATCGGCTGGGTCCCAGGTCGATCATATCAGCCAAATCGGTCGATATATAAGCACTTTTTTATGTGTCTAAAATAATAATAATAACAAAAAGGTATACATATATAAAAATATTACAAAAGGGGAATTTTTGGTACTTTATTCGAGTCATACCCGATATCGTCTGATAATTGACTCCATATAGAATCGAGGGTGTATATCTGTATCGGATGGGTCCTAATCCGATACATATGGGCCGATAGTTAAAAGAAATCGGCCGTACATTTCTTGTGTTGTTGACTGTGGTAGGCTGTTTCTAAATTCAGCCGTTCCTCGACTTCTTTCTTATCGGTGGGCAATGGAGAAGAGACCTTTTTGGATCAATACCTTTGTGCGCCAACCAGATAACTGGGGAACCAAGAGGGTTGCAATGGGCTGGGCTTGGGCCTAAAATTCTACTATAAACGGGTTGGGGTCAAGCTCAGACTTGGCCTTAATAAAAAATGCAAAAATCCAAGTTCCAGTCTAGCCGATTGCCACCCGTGAGCACCAACACTCAAAACTCATTGACTGCTTTGAATCAATGACCAAAATATCGGTTTAGTATCGGTTTTGGGCATGACTGAAACCGAAAATTTGACCGACATTTTGGCAGAAATTTCACTGCCAAGTTATTATCATTTTCAAAAGACTCAAAAAATGGTTTTCAAATTATTGGCTAATAATTTGAACTTCCAATATTTTAGCCCGATTGAAACAAATATAATTCAGCCAATAATCTAAATTTTTAGCCAAAATTTTGAACCATACTTTGCATGACCATTTTTTCACTCTAATCTTTCATGTGATGGATCTTGAGTTCATGGGCGTATGTTCAAACAGTCACTTTTTCATACAACATGACACAAAAACAAATTGGCCCTAAAGTTACATTTGAGTGCGATGGTACCATAAGATTTTAGGGCCACTTTTTATAATTTGTGCCATATGATTTTAGCGTCATATAACACCATGATCTCAAGCTCTACGGTTAAAAAAGTCGAAATATAATCTCTATATGATTCAAAGTAATTATCATCTAAACTTTTAGATATTTGATTTCTTTAACACAGATGATAGAAATGCACATCTTTTTGATGTCTTAGTTTTCTACAACAACTAAAGATGATGCTTTTGGCATTAAGATCACTTTTCAGGATGCATATTATGTAAAAATTGACCATGTGATATGTGTGATTTGACAAGCATGATCTCAAGATCTATAGTTAAAACAATTAGAAATGTGATCTCCATCGTTTAAAATTTTATGCATTTCATTGTTTTGACTTAAATGATAGAATTGGAGATCCTACTTTTATACTAACCTTTTGCACCAACTATCTTTAGAGCATGGCTCATACCTATCAGACCGCACATGATCAGGCATCATAATACCAAAATGTGACCCGAGTACTAAGTTACCTGGCACTCGGGCTAATTAGCTAATACCAATTCAAATTTAAAACCAGAGCGGGATTTTACACACACACACACACACTCTCTCTCTCTCTCTTCTTCTTCTTTTTGGTTTCTGTAGATAGATAGATGGAGATGGAAGATTTGTCGAGCAGAGTAGATAAAGAAACAGAGTTTTTAGCGTCGAAAAAGGAGACAGGAAACGAATGGGAGATGTATAAAGAGAACGTGCGGCCATTGAAGAGAGGTCGAAACGTTAATCTCCTCAATGAAGCTCTTAAATCTCACTCAGGAAATGGACACGCTAAATCTCTACTCGAGAAT
The DNA here is from genome assembly GCA_021018995.1 of Chloranthus sessilifolius. Lineage (NCBI taxonomy): Eukaryota > Viridiplantae > Streptophyta > Magnoliopsida > Chloranthales > Chloranthaceae > Chloranthus > Chloranthus sessilifolius. The sequence continues at coordinate 16,842,046 of CM037587.1, read as the reverse complement.
AGAAGGTCAAATTTTCACTTTTTTTTCTAGATTGAACATCCTCATCTAGTGGGTTCTGGAATCTTGAGATCTAGGGTTATGGAAGTTTAATATCTTGCAATTTTGTAGATTTCATTTGGTGGATCTAGGGTTTCGTGGAACAGAATCTTAATAACTTTTTTTTTTTTTTCCCGATTTCGATTTGGTTGATTGAAATCTCTCATTTTTTTCTGTTTTCAGCTGGTTGATCAAATGTTTGGTTTATAAAACCATTTGATTTTGGAGATGGTATAGGGTAATAAACCCTTTCAATCTCACGTTTGAACGGGTGAATCTCCTCATGATAAAATGGGCGAACTTAGCAAAGTGCACAGCTATTTATGAGCATGCAAATATGTGAACATACAGATTTGACCGTGTTAGCGTAAGGGGCGAAGTACCCTTTCACTATTGAGAGTGAATGTTGTTAACCGATAACAAGCGATTTTCTTGGTTTCATTTGGTTGATCCATGGTTTGATGGTTTGAAATTTGACATTGATAAATCTGTGCATCCAACTCAAAACCAATTGGGGGGGGGGCCAGGATATTATAAGGGGAGAGACAAGGCTACAATTTACCCAATGTGGGACTAAACTTCAACAATATTATTCTCTTTCCAATTTCATATTGGTGGCGTTAGGGCTTGGTTGATTAAATTTTGCATTTCTTTACTCAATTTTGTATTTGTACATTTATTAAATTAATCTGGTGGACTTGGATTTTTGGCAATATAGCAGAATAGCACTCGAAAGCGCCTCTTTGTATGTCGTTTCATGTTTGTTTATTTATTTATACTTTCTGTGTAGGAGGTTGATTGAAGCTATAGATGAGTATAAAGGAGAAGATCCTCTCCAACCATGGCTTGAGTGAGTTCTTACTGTTTTATTTATTTGTTTTTTTTTTCCTATTGATTCTATGGCCAGGAAGTTAAGGTTTCTGTTGTATATTATTTATTTTAAACTCACTGCTGGATCCTTGGGACACAATACTCAATCACAAACTCAAGAACCCAAACAAGATATGTGTATTCTATGCATAAATGAATTAGGCCTGCAAATGGGTTGGGTTAGATTTTTTACCCGTTGGGTTGGGTTGAAAATCCTGACCTTTTTAATAAACGAGTCAGGTTAAGGTCCTAGTTATTTAAACCCTGCTTCTAGTTTTCGAGGCATAATAGAAATAAAATCAAATTATTTTTACAACAGGGTGTAACAAAGCCAATTACAAGTCAAAATACTTGCGAGTTGCGACCCTTGACATGCTCGAATCTTACTATGCCTGTTTATTTCTGATTTAAGTATTGAACTTTCGTTTAATCACTAATCATTCTTGTGAAATGTTGACCAATGGATTCTATATTCATTCATATTTTTATATGTTCTTTTTCTATTTTGCATGCGTGGACCTAGATTTTGTTCTGTTCATTTGGTAATGGCTAGCATTTAGTTCAAATTAGGCATTTCTTCTTACAACATACATCACACGTATTTTATAATTCATTTTAATACCACATTGCTATACTGATATTTTACTAAGATATCTAGATTCAAGTCTTTCCGCTTTCCTTTTGTGAAGGTGCATTAAATGGGTTCAAGAGTCTTTTCCTTCTGGTGGTGAAAGCTCGGGATTGATCGTGATTTATGAACAATGTGTGCGAACGTTTTGGCATACAGAGCGTTACAAGGATGATCTTCGTTATCTAAAAGTTTGGTTGGAATATGTGGGTTCTCTTATCATTCATTTGATTATGAGATTTTACTATTATGATCATTAAATTTAATTTTGAAATTATCATTTGTTCTTAATTGCTTTGTAGGCAGAGAATTGCGCTGATGCTGAAGTGATCTATGGTTTTCTAGATTCAAACCAAATTGGGCAAACACATTCTCTCTATTACAGATCATATGCTTTGCATTTGGAATCAAAGAATAAGTTGAGGAAGGCAGATGATATTTTCAATCTTGGGATAGTGAGGTGAGATTCATGGTCAGGGATTCATGTGTTGGATTGCCATAAAAAAAAAATCGTGCCGATCATGTTTAAAATCTTGGATGATACTGAAAAATATCGAGCAATACGTCTCAGTATTAGATTCCAACAATGCATGCCCCTGTTGGTTTGTATTGGGATGATCTGATCGCATATTTTAAAATCTTGGATGATACTGAGAAATATTGGGCTATGCGTCTTGGGATTAGAGCCCAACAATGCATGCCATATTGGTTTTTATCGGACGATACAAGACAATATGGGTTTATTCCGAAGCTTGTCACTGATACAAGTTTCTATTAGATGAAACCATTATGTTTCGTCTCGACATTGGAGCCGAATGTTATGAGCTCTGGTTCCACGATTTTAAATCTTGACCAATCTTCAATCTTAAACCCGTTTATTACTTGGGTTCAGACGGGTTGTAAAATAACCTACGATAATATACAATTAAAATTATTGAAAAATGCTTATGGCATTATTGGTTTCTATTTTATGAAATTTCTTGTCTACATTTATGGATCAGATAGTTTAGATCAATATAGATCCACTATAGATCCACTATTGGATAGAGGTAGGGGCACCACCCTCTATCTGTGATGTCACTAAGCGACACGCAATATAAACCTTACATTTCATTATTGCAATTGTATCACGTTTTTCAAATAGCATTTAAATATTGGGTCTTGTTTTATTTTTCGGAGTATAGTAAAAATTTCTATTCTTTCTTTTTGCATGTAGTTCTAAACCAACAATTTTGTACAAAAATTTCTACGTCACTGTATTTTCCTGTCTTTAAAAGTTTTTAATTAGTTCCTCTCAAAACTTATGGAACTTGCTCAGTCATGAAGTCGATTCACAAATTTCAGTAGTATAGGTTCATGCTGGTACTTTAAACTATGTTATCATATGATGCAACTTATCCTTTAGCCGGTTCCTTGAAATACTGTTCAGGAACTAGAGAATATCGATTTTTTACTTATATATTTCTTATATTATCATTCAGTGTCATAAATACTATTTTTCTTTTAAACTCTTCTTGCAATGTCGCAAAAAGCTTCGGTTTTGATCTTTTTTCTTTGTGATGCTGTTGTATATGCAAGAAACTTAAGCTATTTTTTCAGTTGACTAATTATTTATTTCGTTTGACTATTAAATGTACTAGGAAGGCACGGCCCGTTCACAAGTTAGAAAGTGCATACAAGAAATTTCTCGTACGCTCGATGCGAAGACAGAAAGCTGTTGAAGTAAGCCACTGAATGCTATAGAACTTCCTCTTTCTCTCTCTCTCTCTCTATCTCTCCCTCTCTCTCTCTCTCTTTCACAGTATGAAGGAGGAGTTCACATTTTTACATCTTTTGTATCTACAGGAAGAACCAATAGATGACCACCAACCAGTTCGAAGCTTTGGAACTGTTTTGGCTGCATCGGGTACTCGTAATTTTTTCTGTAGTTTTCGTTTTAAAAATTGCTTTAGTACTTATGTTACTTTTAATGTGGCAGGAAGACAAACTACTGAGAAATCTGATATTGCTAAAAAGAAGGCAAAGCTACAGAGGTGAGCATTTGTGTCTTTTTTGAGGAAGCAATCACTAATTATTTACCTAGCAGATTATTCTTCAGGTTACTCTTGGTCCTATAGAAAGGGAGTTTATACATTATCATTTTAAGAATTAATAGTGATGTAAACTACTTGCAATTGAAGAAACAATCAAGAGTTGAAGAATCAGCAAAGGAGAAAGAGTGACTTTAGAAGTAGAATATAAAAGAACTTCTTTCTCAAATCTGAAATTTTCAATCATAAAGCTTAGCACATATAGCGTCAGCCCTGATAAATCTCACATTTATAGCTTCTAAAATCCTCCTAGTTTAAAACACAACCTACTTCTTAATAAGAATCAACTAAAATAAAGTGTAAAAAAATTCTCTTAATGAAGCCAACCTAAAGCAACTAAATAAAATATAACAGTTCCCCTAAAGCAACTAAATAAATTATAAAAATTATTTAATGCATCCAAAAGGACACCACATCACTCGTGCCCTTGGAATTAATGGGATGACATCACTTTTAGGGGGGATCTTCCGCCTCTGTGTTTTCCCTGCTTGATTCCCTTTTTTGATTTATTAAGCTGTGGATCTGATGCAGGACAAACACACTAAAACCTAAGTAGGTGATTTGGGATTTAATTGAATAGCGGAAATATTCAAAATCATCCAACCACATAACATTACTCAAAAAATTCATTTAGGGTAATTAGGTGAATTCAATTTTAGCGTTCGCTTGCACTTGAAGTTTCCTGATCTAGAAAAACGGCTCCGATGAGGGAACTCGAGTTTCGATCTAGTCTAGGGCACCAAGCGACATGTTCAGTTTCATTTCTTGACTCCTCTAGGGTTTGAAGGATTTAAAGCCCAAAAGGTTTAAATTGTTCAAGGGAAAATCAAAGGATGCATCAAACAAGAAGATAAGTTCAAATATTCTAGCAATTAACCAATTATGGATTGTGGATTTTTTTCAAAAGAAATAAAAGGAATAATTTACCTGACAATAATTAAGAAAATAGAATAAGAAAGATAGGGGTTCCAAGGCTTCACACCAAGGAGGTGCGCCGGCTTCACACCAATCTGTACAATAGAACGAAGATCCGCTCTCCGAGTTTGAAAGAATCTCTCTTTCAGGTGAAAACTTCGCAAGTTCTCTAGGGTTTGCACAAAGCAAGCTTTCAATTCATAATCAATCAACTATCTTAAATTGTTCTTGACATGCCTTTATATAGGCTACCCTAATTAAGCAATAAAATCGAAAATGGGAAGTCCTAAAACAACTAAAATTCAAATTAACAATTTTTTTTGTGTCAAAATTCCGTGTTGCCGCTAAATCAAGGACGCCCATCCTGAAGCCACGGATATCTGTCATCGACGGTGTTCACTAAACTAGAATGGGTTCAATTCACGGATGTCCATGCTCGAGCATAGATGTCCTTACTTGGGTACGGATGTCCTTGTTATATTTTTCTAGAACATCCTTGTCTTCACGAACACCTGTCTTGTGCTGACGAATTTTGTTTCCTTCTCTTTTCCATGTGAACATCTTCCATCGTGAGGTTTCGAGCTTGTTGCGCACATACACATGGGCTTCATGGGTCTTTAAAAGGTCATTAAAAATCCATTTATGGGTCCACCTTTTTTATTTTCTCTTCTTGATCTGGCCACGATTCCAACATGCGGATCTAAGTTCTGCATTAGGATCCTTCTCTCCTTTGGCTTCTTTGGCTGCCTATCTTTTGAATTATAGACCATGCACATGAGCATCATCCTCTCTGACTTTAGAGGAACTTGATGTTGGTGACTTATGAACAACATATATGTGCTATAAACAGTGTTACCTAGGCTCTTCTACTTTTTGGAATTTTGCCGTCCTGACACTTGGACACACCTCAACACGACATGACACTTCTAGAAATGTACAAAAAAATACTACTTGATATCATTAAAGTGTGCCTAGTTCCAACATGGCAAAAGGAGTTGCCATTTTAGGGAAACTGTATAAAGTTAGTAAATTCTAAATGAAAAGGCTTGGGTGTTTGAAAACCATTTATATAATATGTCAGATTAGAATTTACATGAAAAGACTTCAATTCTTGAAAATCATTTATATAATGTAAAATATATTAAGTTAAATTTATGACATACATTATTTATATTTTTCATTTATTTATCAGTAGGTTTCTATATTAGCTCTCTAGGATTCCCTTCCATTTTATTTTACTATATATTTTTATTTTTGGAAGACCTTGCCGTCGTACTGAAATTTACGGAAATTGTCGTGCCAGACACATATAACACCTTGACACTTGACACGTGTCGAGGTAACACTATCTATAGATTGACACAACACTTTCAACTCTTCCTTTGAAGTCTATATGCCATCCCTTTCAGGTCGTCCTTTACACTATATACCATCCAAGAACCCATATTTTTTATCCGGACATCCAAGTCTTCCTTTTATGTCAACACTTTCTTTGTAATGGTGAGGTTGTTAGGAAGGTTCTCGGTATTGTCTTTGTTGTGTTCAAATATAACATCACATTTAACACCAGTGCAATGTCCAAATTATGAAGAAAAATTTCTTGGTATGCATTGCCATTGATTTTTTTTGACGATTTTTGTAAGTCTAACTTTTATGCTTTAACAATTTAACTTGTTCTAGTGGGAAACTGCTTTATAGTTGGTAAACTATAATAAGGCTCTTCTCCTCGTATACGTTTCCTCGTCGGTGTTTGTTAGTGACCTGTTGATGCTTCATGTTCCTTTTATAGATCTTCCATTAGACTTGGCTTTGAGCTTCTCAAATGTGCTTGGTGAACGTATTGACTTTATTGCTGACGTTGGTTTCTATTAATTTTTTACAATGGAAACACAACAAATAATTAGTGGCACATTTGGAAACAATTTCAAAATAACAATTTGCTTGTAGTCCAATTAATTGGATTGTTGTATATAAATTTCGCTTACGCTATTTGTATGCCCCCTTGATAGATTTTCTCTCATGCAATGCTTTAAAGGTTACTAGGACTGTGGTTAATCACCTTGTTGAGGGTGGTATGCCCTCGAGAGATGTAGATGTTTCTCATCCTCTTTCATAGACTTGACCTCTTGATGCTTCATTACTTCTACATATCTTCTAAGCCTTTGAACTTCCCAAATGTGCTTAGTGAACATATTGACTTTATTGCTAACGTCGGTTTGTATTAACTTTTGACAATGGAAACACAAAGGACATAAATAGTGGTACATTTGGAAGCAATCTCAAAACAATTTCGTGCTTGTGGTCCAAATATTTGAATTATTTTATATAAGTTAGGCTTACGCAATGTCTATGTGACGCGGGACAACACGCTAAAACCCTCATGTGAATTTGGGATTAACTTTAGAATGCATTGAATAGCGGAAATATTCAAAATCATGCAACATATAAAATTAATTCAATGAAATTAATAAAACAATTAGATTAATCCATTTTAGCGTTCGCATGCGTGAGAATTTCCCGATCTAGAAAAACGGCTCCGATGAGGGAACTCGAGTTTCGCTCTAGTTTAGGGCATCAATCGACGATCGCAATATCGTCTCTTGACTCCTCGAGGATTTTAATTGAAATAAGGCTTAAAATAATTCAATAACAGGGGAACAATTTGGGATTTTGATTTTTATCAACAGAATTAAAGAAAGATAATACCTGACAACAATTAGAGAAAAGACAAAATAAAGGGATAGATTCCAAGGCTTCACACCAAGGGTTTTCCGAAGCTTCACACCACGGCTGTACGTTGGCTTTGCCCCAAGTCGCACGAGAAACGATTGCTCACTCCTCAAGGTTTGAAGGATTCACTCCCTCGGTTGAAAACTCTTCACAAGCTTTCTATGTTTTGCACAAAAGCAACTCTCATTTCATTCAATAATCAATCAATTAACTAATAAAGTGTTTACAATGCCTTTATATAGGCTAAGAAAACCCTAAACAACCTAAAACTCGCAATAAAAGAGTCCTAAAATAATAAAAGACTAAAATGACAATTAAAAAAATTTCCGTCGTTGGGGCGGAGTCGTCCATGACGCGCTGTGGTACTATTCATACCATGCGTGTTGTGATACTATTCACAGCACTGTTCAAGACGACTTGTCTTATTTTCTGCCTTCTCCTTTGGTTTCCTCTTTATGCTTTCATCTGCCTTGTTTTGTTGGATGCCCCCATCACTATGATCCCTTGCTAAGATTTCTCGCATGCAATGATTAACCACCTTGTTCTTTCTATCAATTTGAGGGTGGTTGCCCTTAAGAGTTGTAGATTATTTCTCATCCTCTTTCATAGGTGTGACTTGTTGATGCTTCATGTTACTTTTACACATCTTCTATTGGACTTGCCTTTGAACTTCCCAAATGTGATTGGTGAATATATTGGCCTTCACATCACATGACACTTTGGAAAAATAGTGCCAGTATCCAAGGCCCTCAATCTTACTTGGGAATGGGCTGTTACCATATACATGTTCTTTAATTTTTTACTTAACTTTAAGGATTGAAGTGATAAGCGATCGTTAGATTAGTAGATGAACTTATTTCTTAAATCTAGGGGCTAAATGAGCCTGGACGAGCCTTGAGTGATACCATTTTTGGATAGTCCAAAGTATAAGTTTGACCCTAGCCAGTTTCCTAATTAGACCTTAAAACTCCATGTTCGATCTTTTTATACTTCAATGCGTTAGACTAGGTTGAGGACAAGCGTAAATAGTTAATGTTGTCACTCTTGGTTTAGCCTAACGCTTTTATAAATTGAGTTGGAATTGAGTTGAACTGTTAGGTATTGGCTTGAACCTTTGGTCTTGAACCTCTGAATTCGAGTCAACTTAGTGTCCAGTCCATTTATTTGACCTGCTTCCATTTTCTTCTACAGTATTTGCCTCCTAAAAATGCACAAGGCATTGGTAAGGTTAAACAATTAGACCAACCACTTGTACAAACCACTTCATCTTGGACTTAAGTCATGTTTTTAGACACTATCTTTAAGATGTTATTTGCCTCAACTTAATATTGCTATTGTGTATCTATAGACACCCAAATTTGGCCCAAGGCTCGATCGACACATACTTCGAGCAAGGCGTACCCCCGAGCTTCTGAAAGCATCTCCCAAACCCTTAGAAATCATCCCAAAACCCTTAGGAATCATTCCGAACCCTTAGGAATCAACCCTAGCCTTCCTCGACCCATTAGAAACCTTCCCAGGCCCGGCTCGAACCCTCCTGAGCAGTGGATAGAAAGAGTACCAAAGTTTACATAGACATCTGCTGGAGTTGAGGCCTATACCATTGGAAAGGGAATGTTCCCAGCTTTCCAACAAGCCCAGAATCACCTCAATCCGAGTCGTATATCAAAAGTTATGACAATTTGAAAATTGTGTAGAAATGTAGGAAACTACACTAGCGTGTATATTATACACGCTAGGCAAAATTGGCTTCTTCCTCCAGAATTGAGCTCCGGAGCGGGCCCTAGACTTCCCTATTTTCTCAAGGAACACTGTTCCCAAGCTTAGCGTGTATAATATATACGCTAAGCTTAGGAATAGTGTTTTTTGGGAAAATGTCCAGATTTTGAATTTGGGGTTTAACTGGTTGACTACCCCAAAGTCTCGGGTGGGTTTCTTTAGGACTTTTGCACTCCCATTAGTTCTATTTGCAACCCTTTAGCCATTTAAAGCCCCACCGTATCATCTACCATTAAACCCATTTCCCACCTATCTAAGCTCCCAAAAACCTTAGATCCCTATTACCTAATTGCTAACCCAATTAGCCCTTTAACCCTTCACTAATCCCATCCAACTCTATAAATAGAGTCACCCCCCCTTGCTTAAGGGCTTGAAAAATTTCTAAAAGGGAGAAAATTCTAGAGAGTTCCCTCTTGAGCACTAAACCTCCAAAATTCTAGAACTAAGTTCACCCTTCTAGATCCCATTTTCCATTACCAAACCCTTAGATTTGGCTAGAACTAGGCCTTAGCCTTCTTCTCCTACCTTCTAGCTTCCAAGCCTTGGAGGTTCAAACCATTCCTCAATTCATTTGCTATCGGAAGCTCATCGGAAGCGCATTAACGCGAAGGTTCACAGTGGTGTTACAAGTGCCCGAGAGCTCCGACTCTCTCCTCAATTCCTCTACATTCTTTTGCTTTCCTTCCATCCTAGAATTTGAGCCATTACGCTACCGAAATTCCGGTGATTGCAGGGGGCTCAAATAAGATCGTGGTGCCTTCGGGCAAGGAGGAGTGCCCTTCATATATATATATATATTTTAATCATTTGGCCATAAGTAAAGACTGGTTACGAGCTGGTTGATCGAGTGCTTAACACCTTCCAGATCAATAACCGAAGCCCCTACCCAAGAGCCTTTGGCAAAGACCGGTAAATCGGAGTCATATTTTTGCACTTCGGTGCTTACGTATTGATTTTTGAGGTATCCCGGGTCACCAAAATCCCCGGGTGGCGATTCCATCATTTTTTAGAGAGTGCGCATTGTCGTGACAGACCCGCAAGGTTCACGGTTGCACAATATCATACAAATAATCTCTAGGATATAACGAGCCCAATCCATGATCATGATCCGAGGCTTGCAAAGACGAAGTATCTTCTAAGTAACTCAATTCTTTTTAGTACTGAAGGAAAATAGAAGTTTGTATCCAATAAGGCCTTATTTATGTGCCAATGGTATATTGTTTAGAAACCAAAGATCTTTTATAGATCTGTAGTACAATCACCGTGATAGTTATTTACAACTCATATTTTGGATGCCTCATGTTGCTAATTCAAATACCAAGATGGACTCTTAGACAATCAGACCAACAGTAAGACTTACAATCCAAAGGGATCTAGTTAATGATTACCTCAAATCTAAGGATCTAGATGAACAGCCAGGCCCTCTAGCCACATGTCCTCTAATTTTGACTGTTATTTTTCTTCAATAACTCCACCTATTCAAACTGTCGCACCGCTTCATAGCGGAACGACTCAAACAAGTGTATTAACTTAGTCAAATAGCTAGTTTACTGAATGCCCAACAAAATGACAACACCTAGAAGGACCAAGCTGATGCAAGACCAACACACTAAAACCCTAAAATAGTGTTTCAATCCGGCACACGATCTTTAGGGTTTCGACTCCTCGATTGATGCATGATAATCATGGAATAAATTAAAGTAAAACAAAAAGAATAAAGAAGAAGAAAGAAAACAAATAAAATTATGGTTCACCCCTTGGACTCACTCTAAACCCTTCTTGGGAACAAGAAGAATCACTCTTCAATTAAAGACTTATCACAAGTTCTCAATATTCATTCGTTCATCAACTTCTTTGTGTAAAAAATAAACTCTCAACTATTTGAGTTGTTTGTGAGAGATTGATGACATTTGGGCTTTGGTGGGACTGAGCCAATTCACGTGGACAATTAAATTGGGTGACGTGGAGTGGAGAAAGGCCTGCTTTGATACAATGATAAAATTGCGCATCCAACTCAAAACCAATTGGTAATGAGCGGAGCGGCCGAGGATATTATAAGGGGAGAGACAAGGCTATAATTTACCCAATGTGAGACTAAACTTCAACAATTTGTAGCACTAACATCAAGCCCTAAAATTGACTTTATTTTTAATGGACCAAAATGCCCTTAAAACTTAACACGAAACTAACTAAAAAAAGAAAATTTTGCAATTAGATTCGAGGGACGTAAGTGACGGTCGTCCCTAAGGTGGTTCACATACATCCATGACCTTCAGTATGGTCATCCTTCTCGACGGTTGGAACATGATCGTTCGTGATGAATTTCACAGATGTCCGTCAACTTGACTTTATGATCCGTTAAGACTCCATAACTTTAAAGACCCACTTTTGAGTACACTTTTTCTTCAATTTCCTTTTTTCTATCAGGCCATGATTGTAATGCTTAGATCTTGATTTTGCATTACAAGCACACCCAACAAATGGTCAATATATGATTCAACCAAATGCTAAACGATGATATCAAAACAGTGCCATACTAGTTCATGCAGACAAACTAGGCTGTGAAGCTTGAACAATTTTCTCAAGGAATGAATGCTCAACAATTCAAACACAGGAACGACCCTTTACATATCAGAAGGATGTCCTCAACTCCTTGCGATGACACACATATGTAAAGTGCATTTTTATCCCTCATGCGCACTTTTGCACACATGCACGAGCATCAACATGGAAGTTCAAAGCCGTGCATAACATTTATAAATCTCCTTTCCTATATAGCCAAATGTGAGTTGTAAGTGGATCTTTACATGCTCTAACTTCTCCTATAGTTGGCCAGTGTGAGGATACTTAAAAACTAAAATAGTTACTATTTTCTTTTTGCACAAAAAGACACAAATATCCATGTGGAACCAAAGAAAACAAGCAAAATTGGAGGGGACATTGACGCCGTGGATATAGGTTTTGGGTCGTATCGTGTGTATCGATGCAAGAAGAAGCAACGAAGGAACCATGAAGTATCGACATCATTCGGGAGGGGAGTCTAGAGGAGTGACAAGAGGACACCTCACTACCCAGAGTCGCTCGAGCGACCCTACCTATCGCTCGAGCGAGTTTGAAGGCCAAAGCTTTCGGCCATTTGTCGCTCTAGCGAGAACGCATAAGGAAAACAGGGCCAAACTTTGCTCGAGCGACCCCTGGTTGTCGCTCGAGCTACCCCCTTTAAGATTCTCGCTTGAGCGAGAACCAAACCCGCTTGAGCGAGTGAAGTGACGACATTATCCTTTTGTCCTTCTTTTAGTTTCTTTTTTTTTTTCCTCTCTTTGTGTCAAATGTAAGTTACCTTTTAGGGTAACATTATACTTTTCTATGTTTGGGCTTATTCTCACTTGTAGCTACTATAAAACATTTTTATGTAAGCTATTTTGGGCATTACTTATGAATGAATGAAAATGCCTTGCATTGAGCTTGAGATGAGCTTGTGAAGAGTGCATCTTCTTTCCCCATGTGGGTTTGGTGAGAGGCCAAGGGTGAGATGCCCATTTAAGCTCTTGATCTTCTCCTCACCTTCTTTCCCTATTTTGCTTGCTATTTTCTTGCTGTTATTTCCATCTACTTGAGTGCCTAAAACCCTTAAAACCCAAATTCTTGAGCTATCTTAATGTCCATCCTTGTGGATTGATTCTCTTCCATACCCATCGATCCACAACTGTTGTTGGGCTCGAGATCACTCCAATTGTGTCGATTAATCGTTCCCTTTAAAACCCTAGCAAAGGACTATGAGAAACCACATCGATCAACGAGTGAACGCCCCAACCTAGAGGATGCTAGTGTTCTATCTCTAGGATCGCCCCTCCCGAAAGTCTAACGGATCTAGCGTGCCGGATTGGACCCTAGCCGAACCAAGCATGGTCACTTAAGCCGATATCCATGAAACCCTAAGGAATCGCTTTAATTTGTGATTAATCGTTCAATTAATTAGTTTAATTTTGACAATTATCATCTCACAGTCATTTTAGGGTCGTTGTCCCGCGTTAGTTTTGGTATCAGAGCCTAGGTTCTAGGTTAGGGCATTTGTGTGTTCATTTGTGTGCACATCTTGTGTTTGATAAAATTATTCAATCACTTTTGGTTCATAGTTGCTTGTTCATTTTAGAACCTGCATTAGTGAGTCGTGATCACCATGGACACGAGTGATATTGTCGATCTCTTAGGAGCATCCAAGCCACGATGAATGAGAGAATGAGTGCCATGGAGCAAATCCAAACGACCTTAGGTGTCACCAATGAACGATTGCACGACCGATTAGATCGGTTGGAAGGGGTTGATGAGCACCATGACCAACGCTGTGGGTGTGAAGATCTGCGCTTTGAGCACGATGGTCGACATGATGATCAGAATCAGAATCGTAGGGAAGTAGTTCATCGCGGAGATGACTATGATCCGAATGAGAAACTCCTCAAAAATGTTAGAGTTGAGTTTCCGACCTTCGATAGACGAATGAACCCTACGTCCTTTCTCGATTGGGTCTCCCATATGGATCACCATTTTAATTGGTATAAGCATGAACAATAAGCGATGTGTTAGAATCGCCAAGATGAAGCTCAACTGTCAAGTTCGGCTCTTTTGGATCAATGTCGAGCACATAAGAGCGAATGCGGGTCGTGCTCCCATTACCCATTGGGAGGACATGGAGGAGCGACTAACGGAGAGGTATGTTCTTGTAATATCCTGAAAATTTGAGAGTTAAACAGAGACCTAGAGATCCGTGCCCGACTAGTCGTAGGGTTGACCAAGTGATGGCCAAACAGTGGACTCATGAAGGGATGAACTGACGTGATGCCAATATGACCTGAGTGTAGTGTATAGTCTAAATTGGTAGTGGTCATGTACACATATCTCTGGTGTATGTGTTTAACACACAAGCTAAGGAGAGAGGATATAAGGATTTTAATAAGCCTAGTTGCCTTAATTTGGTTGGTGAAAGAGAGTTAAGAAGAGAGAGAGAGAAACCAAGAGGAGTTATTGAGCTAGGAGTTAATGCAAATCAAGAGAAGATTAGAGCATTGAATGTTGGATTCAACGCATGAGGAGCCGTTGAAGCGAAAAGCTGGAACCCTAGCCATCAAACCCAACAAATAAATCCTTTAAGGGATTTATTGAGGTAAGTTTTATTAGATTTCAATACATAAAGAATTGATGAGTTTAATTCAGTCAAGTATTGTTAGAATGATAGATTAAGGACCTAGAAAAGAAAGAAAATTGATAAGGAAAAAGATTTGGAAGAACAGCCCGAAAAGGGGCTGAATCTGGCCAAATCGATTAATCGATTTTGAGAATCGATTAATCGATTTTGGTCTAGAAGTTGAAAAAGCAAGGATGCCCGATTTCGATTAATCGATCTGGAAATCGATTAATCGATTTTGAAATTCGATTAATCGATTTGGAAATCGACTAATCGACTGGGTACCTCCAGTGACTGGAGAGAAAGGACTTGGGGAAATCGACTAATCGATTGGGAAATCGATTATTCGATTTTGGATTTCGATTAATCGATTTGGGATCGACTAATCGATTTCGGACTTTCGACTACTCGATTTGAGAATCGACTTTACCATTTTGGGGATTTCGATTAATCGATTTGGGATCGATTAATCGATTTTGGATTTCGATTAATCGATTTTGGGAATCGATTAATCGATTTAGGGTCGATTAATCGATTTTGGGAATCCATTAATCGATTTCGGCAGTTTCACTTGACTTTCTAATTTGACCTTGAGGTTCATGGAGGGTCTAGGACCTTCTCCATGACATCTTTAATGATATGTTGCATGTGTTATGGTGTACCATAGGTGGTACGCGTGAAAGCAAGCATAAGGAGCCGTGTGGAACCTTGATGCTTGGACCTTCAGAGACTTGAGGTAGGGAACACCTTGAACATGTACTTTAATTGCAAGAGCATGTATGTAGTGATATAGAGATCAAATTGAAAATGTTTTAACTGTGTAAATCTTTGTAAAAATAGGTGTGTGTGTGTGTGACACCAAGAAAGTGATAAAGGCATCAGTGTGATGCGAATAACTGAGACCAAGCAAGTTAATGAAAATGAGGCATCCCCAGGGGATGAGGAAGTGATAAAGGCATCAGTGTGATGCGAGTAATTTAGACATCCCAGGGATGTAAGTAAGATTGAATAACTACTGTTAAGGCCTAACTAATATAAGATAGCACATTTACACGGTGAACAACTATATGTAAAGCACATGCTATTTTTGTTATTTGAGGTTTGATTAGGATACCCCACCGACGTGGCGGGATACTCATGATTGACTCTGCAGGATATCCGTGACCGGTACGGCGGCCAATCCGTATACTAGTGAGGAGGTCTATAAGTACACAGTATTTACATCCTAAGGATGTTGAGATGAGATTTAACCCCGTCGCCTATTGAGAAAGGGGCTTGGGTCGTATTCTTAGGGAATACATTAACAACTGTCTATTTAGACGACGATGGAGGGTATCCCATCGGGGCTCGATGCTATATTGCTCGGGGATTACTTAAGTTGAAGATTTAAGTTTTGCTTTAGGCCTGTTCAGTGTCATTCATGATAAATTAACAGTAAAGTGAGACATGCAAACTACCAGTAAATTTGAATGCAAATTACCATCTTTTAAATTGTTTTTTAGCAAATGCATAGACACATCATGCTTAGAATATCATGGAATATATGTGAGTTTTTGACTTATATGTTCATTGTGTTGTTCCCTATTGAGCTAGGATATAGCTCACCCTTTAGACTATACGTCACAGGTCCCTTATTAGTAGCGGCCGAGGCTTCGGGAGACGTGGATCCGGGTGACTTGGATTACGTGCCTGGGGACGAGTTGGAGTCCCTTCCTGAGGACTTATTCTAGGAGACTCCGCTGAGTACTTTGAGAGAGTAGTTTTGAGAACTCATTGTACGGCTTGGTATGTCAAGTCGTTATTTTGATAAACAATGTAATTTTTTGATATATTCTTTTTGGCGAACCATCTGGGGTGATCTGTTTATCACCGATGGTTCGGATCGGTTCTCTGTTCATGCAGTGGCATGAAAGTAGAACCGTCTTTTGGGTTTATACTTAGAATAGAAATTTACTTCCGCATCGTATAGTATTTGTTCCATTTTGTCTTAATATGGCTTGTTATACCAATGTTTCGTACATAGTCTTGGGGCACGGCCTAGAGGATCGTGCTGATGGCACTGGTTTCGGGGTGCCGAAATCCGGGCTGTCACAGTTCCTTTGTCATACTACCATCGCTTACTTGGCCAATGTCAAAATTTACTCTAAGGTAGTATGCCCGTGACTGAATACATTGGCAAATTTGGGGAGTTCATGATGAGATCCAATGTGTCAAAAGATCCTCAAGTCACATTCTCTAGATTCCTCATCGGATTGCTATTGAAATTGCAAAAAGAGTTGGTCTCTCACCCCATTCACACTCTTGAAGAGTGCTACGCCGTTGTGCAAAACCTTGAACAGTGCTTGAAAATGATGGTGGCGAGACAATTTGAACCACATACTGGTGGCCATCGAGCCGGAGAGGTGAGGCCTAGTGTCGAGAACCCATCTCCTAAGCCTACACAACCCACTCCTATGAATGTGTGGTTGGTGAATCCTCAAAGGGTGGTTCTTAAACCAAGTGTTGTAAGTGCCATGAGTTTGGCCACTTTATCGCCCAATGCCTTATGAGAGACCTCCAAAGATATCTCTTGGTTGAAGGAGAGGTTGACGAGGGAGAAGGAGATGTTGAAGAAGTATATGAGCCGGATGTCACACCTAGTGATGAGGACGGTGATGACGGTGGTCGTGCTTTGGTTGTGAGGTGCGCCCTTGCACAACCTCAATGAAATCAGAGAGATGATTGGCTTAGAGATAACATTTTCTATACTTATGCCAAGTGTGGTAATAAAAGTTGTAAGGTTATCATGGATAGTGGGAGTTGCACCAATGTGGTGTCGAGTCTGTCGACACACACCATCACCCATTTAGGGGTTACACTTGAAGCCCACTCGAGATCGTACAAAGTCGCATGGGTCGACTCCTCATCTATTCTCGTATCCCAAATATGTCTTGTACCGATACAATCAGCCTCTTATTCGGACACCTTGTGGTGCAATGTGGTGCCGATGAATGTGGGCCACATTATCTTGGGTAGGCCTTGGCTCCATGACATGGACGTGACCCTCATCGAATGGTCTAATGTGTGCACGTTCATGCATGAGGGTAAAAAAAATCAAATTAAACCCCTTGCCTCCCAAAACACCATCAGGCAAGAGAGTTGAGAAGAAGGATGGCCAATTGAAGACCATCAATATTGTGAGCCCTTCGGAGCTTGAGAAAGCTTCTTTGGATGAGAATGTGGTGTACGTTATCATCATCGTCGAGCGTGCTTTCGACGAGTCTATGGGGGAACACCCTAATGAGGTTGAGCCGATTTTGAGAGAATTTGTGGATGTCTTCCAGGAAGACTTACTCGATGAACTCCCTCCGATGCGTCATATTCAACAAGCAATAGACTTAGTTCCTGGATCCACTCTACCAAACTTACCACATTATATGATGAATCCGGTTGAACATGTCGAGTTAATGTGGCAGGTTGATGAGCTTCTTCGGAAGGAGTTTATTCAAGAGAGCTTAAGCCCTTGTGCCGCACCTACACTACTCACACCCAAGAAAGATGGGGTACTTGGCGAATGAGTGTGGATAGTCGGGCCATTAACAAGATTACAGTCAAGTATCGGTTTCTTATTCCGAGGCTCAACGACTTGCTGGGTATGATGGTTGGTGCCACTATCTTCTCTAAGATAGACCTCAAGAGTGGTTACCATCAAATCCGAATCTGCCCCGATGATGAATGAGAAATTGCCTTCAAGACCAAAGATGGTCTTTATGAATGGATGGTCATGCCTTTTGGGTTTTCTAATGCACCGAGCTGTAGTCGTTTCTAGACAAGTTCTTTTTGGTGTATTTTGATGATATCTTGATCTATAGTTGTGAGAAGGAGCAACACTTGACCCACCTTTGGCTGGTTTGCGAGACTTTAAGGGGTGAAAGGTTATAAGCGAACTTCAAGAAGTACTCGTTTATGCAACGATCCGCTGTCTTTTTGGGGTTCATCGTCTTGGCCGATGGCATGGCTGCGGACCCGAAAAAAGTAAAGGATATTGTGGAGTGTCCCGAGCCTAAGAGTATTCACGATGTCCGTAGCTTCCATGGGTTGGCTACATTCTATTGTCGCTTCATTCGAAGCTTTAACGCCATTATGGCTCCCATCACCTATTGTATAAGAAAAGGAGAGTTTCAATGGAGCAAAGCCGCGATGAAGGCCTTTGCCGAGATTAAGGAAAGAATGACTTTGAGGTTGCATGTGATGCATCGGGTGTAGGGATGAGTACTTAGCCAAGAAGGCCACTCGGTGGCCTACTTTAGTGAGAAATTAAATGAGGCGAAGCAAAAGCACTCCACCTATGATAATGAGTTTTATGCGGTAGTCTGATCCCTTTGGTATTGGAAACACTACCTTAGACTGCACGAGTTTTCCTCTTTTCTGATCACGAAGCTTTATACTTGCTTCCCAAAAGAAGCTAAACCTGAGGCACACGACATGGGTCAAATACCTCAAAGGGTTCACATTTGTGTTGAAGCACAAAGCCGCAGATGCGCTTAGCCGTCGGGTGGCGACTTTGCAATCCATGAACACCGAGGTCATCGAATTTGAGCGGTTGAAGGTAGAGTATCCCAAGTGCGCAGTTTTTAGGAAAGACCACACCACCCTCCTTAGTGGCCTGGCAAGTACTAGGTATTTGTTCATGGGCAATTGCTTATGCATCTCTCGCACTTCATTACATGACTTTCTCATTTGGGAGTTACATGTCGGAAGAATTGCCGGTCATTTTGGGCTCAACAAGACCATTGTGCTCGTCGAAGATAGATTTTTTTGGCCTAGTGTCATGCAAGATGTCCCCCGGATTGTGCGGCAATGTCGTACCTGCCAAATTTCTAAACAAAGGAAGCAAAACACGAGCTTGTACACTCCTTTGCCGGTGCCTCACACACAGTGGCAAGACATCTCGATGGACTACATGCTTGGGCTTCCCATGACAATGAGAAAGCATAACTCAATTTTTGTTATAGTGGACTGCTTCTCGAAGATGACCTACTTCATACCGTGCTCTAAAACCTCTAATGCAACCCATATTGTGAAATTATTTTTTGGAGAGGTGGTGCATCTTCACAGGTTACCCAAGACCATTTTGTCGGATATGGATGTTGAATTCACTAGTTACTTTTGAAAGACCCTATGGCACATGATGGGTACTATGCTCTGATTCTCATGGCATATTATCCTCAAACCAATGACCAAACCGAAGCTACCAATAGGAGTTTAGGTAATCTCCTTTTATGTCTTGTCGGTGATCGCATTAGGACTTGGGATTCTATCTTGCCCATGGCCGAGGTTGCATATAACAATTCCGTCAATAGGTCCATAGGTATGAGTCTATTTGAGGTGGTGCATGGTCATAGGCCAAGAACACCCCTAGATTTGATCCCTATGTCTGCATCACATCCTACATCAGAGTCCGCAGATGCATTTGCACAACATATTCATAATTTGCATGCCGAAATTAGATGTAAAATTAATTTGAGCAATGATAACTATAAATTATTTGCGAATTTGCATAAGTGCTTCAAAGAATTTCAAGTTGGTGATCATGTGATGGTTCTGGTTAGATCAAAACGATTTCCATCGGGAATCTCGAAGAAGCTCCAAGCCCGCAGTGTCAGACTATTTAGGATTGCGGCAAGGAGTGGTCGTAATGCTTATGTTTTTGAGCTTCCTCAAGATACGGGGGTTAGCTCAATGTTCAATGTGAAGGACCTAGTTCCTTATCTAGGCTCAACCCACCTCCTTGCAATCCTTTTCAAACGTATTCTATTCCTGATTCCAACACAATCAAGCCTACATCGCTTCCTCCTCTAAGCAAGCCGAGAAGAGAGGTAATCGAGATCTTGTGGTTTCCACCCATGGCGACGGGTTTCAAAAATATTTAGTAAAGTGGGTGGGTAAGCCGGAATCTGAGAACACCTGGGTAAACGAAGACGAGGTCCGCCACCAAGCCCGCTCGAGCGAGTCAAGTGATGACATTATCCTTTTTGTCCTTTTAGTTTTTTTTTTTTTCCTTTCTTTGTGTCAAATGTAAGTTACCTTTTATGGTAACATTGGACTTTTCTATTTTAAGGTTTATTCTCACTTGTAGCTACTATAAAACATCTTTATGTAAGCTATCTTGGGTATTGCTTATAAATGAATGAAAATGCGTTGCATTGACTTTGAGATGAGCTTGTGAAGAGTGATTCTTCTTTCCTCAAGTGGGTTTGGTGAGAGGCCAAGGGCGAGACGCCCATTTAAGTTCTTGATCTTCTCCTCACCTCTTTCCCTATTTTCTTGCTTTTATTTCCATCTATTTGAGTGTCTAACACCCCAAAAACCCAAACTCTTGAGTTATCTTGATGCCCATCCTTGTGGAGTGATTCCCTTCGATACCCAACGATCAACAACCGTTATTGGGCTCGAGATTACTCCAATTGTGCTGATTAATCGTTCTCTTCAAAGGACTATGAGAAACCACATCGATCAATGAGCGAACGCCCCAATCTAGAGGATGCTAGAGTATTATCTCTAGGATCGCCCCTCCCGCAAGTCTAAACGGATCTAGCTCGCTGGATTGGACCCTAGCTGAACCAAACATGGTTACTTAAGCGGAAATCCACGAAACCCTAAGGTATCTCTTTAATTTGTGATTAATTGTTCAATTAATTAGTTTAATTTTGCCAATTATCATCTCATAGTTATTTTGGGGTCGTTGTCCCGCGTAAAAAATTTTCATTTTTTATTTATTAAAAATAAAATAACTATATTTAGATGTATAAAATATAAATATAACAGTTTTCACCATGCAACATTGTTGTGTTGAGAAATAGGAAAGCCATACTTGATTGTTGTACTATTGACACACTTTCACAAATTTCCAGCAATCTTTGGTGCACAAATATTTCACCCCTATGGGCTCTCATGAGTCTTACTGCCTGACTTCCTGTTTCCCAAGCTTGAATTATGTTACGATACTCCCTTATTTAATTGTTCGTGTGGACTTCATTTTCGTAGGGCTCCACTCTCAGTGTATAAAGATACAGACTTGGGAAGTACGAAGAAGCATCAATCTGATCAGAAATCCTTCGAAAGTGCAGTGAAATCATGGCGTACACTTGGAACACGAGTGGAAAGAAACAAAGAAAATGCTGCCATCCCTACCAAGTGGACATCTTATAAGGTTCATAATTTATTTTGCTCCAATGTTGCTTCCATTTGTAACAATGGCAAGAACAGGACCAATATTTCATATATATATATATATATATATATATTTTTTTTGAGCAGATTCCTCCAAGGGGTCAGGTCAGAACAGGAGCAGCAACTCCCAGCACTTGCATTGAGGTTTTTGTTGATGATGAATGTGGAGAGTAAGTAATCTGGTATCATCGATGGATTTAACTAGTATATATCATTTGATGTGGATGGTGAGAATGCTATTTTGTAGTTTTTAATTGTCTTGATTTAGTCGTATTGGTAAAAGTTATTCCCCCCCTTCTTTCTCCATTATCACCTTGTCTCAGGGGTTGGCCCTTTTGTCTGATTTCATATATTCAAAACCTTCTGCAGAACTTTGTTATAACAATAAATTTAATCGAAAATATTTATTTCAACCTAGATTCTATATCCAATGAGGTTAATTTTAGGATCACTGGTTTTCAGAGGAATCAACTTGAAGTGACTTCTTAGTCACCAAATCCTATCGAAAGCTGACTGACACAGATTTTAGGATCCCCAAATCCATAACGATCAGAGTTTTGGAATCTGATGATTAAAGATATTGAAGAACCTTATTAACCTCATGATGCATCTAAGGAGAGTCAATCACTTATTTTCAAATTTATGTGAATATTTCAATTAATATAATAACATTCCTTATTCTCAAACATCTCTTATATTTATCATATATACAAGTTTATCACCATGATGTCCTATTTTTTTTCTTCTTTTTATATTTTTTCTCCTCATCAATGCAAGATTTTGTAATTCAGAATGTAATTACTTTCTCTTAATATATTTACTTAGGAGTATTCATCACGCTTCCTTCTACATTTTTTTTTAATTATCAGAGTACGATCAACGGATAATGTTACTGAATGCACAAAGCTGTCATTGCTACAACTTCGACGAGGGGACAGTCGAGACTTTACAAAGTATGCAACATAGAACCCTCTCTCTCTCTCTCTCTCTCTCTCTCTCTCTCTCTCCTTCCCTCCCTCCCTCCCTCCCTCTCTCTCTCTCTCTCATATTGGGATGCTGATCAGTAACCTGATTGACCGTTACTTCTTGCATTGAGCAGGGAAACAGAGCTGTTGAAAGAAAACCCGTTACGCAATTTTCCTCTAAACAGTCTTCCCAGATAATCATCAGCCAATAAACATGTCATATATATATATATGGTTGTGGATGAGCTTGTCTAACTACATTTCATGTCCTGCTGTCTCTGTTTTTTGAATTACTTTCCAATTGTTGTATTATTCTTGAATATTGGTTGGCAATTAGACAGTCACATTTTAAATGGTTTCAATTTGATAAACTCTGTAGCTTCTTTCTTGTACTCATCGATCTGAACCTTCCAATTGGGAATGCTATATATCGGGTGATAAAAGTTTCACCATTCAAATATTCTTCACCGTCTGATTAATGGAAGAAAGTTTGTGATCATCGGTCAAACTCTAAATCTTTTTATTTGTACACAACACACTCTGAAGGGAGTAGAAGACATTCAAATTAGGGAAAATGGCAGACAACTGCCTTTAAACGGATCATGCCATGACCGTCTACTTCTAAGGCCAAGTGGAACCTGGATTTGAGCAATTGAAGTCATCAATATGGGAGTTCATATATGGAACAAAATTGAACCAAAAATTACTTTGTATGAGCATGCAACACTTTTGACATGTTCAGTGATTTGGTGCTTAAAAAAAGGAAAATTTCAAATGGCAGGCAGGTTTATCAGGCAAAGTGCAGGCAGCTGATGTTGTGCGACTTGACTAGCTACCCCCACCTGCATTGCTTAGGCCCTACTACACTTGCAGCCAATTGCATCGTGCCACTTCAGCTGCCTGCACCTTGCACAAAACAAGCTTGCCATATAACACTCTTTTTGGGATTGACTTGAGTGCTGCTGGTGGCACTCGGCAATAATTTTGTGATCATGAATTTTTGTTATTGACATTAAGAAAAAGAAAAAGTAGGAAATGACAGACATTTTATGGATTGTTCCACAACTGATTCTTAAGCGTGCCCTAGAGTAGCGATGTAGATTCGATTTACCTAATTGAACCGTTATAAAAAATTTTGGATTTCGGTATGGTTCAGTATTTATTTATTTAAAATATTTTTTTGTTCAATTTCCCAAATATAAACTGGAAAAAACTGGCTCGGTTGTGTTTGATTACAGTGCCTTTTTTTTTAAAGACAAGTCTTCCCGTTTTCTAATCCTACCAAATTGATTTTCGATTTTTGCCACTCAAAATTGAAACTGAACTGAAACAGAGTAGGTGATCGGTTCAATTTGACCAGTTTTTCGTTCGAATATGGATTTCGAGTTAAAACTTGCATCCCTATCCAAGAGTAGGCATATGTGGGTGGAACATATGGGATCATGGGTTTTGAGCTACGTCTGATCCCTTGTTCAAGGCCAAGAGTGAGCGCAAGCTTTGTATTATGCATAGTGCATGACTGAAACAAAAAATTTGAACCGAAATTTCGGCTGATAATTTCCCCTCCATATATTTGAACCAAAATTTTGGTTCAAGTTATCGATTCGGTGGGACCGAAACAATTCGGCTGATAACTTGAGTTATCGGCTAAAATTTTGAACCATGATGCCCACTGTTGTCATATCTGATCGCATATGCCAACCCAACTCATCCTGTCACATATGACATATGCGATAGAGATAATATGCCATCACACATACTTTATATGATGACTCCAATGGTCATATTTATGATCGTTGGAGCTTTTTTAATTTATTTTTTGTTTTTAGGCCTTCCCAAAGCTTATAAATTAGAGGTTTCTCTTCCTAATCCATATCACATTCATCCAAGGTTTAATTTGTGTCTCATTGATATCTTTTTTGAGTTTTTAGTGCTCATTTTCTCTCTCTTTTAGGTCTTACACTTATGGGCTATATACTTATATTATGTATTTTTATTTATCATTCTGGGCACTATAAAATTAATAGAGCATAAAATTAACACAAATATATTACTTTTCAATATGAGAAACTTTAAAAATTTATTGAGATTTTTTTAAAAAATAATTTTTTTGTATGCTATAGCACAATCGAATATAAAGCCTGCATATGCAATAAGATTATGCCATTGCATAGGACTGCATATGCCATATAACTATATTGGCCATGCCCCAAAATCTGGAGGCTTGAAATAATCTTTCCTCATGATTGATAAATATTTGTTTGTTAGGCTGGTAGTTGTGAGCCTAGCAAACATTAGTTAGAATCCTTTCTTTGTCACAAGTGCTTAGTGGATATCTGAGGGCGCCTATATCTGAAGCCCACTAACTGCTTGAAATCAGATGGTGGAAATTGTTTTTCACACAATGAAGCTCGAGACCACAATAAGATCGTCAGATGACCAGATTTTAATTCTATGCGAAACAAATTTTTAAAAAATTGCCCTAAAATCAAGTTGAAACCTCTATTCGTGCCAATATGAAAGCACCCATGGAAATCACTTTGAGAAAAAGAAACAAAAAAGAAATTTTGGCACCTTTTATAAAAGAGGGCACCCGCCATCATTTTATTATTGGGGGTACCCACATGTATATATATATATATATATATATATATATATATATATATATAGGGAGCCGGTTAGGTCCTCCAATGACGGACGGTGACCGTCCTCCAAGTTCCACGTGACACCCAAAACACTTTTGGGGTGTCATGTGGAGCATATGTGGACAGTTTAGATCAATATTAAAAAAAAAAAATTTTAAATCCACAAGTCAAAGTTTGAGGGTTTTCATTGGTCCACATTTCACGGTTCAAAATATACACGTTGGAGATGAGTTAATTTTTTTTTTTTTCAAAGATGATCTAAGCAATGCACCCAAGGTCTATATGGTACCCAAAAAGTGTTTTAGGTGCTACGTGGAAGGTTGGAGGACGGAGGCCTTTTCCATATATATATATATATAGGGAGCCGGTTAGGTCCTCCAAGATCCACGTGGAACTCCATGTAGCTTCCAAAACACTTTTTGGGTGTCACGTGGAGCACAGGTGGACAGTTTAGATCAATATTAAAAAAAAAATTCGAAAAAAAATTTTTAAACCCACAAGTCAAAGTTTGATGATTTTCATCGGTCCACATTTCACGGTTCAAAATATACATAGTGGAGATGAGTTTTTAATTTTTTTTTTTAAAGATGATCTAAGCAATACACCCAAGGTCCACGTGGCACCCAAAAAGTGTTTTGGGTGCCACGTGGAGCTCTACGTGGAAGTTTGGAGGACGGAGGCCTTTTCCATATATATATATATATATAGGGAGTTAGGTCCTCCAATGGAGGACAGTGACCGTCCTCATAGATCCACGTGGAGCTCCACGTGATACCCAAAACACTTTTTGAGTGCCACGTGGAGCACAGGTGGGCAGTTTAGATTAATATTAAAAAAAAAAATTTTGATTTAAAAAAAAAAATCACAAGTCAAAGTTTGACGGTTTTCATTGGTTCACATTTCACGGTTCAAAATATACACGGTGGAGATGTGTAACATCCTTGAGTTTTGACCTATGAATTGTACGCCTCGATATGCGTGCCTGACGATCCGTACGTTGATGACTGTATCGATAGACTATGTGATGTCTATAGATCAAATCCAACGGGTCGGATTTCGTATAGATAGGTTAGGTTATGAGCTATTAAACCGCGTACACCCAACCTTGGTGTAACCGCTTTGTACCAAAGCCTAGGGCTTGGTTATAAAGGGAAATAAATACCACTAAACGGTTTGCATTCAATGCCCTCTTTTACTGCTTATGATTTGAAGTTAAGAGGAGAGAGGGTGAATCAGGCGTCGACTGTGAATTAAATGGGTGATCGATCCATCCTCGAAGCTAGTAGTTGAGGGCTTTGAGTGACGAACAACCGTTGTTCGCATGGTGGAATCCTAATCCGACCAAGAAACAAGGAGCGAGGATTCGGATGGGATCAAGGCGCGAAATTAGGGATAGATTTTGAAATATGCTTTAGTTATGATTTTTATTTAATTTGAAATCAAAGAATCATAAGAAAATGATTTGATTTGAGAAAGAGAAGAGAAAGAATACGAAAAAACTAAAGAATAGAGAATAGGTTTATTTTGACCGATTGAAATATAGTTCGATCGATCAAAATGCACTTAAGAAGGAAGAATTCGAAGTCTGAAAGAATTCGTTCGATCGAAATGAATTTCGATCGAACGAAGTGTGTTTCAATTGATCGAATTCAACACTCGATCGATCGAAATGCATAGAATAAAGATTTTGGAAAAGTCTATTGTGAGAATTCGACCGATCAAAATATCTTCGATTGATCGAATTAAAATTCGTTCGATCGAACTGTGTTAGTTGTCATTTAGCTCCTGAGGAATTTGACCGATCGAAACAGTTTCGATTGATCGAATTATGTGATTTCGATCGACCGAATTGGGATTTGTTCGATCGAAAAGCGTAATAATCATTTGTCTCTGAGAGGATTCAACTAATCGAAATTATTTTCGATCGATAGAATTTGTGATTCGTTCGATCAAAATGGCAGAATCGTTCAATCAAATTGAGAGGTGAAATATGCTTTGGGGAGTTCGACCGATCGAAACGAGATTCGATCGATCGAAAACAGGTTTTGATCGATCGAAAATAGGTTTCGATCGATCGAAAACGGGTTTCGATAGGGATTCAATCGATCGAAATTGCCAGATTTTGAATTTTGTCAAGTTTGGATTGTGAGATTTTGAGGGAAGTTGTCAGAGTATGTTTAGTATAGTTCTAATGTGTGAACCATGGATTTTATATGTTTAAGTGACCTGACATTGTGTGACGAAGGACAAGCCCAAACGATGGATTGAGCGCGTGCGGGTTAAGATTTTGAGGTAGGGAACACTTGATATCATGTGCATTTACGAAATTAGCATGTGTGTTATGTCATGATGCAAAAAATGGATTCAATCTTGTGAATTTCGTTTATAACTTCAAATTAAAAAGGCATGTGCATCCTTATGTTTCCGAATTGTGCAAGTGTTATGGAATCTTTCGAGATTAATTCTGATTTATGTATGTGGGTGTGATGTTTGCATTTCGTTCTGACCTTTGATATGAACTATAATTATCACTTTACACGGCGATAAACTATATGTATGCACATCAGTTTAAGTTTATGTGAATACTCAATCGGTATGACGGACAATCTGTACACTTTTGTGCTATGTGGTTTGTGACTCTTACCGTATAACGGTAATTATGTTCAGCCAAGTGTCCACCTTTTTGAGACTTGAATATATGTGAAAAAGGATTTATATAAGCGACGATGGTGGGTATTCCATCGGGGGCTTGAGGCTATAGTTCCTCATTCTAATATTTTAAGTAAAACATTTTAATTTTTTTTTTTTCATATATTGGAATGAAATGAGAGCATGTGTTTGAATTTCAAACAAGCATTGTATGTGCATTTCATGTCATGATAATCACATTGTGCATATATTCTGAAAAACTTTGCTTCATTATGTCATAAGATATATGTTGATGTTATATAAACATGCTATAAGTTTTTCCCTACTGAGCTTAGATGAAGCTCATACTTCGACTACATGTCACAGGTTCAGGTGAAGGGATTGGAACAGAGATCTTGGAAAGGGAGGATCCTAAGTCATCACCTGGTGAGGATCTAGAAGAACTTCCGCCTGAGTGCTGTTTTCTTTGTGCGATGCCAAACATAGCTGGCCTTAGGTTGAGAGAGTAGTATTTTAATACGATGTGAAGCATACTTGTTTTAGACAATAATTGTAAATTAATTTTTTTTGGTGAACCAAGTTTCAGTAAGGAATAGTCCTTACTAGTGGTCCTCATCGGTTCTCTTTCCATAGGTATTCATATGGAATTAGAACTGTCGTTTTGAGCTTTTGTGGAATAGTACTGGTTCCATTATGTCGTTATGATGGTTAGTTAGCATGGTTCTACTTTATTTCCGCTGTGCAACGTGAGGCTATGTAATGCGTTCGGGTTCGACCTTAGCGCTAGCCCACTGATGGTGCGGATTTTGGGGTGTCGAAATCCGAGCTATCACAAAGTTTTAAAATTTATTTTTTTCAAAAATGATCTAAGCAATGCACGCAAGGTCCACGTGACACCCAAAAAGTGTTTTGGGTGCCACGTGGAGGGTTGGAGGACGGTGACCGTCCTCCCATGGAGGATGGAGGCCTTTTCTATAAGTATATATATAGGAAAAGGGGTCCATCCTCCATGGGAGGACAGTCACCATCCTCCAACCTTTCATGTGAAGCTCCACGTGGCACCCAAAATATTGTTTCGATGCCATGTGGACCTTGGGTGCATTGCTTAGATCATCTTTGAAAAAAAATAATTTAAAACTCATCTCTACAGTGTATTTTTTAAACCATGAAATGTGGACCAATGAAAATCGTCAAACTTTGACTTGTGGGTTAAAAAAAAAAAATTATATATATTTTTTTTAATATTGATCTAAATTGTCCACCTGTGCTCCACGTGGCACTCAAAAAGTGTTTTAGGTGCCACGTGGAGCTCCACGTGAATCTTGGAGGACGGTCACCATCCTGCATTGGAGGACCTAACCGGCTCCCATATATATATATAATGATTGTTTTTTTCATTTTCCTCTCTTTTATCCTTATCTTTCTTGGTCAATATCGACAACCGCAATGACGACACAGGCATCACTGAATCAACCTCTTCTTCTTCTCTCTCTCTCTCTCTCTATATATATATATATATTGATTTTTTTGTTTTCATTTTTCCTCTTTTTGGTTTTCTTATTTTTCTTCGTCAACTTTGGAAGCAGCAACGACACACTGTCACTGAATCAACCTCTTCTTCTCAACTCCAATCAATCGCAATGATGATGTTGACATCACAGAACACCCTCTTTTGCTTTTTTTTTTTTTTTTTTAATGTTCTTCTACAACTCTAGCAAGTCGCAATGGCGACGCCAGCATTAATGAAGCACCATCTTCTTGTTCTTCCTAAACTCTGATGAAAATTGAAAAAAGAAACTAATCATAGAAGAAAAAAAATCCCTAAAACCTAAAAAACGAATCGTGAATTCGTAATAGTAGGCACCCACCATTAGATGTTATAATATGACGGTACCCACTATCAGATATAAAATACTTATAGTCGGTGCTTACTACCAATTTTTTACAACTGGCTGTGGGTACTCGGTACCCACTGTCTTGAATTTAGGGGTAGTTTTTTACGAGTTTTTATTAATTTTTTAGATACTGTCAAAGGCTAAATTCCCTTTTAAATACTTGGGCAACCCTATTGGCACTAATAATTACGAAGCTCCAAATGGGACCCGATAGTTTCTAAGGTTAAGAATAGATTGAGTGGATGGAAAAGTAAGTTAATCTCCAAAGGAGGGAGACTTATTCTGATTCAATCGGTTATTATTGCTATTCCTACTTATTTTCTCTTCCTTTACAAGTGCCCCCCCACAGTTTGTAATGAAATTAAGAGGCTTGAAAGGAATTTCCTTTGGGATAATCTCAGAGGAAAAAATAAACTCAATTTCATAAGTTGGGATAGGGTCTCGAAACCCAAAAGCTCAGGAGGCCATAGTATCTGTTCAATTGAGGATATGAATAAAGCCCTTCTTATGAAATGGTGGTGGCGCTTGGGAGACGGTTCTGACCATTGGTGAAAAGAAATTGTCATTAGCAAATACCGTATGTGCCAAAAAGGTTGAGAAATTAGCGACAAAAAATATAGAACCTTTTGCTGGTGGTAGAGAAGTGTTCTACAGGTGAGAGAAGACTTCCTAAAAAATATTCTTTTTATTTGTTGTAAGAGGGACAACATTCATTTATGGTCCGATAGATGGCTTGAAGGAGAATCGAAGCTGAATTCAAAGTTTTCAAACTTATTCAATATCGTCGTTGATCCCAAAATCAAACTAAGCGATACCTTTAGTTTTGATAATCCCACCTAGTGGCATATCAGTTTCAGACGAAGACTTACCGATGTTGATATAACTGAGTACTCCTTGTTATCTGACGTTATGGATAATGCTAAGTTAGAACTGGATGACGACGATCGCAAAGTTTGAAATTACGACAATTAAAGAAGCTTTTTTGTTAAATCAACTTTCAAATGCCTGTAGCCATAGCATCAAATCTTGGATTGGGCTTTTATTTGGGATTACTATATCCCAACAAAAATAAGTTTCTTCTTGTGGACGGTCTGCTGGAACAAACTTCCTACTATCTCTAATCTCATTAGAAGAGGCATACAAATTGATCAAAAGTGTTTCTTTTGTGATTGCGCGGAAGAAGACATCGAGCACCTTCTCCTTACTTGTGAGAAAATTTGGCCTATATGGGGGGTTCTCTTTACAACCCTTAGTATCTCATCTTGCATTCACAAGAACATTGTCATATTTCTTTCTAGCTGGGATCAATGCGATGCTACGGGTATCAAGAAATGGATATGGGACCATCTCCATATTTTCACTCTTTAGCACATTTGGATATCTCAGAACAACATCAAATGGAACAACTCTTCGTTCAGTGCTAAGAGGCTCATTCAAGATAGTTTCATCACCGTTTGCAATTGGGCGATTGCGGATGACAAATGCGACTCTTTTCTATTCAATATTAGAAGCTTCAAAGTGGAGCAACTGTTATCTTTTCTTCACTCTTTGTAGCGGGGGTCTCTTTTCTTTGTTTTTTGGAAGTTTTTTCCTGGATATTCTAGTTTCTCCCGGGTGTTAGTTTTTTCCCATTTCTCTCGGGTTTCCTAAGCCACCCAAGTACCTATTCTGGTTTACTCCGGGAAGTCCGATTTCCAGGTTACAATGCTTGGGTGCTTCCTAGTGTATTTCTTTGACCACTAGACGAGCTTTTACACAGTTCAATAATACATTTTAATAAAACAACTGAAAAAAAAAAAAAAAGTCATCTGAGCGTAATGGCTGCCAAAATGAAAATACTTATAACAATAATAGGAGGAGAATATAACTCTGAATTATTCAATGAATTAATTACAAAAAAAAAGAAACTAGGAATTATTCAATGAAGATTGTAAAGAAAAGATAATCCAATACCCTTTTGACTATTGTTTGTGTTGACTTTCCAAGTGGGCGATCCAGATTTGCCTATCCCATAATATAGCATATGCTAAAGAAGACAACCCAAATCTGATAAATCCCAACTACTAACAAAAAGGTACCCATATTTTAATCCCATCCCTCATTATTGACAAAAAAATATATACCATAAAACAAAATAATGATGTGAAGAGATAAGATAAAACTTGCAGTATGGGACTCATTCAATGACCTCAACAGCTTCTCCTTCACCTTCCTATTAAAACCCATTTCTTTGGTTCACCAGATTCACTGCTTTGGCTTCTGAATTTTGTGTTTCACAGTCTACCATTTCAGTTTGTAACTTGGGGAGTTCAGAGTTCCAAACCCATTGAATCCTATATCTTCTAGCGGTACGCCTTTTGAGACACCTGAATCCCGTGAAAGTTGACTACATATAAAGGATTATGAACCATCAAAATATATAAAAGTCAGCTTTTGACTGGATCTGGTGGTGCGTTACTTTTATCAGATAAAGGAAATATTGGCTATGGAACGAGATCTGGGTCAACAATCGTCGCCATCACCGACGTTGCCTGTTCTATCGAGATTGGAGCGAGTCGAACGTTTGGTAATGGGTCTTCAGTTGCCAATGATTTCTTGTTTTATCGGCTAGGGATATCGGGTCGACCCGAAGTCCGACCCACCCAACCTGAACTTTCTTTTCCTGAGTTGAGCACATAAACTTGACCTGTCAGGGTGGGTGGTCGGGCATGAAGAATATGACCCGACCAGACTCGGGTTGGGAAAAAATTGGGTCGGGTCAGTTTTTGGGTAGGGCGTCGGGTCTTTTGTGTTGGATCCGGAATATACCCTTGCGCATTTGCGTGGTTCACAGAATTGATGTCATGAGCCCATTCTAGAAAAATGGTGCCAAGTTCACAGAACTGAACTGGTGGCCCATTAACTCTAAAGACTGAATGGGCCGGGTTCATTACCCTATATCTAGGGATCTCAATGGGCTGGTCTGGGCCGGATTCGGGCCAGGCCGTAAATCGGTCGATATAATTAGGCCTCTAGGAGCTAGCCCATTTCTTGTCCGATCATTAATCTGGTTGGATTGGGCCAGCTCATTATGAATCGGGTCTACTTACCTTATCCTATATTAGGCTAAGGTGAGGCTGCCGGCCCATTTATATATCGGGCTTACTTACCTTAGCCAATACCCAGCCCATTGTGGGCTGGGGGATCTCAAGCCCGGCCCACTGATACCCCTACCTAGCACCTCTATCTAAAGCTTTCATGGGGCCCATTACCCATCCTGCCTAAAACTAAGTCAGGCATATAAACTTGTACTGTCGGGTCAAAGTAGGCGGGTCAGTCTGACCCAACCTTTTATTCTGGTTGGGTCATGTCAGACAAATGCTTTGGCTATTGGGGTGGGTGCCCCATTCAATTTGGTCAGGCACTCACTGACAACCTGTGTTGTTTGATGGTATACCCATAATCTGAAGACCTACGGTGTCGAAAATTGGAACGAAAAAAAAATGTCTATCATGTGATTCAGAACGGTCAAAGCCTTATAAAATAAAGGGATACTTTGTAAATCTGCAAAATTAGTTTAAACCTTGATTTTAAAGGGCATTAAGTGCTTTGAATTACATGATAGACATAGTTTTTCTGTCCGAATCTTCAACACCATAAATTGGCATACATTAAACAGTACACATAATGACTCCACATGGCACACATCTAAAAAAGTGGCATGTTTCAAGGGCAGCTTAAATGATTTGAACCTCAGGTAACCCTGCAGTTGAATTCTATGGAAGGGAGAAGGAGTCCATTAGAAATGCCTTCAGTTGCAACAGAGGAAGAGAATGAAGAAGAAGTGGGGAAGCAATGCAAGCCCTTGTCATCTGCACTTGAGGAGGTTCATTTCAAAGGTACACTAATGGAGCGTGTTGCAATGATCGAGATTCGAGTGCTAAAGGTAAACACATTTAAATCCATGTCTATTCATCTAAGACCATTCAAAACTATTTTGGATCCATAACTAGCACCCCTCTTTTTTGTATTCTTCTACTTGACATTAGGTAGCTGACCGGTGTTGAAGTTTAGTCTCACATCGAGCATTCATAGTCTTGTCTTTCCTCTTATAAGATCCTGGGCCCCTCCACTCATAGTCAATTGGATTTGAGATGGATGCCCAAATATTTCTTGGTATCAGACCAGACCAGTTCAATTCTTGATTTGGTTCAATCTGGCCAACACATGTGAGGGCATGTTGAAGTTTAGTCTCACATCGGATATTCATAGCCGAAATTTTTTATTTTTACTGATACTTTTACAAATTATTGTTGATGGGGCTAAACAATGATTTTATTAGGGTATTACTTTAGACTTTTCCTGATGTTCTTACAAATTATTGTTGATGGGGCTAAACAATGATTTTATTTGGGTATTACTTTAGACTTTCGTCAGCTTCATTCAGTTGGAACATCCCTTAGGCCCTGTTTGGCGTGGCTCCAACTTCTAGACTTTATAATAAATTTCAACAAATGCCAAAGCCCGAAGCCGATTTGGGCGGCTTCCAATTTTTGCCCTAATTTCAGCATCAAATATGATTGTGGGTACGGGGCAATGGGCTGGGTAGCCTGACCGAACATTTAGGTCAGCCCGATATAAGGAGGGTTTGGGCTAGACATAAAGCTCACGGGCTGGGCTTGGTCTAGCATTTTCAGTCCAAAATATATATAGACTCGGGCTTAATCTTTTAGGCCCGCTGGGCTCTCATATGCAATATGAGTATTAAGTTTCACTTGTAATATTTTGAAAAAGAAAAAAACATAAAGAACTATATATTTTATATTTTTAGACTCGTAACTTTTTTGAAAATAGATTTATAAATAAATGGGTAGGTCACTAGGGCTGGGGAGGCTTGAGCTTTGAAACTTTAATTGAGGTTGGGCTTAGGCTTGGTGCCATATGCCTGTCATAGGCCCAAATCAGGCTAGGGCCGAGTTTAAATTTGTCAGGTCGGGCTTGGGCTTACTCTAGCCCAGCCCAAGCCCAGCCCAAGCCCCGCCCATTGCCACCCCTATTTGTGGCTAGTTATTTTAAGTGAAGTCAGTGAAGGAAAGCTGAGTTAAAGAAAGTTTAGGTCTCTCAAAATTTGTGACCCAATTTTTGCCGCTAAAGCAGCCGCTTCACCGAAGTCAACCTTAGCTGATCCAGATCATCTTATTTGATTTAATTTCCTTTAATGTCGAAAGAACTTCCATGAGGCCGGTGGGTAGGAATTTGAACTCAAAATCACATAATAAGAGCACTCTTGCTTATCTAATTTGGACCACTGTCTCTTTTTGTAGTTTAGTTGTCCTTTTGTAGGCTCTTAATCAGATGGTAGAAATTGTTTAATCTCATGATGGCCGAGCGAACCAAATTAGAGACTGACTCTGATATTGTGGCCAAGTGTACAATGTGTTCCATGAGAAGCACTTATTTTGGTATCACTGAAACCATCCAATCAAAACATTTAAATATGAACATGTGGCCTAAAGTGAGTGCTTCTCATGCTTTATCTATAAATATTTTTTTTATATCTCAAAAAAAATTAATTTTGTGGTCAAATATAAAAATTTTCAATAGCAAAATTTTGAATTAAAAACAAGTATTTTTGACTCATGAAAAGAAGGGCAAAAAGGTTTTATTATAGTTTATTTTCTAAACCGTACACGGAGTGGTGAATCTTTAAAGAATGTAATGCAACTCGTGATCAGATGTGATGCCACATTGTGATCTAACATCCGTGTGCAATGTTTTTGAGATGCACATAGGATGTATTTTCTCATTCCTCTTCCATTATACCACTATTGTATTATGTTATTTTACCTTGTAAAATGAAATGACTATTACCTATATATTTTAGGGCTTTTTTTGCAAATACCCTCTTATGTTATGCTAAAATTGCATAAAACTTTCTAAATTATATCTATTTATCTTACACCCCCTATTTTTATGTTTTCTTTACAAATACCTATGTTGTTAAATGAGAGTTAATTAGGCGTCATTTCTTCAATTAAATGACATATTTGCCCTTACTTAATATTATATACAAAATGGCTATTGTATTTTTTATAAACTTTGACCACATTTTAAGAGGTGAATAAGCATTGGATCCTGCCCAAAATTTTTGGGTGGAACATGATTGATCTCCTCTAAATTTTCGTGTTACCAAATTTTCAATTTGAGTATCCATGATGCTCAGTTGGTTCGTACCGATGGTAGGGGTTGGGATGGTACCAACGGGGATAACATTTTAACGCTACCCACGAGTCAAGTGAGCGTCATGCAAGGATCAAAATTTCAGTCATAAAATGTATTGGACTCAACTTTTCAGCCGAAATTTCGATAAAAATTTCAATTTTCGGCCGAAATTTTGATCCAAATTTTTGGTTTTGGTCATACCCGAAATCAAAATTTTGATACTTGGCGTCATGGACACCGAAATTGAAAATCAGATAACAAAGCAACTTATAAGAGATCAATCATGTTCCACCCAAAAAATTTGGACAGGATTCAATGCTTATCCACCGTTTAAAATGCGGTCAAAGTTGGAAAAAATACAATTACCATTTTGTATATAATATTAAGTAAGGGCAAATATGTCATTTAATTGAAGAAATGACGCCTAGTTAACTGTCATTTAACGGCAGGGGTATTTGTAAAGGAAACATAATAGTAGAGAGTGTAAGGTAAATAGGCATAACTTAGAGGGTTATGCAATTTTAGCATAACATAGGAGGGTATTTGCAAAAAACCCTATATTTTAACCAGGGATGAAGATGGGTGGGGTTAACTTGGCGGGTCACTGGGTCAAGTGACCCGACTCAACATGGGTTGGGTTTGGGTTCAGATTTTTAACCTGTTGCTCTTTCGGGCTGATAATTTTCATCCATTTAGTAAACGGCTTAGATCAGATTAAGGTTTCTTGATCCAAATCTGGCACCCTCCCTTATAGTTCAACCTTGTTTGCCAGATGTGACCCGATCCAAATTCTTACTAAGTGGGTCTGGTCGGGTTTAGGTTGAGAGTGTCAATAACCGGGTCGGATTGGACTCAGGTTGAGGATCAAGGGTGACCCTGACCCGGCCCAAAACCCGACGGGTCTGCACCATAGTTTTAACTCCATGTGTGATATGAAATGATCAATTCTCCATTTTGTTTTATCAGCTAAGTACGGAGATGGAAGAAGGTAGCATATCAAGGTCAAGCTCTTCCACAGCCCTACCATCTGACAACAATAAGCCTTCTTTCTCTCCAAAGGAGAAACCAAGTCATCAGGTAAAAAGATGCATCTCATTTGGTAGTAGGTAGTAAGGCTCGATCACCGATGATTGTGTTCGAGTCATCGAGTTTGTATTAGGTACACGGGCCAATCTTATTCAGCTTGCACAAATAAACTTTCAGATGTGCACATATTTCAGATACCCTTGAAATTTGTGTAAGTACATTGTTGACCACACGATGAACTGAGATCGGTTCAAGCACCATCAGCAGTACACAGCTCATGTATCTAATGCAAAATGTTAGGTCTAGGGCTATCAACGGTATGAGTTGACCTCATCATTGTCACCGAATCTGGGTTTGGCAATAAGTCGGCAAAAGAGAAATTCAGAAAAATTCGGTGAAACTTTGGAAAGTTCTAAAAAAATCAAGAAAAAAAAAAACAAACTATGTGGCACCCAAAATACTATTTTGGTGTCACATGGAGCAGGAGTGTTTCATTTAGATCATCTTTCAAATAAAAAAAAAATTCAAAAATTTACCTACACTGTTTTTTTATTTCTTAAAATTCAGACCATTTAGATCGGTCAATATTTGACTTTTGCCTCAAACAATTATTTTTTCATTTTATTTTATAGAATTGATCCATACAATGCATCCAACCTCCACATAGTACCAAAACGTGTATTAGGCAATGAGTCAAATTGTGTATCGGTATCGGATATCGGTTCATGGAAGACCGATATCTATCGGCTGATACCGATACGAATAGGTATAGCTGCACCTTTAAAAACTTGTACAGCCTGACATCCTTTCTTTATTATTTATTTTATTACTTTTAAAAAAGATTAAACAAAAAAATGGATTTTTGCATATACCCGTCGAGCTATGTCGTATTTGCACTCCACCCCCCGTGTTTTACCTATTTGCACTGCGGCCCTTGCTTTTGTCTTTCTTGTACGCATAACACCCTCCAATGATGGATCATTACAAGGCAATCGTTGATCGATACAGAATCTTTAATTATTTTAAAAGAATAAGGGAGCCGTTACTTGCACTCGCTTTTCAAATGATTGCACCACCGAATTTAAAAGAAAGATTTGTAAGTTTGGTGACCTCTACTATATAAAAACACCATCTAAGCCGTTTGATTTGAAGGCCATGATTTAAAGATATCAATTATAAAAGATTAGAACAAAATATAATTTTCATCATTTGATTAAATGGAGTCAAAGGCTATTATATAATTCATCAGTTGACTACAATAAATCATATGACATGTATCATGTTTTCTTCCAAGTTTATGTACCAGATCTTTATTGATCATGATCTTCAAATCAGACGGCCCATATTACATTTTTACATATCACATGTCCCTAAAATACCAAGTCTTTCTTTAAATTTTCACCCACTCTAATCATTGTATTCTTGCCCATTAACACATCAAGCGAGTTACAAATGGTGCTATTTAAAAGCAACGCCACCAATTAGCACTACCGTGTTCTTGCCTATCACCATAACCAGACAAGCAATCTTGATCATGGTGAAGAGATTGCAGTGGGTTTTAATGGGGGTTCACTATATTGCAGAGATTTTAAGTAGTTTAATGGAGAATGCAGTGGGTTAATGGGGCTT
The DNA here is from genome assembly GCA_021018995.1 of Chloranthus sessilifolius. Lineage (NCBI taxonomy): Eukaryota > Viridiplantae > Streptophyta > Magnoliopsida > Chloranthales > Chloranthaceae > Chloranthus > Chloranthus sessilifolius. The sequence continues at coordinate 16,803,594 of CM037587.1, read as the reverse complement.
AATGTTATCTTCTTACCATTGAGATTACAGTGGGTTCGAATGAGGTTCACTATTAACCCGTCCCCTTTAATGGGTGCTCATTGTATCCTTCTCATTGCCGCCTATGGCTTGTGGATCGGTCGTTGCTTTTGGATCTTAATCTCATCATGTCGATCCTTGTGGATTCGCCAAGGAAGGGGTTGTATGAAGATAGGGTGCAGCTTTGGTTAACCCAACCGAACCGAATTGAAAAATCGGTTTTCGGTTCGGGTTTGCCAAAACCAATCCCAACCAAACCTTTTTCGGGTTCCGATGTTTCAAGCCTCAAACCGAAACCGAACTGAACTGATTTCGGTTTTGGTTGGTTCGGTTTTCGGTTTTCTTTCATATTTTTCGTATTTTTTTGTATTTTTTAAAATTTTGATTTTTTTTCGATTTTCTCACCCTTCTCAAGTTTTCATGTCCTAAAACTGCCTAAAACTGAAATTGAACCTGGCCGAATCGGGTCGGTTCGGTTCCGGTTTTCAATCAGTTTAGGTCGGGTTCGGGTCGGTTCGGTCCATCGATTTATCGATTTTCAGTTCAAACTTGCACTCCTATTTGAAGAAGATGAAGTGGGATTTTGTGGATCGGCCGGTCCTTTGAAGAAGGCAAAGTTCGTTTCCGTGGATCGGCCATAAGGGTCATATAAAGAACACGAGGTTGGTTTTGGGGAATGAGAGGAACAACTGGGTTTCGAGTACCTTTATTTACAATTACAAGTTCTTCTCATCTTGCGTTTCACATGCTTGCACGATTGATTTCTTTGCTTTAGACCATAGATATTATTTTTCAACACAATCTTCCACCTAAAGAATCTTCATATCAGGAGCTTATCATCAGGCGGTCCGATTTCGATTCCATGTGGCAGCACTTAGAAAATGAACATGATCATAAACATAAATTAGGCGTGTTTCTTGGATCTCGTTTTGAGATGCGTGCCATGTGAATCAAAATCTGGCCGTCTGATTATAGACCCATGATACCAAAGTCCATTAGGTTGAAGATTGGAGAGAAAAACAATCTCCATCTTCTGATTCAGTGTAGTCAACAGTGTAAAGCACATGAAAAGAAAAAAATCTTTGATTCAAAATAAAGGCACCTTTTAGAGATGAAATACACGGCCATTTAGGGTATTTCATATATTCTAACTCTAGTTAAAGTCTAAAATGAATATTTTCCTTTTTAAAAGGAAAAGTTCCCAAATCTGCCACCACCATAGTTTTACCTTTTCCAACTATGTACCTATAGTTGCACCTTTTTTGCAACCTCCCCGCTTGAACTAGAGCTAGTACTCCTAAACGAAAAATGGCAAAAATACCCCCAAAGTAATAAAATCAAGCTTATCATCTTAGGCAGTTCTAATCGCCTTGACATTATTTACTCTTTTGAATCCCATGATGGAGATTATTTTTTATCATCATCTTTCACAGGATTGATCTTGAGATCATGAGCGTACCATTAGATGATTCATTTTGCTCAATAATGTGGAACCCTTCTAGAGGAGCATTGAAATCCCTTTAGAGGAGCGCTGGCACCTCTTTAGAGGAACTCTAACACCCCACTACAGGAGCATTAGAGGAGTGCTGACACCCTTTTAGAGGAGCGCAGACACCTTGCTATAGGAGCACTGACACTCCACTACAAGAGTGTTGACGCCTCTCTAGAGGAGCGCTGACACCCCCACTACAAGAGCGTTGGCACCCCTCTATGGAAGCGATATTGCTCCCCTTATGGAAGAGATATTGCTTCCCTTATGGAAGTGACATCGCTTCTTTGTAGTAGCGTCAATGCTTTATGCTCAATTTTGACTCGTTTTTATGTAAAACGGACCGTTTGATGGTATGCCTATGATCTCAAGATCAATCATGTGGAAGATCAGGACGAAAAACAATCTCCATCATAAGATTTGAAGCAATCAGTGATGGTAAGGCGTTTAAAATCGCTCATGATGAAAACTTGGTTTTATCACCTTTTACAAATCTTGAGAGGCATTTATGACTAGTTATTTTAGCTCGACTTCAAGCTGGTCTGTTGTGAAAAAGGAGAAATTAGAGGTCCACTACTAGAAAGGGTTAAACTATTGTGGTCGATCCTAAAAATTTCCCTTTTTAAAAGGGCAGCGAGCTGCATAGGTTTTTAAAAAGACAAATGTTAGTACTTAGTAACCTTTATACTTAGGTTGTCCTTAGCAGTTGTCGCGTCACATCTACTCTTTGTAAAACCACATGATCCCCCATCAATGTTCGAGAGCTACCGTAATCTCACTGTTATCGACTGACTGACCAACTTTATAATGTATTGGCTATCGATACATATTGGTATCGGTAGATATTTGATTCCTCGTGAAATTCCATATGGATCCACAGTACCCTATTGGGGGTACGCTAATGGGGTACGAAACCCTTTTCCACATATATATATATAAGAAATTCCGTAATTAATCACCATAGTTTCACATTTTTTATAACCATTCAGCTTGAAGCCAAGCCAAGTTAATTAGTCGTAAATATCCCCAAGGTATCTAAATGGTTAATCTTGGGCGATTCTAAACATCTTAGTGTCATTGACTGCTTTGAATCTAATGATGAAGATCGTTTTTCATCCTAGTCTTCCACGGGATTGATCTTGAGATCATAGGCGTATCATCAGACGATTTGTTTTGCTAAAAAACGGGGATCAAAATGATGGGGAGTGATATCACTTCCATCGAGGAGCATCAACGCTCCTCTAACACTCCTTTAGAGAAGCATCAACGCTCCTCTATCGCTCCTTTAGAGGAGCGTCAGCGGTCCTTTCGGGGAGCACGTAAACGCTTGTCTAGAGAAGCGTCAGTGTTGCTGTAGCGCTCCTTTAGGGGAGCGTCAACGCGCTTCTGAAGGAGCTTCAACGTTCCTCTATAATGACTCCATATTTTTTAGGAAAATGGACCATCCGATGATACGCCCATGATCTTAAGATCAATTCTATCGAAGATTGAGATGAAAATAATCTCTATTATGAAATTCAAAGCAATCAATGATGATAAGGTGCTTAGAACCGCCTAAGACAAAAAGCTTAGTTTTATCACCTTTCATAGACCTCAAGAGTATTTACGACTTTTTAGCTTGGCTTGATTTCAAGCTAGTTAGTTATGGGAAAGGTAAAACTAGAGGTCTACTGCTGGAAAATGGGAAACTATGGTGGTCGTTTTCAGAATTTTCCCATATATATATATATATATATATATATATATATAGGGAGAGGGAGAGAGAGAGAAAGAGATAAATGACTGAAGATTCCTTTAGTAGAGTGCACTAATATTATCCTTGGGTCTAATATTTTCTTAATATGTAGGAAAATAAAGTAGGAGCACCTAATTCCCAAGATTATAGGAAAATCAAGAGACATAAGAAGGCTGGTTTCAAATGGTTAAGGTGGTTTCCGATAGGATGTTGATCGTGCGCTATGTGCAAATTTCATTGTTCATTCAGTTAATGTCGAAGCATGGAAAAAGAGAGGAGGTTTAACGTCACTCAGGCAGACAACTATGAACCATATGGCTTGTTACAACTTTATTATGCTTATATTTAAAAAAAAAATACTTTAATATGCTTATAATCGCAGGAACAGGTGATATTTAATTCTAACTACATTGTATGTTGATGAATTTACTGTTTTGTAATATCTAGAGAAAATTGATATTAACTAAAATTATTCTCATAAAATGGTTATATGTGATTGACTGATTGTATTCCTAAAAAATAGTTAGAACCAATTTGAATGGATATAAAATAATGATTTGATTATGATTTTTCATAAATGTTTAGAATATTATGAAATCATAACATAGGGTATTTGCACAAAAAGAATTTGAACTTTAATATTTGTAAGCTGAATTGAAAATATAATTTTTTAAATTAATTCTTGGAATAAAAATTTGGATAAAGGTAGCCTGGTACTTGCCCGGTCTTAGATAGTTTGCTACCACGTGGCACCTAATCATGACTCAATGGTCATAAATATATATTGTGGAAAAAATAGTAAAAATAATAACATATATACACTTGTATGGTTAATGGCATCAACCGGGGAAACTAAATGTAATTTTATTGTTCATATTCTATGCAGTTGACTCGCCGAATGCATGGCTTAATATGGTCATGTAATTTATTTTTTTCACAGTAGTGTTATGATCATAGTGACTAATTTCGTGGAAATTCGCTGAAAAGAGGTCAAATGAAAATTTGAGTATTTTTGAGTGAAGTTTCAACAAATTTCAGCAATTTTTTTTGTTTATTTTTTTTAAATTTTATTATTATTTTAAATATAATTTAGTATATCTTGTAGTAATTTTTTTAAAAAATATTAAATACATTTTTTTAATATATTTTTAATCCCTAAAACTTTTCCGAATGTTTTTTGAAAGGCATCAAAATTAATCCAAAATTTATCAAAAGGACTCCCCACTGAAAAATTACCGAAAACAAAATTTGTCACTATGGTTATGATCATCGACCCACTCCTTTACGTGGCGTACCCGCGATCATGTGATTGGGTGTCACTTGGTAGTAAACTAATGTGGGACAAGGCAAGGATCAAAATTTCGGCCGAAATGACCGAAATTTCGGCTGAAATTATCGATTTCAGTCCCCACTGAAACGATAATTTGGACCAAAATTTTGGTCCAAATTTGTATGGGACTCAAAATTTCGGCTGAAATTTCGGTTCAAATTTTCGATTTCGACTGAGCCCGAAACCGAAATTTTATCGAAATATTTTATCCTTGGGACCAGGCTACTTTATCCTAAAAATTTAAAAATAATATTTTATAAAATAAAATACACCAGGATACGTATTGGCCGATACCCGATAAGTATCGATATCCAACTCGGTATCGATATGGGTATTGGCCGATATATATATATATATATATATAATTTTTTGCTCTTTAAGACTAATAGTTACAATTTTTTGCTCGAAAAAACTGTCGCTATTAATAAAAAATCTATTAAGACTATTAGCCGCAAGGGTATTAGCGGCAGTTTTTTGTTAGTAGCGACAATTTTTGGTTATCGCTAATAGTCTTATTTTTTGGTAGTGTGCGCTCGGGTGTAGAGATATCTCTTTACGCCAATTGATATGGGCGCGACACGTAGCACCTCTTTTGTGAAGTGGTAGGTGATATGGGGTCCACTTTACTAACTAGTGTTAAACTTTTAAATTATTTTAAAAGTTCTATTCATTTTCAGTCGTCATTTTTGACTTTTTTAGAAGTCTTTTTAAACTTTCTTTCTTTTTTTCTCTCTTTTCTATTTTTCTAAGTATCATACTTACTTTTTCAGATATATTTTACTCAAAAAATATGAGTGCCTATCACCTGATAGCGAAGCGCTAGCATCTCTACAGAGAAGCGTCGGCGCCTCGCTTTAGGGGCGCTGGTGCTTCATTTAGGGGTGCCAACGCTTCGATTTAAATATATATATATATAATTTATTATTATTATTATTATTTATTATTATTTAAATTTTTTTTTTTTTTTATGTAAGTGTCAACGCCCCTAGAACGAAGTGCCGATGCTTCGATTCGCCAGCACCCCTAGAACGAAGTGCCAATGCTTTGAATTATTATTATTATTTTTTTATGGAAGCGTCAGCGCTTTGTTTTAGGCGTGCCGGCGCTTCAATAATATTTATTTATTTTTTTTGAAGCGCCAGTGCCTCTAAAACGAAGCGCCGGCGCCTCACGCTTCGTTTTAGGAGCGTCAGCGCTTCGCTTCGGAGTATTGGCGCTTTGCTCCCTGAGGTGTTAGCGCTTCACTATCGGGCGCCACTTTTTTTTGAGTAAAATATGAATGAAAAAGTAAGTTACACTGTTTTAAAAAATAGATAAAAGAGACTTTAAAAAAGTCAAGAATGACGGTTGGAAGAATATTTAACTTTTAAAAGTGTTATCATAGTTAATAAAGTGGGCCTCATGCGACCCATCACTTCACAAAAAAGGTACTACGTGTCGCGCTCATATCAATTAGCGTAGAGATATCTCTACGCCCGGACGCATATTCCCGAGCCTCTCTCTCTCTCTCTCATTATAAAAAATAAGATTATTAGCGGCAAAAAATTACTGCTAGTAGTCTTGTCGCCACCAAAAGCTGCTGCTATTAGTTTTGCCGCTACTAAAAATTACCTCAATAGCAAGTGCCCCAAAAACACCTTATTTTTGTAGTCTCTCTCTCTCTCTCTCTCTCTCTCTCTCTCTCTCTCTATATATATATATATATTCAATAGGCCGATACATATGTATCGGTCGATATGTATCGGTATCGACCGATACATATATGTCGATTAGTATCAGTTCTCCAAGGACCGATACAAGATACCGATTTGGATTTTGTTACCTTAGTTATTATTGACCTTGGAAAGCAAAGCAAGATTTTGACTAAACAAAGCTTTTTTAAGTTTAACTAACTTTGATTGGTCGGCTACTCATATTTTTAGCGACCGAAATGCAATAGCCGATGCCTTAGCTCCCTAGCCGTAAATGATTCGGAAAGTGCCGACTTTTCTGGACCTCCAGAAGCGTCTCAATAACTTCCAAGACTCATCATAGTGGACAAATTCAATATCCCAAATTTCATATTCGTATAGTAATATTTCTTTTTCGAGGGGTAAGTTGGAGGGCCGGCCCTCCGCTTTGATGGCCTATGTTAGAGATTCTGAAACTCAGCCTATTAATATTGACAACAAAAATTCTTAGTAGCTCTCGGGGTCAGCCACAAGGATCTTTCCCACGTGGAATCAGGAATTGACAGTGTGATAGGTGCATGTACCATGATATCAAGATCGCTTTTGTGGAAGATTAGGACACAAAAGGATCTCCATCGTCTAACTCAAGATAATCAACAATTTTTTTACGGTAGAAATATATGTGTTCTTCATAGGATAAACGGGTGCAAATAGCATAACCTTTCAAAAATTATATATGAATTAAAGTATTTATTGTTCTACATATCTCACTAAACTACTTTAGTGACTGAATAAGTGGTTTGTGATACATAGGATTTAGGTTCAAACTTTCTTTTATAAAAGGTGATTTCCAATATTAAAAAAAAGTTCTCTTTTTAATCAATTTTACTAGAGCTTATACAATGGCATAATCTTTACTGAGCAAAATTCCTACACAAATTAGTCCCCAATTATTGTAGTAATGGATTCTCTCATAAAATTTGTCCGAAAATAAGTGCGAACAATCCTTAAGGTGACATAATTTGCATCAATTTTCCTATAAAGAAAACACACATTTCCACCATTAAAACAATTGACGGGCATGAATCGGACAATGGAGATTATTTTTCGTCCTAATTTTTCACACAATAGATCTTCAGATCATGTTGCAATTATAAGACAGTCAAATTTATTTTATCGGTAATGTGTGTCCTAAGGGTTGGGGACATGTGTCCCATCCTACTGGTGGCCTAAGCGGATCGGGTGACCTATTTCCACAGCCCCACTTGACACCCATAGTAGGCTGGCTTTGGTAGGTTGGTAGAGGGTGATGGGTTATGTCCACTCCTCCAATTCTTACGCCACCTGTTGTATTCTTTTTATTTTAGTCCATTGTCAATATCAGCAGAAAATACATGAGTGAAGGGAGATGTCCATTTGGGTGCCACGTGGCATCTCGCGCCCCATATAACATTCGCTCCCCTTAAGGTTTATCCCTTTTTTTTGGGTTTAAAAGATAAGAAGATAACTTAAGATCCCCACAATCAATGGTGATGAAAATGAAACGTGAACCGATATTTGGTTGATGGGAGCCATTACTTGCACACATTTTTCAAGTAATTGCACCAAATTTAAAGAAGTACTTGAAATTTTAGGGACATGTGATATGCAAAATATAATATAAGCCGTCTGATTTGAAGTTCATAATCAATAGATGTCTAGTACATAAAATTGGAGCAAAACATGATACTTATCATAGATCTATTGTAGTCAATTGTTGAATTATATAATAACCTTTGACTCCATTTAATCAAATGATGAAAATTATATTTTGTTCTAATCTTTTGCGATTGATATCTTTAAATCATGGCCTTCAAATCAAACAATTTATTTGGTGTTTTTACATAATAGAAGTCGCCAAACTTGCAAGTCTTTCTTTTAAATTGGGTGCAATCACTTCAAAAGGGTGTGCAAGTAATGGCTCCCTTGACTGTTCATTAAAAAAAAGTGACAATTGATGGTAGTTATTTAAATTTGTTTAAATATATTTAATTAAGTATAGCTGTCTCATACAAACCTATATTTTAGGTTGCTATGTGGAGAGAATGAACCATGGGCAATATTTTCGTCGTATCGGACGATAACTTCAAATTATTGGACGAGAAAATTTGATGTTTCTTGAAGAAAATGCAACATCACCAATTGTATCGTCCGTATCGGATGATAATTTGAAATTAATTTGAAATTATCGGACGATAATTTCAAATTATCGTCCGATAATTTGGCATTTTGCACATGTGGCCCACTTTACCTTTTCACAGCGATTTATGCCCAATTTTGGGATTTTTTGTTTTCCCTTTTTTGATTATTTCCCAGCAGTCTTCTTCTTCCCCTGCAAACAAAAAATCTTATCAGAGACCGAAATCTTATCCACCGGATAGTCACATACTCACATTTTTGCCGGATATTTAAGAAAATGTATTATTTTCATCATATAACTTGCATTTAAAAAAAAAAAATCACTAGATCTACCATATTTATGAGTAGATCTATCCAAAAATATGGTAGATCTTAAAATTTTGAATGGATCCCATTCTAGCTATAAAAAATATGGGTAGATCTATTTACTTATATTTTTAAATTTATTTTTAAAATTAAGAACTTTTTTCTATGTTTGTAAATTAAGTTAAAAAAAATAAAATAAGTTTTTATATAATATTTAAAAATAAATTATGTTAGTAATTTAAGTTTTAAAAATAAATTAAGTATTTTTGTATTATATAAAAACTTAATTACCCTTTAAAATTTATTTATTTATTATAAACTTAATTTATTTAAAATATAAAAAATTAATTTATTTATTTTATAAAATTATTTATAAATACTTAATGTAAGTGATGTGTCGCGATACATGTGACACACGTGACACATATGACACGTGTGATGTGTCCCGACACATGTGGCACATACCCCATAACACATGTGACACACGTGTCGCGACACATGTAATTGATGTGTCACATGTGTCACACATGTGGCACATATCTCATGACACATCAATTACACATGTGGCATGAGATATGTGACACAAGTGTCTCGATATATGTAATTGATGTGTCACATATATCACACATGTGACACATATCCCATGACACATCAATTACACATGTGTCACACGTGTCGCATGTGTCATGGGGTATATGACATATGTGATACATCAATTACACATGTCACACATACCCCATGACACAACAATTACACATGTGTCGCATGTGGCATGAGGTATGTGACACAGGTATCATGACACATGTAATTGATGTGTCACATGTATTATACATGTGACACATACCCCATGATACATCAATTACACATGTGCCACATGTGTCGTAAGTGTCATGGGGTATGTGACACATGTGATACATCAATTACACATGTCACACATACCCCATGATGCATGTGACACATCAATTTCAAATAAATATGATTTTCAAATATTTTAAAAATTAAAATAATATAATTTTCTAATATAGCAATATTTTTAAAATTAGAATAATATCAACTAAATACTATTTTTAAATATTTTCAATATTTTTAGAATAATATGAAATAAATATGGTAAAATATAATCTAATATTTTAAAAAAAAGAATAATATCAAATAAATTTGGTAAAATATAATCAAATATTTTAAAAATAAGAATAATATCAAATAAATTTAATAAAATATAATATAATATTTTAAAAATAAGAATAATATAAAAAAAAATTCAAAAATTAAGAATAATATCAAATAAATTTGATAAAATATAATCTAATATTTTAAAATATGAATAATATCAAATAAATTTTCAAATGTAATCTAAATTTTTAAAAAATTAGAATAATATCAAATAAATTTGATAAAATATAATCTAATATTTTAAAAATAATGATAATATAAAATAAATATTTAAATGTAATATAAAAATTTTAAAAATTAGAATAATATCAAATAAATTTTATTTTCAGGTGTAATCTAAATGTTTTAATTTAATCCAATCGTTTGCTCATTCATGTAGGTGAGATAATAAATATGATACGATCAATACGACACAATAATAGATGGTGATAGACTTCGAATATAATACAAGCTTTGTGGGAAAAAATTACAGAGAGAAAGTATCACACAGTTGAAGGAGCATTTAACTCACGTTAGGGGAGAGATAAAATGGTGTCTTAGTGTACCTAAAGAGGTGAAAGAAGATGTCAGAGTCAGTTTACAGGCAGTTAAGGAAAATAAAAAAGCAGAAGCCGATCGAGATAGAGAAATGTATGAGAGAATAAGGAGGGGAGATCCAGAGTTTCCTGTAGCTGGACCTAAGGATGATGAGGAAGAGGATGAACAGACAACAAGAGTCATGAGGGAGAGTGCTAGAGAAACACGACAATGGCAAGATTAGGAAGATCCCGATTATCGGTTTCGATCCAGGTTGAGGAGCCCATCCATGCCTGCTGCTGGTGGTGGATCTAATCATAGGCCACATATTGATGATGATGAGGATATTCATGAAACTGTCGGGTTGTGTAGGTCCGCATTAGTGAGGGAGATCAGGCCGTCTACTACAGGTTGTACTACAGGTCTCATGAATCCGTTCATGTATCGGATAGAAAGCTCAAAGCAAAATAAATTGAGTACAATTTCTCTGAAAAAATGGGGGAAGAGGCTTGAAAAATCGATTGTAAAGTTCATGATATACAATCACATTCCGAGCAAAGTTGTGGAGTTGCCATACTTTAAAAGTATGATTGATACAAGTGTAGAAGCTGGTTCAGGAGTCAAAAAGCCTTTTACATACGAGGTATCTGAGCCCTTATTAGAGGATGAGTATAAGGAGATAGGAGCTTATGTGGACAGCTTCCACGAAGTATGGGATGAGAGAGGTTACACAATTATGTGCGATGGATGGACCGATCCCATAAGAAAGAGTTTGATCAACTTTTTAGTCTATATGTGATGTCCCGACTTTTTCCCTTAACATATATAGAAAAGGTCACATCATCGGATCACCTAACATGATCCTGCCATATAAGTGCATCGTATTGTGTACAAAGTATTATATATGCAGAAACAATTTACTAACTCTGACATAAAATAATATGGCAAAAATTGATATTTACTCATCTAGAAAATAGTAGACTAACAAGATATATAAACAAGACTAACTGATGCAATGTATAGCTTTCTACCGATGACGGCCACCCGTCATCTAAACAATAGAAAGAAAACTTATACATGTAGTATCGACTATCTCAAAACATCATACTGTGGTTTATACAAGTGTTTAAAATAAATCTTTCGCTCTCTCAAACCTATATTTCGGAAAGAATTCCTCAGCGAATTCTTCCTTCTCGTCTTCCACGTCCTCCTCTTCTTCCTCCTCCTCCGACTGATATGTGAGATCACCCTCGTGCTCCGGATCAATATCTGCAGCTAAGACATTTAAGTCTTAGGATGAACTATCATTGAATCTCAACAGAGAAATTTACAGTACTAATTTATATGTTAGATTATCAATTCACTTCTTGATGCATAAAATACAATTGAAGCCTATTATATCTTTAGCTGTATCTATTCTAGCAACATATAAAATAAACAAGTCATTATCATGCGACTAATTTATCATGCTGACATGCAGAATAATCATGCTGAATAAATACAAGGAAATCATGGTGCAACAGATACGAGGAATCATGCTGAATAAGGAATCATGCTGAAACAATCTTAGCTTAAACAAGCTATCAGATGTAAAACATACATGTACGAGAAATAAGAAAATCAATCTCTCGAGTTAGCAGGATCACTTGTCAAGCTCCCGAGTTAGCGAGATCACTTTAACCGAGACAAATCAAGCTCCTGAGTTAGCGGGTTCACTCATCAAGCTCTCGAGTTAGCGGGATTACTTGTATTCAAGATTACAGTCAAGCTTCCAAGTTAGCGGGATCACTTGGCTCAAAACGAAATAACACTGGTACTTGACATCAAGGATAATAAGACATGAACAATCCATGGTATCATGTATGCAAGAACATCATGAGCAGATAGCATATAAGCAGTTATCGAAACTGAACTTAATATTATTCTTCATATCAGAACTACATGAGCAATACATGAGCATCATTAGTCATAACCATTCTTCTAAACTGATCAAGCATCATTATTTATAACCATACATTTAAACTGAAGTAGCATAATCCTTCATGGTCATATATCGAAACTGATTTCATTATTAGCATACACATCCATTTATCAAAATTGACATGAGCATAGTCATGCAAAAACTTTCATTGAAACTGCTTCTATTATCATCATCAAAACTATCATGAGCATAGTCATACAATAGCATTAGTCTGTACTGAATCTTTTATTATCATTAGACTTCACTATTCAGGAAATTGAATTGGCATATTCATTGTATAATCATATGTCGAGCTGAACTAGCATGGTCCTAGAATAAACATATTTCGAACTGAAGTTCATAGTATAACCATATGTAGCACTGATCTTACTATCATTATAGATTACTATACATCAACTGAACTAGCATATTCATATCTCGACGTTCATCGTACTGAAACTATCAATAGCATATGAATTCATACATCAAAACTATCATAGGCATAGTCATACATATACTAATTTGCTAACCAGAGGTGGATAAGAAACGAAAACATAGTTCAGCAAGGTAAACTCCCTACCTTAACGCATCTTTATTTGCTACATGTGCACACATGCATCCAAGGGAAACTCATCGTGACGAGCTCGTCATGTGCACCAAACGCCTAAGATTTACATTCATGTTTTTAGTATTTTTATTCGTTTATTGGGCCACCTTAGACCCTATATATATCTAATATATGGTCACTAATCCTTAGAGTCAATACATAACAAAGATAGTCAACCATGAGGCATAACAAAGCAAGCACAAGCCCAGACACAGACTTCCCTCGGCAAGCCTCAGGGTTGCCATGGCAAGCTGCTCAGCTGTGCACCTTGCCGCGGCAACCTTGTGAGGTTGACGCGGCAAGCCTGAGGCACAAGCTTGCCATGGTGCCTTCTCTTGCTCTTCTTGCTTTCTGGTTCTTGTGGTCTACTGGCCTTTCACCTCATATATATCTCTTATATTCTCTTCTATATGTAGCACAGAGGCTCCTTTATTTTTATAAATTCGGTATGAACGTTTCGGAGTGCATTCGTCGCAAAGTTTGACTCTGAAACCCTTCACCCATGACTTGATTTCAGAGTTGTTAATTTAATCTCATGGGATCGACAGTAATGATTTAACTTCTATTTGAAACAAATAAATGAATTGAACCTAGTCTATTATGTTTACGGCATACCTTATGGTGCACTCGATTATGACGACACCGAACGGGTGTCGGTGTCGAACTTGCGACGTACTCGTAAGAGCGAAGGACGCAAAGACTCTTTGAGACCAAGGGTCGTCTTCGCAATCCTCTCGATCGAATAGCAGGTCACCTTGTGATCCGCGGTTCTAAATTCAAGGGTTTGAAAGGGTTGAAATGGGACATGGGTTTGAGAAGCGGTTCCTTCTCTTATGATGTTCTACTGATTTTGCGGGTTTGGTTTGCTACGGGGATTTAATTTCTTCAAGAGTTGAAGCAGGAAGAAGAAAGAAGTGTTGTTGTCGCGTTTTTGTAGTGGCTTTCTGCACTTTGCGTGCATGGGACTACATGATGACTCATGCAGTCGTGTAGCCAAGAAGCGAGATTAGGATTATAATGCTATTAGGGATGGAATTCTATGCTAGGCCAGCATTGGCTTTTTAGGATATAGACATATTAGACAAAATACACTGGTTAAGTGTATAGCCAGCTTATGTTTGGCCTTGGCTTTAGTGTAATGCTAATATATACTTACATATGTATAGTAAGGGTGCAATTCAAGTGTAATTCCATTACACAGGTCTTAGAATATATGGCTGGGGTATAATGTCAAGTGTAACGCTATTACACTTTACTAAGTGTATGGGTAGTGCATGACTCAGGTATAACCCTGCTTCACTTAATATATTTGGAATTTATATATATCTGTAACACGATAAAACTCAAGTGTATTATGTAATACACCAATATGGGAGGGTTACAAATTCACGTGTGTTTTTAGTACACTAACTTTAAGTGTACGAATGATCGGATTGTACTAATTTTTTTCACTGGGCCACTAAGGGCCTCACATTCTTATCAAGTTTGCACACTAACTTTAATAGATCCTTTGTGTCCCGTGTTAGGCACACGCCTGACCTGACCCGTGTCCATACTAACTAGTGTGGTTTTACAATATGACAACTCTTACACCCCACTTAAGTGATTTTCGTCCTCAAAAATAAAGGAAGGCAGGGAAAGTAGAGCAAGGCATGGTGAGTACACTGTTATAAAACTCTTTGAGTAATTAAAAGTATATGAACATATATGACATTATAATCAGGAAATCATGTCACTATTACATGTGTGATTGACATGACTTAAGTACTGATGAATAATATAGTAATCATAAAACAAAATTATAACAAAATTTGAACACTGTTATTATAGTAAACAAAATAATGTGCAGTAATGATTATATATGCACAAAACTTAGAGGAAAGTGAGTGGAATACTCACCAGGATGTCAGCTAGGCTGCTGCTGACCGGCTACGGATCGTCCTGCATCCCTCCGAGTAAGCTCCGGCACTAAAGTGGCTGCGTTGTAGGTGCACGTAGACTTGTAATTTCGTACCCGTCTAATGTAAGGGGTTGAGGCAGTCTTGAAGGTGTGTTCCATCAAAAGAGTGGTGGCCTCTTCAATGTAATCGACACGTTGATGAAACATATAGTTGTTCCGGTAGAGGTTGTCCAATTATTGGAGCGTTTGTTCATAATTTTCTCTCATTAGCCGCGTAAGGTCGGCAATGGTAAAAATCTCTTCCGAAGAGGGAATTGGTTCTGCTGAGAGGGAATTGGGGCTTCTTGAGTTGGTGCCGATGGTGTGGCTTGGGGCTATTGTGGAGGAGCACGTGATTGTCGTGCTTATCGATTTTTTACCGCCTGTTGAGACCGTTGGTATACGTTCTTCCATATTGCGGGGGTAAACACCCGAGTATGGTCGGTGCGGAGCTCCTCACCAAGAGGTACTTGATAGGGTTCCCTATTATGGGCATCTTGATGACCCTTTAGAAGTTGAGTGATCAGACGCGGAAAAGGGGATGCGGGCATGGGTGTGGCTACATTACTAAAGAGATGGATACTGGCATACTTAATGCCCTCCCAAACAACCTTTGGGGCATTAACCCAACGAGTCTCGTGTACCGAAAACAAGGCTTGTACTAGAGCGTCACGTCGCTTGCGGTCATGCTGCATAGGGTATAGGTTACATCTAAACACACAATCGAGAAATCACATGTTTTGTAGTAATTGGCTATGTTGAACCGAAAGACCTTGAGCGGAGGAAGTCCGTCCGTCATCTTGGCAGTGATGTGATGGAATTTCACATCTTTCAGGCATGGGGCTCGCAAACCTAAGCTCTCGTCAAAGGTCGCACTGCAATCCATAGCCTTGGCTATGTCTTGCAATTCAAAATAAAATTTTCGGCCATCAATTTTAGTATCTAATTGGCCGAAAAACTCAACACTTTTTAAAATTTGGTAAAATAATTTGACAAGACGGGGATAAAAGTGTGTATGTATGAGCTGGAATAGGGTGTTTAAATGCGTCTGTTCAAGGTATCATAAGGACCATGCGGTCAAATCGGTCGGTACGAGTAATGAGCCCTCAATCAGCTAATCAGGTTCTATGGCTTTTACATCCTACCATGGAACGGGTTGCTCACGATCCACGGGTGGATCGGCATGCTCGTGGGACGTAGATGGGGCTTTGCCCTTCGCTTTTGCCGTCGCCTTTGGGTGTATGGGAGTGTTTTTGGAAGCCATGACCTTCCTTGGAGGCATGGTAATTCAAAACTGGAAAAGAAATAACAATGTCAGAAATGAGGGTTTTACCTCACAAAGACACCAAACTGTGGAACAAAATGCTGAAATTAGAGATGAAGGAGCTCGACCAAGCTTTATTCTTCGACATGCAACGGATTTTGGCGCGAAATCGGGGTGTTTTTACACTCAAATATCTTGTTTATAGCTCAAGAGGGAAAAATACACAGAGACCCCACAAGAGAATAACAGCAAAATAGCAAATAGGGGTTTCGGCCCCACTTAAAGTCTGAGATGGTTGCCTCAGCAACCCAACATTCTTGCCACGACCAGCCTATCCCTTGCAGCGGCAAGGCCCTCAGATCTTGACTGGCCCAAATTTTTAGGCCAGGCAGGGTCTTGGTGCAAAATAGTGACACATCTACCTGTCAAACATACTGGTGTATCATCTAAAAATATTCGATGATATATTTGATATGTAAAAGTGCTTCAAATATTTTTATTTTGAAAAAATTGATATAAGCAACTTGTTTAACTACCTTATGAGTTAATGTGTAAGCCCAAGTGTGAAAAAGTGTGGGCATAGTTTGACTGGTTTAAGTTCAATAGGGTCATACATATATATTACCAGTATATATAGTGTATAAAAATTTAATTTTCATCTAATTCTCACCTTTTAATACTTCATTTATACACATATAATGGCAATGCAGACGAAACTTTTTATATCATATGCAGGAAATTATTCGAACGCATGCAATAAGCGACTTACCTTAGGTAAATAAGTGGGGATACTGAGCGCAAATATCAGCTTCGCGTTCCCACGTGGCCTCATGAGAACCATGATTCTTCCATTGGACCAATATGAGAGGAATCCGTTTCATTCTCAAGATTTGGTCTCGGTGATCCAATATTTGGATTGGTTCTTCGGTGACCGTTAAATCCTCTTGAACATCAAGTAGCTGATAATCCAACACGTGTGTTGGATCGCTGACATACTTCCTCAACATAGACGCGTGAAATACGTCATGTACGCTGGATAAATACGAAGGTAACGCAACTCGGTATGCTACCTCACCCACTCTGCCCAAAACTGGGAATGGTCCAACATAGCGAGGACTTAACTTGCCTCGTTTCCCAAATCGCATCACGCCCTTTGTCAGAAATATTTTGATAAAGATGTGATCGCCAATCTGTACAACATACGTTAGAATTATAATATACGTAATATAATTCACGTAATAAATACACTTATAGTTGTTTAGTTACCTGAAAATCAACATTGGTTTGCTTGAGATCGACATAACTCTTCTGCCGACTCTGAGCATTCTTCAGTCTCTCCCGAATAACATGAACAACTGCATTGGTGCTTTTTGTCAAGTCAGGGCCCAAAATAAGACGTTCCCCAGCTTTTTTCCAGTTGATCGGAGATTTACATCGGTGTCTAGATAGTGCCTCGAATGGTGCCATGCAATGCTCGATTGGAAGCTGTTATTGTATGCGAATTTGATAAGGGGTAAGTGCTTATCCCATGATCCTTGGAAATCTAGCATACATGCCTATAACATATCTTCTATCAGCTGATTCACCCTCTCCGTCTATCTGTCGGTCTGAGGATGAAACACAGTACTGAATTCCAACATGAACCCATTACTTCTTGAAAACTCCGCCAGAATCGGGGGGTATATAAAGGATCACGATCTGACACGGGTATCCCATGTAGTCGGACTATCTCTCTCAGATAAAATTTGGCCAATTTTAACGCTGTATATCGCGTGTTATAGGGTAAGAAATGCGCTGATTTGGTGAGACGATCAACAATCACCCAATTCGTATTATAACCCTTCTGTGTACGGGGCAAGCCAAGGATAAAATCCATGGAAATGTTCTCCCATTTCCACTCTGGGATGGGCAGTGGCTGTAATAAACCTGCAGGATGCTTATGTTCGACCTTCACTTGCCGGCAGGTCAAACATTTTGTAACATATTTCGCCACTTCTCGCATGTCACAATTCTTACGCGAGCATCATGACCAGTCATGTTGAGAAGTTAATCAAGAACAACATCGTTTATTATTTCGGCATGCTCAAGGATATCATCACAGATAACAGCCCCAACTTTGAGAACAAGCGCATCAGAGCCTTATGCGAGCAGTACAAAATCAAGCATCATCGCTTGTCACCATATAGGCTGTAAACCAATGGAGCCGTAGAGGCGGCTAACAAAACAATGGTCTGAATTCTTAAAAAAATGGTCATCACCTACTGAGATTGGAGTGAAATATTACCCTTCGCACTATGGGCCTATCGAACATCGATCCGTATCATTATAGGGGCAACACCGTTCTCCCTTGTGTATGGAACTGGGGCAGTGCTACCAGTTAAAGTTGAAGTTCCTTCACTCTGTATCCTCATCGAGTCCGATTTACCGAAAGTCGAAAGAGAAACATCTCGTTTCGAACAGTTGACCCTGATCGATGAGAAAAGGCTCCTAGCCTTATGTCACACCCAGGCCTATCAGAGGAGGATTGCACGTGCTTACAACAAGCATGTCCACACTCGAGATTTAAAAGTGGGTGACACTGTACTCAAGAAAATCTTCCGCTCTCTTCATGCTGATCCGAGAGGGAAATTCAAGCCCAACTGGGAATGACCTGACGTGATCAGAGTACTCCTTGGATACGCGCTCTGCCTCACTGCCATGGACAGAGAATACCATCAACGCTGGATACATGTGACGATTCTACTCCTAGTCTCTCGCGACAAGGTAAATATTGATCAGATAGATACGTAACTGCTTAAGGACCCCATAAAAGAGGCCATCATTTCAAAGCCAAGTAGCCAAAAAGCGTCTTTGAATGCTCATACCCTTCACTACACCCATTGAGTCATTAGCCTTTCTTTCATAAACTCCTCCCCAAAAAAGAAGAAAGAAAAAGATTATATAGCAAACAAAAAGAAAAATAAGAAAAAGAGTTACCATCAAAATTAAAAAAAAATCAGAAAGGCAAAATCCCAAAAAAAGATGTCTTAAAAAAGCAAAAAGAATAAAAAATAGAAAGGAAGAGAGAAAAATCATGGGGTATGTACAGTAAAAATCCCCTAAGAAGGAAGTATATTACTGCAGCTGGATCCCAATCAAGAGAAACCTTTAACCCCAAGAATACCTTCAAAATTTCTAATCTATCCCTTCTATCCCATGGGCATGATACATCCTTGAAGAAAACCCTCTTTAAGGTCTACAAGTAGTCACAATATCCATTGAGTTAGCACAAATCGGCTGAGAGACAACAGAAGGATTCCATCCACCCGGCTATGACGGAATCAATGTCTATGTCGTGACCTTTGAATGAAAGAAAAAAAGAGAAAATAAAAATATACAAGCTTAAAGCAAAATGGATGTGGTAAAAACCTGAAAGGGCACTACAGTAAAAAGAGCGAGCTTATACAGACTCGGTGAAAACCTGAAAAAGTGTCTGGGGTAAAAATATAATAACCCATGGATGTAGTGAAAACGCGAAAGGGCGCAACAGGTAAAAAAGAGGGCGATAACGGGCATGACGAAAACCCATCTTGGGCGCTGATGAGTAAAAAGGTTGTTAAAGAAAAGAAAAGAAAAAGAGAAAGAAAAAGAAAATAAATATATCATCAGTTACTCCGTTGGTTACATTTTTGAGCACTGGGCTTCAACTAGGCCACTCATGTTTGCTCAAATCGGGTCTTGATAAGGTAGATCTTTAGATCACACCGTCAAACGCATGATCCGAGGTAAGGATAAAGGGTTGATCAACCTAAAGGGATGGACGTTCCGACCTTGGCAAAAAGTTTAAACCTCACTCAGGTCCGACCGCATGAACGGGTTCGATTATGCTTAAAATGAGACACGTTACTTCGTCTCATTATTAAGACATCAAACAAAAAAGAAGAAAAAAAAGAGAAAGAAAGAAAAGATATGAAAAAATATAAAAATATATACTCCTTTTTATGTTCATGTACATATTTGTAGCATCGTACTTTCATCTCAAAGAAGAGAGAGAAAAAGGAAAAACCAAAATATCTAAAAATATAAGTTTTGAAGAAAGAACAGATAAAAAAATATAGGTAAAAGTTTGTTTCTTTTGTTAATTAGAAAGCACATTGGTTATCTGTATAAATAAAAAAGGGACTGACGTTTTCTTGAGAATGTGCAGGAACATCAAATGGCCCAAAACCTCGAGGCAGGCAACCTCTTAGCAATGTGCAGGGCAGAGGAAGCATCTCACAACTCACGTCAGTCTATTCAAGGAAAAAAATGGAAAAAATAATCATTTGAGAAAGAAAAAAAGAAATCTGTGTTTTTGTTGTACTTTTTGTCACGCACAGCTATTCACATGCGTGCTTCAATGTGGAAAAATGTTAATAGTTTTTCGGCAAAGTAGCTATGCTAAATCAATGTCCTAAGTCGAAGGTTCGCCTTTGGATCTGTGGATCCTACTTTAAAGTAGGAGCGACAATGTCAATCTCGGTCAAATAATCAATGTTTCTATCGGTTTGATTCCACCATTAAATGAGATTACATATCGAACAACTATAATCAAATATGTATGCAGAAGGGATCGTTTCCCATGTTTATTCTCGATTGTAGGCTTAAAAAACTTGCACGCTATAAAGTATATGTCATGCGTCTGGGTATCCGTTAGATGGTCATTATTCCTGTAAATGATTCTCGAACGAGATCTAGGTCGGGGCTTCAATCGCCTTACTTTTATTGCCCCTAATGGGTCCATGTTTTTGCATAATTAATCTATTTATAAGAACGTCTTCAAAGGTGGCACACACTCCCAAAAAGTGTTGCGACTTCAATATTCGCTCCGCTTGGATAGTTGTGTTAAATTAACTTTGTGGTTAATGAGTTTGCTCAAATACCTCAAGCCCTATCGTGTGTAGGGACACTCGTGACCAATCAAAGTGGGGCAATCAATGCCTCATGAGATTGGGCACAAATTGGTTGGATCTTCATGTCATTACTTTATGCTAATTCTAGAAGTATGGGTCAATCACCCTCCCGCTCGTGGGATTGTATTGTGCAAAATGAAACTCAAACATCATTCACCATCAATCACGCCATCATGGTGTCTTCCAGTAATGTCGCTAAGCGCTTAGGGACCGGTAGCTTTGAGAACGGACATTTTTTCAATATATTAGGCTTTCGCTACTCTCCATTTGAGGAATAGATATTTTCCCAATATACTAGGCTTCTGCTACTCTCCTTTCAAGGAACAGACGTTTTCCCGACATATTAGGCTTCCGCTACTCTCCATTTAAGGAATAGATGTTTTCCCAATCGTTTGGGCTTTCGCTACTTTCTATATATTTTTTCTTTCTTTTCATTTTGATGTTTGAAGTTCACTTTAAATATGATGAACCCATTAGCATTTGCTTTGGGCCTCTTCGGATGTCTCTTTCTTTGCAATACGATCATTAGTGATCGGATACCAAAGAGGGGTATCTGTAGATACCCAAATTTGACCCAAAGAATGATCGACACGTACTTTAAAAAAAGGCATGCACTTGAGCTTTTGAGAGAACTTTCTAAACCCTTAGGAGTCATTCCAAACCCTTAGGAGCCAACCTGAGCCCTTAGAAAACCCAAACAGGCCCATAAGACCCAAATCTAAACCAACCTGACCATTGGATAGAAAGAAGCATGTCAAAGTTTTTAGAGATATATGCTAGAACTGAGGCCTATACCATTGGAAAGTAGAGGTTCTAATCTATCCAACAAGCTAAGAATTGCTGAATTCTGAGTTGTAGCTTAAAAGTTATGGTGAATTGAAGAATAAAGAAAAGTGCAGGAAATTGCACATGCGTGAAAAATGGGGATTTTGCATGACTGGGTCTGATATGAGTCATTTACTGACTCTTGTAAGGCCAAGGAAGACTCATTTGAGTCCTATAGGCCCTAAATCTAATAGTCAATGAGATTAGTCATGTTATAGTCTCATAACAGTTACATTTCAATGGGTCATTTACTGACTCTTATAAGTTTAAGGAAGACTCATGTGAGTCCTGTATGCTCCAGATCTGGTAACCAGTCACGTGAGAGTCGTGTCACATTCACCAGAGCACTGACAAATGGAGATTTTGCATTACTAGGTTCGATATGAGTCATTTACTGACTCTTATAAGTCCAAGGAAGACTCATGTGAGTCCTGTAAGCTTTAAATTTGATACTCAGTCGCGTGAGAGTCATGTTATACTCACCAGAGTACTAACAAATGGGGATGTTGCATGACTGGGTCTGATATGAGTCATTTACGGACTCTTATAAGTCTAAAGAAGACTCATCTGAGTCCTGTTGGCTCTAGATCTGATAGTCAATGAGATCATTCATATTACTGTACGATAACAGTGATGCACCAATAGGTGTTTTGCTTGACTAGGTTTGATATGAGTCATTTACTGACTCTTATAAGTCCAAGGAAGACTCATATTAGTCATATATGCTTCAGATCTGATAGTCAATGAGATCAGTTATTTTATAGTCTGATAACAGTGATGTACCAATGGGCTTTTTACATGACTGAGTCACATATTAATAATTTATTAACTCTTTTAAGTCTAAGGAAGACTCGTCTGAGTCCTGTAGGCTCTAAATCTAATACTCAGTCGCGTGAGAGTCATGCTACACTCACCAGAGCACTTACAAATGAGGATTTTACATGACTGTGTCTAATATGAGTCATTTACTGATTCTTATAAGTCTAAGGAAGACTCATGTGAGTCCTGTCGACTCCAAATATGATAGTCATTAAGATCAATCATGTTATAGTCTGATAGCAGTGACATGCCAATAGGTATTTGGCATGATTGACTTTGATATGAGTCATTTACTGACTCTTATAAGTCTAAGGAAGACTCATGTGATTTCTGTTGGCTCCAGATCTGATAGTCAATGAGATTAATAATGTTACGGTCTAATAACGGTGACATGCCAATAGGCATTTTGCATAACTAGGTCTGATATGAGTCATTTACTGACTCTTATAAGTTTAAGGAAGACTCATGTGGGTCTTGTAGGCTACAAATCTGATACTTAGTCGCGTGAGAGTCATGTTATACTCACCAGAACACTAATAAATGAGGATTTTGTATGACTAGGTCTGATATGAGTCATTTACGGACTCTTATTTATAAGTCAAAAGAAGACTTATATGAGTCGTGTTGGCTCCAAATTGATAGTCAATAAGATTAGCCATATTATAATATGATAACGGTGACATACTAATAGGCGTTTTGCATGACTAGGTCTGATATGAGTCATTTACTGACTCTTATAAGTCCAAGGAAGACTCATGTGAGTCCTGTAGGCTCCAAATCTCATACTCAGTCGCGTGAGAGCCATGCTATACTCACCAAAGTATTGATACATGGGGATTTTATTTGTCTGGGTCTAATATGAGTCATTTATTAACTCTTATAAGTCCAAGGAAGACTCATGCGAGTCTTATAGGCTCAAAATCTGATACGCTGTCGCGTAAGAGTCATGTTATACTCACCAAAGCACTGAAAAATGGAAATTTTACATGACTGTGTCTGATATGAGTCATTTGCTGACTCTTACAAGTCTAAGGAAGACTCATGTGAGACCTATTGGCTCCAGATCTGATAGTCAATTAGATCAGTCATATTAGAGTCTGATAATAGTGACGTACCAATAGCCATTTTGCATGACTGGGTCTGTTATGAGTCATTTACTGAATCTTACAAGTCCAAGGAAGACTCATGCGAGTCCTGTATGTTTCAGATCTGATAGTCATGAGATCAGTCATGTTATAGTCTGAAAATAGTGATGTATCAATAAGATTTTTGCATGACTGAGTCACATATGAGTCATTTATTGACTCTTATAAGTCCAAGGAAGACTCATGTGAATCTTGTAGGCTCTAAATCTGATACTCAGTCACGTGAGAGTCATGTTATACTCACTAGAGCACTGATAACTAGGGATTTTGCATGACTGGGTCATATACGAGTCATTTACTGACTCTTATAAGTATAAGGGAGACTCATGTGAGTCATGTAGGCTCTAAATCTGATACTCAGTGGCATGAGAATCACGTTATACTCACCAGAACACGGAAAAATAAGGATTTTGCATGACTGGGTTTGATTTGAGTCATTTACTGACTCTTATAAGTCCAAGGAAGACTCATGTGAATCCTGTAGGCTCCAAATCTCATACTCAATCGTGTAAGAGTCATGTTATACTAATCAGAGCCTTGACAATTGGGGATTTTGTATGACTGAGTCTGATATGAGTCATATACTGACTCTTATAAGTCCAAGGAAGACTCAAGTGAGTCCCGTAGGCTCCAAATCTGATACTAAGTCGCGTGAGAGCCATGTTATACTCATCAGGGCACAAATAAATAGAGATTTTACATGACTGGGTTTGATATGAGTTATTTACTGACTCTTATAAGTCAAAGGAAGACTCATGTGAGTCCTGAAGGCTCAAAATTTGACAGTCATTGAGATCAGTCATGTTATAGACTGATAACATTGACGTGTCAATAGGCATTTTGCATGACTGAATCTGATATGAGTCATTTACTGACTCTTATAAGTCTAAAGAAGACTCATGTGAGTCCTGTAGGCTCCAAAGTTGATAGCCAATGAGATCAGTCATATTTTAGTTTAATAACAATGACGTACCAATAGGCATTTTGCATGACTGGGTCTGATATGAGTCATTTAATGGCACTTATAAGTCCAATGAAAACTCCTATGAGTTTTGTAGGCTCCAGAACTGTCACTCAATAAGATTAGTCATGTTATAGTCTGATGACAGTGATGTACCAATTGGCATTTTGCATAACTGGGTTTGATATGAGTCGTTTATTGACTCTTATAAGTCCTAAGAAGACTCATGTGAGTCCTGTAGGCTCAAAATCTGATAGCCAATGAGATTAGTCATGTTATATTCTGATAACAGTGACATACCAATAGACATTTTGATGACGGAATTTGATATGAGTTATTAACTGACCCTTATAAGTCCTACGAAGACTCCTGTGAGTCCTGTAGCCTCTTGAACTGACACTCAATGAGATCAGTCATGTTTTAGTCTGATAACAGTTATAGTCTAATAACCAAATTGAAAGAGTACTCCCTAGTTCACACACACACACACACATATATATATATATATATATATATATATATATATATATATATATATATATGGTAATATACCTCGGTTTTTGTTAGTACACCAGAAATAACATGTAAAAAATTAAAAATATTGAGCTGCTTCACTTGTAACAACACTATCTTTTTAAACAATCATAGAAATAGCTAACCAAACTATTTAGATAAGCACACTCATCTCATTTGTTACATTTGCTGCATCTATATCCAAAGCAGCCGAATAGAATGTGACAAATTATAGAGTAGTACGCACCTTTACAACAATATGGGAGTAGACTTCATTTACTTGTACAAATAACTTTGAAGAAATTAAAAATATTTTGGTGCTTCTCTTGTAACAGTGCAAAATTATTAACAATTATAGATAAAGCTAACCAAAATATGTAGATAACCCTAAATCAAGGAAGACTTTCTTTTCCTTTACTGCTTATTGAGGTAGTCATCTCAAAGTTTTTAGTGAGCTCTCAATCTCCACCGTCACTTTTACTTTTAAGTCATCCCTTTCAATGTTCTCCAACTTCGACGTTGAGGTTAGAGAACTTTCATCCAACCGGCTAAAATTTCGACATTGATAACATGTAAAGTACTTGCACTCGGGATTCTTAAGAGAGTTTGAAAATCGTAGCGTTGATTGTTTCTGATAGTAGGAAAGAGGACGAGCATCGTTCAAGTGAACCGTTCCATCGTTCCCGACGTTCTGATTTATAAATCCCAAACATGCGTCCTCCCATTTGAAGAACCCACAATGGTAACATATATAATATTTATGGTTGGGATTCTTGTTAGAGTTTGAAACCCGAAGTATTGTTGGTTTTTTACAGTTAGATAAGAGTGCACCCTTTCCATCAACGATCTTCTTTTATGGACAATCTTTAATCCAATGTCCACACATTCCACAACCAAAACAGACGTCCATTTCAGCTTCTATGTATAAAAATTTTAGATACAATTGCAACTAAATTGAATATATAATAGAATAAATGCGATAATGATAAATGGCAATAGAAGTGTAATTTAATTAAAGAACACTTTACAAAAAAGAATAAACTTAGAAGTGCTACATGATATTGCAAGTCCAATAAAGTCTTACGAATGCATAGTTTAGTTCCAAAAATTACATTGCATTATTGATGGGCATATTGATATACTACTGTCTATTTGATGTACTAAGAGAATAGCATCATATGATACAAAAGATGGATCATTTTATACCAAAATTTGTCAAGGTTTAGCTTTTTCTCTAAGTAACTCTTACATAATCCTATCTCTAAAGTAAAACATATGACATTGATCAAAATCGAAACTAAGCCCATGTGATGCGTAGTCAATATAATTTATCATAAAGACTCCGCAATCAAAATAATTTGATTGATGCGGGATAGCAAGCGGTTTAGTAGACGGTCAATCTTTGACGTCGATATTGTCGTTGCCTTGTTGAGCTAGGATCTTAAAAAGAACGTTTTTCTATATTTAAGAATATTCAAATTTTATTAAGTTGACATATAACAATAAAGATCTAGAGTTGAATGATATACGTACCAATATGTTTACTATGTCCGGACAATGAACAATGCTACTTTGTCTACTAGACGAATCTAAATACTCAACTTTCCTCTCCTTCATGTATAATATGTATAAAGACCAGTGATAGTCTCTATTCACGGGAAGGTAAACTTGTTAAGTGGCGTCATGTTATAGGAGACGAGTTGAAGACTCTAACAATAGTACAAGTACGAAGGAAGCACCTAAAATTTATCTAAATACCTTGTCACATTCGCTTATTTTTTATCCTAGTGCTTGGGGTGAAGTCCAAGCGATAAGGTTTTGGTTTGTATCAGCTTTATCTTTTGCAAACGATTCCTTCAATTCCATCTAAATAAAATATAAAATGAGTTTAAGAGATACTTACAAATTATAGGAAGTGAAAATAAAATATTGGACTCTTACGATAAAATAGAAATGACTTTGTGTAAATTTCTTTTTATGATCGTTCTCTCGTTTCTTTATCAAGAAAAAGTAAACGTCAATTGCCTACAAAACAAAGTCTCATATCACCCTAATAGATACAATGTAATAGAGATATGTACTATAATAAAAATAGAATCATCAGACTGATTGACATCAGACGACCTATAGATATTGGACGGACGGGTCCATGAATATAAGCATGTGTGCCTTTTAAAATATTGGCCTTACCTCGCTGTCAAACCAATTAGTACCATAAACTCAGAACAAGTTCTTCGCCATGATGGATAGTCTATTGGTCACATGAATCTCACATCTGCAAAGCCACATAGGTTATTAAGAGAATAATTGAATTATATTAACTACAACTCAATAACTTTTAAAGGGGTGAAACCCTACTCTACTGGGCCACCATTAAGAGTTTAATCTATATCATATATATCATTCTGTATTAGTGGTTTCATAGGCTAGCAGAAACCGTCGTAGTCCTTCTATGGATAGACCACTCATACAAATTAACAAACATTCAACTAAATTTAACATATATATGTTTGAACCTTTATCTTAGCTAATTGACCATTCACCTTCAGCGCACCCTTTGGAGGTGGTCTCTTGGTTGTAGATTTAGTACCAGTCCTTCTCTGCGATCTTTCCTGCATGTATATCCTACGATTAAATATGTAGGAAACTTATACTCTTAAAAAGATGAAAATTATTAATTTCAACATTTGAAGAGATCACTTTTTCTTCTCCGAAATTGCTTTTGAGGGTTCGTTTATTACCCACTGTGTAGGTACATGTGTTTGGGAGTGAACATTCGAAAGATTGACCATGTGATATTGATTGGCATGTTGTAGTCTTCGGTGGTAATGGGGTTTGTGAAGAACCCTTGAAATTATTTACCGATGTCATTTGCAGAGTAATTCGGCTTCTTAAACTAGCCCACACTCACTTATAAGTATCCATTATGCACACCGACTTTATTTCACTTTTTTCAACGGGTTCCTTTTTATTATTATCAGGTGTTGATGTAACTCTGGTTTTCACTATAGATTCTTCTGTCATCTCCCTGATAAATTCTCTATCATCGTCTTGTTTCGTGAACGTTTGAAAGACTAGCATCTCGAAGATCCGCACCTTTTCATTGGTAAAAACAATGAAAGACATCTGCTATTCATCATCTAGACATTAGCAATTCCTCCCTCATCTTCTTTCGAGGACGTATGCATCGAATTATCATCCTTATTACCTTCAAACGATTCACAAGGCAATTTGCTCTCATCTTCTATAAAAGTTTCTTCACAGTTCCTCTCCCCATCGTCTATTATCTTAGAAGCATGACTCGTTCTATCAGTATGAGGGTCAATAGTAATTGACTCTAATTTCATGGGCATACGTGCATTTTGACTAGCCTTACTTCTTTTATAAGTATCCTGAGGGACTTGTACTTTTTCCTTGCCTTTCACATCGCTATCCCGAGGGACTTGCACTTTTTTCTTGTATTTCACGTCACTATCTTGAGGGACTAACACTTTTCCCTTGCCTTTCACTTCACTATCCCTCGGTCGGTTAGTTGGAGGACTTATATTTTGAGAGTCATTCTTTTCAGTAAAACTACTCATTCTTTCCACATCTTTATTATGATTGGGAGAGGATTTGAAATTGTACTCTTTATGTTGGCCCTGTTTTGCAATAATAATCTATCAGTTAGATTTTAAAGATATTGTAACAAATAAAAATAATTTCTATTAAGTATCTTACCTTCAAAATTATTATCTCTAACTCTAACTATTTTAGGCCATTTCTTAGATCACTATTTAACTTCTTCTGTCTTTGAACTTGATGAACAAGTTTGTTGTTGGACTTCTCCAACGCTGTGATGCGACTACCTTATTTTTTGGAAGACATTTCTAGGAGTTGAAGACGATTGAATTCACAACCAACATAATCGCTAATCCTATCCTAGATCACATCTTCTAATAATTCACGATCAGTGAATTCAAAATTTGGAATTATCTATGGATATGTTACCAGGAGGGTGAGACCAAGTTATCAGGAGAAGCGATTTCTTCATTTATTCATAGCTATAAAATGGAATTGGTTGAGGTTGACATGAATAATATATTAGTATTATTAAGGTCCGTAAGGTAATACTTTCAATGATGACTTTTTACTGAGGTATACTTTGTATATCTTGGAAAATCATCGATTATTGAAGTCGGTGCTATAGTCGGGAAGTGCTCATATGCCCAAATCTAAAACAAATCATAAACTAAAGATTTGTTAGGGAATATGTGTATTATGTGATAAACGGTGTGCAAATGGATAATATTCGTAAAGATAATGGCTAAGCTGCAATATAAAGGTACATCCAGCAAGATTGGTATGCACGCCGCTCCTGTTAAAATTTAAAGGGGTAGATCAAAGGGAGTTTAACAAAAATGTATGAGTAACCCGTCTCCATGCAATTCTATTAAAGTGCTCAATATTATAGACTAATCTTACATAAGTCTCTTTAATTGTCTTAGAGCTATTCGGTATCATGAATGTCGCAAGAATATGCAATAAGGTGAGACGAGTAAAATCGACTCTCTCTTTCTCTATACTAGCAACAATCATTGCCATTTCTATTTCACCAACACTAATACTCCCTACCCGACCAAAATATTTCATACAAAATAAATTAATGACTCATTTTTGACATTTAGACCTTCCCCCAGAGTTTCAGGGATAATTTCAATATGCTTAAGGCCAAGTAAAGCAGACATTTCTAGCAAGGGAAAACCAACAGTACGCTCGCCAATGGAGAACCTCTCAAGCTCATAATCAAAATTTTCTATTAATGTGTATATGAGCTCGTTGATTGTAGGAATATCTATTAGACGAAGAATAGGCTTCACTGGAGTTGCACTAAGAGCTTCAAGCTCTATAGGTGATAAAACAACTATAAGAGTAGAGACATTAAGGGTAGAACATGTAATTTTATCCTTCTGTGTATAATTTATGACATTACATTATAATTAATTTATGAACATGTGCCAGAAAGGTTTTGAAAAAATAAATGCATTTACAGTTTACCATGAGTGAATTCAGCCACAAGACCAGTTGTAGACACCCAAATTCGGCCCAAGGTCCAATCAATGCGTACTTTAAGAAAGTCGTAATCCCGATCTTCCGAAAGCGCCTCCTGAACTCTTAGAGCTTAACCTGAAACCTTGAAACCCTTCCTGAACCCTTAAAAGGCCCAACCAGATCCATAGACCGATAACTGAACCCCCATGAACTCCTAGTGGACCAGCCCCGAGCCCAATTTCTGAAGCCTACTGTGTTAATAACCAGAACTAGGCCTTGCATATATTTTATATACATAAGGCAAATTTTTCCAGAAATTGGCCTTGTGTATATTTTATATACGCAAGGCATATTTCTGACTCAGGCCTCATCTATGGGCTCTGAACTTCTCTATTTTCTCAGGAACACTGTTCCTAAGCCTAGTATATATAAAATATACACAAGGCTTATGAACAATATTTTTTAGAAAATGGACGAATTTCACTTTTAGGGTTTGACTTGTTGACCATCCCAACCATTAAGGTTTATTTCTTTAGGACTGCTTTAGCCCTCCCGTTCCACTCTTTCGCCATCCAACCCATCGCCCTATCTTTTACCATTAAGCCCAAGTTTCCTCTTCTCCAAACCCTTCAAATCCTAGAAAACCTTAGATTAGAGATTACCTAATTGCTAAACCCATTAGCCCTTAAGTACTCCTCTAATCCTCTCATTCTCTATAAATAGAGAGCCACCCTCCCTTGTTTAAGGGCTTGAAAAATTTCCAAAAGAGAGAAAAGTTTAGAGAGTTCCCTCTTCCTTCTTCAAGCTTAATTTTAGAATATATTTTTACTTTTTAGATCCCATATTCCATCATCAATCTCTTAGCTTTAGTAAGAGAGCGCCCTTAGCTCACTTCTCTTATCATCCCTCTTCTAAGTCTTAGCAAATTGAACCATCTCTAATCCTTTTTGATATCGGAAGTCCATCGGAATCGGCACTCATGTGAAGGTCTAGTGGTGCCACAAGGGCCTAAGAGCTTCAGCTCTCCCCTCTATTCCTCTACTTTCTTTTCTTTCCCTCTATCCTAGAATTTGTGCCGTTATGCCGCCAAAATTTTAGTGATTACAGGAGGCTCAAATACAATCGGAGTGCCTTCGAGCAAGGGGGAGTGCCGTTCAAATTTTTATTTTTTCTTTAACTTTGACCATAGTAGAGACAGCTTACGAGCTGGTCAATCGGGTGCCTAACACCTTCCCGATTGATAACCGAACCCTCTACCCAAGAGCCTTTGGCATAGCGCGGTGAATCAGAGTCATATTTTTGCACTTCGGTGCTTATAATATCGATTTAGGTATCTTGCGACACCAAAAGCTCTAGGTGGTGACTCTAGTTTTCTTAAGAGCGCATTGTCGCGATGGACTCGCGAGAGCCCACGGTTGCACAGATGGAGGCTCTGCTGGGGAAAGCTTGTAGAGCTTCCCCTTAAAGTTTTGGCCCTTGTTTTACATGTGTCTTTTGTTTTCCTTTCTTTTTTACTAATTTTTTATTTTTGGATACTTACCCCTACGATTCTGTCATTTATGCGCCTTAGCCGATTGGTGGGCCTATTTGAGCACTGTTATACTTACCCCTACGATTTTATCATTTACAAGCCTTAGCCGATTGGCGGGCCTACTTGATGCAGTCTATATTTCTCACCTAGTCGCTTGATTGGCCCTACAATTTTTTTTATTCCTTGTCATATACCATCAGTGCATGCCGACTCGTAGAAGTGGCATGAGATTCTCACCACCTATTTTTGAACTTAAGAAAACTTCCTAAAAATTGAACTAAGAGGGGGATTTAATTGAATTTTTTGCGTTGGGTAGATTCTACAAAGGGGTGGGAAAATAGGTTATGATGCACCCATCCCAGTTTTCGGTAGAGCAGCAACCCTAATGGTGATGATCTCGAAAAGAACCACCCCATCCAGTATCTGAGAAGGCGCTTGCGCCAGAGGTATATCGGGTGGGTAACTGGGCTGTTACTAAGCCTTAAAACATGTGGGGGAGTGCATTCGTTGAACCGAACCGGCCTTGTATCCCTAAATACGGTGAGGAGGGACCCAAAATAATAAGGAAAAATAGTCCCCGAAAGCACTGCTTTACCCCCAGAATTAGCCTTGTGTATATGAACTATACGCTAAGCTAAAAACCTGCAATTTTTGCCTTGCGTATATAATATATACACAAAGCCAAAATTATGGAATTTTAGCCTTACGTATATAATATATACACTAGCCTATTCTGGTTGAGCAACCCGCATCTGAGGCCTCTCATCACAATTCCCGACCCCCCTGCTTAGCAATTTTTATACTCTCGATAAATCCCATACTTTGACACCCAAAACGCCCTCGTTGGTCAAAAGATGTCGCCCTCTTATTGACTCTTCTAAGGGATTGGGTCGTTGCGCAGATTTTTGTGCCTTTACATAGATCAAAGGATTCCCTTTGATTCTTCCAAAGCGCATTGGGATCCAGCTGTGGGAGGCATTAGGTGTGTAAACGCCGCTTGAGAAGGGAGTTCCAAGGCCCCAAAAAATCACCGTAAGGAAGTTCAAATTTTTATCATCCAAAACCAAACAAAAAATCAAGAAAATCAAAAAAGAAAAAGAAAAGAGGAAGAGAGTTTGAGGTGCCGTAGCCATGGCATCGTCGCACCCACCACCACCATCTCGAAGGGGAAGAAGGAGAAAGGTCTTTGGGCTGCATCTCAGAAACCCCTACCATACCCGCCGTCAAGCCATGTCTTGGGCGATCAATCCGGCCTATGTCGATCCCGATTCATCCTCACCACCTTCCCCATCTCATTCCCGCATGGAAGAGATACCCATTTCGGATCTGCCCACCCATTCCTGATTTGATGTCACTGGACCATTCGGTGCACCTATCTTTCCATCCACCACCACTCAAAACCCACCCGACTTTTTGCCCCATTTCCCCTCTCCACCCCCATCCAATCCAAACACATCATACTTTTCCACATCCATCCCAAATCCACCCCATTTTTCCTCCACTTTCACCCAACATATGGCCACTCCTCTATCACCATCCAATCCAAATCCACCATACTCCTCCCATTTCATGCCTAATTTTCCCACATCCAATCCCATGCCCAATTTTTCCTCGTTCACTCAAACCATGCCCATTTCTTCCCATGCACACCCTTCATCAGAAGAACCATCCACATCCCATCCCATAACCAATTCCATGGCCATGTTGGATGATATGGTTAGGGCATACACCCTTTGAAAGGCCTCCCAAAGCCTTTCCTCATCCACCCCAAATACCCGACCCCCAACAAACCCTCCAAAATCTCCACACCTCTTTCATCCAAAATGCCAATCCCAATCAACCACCCATAATCCACACCACCCAACACCAATTGTGGGGCCATCCGAGTGGGCCTCAAAGGCCTAATACTCAACCCAAGCCTATTCAGGCCCAAATACAACACCTTCTCAAGCCCCCCACAATCCCCTCAATTTCCTGCATACACCCACATCCAACATGCAAACTCCATTCCCCCTCAAATGGCAAACCCATCTCACCCAATCCCCCAATCTGTTATAAGCCATACCCATCCACATCCATCATACCCACCCCATACCATCAACCATCCCCAATTCACCCCTCAACCAAATCCTCAAAATACCCACCCGATCCAATGGCCTCATCAGGCACCCCCTCAAAACCCCTAGTTTAGACATCCTCTTACCCCTCAACCCAATCCCCAAAGATTCCCCAAATGCAATGGCCCCATCCGGCATCCACTCAAACCATCCAAAACCCCCAATTTGCACACCCTCTTACCCCCCAGCTAATACATCAAAATCCTAACCCACCCCATCAACCACGATGGCCTCCTCAAGCACCCACTCAACCCACTCAGAATTCACCTGATAACCTCATCCCTCCATCATTCATTGATGTGGGTCATCAATATGAGGAGGACGAGGCTAGAAATAGTGGAGCCTACATGGGGGCATTTGCCAATTTAACCCCCCACCACCCGTATTCACCAACCTACAGGCAACCCAACATGAATGGGGGTAGCCCATCGGGGGACCCACCTCAGTATTACCATCTTGAGAGTTAGAGCTGTTAAAAGAGCAAATGGACAAGATTTAAAAATAGCTGATGAAGATGGGTGGAGCCGAAATCCATGCCACTGATTTTTCTGACCTATGCTTGTTTACGAGGTGTCACTTTCCCACAAATTTAAAATGCATACTTTCAATAAATACAATGGCACGGGTAACCCGATTGCCCATCTAAAATCCTTTTGTGGGGATAAGTGCCAATACGGCAGAGATGAATGACTCCTCATCAAAGTGTTCCAAAAAAGTCTCACGGGACCCGCACTAAGATGGCTCACTTCTCTCGAACCATCCATATTAAAAACTTGGAAGGATCTCATCCACCTATTCCAAGAGTAATTTATCTACAATATGGACATCGAGCCGCGAAAATCCAATTTGGCCCAATTGAAAAAAAGGCCCGACGAGATGTTTAGTGAGTACCTTGGAAAATGGAGGGCCCTAGCAGCCCAAGTAAGGAATCGCATCTTGGATGAGGAGCAAATTGAGATGATCTCGAAAACTGCCCTACCTGTTATCTCTGATTTCTTAGTATAACACCAAAAATCAAGTTTCGCTGACTTGGGTCCAAAAATTTGCCAAGCAAAGAAGAGTCGGGACAGATGTCCAGACCATAATAAACACACAGTCCAACACCAACATGGCACCATTCTAATTCAAGGCAGCACAACTAGATCCAACACCTGTCGAGCCAGCACAAAGGACCATCAATGGGCAAGGGGCACAGATGACCCCTAAACAAAGGAGGGCTCGATTTAACTGAGTGTTTACACCATTGGGACAAACCTGAATATCCTTTTGCCACTGTTGGTCGAAAAGGGTCTTGTCACACCATTCCAGCCACAACCACCACCAAATCCACTCCCAAAAAATTATGATCCTAACGCCCATTATAATTTTCATGATGGTCGGGTCACTCGACTGATCGACGCTTTTCTTTAAAGCATGCCATACAAGACCTAATGAAGCCGAAAAAATATCCCCCGACACCTCCCCAGGCAAATCAACACACCAACATACACTAGGTTTCGTTGCCACCACACCCACTAGGGGGAGTAGGCCTGAGGCCTACTATTAATATGACATAAGTAGTTGAAGAGGATTTTGATCCTTCAGAATACATCAATACTCGAGGAAACTTCATGGCACCAAAGTGGGGGGATCAAGAAGATAGAAGCATAGGAGTGATCAAGCCCTTGAACTTAGTTGATTACTTCCCCAATCAGGTACCTCAAGCAGAGCCCTTAGATTTGAGGATGTACTTCTCGACACCAGCCCCCAACAATTATGCTCAACCCATCTAACTCCATATCAACCGTATGCAGTAGCAACCCCTATCAATTGCCCGACACCTAGTCTTTTCCCATTCCCCCTTCTAGCGCCGATCAGCTACCATTGGCCTCACTCCACCACATCACTCCCAATGCAGACATCCCCAATTCTCGTAGACCACATTTGTTTCACTTTTGCTGCTCATCCAACCTATCCACCTATAGCAGAAGTTAATCATGTTTTATCTAGTTATCTTGCGCCATCAACCCAGGCACCTCCGATACCCTCGTCTAATCTGTTTTAGATCCCAGGACCAATGTATGACCCCCACCAAGTCCCGCTCAATTGCAATAAGAAAAATATTAATGCGAGCAGCAACAGCGAGGGGACAACTGATTTCATTACACGGCCGGGGAGGATCTCAAAGCAACCTGAGGTACTAGTACTAGACCAACTAGAAGAGAAAAAGGAACCCGCTATCGTACACCCCATGGAAAAGATGAGCAGAGAGCATGTGCTGAAGACACAACTAAAAAGTATGACAACTCACATCATTGTCTAAGAACTATTGATGACATCTCCACTCCACTTCCAAGCTCTAATGGGAGCATTGAAAGATGCACATGTATCCAGCAAAGTGTCCCCAGATGAAGTAGGGCAGATAATCAAGCAGGTGTTGGCTCCCAATGCCATCTCATTTTCGGACGTTGATCTTCTGAATGAGGGAAGTAATCATGCAAAACCCCTCAACATCACAGTAGAAGCAGGGGACTTGGTAATCCCATTAGCACTGATAAATAATGGATCAACATTAAATGTGTGCCCCCTAAGAACTGTAACCAAGATAGGGGTGGACCCCTCTACATTTAGGCCGACCAGAACAAGCGCGAGAGGATTCAATAACACAAGGAGAGAAATAATAGGAGAAGTCGATCTTGAGCTTGCCATTGGGCCAATGACCTTATCCATCCCATTCCTAGTCATGGATATCAAATCCACCTTTAATCTGCTGCTAGGGCACCCATGGTTGCACGAAATCGGGGCCATACCTTTGACCTTGCATCAAAAACTCAGGTTCCTATCAGATTAGAAGGTCATTACCATTTTGGGCGAAGGACAGGAGAAAGGAGAGAAGGTCACACACAACATCGAGAACCCTAAAGTGTTGGATGTGTCACACACAGTTGAAGACACAAATCTCCATAACTTTCAGTATGATGTGTCAATAGTGGCACCCAAACTCCTCAGAAGTCACCTTGACGGGAGGTGGAATGACTACAGTAGTAACCATACTTTTGAAATCGGGCTACCAAAAAGGAAAGGGTTTAGGTCCTCGCCTGTAGGGCAGGAAGGACTCGGTCCGAGCCAGTGGCGGACAACAGATCAAGTTTGGGTTAGGTTATAAGACCACTAAAGAAGAAGAAGTTCAGGAAGCCAAAGAAAAGGCTTGGTCCATCGCTACAGCAAAAGCTAGGGGATAGACCTGGAGGATGAATCCCGATCATAATCTCACATCAGAAGTACTTTCATAAGCGCAGGGGTCATCAAGATAGACCAGAATGGGGCAGCACAGCTACACAAACCAGCAGTAGTTATCCACTTAACCAATCCCCAGATCACCCCCCAATATTGAAATAGACCTAGCATCCCTATCCCTCTTTGAAGAAGAAATGCCCCCTCCAATATAGACCCTTGTCATGAACCACCACAAACCCATGTTAACGTTTGAGGATTGGGTCCCAAACGAACCAATGATAAATCTGATGGAGGCTGACCCTCAAAAGCTCTCTCGATTAGCCTCCTCTACCCGATAAGGTAAAGGTGCGACATCTCAGGTGAGGAATTGGGCGTCAATGCCCCTAACTCTGGAGGCATCAAGTGGCCGTAAATATGACACTAGCTTTAAAAAAAACCTATAAAAAGTGAGATTAGCCCTTGGCAGACAGTACCATGTGTATATAGCAACCCGCCTTGCCAAGTGATCAGTCACATAATATATCATTTTATCACCCTTAACTTAGTGATGCTGGACCCTAATTTGCTACTAATGAGATACTAATGTGCAAATATTAAGAATAAATAGTAAAGAGAATCAAAGCGTTAATCTTCATCAAAATGAACTCATAAAGCAGTAAGAAAGACGATTGAACGAAAAAGATAATTCGACGCATGATTAAAGCCAGAAATCGTACTTTACGATTGAATGAAGCCAAAGAGAAAATGAGTAATCATAATTTATGATACTTCAAATGATAGTTCAGGCGGAGGGTGATGCAAAAGAGAATTACGATCATTCATAACGAAGAATCGTCCTGAGAGAAAGTTATGCAAACAAAGAAATTGTAAATTATGATTTTACAAAAATAGAAGCTTGTTGTTACTGTTGATCACGTGAGAGCTATACTGCCATGCACGAAATTAGAAGATTGGCAATCCACAAATCTGAGAAGATTGAGAAGAAAGACTCCTAAAGGACTCTGCTACTGAAAAGAAGGAACAATCCCTGCCTGTATCAACTATTCAATGTAAGGAAGAACTAGGATTAGAAGTAGAGTTATATTAGAAATATTTTGTTCCCAGTGGTTTCTTTTATTAGATTTAGAATAATGTAAACCGACTCTTTATGATCTATAAATAAGAGAGCTCGACATAGGAGAAGAGTTATCGAAGGAACTCTCAGCATCAATTGACGACGGAGGTTGGGTTTTCTTTCGATCAAGTTTAGTTTAGTTTAGTTTAGATATCCAAGATTTTTTGAGAGTAATTGACGACTGCAATTGAGAGCTGAAAGATTAGTGTAGGTTGTCTGAGGTTTCTCGCGATCAATTGACACTTGAGGATGAGAGCTGAGGATTAACACAATTTTTATTGCGTTCTAGTTTAGATTTATTTTATGCACTTTTACTGCTTTGTAAATATCTAAAAGTTTTTTATTTGAATTGACGAACCAGATTAAAAATTTGCAGATTAGTGTAACGATTTCATTTTTCCATCTTCAATTTTCTTGAGTTTGATTGACGCCCAAATTTTAGGAAGATTGTTGATTAGATTAAATCTGTGTTAAAGAATTCAAGAGTTTGATTGACGCCCAAATTTTAGAGGACTGCAATACAGTGTAACGGTACTTTAATTTTGTAAATATATGAGAACTGAAGGATTGTGATTGACGACCACAATCTAGAAGGAGGAGGATTTAGATTTATTTTTTGCAATTAGTTTAAACAAACCATTCTTTTATTCATATTTCTCCAATAGTTTAAGATCTTAAAAGACAAGTATAAGCTTTTAGGAGCCATAAAATATAAAGATAATCACTTCCTCATGGGAACAATTCTATACTAGTGCTGGAATTTTCATTGTGTGCTTGCCATAGGTTAAGACTTTAGTATAAATTTAGAGCACATAACCAAGGACTCATCTCCGAGGAAAAGGAAAACCATAAAAAAAGAGAAGAAATGCAAAAAACTCTAAAAAATTCGTCTTTCAAAATTCCCAAAAAAATTGAAGAAAATGATGTCTTAGTTAAAAAACCTGTCCGACGTGAAATCGACTTCTTTCCTGTAAATACAAGGAGAGGTAGGAATCATGAGTCTGAACGAGGAGAACCCAGCTGAGGAGTGTCCCAATGAACTCCTTGAACGGTATGCCGATTTTGAGCATGGCCCGATTATAGAAGAAACTGAAGATGTCAAATCTGGGTACTGAGGAGGTTCCTAGAATCACTAAGATCGAAACATCGCGTCTTCTGAGGAACAAAAAAACATAATTGATTTCCTTCTGTCATACCAAGAAGTCATCGCATGGTTATAAGAGGAAATGCCTGGTCTAGACACTGATTTGATCGAGCATGAGTTGCCAGTGTATCCAGATGTTAAGTTAGTCAAGAAAAAATTGAGATGACTTCGACCCGAATGGATGTTAAAAGTAAAAGATGAAGTCATAAAGCAGTACAACATTTTCTCATGGTCTCTGATCGTCTTAAAATATGACCTTGCAAGTGCACCAGTTCAGATGTACTTGGGCGAGTACTAGGGTGTTGAACCAAAGAGGCTTGTCGTTTATCTTATTTAATCTCTATTTTATATAATAATGATATATTTTAAGTTTCCTAAATTAATCCTAAAAATAAAGAGAAAACCTAACAGATCTAGATAAAAATATGGGAAGGCAGACTGAGATCTCTCTTGGATCTCAGACTTATATATAATGATCTTATATTTCTTCCCTATTTTGAATACCTGGTACCCCCGCTCCTAGGCTAACTCCTGGCTACCTTAGTCACTTCGTAATGAATTAGAGAAATCTAATCGTCAAAGCATCATCCCATGAACTAACAAAGACTGCCCTACAAGGCCTAGTCTATCGGTGAATATCCTGTTGGGCTAACCCCAATCCCTACAAGGCCACTGAGATTATTCTAAATAAGATTACATCGTTACCGTCCTGTTCTCGATATAATTGAAACCTCGAACATGCAAACATACCATTAAAATAAGAATGAAACTAAAGAAAGAACCAAAAGTTTATTGAATACTCATCTTAAATTTATAAGATATCGCAGCCTGGAACTTTAAGCTTGCATCGATCTAGAAACCTTTATCATTGCTAAATTAGCCTCTGGTCGATGATTACAATCAATCCCAATCTATTCTAGAACTATGATCTAACCCTAACCTACAAGTAAGAATCCCTAGTGTCTAAAAGCTATTTTATTCCTAACCTAGGGTCCTTATTTATAGATTACGAGGCCCTAGAACAAATATACATAGTAGGGAATCCCTAGATCCTAAAAATCCTCTAAGGAAATGAATCTGGAAGGAATTCTACGCCGATTGGGTGTTATCCAGCTAGTTGAAGAGATTCCCGGTGAAGATCTCAATTTTCGAGCTCATCTATAGTTGTGCGAGCCTTGATTTTCGCTTAGAAACTATGTTTGGATTGATTGGGATTGATGGACCGACCGATCAAATTTATTTTCCTTCTTCAGGTAGAAGATGACCCGCGAGCTTTCAGCTTTACTTTAATTTCCAGAGCGGTCAAATCAAGTGTGACTGGTCGAAATAGCCTTTGAGATTTATTCATTCTGTTTGCTCCCATTTTGACCGGTCGGTTGAGTCCTGACCGGTCTGTGACGTGGGCTCGCTGCATGGCCATCCGAGTCAGCCGCAGGGCCACTTGTGTCACTAGTGCGTCAGGCATTGGTGGATTGAAGCTGGGGCATCGTCGGCGCATCACCAAGCCATGAGGGCTTCGCCATTGGTACTTTAAGAGCTTCGGTCGTGGGCCAAGAGGGCACACGACATGGTGGCAGTTCATGCCGCGACTGCATCGCGTGCATGGAAAAGGCCGCTAAGCGAATGAAAAAGTGGGCCGATCAGGGTCGACGGTCCATCGAGCTGCACGTAGGCGATGAATTTTTGGTGAAACTTAATTCGAAGCAGCTCAAATTTTTCAGAAGAAAATACGCAGAATTAGTTCGTAAGTATGATGGGCCATTTCTGATCACGAAGAGGATTAATGATGTCTCATTTCGAGTGCAACTTCCTTCCCGACTGAGAATGCATCCAGTATTTCACGTTAGTTGCTTGAAGCCATATAAAAGAGACCCGAATAATCCAGGGAGAAGTTTGTCAACTCGCGTCGCCCCAGATGCCGATTTACAGTTGAAGAGACAGGTTGAAGAAATCCTTACACACAGACGTAGTAACCGAGAAGATGGCAGTCAGAATGAATTTCCTGTGGAGTACCTTTTGAAGTAGAAGGGCCTACCAGAGGCCGAAATTACTTGGGAACTTGAGAGTACCCACCCGTCCTTCCAATCTGCCCTAAAGAAGTACTGGAAGCGCGTCGACGTCAACTAAGTAGGTGAGGATGTGACGTGGGCTCGCGGCGTGGCCATCCGAGTTAGCCGCAGGGCCACTTGTGCCACTAGTGCGTCAGGCATTGGTGGATTGAAGATGGGGCATCGTCGGCGCGTCACCAAGCCATGAGGGCTTCGCCATTGGTACTCCAAGAGCTTCGGTCATGGTCCCAGAGGGCACGCGACATGGTGGCAGTTTGGGTCGTGATGCAGTGCCAGCAGGGCACATGATGCGGTTGCGACATGAACAAGATGGGTCAGCAGTGCAAGGCATTGCGGTATGTCAAACCGAGGGGTTTGAGGTCCTCTTGCCATTTTGGCACTATTGATGTTTAAACCATATATATGGGGAAAGGATCAAACAGCCACGTGACATGTCGCTGGCCTAAGTGATCCCCTACGGAATGCGTACGATAGCCTTGTGGGCTTGAGTTCGCACATCCGGGCCTCGCATAGGTGTTTGATCGCTCTTGTCGCGTCGTGCGCTGAAGCCATCGTGTTGGTGGTCCACGACCATCCTCACGGTACAGACCTAAACTCTAAGTGGGGCTGCCCCTAGGAATGTCGCTGCGTATAGCTATATGAATTGCATTCGGGAATCCACATAGTTTCTAACCTAATGCACTACTGTGCAGGTTGGAAATGCGAGTAGGCTGATCTAGTTGGAGAAAAGCTAGTTGTTGCATGAGAGATTACGTCACAAAGAGTAACCCCATGACAGGTCTCTCTTCTAATTTCTGAAGCTCTTGGAGTTCTGACCGATCAATTTTAGTGCTTCGACCGATCTAGTTTGGACTTCCTCTCTTCTGCTACGCTATATCAACCAGTCGAATTTATGTTTTGACCGGTCCAATTGACCTTGTGAAGCACTCCTCCAGCTGCTCATCCTTGGATCCTTGTCGTTTGCTTGGGTTTCTTCCTAACTTTGCTCTTTTAACAGTTTTTACATTTAACCGGCTTTTACACCTATTGCAACACAACACGAACTAAATGCACACATTAGTGGTTAAACGAGGTCTAAAAAGGTCAGGATTCGGGGATAATTTGTACAACTTTTGGGTCTGATCAGTCTCCAAATACTCGCAATGGCTGGCCAACATTGTCTCGGTACTGAAGAAAGATGGAAAGGTTCGCATATGCATTGATTTTTGAAATCTTAACAAAGTGAACCTGAAAGATGACTTCCCTTTGTCACACATCGACATCTTGGTCAATAACACTGCTAGGTATGAGATGCTCTCATTCATGGATGGATTCTTGTTGAGAACTGGAAAATACCATTTTTCACCCCTTAATCTGGGCCTTGATAGACCCTTGAGAGAACTAAATAAGTGTTTTAAGTGCCTATGTTGCAGCTAACAATAAAGACAGGCTTAACCATAAAAGCAGCTTAAAAGTGCCAAAAAGATGACAATCCATGTCAGTCCAAAGAAAGGAAGTGAAGAAACAATCTCATCAGCTGTTGAAAGGTCTAAAGTAAAGAGGCAAAGACACAGAAGCGCGGGAACAATTGAACAGAGAAATGCACTCTGAGTTCTTTTCAGAAGAACCTGCACTTTTCGTAAAGAACCTTGAACTCTGCGAAAAGGACTAAAACTCCAGGCGTAGCTTTCGAAGAGCATCTGAACTCCTCGAAGAGAAGATTGAACTTTGCGAAAAGGAGAAAACACAATTCGAACAGAAGATTGAACTTTGCGAAAAGGAGAAAACACAATTCGAAAAGAGATTGA
Source organism: Chloranthus sessilifolius (assembly GCA_021018995.1). Taxonomy (NCBI): domain Eukaryota; kingdom Viridiplantae; phylum Streptophyta; class Magnoliopsida; order Chloranthales; family Chloranthaceae; genus Chloranthus; species Chloranthus sessilifolius. The sequence goes on along the minus strand of CM037587.1, from coordinate 16,760,206 downwards.
ACATTGCGAAAAGAGCTTCAGAAGTCACAGCACTCTGCGAAAAGGCCCTTAAGCTCTGCGAAAAGGTATTCTGGAGATTCACAGCTTTAACAAGGGCGATTCAGTAATCTGTTGCACGCATCCCAATGCGTTTTAAAACCCAAGGACATTCCGGAAGATTCTGAGCACGAACCAAAGGCATATTCCACCCCATGTGAACACCCAAAGATGAAATTACTTGGCGGGAACTTCTAGAAGTTCCAACAGATTTTTGAATTTCCTAAACAGAATTGATGCCTCTGTTTCCTGATTGGCTGAACCAGATCAAGCGATTACGATTGGCGAACATATCCTGGATCTGCTCGACTCCTATTGGCTGATATGGATTTAACCAATTCTGATTGGTTGATGCACATCTGAGATGGACTTGGGGAAAATTATAAATAGACGAACCATTTGCCCAATTTGGGTATCCAGATTTTGAGTTTCATTTCTAACCCCCCATTTCCCAGCCAGACAGCTTGTCTATAATCCCTGTAATAGCTTCACTTTGACTAGCAATTGAGAGCTGTGAGATATTTCTGTAATTCAAAAGAGAGTTGTATTCAAGACTGCAACTGAGAGTGCTTAAGGCGCTTCGTGTAATTGTAATGGTGGATTTTAAAAGGTTGTCAGAATCGTGCATTCTCCATTGGACTCATGTCAAGGGTTCCTCTGATCTCCTCGACATTAGACTCCTTTAGATTCATTGTTTTGCATGCAATTTCCCTTGATTCATTAATCCTGTGAGAATTAGTGTTGGTAACCTAATCTCTCACGGCATTTGTAGTGATGCTTCTTGTTCTAAACTAAGGCTTTGGATTAAAGACTGTTGGATGGTTTGTGGCCATTAAAGTAGACAGACCATAGCCATAAGCTTAAACCTAATCCTTAAATTAGATTTATCACTCTTACATCTGTGCTTGTAGCCAGATGAAGATTGGATCACCTCTGTTGAGCTGCAGTTATTCTCATTAGATTTTAAGGGCCAAATCAAAGTTAGATATTACTTCTCCATTCTTTGTATAAGTTTACCTCAAACGTTTCCCCAACTTAGATCTGGATCATTTAGTTTAAATCTTTACTTTTATCATTTAGTTAACGTGACAAATTCAACCTCCCATCTTATGTGCTTTGTAGATAGGATCAGAGGCCGAATCTGGTAGCTCAGATCTGGAGGTTTATCTTAAATTTTAAATCAATTCCCTGTGGACGATCTTTTACTCACTTACATTTAAAACTTGCTACAATTGGCCCTGATCTTGCAGGCTAATTCGCTTCTATCTGTGCTGATATTTCTTTACTCTTTTTAATATTCTAGATTCATTATAACTTAGCAGTTGCAAACCTGTTTTCAAAACTCACATAAATCAAGCACACTAAGAAGCAACAACAATTCTCCAATTACAATCAGATCAAAATGGCCAAGGCAGATCGAGAGAAGACAACATTCCATGGGGGACTTTCTGTTACCAAGTCATGCCATTCGAATTGAAGAATATTGGGGTAACATATCAAAGGGCAATGACTGCACTCTTCCCTAACATGATGCATCGAGAAATCGAGGTGTACGTCGACGACATGATCACCAAGTTACCAGAAAGGAGTGACCATTTGGTCAACCTCCAAAAGCTGTTCGAAAGACTAAGAAAGTAAATGCTACGTCTAAACCCACAAAAATGCTCATTCAATGCCATATTAAGAAAATTATTGGGCTTCATCGTCAGCAGAAGAGGCATCAAGGTTGACCTAATCAAAGTGAAAGCCATCGTCGAAATCCCTCCACCATCTACCGAGAAAGAGGTTAGAGGCTTCTTGGGTAGGATATAGTACATTAGTCGATTCATTACAAAATTCACTCCTATCTACATGCTGATCTTTAAATTACTGAGGAAAGACTCGCCCGTTGAATGGAACGATGATTGCCAAGTAGCGTTTGACAAGATCAAAGGCTATCTCCTCAATCCCCTTGTGTTAGTACCACCAGTACTCGGGAGACCACTCCTAATGTACCTATCCACGATAAATTTTTTGATGGGATGTGTCCTAGGGTAGCACGACAAAACCGGAAGAAGAGAGCAGGCCATCTACTACCTGAGCAAGAAATTCACCCATTACGAGACACACTATTCTCATATGGAGAAAGCATGCCTGGCTCTCGTAGAGGCTATACAGAGGCTTCACCACTACTTACTATCTCAAGCAATTCTCTTTCTAGCAAGAATGTACAGTTGAAATACCTATTCAAAAAGTTTGCTCTTATTGGGCGGACCATAGGCTGACAACTACTTTTATCGGAGTTCGACATCACATATGTCACCCAAAATTCAATCAAGGGGCAAGCACTCGCTGATCATCTTACCAAGAATCTCTTACCCGATTATGAACCTCTAAGAATAGAGTTTCCTAACGAAGACATCCTGTTCATGACCGAGGATGACACAGAAGAGATAGAGGAGTCCTGGGTAATGCACTTCGACGGGGGCATCGAATGTTCAAGGTCAAGGAGTTGGCGTCATTCTAATATTGCCAAAGGGATCTCATATACCGGTTTCCATTAAGCTCAATTTCCCTTGCACTAACAACATTGTCGAGTATGAAGCCTACATAGCTGGCCTACAAGCAGCTCTCGACCTAAACATAACTCATCTCAGGGTCTTTGGCGACTCATAGCTAATCATATGCCAGATCAACGAAGATTGGAAAATAAAGAATGAGAAGTTGATCCCGTACCATGAGCACCATGAAGATCTAATCACGTGCTTCAATAATGTTACCTTCTCCTATATCTCGTGAGCAAGAAATCACTTTGTCGATGCACTAGCAACGTTGTCATCAATGGTTGAAATCTCCTATGGCACCGAGATGAAAATAATTATGATTGGGTAAAGGAATGAGCCGACCTTCTGCCTTCAGATCGAGGGATCAATAAAGTTATATGATGAGCCTCCATGGTTTTCAGACACCAAGAACTTCCTCGAAACACATGCATTCCTTGAGGGCACATCTAGGATGGACAAGCAGACCATCCAATGCCTAGCTTCGAACTACGCCATCTGTGGAGAATGTCTCTACAAGCGATCGTATAATAATGTCCTGCTTAGATGCCTTATTGAGGGCGAGGCAATGAACTTAGTGAAAGAAATCCATGAAGGAGTATGCGGGGCCCACGTTAATGGACATACGCTCGCTAAAAAGATCTATGACAAGGGTATTTTTGGACCACCATGGATACTGACTATTGCAAGCACGTTCAAAAGTGTTACAAATGCAAAGAATACTCCAGCCTGATACATGCTCCTGCCATAGATCTCCATAGCATGACCACTCCATGGCTATTTGCCACATGGGGCCTTGACGTCGACGAAAAGGTCAACCTAAAAGCTTGTAACGGACATCAGTTCATCCTTGTCTTCATTGAGTACTTTACAAAATGGGTAGAGGCAGTAGCATCTTATGCAAACATCGTGGCCAATCATGTCGAGAAATTCATCAAGAATAATATTGTTTGTCGATTCGGCATGCCTAAAGACATCATCACGGACAATGACACCAACTTTGCGAACAAGCGAATTAGAACCTTTTACGAGCAGTATAAGATCAAACATCACCGCTCGTCACCATATCGGCCGCAAACCAATGGAGCCGTTGAAGCGGCTAACAAGACAGTCATATGAATCCTTGAGAAAATGATTGTCACATACCGAGATTGAAGCGAGATGCTACCTTTCGCACTATGGGCCTATCGAATGTCAATCTGTACCACTATAGGGTTAACACTATTTTCCCTTGTGAATGGAATCGAGGCCGTGCTACTAGTTGAGGTCGAAGTGCCCTCCCTCCATATCCTCATCGATTCCAACCTGCCGGAGGGCGAAAGAGAAAAGGAACGCTTTGAACAGTTGAGCCTGATTGATGAAAAGAGGCTTCAAGCTTTGTGTCACACCCAGGTTTACTAGGGAAGAATCGCACGTTCTTACAACAAGCGTGTCCATGTTCGAGATTTGAAAGTAGGTGACACAGTACTCAAGAAAAATCTTCCCTTCTTTCCATGTTGATCTGAGAGGAAAATTCAAGCCTAACTAGAAAGGACCTTATGTCATTAGAGAAGTACTCCCTGGGTATGCTCTTCGGCTCACCACCATGGACGGAGATCATTTTCCTGAGCCCATAAACGCTGGATATGTGTGACAATTCTACTCCTAGTCTCCTGCGACAAGGAAAGTATTGCTAAGATTGGATACATGATGGCTTAAGGGCCCCTTAAAAGAGGCCATCATTTCAAATCCAAGTAGCCAAAAGCATCCCTGAATACTCATCCACACTCGTTGAGCCATTAACCGTTCTTTCGTAACCCCCTCCCAAAAATAGGAAAATGGTATACATATCGAAAAAGAAGAAAAAAAGACAAAAAGAGTTACCATCAAAATCCAAAAAAATCAGAAAAGCAAAATCCCAAAAAGAGGATGTTTGAAAAAAGGCAAAAAGAAAAAAAAAATAGAGAAGGAAAGAGATAGAAAAATTATGGGGCATGTACAGTAAAAATCCTCCAAGAAAGAAATATATTATGGTAGCTAGAACCCAATCAAGAAAAACATTTAAAACCCAAGAATACCTTCAAAATTCCTAACCTATCCCTTCTAACCCGTGGCCACGATACATCCCTGAATAAAGCCCTCCTTAAGGTCTATGAGCAGTCACGATATCCGTTAAGTCAACACGAGCCAAGTTGAGAGGCAACAAAAGAATTTCATTCAAGCGGCTATGACGGAATCAACGTCCATGTCGTGGCATTTGAAAAGAAAAGAAAAGAAAACAATATATATATATATATATATATATATATATATATATATATATATATAGACTTAAAGCAAAAAGGATGTGGTGAAAACCCACGAGGGTGTCATAGGTAAAAAGAGCGAGCTTGTGCAGACCAGGTGAAAACCTTAAAAAGCACCTGGGATAAAAATACAATACCCATGTACATAGTGAAAACCCGAAAGGGCGTTACGAGTAAAAAAGAGGGCGATAACGAGTATGGAAAAATCCCATCGTGGGCATTGTGAGTAAAAATGTTTTAAAAGAAAAGGAAAAGAGAAAGGAAAAGACAAAAAAGGAAAATCATCAGCTATTCCCATGATTACATTTTGGGGTTATCTGGTCACAAATCGGGCTGCTCATGCTAGCTCAAATTAGGTCCTGATCAGATAAATCTTTAGACCACACCATCAAACGTATGACCCGAGGTAAGGATAAAAGGTTGATTCAATACAAAGGGATGGATGTTCCGACCTTGGTGAAAATACTGAACCTCACTCAGATCCGACCACATGAACGGGTTCGGCTATTATCAAGCTGGGACCCATTACCTCTCCTCTCGTTTAAAGCAAAGAAAAAAAAAAGCAAAGATAATAGATTTTCCTTTTCCATTGTAGATAAAGAAAAAAAAATATAAGATAATAGATTTCACTTTTCCATTTTCATTTCGTTACTTTGCTGACACCACATCTCAAAAAGATAATTGGTGCGGCACCCTGTTTCTCCTTTACAACGAAAAAGAAACAAAAACATAAAAAAAATACATATATAAAAACCCAAAAATATATATATATATATATATATATATATATATATATATATATATATATATGTATATATATATATATATATCTATCGAGAGGGTCTTCATGCCCCCTCACTGTAGTATCTGATCTGTGCAAAAAAGGGTAAGTGTAGGAATTGGTCATCGGCCCAACTCGCGCTCCAGGTTATGAATCTGCTCATGTAAGGCATCTTCGTGGAGATTCCGTTCAGTAATCCATCAACCATGGAGGCCTTTGTACCACTTTCGAGAATCATCAATATGGCTAAGGATGCTGCTCAAAGTTTCTTCCAAGCAAAAGACTTCATATTCTGTAGCACCAGCTCTCGTTTCCACAACACCGGCTCTCACTTACTCTTTCTCTAAGCGCTTAGACAATACTATCTTTTCGTCTACAAGAAGCTCTATCCGGGTCAAAAGTGCCGCTTCCTTCTTTGGCCATGGTCCTTCGGAATTACTACTCTTGGCCGGAATAAGAGGCTTCGTAGAAGGTGTCATGGAGGATAACCAAGTTGGAGAAGTCAAAGGAAGGGTCCCCTGCTTATGGTCACACATATGTGTGGACTGACGCGTTTCCCAAAGCTCCGCTATCCTCTCCAAATCTTCGGAGGACCCCTAAGTAAAAATCAGGCTGCACAACGGAGGCCTCACCACGCAAGGTACATTCTGAGTATAACTAAACTGGTGCAAACCCGAGAAGGGAAATAATGAGTACTTCCAGTTAGCCCTAAAAGGGTGATACCCTCATGATCTTGGGATCACACTATCAGGAAGGTCCCGTCAAGCCATGGAAGTCTCCATATAAGCTCCACCTCGATCAACCAAAGACACATCTCACGTGTATTCTTATGAGGTAACCTGGAACATCGACACAAAAAGCAACGAGTAGCTTCTCCTTGCACCACATAAAAGTGGGGCACAAATCCCAAAATGGCAAGATGCTCCCCAAGCCAGACCTGAAGAAGAATGAGGCATCCTTAGAAGCACTCAACCTTGCCCGAGGCAAAGGTATCAAGACCGCGGTAAAGCTCGACAAACACAAAATGCACCACAGAGCGACCCTTCTCAATCTCTGCCAGTACGTCGTAGAGTCCAAGAGAGAAACTCTCTCCACCCATGTAAAAAAGGACCTCTGAGAGAAGGCAAAGGGCGAAAGCATTCACGTTATGAATATTTCTAGTTGGCAATTTTCGTAAACTTTTGTCACCAAAAATTTCTCTTGGGAATTTCATCGAACACCTGATGGGCACGCCGGGAAAGCTCTTCTCATACTCACTTTTCTTCAAACCAAAATTGTGTGGACGGTCTTGGCATAACCCGGTTTTGGTACCACCTTAGCGAGGTTGCGATGTAACCTCAAACTCGACAAAATAGAGAGCTCTTCAAGAGTCGGAGTCAGCTCACGGTTCCCAAAACGAAAGACATGGGTTTTCGCATCCCAATGAGAAACAGCTGCATGAATAAAATTCCAAAATAGAGGAACATCAAGGAAAGAGGAGAGACGAGCAATCCCAAGTTGATCCAAACCCGCGAGCTCACTCTCATTCAAGCTATCAAACCAATGTTTCAGAAAGTTGGGCCCAACACCCAAGGAGGGAAGTATAAAAATCTTGGGGCCCCCCGGAGGGGCGGGGTCGTGAAGCGGGTCCATAGTCATACAAAGTTGCTTAAAGTAAATCACGATCCAATGTAGGACGATGGACCCACCCACAGGAGCAAAAGAAAAAAACAAAGCAAAATCCGGAACCCAACTTAAATTTGAGAAAGAAGAATGCTTTCCCGGGCCTTATAGGCCCATCAGAGACCAAACTTGCCTTGCGTATGCTTTATATACGCAAGAACAAAATTCCCCAGAAATTGCCTTGCGTATATAAAATATACGCAAGGCCAAAGAACCTCCAGAAATGCCTTGTGTATATATTATATATGCAAGACCAAAAGACCAGAAAAATTGCCTGGTGTATATAATATATACACAGGACCAAAGAAAAAAAAGAGAGATGAGAAAAAAGAAAATGTGGGCCACTTTTTTATCATTTGAAACTGCTTTTACAGATGGCACCCTAGACCGCCAGCTGGGACACCTAAATTTACCATGTAACATGTTTTAACCTTTTTGGTAGGTACCACACTCACAATAAATAAAGGAAGAAAATATGAACCTTGACCATTTCAACCATGCATAACTTAGGGGTCATTTCCCCATGCGCCAAACTCAGGGCTCATCCTGCAGATGAGTACAAATCATGATTACATTTTTACACCCATCTAACCTATTTTTTGTTTTGGCATGCAGGCATATCACATCCAAAAAAGGAGATAACAAATAGAAAGGGAAATTAATGATATCCATTATGTGAATTATCCAAATACACCAATCAATCACATTGTTATTAAATTTTTTTCCAAAAGTACTCAAAAAGCTCAAATGTTCATAAAGGAAAAAGAAACAACCTCCGATCAGGTTCCAGGTCCTCAAGAATCTCTCCTCTGTCGGCGTTGGGTCCTCTAATACGTCATGAACTTGACCTCCCCCACCCGCGACCATTCCTGGGTCAACCGACTATGCAATGAATGCGACTCCTTCTCGCGAGCATGCTGAAAGCATCATGCCAGAATGATTAGTTAGGAAAAAGAACAGGTCGACAAAATACACAGAGGACAAATCAACATCATACTCACCACTTCAGCCTCTTGAAGATCAGCAATATGATGGTAATACTCCACCTGTTGAACGGCTGACTCAAAAACCTATAAAAGAAAATAGGGAAAATATTAGTAGTGCAGAGAAAAAGAAGGGGGCAAGCATGCCACTAAAAGAATAAACAAACTCCCCTCGGGGACCAGCTCAGGAAGAGGAGCTCTAATCGCCTCGGTGGAAAGGCCGACACGCTAGGTCACATCCTCACACAACTCTGAGAGGAATCCATCATCAAATCGCTTGAAAACTCTGAAAGATCCTGCGGTAGATGTCCCTGAGGGTCCTGCACCAGAAGCCCCTGAGGGTCCCACACCCGACACCTTTGAAGGACCCGCGTTTGCTGCCACATCGGGATCCTCTGCCTCTTCAAACTGAAAAGAGAAGAAGAAATCCGATCAGTAAAGCATAACCTTAGAAAATCGAAAAGAAAACCAATAGACAAAGAAAAGAAAAGGGAAAGTACTTAGGCTTGGGGACCCCTGAATGTCAAGAAGTTGGCACCGGGTATGAAACATGGGAGGATGAATCGATAAGGAAGGGACTCGTACCACTGTTGATACCCCTCATGCTGAAAAAGGCCATCGACTGGAACAAAGTAGTCGCGATACTGGTGTGCCACTTTCTCCCAAGAAGTAGGCCCGAGTCCAGGCAACATAAAAGAAGTTGACGCAACGATCAACAAACAACCGGGATCGGCCACTAGCAGTGCGATCGTGGAATGGGGAGCCGATGTAGGGATCAAACACTATTTGTTCAAGAAAGAAGAGCACCATTAGTCGGAGGATGCAGTCAAACCTCACTAATCGAACAAGGGAAGAAGGTGTCAAACTTGCTCCGGAATCATAAGGTCGAACTGAGACCTCAGACCCAACACCAAATGTTTCATCCCCACTTCCTGGCGATGATCCTTGTGCCAACAGCTCATAAGAGGGTAAGTGTACTCATTAGAAAAGAGAAGGGGGCGGCCTGGATAAAAATGCAAATAGCCCCAAACCTGGAAAGATGCACAAACAAGAAAGTATATATCAAATCAAAAATCAAATCCAAAGTGGTAAACCAGTGGGAATAAAAGAGAAAAGCAAACATGTTACCTCAATCATAGGCCAAAAGCCATAGATGGAAGCAAGGTCCCCGACGGAGGCTCTGGCTAGGCTGTCCATCAGTACAGCATACCCGGTGCTGCCCTAATCCAAACAATGTACATTGTCCCAGTTCTCCATCAGGCCGAGAAGGGAGAGGGAGACACGACCTCCACTAGCATTGGCAAGGATCATCTTGCCCAGAACAAAGAGGAGTGTAATGCGAGCCAGCATCAGGACACGCTCAGGCTCGATAATGATGTCCATATCAGGCTGGTCTGGGTCAACCAAATCCTCATCGTCGAATAGATCTACCAGCCATGATAGCTTAACCTCAGAACCAGCCATGTGTGAGGAAGAGGGATAAGCCCCAATCAATCAGACTACCTCCTCATGGTAGAGAATGTGAGGGGAGAACACTGGATCCCCTCCTATCGCGATCCCCGTAATCATAGACCAATCGACGGGGGTAATGGTCATCTCGGCCACAGATATATGAAAAGTCATCTTCTCGGGATGAAATCTCTCTGCCAAGGCTTTCACATAGGGCCAATCACCCCTCATGGAGGGACAAGATAGGAAGTCCCCAAAGCCGGACTGCGCCAGGAAGAACCTCACAACATGAGGAAGACGGGTGTAAAAGTGCTGAAGGTCGAACCAGCCCCCGCGGAATGTGATCGGAGGCAAAGGCTGTATCAGAAGAAAGAGAATGTTAGATTCTGGGACAAAAGGGCGCCAACCAAAAAGGAACAACCAAGAAATCTATCTTTACCTGGCTCGCAATCCCAAAATTAGAGATATGAGTATACTGCTGGTGAAGCAACCCACTACGGGCCGCCTTGCCCTGCATCTCAAACCAACAGCGAGATGAGTGTTTCACCCGAATGAGGCGCTCACCCCCATTACCAATGACCTCATCTGGGCTATCCTCGTGGCCCTGGCCATCATCACTTTGTTGACTATGCGGCATCCTAAAAAGAGGTATATGAATAACAAGTATTAGAAGATGATAAACGAGAGGGAATCAGGTGCTTTGATAGAAATCTGGACCGAAGGAAAGGTAAGTATGTCCCACTCCCGTCAAAATTTCAAAGAAAAAATCAAGGGAGGGCACACCTCGTTATTTAATTTCAACAAAAATAAACAAAAAAAAATATCGGTTTATTTACTTTTCAAAATCCTTGTCAAGAGAAATTAGAAAATCTACACACATGCACATGCGTATAAATAAAAAGAAGCTAAAGTTTTCATTCTAAAAAAAAAACAAAAATAGAAGCTACAGTTTTGGCAAAGGGCACCCACTGCCCCTCATTTCACAAAAATGTCCACATGTACATATTCATCATCAAACTCAGGAGGGGTGTCAAATGACAACTTTAGAAAAGGCCCCACATTTTGTTCATAGGAAAATGCGTCGAATTTACAAATTTTGAGCAAAATGTCCTCACATTTTTTCTCAACCAAAAATCCTGATGAAAGCGAAATACAAATCAAGAAGGGCATCCCTAAAACTTACATTCACAAGAAATATCATTTTGAGGCACAAACCCTAGCATAGGGATAAATTAAAATTAGGAAAATTCACAAAAAGAAAAACGGGGTGCCAAGTGACGAGTTTTAAAACCCCCGCATTTTGGGCATTAAAAAGCCGCTTTTTTTCTCAAAATTATCTCAAGATTTTCGATCAAAATTCATCCAAGGCACCCACATAAATCAATGAAAGGGTCGAAAATGTTGACGTTTGCAAAGGAGCATCATTTGTGCAAAAACCCTAATTACACCAACAAAATTTCAAGAAAATCTAACCAAAAGGAAAATGGGCACAAATTCATCAAATGCCTAAACAAAATCCATGCAAATGCACAAAAGGGATCACAAACAAATGCATTTACAAGAAAAATCAATTCTCAATCATCTAAATGAAAGATATCTAGCCAAGAAAAAAGGGTTTAAGAAGATTACCTCGATTGAAAAAATAAACCCTAGATCCGGCGGGAGAATGGGCGATTGATCGGCAATGTCAACATCGACAAGTTGTCGAGGTTTGCATCTGATCGATGGAACACAAGGTACAACTCTCGTTTCGATTTGGAGAGGGGGAGAGGGAAAAGTTTTGAAAAATAACCTATTTTCTAGTCTCTGCTCATACCCAACTATTTTAAATAAAAATTTGGCCTTGCGTATATAAAATATACGCAAGGCTTGTTTTTGCCAGATTTGGCCTTGCGTATATAATATATATTTATATACGCAAGGCTTATCCCCCCATTGTCTTTGCATTACCTGGGTTTGGCCTTGTGGACATATTTGCACACAGGACATACAGGTAGCTGGTCAAAGTGGCACATATTCCCAAAAAGCGCTTCGACCTCCATTTGATCCGCTCAGGCAATTGTGCTAAAATAAAAATGTTTAGGGTCGGTGAGCATGCTCAAAGGCCTCGAACAAACAAACTTTTTATCAAAAGAAAAGAAAAAAAAGAATATATATATATATATATATATATATATATATATATATATATATATAACATATAAAAAAATAAAATGATTGGTCAAAAAGGCACACATTCCCAAAAAGTGCTTCGGCCTCCATTTGATCCGCACGGGCAATTGTGCTAAAATAAAATGTTTAGGGTCGGCGAGCATGCTCAAAGACCTCGAACAAACAAAAGTTTTATTAAAAGAAAAGAAGAAAAAAAAGAAAAAATTATATATATATATATAACAGATAAAAAAATTGGCTTGTTAAAAGTTGCACACATTCCCAAAAAGCGTTGCGACATTAATATTCGCTCCGCTCGAGTTGTCGTGCCAAATTAACCTCAGGATCGTTGAGTTCACTCAAAAATCTTGAACCCTACCTCGCGTAGGGGCACTCGTACCAATTTAAATGGGGCAATCAATGCCTTTTCAAGAAAACAACTGTCTTTGACTGTCAAGGAGACCGTTGTAGAAAAAATAGTAGTTTTTGTTTACTATTGTATATGACTGTCATTTATGAACTTCAACAACGACAACTCTTAATAGTCATAGAAGAACGACTACTCTGGCCAGTAACTTTTTATGTAATTATTTTTTTTTAAATGCTATTTTTTTAATGTTATTTTTTTGTGCCTCACAACAGATCATATGGCAGTACACATCCATAACCTTGTAAATAAAAATAAATAATAATAAATAAATAAATTCTAAAAACTCGGAGAGTATCCCAAGCTTCAACCGCATTGTCTATTATTCAATACATAAAACGATAGCATGCCAAACTTCAACCATACTTTCCATTATTCGGTACATAAAAACCAATTTACATAAAAGTAGCTTATAATCTCATTTTAGCTTTAGTTTCCACTATACCATCCTTGGATAGGGTTGCCTCTCCCACACTTCTCTCACTACTTCTTCCACTTGTTAATAAAGAGAGACTCCTCACTTCCTTTTGCTGAAGGATCCAAGATCAGTTGAAATTAAATACAAAATTACAATAGACTTAAAAGAACCAAAAGAAACGCACTAACTCTAACATCTTCTGAAATTACATACACTCCTCACTTCCTTTAAATAATCCTTATCATATAATATATTTTATCTGCAAAGCGTATTTATCAATCTCATAATTGTCACTTAGTTGATAATTGTAGCGCCTATCTGGATCACTCAATACTGTAAAATCAAGAAAAGAAATGATTAGGTATAATATTTCATTGCCTAGATAGTATGGGGTGTCAGACTCAATATATTAAAGACAAGTGTACATTTAGATTTAGAGTCATGGGCAGGGCCGGCCCTGGACCAAGGCCAATGAGCCAAGAGCCTTGGGCCCCCCGATTTTTAGGGGCCCCCAAATCCTATTGGCCCAGTAAAAAATAGGGCATTTTTTTATTAAAAAAAAAAAAATTTTCATAAAACTAAAGGGCCCCGAATTTGGTTATCTTACCCTTACTCGGTACCAATTTTTGTGTCTTTTCGAGTTAAAATTTTGTTTAGATTTCCATCATTTTCATCAGAGTAGTTAATTATTTTCTTTAAAAGTCTATTTGACTATTTGCACCCACACATTTTCTAAAAGCTCCCACGTGTGTAACCCCATAAAACTTGTTGATTGGGTCAAATCAGAGTCCGATGGAGATTTTTTTAACCCTGACCTTCCACACAAGGGATCTTGAGATCATATACCACCTATCGGACAGTCAGTTTTTGATTCCACATGTCACATATGACATTTCCCCAAAAAGTGCACCTTGTGTGCATTGGCACACAACATGCTCAAACGTGGTTTTAGGGTCATGTTTTGGGGATGTGACGTATGGAATAAAAGTAACCATATGATAGGTGGGAGACATGGTCTTAAGCTCCATTATGTGGAAGATCGAGGTGGAACACGATTTCGATCATCTGATCCGACCCAATCAATGAGTTTTAAGGGGTTTAGGAAAATCCATTTTCTACGTGAGTTCAGATCAAAATCTCCATGAAGATTTGACCACTCAAATGGTCATAAGTATAAGTCTTGTCTATTGATTTTTATTTAAAAAGTGAAGATTTGACCAAATACTAACTGATCTATTGGATTGGTACATGTATAAATCAAGTGAACCTTGTTCCCCAGGATCTATAAAAGACAATAGGTATTAGGATCAATCTAGGACCATTTGTTGCATTTATAGTTTCATCATCATCATCATCATCAGCAGCATCATAATAGTCTTATACCATCTATTTGGAGTCGGCTTTTAGGGAATTAACAGGATCTTTTTACAATTGTCTGTCAATGTGACACCAACCCCCTCATTCTCATTCGTGATTGGGATCGACAATTGCCTCATAAAATTGTTTAAAGGCTATTTGATTCGAGAAGAGAAGGCATATGATAGATGGCTTCCTTCAACATTTTCTTTTAGAATTTCTTACACAATTTGAACTTTTTTAGTATTGCATTTTCTTTTTTTTATTGCATTTTCTTTTAATATTTACTTGTATTAAATTTTTAGTTGCATTTTCAAATTATATATATAATAAAATAGCATATGAGTACTCTTTTATGGGAGCCAGTACTTGCACATGCTTTTCACGTGATTGCACCGGATTGCACCGAATTTAAAAGAAAGACATGCAAGTTTGACGACCTCTACTATATGAAAACACCATCTAAGCCATTTGATTTGAAGGCCATGATTTAAAGATATCAATTGCAAAAGATTAGAACAAAATATAATTTTCATCATTTGATTAAATGGAATCAAAGGCTATTATATAATTCAACCGTTGACTACAATAGATCATATGACAAGTATCGTGTTTTGGTCCAATTTTATGCGCCAAAGATCTATTGATCATGAGCTTCAAATCAGACGGCCCATATTGCAATTTTACATATCACATGTCCCTAAAATACCAAGTCCTTCTTTAAATTCAGTGCAATCACTTGAAAAACGTGTGCAAGTAATGGCTCCCCTATTTTATTTATCAAAAAAAAATTGTGGCGAATTTTGATATATTATAAAATAATATGAAACAGGGGCCCCATTTTAGGGACTCGCCTTGGGCCCCCAAAATGTTAGGGCCGGCCCTGTTCATGGGATGCCCTACTCTTCTTCAAGTCTGGCTTGGGGAGCATCTTGCTAATTTGGGATCCGTCCCCGCTTTTATGTGGTCTGGGGAGAGGTAGCTCGTTGCTTTTTGGGTCGATGCTCCAAGTTGCCTCAAGGGAATATACACGAGATGAGTCTTTGGCTGACTGAGGCTGAGCTGGTATGGAGTCTTCCATGGCTTGACGGTACCTTTCCGATAGTTTAATCTAGAGATTATGAGGGTATCACCCTTCTAGGTTTGACTAGCAGTACTCATTACTTCCCATCTCGAGTGCTACATCAATTCGGCTATACTCAACATGTGCCTTGTGCTGCGAGACCTCCCCTGTGTGGCCTGATTTTCTCTCGGGGGTTTTCCGGGGACTTGATAGGATAACTGCTCTTTGGAAAATGCATCAATCGATGCATATGTGCGATCTGATGCAAGGGACCTTCCATTCGACTTCTCCAGAGTATGAGGCTTGGCTACCATCTAAGAGGACTTCTGCTCGTCGATTGGATCAGGTAGAGAACATCGATTTGAAGGGACCTTGGCTGAGGAAAGAATTGGCGCTCTAGACCTGGATTGAGTTGATCGTAGATGAGAAGCAGGTCTTGCATGAGCATTTAGAGAAAGAGCAAGGTAGAACTGATGTTGCTGAATCAAGAGCCGAAGTTATAGAGTGTGAGGTCCTTCGCCTGGAAGGGGCTCTAAGTGATGCTTTCAGTGCTACTGATGCTTCCCGGAAGTGATATAGGGGCCTCCATGGTCAGTGGATGACTGACCAAAATGCTCGCGAGGATGCTTTGCTTCAACAGATCCGTGTCCTGAAGCGCGAGTTGGGTCGTTGTCCTGGTCCTGCACATACTTTTTGCACATATCAAACAACATAAGAAGGGGCATAAGAACCCCTGACAAATATCTTTTTCGTATATATATATTTTTTATGTTTTTTATTTCCTTTTCAAATTTGTAATGGGGGGAACAGGGTGTCACACCGATTATCTTTTTGAAAATGTGGTGCAAGCAAAATATAACATGAAAATGGGAAAGGAAAATTTATTATCTTATATAAGTATCATCTTCTTCTTTTTTGATGTTTTTGTTGTTTCTCCTTTCAAACTTGTAAAGGGAGAAATAGGGTGTCACACTGATTATCTTTTTAGACATGGTGCAAGCAAAATATGGACATGAAAATGGGAAAGAGAAATTTATTATCTTATATAGGTATCATCTTCTTCTTTTTTGATATTTTGGTTGCTTCTCCTTTCAAACTTGTAAAGGGAGAAATAGGGTGTCACACTGATTATCTTTTTGAGATGTGGTACAAGCAAAATATAGA
This sequence comes from Chloranthus sessilifolius, assembly GCA_021018995.1. Lineage (NCBI taxonomy): Eukaryota > Viridiplantae > Streptophyta > Magnoliopsida > Chloranthales > Chloranthaceae > Chloranthus > Chloranthus sessilifolius. Next base: position 16,743,891 of record CM037587.1, on the reverse strand, counting down.
CATGAAAATGGAAAAGTGAAATTTATTATCTTGTATAAGTATTATCTTCTTCTTTTTTGATGTCTCAATAAAGAGACGATGTGACGGGTCCCATTTTGAGCCTAGTCAAACCCGTTCATGTGGTCAGGCCTGAGTGAGATTCAGAGTCTTTACCAAGCTCGGAACATCCCTCCCTTTAGATTGAATCGTCCTTTTATCCTTTCCTCAGGTCATGCATTTGACGGTGTGATCCAAAGATCTACCTGATCAAGACCTGATTTGAACTAACATGAGCGGCCTGGTTGATGACCAGATAATTTGGAAATGTAACCAGGGGAGTAACTGATTTTCTCTTCTTTCTTTTTTTCTTTTTCTTTTAACCTTTTTACTCATCGCGCCCAAGATGGGTTTTAGCCATGCCCGTTATCGCTCTCTTTTTTACCTGTAGCGCCCTTTCAAGTGTTTACTACGTCTGTGGGTATGTACTTGTACCCCAGGTACCTTTTCAAGTTTTCATCTGGTCCGCACAAACTCGCTCGTTTTATCCGTGACGCCCTTTCAGGTTTTTATCACGTCCTTTTTGCTTTGAGCCTATATATATACATATTTTCATGTTCTTTTCTTTTCATTCAATTTTCAAAGACCATGACATGGATGTTAATTCCGTCATAGTCAACTGGATGGAGTTCCTTGTTGTCCCTCAGCTTGATTCGTGCTGACTCAACGGATACCATGATTGCTCGTAGTCCTTAAAGAGGGCTTTCTTCAGGAATGTATCGTGGCCATGGGATAGGTAAAAAATTTTGAAGGTATTCTCGAGTTTCAAAAGGTTTTTCTTGATTAGCCTTTAGTTGCTGTAATACACTTCTTCCTTGGGGGATTTTTACTGTACATGTCCCATGATTTATTTTCATCTTTTTTCTTTTATATTTTTTTGTTCTTTTTTCAGGCATCCTCTCTTTAGGATTTTTCTTTTATGATTATTTTTTTTGGATTTTGATGATGACTCTTTTCTCTCTCTCTCTCTCTTTTTTTTGTTGGTATATACACACATTTTTCCTTTTTCTGGGAGGGGTTAATGAAGGAAAAGCTAGAGGCTCAAATTGGGTAGCAAAGGGTATGAGCATTCAGTGATGCTTTTTGGCTACTTGACTTTGAAATAATGGTCTCTTTTTTAGGTCTTTAAGCAGTCACGTATCCATCTTATTAGTACTTACCTTGTCTCGAGAGACCAGGAGTAGAAACTTCGTACATATCCAGCATTGATAGGCTCAGGAAAATGATCCCCATTCATGGTGGTGAGAAGAAGTGCGTATGCGGGGAGCACTTCTCTGATGACGTAGGGTCCTTCCTAGTTGGGCTTAAGTTTTCCTCTTGGATCTGCATGGAGAGAAGGGAAAATTTTCTTGAGTACCATGTCGCCCACCCTCAAATATCGAACATGAACACGCTTAATATAAGCACGTGCGATTCTTCTCTGGTAGACCTGGGTGTGATGCAAGGCTAGGAGCCTTTTCTCATCGAGGAGATTCAGCTGTTCGAAATGGGATCTCTCTCTCTCTCTCGGCTTCTAGCAGATCGGTCTCAATGAGAATATAGAGGGAGGGTACTTCGACCTCAACTGGTAGCATGGCCTCTGTTCCATACACAAGAGAAAATGGTGTTGCGCGCTTGTAGTGGTACGGATTGACGTTTGATAAGCCGATAATACGAATGGTAACATTTCACTCCAATCTCAGTGGTGACGACCATCTTTTCAAGGCTACATACAAGTGTCTTGTTAGCAGCTTCGATGGCTCCGTTGGTTTGTGGCCAATATGGTGAAGAGTGATGATGTTTGATCTTGTATTACTCGCATAAGGCTTTGATGTGCTTGTTCGCAAAGTTGGTGTCATTGTCTGTGAGGATATCCTTGGGCATGCCGAATCGACAAACAATGTTGTTCTTAATAAACTTATCAATGTGATTGGTCATGATGTTTGTATAGGATGATGCCTCTACCCATTTGGTAAAGTATTCAATGGCTACAAGGATGAATTGATGCCCGTTAGAAGCTTTTGGATTGACATTTCTGATGACGTCTAGGCCCCATGTGGCGAATGGACATGGAGTGGTCATGCTGTGCCGATCTTTGGTGGGAACATGTATCAGACTAGAGTGTTTTTGGCATTTATAGCACTTTTGAACGTCCTTGCAACAATCAGCTTCTATGGTGGTCCAAAAATACCCTTGTCGTAGGATCTTCTTGGCGAGCATGTGCCCATTGACGTGTGCCCCGCATACTCCTTCATGGATTTCTTTTACGACATTAGCTACCTCGCTTTTAGTTAGGCATTAGAGCAGGATATTGTTATATGACTACTTGTAGAGGCACTCACCACATATGACGTAATTAGCTGTTAAATGTTGGATAGTCCACCTGTCGGTCTTGGATGTGCCCTCAGGAACTGCCCCGAGTTTTGAGGAAATTTTTGATATTTGAGAATCATGAAGGCTCATCATCTATCTTTGTAGATCCTTCGATTTGGAGGCAAAAGGTAGGCTCGTTTCTTTGTCTGATCATGATGGACTTCATCTTGACGCCATATGGAATTTCGACCATTGATGCCAATGTTGCTAGTGCATTAGCGAAGCAATTTCTTGCTCGCGGGACATAGGAGAACGTAATATCGTCGAAGCACGGGATTAGATCTTCCAAGTTCTTATGGTACGAGATTAACTTCTCATCCTTAGTTTTCCAGTCTCCATTGATATGGCATATGATCAGCTGTGAGTTGCCAAACACCCTGAGGTGAGTTACGTTTAGGTCGAGAGCTGCTTACAGGCCAGCTACACAGGCTTCGTATTCTGCCATATTATTGGTGCAGGAGAAATTGAGCTTGATGGAGACTGGTACGAGGGACCCTTTGGTGAGATTATAATAGCGCCGATGCCTTAACCTTCAGCATTTGATGCGCCATCAAAGTGCATTACCCAGGACTCTTCACTCTCCTCTGTGTCATCTTTTATCATGAATAAGATGTCCTCATTAGGAAACTTAGTTCTCAGAGGTTCATAGCCAGGTAAGGATTTTTGACATGATGATTAGCGAGTGCTTGCCCCTTGATTGACTTCTGGGTGACATAAGTGATGCCAAATTCTAATAGGAGAAGTTGCCAGCGTGCAGTTTGGCCAGTGAGAGCTGACTTTTCAAATAAGTACTTCAACGGATCCATTCGTATAAGAAGGAGAATTGCCTAAGATAACAAGTAGTGATGAGGCCTCTGGGTAGCCCATACAAGAGCCAATCATACTTTTTCCATATGAGAATAGCGCATCTCATAATCGATAAACTTCTTGCTCAGGTAGTAAATGGCCTTCTATCTTCTTTCAGTCTCATCATGCTGCCCTAGGACACATCCCATCGAGAACTCTGTCGTGAAGAGATACATTAAGAGTGGCCTCCCGAGTATTGGTGGTACCAAAATTGGAGGATTGAAGAGATAGCCTTTGATTTTATCGAACACGGCTTGACAATCATTGTTCCACTCAACAGACGAGTCTTTCCTTAATAGTTTGAAGATCGGCATGCAGATAGGAGTTAATTGTGTAATGAGCTGATTGATGTACTATATTATGCCCAAGAAACCCTTGACTTCCTTTTCGGTAGACGGTGGTGGAATTTCCACGATAGCTTTCACTTTGATCGGGTCAACTTCGATGCCTCTACTACTGATGATGAAGCCTAGTAGCTTTCTTGACATGGCACCAAACGCGTATTTTTGAGGGTTCAGACGTAACCTATATTTCCTCAGCCTCTCAAACAACTTTCGAAGGTTCACCAGATAATCACCTCCATTCTGAGACTTGGCTATCTTATTATTGACATACACCTCGATTTCTCGGTGCACCATGTCATGGAAGAGTGCCGTCATTGCTTTCTGATATGTTGCACCAACAATTTTTAACTCAAATGGCATGACTCGGTAGCAAAACGTTCCCCATGGGGTGATGAACGTTGTCTTCTCTCAGTCCGCTTCTACCATCTTTATCTGATTGTATCTGGAGAATTTGTCCATGAACGAGAGCAGTCCATGCCTTATAGTATCGACCAAGATGTCGATGTGTGGCAATGGGAAGTCATCCTTTATGCTCGCCATGTTGGGATTTCTGAGATCAATGCACATGTGAACCTTTCCATCTTTCTGCGATATTGGGCCAATGTTGACCAACCACTGCAGGTATTTAGAGACCATGAGAAACCCCATGTCATACTGCTTGATGACTTCATCTTTCACCTTTAACATCCATTCTGGCCGGAGATGTCTCAACTTTTGTTTCACTGGCTTAACGCTAGGATATAGCTGTAGACACCTCCATTTTACCCTCTCGGAATATACAAATCTTTTCGATCAACCTCCTTTGACCTCATAACCCTGTTGTGGGACCATATACTGAAAAAATAGTATATGGCTGAACACAGGCTGAAATAATAGTTCTGTGGCTTAGGCCCCATGACCCTAACGTAGGGGCCATGTACTGAAATAATAGTACATGATTGAACACCGGTTGAAACAATAGCTCTGTGGCTCAGATCTCGATGTAGGGAAATTATATACTGAAACAATAGTATATAGTCAGAATGCAGACTGAAACAATAGTTTTACATTTCAAACCCCTTTTGCCCTAATGTGGGACCATATACTGAAACAATAGTATATGGCTGGGCACAGGTTGAAATAATAGCTCTGTGGCTCAGGCCCCATGACCCTAACATGGGGACCATACATTGAAATAATAGTACATGGGTGAACACAGGCTGAAACAATAGCTCTGTGGCTCAGATCCTAACGTAGGGAGACTATATACTGAAATAATAGTATATAGTCAAAATGCAGGCTGAAATAATAGTTTGGCATTTCAGACTCGACTCAAACTTGGACAGCCTCGAATTACGTACCTAAAACCACACGTGCAATTTGATTGCATGCCAAACCACACATGTGCAATCAGTCCCCCCTTCAGATCAGACTACCTCAAGACTCGATCACGCGCCTCATACGAGACGCGCGATCGGATTGAGCGCCCGACCACCGACGCGCAATTAGTCATAACTTTGTTATAACTAGGAAACTCGCTGAGCAGGTCAGTTGGTCGCTAACTGAGTCAGTGACCGACTCAAAGCGATTAAGCACCGGGAGACTGGCTCACAATCCAGTTAAATGCTTGAAATAAGACATTTAATTGGAGAAAAACCTATAAAAGATTTTTTCTAATTCTCCCCAAGGAGGGCACACAACACGAGAGAGAATGAATTTTTTTAGGATTTCGAAACTAGAGAACTCCGAGAACGAATACATAGAGGAACCTAGTCATGATTTCGAGATTCAAGCCTTGAATTTTTAAGATTCTTCTCCGCAGCGCCAGTCTTAGGTAAAAAGATTAGTTCTAGATTTAGGATTTTCCCTTAGTTTCAATTATTAATATTGAAATTTTAGTTTTAGACCGTAAACCCTTTTATTTAGACCGTAATTTCAATACCTAGTTCTAGTTCTCTGAATTTAGAACCAGTCCTTAATTTGACGGCCTAATTCACCGACCATAGACTTTAATTTTGTTCTAAACTCTTAATCTCCAATCCTACCGTTAATCTCTGGTTCTAGTTCTTAGTTTCTAGAACCAGTCCTTAACCATACGGCCTGATTTTCTAATTTTGGACCTGAATTCAGTCCTTAAAATTTAAAATTCTAGTTTTAATTTCTTAGTTTAATATTTCTAAATTCCCAAATATTAATTTAATTTTCTATAATCCAAGTTTCACAATTTAATTCATGATTAAAATCCCGAAAATGACTTTAAAAATCTAAAAAAAAATACTATTTTATAATCCAAAATTTAACTTACTTTAATCTTAGCCATCTGATTTGCCCAAAGGAGTTTACGGAGGGTACTCGGGAATGAGGCCAATCCTCCTTAGCATAGCGGGCCAAAAACTCCTTTTTTTTTAGATTTTTAGTCTGATTAATTCATTGCTTTAATTAGAATTTTAGAAAAAATAATTCTTTGCTTCAATTAGAATTTTAGTATAATATAATTTATTGCTTTAATCAGAATTAGAAAAAGGTCATTCCTTTATCTCAATTAAAATTTAGTATAGTTAATTCATTACTGTAAATTAGATTTTTTTTAGTAAAGTTAACTCCTCGACTTGTTTAGAAAATTTGATAAAATTAGTTCCTTTGTTTGAATTAGATTTTTAGTATAGTTAATTCATTTTTTTAATTAGATTTTAATAAAATTAGTTTATTTGCTTTAATTAGATTTTAATAAAATTAATTCATTGCTTTAATTAGAATTGCAGCAGAATTATTATAATTGCTTTACTTAATATTCTAGTACAATCAACATGCTTGATTTAATTAGAGTTTTATCAGAATTGATATATCTGCATTCCTAGTACAAGTAGGAGACTAATATTAATTGGACTTCTGGTAGCATTAGGAAATTAAATTAATTAGACTTTTAACAAGAGTAAAATATTAAAATTAATTAGACTCCTAGTAGGATTAGGAGACTAAATTAATTAGACTTTCAATAGGATTAGAACATTAGACTATATCACTATAATAAATTCACATAATTAGACTCACAATAGAATTATGAAATCTAAACTAATCAGAATTATATTAATAATAGAGAAATTAAAGAAAAACTAAACTATCTAAATTATAAAGAAGTGCCATAGCTGCTGACGTTCGTAGGCGGACGATTCAGTAAAGAAGTAATCCACACCCGCTCTAAAGCGTGATCACTGACATGTTGCAGCATCGTTAAATATCTGCAGCTGGCGATCACAACAAACTAGGAACCTTTCTTAAAGTTTTTCCTTTTTATTTTATTTCTAACATTCCAAACACCGCATAGCTAGAGTCCACTTGGATAGAATTGGGCCACTGATTCAATGGGGACGGAGAGGAACTTAGAAAAAGCGTGCACCAACAAACTGGCGATCGCGATGGGACCCTTTTACAAACTCTTTCTCTCTTAGATAGTTAGTTCTTATTTTACTTTCCTATTTTTATTTTCATCGCATCATTTAGATTTCCTTTAAATATATCAGTCTTCGTCAAAGACTCGAGATATCTGGCATACGAAGAGTGAGTTTAGGAGACCCACCATTGTGGGGATATCATGACAAGCCCATGTACGAAGAAGAACCACTTTACAATCTCAGCCTACGACAGCCTGAGATTAACATGGCTTGAAAATAAGAAAATCCCTTCTTCCACACACTTGTAATAATCATAATGGGAGGGATGGTAACACTGGACAAGACCTTATTGCTTAACAAATTGTAGAACTCAGTATTCAAAGAATACAAAGAGGACATGACGACTTCGAGGAATTGCTTCGAGGATTTGCTGCCGCATACGAGACCATTAGGTCATGAAAATATTCAGAAGAACGAGAACGACAGGAAAGGCCACCGCCTACCCCGACCACGGTGTCAGCCCGCGCCACACCATTGAGGCAACCTGCTCACACATTCTTTAACGAGGACTCTCCAGACAAGGTTGGCTCACGGGTTGCTCCAAAAGACAGCACTATCAAAATTGAAGATCTCCCTAAAATGCTCGACGAGTATATGGCCAAGAGGGAATGCCCTGATCACTCATTCGGATTCGATAAATTATGTCAGGACGTTGAATTTAACTTACCAATAAGATTTAAACCATCAAAATTTACCAAATACAACGGCACTGAAAATCCAAACCATCACTTGGCCCTCTTTCGCAACGATTGTTGACCCATATGTGATAATCAAAGACTTCTCATTTACTATTTCCAACGCTCATTAGAAGGAGAAGCTCTAGATTGATTTGCGGGACTCCCGCTTTATAAGATAGAAATATTTGATGAATTAGTCGGTCAATTCCTAGACTAATACAAACACTTGATCCAAGAGACAGTCAGTCTCAGCGATTTGATAGCGCAAAGCAAGGACCCGATGAAGAATTTACAGACTTCATCGCCAGATGGAGGAAACTCGCTGCTAGGACCGACACTTCAATGAAAGAGAAAGATTCAGTTGATATTATTATCGACAATACTAGGGAATCGTTAAAGAGAGCTCTTGTCATAAGTGATTGCCTTGACTTCACTGCACTCCACTCCCAAGCATCCCGACTAGCGCGACACATTAAAGGCGGAGACCTCGCCCTATCCATAGTTACGTTGAAAGTAGGCTCTTCTAGTGAATCAAAGTTGAAAAATAATAAGAAAGCCTTAGGAACTGAATAGGTTAACACAGTTGTAAACCAAGGACAAAACTCTGAGAATGAGAACTTCCAACTGTGAAACTTCGGGCAAAATCAAAATTAGCAACGATACATGAACCAAAATCAAGGTGCTAGTCAACAAAGATATGCAAACAAAAACCAAGGCCAGAACTAGAATCTGGGCCAATAACAAAACATGAACCAATATCCCAACACCTACCAGAGCTAAAATGCGATACAGAATCGACCAGCCCATGTGCCGAACTACAATAACGTACCCCCATCGCAAAACTTCAACCCAGCTAGAGGCCCCTACCAGCCGAGGCGGGAACATTATCCCCCTTTACCTGATATGATCCCCAACATCTTTCGTCTCCTTAACACTCAGAATCTCCTCCGATTTTCATAGGAATGACCCCAACTATTGCCGAAAAACCTAGACTATAGAAGATACTGTGCATTCTATCAATACGCGGGATACAACCTAGAAGACTGCTGGGTCCTCCGAGATGTGATCTATGACATGAATGATCAGAACCAAATCGATTGAAAAGCACTTAGGAATCCTAACCCTAACAATAACCAGCCCCAACAAAATTTAGGTATCATTAATAATCCTATACCTAACTATAACCAAGCAACACTGGCCCAGGTCACTACCGTGGATCTTTTCGGTCAATCCCCCTTCCAGCCCTCTACCTTAATCACTCGCATCCAACCTTTCGACACTTTTGCTACCCCTACGAGAGCTCCTTTACCCCCACATCCCTTGGCTTTGATCACTCGAATTGCCCCGCCGAGTCTGCCTCCTTAGTCAAAATTCACTTAGATACGAGTCCACTCCTTTAGGGCCTGGAGACCATTCCTCCATAGTCACCCATCAGAACCTTTAGCCCCTTCAAATCCTGAGCCAACACCATTGAAACTCCCTTCATCCTATTTTGAACTTGACTATGGAGACCGTGTCCTTGAAACTGCAGTCTAAATTTCCGCATGGGTAGAAAGTGTCACTCGAAAAACTCTAAACCTAGAAAACAAAGCAAAGACTGAGTGTTCACTAAACATAGAAGAAAGTGAGCAAGAAGAACATCCTGACCTGTACGAGACATTGGTCTTTGCTTTCTTAAAAGAAGAGGATTACACACAGTACCTCCCACCTCGGAGCGGCCCAGCGCAAGTACGCACTTGTTAGTGCGCTCTTTTTCTGGGTTTCTCTTGGTCCCCATTGAATCAGTGGCTCCAATTTTGTCCAAGTAGAATCTAGCGATGCGGCGTTTGGAGTGTTAAAAATAAAGGAGTTTTGTAGGAAGGTTCCTGGTCTATTGCGATCGCCAGCTGCAGATATTTATCGACGCTGCAATACGTCAATGATCATGCTTTAGAGCAGGTATGGGTTACTTCTATACTGAATCATCCGCCTGCGAACATCAACAGCTATGTCTTTTTCTTATAATTTAGATAGTTTAATTTTCCTTTTATTTCCCATTATTGTTATAGTTCTGGTCAGTTTAGATTTCCTTGATTCTATTGTGAGTTTGGTTAGGTGGTAATCTATTGTAGTTTATTTAATTTAATATTCTAATTCTACCAGGAGTCTAATTAATTTTTACTATTCCTATCCTTATTGAAAGTCTAATTAATTAAGTGTCCTAATCCCATTAGAAGTCTAATTAATTTTAGTCTCCTAATTATACTAGGAGTGCACATGTAGTAGTTATGATGAAACTCTAATTAAATCAAGCATGCTAGTCATACTGAAATTCAAATTTGAGCAAGTATACTAGTTGTATTGGAATTCTAATCAAATCAAGTATAACAGTCCTACGAGAATTCTAATTGAAATAGAAGACTGATTTTATTAAAACTCTAATTTAAAGCAAATGAATTAATTTTATTAAAATCTAATTAAAGCAAATAAACTGATTTGTTTAAAAATCTAATTAAAATAAATAAACTAATTTTATTAAAATTCTAATTAAAGCAATGAATTAGCTATACTAAAAATCTAACTAAAGCAATGAATTAATCATACTAAATTCTAATTAAAGCAAGAAATTAACCAATTAAAATCTGATTTAAAGAAATTAATCAATCATACTAAAATCTAATTAACTTGGTTAATTAATTATGCTAAAAAGAAAATAAATCTACTAATTAATTATACTAAAAAGATAAAAAAAGTAATTAATTAATTCTAAAATCCTTAAAAAAAAGGGTTTTGGGGCCCGCTATGTTAAGGAGGACTGGCCTCGTTCCCGAGTACCCTTCGTAAGCTCCCTTGGGCAAATAAGGTGGTTGAGATTAAAGATAATTGGATTTATGATGATAAAATAGTATTTTTTTGGATATTTCAAAGTCAATTTCAAAGTAATAATTATGAATTAAATTGTGAAACTAGAATTATAGAAACTGAAATTATATTTAGGAATTTTGGAGGTATTAAAATAAGAAATTAAAATATCTAGGACTGAATTCGAGTCCGAAATCAGAAAATCAGACCGTATGATTAAAGACTGGTTCTAGAATCGAAGGACTAGAACGAAAAATTAATGATAAGACTGGAGATTAAGATTTTAGAACGAAATTAAAGCCTAGGGTCGGTAAATTCAACCGTCAGATTAAAGACTGGTTCTGAATTTGGAGAATTAGAACAAGATATAGAAAATTTGCGGTCTAAAAAGGGTGCTACGGTCTCGGATTGAAAATTAAAACCTATGATTAAAACTAAGAGAAATATCCTAAGTCTAAAACGAATATTTTTACCTAGGACCAGGGCTGCGGAGAGAAATCTCGAAGATTCGACGCTTGAATTTTGAAATCATGACTAGGTTGCTCTATGGGTTTGTCCTCGGAGTTCTCTAGTTTCGGAATCCCAAAAAAATCAGTTCTCCCTAAAAAATTGCCAGCCTCTTCGTCATCCCTTTTTTTTGTGGATGAAATTAAAAAAAGCTTTTATATGCTTTTTTCTAATTAAACGCCCTGTTTTAGGCGTTTAATAAAATTGCACGTGGGTTTCCCGGCGCATAATCGCTTTGAGTCGGCCACTGACTCAGTGAGCGACTGGCTGACTTTCTTATCGAGTTTTTTAGTCTTAATAGCGTTAGAACTAATTACGCGCCAATTTTGGGGTGCGTAATCCAATTAAGCGCCACTCTCGAAGCGTTTAATTGAGGAAACTTAGGGGTCAAGGACTGTGAGGTGAGGCTGGTTGTGGGCCAGTTACGCGCTGGTGATGTGGCGCTCAATCTGATCGCGCATTTGGTGTCAGGCGCGTGATTAAGTCTCGAGATGGTCTGGAAAAGGAAGTTTGGTCTGAAAGGGAGACTGATTGCGTGTTTGTGGTCTGACTTGTAATCAAATTACATGCGAGGTTTCAGGCGCTTAATTCGGGGTTGTCCGGGTCTGGTCTCTAGTATGAAATATAAGACTATTGTTTCAGTCTACACAAGGACTATATACTATTATTTCAGTATATAGTCTCCCTACATTAAGATTTGAGCCGCAGAGCTATTGTTTCAGCCTGTGTTCAGCCATGTACTATTGTTTTAGTGCATGATTTCATATCAGGGTTATGAGGTCAAAGGTTGATAGAACAAATTTGTATATTCCGAGAGAGCAAAATGGGGGTGTCAACAGATGCCCCTCTTCGGCGCGCTCTTGCGATATAAGAACGCGTCGAAGAAGTAGACACCCCTCATTCGAGGTGTCTTCTCGTTTCTCTTAGGAAATCACAAATGTGAATTGGAGATGCTGACATGACAGGCTTGACTTTCTTATCTACCAGTGCAAACTAAAATGGAGCATTTGAAGGGCAAATGGTAGCTGTCGAAGGGCACATTCCGGGTCTGTGGGTGCATGGCGCATCCCGCCGCATGGCGCAGGCTAATAGAGGGATTTTATGCAATCGAGGTATCGGGGCACCAATCAAATGTCCAAAATAAGGTCCAGGGACCGATAATAATAAAATGAAGTATCATGTAATATCGAAGGCTTTTGCAAGTCATGTCAGACCGGGCGCGTCATTGTTCACACCAATGCACGTCAGGCATTTATTTTCCAATAGGCATTTACAAGTTCTTAGATTAAATATACCCAATGCTCAGTTTCCCTAGGGGAATGGCTGGTTTGGGCTCATAATTGAGGTGGGGTCTTGTGAGGTGTGCTCAATTAAATTTTGTGCAGTGGCGTGTGCGCTTGATTCATCTGGAGTCAGCCTCTAAGTTGGGAATTCTAGTGCTAATGTGTCTGAACAAATGATTCTGCACAATGGAGTGTGCACTTGATCCAATTCTGCACAGTGGGATATGCGCTTAATTGCAAGTTCAGGCAGTCTTAGGAGTTAAAGGTCAGGTTTAAGTGTAATTTATTGTGTGCGGGTGATGGGGCGCTTAATCAATTTTTTTTTTGTATCTAAAGAAAGGTGAGTCGGGTCTATTTATCTTGTTGCTTTATTTTTCTTTTTTAATTTTTTTTTTTATTTTACATTATTTTTTTTACTTTTTGGTAAGGGGATTTTGAAGATTTGGGAGACGACACTTGGCATGCCGGATACTCCGTCTAACCTTCTTGACGAATACTGATGATTATCTTTTATGGGAGGACTACAGTGATTCACGAGTCGAGAGAGACAAGTTTTGAAAATATTTGATTTAATCATAGCTAACTATATATATATGAGGAATATCGAGTAAAATAAAAAAGTGGGTAGTACTTACCTAAGTTGTGTGTAGCTTGTACGGTTCGTTGTGGTACCGTAGTGTCGCGATGGGACTTGAGAGCTTTCTTCTCTTTTCTTCTGGTCCTCTGTGGCAGTGGATGGTGGTTGTGACGTGATGTCTTGGGAGAAATGATGTCACGATGAGACTTAGGGATTCTCCCTTTCTTTGGTTGTGTGCTGGGTGAGTCTTAGTAGGACGTGGGGATCAATTTGGGATAGAGAGAGAGCTGTTTACCTTAGCGATGGGACATGATCAATCTTTCCCTCTTTTTGTCATACGGCGTGACATGTGCTGTCTGAGCTTTTTTTTTTTTAGGTAGTGATGTTCGCGATGAGATGTCAACTGAGCATAGTTGGTGGTGCGCTAGTGGGATATTTGCGTGATGAGACGTTGGCATCTTTCTTTGGCAGATCTTGAGTTATAAAAGAAATCACGTTGTGATTACGTCGTGATTGGCTTCGTCTTTGGGCAGTTTTATTTTGGCTTTTCGCAATGGGTCATGAGGGTATGGTTAATTTATTGCGGTGGGGCTGGATATTGAGGTGATATCGCATGTGTGCATGTTATCGCGACTGGAATGGGTGTGGTCAATGCTTCTTTCTCATGCAAGGGTATGCGATGGGACGGGTGAGTATGTCTTTCTTTTCTTTGTCGAAACAGCCTGTGAGGCTACCCGATGGGACAAAAGAATCTTGACCGCGATGGGACAAAAGAATCTTGACCGTGATGCGATAAAAGGTATGAGGGCGTAGATTTCTTCCAAAGTTCGATATTGCACATCTGTTTTAGGGCCCTCAATATGATTGTGCGCCTATTTTCAGGAATGCGATCTCAGGCTTGAGTGGCAATTTTCGCGTGTGGGAGTGGGCGTGCAATTGTATTATGCGTTATAATGTAAGCGCGTGATCGGAGTGTCACCAGGCTAGTGTACGGGTGACGTTTCAGGTCGAGCGGTGGCAGTGTGTCGTTTGATAAATTTGTGCGCGCGATCGGAGTGTCACGCTGTTGGCGCAGGCGATGGTTTCATTGAGCGTTTGGGTGGTAGCGCATGTTTTGGATTGTGCGAATCATGCGTGGCACGTGACTGCGTTAAGCACACGTGTTCGGGCGCGTGATTAAGTCCATACTCTATATAAGTGATAGATCTTTCATTTGTGTTTCATTCTCTAGTTTAGTCTCGAGTTTTGACCTTTTTCTGTATATTTTGTGTTTTGAAATTCATATTTTAGCGATATCGGGCGATCCAACCGTCTGATTGGGATGTTGTTTCTTCCTATATTCATTATTTCGCATGATCTTCGTCTCGAGGTGATGCTCGTGGACGGCATTATTCTGGGAATGGGTAGTATTGGGAATGAGTGCGCTTGTCTTCACATCGATCCTTTTTAAGGAGCAGTGAAGGCAGCATTGAGGAGGCGGTGGTAGAGGAGGTGAAGATAGCGGAAGAGGAGGAGTAAAAAGTGGAGGTATGTGTTTCCCAACCAATGCTCCCCGAAGTCTCTGATTGGACACTCCGGGCGGAATCTGCTCCTCACTTCGTCTTCGTTTTGAATCCAGTCTTTATTTTGGGTTGTAAATTAACGTTTTAGGTTTTCGTTTTGGGTTGTAAATTCAGGAGGTATGCCTCCGGTGGTACTTGTAAAACTTCTGAGTTATGAATAAAGGGGCATTTCTTTTGTTTTGTTTTGCTTGTTTGTTAGCAGATTAGTTGGATTTATTTGATTTGTTTGATCTATTTTAGTTTTGATTTAGCTTAGGATTCATTTCGAATTTATTCAGGGCTTATCCCGAGGTTAATTCATTTTATTGACCTTGGTTTAGAGGGTTTACTTGGTTCTATTTGGTTTGTTGGGGGCTTTTTTTTGGTCCTAAACAAGTCAAGGTTTCATTTTACAGAGTTTTTTTTATTTAAAGTTTTGTCTAGTTTAAGGTTTGATTTTAACTTGAGTTTTGGTCTTTTGTTTGATTCAACATGAGACTTAAAAGGTGTGAGTTTTCAAAGGTTCTAGATGGGTGTTAAATGTTTAAATCCTATTGGTTTATCTAGACTTGGGGAGATTGATGTTTCTTAGGGGGTTAAGTGCTGTGTAATTATTGGTTCATCTGAGTCCGTCATGGATTTTGGTCTATCAAAGGGGGTATTGTGTGGTTTAGATTCAATTAGATTAGAAAGGTCTAAAGGTGTGACACTTATCATTTGATAATTCAGGAGGTATAGTTTATAAATGTATGAGGCAAGGGCTTTGGGTTCTTGTTGTTTTGAATTTTATTCCAAGTTTGGGATTAAAAGTTTTGGGGCATTTTCTTTTATTTTGGGCATTCTCTTGTTCATTAATATCTTTTCTTCCTTTTTTTTATCCAGGGTGTTGGACCCGAAGATTTGTATTTATTGCATGGATTATTGAGAATGGACAGGATTGGGAATGCAAGGTAGCAGTCGAATTGCTGCCATGCTAAGGGAAGAGGGGAAGATGGGATTTTTGTTAGGATTTGTTCAGGGCATATCCTTTCTTCAGGCTTCTCCGAGATCTCTAGTTTCCCAAATAAATTTGAATTTGGGCATTGCCTGAACGTGTGGATTTTAAGTTTCTTGTTCTAAGTTGTATGTTTAGAGGGTATGCCCTCGGTGTATTTTATAATTATTTTATTTATTTTATGAAGAGATTATGATTTTAATTTCTTTGTGGCAATTTCTATTTAGTAAATTTTGGTTTGATTTGTCTTGATAGCTTGCTTCGATTTGTTCTGAGCATGATGCTTATTTATTTATTTTGATCTAGGGTGCTCTGGGAGCAGGTTTTTTTGGTTTAGTTTAGTTTAGTTTCAAGTGAATGGATGATGGGGGGCATTTAAAAAAAATATTTTTTTAGTCTTGGTACTAGTTGGAGTGTGTAGGTGATGTTGGGGTATTTTTTTATTTTTGGTTTTGGTTTGGTCTAGCGCATTTTCTTTTAGGTATCGGGGTGAATGTTTGAATGCTTTGGATCAGGCTTAACAAGGGTGTGGTTTAGGCTAATAATTAGTGTCGGATATCACTTATTTTAGGCTTGTGAACGTGCTGTCCTGGGTATTTTTTTAGTTTTGTATTTCTGGGGAATTACGCGCTTCACTCAGAGTGCATAAATTAATTGCGTGCTAGAGAGTGGACGCGCGTTCAGAGTGTCATATAGTGCTAATTTCCTCAATTTAAATGGATGATACCAAGCGCGTGATTAGGGCTGTGGCTGGTCACTGTATAAGTGAGAATCGGCATTCGCGCGCCACTGTGCGGACGCTTGAAGTGATTACGCGTTGAGTAGGGTGCGTGCAACCAGATGGTCGGGTTAGTTTGAGCGGGCGACGATTGGTTTGCGCGCTTAAGACCGGTCGTGCGATCCG
Organism: Chloranthus sessilifolius; assembly: GCA_021018995.1. Classification (NCBI taxonomy): domain Eukaryota; kingdom Viridiplantae; phylum Streptophyta; class Magnoliopsida; order Chloranthales; family Chloranthaceae; genus Chloranthus; species Chloranthus sessilifolius. The sequence continues at coordinate 16,727,558 of CM037587.1, read as the reverse complement.
AATTAAGCACGCTGAGAGTGGTGCATGATTAGTTTGTGCGCCTGGATTTACACACGCGATTCAATTGTTCCCTATAAATAGTTAAAAACTTTTCATTTTTGTCGCGCGATCCGTGTTAGTATTCGATTATTTGTTTCCTTGCTTATTTGTGCTCTAGTTTTTGTGTTTTCGTGATATTTCGTGATCCGATCGTCCGTTTCAGGCGCCGTTTTTTTTGTTTTCTTTAGTTTTTCAAGCTCTTCATTTTAGGATGGAGTCTGAGTATAGTGGTAGGCACAACATTACTGTTTCTGAGTTGGAGAGGATGTTAGGGGCGGAGATGGGTGAGACTTTCGAGGCTCGGACTGACGTGGTTGGAGAGGTAGTTAGAGAGGAGGTATTGGAGGTTGACCAGTCGGTGGTTAGGGAGGAGGTGCTCGAGATTGAGCAGGGGGACATTGAGGATGAGGGTGAGAGGGTTGAGGGTGCGATACCTGAGGGTGAGAGAGCTAAGGGTGAGGCTGCGGAGCACCAGGGTGAGGAGCATTGAGATCACAGACACTTCCCACTGGAGGATTTCTTCGCTCGAGGTCGGGTAAGAACCCATGAGCAAGAGTTCTTTCATTTTCTTAGCGACTTAGGTTATGACATAGGCTTATTAGGATCTGGACACCCTTCTAATTTATGTCAAACCTGCATTAATCCTTGGTTGTGTGCTCACTCATGCATCATAATGGCATCTAGAGATAGGTCATGTTTCTATTCAGTCATTCTTATCACATTTTGTGTATTTGTTATAAATTGTTATTGTGTTTGGGACATATTTGACTTGTTTTTAGTTTTAAACTCATTTATCTTCCGTCATAGGTGTGTGTTAGTCTTACTGTTATTGTTTGTGTTTCGTTCAATAGGAGCCTCCGTAGTTGGCTATCAGCTCAGCATGGGCCGAGTCTAATACTTGGTACCGTGCCTTGTCAGAGTTTCAGCGGGCGTGACTGGTGTCTTTCGATTTCAGACCGATCCTAGAGCTGAAGCCCTTTTAGGTCGATCATGGCCTGATCGCGACGATCTTGGAGAGGTGGAGGGAGGAGCATCAGGCGCTTATCTTTCCAGTAGACATGATGTTATAAACTTCAGAGGACTGGGTTTGTATCACCGATCTTCATTTCGAGGGTGAGCCAATCACAGGGTGGATGACGGAATTATTTGGAGGTGTGCGAGGATATTTTGGGTGTGCCGTATAGGTCGAGCGGCTCGGGGTTAGGTGTAGTTTGAGTCACTTGGTTTTTCGATACATTTGTGAGTGGCTTCGTCCCCCCGAGGCGTCATTCGGAGGCGAGGGTGACTTATGAGGAGTGTTGTGCGATAGTGGCAGGTCGGGAGCCCGTGGTGGAGCCGGGGTTGGCTGCGGATTGGGTGCTCCGAGCATTCTTGATGCACTTCCTTGGTGCGATACTCTTCTCTTCTTCGACTCGGGGATGTGTTGCAGAGTTATTTTTGATGGTTCTCGGGGACTTGGATCGAGTCCCCACCTATGCGTGGGGTGTAGGCGCGTTGGTGCATCTCTATGAGTAGCTTTACCGTCGGGGATAAGGTGTCGCATCGATCAGAGGTTTCCTTCCATTCATCCAGGTGAGTTTTAGTTAATTGGCGTCGTGATGTCTTTAGTTTGGTTAATTTTTGGTCATAGTGACGATCTCAGTGTTTCTTCTTGTGTGTTGTTGTTGTTGTATTATTTTTCTTTTCAATTTTAGGCATATGATCTTTTCGCTTTTCTTCGTTCGAGAGTTCCATTGGAGGTGACATTCACGTTCCCGCAGATGCATGTGTGGAGGGAAGCGTTGAGGGGTCGTCGCTAGTCTTCGGATCTTCAGGCCGCGTGCAGCCTCTTTGAGGATATGCACGCGGGGCAGGTATAGATCGCCATGCATATTTTTTTTATTTCATTTCGGTCTTTTTAGGATGTGAGTCTTCGTTGAGTGGTTACCTCGTTTACTTGGTTGTAGGTAATTTGGAGGCCGTATGCGGATGAGGAGGATGCAAGCGTGCCAGTGATTCAGTCTGGTCGACCCTTCTTTGATGTAGACATATGGGTCTATTGTTTTGAGAGAGTGGAGAGGATCCATACATCTTGAGTGATATGGCAGCTGGGCCTCGCTTAAGGAGTCCCTTCAGAGATTCGCCATAGAGTGGTGAAGAGGATGACCTGCCCTCCTGGCTGAAATTTTACGAAGAGGATGGCACTTCAGATAGCGGATTTTAGAGCTGGGGGACCAGGGTTACAGGGACGTGTGATGAGGCGGACGCTCGAGAGAATGTGCGGTGGTTTAGTGCGTTGGGTGGCGGGCGCCTCTTCACACGTCCCTTCCATGGGAGTGGCTCTTTTGCAATCGGTGGGTTGGAGTCGGCGTCAGCTTTGAGGGAGAGGTTGGCTACGTTGGAGTAGGGCCATATCACCGCAAGTATGCGGGGGGCATTAGACGCTCTCCATAGGGCGATGGAGCGAATGGGGTGTGCTCCTTGATCGGATGAGGAGATGCTGCACTCCTTATCCTCCTTGGTTGCTCAGGCTAGGGCAGCGGAGGATGAGTTGAGGGCTCGACTAACGGAGACTCGACGGCTTCTGGTGAGTTAATTTATGGTTTTCTTTTGTGCATTATGTGTCCTCGGTCTTCTGATCGTTCTGACATGGTTATGGTATCTCGTTTTATTTTATTTTAGATAGTCTGCGAGGGAGGATGAGGTTGCTTGTTAGATGGCGATGATTGAGTTATTACACGGTCAGCAATAGGCCGACCGAGAGGTGGAGGCTAGCTTACGATTTGAGATTGACCGATTGGTAGGTGTCTTTATAAATATGATTTTATTAATTGTTAGCATTGTGAGCTTGCCAGCTGATGTGTTTATTGTTATTCGTAGAGAGCCGAGCTTGCTGCTAGAGGTCCCGTTCCGACATTTGATCCATCTTCAGTCACTTCCTCAGTAGGGAGGATCCAGCGATGGCTCAGCATTGGGCCGAGCTAGATCATTGGGTAAGTTCCATTTAATATTTTATCTTATTTGTGTCATCGCATTAGTTTGTCCATTGTTTTGCTTTCTTAATGGTTTACTAATATCATGTGGTATTTCAGCGTCGGGTTATCGAGGATCTTCAGGCGAGAAAGGCGATTGCTGCCTCTCTACGTCCGGAGAGTCAGGTATAGTTTTTTTGGCGTAGTGTAATTCTGTTTAGGTTATTTCATATTTATTTTGTTCTGACATGTATTATGTTGGTTTGTTTGATTCTTTGTGCAGGCTGTTTCGGACTCCTGTCCCGAGGCTCCCTCTCAGGAGTTTGTTCCTATCCCTACTCGGGTATACTTTAGTTATTGTGTTTGTAGTTTATTTATCATTATAGTATTTTTTTGATGTATTTGTTTACTCTTATTATAGCCGCCATTCCTTCCGTGCCTCCTGCGGATCCAGTGACTGCTGAGATGGTTGGGTGACTCCTGGAGGAGAGGCTAGATCTGGTATAATCCTTTCCTTTTCAAGGTTTCTTAATTTGTTCATGTATATATTAGTTTTCCTTTGACTTGGTGTGGTTATGCAGGTTCGTCAGCTTAAGGAGGCACGTCTAGAGGTGGCGCGAGCACATGCTACTCTCGAGGTCAGACGAGTCCTTGGAGAGACGCAGAGTCGGGAGGACCTAGTCATTGAGATGATGGTCACACAGAGGACTAAGATCGAGGCGTTAGAGGTAGCACGTCGGCCGATGTGGGCGGAGATGCAGGTGATCCTAGATCGGTTGCAGTATCATCTGATGAGGAGTGAGAGAGGGGTGCGTAGGTTGGTTAGTTAGCTTGATGGCTCGGAGTCGAGGGCTACGGGTTCCTCGGCTGGGCAGTCTCGGCACACGTCGCATGATCGTGTCAGGGATGATGCTCGTAGGGATTCGGTCGCTTCGTGATATTCTTGCAGGGTATCCTCCTCGCTCTTTATCGAGGCGGTCTGTTAGCTAGACGAGTGAGGGGGGCTCTGTAGCAGGGCCTTGTCGTTTAGAGGTTTCGAGGACTCCAGGTGTCAGGATTGCGTTTTCAGAGGACCAGTCTACAAGCCTCCGAGTTGATGATACCGGGGATAGCAGCTCTCGGCCATCCTAGCGGCAGCATAGGGAGTAGGTGTGTGTGTGTGTGTTTTTGGTATCCATAGCATGTGTGTGTTGTATATATAGGGGGATGCCCCTGGTGACAAGTGTAAAAAGAAATGAAAAGATTTTGACATATATATATAGAGAGATTTTCGGCTTAGATGTACCTGATTAGCTCATTTTCTTTTAGTTACCTCTTGTGTCTACTTTTACTTTTTAATTGCTTTAGTGCCATCGACCATCATTGGGACTTAGATGCTTTCTGAGCTGGCCTGGTGACGGTTGAAGGTTGCTTCATATCTGCACATGTGAGAGTAATGCTATCAGTAGTTTTATTCTCCCCCTTACCAATTGTCAAGGGGGGTAAGTGTCTCAGACCGGAGTCTGGTAGCAAAAGATGAATATGTGTTCTTTTTTTCTTTAAAAAAAAAATGAAAATAATATAACAAGGAAAGTAAATAGCTAAGATAGAAACAAAATAAAAATGCCCCAGTGTAGGAGCATGGTATGATTGGCAGTATGGTATCTTCGGTAGCACTTTTTAGATAATAACTTTGTCGTTTCTTATCTTCTTTGTGGACAAGCCGACGCTTCTGATATGATTTTTCTTCTAATCTAAAAAAAATGGTCCCAGCGTCAAGATGCAATGGAGCTTTTCTGGGTTTCGAGATGAGCACTTTGGGTCTATAAGCGATCATGGGTATTTGGTGAGTTAGTTTTGAAGAAACGTTGATTGGTACTGTCATCGAGCCGGGGAGGTCTCTTTGACTAGGTCAGTTGTACACGGGGGTCTACCTTGGGGTGGTGGTCATCCTATCCCATGGCTATTAGGGAGAAGTATGGTAGGTATAGTAGGTGATTGCATTAGTCATCATTCATCGGTTTTTGATGTCATTTCTAGGAACATGCTGTAAGGCTTCTGATTTATCGTCCGAAATAAAAGTAGAAGAGAGAGGTAAGGGTCAGTGATGCAGGGAATAGTTTGTATCTAATGCTTTCCAAAAGGAGTAGGTAATAATATTTTTCTCAGCGGGGATACGGGATGCCATGATCGAGCTCTTCGTCATGTTTCGGCACCATCAAAATCTCATATTCTATGGGTAGCAGCAGTTTGTCCTCCCGCCACCTTACGACGACATCTAGTAGTATGGGGATATCAGGGATGCCCTCGCAACTTGCTTATACACTTCTAGTAAAGTTACCATTGATGTCCTCACGGCCTGCTTATGCTTCCCTGAGCTCATTGACTTGTTCATTCGTCATAATGCTCTCACTCAATTTTTGGTATATAAATGCATATTTTTTTTTGAAAGTATTCTGCTAGCGCAAGAATAATGAGTTTTGATTGAACCTAATATCTTTAGTTTTTTTTGCTCTAACATCTCCTCTAATAGCGGGGGGAGGAAAATGAGGATCGGGTGTTACTTATGCTTTTGAAAGAGGTTAGATAGGTCACTAGTCCTTTAATCAGATTCCCCGAGTGAGAAAAAGTGGACAATAAATCGGAGGTCTTAAGGATATTTTGAGAATTAAAGGCGTACGACCAATGAATGGGTCGTGACGATTACGGGGGTGATAAGTATAAGTATTTAACTACAGGATGTGATGATCACGGGGCTAAGGGTAATATTTTCTGACATACATGGCGTTCCTAGGGCTAGGGAGTTCTTCCCTGTCTTGGTTTGCCAGTTTGTAGGCATTTCCAGGGTATGTGGTTGCTATGACATATGGGCCTTCCCAATTCGATTTCAGTTTTCCTTTCAGATGGGCGTGCTTGGAAGGCATGATTTTCTTCAAGACTAATTCTCCAATATTAAAGGTTCGTTCAAGGACTTTCTTATCGTAAGCCCTGACCACTCTCCTCTGATATACCTGAGCGTGATTAGCTGCCCTTAGACGTGTTTCATCGAGCTGCTCTAGCTGCGTGAGTAGGGCAACTCTCCTCTCATCTAATGATAGCTCATCATCGAGTTGAATGCATAAAGATGGCACTATATCTCATATGGTAGGACTGTCTCCATCCCGTAGGTAAGGAGGTAGGGAGTTTGGCCAGTGGCCGTACGAATAGAGGTCCTATAGGCCCAGAGTGCTTCTGGTAGTCGTTTAGGCTAGTCGACTCCATTGCTCATTTTTACTGTGCATTTTAGGATTCGAATCTACATTTTGTTCGTAGCTTTTGTCTGTCCATTTCCTTGAGGGTAGAACGGTGACTAATGGCATAGATCAATGCCGTACTTCTTGCATAACTTCTTCATTTTCTCTGCGATAAACTGTGGTCCATTATCAGTGACAAACATCTTGGGTACTCCAAACCTGGTGATGATATTCTAAACGATAAACCTTACGAGTGTTAAAGTAGTTATTCTGACATACGATTCAGCTTCTGTCTATTTAGTGTAGTATTCGGTCATTATAAGTATGAACGCGTTCTTGTGAGTGTTCCTAACCACATCTGTGAAAGGTCCAATGACATCGAAGGACCACATCGAAAACGGCCATGGCAAGGTCATAGTGTTCAATGCAACTAATGGAGCTTTGATGAGTGTGGCATGTTCTTGGCATTGCTTGCAGGATTGGACGTAGAGGTGGCAATCTTTGATCATCGTCGGCCAGAAGTAGCCTTGTTGTGTAACTTGATCTATGACTCTCTGTCTATCGGAGTGGGTACCGCAGGCACTGGCGTGTGCTTTTCGGATGATATATTATCCTTCGACAGTCGTGACGCATCATAGTAGTACTCTTTTAGTGAAGGCCTCTTTGTATAATATTTCACCGAGTATGTAGAATCGGTTTTTTATAGTCTTTCGTTCGATCTTTGTGGCATATGGGGGGACGTGTTAATGTTTCAAGAAGTTCCAAATATCAAAATACCACGGTTGTCCATCGTCAGTCGGTGATTTTTTAAATATGAACATAGTGACTTCGGTTCCTATCTTGATGTGATTTTCTGGGGTGATTGCTTCTTTCGGTCTTGTATTTATGGGGAGGACGGGTAATTCTCTCTTAACGGTCCATGCTATCTCGTGGGCGGGTACTGTCAGCTTTTCAATAAAGAAGGTTTTGGTATTTTGCTTGGTGGGTATTTGGATGACCGAGGCTAGCGTGGCTAAGGAATCTGCGAGCTCGTTTTCTAATCTAGGGATATGCGTGAAAGAGATTCTTTCAAATTTATTTATCAAATATTGAGCGGTTTATAGGTATACCATTAGTCTCCTTTCCTTAGTTTTTCATTCTCCTATGACTTGTGAAATTATTAGTTTGGAATCACCGATGGTTTTTAACTGTTTAACATCTAACTGTAGCACTGCTCGTAGTCCAGCTATAAAGGCTTCGCATTTTGTGACATTATTAGTAACAGGGGAACTTAGTTAAAAAGCCATAGGTATGACAACTCCTTCTGGGCTTAGAAGGATGGTACTTATATCTTGTATGGTAGGACTACCTCTATCTCGTAGGTAAGGAGGTAGGGAGTTTGGCCAGTGGCCGTACGAATAGAGGTCCTATAGGCCCAGAGTGATTTTGGTAGTCGTTTGGGCCAGTCGGCTCCATTGCTTGTTTCTACTGTGTGTTTCAAAATTCGAATCAGTGTTTTGTTCGTAGCTTCTGCGTGTCCATTTCCTTGAGGGTAGAACGGTGATGAGTGGCGTAGATCGATGTCGAACGTCTTGTATAATTTCTTCGTCTTCTATGCGATAAACTGTGGTCCGTTATCGGTGATAAACATCCTGGGTACTCCAAACCTGGTGATGATATTCTGAACAATAAAGCTTACAAGTGTTGAAGCAGTGATTCTGACATAAGATTCAACTTTTGCCCATTTGGTGTAGTATTCGATTGTTGTAAGTATAAACACGTGCTTGTGAGTGTTCCCAACTGCGTCCGTGAAAGGTCTGATGACATCGAAGGCCCACATCAAAAATAGCTACGACGAGGTCATAGTGTTCAATGCAACTAATGGAGCTTTGATAAGTGCGGTGTGTTCTTGGCATTGCTTATAGAATTGGACATAGAGGTGGCAATCTCTTATTATTATTGGTCAGAAGTAGCCTTGTCATGTAATTTGATCGGCGAGTCTCTGTCTATAGGCGTGGGCACCGCAGGCACTGGCGTGTGCTTCTCAGATGATGTATTATCCTTCGGTAGTTATAACACATCATAGCAGTACTCCTTTGATAAAAGCTTCTTTGTATAATATTTCACCGAGTATGCAGAATCGGGCACATCGGTTCCTTATAGTCTTTCGTTCGATCTTCGTAGCATATGAAGGGACATGCGAATGCTTCAAAAAGTTTCAGATGTCAAAATACCATGACTGTCCATCGTCAGTTGGTGATTTTTCAAATCTGAACATAGCGACTTCGATTTCTGACTTGACGTGCTTTTCTGGAGTGTTGCTTCTTTTGGTTCTATACTTGTGGGGAGGATTGGTAATTCTCTCTTAATGGTCCATGCTACCTCATGAGCGGGTACTGTCAGCTTTTCGATGAAGAAGGTCTTAGTATTTTATCCGATGGGTCTCTGAATGATAGAGGCTAACGTGGCAAGGGAGTCAGCGAGCTTATTTTCTAATCTAGGGATGTGCGTGAAAGAGATTCTTTCAAATTTCTTTACCAAATATTGAGCGGTTTTTAGGTATGTCTTTCCTTGGTTTTCCATTCTCCTATAACTTGCGAGATTACTAGCTTGGAGTCACCGATGATTTTCAACTATTTAACGCCTAATTGTAGTGCGGCTCGTAGTTCAGCTATGAAAGCTTTGTATTCTGCGACATTATTAGTGACAGAGAAATCTAATTGAAAATCCTTAGGTACAATAACTCCTTTTCGACTTAGGAGGACTATCCCGATGCCTTTTCCTTTATGATTTAGAGCACCGCCAAAGTAAAGGGTCCATGACATCTTATCAGGCTCTTTATTATAAATCATGAGTAGGTCTTCATCGAGGAAATTTGTGTGTATGGGTTCATCACCCGGGAGTGGGAGATCTGCAAGGTAATTGGTGATTGCTTGTCCTTTAATCGATTTTTGCGTGATGTAAGTGACATCGAATTCTTGCAAGAGCATATGCCAGCGAGCGATCTTTTTTGATATTGCAGGCTTTTCGAATACGTACTTCAGAGGTTCCATTCGGGCTAGTACTAGTATTTTATGTGCTTCGATGTAGTGTCATAATTTTGTAGAGGCCCACACCAATGTGAGGCAAGTCTTCTCCATTGAAGTGTATTTTAGTTCGTATTCAACCATCGTCCTATTGAGGTAGTAGATAGCCTTCTCTCTCCTGCCGTCTTCTTCATATTGTCTTAGAATTACTCCCATTGCTTTGTCGTTCGCTGAGAGGTATAAGATTAGAGGTCTTCCGGGGACTGGTGGTGATAGTATTGGCAGGTTAAGGAGGTACTTTTTGATGTTGTTGAAGGCTTGCTGACATTGATCATCCCATTTGTACTCAGTTCCTCCTTTAAGTATTCTATAGAAAGGATCACATAAGTCTAAATGCTGGGAGATAAATCTTTTAATAAGTTGCAATCTTCCTATCAGGCCTCGTAACTCTTTGATATTACTGGGAGATAGCATCTCAAGGATGACTCTGACTTTTGTAGGGTCAACTTCAATCCCTTGCTTGCTAACTATAAAACTAAGTAATTTTCCAGAAGTGACCCCGAAGACATATTTCTTTGGGTTCATTTTTAGCTGATATTTCTTAGCTCTTTATAACACCAGTCGGAGCGCTTCAACATGTCCTACTCACGCTTGGGAGTTTACTAATATGTCATCAACGTAGACTTCTACACACTTATGCATCATATCGTGAAAGATGGCCATCATAGCGCATTGATACACGGCTCCTACGTTCTTGAGCCCAAAATACATAATGACGTAACAGTATGTTCCCCATGGTGTGGTGAAGGAAGTCTTCTCTTAGTCGGACTCTGCTAATTTGATCTGATTATATCCAAAGAAACCGTCCATAAAGGATAGCATCTCATGTCCAGCGGTGTTGTCGACTAGAGTGTCAATGTGCGAAAGTGGGAAGTCATCTTTTGGGCATGCCTGGTTGAGGTTTCAGAAATCGATGCAACCCATACTTTGCCGTCTTTCTTGGAAACAGGTACTATGTTGGCGACCCACTTAGGGTAAAGAATGACTCAGATAAATTTGGCTTTGTGCATCTTGTCGACTTCCTCTTTAACTTGGAGGGCGGTTTGTGGGTGCATCCTGCGGAGTTTCTGCTTAAAAGGCTTTACATCGGGTTCTAAGACGAGACGATGTTCTACTAAACTCGGGTCAAAACTGGGCATGTCCTCGTAGGACCATGCGAAAGAATCGAGGTGTTCTTGCAGGACTTGTACAATTTGTTGGCGTTCCTTAGAGTTAAGCGTTGCTCTAATCAATAGCTTCTTAGGTTTCTCTTCAGTGCCAAAGTTAAGTTTTTCCGTGGGTTTTGCGGTAGCTTGGGGTTTCTCATCGAAACACTAGATAACCCGTTGGAAGTCTGGTGCTTCCTCGGCAATTGGTGCTCTTTCTTCATCCTCGGCAAGTTCGTATACTGCAAAATTCACTACGTCAAAAAAGTCGAAATAAGACTGCCCACAGCCGTCTTATTTGCGAAATAAGACGGCCTAAAACTGTCTTCACGTCCGTTCTTTTTTTGGGCGTCTTAAATTTATAAGACGGTCCTAAACCGTCTTATATTCCACAAATAAGACGGTCGAAAATGACTGTTATCGGCAGTCCTAATATAAGACGGTCTGAAGCCGTCTCATATTAACCGCTAAAGACGGTTACTGACCAATCAATAAGACAGCTCATGGCCGTCTTTAATAGACCGTCCTTTATTGAGAGACGGTCATGAGCTGTCTTATTTATTATATTGGTAAGTCCTTTCTGAACCGTCCTATTTGAAAGGCCGTTCAAATAAGACGGTTTGGAACCGTCGTATTTTTTAAATTTTGGAAAAAAAAATTAACGAATAAGACGGTCTTAGACAGTCTTTTTTTTAAAATCGTAATAAAAAAAATATATTTATAATAAAATATATAGCTGATCAGCAGTTTGGTATCATGATTTACTTATGGGTGCCTATAAAAGCAGTTCGGTATTGGGTCCTGTATGAGCTTCCCTTTAGGCTAATTTTATCGGCCAATACAGAAGAAGAAATAATAATAAGCAAAACAAAAATATTAAAAAAATAATAAAAATACCAATATGAATTACTGATAGCTTGTGGTCTCAGCCGTATTGGCAGTATCAGCCGGTGAATGCCTCAAGCATCACCCAGTTATCTTGACTCAGTGTCCAAATAGGCAATAGATGCTCCTATGTCAAGCTGCCACACCTAACATATTGTTATACATATCCAGTCGAGATCTTAACAGGGATCAGCTGTTGATCAGGCAAGAAACTTGATAATCGTATACTGATAAAAGTTGGCATGGTATCTGAGAGACACATTGAATTGTCGAGACCGATTTCCTATTTTGACAATCGAGCTATCTAATTTTATAGTAGTAGTATATATATATATATATATATATATATATATATATATATATCTTTGTTATTACTGAAAATAGTCACTGTAAAATGTAGATACAAAGTTCACATGAGTAGGAAAGCAATTTAATTTCAGGCACAAGAAATAAGTAAAAAAGTATCCTCGTATGTGGCAAATATATGGATTCCTAAAATATATTACATCAAGCCTATTGTTCACCAGCACCTCTATCCATTGGTTTATTTTCTCATGAATGCTAGTTACTATAGAGAATCCAGAAGACTGTACATATTTATATTCTGAAAACCTGGCAGTGGAATGACTTTAAATGACAATGGAACATACAAAATTTGTAGACAAAAGGGTTAGCTCAGCTTACTAGTTTCCATCTTTTACAACAACCTTGATATAGGTCAACAGCATCTACGGTTCACTGGCAACATCAAGTAGACATGCATGCCCCCGAAATCATCTTTTTGGTTGTCACAGCTACAACTACTCCTTTCGGAGGCCATTTTAAAACCAGCGGTAACCAAGGATCATGACCAGGGCAAAAGTCAGATTCCAGATAGATAAGACCTTATAGAAATGAGGTAAAATGTAAACCTTACCAATCACAAGATCATCACAAATTATTAGACGTGTTTTCGACAAAGAACTTGAAATCCTCCTGCATCAGAAACCACACACACAACGAGAGATCTTAATATTAAATTACAGTCTTGTTATTTTATTTTTCAGTTTTCGATCTAGTTGGTTTACCTGGAGCATGGATTCTAGCGACGCAAGGATCGTCCCCGGAATTACGCCTTTGACGCCTCCACCATCGATGCTCAACACTGTAACCAACCATCTCTTCTGCAGAATTTTTAGGCCTTGCAGGGCTGGTGCTTGCCCTTACATAAACCTTATGGGCTTCCCTGTACACTTTTGGGATTCTAACTTTGAGAACTGGTTTGTATGTTGGATTCACTAGAACCTGTAAGAAGTCCATCCTTGGTGCTACTAGTTATTGGTGCTTGCTTCTGTTCAAATGGGGAGAGGTATTTATAAGAGTGAGAATGAGAGAGAGAGAGAGAGAAAACAAACGTTCTTGTATTTTTTTTGCTCTGTATGGATATGTGAATCAAATATTGGGGCCTTTACAAAATAAGGATTAGGTATACGACTTCAGGACATGTGGTAATTGTTAATTTTAAAAGAATCTAACCCCTTTCAATTACAACAGAACATGTTAAAAAAAAAAAAAAAAAAATCCTTGGTACACTATGGCTATGTTTGGAATTGCTCTTGGGGGGCAAAGAGTGCCCGATTAAAAGATCATATTCAAATTGCACTTTTAAGGAGCACTAGCTAGATCAGCTCTTTCACTCTCCAAAAGAACTTAGAGCACTTACAACCAAACACAGTCCATACTAAGGTGAGCTCATACTAAGGTGCTTTGCCCCAGAGCAAAGAGTTGCTCATTGTCTCCAAAGAGCGACGATATATATATATATATATATATATATATATATATATATATATATATATATATATATATATTTATATTGTTTGTAGCTTCTTATTTTTTTTTAATAAAATCTTATGCTGATAGCCTTTTAATCAGTTGAAAGAGATTATTTTTAATCCTAATCCCCGGATCATGGGATTATGGGTTTTTTTATTCCATGGGGGACACAATCCCCAAAATAATTACTAGAAAATTATGTGGGACACAACTACTTAAATGTAATGAGAATCAGGTGGCACACAACATGCTTAAATGTAATGTTCAGTGAAATAAACAATGGACCGTATGATGGTACCTCCTCCGATCACACTTGACCGGAATTACTGACCGATACCAATCAATTTTCTTGGTGCTGAGCAGTACATCTTGGTGACTTTGCTGGTAATTCTAGAAGCATGTTGGTACCAACATTCGCCTTCAATTGGGAATTGTTCTTTTAATTTTTTGATTTCCCCCATCAACTTGAGGAGCCCATGAAACTCTGATTGATTAGTAAAGTATCAGCAGACCTACAGACTCAGGAGGACTGTTTTTAAAACTTGAAGTCTGGATCCACAGAATCAATATAATTGGAGCTCAGTTGGATCGGGTCAACTTGACCAAGCCTGGAGGAATGCTCAGACACAACAAATAGACAAGTCAGAACAGGGACAACAGACCACGGGGGATGCAAATGGATGAAAACAACACAACCCAACCAGCAAGTACATGAACAATGATTTGTCTTTTTATTTCAACTACCAAGCACATTTTAATATAATATTTGAAAATTAGCTTTCAAATAGAAAGGGATCAAGGCATCCTAACCTTAATGAAAATTAGCTTTCAAATAGAAAGGGATTAAGGCATCCTAACCTTAATTACCTAAAACCTCTAGGATAGGCCTTCTAATGGTATAGCACAGCTTTAATTTCTGGGTTCATTCAGGTTGGTAAATTTTTCTTCATAAAAAAAAAAAAAAAGTTTGGCAAATTTCTATATTTTTGCTGGTTTACAGTGAAAGCAATTGGAACAACGTATTACTTGGAATATTATAGATTTGATATGAAAGATTTCTAAAATCAGCTTAGCAACAATACTGCTGTAGACCTACATGCTACACTAATTTTACAAAAATATTATGTAAAGTAGGAAAGAGATAAGACATGTTTTAATAAAAAAAAGCTGGAAAAATATATGTAAATATGGTCATATCTTGACATTAATATCATATAGAGTAAATTGGGAAGACAATGCACATGATGTATTCGCAGAAGAAAATATTGTAAGATTATGAAGCCTATAAATACTTTTATTGGCTTAAATTTGGGGCTTCGCCGACATTATAAGATTATGAAGCCTATAAATATTTTTATTGGCTTAAATTTTGTAAAAAGTTGACTTTCACGAATAGAATAAGACTCCATTATACAAGTGTGGTTCAACTTTATCTGCTTCAAGAAATCTGGACTACACCTTTGATCCGACTGGGGGACTTAGAAACCCCAATCCAATAACCTCACAGGATATCGAAATGCTAGGAAATGATTTGATGGCCAGGAGCTTTAAACCATTTGGGTATTTATGCTATGCCGTCTTCCGAAAAGTGGCCAAACAATCACTATTTGTATCAAACATAGGAGAAAGATAACGCGACTTCATATAAATGACACAACTGTGTCCAGACCTTATAAACCGAAAACAACATTCAAATTTATCATGCCCATAAAAAGAGATGAAAAATGAAAACCAACTTCTCCTAGTTAAAAAAAAAATCGTAGAAACGTAAGTTAAAAAGAAAATTTGAGCTAGAGAAAACTATACCTTCAACTTAATGTTAAGGTTTCCAGCATGGACACCACGCCCCCCACTATTGCCAGCCATTGGCACACTGATTATATCTCCAGAATCTACACCTGCAACAAAAAGAGCGAAAGAATTGACGTTTCCGAAAGACACCCTCAACATTTATTAGCGATAATATATAAGCATGTACTTTTTATTGTGATGATATAAACAACAAATTAACCAATGATAAAGAATTTGATGCAAAAATACCAAAATAAAGATTTTGAAGTCTATATTCAATGGATAGATTAAAATAAATTACACTACAATACTCCAAGACCATCTACCAATAGAAAAGCAGAAACACAAAGAAAGTACAGCAAAAAAGAACAATTGAAAAGTTGTCTAACATATTTCTATAGTTGACCAAAATATAAAGTGTGCCCAATAGATATGATAGTCATCAAACAAGAATTTAACAAAGAAGAATTGAAAAAGGGAGTTACAACTTGCATATGAGATTTGTAGCGTGGCACATGGGCTAAAAAGAAAGACTTGGTAATGTTGGACTTATGCCACGTGGAACACCATCTAAGCCATCTGATATGAAGGCCATGAATGAAAGATCTTTGATGCCAAAGATTGACACAAAATACAATCTCCATCATCTGATTCAACACAGTCAACCATCAAATCAAATGATAGGTTTTGACTGCATTGAATCAGATGATAGAGATCGTGTTTCAGGCCAATCTTTGGCATCAAAGATCTTTACACCATGGCTTCAAATCAGATGGCTTAGATGGTGCTCCATGTGGCAAGAATCCCAAAAATCTCAAGTCTTTCGTTTTAAACCATGCGCCACAGTACAAATCTCGTGTGCAAGTTGTAGCACTCATTGAAAAAACTTCTCTAACATGTTTTTGTAGTTTCCGCCAAGATAGAGTGCGAATAGAGATAAAGAGTCACAAAATCAGAGTTCAAGAAAAAAACCACTAACTACATTTTCGGCAATCCATAATGGGATCACAACAACCTTTACAGGTTGCTCAACTAAATATCCAATTCAAAGGGAGAACTTGGACAGTCTTTGGGTCCATGTCTTAGTCTATGTTACTCCAGGGAATTAAATATATATATATATATATATATATATATATATATATATATATATATATATATATATATATATCTCTTTTCAAGTGGTACATGATTAATAATTACCTAAAAGTGAAGGTGACCCACATTTGTATGGTACGTAGTGGTAAACTATATATGCCTTCAATTTTGATAAATAAATGATATATTTTTACAGTGCCAAAATACCATTCACAATTATTTTTTTATTTCTTAAACAAAAATTCGGGGAACCCAATTGGAGCTCCAAAAATGCACAAGATGCTAGATTTTGACATGTCAAATATCAATATTACAAACCCAATTTCCTTTACATGATTAGGAAACCTCATTAAAATCTTACAAGTTTTTGATATTGGACTAAACCCATACAATAACAAATAGGTAAGAAAAAACATGCGTGTCTTCAATTTCAAGAATGAACCACTTCATCACATTTGCCACCAGGCTAATACGGCTTCATCTCTCCTGAAAAGGACCTAGCCAGATCTTGTACAGAGTTATTTCTAGAGAGAAAATTAAGGAGATCATTCTGCGGCTGGTGGTACCTAACCCGTATACCAAAAATTGCATAGATCAGATTTTTAACTGCCAAGACCAATAATCTACTTTTGCACAATCAGATGAGAAATTAGATTGGGGCCACAACAAGAAGACTCCTAGAACAGCGAAATCGTCGTATCAAAACTCAAAACTCCACCACCGAGGGGCTTAGATTTCTTCCAATTTTATATACAGATTCGCTTCAAAGTGAGGAAAAAAAAAAGAACATAAAAATATAAAACACAAAAATAAAGAACTCTTTGTCAATCAAAAGCTCAATAAAAAAAAAATAGGGTCAAAAGTTCTTCGGATCTCAAACCATCTATCTATAGCTTATGGTATTCAAACAAAAAAATTACGCATCACACAACATAACATTTTCGGAAGAAACCCAAAAAGAAAAAATAGAAAAAAGAAAAGAAAAGAAAAGAAAAAATAGAGAGAGATGAGATCGATCTTAGACTGTTCGTTTATCTTTCTTGGCAGTCTCGTTCCTCATCTTGTAATATTATTATTAATTTTATTATTACTACAAATCTCCTTTCAACAACAGGGATCCATCAAGATCATTTTAGATCTATAAATATTAAAAAAAAAAAGATTAAATGACAAAAATAAGATTACCTTTCAATGGGCGACAACAATGGCGCTCGAAGCCGGTAGCAATTGTGGTCAAAACCGGCAGCAATGGTGGTCGACACCGGCAGCAGTTGTGGTTGAACCAGAGTCGCCGGATGGAGCTAGGGTATTCTGTTTTTTTTAGAGAGATGAGATAGGAGATGAGGGAGATAGGATGAAGCTAGGGTTTTTTTGTTTTTAGAGAGATGAGGGAGACGGGTTGAAGCTAGGTTTTTTTGGTTTTAGAGAGATGAGGGAGACGGGATGAAGCTAGTTTTTTTTGGTTTTAGAGAGATGAGGGAGAGGGAGACGGATGAAGCTAGCTTCTTTTGTTTTTAGAGAGATGAGGGAGAGGCGGGATGAGATAGAGGGAGAGGCCCCTTAGCCTTTACTTTATAAATATTGGGATTATAAGTGGGGTGCTTATTTTAGATGGCTTTAACCATCGTGAAAATAAGACCATTATTACCGTCTTATCCTCCGTCACTAAAATCTGTGCTATTATTTGGTATGGCTCCGTCTTTTTATAAAATTTAAGACGGTTCTAGATTGTCTTATTTAAAGACGAAAAAAGGCAGTCTTATTTTACGTCTTTTTTAAAGCTTTTTGACGTAGTGATTGCTACACTAGGGATCTGAGTTTGCGAAAGGTAACCCTTCATTGGTACAATCTATGACTGAAAGATCTATGGTAAGGTGAAGGTCAAGACTATTGATTCTTCTCTCAAAGTCACGAAGTATCTCATCCGGTATGATCACTGGCTTGTTGTTTAGCTGAGATGCTTTACGTCCTCGTGAGGGGAATGGGATAGAAACCTTAGGAGAAAAGTCTCCTTGTTGGCCACAAATTTGGTTCGGGATAAAGAGTTCCCTTTCTTTTCTGGGGTTTTCTGATTTTTTTGGATTTTATATTTTTGAATTTTCAGGGTTTTCTATTTTTTCTATTTTTTGATTTTTGATGATAAATATGGTACAAGGTCGGTCGCCTCAAGGGGCGTCGGGAGAATTGCTTCCTCTAGTTGAGGGAGCGAGACAACTTTTGGAGCCGTTCGGGTGATTCTTTGAGAAATGCAGACTTGTTGTGAATTTGACATTTTTTTTAGAGTCCTTATCTGATGAGATCTTTTGAATGAGTGACGTTGGTGATAGCGACACTATCGCTTGGATTTCTTCTGCCACATTGATCGCCTCTTCTTCGAAGAAGCTCTGAAGATCGTAGTCAATTGAACTATCATCCTCTGGGCCGTAATAATATTGTTCCTACCATCGAGGGGGATCTCTCGAAGGATCCTCAGGGGTAGGGAGTTCTCTTCCTTGATCTTCATAATACATTAGGATGAGTGTGCATGCTCGGCAGTGAGGTTGATAATGGTGAAGAATGCAAGGGGATTCCCAAGGACATTCCCATCCTTTTATGTTAGAGTCGAAGACGACATCAAATTCATCTTCTTGATCTGATAGTGCTTGAAGTCCTAGGTTGGCCTACTCTGCTAACTCGAGGGCCAGGAGGTCTATCCATTAGTCCTCATCATCACTCGGAGGAGGTTGCCACACTTCCTCTAGAGACTTCTAAAATATTTGGAGTTGCGACGAATCTGGGGATGTAGAAGTGTCTAGTTTAAGTTCCTCTTCAAAGTCTATGAGGGTGACGCGAGTGTTTTCCCCTAGGTCAACCAGATGACCGTTGGGATTTTCTGCTTCTTGCACCGGTGGCCAAGTTGGTAGGTCATTACTTAGTTCCGTTGTCACGAGGTTAGAGTGATTCGATTATTCTATTGCATAATATCGGATCCAACTAGCGAAGCACTCTAATATGCTGGTGCATGCCATACAGCGGGGTTTGTATGGGTAGGCGATACAAGGGGAGTCCCAAGGGCATTCCCATCCCTCAAGGCCAAGGCCGAGGCGGATGCTATATGAGATAATATTTTCTTATGGAGTATCATCTCTTTCCCATGTTAAGCGTAAGTGCTCTTCACTATCTTGCAAGGCTGCTATGTGAAAATCTTCGTCGTTAGTGGATTCCCAATCTTCTACTTGTGGGTCGAGTTCTGGAGGTTCTCCTCTCCTCTCTTGTGTAAATTCCTTAGTGTCAAACATGGGCTTGACTCCTTCAAGCGGTTTATCAATATCGTCGTTTAAATTATTAAATCATTAAACACTTTAGTCATTTGCTCAATTTCCAACTCTTGGGATCTAGTGAAGGACACTTTCTTATGCTTTGGCAGATATGCTTTCTCGGTGGTCCCATAGGCGAAGTGGTCATATAGAGACCATTTTGGTGAGGTAGGGGACAAGTCGGCTTGCGGGCCGTCCGATTGGTAACCTAACCCTATATGCTTACATATTTGCGTTGGGACAACGGGTCCTACCCGACTTGCTTATTTTTACCGAGTCCAGTGTGGGGAATGTATCCAAGTTGGTACATAAGGTCCCACCATTTTATCGCGGTAGGGTTAATGGCATAGAGTTTGGGGAGGTTTGGGCTGACCTCTCTTCTCATTAATTTTTGCTGACTCATTGGGGGAGAACTAGGAGGGGTAGGGAAACAGACTTCCGCAATGGTTGTCTCGTCAGAGATTCGAGTCTTTTAAATGTGGCCCGTGTTCAATACATAATCGTGAGTGGTTGGTATGCTTGCCGCGTAATCAGTTGCCATCTCCTGGAGGGGTGCATCAGCGTATACACCAATGATGGAGTCCTCTTATGGGAATTTGACGCATTGATGGTATGTAGATGTGACGGCCTTCATTGACTCTAGATTTTTTCTTCTTAAAATGAGGTCGTATGTACTAGCAAACTCAGAAACATGGAAGGTAACGTCTTTCGTTACAGGTATGAGGCGAACCTGTAGCTTGATAGTTCCTTTAACAAAGTGACGCGAGTCATCATAAGCTATGAGTGACAGTGCGGAGGGCCTGACATCCTGTTTTGTCTAGTCGAGCTTTTTTAACATGGTGAGAGGGCAGATGTTAAGTCTTGCTCCCGTGTCAACGAGTGCGTGTGGTACGAAGAATCCTCTAATTATGATCGTAAGATATATAGGGGTCGCACTCCCGCAGAGTGACTCTTTAGGCATGCCTGTGTCTGTGAAAGTGAGCGTTGGAGGTTGTGCTATGACCAAAGTGATTTGATGAAGCTCATCTAGGGTCGTATCCTCATCCACTTGCATGTTTTCAAGTGTCCCTATCAACAACCAGTAATGATCAGGTGATTTTTTGATGAGTTCTAGTATGGATATCTGGGCCGAGATCTTTTGGAGATGCCACAGAAGGTCGTATTCTTGCCCTGGCTTGAGCGCAGTTTCTTTGCTTGACCGATGGGCCTTAGGTGCGGGTGGTTGGAATAGTTGAGGTGCAGGAATTGGTGGAGGGATGATGTGAGGTGGGGGAGGCAAGTTAACTTATCTTTCTCTCATATTTTCCTCTAGTGGTTGTGCATTCGCGAAATCCTTATTTCGAGGGAAAGGCGGAGGCGGGTAGTTGGTTCCTGATTTGAGAATCGGGCATGTCGGTTGTCGACCGAACCCGACATGACTTGACACAGATGTATTTGTAAAATTGTTGAAATTTAAGGTCGGAACGCATACCTGAATGGTGCTGCTCCAAGGTGGGAGGTACTGCGTGTAATCTTCCTCTTCTAGGAAGCATAGACCAGCATCTCGCATGGGTCAGGATGTTCTTCTGGCTCGCATTCTTTTAGATTCAGCGAACTCTTGGTTGTTATTTCATTTCTTTGGCTTGGAGTTTTTTGGGTGACACTTTCTACCCATGCAGCAATTTGGGCTGCAGTTTGGAGAACGTGATCTCCATACTCGGGTTCAGAATCGAAAAAAGGGAGCAGTAATGGCGTTGGTTTAGGATTTGGAGGGATTGGAGGCTCTAGTGGGTGACTACAGAGGAGTGATCTCCTAGCCCTAAAGGAATGGACTTGTATCTGAGTGAATTTTGGATAAGGAGGTGGATTCGGTGGGGTGATGCGAGTGATCAAGGCCGACGGATGCGGGGGTGAAGGAGCTCTCGCTGGTGTGGCGAAAGTAGCAAAGGGTTGAATGCGAATGATTAAGGTGGAAGGTTGGAAGGGGAGTCGATCGGAGAGATCTACGGTGGTGACCTGAGCCGATGTTGCTTGGTTGTGATTGGGCATGGGGTTATTAACGATCCTTTAAGTTTGTTGGGGTTGGTTATTATTAGGGTTAGGGTTCCTAAGTGCTTTCCAATTGATCTGACTTTGGTCATTCATGTTATAGATTACATCCCTGAGGACCCAACAGTCCTCTAGGTTATGTCCCGTGTATCGATGGAAGGCACAATACTTACTATAGTCTAGATTTGTCGGCCATTGGCGAGGTTTTTCCTAAAAGAATTAGAGGAGATTTTGAGTGTTAACGAGACGGAAGATGTTGGGAATTGTATCCGATAACGGGGGACAGTGTTCCCGCCTCGGTTGGTAGGGGCCTCTGGCTGGGTTAAAGTTTTGCGGTGGGGGTACGTTATTGTAATTCAGCACATGGGCCGGTCGATTCTGTGTCGTGTTTTGGTTCGGATAGGTTTTAGGGTATTAGTTTCTGTTTGGGTATTGGCCTTGATTCTGATTCTGGCCTTGGTTTTGGTTCGCGTATATTTGTTGATTAACACCTTGGTTTTGGTTGGTATATCATTGATGATTTTGATTTTGTCCGAAGTTTCACAGGTGGAAATTTTTGTTCCCAGGGTTTTGTCCTTGGTTAACAACGGTGTTGACTTGTTCGGTTCCTAAGGCTTTCTTATTATTTTTCGATTTTGATTCGCTGGAAGAGCCTATTTTTGACGTGACTATGGATAGTGCCAGATCTCCGCCTTTAATGTGCCATGCTAGTCGGGATGCTCGGGAGTGGAGTGCAGTGAAGTCAGGGCAATCACTTATGACAAGTACGCTTTTTAACGGTTCCCTAGTGTTATCGATGATAATGTCCACCGAATCCTTCTCTTTCATTGAGGTGCCAATCCTAGCAACAAGTTTTCTCCATCTGGCGACGAAATCGGTAAATTCTTCATCAGGTCCTTGCTTGGCTGCCATTAGATCGCTGAGACTGACTGTCTCCTAAATCAAGTGTTTGTATTGGTCTAGGAATTGATCGACTAATTAATCGAAGGTCTCTATCTTATAAAGCGGGAGTCTCGCAAATCAATCTAAAGCTTCTCCTTTTAATGAGTGTTGGAAATAGTGAATGAGGATTCCTTGATTATCATGTATGGGTCGACAATCATTACAAAAGAGGGCTAAGTGATGATTCAGATTTCCCGTGCTATTATATTTGGTAAATTTCGATCGCTTAAATCCTATTGGTAAATTAAACTCGACATCCCGACAAAATTTGTTGAATCCGAATGAGTGACCGGGGCACTCTCTCTTGGCCATGTACTCGTCGAGCATTTTAGGGAGATCTTCGATTTTAATGGTGCTGTCTTTTGGAGCGACCCATGACCAAACCTTGTCTAAAGAGTCATCATGAAGAATGTGTGGGCAGGTTGTCTCAATGGTGTGGTGCAGGCTGACACCGTGCTTAGGGTAGGAGGTGGCCTCTCTTGTCGCTCTTATTTCTCTGAAAATTGTCGTGACCTAATGGTTTCGTATGCAGCGGCCAACCCTTGAAGCAATTCCTTGGAATCGTCATCTCCTCTTTGTATTCTTTGAATACTGAGTTCTACGATCTGTTGAGCGGTAAGGTTTTGTCCGATGTTACCATCTCTCCCATTATAATTATTACCGGTGTGTGGGGTAGAGAAGGGATTTTCTTGCTTGCCAGCCATGTTAATCTCAGGTTATCGTGGGCCGGAATTGTGAAATGGTTCTTCTTCATAAGTGGGGTTGTTATGATATCCCCAGAATGGTGGGTCTCCTAAACTCACCCTTCGTATACCAGACATCTCGAGTCTTTGACGAAGACTCATATATATATATATATATATATATATATATATATATATATATATATAAGGGAATCTAAATGATGCGATGGAAAGAAAAATAGGGCGATAAGGTGATAACTAACTATCTAGAAAAAGAGTTTGCAAAAGTGTCCCATCGCGATCGCCAGTCTGTTGGTGCGCGCTTTTTCTGGGTTCCTCTTGGTCCCCGTTGAATCAGTGGCTCCAATTCTGTCCAAGTGGACTCTAGCGATGCGACATTTGGAGTGCAAAAAATAAAGGAGTTTTTTAGGAAGGTTCCTAATTTGTTGCAATTGCCAGCTGCAGATATTTATCGACGCTACAACACGTCAATGATCACGCTTTAGAGCGGGTATGGGTTACTTCTATACTGAATCGTCCGCCTACGAACGTCAGCAGCTATGTCTTTTTCTTATAATTTAGATAGTTTAATTTTCCTTTTATTTCCCGTTATTATTATAGTTTTGGTCAGTTTAGACTTTCATATTCTATTGTGAGTTTGGTTAGGTGGTAATCTATTGTAGTTTATTTAATTTAATATTCTAGTTCTATATCAGGAGTCTAATTAATTTTTACTATTCCTACCCTTATTGAAAGTCTAATTAATTAAGTGTCCTAATCCCATTAGAAGTCTAATTAATTTTAGTCTCCTAATTATACTAGGAGTGCACATATAGTAGTTCTGATGAAACTCTAATTAAATCGAGCATGCTAGTTATATTGAAATTCAAATTTGAGTAAGTATACTAGTTGTATTGGAATTTTAATCAAATCAAGTATAACAGTCCTACCAGAATTCTAATTGAAATAGAAGACTGATTTTATTAAAACTCTTATTTAAAGCAAATGAATTAATTTTATTAAAATCTAATTAAAATAAATAAACTGATTTTATTAAAAATATAATTAAAATAAATAAATTAATTTTATTAAAATTCTAATTAAAGCAATGAATTAGCTATACTAAAAATCTAACTAAAGCAATGAATTAATCATACTAAATTCTAATTAAAGCAAGAAATTAACCAATTAAAATCTGATTTAAAGAAATTAATTAATCATACTAAAATCTAATTAACTTGATTAATTAATTATGCTGAAATAAAATAAATTTACTAATTAATTATACTAAAAAGATAAAAAAGAAATTAATTAATTCTAAAATCCTTAAAAAAAAAGGGTTTTGGATCCGTTATGCTAAGGAGGATTGGCCTGGTTCCCGAGTACCCTCTGTAATAATTATGATGATAAATTGGATTTATGATGATAAAATAGTATTTTTTTGGATTTTTTAGAGTCGATTTCGGAGTAATAATTATGAATTAAATTATGAAACTAGAATTATAGAAACTGAAATTATATTTATGATTTTTGGAGGTATTAAAATAAGAAATTAAAATTTAAATTTCTAGGATTGAATTCGGGTCCGAAATCAGAAAATCAGACTGTATGATTAAGGACTGGTTCTAGAATCGAAGGACTAGAACTAGAAATTAATGATAGGATCGGAGATTAAGATTTTAGAACAGAATTAAAGCCTAGGGTCGGTAAATTAGACCATCGGATTAAAGACTGATTCTGAATTCGGCGAATTAGAACCAGATATAGAAAATTTGCGGTCTATAAAGGGTGCTACGGTCTCAGATTGAAAATTAAAACTAAGAGAAATATCCTAAGCCTAAAACTAAAATTTTTACCTAGGACCGGGGCTGCGGAGAGAAATCTCGAAGATTCGGAGCTTGAATTTTGAAATCATGACTAAGTTGCTCTATGGGTTTGTCCTCGGAGTTCTCTAGTTTCACGATCCCAAATAAATCCGTTCTCCCTCGAAAATTGCCAGCCTCTTCGTCGTCCCTTTTTTTTGGTGGACGAAATTAAAAAAAGCTTTTATAGGTTTTTTTCTAATTAAACCCCTTGTTTCAAGCATTTAATAAAATTGCGCGTGGGTTTCTCGGCGCTTAATCGCTTTGAGTCGGTCACCGACTCAGTGAGCGACCGGCTGACTTGCTCAGCGAGTTTCCTAGTCCTAATAGCGTTAGAACTAATTGTGCGCCAATTTTGGAGTGCGTAATCCAATTAAGTGCCACTCTCAAAGCATTTAATCGAGGAAACTTAGGGGTCTAGGACTGTGAGGCTAGGCTGCGCGTGGGCCAATTGTGCGCCGGTGATGTGGCGTTCAATTCGATCGTGCTTTTGGTGTCAGGCGCGTGATCGAGTCTCGAGATGGTCTGAGAAAAGATGTTTGGTCTGAAAGAAGGACTGATTGCGCGTTTGTGGTCTGGGGTGCAATCGAATTATGCCCGGGGTTTCAAGCGCTTAATTCGGGGTTGTCCGGGTCTGGTCTCTAGTCTGAAATGCACGACTATTATTTCAGTCTGCATTCTGACTATATACTATTGTTTCAGTATATAGTCTCCCTACATTGGGATCTGATCCATAGAGCTATTGTTTCAACCTGTGTTCAACCATGTACTATTATTTCAGTGCATGGTCCTATATCAGGGTATGAGGTCAAAGGTTGATCGAAGAAATTTGTATATTCCGAGAGGGCAAAATGGGGGTGTCTATAGCACTCCAATCTCAAATTTCACTCACTTCACAAACACATCAACATCGAGCCACACTGGGCTGGTCAACAACCGACTTGCCCGATTCTTAAATCAGGAACCAACTATCCACCTCCGCCTTTCCCTCGAAGTAAGGATTTCACGGATGCACAACCATCAGAGGGGAGCGTGAGAGAAAGAGAAGTTAACTTGCGGCCCCCGCTTCACATTATCCCTCCACCGATCCCTACTCCTCAATCACTCCAACCACCTGCACCCAAGGCTCATCGGTCAGGTAAAGAAATTACACTCAAGCCAGGACAAAAATATGACCTTCTACAGTATCTTCAAAAGATCCCAGCCCAGATATCTATATTAGAACTCATCAAGAAATCGCCTGACCATCACCGACTAATGATAAGGACACTTAAAGACACAAGTGGAAGAGGACACAACATTGGATGAGCTTCAACAATCGCCTTGGTCATGGCGCAAGCTCCAACACTCACTTTCATAGACGCAGGCATGCCTAAAGAGTCCCTCTGCGGAAGTGCGGCTTCCATATACCTTACAGTCATAATCAAAGGATTCTCCGTACCCCATGCATTGGTCGATACAGGAGCAAGACTCAATATCTGCCCTATCACAATGTTAAAGACGCTCGAATACACGGAGCAGGATGTCAGACCCTCGGCGCTATCACTCATAGCTTATGACGGCTCGCGTTGTTTCGTCAAAGGAACTATTAAACTACAAGTTCGCCTCAGACCTGTAACGAAAGACGTCACTTTCCATGTTTCTAACTCTGCTAGTACGTATAATCATATCTTAGGAAGAAAATGGTTAGAGTTAATGAAAGCTATCGCGTCCATATACCATCAATGCGTCAAATTCCCGTATGAGCATTCCATTGTCCGTATATACGCTGATGCACCCCTCTAGGAGATGGACATTGATTACGCTACGAGTATTTTGACAGTCCATGATTCCGTATTGAACACATGCCACATTCAGAAGGCTCGAATCCCTGATGAGACAACCGTTGCGGAAGTCCATCCCCCTACCCTTCCTAGTTCTCCCCAAACGCGTCAATAAAAATTAATGAGAAGAGCAGTTGGCCCAGACCTCGCCAAACTCTATGACATCAACCCAATCGCGACAAAAGGGTGGGACCTTATGTATCAGCTCGGGTACATCCCCCACACCGAACTTGGTAAAAACAAGCGAGGTCACGTCAGACCCGTTGTCCTAACGAAAATATGCAAGCACATAGGGTTAGGTTATCAATCGAATGGTCTGTAAGCCTACTTATTCCCTGCCTCACCGAAATGGTCTCTATATGACCACTTCGTCTATGAGACCACGGCAAAAGCAGATGTACCAGGGCCGAAGGAAGTGTCCTTCACAAGATCCTAAGAAACGGAAATTGAACAAATGGCTAAAGCATTTAACGATTTAACGAATCTGAACGACGATATTGATAAACCACTTGAGGGAGTCAAACCCTTGTTTGACACTAAGGAGCTTACAAAAGAGAGAAAGAAAGAACCTCTAGAACTCGAGTCGCAAGTGGGAGATTGGGAATCCACTGATGACGAAGATTTCCACATTGCCACCTTGCAAGATAGTGAAGAGCACTTACGCTTAATATGGGAAGGAGATGACACCCCACAAGAGGATTTTAACTCGCATCGCATCCGCCTCGGCATTGGCCTTGGAGGATGGGAATGCCCGTGGGACTCCCCGTGTATCGCACATCCATACCAACCCACTATAAGGCATACACCAGCATATTGGAACGCTTTGTAGCTAGTCTAACATTTCGTAACGGTAGAATCGAACGACTCCGACCTCATAACAACGGAAGCAAGTAACGACCCACCAAATCAGCTACCGGTACAAGAAGAAGAAAATTCTAATAGTCATTTGGTTGACCTGGGGGGAAACACCCACATTTCCCTCATAGAGTTTGAAGAGGAACTTGAACTAGACACTCCTCCATCCCCAGACACGTCACAACTTTAAATATTTTGGAAATCTCTCAAGGAAGAATGGCAACCCCCTCTGAGTGATGATGAGGATTACTGGATAGACCTCCTTGCACTCGAGCTAGCAGAGCAGGCTAACCTAGGACTTCAAGCATTGTCGGATTAAGAAGACGAGTTTAATACCAGCCTCGAATCCAACACAGAAGGGTGGGAATGCCCTTGGAGATCTCCCTGCATTTCTCACCATTATCAGCCTCGCTGCCGAGCATGCACACTTATCCTAGCATATTACAAAGTTCAAGGGAAAGGGCTCTCTACTCTTGAGGATCCCTTAGGAGGTCACCCTCAACAGGAAGAACAACCATATTATAACTCAGAGGAGGATAGTTCGATTGATTACAATCTCCAGAGCTTCTTCCAAGATGAGGCAATCAATGCGACAGAGGAAATCCGAACGTCAATACCGTTGTCACCTGCATTACTTATTCAAAAGTTCTCATTCGATGAGGACTTAAAAAAAAAAATGCCAAATTCAGAACAAATTCACATTTCTCGAAGACTCGCTCGAACGGCTCCAGCAGCCATCTCGCTCCCTCAATTAGAGGAAGCAACTCTCCCGGCGCATGTTGAGGCGACCGACCCGATACCATATCTACTATCGAAAATCAAAAAAATAGAAAAAGAAGAAAACCCTAAAAATTTAAAAATACAAAATCTAAAAAAATCAGAAAACCCCAGAAAAGAAAGGGAACCCTTCATCCCAAACAAATTTTACGGCCAACGAGGAGACTTCTCTCCTAAGACTTCTATCCCATCTCTTGTACGAGGACGTAAAGCGTCCAGGCTAAACAACAAGCCAGTGGTTATACCAGATGAGATATTTTGTGACTTTGAGAGAATGATCAATAGTCTTGACCTTCACCTTTCCAAAGATTTCTTAGTCATAAATTATGCCGATGAAGGGCTACCTTTTGCAAAATCGAATCCCTAGTGTAGTAATTTCATAGTATATGAGCTTACTGAGGATGAAGAAGAAACACCAGTCCCCGAGGAGGCACAGGACTTCCAACTGGTTATCAAGTATTTCGACGAGCAAATCCAAGCTGCCGCAGAACCTACAGAAGAAATCAACTTTGGCACTGAAGAGAAATCCAAGAGGTTACTAATTAGCGAAAAGCTCAACTCTAAGGAACGTTAACAAATCGCACAAGTCCTACAAGAACACCTCGACTCCTTTGCATGGTCTTATGAGAACACCTCGACTCCTTTAGTAGAACATTGTCTTGTCTTGGAACCCAATGCAAAACCTGTTAAGCAGAAACTCCATAGGATGCACCCATAAATCGCCCTTCAAGTTAAAGAGAAAGTTGACAAGTTACAAAAAGCCAAATTCATTCGAGTCGTCCTCTACCCCAAATGGGTCACCAACATAGTACCTATTACTAAGAAAGACAGCAAAGTACGGGTTTGCATTGACTTTCGAAACTTCAATCAGGCATGCCCAAAAGATGACTTCCCACTTCTACACATTGACACTCTAGTCACATGACTTCCCACTTCTACACATGGACATGAGATGCTATCTTTTATGGGCGATTCCTCTGGGTATAATCAGATTAAATTAGAAGAGTCTGACCAAGAGAAGACTTTTTTCACCACACCATGAAAAACTTACTGTTACGTCGTCATGCCTTTTGGGCTCAAAAACACAAGAGCCACGTATCAACGTACCATGATGGCTATTTTTCACGACATGATGTATAAATGTGTAGAAGTCTACATTGATGATATATTAGTGAAGTCTCAACAAGAGTAGGACATATTGAAGCACTCCGACTAGTGTTACAAAGAGCTAAAAAATATCAGTTAAAAATGAACTAAAGAAATGTGTCTTCGGAGTCACTTTCAGAAAATTACTCGATTTTATAGTCAGCAAGTGAGGGATCGAAGTTGACCCCACAAAAGTCAGAGCCATCCTTGAGATGCCACCTACCAGTAATATCAAAGAATTACTAGGCCTAATAGGAAGATTGTAATTCATTAGGAGATTTATCTCCCAGCATTCAGACATATGCCATCCTTTCTACATACTACTTAAAGGAAGAATTAAGTACAAATGGGATGACCAGTGTCAGCAAGCCTTCGAAAACATAAAAAAGTACCTCCTTAACCCGCCAATACTATTGCCACCAGTTCCCAAAATACCCCTAATCCTCTACCTCTCAGTGAACGACAAAGCAATGAGAGTAATTCTTGGACAATATGAGGAAGACGACAAGAGAGAGAAGGCTATCTACTACCTCAGTAGGACGATGGTTGAGTACGAATGAAAATACACTCCAATGGAGAAAACCTACCTCACATTGGTGTGGGCCTCAACCAAATTACGACACTACTTTAGAGCACATAAGATATTAGTACTAGCCCCGAATGGACCCTATGAAGTATGTATTCGAGAAGCCTGCCATGTTAGAAAAGATCGCCCGCTGGCATATGCTCTTGCAAGAATTCGATATCACTTACATCACACAGAAGTCGATCAAAGGACAAGCAATCGCTGATTACCTCACAGATCTCCCACTCCCGAGTGATGAGGTCGTACATGCGGATTTCTCAGATGAAGACTTACTCACAATTCATAACGAAGAGCCCGATAAGACGTCATGAACCCTTTATTTTGACGGTGCTTTAAATCACAAAGGAAAAGGCATCAGGATAGTCCTCCTAAGCCTGAAAGGAGTTTTCATACCTAAGGCTTTTCAATTAGATTTCCCTGTCACTAATAATGTCGCAGAATACGAAGCTTTCATAGTTGGACTGCGAGCAATACTATAATTAGGCATTAAACAATTGAAAACCATTGGTGACTCCAAGCTAGTAATCTCGCAAATTATAAGAGAATAGAAAACCAAGGAAAGGAGGCTAATGACATACCTAGAAACCGCTCAATATTTGGTAAAGAAATATGAAAGAATCTCTTTCATGCACATCCTTAGATTAGAAAATGAGCTCGCAGACTCCCTTGCCACGCTAGCCTCGATCATTCAAATACCCATCGGACAAAGTACCAAGACATTCTTCATCGAAAAGCTGACAGTGCCTGCCCACGAGGTATCGTGGACCGTTAAGAGAAAATTACTAATCCTCCCCATAGGTACAGGACCAAAAGAAGCAACCACTTTAGAAAAGTACATCAAGTCAAAAACTCAAGTCGCTATGTTCAGATTTGAAAAATCACCAACTGACGACGGACAACTATGGTATTTCTACATCGGGAACTTCCTGAAATATCAAAACGTCCCTCCATATGCCATAAAAATCAAACAGAAGACTATGAGGAACTGATGCACCTAATTCTGCATACTCGGCAAAATACTATACAAAGAGGCCTTCACCAAAGGAGTACTGCTACGATACGTCATGACCACCGAAGGACAATACATCATCTGAGAAGCACACACTAGCGCCTGTGGTGCCCACACTGGTAGGCAGAGACTCACTGATCAAATCTCATGACAAGGCTACTTCTAACCGACAATGATAAGAGATTACCACCTCTATGTCCAACTATGCAAGCAATGCTAAGAACACATCGCACTTATCAAAGCTCCATCAGTTGAACACTACCTCGCCGTGGCCATTTTTGATGTCATGGGACCTTTCACAGATATAGTTGGGAACACTCACAAGCACACATTTATACTTACAGTAATCGAATACTACACCAAATGGGCAGAAGCTAAATCCTATGCCAGGATCATCACTTCAAACTTGTAAGGTTTATCATTTGAAATATCATCACTAGGTTTGGAGTACCCAGGATATTTGTTACCGACAACGGGCCACAATTTATCACAGAAAATACGAAGAAGTGATGAAAGAAGTTCAGTATCAATCTATGCCACTCATCATCGTTCTACCCTTAAGGAAATGGACAAGCGAAAGCTATGAATAAAACACTGATTCAAATTTTGAAATGCACAGTAGAAATAAGCAATGGAGCCGACTGGCCTGAATGACTACCAGAAGCACTCTGGGCCTATAGGACCTCTATTCATACGACCACTGGCCAAACTCCCTACCTCCTTACCTACAGGATGGAGGCAGTCCTACCATATGAGATACAAGTATCATCCTTACGGATTCAACTCGATAATGGGCTATCCTTAGACGAGAGGAGAATTGCCCTACTCACACAACTAGAGTAACTCGATGAAACACGTCTAAGGGTAGTTGATCATGCTCAGGTATATTAGAGGAGAGTGGCCAGGGCTTACGATAAGAAAGTCCTTGAACAAACCTTTAATATTAGAGAATTAGTCTTGAAAAAAATCATGCCTTCCAAGCACGCCCATCCGAAAGGAAAATTGAAATCGAACTAGGAAGGCCTTTGTGTTATAACAACCGCATACCCTGGAAATGCATACAAACTAGCGAACCAAAATGAGGAAGAACTCCCTAGCCCTTGGAATACCATGCACCTTTGAAAATACTACCCTTAGCCCTGTGATCATCACATCCTGTGGTTGAATACTTATACTTACCACTCTGTAGTTGTCACGACCTATTCATCGGTCGTACGTCATCAATTCTTAGAATATCCTTAAAACCTCTAATTTATTGCCCACTTTCTTATTCGAGTAATCTGATCAAAGGACTAGTGACATACCTAACCTCTTTCAAAAGTATAAGTAACACCTGATCCTCATTTCCCCCTCTCCTGACATTGGAGGAGACATTAGAGCAAAAAAATGGAGATGCTAGGTTTAATCAAAACTCACTATTCTTACGCTAGCAGGATGCTGTCAAGTATACATATAAAAAAAAAACAAATCGAGTGAGAGCATTACAACGAATGAACAGGTCAATGAGCTCAGGGAAGCATAAGCAGGCCGTGAGGACGTCTTTGGTGACTTTATTAAAAATGTATAAGCAAACTGTGAGGGTATCCCTGGTGTCCCCATACTACTAGATATCGTTGTAAGGTGGCTGGAGGAGGACAAACTCCTGCTAACCATAGAATGTGAGATTTTAATGGTACCGAAATATGACGAAGATCTCAATCATGGCACTCCGTATCTCTCTGAGAAAAAGATTGTTACTCACCCCTTTTGGAAAGTATTAGATACAAACTATTCCCCACATGACTGAGCCTTACCCCCCTCTTCTACTTATTTCAGATGATAAATCAAAAGCCTTACAAGATACTTCTAGAAATGAAACCAAAAACTGATAAATGATGGTTGATGTAATCACTTACTATACCTACCATACTTCTCCCTAGTAACTACGAGATAGGATGATCATCACCCTCACCCTAAAATAGACCCCCGACATACAACTAACCTAATCAAAGAGACCTTCATCGGTTCGATGACAGTATCGATCAACCTTTCTTCAAAACTAACTCACCAAATACCCATGACTGCTTAAAGACCCAAGTGCTCATCTAAAGCCCAGGAAAGCTCCATTGCATCTGCACACTGGGACATTTTTTTTCTTTTGGATCAGAAAGAGACTCACCTTAGAGACGCCGACTCATCCACAAAAAAGATGTGAAATAACGAAGTCACCATCCGAAGAATGCTACCAAAGATACTATACTACCGATCCTACCACGCTCCTACACTGGGGCATTTTTATTTTTGTTTTTATTGCTCTATTATTTCAGCCTGTGTTCAGTCATATACTATTGTCTTAGTATATGGTCCCAAAATAGGATTATGAGGTTAAAGGAGGTTAACCAAGCATATTTGTATATTCTAAGAGGGCAAAATGGGGATGTCTACAGACGCCCTTCTTCGGGGAGCTCTTGCGAAGTAAGAACGCGTCGAAGAAGTAAACACCCCTCATTCGAGGTGTCTTCTCGTTTCTCTTGGGAAATCACAAATGTGAACTGGGGATACTGACATGACATGCTTGGCTTTCTTATCTATCAACATAAACTAAAATGGAGCATTCGGGGGCTCAGTGGTAGCTATCGAAAGGCGTGTTCCATGCTGTGGATGCCCAGGGGTGATCCCGTCGCGTATCATGACTCGCTATCATAGACAGTCGACGGGGGAAGTCAGCGTATCCCATTCCGTGAGTGCAAGGGGCATCCCGTCGCGTGGCGCGACTTGCTGCGAGTGATAGTCAAACAGAAAGGAGAATCACCATATCCTAATCTGTGGGTGCAAGGGGCATCCTGCCGCATGTCGCGGCTTGCTGCAAGAGGTAGTCAACCAGAGGGGTATGACACAGTCGAGGTACCGGGGGGAATCATACAAATGTCCATAAGGTCCAGGGACCGATAATACAATGCAATATAATGTCGAAGGCTTTCGCAAGTCATGTCAGACCGGGCGAGTCATTGCTCACACCAATTCACCCCAAGGAGGACACACAACATGAGAGAGAATGGATATTTTTGGGATTTCGAAATCAGAGAACTCCGAGAACGAACACATAGAGGAACCTAGTCATGATTTCGAGATTCAAGCCTCGAATTTTTGAGATTCTTCTCCGCAGTGCCGGTCTTAGGTAAAAATATTAGCTCTAGATTTAGGATTTTCCCTTAGCTTCAATTATTAATATTGAATTTTCAGTTTTAGACCGTAATTTCAATACCTGGTTCTAGTGCTCCGAATTTAGAACCAGTCCTTAATCTGACGGCCTAATTCACCGACCATAGACTTTAATTTTGTTCTAAAATCTTAATCTCCACTCATGTCGTTAATATCTGGTTCTAGTTCTTAGTTTCTAGAACCAGTCCTTAACCATACGACCCGATTTTCTGATTTCGGACCCGAATTCAGTCTTTAAAATTTTAAATTCTAGTTTTAATTTCTTAGTTTAATATTTCTAAAATCCCAAATATTAATTTAGTTTTTTATAATCCTAGTTTTACAATTTAATTCATGATTATAATCCTGAAAGCGACTCTAAATATAAAAAAAAAAAACTATTTTATAATCTAAAATTCAACTTACTTTAATCTCAGCCACCTGATTTGCCCAAGGGAGCTTACGGAGGGTATTTGGGAACGAGGCCAATCCTCCTTAGCATAGCGGGCCAAAAACTCCCTTTTTTTAGATCTTTAGTAGGATTAATTCATTTCTTTAATTAGAATTTTAGTAAAATTAATTCATTGCTTTAATCAGAATTAGTAAAAGGTAGTTCCTTTATCTCAATTAAAATTTAGTATGGTTAATTCATTACGGTAAATCAGATTTTTTTTAGTAAAGTTAACTCCTCGACCTGATTAGAAAATTTGATAAAATTAGTTCCTTTATTTTAATTAAAATTTTAGTATAGTTAATTCATTATTTTAATTAGATTTTAATAAAATTAGTTTATTTGTTTTAATTAGATTTTAATAAAATTAATTCATTGCTTTAATTAGAATTGCAGTAGAATTATTATAATTACTTAGAATTCTAGTACAATCAACATGCTTGATTTAATTAGAGTTTTATCAGAATTGATATATCTGCATTCCTAGTACAAGTAGGAGACTAATATTAATTGGACTTCTGGTAGCATTAGGAAATTAAATTAATTATACTTTTAACAAGAGTAAAATATTAAAATTAATTAGACTCCTAGTAGGATTAGGAGACTAAATTAATTAGACTTTCAATAGGATTAGAACATTAGACTAGATCACTATAATAAATTCACATAACTAGACTCACAATAGAATTAGGAAATCTAAACCAATCAGAATTATATTAATAACAGGAAAAGAAAAGGAAAATTAAACTATCTAAACTATAAAGAAGAGCCACAGCTGCTGACGTTCATAGGCGAACGATTCAGTAAAGAAGTAACCTACACCTGCTCTAAAGCGTGATCACTGACGTGTTGCAGTATTGTTAAATATCTGTAGCTGGCGATCGCAACAAACTAGGAGCCTTCCTCGAAATTTCCCCTTTTTATTTTATTTCTAACATTCCAAACACCGCATCGCTAGAGTCCACTTGGATAGAATTGGGCCACTGATTCAACGGGGACCGAGAGGAACCCAGAAAAAGCGTGCACCAACAATAGATGCAGTTCATGTTCGACCAAATCGGTATCCAAACTAGGCATATCCTCATATGACCATGCGAAGACATCTTGGTATGACTGAAAGAAATCAATCATGTTTTTTCTTTCCTTGGGAGACAGTGATGTTCTGATTTTAGTGAATCTGGGATTCTCCTCTGTACCCAGATTGAGATCTTCAGTTTCTTCAACGATTGCGGGAAGGCCATGCTCAAAATCAACATACCGTTCAAGGAGCTCATTGGGAAGCTCCTCGATTAAGTCTTCTCCATCCAGATCTGGGACTCCTATCTCTTCTCGTATTTCTACAGGAAAGAGGTCGACTTCACGTCAGGCGGGTTCTTCCACTAAGGCATCATATTTTTTGCTTTTTTTGAGAATTTTAAAAGATAATCTTTTTGGAGTTTTTTATATATTTTTTATTTTTTATCATTTTCTTTTTCTTCGGAGATGGGCCCTTGACAAGGTGGGTCTCTATATACACATGGTATTGTCGGCCAAGGGCTAATCTCACTTTTTAATGGTTATTTTTTTTAGAAAGCTGATGTCATATTTACGGCCACTTGATGCTTCCAGAGTTAGGGGTATTGATACCCAATCCCTTACCTGCGGTGTCGCACCTTTACCTGGTCTGATGGAGGAGACTGATTGAAATGAACTTTGAGAGTCAGCCTCCTATTGTATTGCTTATCTTGTAATTATTAAGGTGTTTAAGACAACACACTAAAAGAAAGATCATAGAAAAAGGCACCAAGAAAAGCAACCAGGTCTGCAAGAACCAGGGCTATTGTAGCAAGCTTTAAAGAGGTAAGTAGGGGTATGTCCACAGGAAAATGTGTTTTAAAATATAGTAAATATCCAAATCTAGAAAAAATCTGACACTCTACCCTATCCTAATTTAGAATAAAGCAAGAAAGGAAAGAGGAGAGGTTTTAAGGTGTTGTCACTTTACTAAAACTATAAAAAATGAAATTTAATGCTAATGATCCAGAAGTGAGTAAAACACAGATTTAAAGAAATAGAGAAAAGGATTTGGGGAATTAAAATCAAAAGGGGGAGATTACCAGCTGGGGATTTTGGTCGTCACTAAAAATTGATTGGTTCAAAAGCAATGCAAGAGATTGATTTGCAAATATCCTTCATCTGGCTACAAGCATAGATGTAAGGTAGAAAAATCCAATATACACTAGAGAATTAGATTGATCTTAAGGCTATGATCTGTCCACTTTAATGGTCATAGATCATCCAAGGGATTTCCTCTAATCCTAAAGTTTCAATTAGGACAATTAAATCATTACAGATGCTGTGGATGCAAGACTACAAGCTCAAGCATCCACAGGGATATTAAATCTAGAGAAATCAAATGGCAAACAAGAGATCTATAGATTCAAATTAACTTTACAACCAACAATTTACTGATTCAATACAACTTACAGTACATTGTTCTCAGATCTGAAATCTGTGTAACATCTAATCCTCATACAAAGCCCTCAGACCTCTCAATTTACAGCTCTACCTCACCCTAGCTGCTACAAGTACTTAGCCAACCATGGTTGGGCTAAAGAGAGAATGGAAAAGAAGGAAGAAGGATAAAATTTTGGAGAGCTCAAATTTGGTCTCTGAGCTCTCTCAATTTTTGGATGGTTCTTCTGTAAAACTTCTCTTCCATTTATAGTCTTCCCTTCTATCCTCAGATATGTTTCAGCTAATCAGAGCTCAAGGGAATAATTCTGTCATTCTGAGCTGCTAATGTGGCTGATTTTGATTCTAGAATCCCTCCACCAATTGGCTCAAACTGGACTGGTACATGTGAGGTAATTAGAGGGTTCCCATTCGTGCCCATTTGTATTCCAAAAATACCCTCAAGCTAGCTAAACAGCCTTAGGACGCGTGCAACAGAGCACTGAGTGGATATGCATTCTCAGTTGGAACTGAGAAGTTCCAAATCCATGCTTCGAGAGGTTCAGGGAACCTCTCGACAGGTTCTGAGTCTCATTTTTGCCCCATTCGATAGGTTGGATTTAGCCTTTGACAAGTTCTTTTGACTTCTCGATAGGATGAATTCAATGTGTAACTGCTACACTGGCTTTAGCCATCCTCTCGATAGGATCATTCAACCTCGCGAGGTCCAATATAGCTCTAGGTAAGTCTTCGACGGGTTTTTTCCTTCTGTTTGATAGGTTGAAGCACTTCTCGACAGGTTGAAGGCATCCTCGCGAGATTGAATGTAGCTGCAGGTGACCTCTCGACAGGTTAGCTTTGACTGTTCAATAGGTTCAGGGGAACCTCTCAGCAGGTTTAATTCCAACTTTCTACCTCGCGAGAATAGCTACATCAGGTAACCTCTCGATAGGTTGTTCTGTACTATTCAACAGGTTCTTCTGCTGTAATTTAAATCCTTCGACAGGTGCTATAAACCTCTCGACATGTTCATTTCTTCACCTTAGCACCTCTCGATAGGTTGAAATACAACTTCAGGTCCTCTCGACAGGATGCTTTAACCTCTCGACAACTTCCATTCAGCACACAGACCTTTTGATAGGTTGAAATAACCTCTCGATGTCTTCTGTTCTTTGCTTCCACAGCTGGCACACAGCTTGAGGTGTTGTCCTTCATCTGTCCAACACTCAGTGCCCTTTGAGGGGTTTAATCTTCATCCAATGCAGCTGCTAGTTTGCTCCCATGTGTACCCAGTTGGACACATAGCATTGCCATAGAGTTTTGAGGCTTTGTGAAATTGCTTGATGGCTGATTGCTTGAGCTGTATGTGCACATGTTGAAGCAACAAGTCTCTTCTTGGCATTTTTAGATGGATTTCTTTACTTTGACTGCAATTTATTGCTAACTACAAAACACACTTAAGACACATTGTTAGTCAACTCAAAGGTTCATCAAAGGTCAGGTTAGGAGGTGAAAAGTGATATTTTCACTGATTAATAACACACCCCCAAACCTAAGCTTTGCTAGTCTTTGAGCAAAGGAGAAATTAAAAGCAATTATTGAAAACAGAAAATGTCACTTTTGTAAGGAGCACAGATGCATTTAGCATATGCATCAAGCCTTTTAAACCCCTAGGTGATCCCTAGTGGAGGAGTGAAGTCTCCTGAGGGTTTTCAGTAAAGTTACCCATAAACTTCCATATGAACATGATTAAACCAAGTGCAAATAGCTATAAGTTAGATTCCAACAAATTTAGCTTCATTCCATACCTTACCATTTTGAATTCAGACGTTTCAAAACATTAAATGCAAATAATTTAATACCTAAATCCTTTTTCAAACTCATCATAACCAATCTGAAATCATCAAGGGAATGCTATGTGCAAAACAGTATGTACTTCATCATTAATTTGAGAATAAGGTTCAAACAATGCCTAAAGAAGTCCAATTTTCGACCCAATTATCTCACAAGCATACTCTCACAAATGATTTCAAAGGTGTATCATTTCACACAGCTCAAGAGCAGTTACATCCCTCAAATAGGACTGCAAGCATGAGCATAGGCAGTGCTCTAGTTTTTGAAATCTTCTAATTCTCTTCACCATAGATTACACAGCTCCTTATATCTCCACATGATAGCTTAATCAATTTCAGATTAGTAAGGTCTTTTTATTGGGTTGTAATGTGGCTTATGGGTGAGGTTTATAAAGAATAAAAGGGTAAAGAGGGATTTAAAGTTGAGAAATCAGCAAGGTCAGGAGGTGGTATACACACCTTCTTCATCTCAACACATCTTCATCTTTCTTTGATATTTTTCAAATTTGAAGTGGCCATCTTCTCCTCTTCTTTTTCAAAATTTCCAATGAAGTGACTTCTCTTTCTTTTTTTTCTTTAAATTTTTTTTTTTTTTTTTTTTTTTTTTTTTTTTTTTTTTTTTTTCTGTTTTTCTCCTTTTGTATGCTTTTCTTTTGTATTTTTTTTTCTCAATTTTTTTTATGGGCTGGAATGCCACAACTCCACAACTGAATACTATTTTTCTTAGATTTTCTCCCTTTTCCTTCCATCAAATATCAAACCTTGCTCCTCTAACCCCACTTCTCCCTCAACTTTCTAAATTCTCAAATTGAGGGTGAATTGAAACAAGTCAAGAGGTTCAGGAAAAAAAAATATTTTAGTTTTTTGTCAAAGAAGAATAGAATTTTCAGGCTTAAATGGTGTGTACAAAGGCAGTTCAAAGGATAGAAAATTTTAAGCTCAAACTGTCCAAAGGATGGCCTTACATCATATCTTTAATGTCATGATGCTGTCAATTTGTCTCAACTTGGAGTGCATAACTTCTAGTGAAAGAAAGTAGGTTCAAACAGTCCTTAGAGTAGAAAGATTTTGCCAAAACACTCTTCAAAAGAAATTTTCAAGCCCAAGTCTCACTGGGTATGGTCTTCCTTAGGACTCTCAAGATATGTTCTTACTTTTTCTCTCCTTGATGCTTCACTACATACTGATTATGACAACATTTCTTGATGATATCTTTCATAAAAATGATGAATCTTTCAAAAAGATCCATACATTAATCAGTCTACCATACATTTCTAAATCTTCCTTTTTCAAAATTGCTCAGTTTGACAATTTTGCTAAATTTGTTTTGATCCTACTAGTACCATTGCATTTGGCTTAACTACCTCATAAATTTTCAAAATTTACCTTGCTATTGCCCAAAACCTATGAGGAACAGTGCCCTCACTGTTTCAGAAATGTATCAACTAAAAACAGCAAGGTAAAAGCAAAATGAAACTACACAAAGTAAAAGAAAAATGAGCAACAAAGACAACTACAATTTGCACATAAAAGGAGTATGTCATTACAATGAACTGTATACAAAATAGTTATAGAGATGATAAAAGGCAATATGAAAACTATATACAACCAAACTTCCTAGAGCAACTGTACTACAGAATCTAAACACACCAACTACTATACACCTAATCAGACTAGTATATGAACTTCAAATGAAAGGAAGGTCCCAGGCATATTTTTCTTCATAAGGATTCTTGTCCTTCTTCACTGGCTCTGTACTAGAAGCATTAGGTGTGGATTTGATTGCTGCTGGCTTCTTCTTCTTCTTTGGCTTTGGTATAGGCTCCTTAATTGAAATGCCAATTGACTTAGTAGTTTTCAGGGCTAGATATAGGGATAAGGTCTCTACAACTCTGGAAAGCATGTCAGATTTTGTCCTATAGATTTTGTAGAGATCCAGGGAATTGAGGACCATCCGCCATAGCTTCCATTCCTCCCGCCTGTGGGCCTCCAAAACTGGGTCAAGTTCCTCTTCATGGGTTTGCTGCTGCAAAGTCAAGACTGCATCCACAAGAAACTTGACACCCTCCCCAACATAAGGGTTGTGCTCAATGGCTTTGGTGAGGGAAGGCAAAGGTGAAAAGGTGTTGGTTCCATATGGGACAATGGACCAATGGTGAGGGTCATCCATGGAGGAAGGGTGATGGGTAGCTCAGGTGGTGGTGGTGAAGGTAAAATGAAGGTAAGTGGCAGCTCCTCTTCTACAGTAACTGGCTCAGGTGATGGGGTGGAAGGGTAGGTAAAAGGTAGGGAGGGTAGGTCATCTTCCATGGGGTCAGTTTGGGTAGAAGAGTCTCTGGTAGCAGGTTTAGGGGACAACTGAGGAGATGGAGGTGGAGTGAGTACAAGAATGGGTGGAAGGATGAGAGTTGTAGAGGGTTGGGAGGATGAGGTAGATGGAAGTAGGGTGGCTTGAATGGCATGTAGGCAGGTGGCCATCACAGATTGGTTAGCTGTGTTGGTTTGCAGCTGGGCTATGATGGATGTGAGAAGGGAAAGGATTTGTGCAGAGGCATCAAGCAAGATAGGAGCCTGGGTAACAGGTTCAGTGGATATAATGGGCTGGAAAGGTGATGTGGAAGCATGGTGGAAAGGGATAAGGTGTGGAGAGTCAAGTAAAGGGGAGTACTCATACCCAATATCTTCCATAATAGAATCTATTAGGGATGAATACCCTCAGTGGTGAAGTGTTCCGACTCATGGGTTTGGGTAGGTGACATGGAGGTAGTGGGGTCAGTCTCAAAAGGTATGGATAGTGGGGAGGAAGTGACCGGATCAGCTGATGTAGATGGAGCTACTAGTTCGGGGCTTAAGGGTTCTAAAGATGGGATAGATGGGCTAGCTGAAGGGGTTGTGGCTTGCCTTGATTTTCTCTGGTAGGTGGTTGTGATGGGTGGTGAAGGTAAGGTGACAATTGGGTCTGTGGTAGGAGGAGCTGACATAGAGGTGATTGTGGTGATGGTAGAAGGTGTGGCTGAGTTGTTGGAAGGTATGGGGACAGAAATGGATGGTATGGAAGGTGATGGAATGGAGATACTGGCAATAATAGAACTAATAGTGGGTAAGGTCACAGCAGTAGAAGGGAGTGATATGGATGCAGAGGTCACAGGTGGAGGCATTGAGCTAGTAGCAGCAGAGGTAGGCAGAGGCTCTGAGCTAGCTGATGGGGCTGTAGGTATCACAGGTGCAGCTGCTGAGCTGGTCACCTGAGGTGCTTCCTTTTTAGGACTCTCAACTGGCCTCTTCTTGCTCTTCCCAATCAGAGTCATGCTTGTGAACCAAGCTCTTCTCCCAAACACTTTGGGGCTCAGATCCTCAATAGTCTCATCCATCTTTATCATAAACTTACCTTTCCTTAGCAGAGCAGTAATGAGTCTGCTGTAAGGCAACCTTGGCAACACCTGACCCTTTTTAATCTTATCATTTACATTCACCATAGCCTCAAATATCAGCTGAGAGGCACTAAAGAAGTGGTCCTTGGAGAAGAAGTAAAGGGCATCCACTATGGGGGTTCTTCTCTCCTGCTGATGTCCACTGACATGGATATTCTTCCTCAAGATGGAATCAATGAAAAACAAGCTGGGGTCTAAGTCTCTCCTCATCAAAGACTCTCCAGATCCCACAATGTCTTGGGTCAAGTGTCTGGCTATTGCTCAGAAGGGCACATTGTCAGGTGCTCCTAAACCATATGCTGAATCATATATGGATG
This sequence comes from Chloranthus sessilifolius, assembly GCA_021018995.1. Taxonomy (NCBI): domain Eukaryota; kingdom Viridiplantae; phylum Streptophyta; class Magnoliopsida; order Chloranthales; family Chloranthaceae; genus Chloranthus; species Chloranthus sessilifolius. The sequence goes on along the minus strand of CM037587.1, from coordinate 16,684,885 downwards.
GGACTCCTAATGCCAACCCAATATCATTGTAATCCACAACTACCTCCCAATTTTCAACCAAAACCACGAGGGTAAGGTCAGTTGACCCTGGTTGCTTCTTCTCTCTGATGTTCTGATACCATAACTTGACTAGTCTTGGGTAGACCTTTTCTTGTAATGGGGTCAACAGAGGTGTTAAGGATGCCTTATCCAAGTAAGTGAAGGTGTCCTTACATTCGTCCACCTTAGTAAAATAAGGTAGGTCAAATATAGTCTCAGGAATCAGACTTAAGGCATCCACAAACTCATTGGGAGTTGTTAGGGCCATAGGTATCTCATCCTCAGGGTTAGGTTCAGGTCTAGGTACTTCCTTAGGCACCTCCTCAACAATTTTGGCCTTCTTGGCTTTCTAGGCCTTTTGTGCCTTCTTGGGTTTGTCCATAACTAGCTTCCTCTTAGCAAGTGGATCCTCTGTGGGCTGTCAAGCTATCCTACTCGATTTCCTGATGGACTTTGGGGCAGATTTGGAAGGGGGGTTGAATAAATCAGCCAAGGTATCCTCACGTTCAGCCATTAAACACAATCCACACAATCAACTCTCAAAAACCACGACAATCTTCTTTTTCTCAATTAATTCACCACACACAAAGAAAATCCCCAAAAATATGGAAGTAAAATGCTAGAAAATCACAGGATTTAGGTTGAGGAAGAACTAACCCAAAAAACCTAGGGTTTCTCAGAACTTGCAGCACACAACATCAAAATGGCATAGACCAGGGGCGAAATGTTGACCTTACAAAGCTGATGTAACTGGACAAGTGGCAAAATACTTAGAATTGGAACTAGTGAGATGGAGGAGAAAGAAGAAAATGAGAACTCGGGCAGAGGAGGAACTTATTGGTGCGCGCTCTTTCTGGGTTCCTCTCGGTCCCTGTTGAATTAGTGGCCAATTCTGTCCAAGTAGACTCTAGCGATGCGGCGTTTGGAATGGTGGAGGTGAAGATAAAAAAAAAAGGGGCCTTCTAGGAAGATTCCTAGTTGTTGCGATCGCTAGCTGCAGATATTTAACGATGCTGCAACACGTCAATGATCACGCTTTAGAGCGGGTGTGGGTTACTTCTTTACTGAATCGTCCGTCTGCGAACGTTAGCAACTATGACTCTTCTTATAATTCAGATAGTTCAATTTTTCTCTTATTTCCTATTATTGTTGTAGTTCTAATCAGTTTAGATTTCCTAATTCTATTGTGAGTTTAGTTGTGTGGGAATTTACTATAGTGAGTTAATTTATTATTCTAGTTCTATCAGGAGTCTAATTAATCTTGGTTTCCTAATCTTATTAGAATTCCAATTAATTTAGTGTCCTAATACTACTAAAAGTCCAATTGATATCAGTCTCCTAATTTTACAAGGAATGCAGATATATTAATTCTAATGAAACTCTAATTAAATCTAGTATGCTAATTATACTGAAATTTTTAGTAAAGCAATTATACTAGTCCTACTGCAATTCTAATTGAAATGGAGAACTAATTTTACTAGAACTCTAATCTAAGCAATGAATTAATTTTATTAAAATCTAATTGAAACAAATAAATTAATTTTATTAAAATCTAATTAAAATAATGAATTAACTATACCAAAAATTTAACTAAAATAAAGGAAATGATTTGACTAGAATTGTAATCAAAGCAATGAGTTAATTATACTAAAATTCTCATATAAAAAAAAAGATTAACTATTCTGAAATCTAATAAAGCGAGGAATTAACTATGCTAGAATTATCTAATTAAAATAAAGGAACTAATTTTGTTAGAGCTCTAATCAAGGCAATTATTCTAAGGATCTAAATTAAAATAAAGCATGTAAATTAATCATACTAAAAATCTAAGAAAAGGTTGTGGAACTGATTTTCTAATTCTAATTAAAGCAACAAAATAATCCTAAAAAAAAGAAGGGGTTTGACCTGCTATGCTAAGGAGGATTGGCCTCATTCCCGAGTACCCTCTGTAAGCTCCCTTGGGCAACTCGGGTGACTGAGATTAAAGATAAATTAGATTTTGGACTATAATATTATATTTTGACTTTTCAAAGTCGATTTCAGAATGATAATTATGGATTAAATTAAGAAACTAGAATTATAAAAACTAAATTAATATTTGAGATTTTTTTTAAAATATTAAACTAAAAAATTAAAACCAAAATTTAAAATTCTAGGAGTGAATTCGGGTCCGAAATCAGAAAATTAGATCGTATGATTAAAGACTGGTTCTAGAACCTAAGAACTAAAACCAAAGATTAATAATAGGGCCAGAAATTAAGATTTTAGAACGGAATTAAAGCCTAGGGTCGGTAAATTAGACCGTCAGATTAAGGACTGGTTCTAGAACCTAAGAACTAGAACTAGATATAAGAGATTACAATCTAAAAAAAGAGGGGTGCTATGGTCTAAACTGAAAATTCGATATTAATAATTAAAACTAAGGGAAATCCTAAGTCTAAAACTAAGGTTTTTACCTAGGACCAGGGCTCTGGAGAGAAATCTCGAAGATTCGAAGCTTGAATCCCGAAATCATGGCTATGTTCCTCTATGTGTTTGTTCTCGGAGCTCTCTGGTTTCAAAATCCCAAAAAAGTCCGTTCTCTCTCATTCGTATTTTTTTTTCTTTTGAATTAAAAAAAATATTTTATAGGTTTTTCTCCAATTAAACGCCCTGTTTCAGGCATTTAATCGAATTGTGCGCCGGTCTCCCGGTGCTTAATCGCTTTGAGTCGGTCACCGACTAAGTGAGCGACTGGATGACTTGCTCAACGAGTTTCCAAGTTCTAATCATGTTAGAACTAATTACGCGCTAGGAGTGGAGTTCACAATCCGATTAAGCGCCTCTTTCGAAGCGTTTAATCGAGGAAGCTTGGGGCTCAAGGACTGTAAGACTAGGTTGGGCGTAGGCCAATTCCGCTCAGGTGGTCGGGCGCTCAATCCGATCACGTGTGCCATGTGGGGCGCGTGATTGAGTCTCGAGATGATCTGGGGAAAGAAAGTCTGGTCTAGAAGGGGACTGATTGCACGCGCGTGGTTTTACGTGCAATCGAATTGTACACATGATTTTTGGCACGTAATTCGAGGCTGTCTGAGTTCGAGTCGGGTCTGAAATGCCAGACTATTGTTTTAGTCTGTATTTCAACTATATACTATTGTTTTAGTATATAGTCTCCCTATGTGGGATCTGAGCCACAGAGCTATTATTTTAGCCTGTGTTCAGTCATGTACTATTGTTTCAGTGCATGGTTCCCAATTTAGGGTTAGGGGGTTTGAAATGTCAGACTATTGTTTTATTCTGCATTCCGACTATATACTATTGTTTCAGTATATAGTCTCCTTACATTGAGATCTGAGCCACAAAGCTATTGTTTTAGCCTGTGTTTTGCCATATACTATTATTTCAGTATATGGTTCCCACGTTAGGGTTATGGGGCCTGAGCCACAGAGCTATTGTTTGAGCCTGTGCTCAGCCATATACTATTTTTTTAGTATATGGTCCTACATTAGGGCAAAGGGGGTCTGAAATGCAAGACTATTCTTTCTATTTGCATTCCGACTATATACTATTGTTTCAATATATAGTCTCCATGCGTTGGGATCTGAGCCACAAAGCTATTATTTCAGCCTGTGTTCAGCTACGTACTATTGTTTCAGTGCATGGCTCCCAATTTAGGGTCATGGGGCCTGAGCCCTAGAGCTATTATTTTAGCTTGTATCCAGCCATATATTATTATTTTAGTATATGGTCCTAATTAGGGTTATGAGTGCAAAGGTTGACCGAACAAATTTGTATATTCCGAGAGGGCAAAATGGGGGTATCTACAGAACCAGGCTTGTAACAGAAGGTGTCGAATGGATAAAATGACTTGTCGATAGGTTTAAAACAAGTAAAATACTATTTCGACATGATTGAAAAGAAGATTTCGATAGGTTGAAGCAACTTGTCGAACAGTTAAAGCACTTGGATTGACAAGTCTGTCAGGCTGAAGGTTTCGAAAGGTTTATCAAACCTCTCGATAGGTACATAGGCTTCAGGAAGTTCAAGTCGAGAGGTACATCCAACATCTTGACAGGTTTAAAATTTTCAGCAATTAAAATCTCAAGAGGTTTCTCAACCTCTTGACAGGTATCAGAACCTACCGAAAATGCAGCAAACACCTTCAATACCTGTCGAAAATTACATCACACCTCTCAATAGGTTATTTTGCAATCCAATATTGTTTCTCATCAATACACTTGTCTCCATTCAACCCAAACTCATCAATCCTCCTCTGTTCTCATTTATTTCTCATGCATTGGAGACCTTCCTACCCTTATCACAGCTGACTCATTATTCTAAATGAAAAACTAAGCAAAATTGACAACATATATACAATGCCAAACAGATTTGAAAACAACAATAGCAATAGAACTGACAGTTATGATACATAATGTACAATGTTGGAAATCAGTCACATTTTGGAGGTTCTTGAAGGTGAATGGTCACCACAGGCTCTGCTATATTTTTAACAAATATTTTGAGCCTTTGACCATTGACTTTCAGGATCCTACCATCCTTTGGATCCATGATTTCAACAGCTCCAGATGGGGATACATGCATTACAATGTAAGGTCCTTCCCATCTAGATCTCAACTTGCCTGGGAAAATTTTTAATTTTGAATTAAACAACCATACCTTGTTGCCTACAGCAAACTCCTTTCTCAACAAATGCTTATCATAAAAACCTTTGGTTTTTTTTTATAGATCCTTGCATTGGAGTAGGCATCCAATCTTAGCTCGTCAAGTTCTGATAGTTGCAGCCTCTTGTGCATACCAGCAGCAGCTAGATCAACATTCAATGACTTAATAGCCAAATAGGCTTTATGTTCTAACTCCACTGTAGATGGCATACCTTGCCATACACCAACCTAAAAGGATACATCCCTATTGGGATCTTATGCGCAGTTCTATAAGCCCAAAGAGCATCAGTCAACTTTAGGGACCAATCCTTCCTATCTCCTCTCATACTTTTCTCTAAAATGTGTTTGATCTCTGTATTAGAAATTTCCACTTGCCCACTGGTCTGTGGGTGGTATGGGGTGGCAACTCTGTGTGTCACAGAGTACCTTCTAAGTAGGTTTTCAAATTGTCTATTACAGAAATGGTTTCTCCCATCACTAATGATAGCTCTAGGGGTACCAAACCTAGAGAAAATATTATCTTTTAAGAAGTTGATGACAACTCTGTGATCATTGGTTCTTGTGGCTATGGCTTCAACCCACTTGGACACATAGTCCACAACCACAAGAATAAAATTTTACCCATAAGGAGGGAAGGGACCCATGAAGTCAATTCCCCAAATGTCGAATAATTCAACTACTAGAATGGATTGTAAAGGTATGAAATTTCTTTTGGAAATACTTCCCATTTTCTGGAGTCTTTCACAAGTCTTGCAATGCTGCCATGCATCTTTGAAGATAGTGGGCCAATAAAATCCACTTTGAAGTACTTTTACAGCAGTCTTGTTTCCACTGAATTGGCCTCCACAAGCCTGTTCATGACACATTGTTAGTATGCTATGGAATTCATTCTCAGGTATACACTTTCTCACAACTTGGTCTCCACAGTTCTTGAAAAGGTATGGATCCTCTCATATATGGTATCTGATATGAGAGAAGAACATATCCTTATCTATTTTATTCCAATGTGGGGGAATCCTATCCACTGCCAAATAATTAATTATGTTTGCAAACCAAGGTGCACTCATGCTGACAGTAAACAGCTGCTCATCTGGAAATGAGTCATTGACAGGCAGTCCATCAAACTCAGCAGCTAAGATCCCAGACAAATGGTCTACAACCATATTTTCAACCCCTTTTTTATCCTTAATCTCAAGATCAAACTCCTATAATAGGAGGATCCATCTGATTAATCTTGGTTTGACATCCTTTTTAGACAAAAGGTATTTCAGAGCTGAATGGTCTGTGAACACCACAATCCTAGATCCTAACAAATAAGACCTAAAATTTTCCAAAGCATAGACAATGGCTAATAATTCCTTCTTAGTTGTGGTATAGTTTAACTGAGCATCAATCATGGTCTTGGTTGCATAAGAAATCACACAAGATACTTTATCCTTTCTTTGCCCCAAAACTACACCAATTGTAAAATCTGATGCATCACATATCAACTCAAATGGCAAAGAATAATTAGGGGCTTGAAGGACAGGTATAGAGGTCAAACATCCTTTCAAAAACTCAAAATCAGTAAACATTCATTATTGAATACAAAAGGAATCTCTTGACACAGCAGGTGACAAAGGGGTTTTTAGATTTTACTGAAATCTTTGATGAATCTCCTATAAAAACTAGCATGCCCCAAAAAGAATCTGACATGTTTAACAATTTTAGGTGGGGGTAAATGTGCAATCAAATCAATTTTAGTCTAGTCTACCTCTATGCCTATGTGGGAAACAACATAGTCAAGGACAATGCCTTGGTTGACCATAAAGTTACTCTTTTCCCAACTTAAAACCAAGTTGGTCTCTTCACATCTCTGCAGCACTAGGCTGAGATGATGTAGACACTTGCTAAAACTGTCTCCAAAGACAGAAAAATCATATATGAATATCTCTAAAAACTGATCAATCATATCCGAGAAGATGACATACATACACCTTTGGAAAGTTGTAGGGGCATTGCACAATCCAAATGACATCTTACTATAAGCAAAGGTGCCAAATGGACATGTGAAAGTTATTTTCTCCTGGTCTTGTGGATACACAGGAATCTGATTATACCTAGAGTATCCATCAAGAAAATAATAAAAACCTTTGCCTGACAACTTGTCCAAAATCTAGTCTATGAAGGGTAAAGGAAAATAGTCTTTTTTGATTTTTGAATTGAGCTTTCGATAATCAATACACACCCTCCAACCAGTGGTTTCCCTAATTGGAATTAGGTCATCAGAATCTGATTTAACCACAGTGATTCTAGATTTCTTAGGTACCACCTGAGTAGGTGCCACCCATTCAGAATCTGGAATGGGGTAGATGACTGCTGCATCTAACAATTTAACCACCTCCTTCATCACTACTTCTTGCATGTGGGAGTTTAACTTTCTCTGTATCTCTCTAAAGGGTTTGGAACCCTCTTCCAGGTGGATCTTATGTATATAAATAATAGGACTAATTCCTCCAAGATCAGCAATAGTCCAACCTATTGCTCTCTTATGCCTTTTCAACACCACAACAACTCTTCTTCTTGCGCATCAGTGAGGGAAGAAGAAATTATCACAGACAACTTCTGATTTGCGCCCAAAAATACATACTTCAAAGACTTAGGGAGCTATTTTAGTTTCACATCAGGTAAACTTATGAGTGAAAGCAGCAGAGGTGCCTTAGAGGGTGGTGGAAGAGGCAACACAGCTAGTTTCCAAGGAGGATACTTTGCTGTTGGCCACACTTTAGAATTTAAGGCTTTCACCTTTTGAATCACAAGTGTGGGGGCCTTTTCTTCCATAATTTCATTCCAAACATTATAAAAAACATCACACATGTCATCACAATGCAGCAGCTTGGGCAAAGTCTCTTCCACAAGCTCATCCAACACATCAATCAAAAAGCAGTCCTCACTATCCAAGTGAGGTTGACTTGCTACATTGTAGGCATTCAATTTTAATTTCATATTGCCAAAGGATACCTCCATTACACCTGATCTACATTGTATACAAGCATTGACAGTGGCCAAGAAAAGCTTGCCCAAAATTACAGGAATGGAGGTAGTACACTTGCTTGGTTCCATGTCAAGAATCAGAAAATCTGCTGGATAAAAGAATTTGTCAACCCCAACTATAAATCTTCTATCATTCCCACTGGTTTCCTTTCAAATCTGTCAGCCAGCTGTAATACCACATGTGTGGGCTTCAATTCTCCCAAACCTAACTTCTCATATACTGAATATGGAAGTAGATTCACACTGGCTCCCGATCTAACAAGGCTTTTTCAATTGTGTGATCCCCAATGATACAAGGGATTGTGGGAGCTCTAGGGTCTTGGAGCTTTGTTGGGGTTACAATGGATAGCACTTGGTTCACTTTCTCAGCACAAAAGGCCTTCTTTGATAGGTGTATCCTAGATTGTCTTTTGTGTGTACACAAATCTTTTAAAAACTTTGTATAGGCTGGTACTTGTTTGATTGTATCAAGTAAAGGTAAATTAATGTTCACTTGTTTAAATGTTTTCATTATTTCCTCAACTTTAGCATTCCCCTTATCAAAAGGAGAAGGTGCTTGAAGTACATTGGGAAATGACAAATGAGGGATTGATCTTCCATTTGCTGCCTTAGCAATCTCATCATTTTTTTTCTTGTTTTTGTTTTCATTTTTCTGTTGGGGTTCATTAATACCCCCATTATTTCTCATATGCTGCTCCTACTGCATATCATGATGGGTTATTCTTTCTTTTACTACATTCTTCTCAGACTCAACACCAACCTTGTTGTCAACTAGCCTCCCACTTCTCAAAGTGGTGATAGATTTAGCTTCCTCGTGTGATGAAGAAGCTTCACCCACCATATATTGCCCTTTGGGATTGTTCAAAGGTTGACTAGGCAGTCACCCCTCTTCTCTCCTAGTCAAGGAGTTGGATAGCTGACCAAGGGTGTCCTCTACCTTCTTAATACTTTGGCTATGGGAGCTTACTGTTTGAGACAAAGAGCTCAAGTTCTTCAATGAAGTCAGAACTTGTTCTTCAAATGTAGGTGTTCTAGAGGTGCTGGGGCTGGTGCAGTTTGATGAATAGGTTGTGCCATTGGCTGGGCCATAGGTTGCTGATATTGGGGCCTTGGGAAGAAATTCTGCTGATAAGACTAAGCATTTCTATAGGGCTTTGACTGTTGTTGTTGCTGCTAGTGGTGGTTTTGGAAATTATCTTGCCTCCACCTCAAGTTGGGGTGGTTTCTACAAGGATAACCAGCAGCTGGCTGCTGTCCATAGGACCGAGCAGCATTTACTTACTCCATAACCAGATCTGAAAATTATGCAGCAGAGGGACATTCTTCAAGGGAGTGAGTGGGAGACTGACATATCAAACATGCCTCTTCCACTTTGGCAGCCATTGGAGACTGCATTGCTCCCATGAGCTTATCAAACTTCTGAATCAAGCTATCTACCTTTCTTTCCAAATCATTGTAACTAGTGACCTTATACATTCTCCCTCTTGTTGTGGTCTCTTTCACCAATTTAGCTAGAGACTAAATGTCCCTAGACAAGGTCTCCTGCTGCATTGAGTTCTCTCCAATAACCTCAAACAATTCCCATGCTTCCTCAACTGTTTTATGAAGGTATGTACCTCCACAAAAGGCATCCACCATATTTCTGCTTTTTGAATCAATTCCTTGATAGAAACTTTGTACAAGTTGCCATTGAGGAATTTGATGATGGGGGCATTGCCTTAACAGCTCTTTGAATCTTTCCCAAGCCTCATGCAAGCTTTCAGTTGAGAATTGAGAAAATGATATGATACTTTTTCTCAACTGACTTGTTCTAATAATGGGAAAGAACTTAGCTAGGAATTGACATTACAGGTCATTCCAAGAGTTAATACTGTTGGTTGGGAGCATAGACAACCAGGCCCTGGCTTTGTCCTTTAATGAGAAGGGAAATAGCCTAAGCTTGGTGGCTTTAGGCCCCAAACCAGCAATATTAAAAGTAGTACACAAAGCAAGAAATTCATTAACATATTTGTATGGGTCTTCTTTACTCAACCCATGGAAAGAAGGTAACATTTAAATTGCTGAAGACTTGATCTCATAATTTCCCTCCACAACTGAAAATTATATACAAAAGGAGAATTGTATGCACCAGGTGCAAAATATTCTCTCAACAATCTAGGCTGCTCACCCATTTCAACAGTCTCAAATTCAGCAGGTGTAAGTGTAGTTTGTCTAGACCTAAGAATCCTCTCAACTTCAAGATTTAATGGTAAAATTTCAGGGTTGAGAGTTCTTCTTCCAAACATACACCACTTACAACATAAAATTACAACACACAAAATTACAGCACAGATTTTAACAAACAAACAGAAACACATAAAAACTATTACTGCAGATTTAAAAATTCACAGATCTAGAAATGTAAAAGATGAAAGAAAATGCAAACTCAAACACAACTTGCTCCTTCTTTTTGCACAATTGCTCTTTTTAGTCACAGCTCAAAATCTGCAAAAATTCAGAAAACTACAAAAAACTACAGAAGTAATTAATCAAACACTAAACAAGCAATTATAAATCTAAATCTAAAATAAGAAAAACTTAAATCTACCAATTCTAAAAACACAGATCCCCGGCAGCGGTGCCAAAAACTTATTGTATTGCTTACCTTGTAATTATTAAGGTATTAAAAACAACACACTAAAAGAAAGATCGCAAAAAAAGGCACCAAGATAAGCAACCAGGCCTGTAAGAACCAAGGTTATTGTAGCAAGCTTTAAAAAGGTAAGTAGGGGTATGTCCATAGGGAAATGTGTTTTAAAATATAGTAAATATCCAGATCTAGAACAGATCTGACACTCTACCCTATCCTAATTTAGAATAAAGCAAGAAAGGAAAGAGGAGAGGTTTTAAGGTGTTGTAACTTTACTAAAACTATAGAAAATGAAATGTAATGCTAATGATCCAGAAGTAAGTAAAACACAGATTTAAAGAAATGGAGAAAAGGATTTAGGGAATTAAAATCAAAATGGGGAGATTAGCAGCTGGGGATTTTTGTCTTCACTGAAAATTGATTGATTCAGAAGCAATGCAGGAGATTGATTTGCAACTATCCTTCATCTAGCTACAAGCACAGATGCAAGGTAGAAAAATCCAATCTACACCAGAGAATTTGATTGATCTTAAGGCTATGATCTGTCCACTGTAATGGTCACAGATCATGCTAGGGATTTCCTCCAATCCTAAGGTTTCAATTAGGACAATTAAATCATTGCAAATGCTCTGGATGCAAGACTACAAGCTCAAGCATCCACAGAGATATTAAATCTAGGGAAATCAAATGGCAATCAAGAGATCTATAGATTCAAATTAACTTTACAACCAACAACTTACTGATTTAATACAACTTACAGTACATTGTTCTCAGATTTACAATCTGTGTAACATCTAATCCTCATACAAAGCCCCCAGACCTCTCAATTTATAGCTCTACTTCACCCTAGCTGCTATAAGTATTTAGCCAACCATGGTTGGGCTAAAGAAAGAATGGGGAATAAGGAAGAAGGATGAAATTTTTGAGGGAAAAGGAGCTTGATTTGGTCTCTGAGCTCTCTCAATTTCTAGATGGTTCTTTTATAAAACTTCTCTTCCATTTATAGTCCTCCCTTCTGTCCTCAGATCTATTTTAGCCAATCAGAGCTCAAGGGAATAATTTTGTTATTCTGAGCTGTTGATGTGGCTGATTTTGCTTATAGAATCCCTCCACCAATTGGCTCAAACTGGACAAGTACATGTGAGGTGGTTAGAGGGTTCCCATTCATGCCCATTTGTATTTTAAAAATACCCTCAAGCTAGCTAAACAACCTTAGGACACGTGCAACAGAGCACTGAGTGGATATGCATTCTCAGTTGGAACTGAGAAGTTTCAAATCCATGCTTCGAGAGGTTCAGGGAACCTCTCGATAGGTTCTGAGTCTCATATGTGCCCCATTCGACAAGTTGGATTTAGACTTCGACAGGTTCTTTTGACTTCTCGACCGAATGAATTCAATGTCTAGCTGCTGCACTAGCTTCAACCATCCTCTCGACAGGATCATTCAACCTCCTGAGGTCCAATACAACTCTAGGTAAGTCTTCTATAGGTTCTTTCCCTCTATTCGATAGGTTGAAGCACTTCTTGATAGGTTGAAGGCATCCTCGCGAGATTGATTGCTGCTCCAGGTGACCTCTCAACAGGTTAGCTTTGACTATTCGATAGGTTCAGGGGAACCTCTTGACAGGTTTAATTCTAGCTTTCTGCACCTCGCGAGAATAGCTGCATCAGGTAACCTCTCGACAGGGTGTTCTACACTATTTGATAGGTTCTTCTGTTGCCATTTAAACCCTTTGATAGGTGTTGTAAACCTCTCGACATGTTCACTTCTTCACCTCAGCACCTCTCGATAGGTTGAAATACAACTTCAAATCCTCTCGACAAGATGCTTTAACCTCTTGACAGCTTCCATTTCAGCACACAAACCTCTCGATAGGTTGAAATAACCTTTCGATGTCTTCTGTTCTTTGGTTTCACAGCTGGCACATAGCTTGGGGTGCTGTCCTTCATTTGTCTAGCACTCAGTGCCCTTTGAGGGGTTCAATCTTCATCCAATGTAGCTGCTGGTTTGCTCCCATGTGTATCCAGTTGGACACATAGCATTGCCAGAGTTTTGAGGCTTTGTGAATTTGCTTGATGGCTGATTGCTTGAGCTGTATGTGCACATGTTGAAGTAGCAGGTCTCTTCTTGGCACTTTTAGATGGATTTTTGCACTTTGACTGCAATTTATTGCTAACTATAAAACACACTTAAGACACATTATTAGTCAACTCAAAGGTCTATCAAAGGTCAGGTTAGGAGGTGAAAAATGGTATTTTTCATTGATTAACACCTCCATCATATTTATCATTGGCTCGTCTGGGACCCAATCCTCAAATGTTAACAAGGGTTTGTGGTGGTTTATGCCTGAGGTTGGTATTGACGGGGGTACCACCTCCCAAAAAAGGGACAGGGAGGTCAGATCTATTTCCATATCGGGAGGGATGATTCGTGGGTTGGTTAGGTGGACAGTGGTTGTCAGTTTGCGTGGGGTCAGTTGTGTTGCCCCATTCTAATTAATTTTCCCCTGCACTTACAAAGGTGCTTCAGATGTGAGGTCTTGGACGGGTTTCATCTTCCAGGTCTATCCCCCTAGATTTTGCTATGGCAATGGTGTGGGCCTTCTCTTTAGCCTCCTGGACCTCCTCTTCGGTAGGCTTGTAGCCTAAGCTGAATCTGATCTATTGTCCGCCCTTGGCCCTTTCCTTTATGGTAGCCCCATTTCTGGAGCATGGCAACTATTGCAGTCATTTTGCCTCATGTTCTTGAGGAGACTCTTCCGAGGGGTTTGGGTGCCACTACTGAACATCATATTAAAAACTTTGAAGATCTGTGTCTTCAGCTGTGTGTGGCACATCCATTACCTTCAGGTTCTCGATGTTGTGCGTAAATTTTTATCCTTCCTCCTGCCCTTCACCTAGAATGGCGATGACCTTTTGATATGATGCGAATCTGAGCTTTTGGTGCAAGGTTAAAGGTATTACCCCGATTTTGTGCAGCCATGGGCGTCCCAGCAGTAGATTGATGGTGTATTTGATGTCCATAACTTGGAACGGGATGGAGAAGGTCATTGGCACAACGCTGAGCTCAAGATCGACTTCTTCTATTATTTCCCTCCTTGTGTTATCGAATCCTCTTGCGCTTGTTCTGGTTGGCCTGAATGTGGAGGGATCAACCCCTATCTTGGTTATAGTTCTTAGGGGGCACACATTTAATGCCGATCCATTGTCTATCAGTACTAATGAGATCACTAAGTCTCCTGCTTCTACTGTGATATTGAGGGGTTTGGAATAATTATTTCCCTCATTTAGAAGATCAGCATCTAAAAATGAGATGGCATTAGGAGCAAATACCTGCCTGATTATCTGCCGTACCTCATCTGGGGATAGTTTGCTGGATACATGCGCATCTTTTAATGCTCCCATTAGAGATTGGTAGTGGAGTAGAGACGTCATCAGTAGGTCTTAGACAGTGATGTGAGTCAGAGTTCTTTGAAACTGTGTTTTCAATGTGTATTATCGGCTCATTTTTTCAAATGGGGCACTACTGGGGGTTCCTTTCTCTCTTTTGGTCGGGTTGGTATCGGTACCTCGGGTTGCTTAGAGATCCTCCCAGATCGTGTAATAAAATCAACTACCCCCTCTCTGTTGATGCCCGCATTGATGTCTGTCTTATTATAATTGAGCGAGATCTGGTGGGGGTCATAGGTCGGCCCTGGGATCTGAAATAGGTTAGACAAGGGTATCAGAGGCTCCTTGATTGGCGGTGCCAAATAACTGGATAAGACATGGTTGACTTCTGCTTGAGGTGGATAGGTTGGAGGAGTGGTAAAAGTGGGCCAAATGGGGTCTACAGGAATCGTGGATGACTATATTGGTGGTGATGTGGTAGAGTGAAGCCAATGGTAGCTAATCGGCACTGGAGGGGGTAATGGGGAAATGCTGGGCATCAAGTAATTGGAGGGGGTTGGTGTTATATATGGTTGATATGGAGATAAGCTGGATTGGACATAATTGATGGGAGCTGGTACTAAGAAATATATCCTTAGATCTAAGGGCTCCGCTTGGGGTGCTGGATTGGGGAAGTAATTAGCCAAGTTTAAAGGATCGATTACTCCTATGTTCCCATCCTCTCTATTTCCTTGCCATGGTGTTATGAAGTTCTCCCTAACACTGATATATTTTGAAGGATCAAACTCTTCCCCGTCTTCTTCTATCATATTGATAGCGGGCCTTGGGCTCGTTCCTCCTAGTGGATGCGGCGGCAACGGAACCTGATGGATGTTTGCATGTTGGTTTGCCAGGGGAAGAGCCTTAGGGATGATTTTCCCAGCTTCTATCAGATCATGTATTGCATTCTTCAAGGAAAAACATCGGTCAGTCAGGTGACCTAGCCCTTGGTGGAAATTGCAATGATTATTGGGATCATAATTTCTTAGGATTGGGTTTGGTGGCATGCATGGTTGGAAGGGCGTAACAAGACCTTTTTCAATCAACAACAGTAAAAGGATGTTCAAGGATTACCCCAATGGCATAAAAACTTAATTGAATCAGGCCTTTCTTTATTCTGGGGTCATTAGTGCCCCCTGCCCATTGCATGTTCTCTGTACTGGTTCGACTCGTGCTAGGGCTGACTGTGCTGCCTTGAACTAGAATGGGGCAATACTGGTGTTGGGATGTGTATTTATGATTGTCTGCACATCTGCCCTGATTCTTCTATTATTCCTCTGCTCTGTGAACTTGCGGGCCCCGCTGGTTATGATTTTGTTAACAACCCCTCTCTTATTACATCCTCCCAATGATTGACATTTCTTACCAAGTTAACAAAGCTAGATTGTTGCTGGTACACCAATAAATTTGAGATGACTGGAAGAGGGCTTTTCGAGATCATCTCGATTGCTCATTGTCGGGTATTCAATTTTTTACTTGGGTTGCTAAGGCCCTCCATCTCTCCAGGTAGTCGTTGGATGTTTCATCGAGCTTCTGCTTTAGTCGAGCTATATCAGATTTGCGGGGTTTGATGTCTATGTTGTACACATACTGCCCCTGGAATAGGTGGGTCAAATCTTTTCAAGTTTTAATCATAAATGGTTCAAGGGAAGTGAACCATCTCAAAGCTGGGCCCGTGAGGCTCCTCTGGAACACTTTGATGAGGAGTCGTTCATCTCCGCCATACTGGCACATGTCCCCATAATAGGACTTGAGGTGTGTAATAGGGTTACCCATGCCATTGTACTTGTCAAATGTTGGCATCTTAAATTTTGGGGGTAAAGGTACCTCTGCAAATAAGCATAGGTCAAAAAAATTAGTGGCATAGATTTCGGCTCCCCCCATCTTCATCAGTTGTTTTTGGATCTTGTCCACCTGTTCTTTTAGCAGCTCTGACTCTCTGGATGGTGGGGCTGGTCCCTCAACTGGCTGTCTCCATTCACTTTGGACTGCCTGTGGGTTGGTCAATACGGGTCGATAGGGGATGAAATTGGTAAATACCCCTATATAGTCTCCACTATTTTGGGCTTCATCCTCCTCATATTGGCTACTTGCATCAATAACTGGGGGAGGAATGGGATTGATTGGATTTTGGATCGATTGGGTAATTGCTTGGTGAGGCCATTGTGGGCGGGGGAAGACTTGCTAGGTGACTTGGGGGTAAATGGATGGGTAAACTAAGGGCTTTAGATAGGTGCATGGTGAGGCCATTGTGCTTGGTGGGGGTTTTGCTGATTGGGTTGGGAGGTAAGAGGATGGGTTAATTGGGAATGGTTGACGGTATGGGATGGATCCCCATATTGGGTTGGGTGTGAGAGATGTGGATAAATGGGGCTCATGCCGGTTTGAAGGATGGGATGAGAGGAGTTTGTTGTTTGAGGGGGAATGAGGGTTTGTTGGGGGTGAACGTAAGTGAGAAATTGGGGAATTTGTGGAGGGTTTGAGAATGCGACCCTTGGGTTTGGGCCTTGATGGGCTTGGGATTGGGTATTAGGCCTTTGAGGCCCACCTGCATGGTCCCATGGCTGATGTTGGGTGTTTTGGGTGGTATGGACTATGGGCGGCTGATTGGGATTTTGGAAGGTTTGATGGGGATCAGGTATTTGGAGTGGAGGAGGAAGGCTTTGAGAGGCCTTCCATGCGGTGTTAGCCCTCATCATAACCATGGGATCGGGCATGGGTGTGGATAGGGATAGTTCATTTGATGGGGGAGATGAGTGGTGGTAAAGCATGGTGGGATGTGGATGAAAAATTGGTCATGACTTGAGTGGATATGGATGGAAAGTTGGGCATGACCTAGGAAAATGAGGGAAAATTTGGCATGACTTGGGTGGACGGGAGAAAATTAGGTGTATTTGGATTTGAGGGAAGATGGGGTATATGGGGAAAATTAGGCATGGTGGATGTGGAAAAATTGGACATGGTTTGAGAAAAAATAGGGATATTTTGGGTGGTGGTATGTGGAAAATTAGGTATATTTAAAGTGGAGGGATGTAGAAAATTGGGCATGACCTGGGTTGATGAGGAGGGGGGGGGGGGGGGGGGATGGGGTGAATTTTGAGTGGTGGTGGATGGGGAAAAATTCGGGTTATTTGGATTTGAGGGGAAATGGGGATTGGGTTGGGGGGCGGAGATAGGTATCTCTTCCATATGAGAATGTGTTGGGGAATGCCGTGGGGATGAATTGGGGTCGGTGTAAGCCGGTTTGACCGCCCAAGACAGGGTTTGGCGGTGGGTTGGGTATGGATTCCTCGGGTGAGGCCCGAACACTTTGTTCCTCCATCCCCTACCGGATGATGGAGGGTAAGGCGATGCCGTGGTTCTGACACCACAAGCGCTCCTTTTTTTTTAGATTTATGTTTTGATTGATTTTTTGGTTTTTTGGATTTTGTATATAACAAAAAATTTCTTCTCCCTTAGATAAATATGGTGCTTTTCCAGGGCCTTAGAACTCCCTGTTTAGGCGGTGTTTACACCCTTAATGCCTCCCACTGCAGAATTTCGATGCACCTTGAAAGAATCAAAGGAAGACCTTTGATCTATGTAAGGGAATGAAAATTCACGCGATGACCCGATCCCTCGGAAGAGTCAATAAGAGGGCGACCTCTCTTGATCGGCGAGGGTGTTTTGAGTGTTGATGGTATGAGAATTATCGAGGGTATTAAAATCACTAAACTGGGGGACTCGAGAATCGTGAAACAGGCCTCAGATTCGGGCTGCTTGAGCCAAAACATGCTAGTGTATATATTATATAAGCTAGACTAAAATTTTAGAGATTTGGCTTAGCGTGTAAATTATACACGCTAGGCTTAAAACTCTGAAATTTTGGCTTAGCGTGTATATTATACACACAAGGAAAAATCTGGGGACTTTTAGCTTAGCGCATATATTATACACATTAGGCTAAAAAGTAAATGTATATATATATATATATATATATATATATATATATTGGACAGCAGCAACAGCAGACCCGAGTTAGTCTATTTTTTTGGGTTTTCTAGAAGCAGTGCTTTTGGGGATTATTTTTTCTGGTTATCGGATCCCTCCTTAACGCGCCTAAAGGATACAAGGCCAATTCGGTGTAACTAACGCACTCCCTCAAGGATTTTAAGCTTCGTAGCAATTCTGGTTACCCACCCGATATACCTTCGACGCAAGCGCCTTATCAGATACTGGATGGGGTGGTTTCTTTCGAGATCATCACCACTAGGGCTGCCACTCTACCGAGAATCAGGATAAGTGTATCGCTACCTAAAATTTCCCCGTTTTGCAAAAGCTACCTGCGAGAATGAATTAATAAAGTCCCCCTCTTGGTTCAATTTTAAGGGAGTTTTCTTAAGTTCAAAAAAAGGTGGTGACAATCCCGTGTTGCCTCTACGGGCCGACGTTCACTATTGAAATATGATCTATACTATTAAGTAATCCATCAAACGGCTAAGGTGTGTAAAGACGGAATCGAAAATGCTCAAGTAGGCCCCTCAAATAGATAAGGTGTGTAAATGGCAGAATCGTAAGGGTGAGTAAAAGGTGTTCAAGTAGGCCCGCCAATTGGCTAAGACAGTAAATGGCAGAATCCTAGGGGTAAGTAAAACAAATGCGAAATCATAGGGGTAAGTAAGAAAAAATGGAAAAAAATAGTTAGTGCAAAGAAAAATACATGCAACAAAAGGGGCCAAAATCAAGGAGAAGATCTATAAGTCATCCCCAGTGGAGTTACCATCTGTGCAACCGTGGACTTTGCGGGTCCATTGCGACGATGAGCACTCTCTAAAAAATGATTGAGTCACCACTCGGAGCTGTTGGTGACCCGGGATACCTCAAAAATTAATACGTAAGCACCGAAGTAGAAAAATATGACTCTGATTTACCGGTATTTATCAAAGGCTCTTGGGTAGGGACTTCGGTTATTGATCGGGAAGGTGTTAGGCACCCGATGAACCCACTCGTAAGCAGCCTTTACTTATGGCCAAATGATAAAAAAATAAAATAAAAAATGAACGGCACTCCTCCTTGCTCGAAGGCACTAAAATCCTATTTGAACCCCCTACAATCATCAAAATTTCAGTGTGTAACGGCTCAATTTCTAGGATGGAAGGAAAGAAAAAGAAGGTAGAGGAATAAAGGGGAGAGCCAGAGCTCCCAGACCCTTATAGCACTGCTGTGGACCTTCGTGTTGATGCGCTTCCAATGAGCTTCCGATAGCAAATGGGTTGAGGAATGGGTTTGAACCTCCAAAGCTTGGAAGCTAGAAGGTAGGAGAAGAAGGCTAAGGCCTAGTTCTAGCCAAATCTAAGGGTTTGATGATGGAAAATGGGATCTAGAAGGGTGAACTAAGTTATGAAATTTTGGAGGTTTAGTATTCAAAAGGGAAGAGGGAACTCTCTAGGATTTGCTATCTTTTGGAAAATTTTCATGCCCATAAGCAAGGGGGGGTGGCTCTCTATTTATAGAGTTGGATGGGATTAGTGAAGGGTTAAAAGGCTAATTGGGTTAGCAATTAGGTAATAGGGATCTAATATTTTCTAGGTTTTTGGGAGCTTAGATAGGTGGGAAATGGGTTTAATGGTAGATGATAGGGTGGGGCTTTAAATGTCTAAAGGGTTACAAATAGAACTAATGAGGGTGCAGGAGTCCTAAAGAAACCCACCCCAAACTTTGGGGTGGTCAACAAGTCAAACCTCAAATTCGAAATCTGGACATTTTCCCCAAAAAACACTATTCTTAAGCCTCGAGTGTATATTGTATATGCTAGGCTTGGGAATAGTGTTCCCTGAAAAAATAGGAAAGTCTGGGGCCCGTTCTGGTGCTCAATTCTGAAGGAAGAAGTCAATTTTTCCTAGCGTGTACAATATACACGCTAGTGTAATTTCCTGCATTTCTGCATAATTTTCAAACCATCATAACTTTTTATATACAACTCAGATCGAGGCGATTCTTGACTCGTTGGAAAGCTGGGAACATCCTCTTTCTAATGGTATAGGCTGTAGCTTTAGTGGAGGTTTATGTAAACCTTAGCTTTCATCTTTCCATTCACTTCTCAGGAGGGTTAAAAATGGGTTCGAGAAGGGTTCTATGGGTTAGGGTTCATTCCTAAGGGTCTGAGAAAAGTTTCTAAGGGTTTTGGGATGATTCCTAAGGGTTTGAGAGATGCTTTCAAAAGCTCGAGGGTACTCCTTGCTCGAAGTATGTGTCGATCGAGTCTTGAGCCAAATTTGGGTGTCTACACTCACAAATTTTGGTGAAACTAGCCTCAGGCAATCACCTGGCACAGTCAAGTCTCATCAGGTCTTAGTCAATAGTTTGACCAATACAAAAATTGAGGTACGGGTGTTACATAATCAAGCAAGGATTGTACCCACGCCCCGTTGGCCCAACAAAACCCTCATACTCGGTAAGGAAAGCTTAGGTACCCAGTGTAGAATAGGAACACTTTATTACCCTAGTTCCAAAAATCTTGCGAGATTGAGTACTCGTGCTATCGGCTTTTCAAAAAAAAAAATGTCTGGCATCAGAAAATTGAACTTTGATAGTAATGACTCATCCTCATGGGACTTCCATAATGATCCCAAGTATAATTAGGCCGTCTCAACAGATAGTCCAACATCGTAGTCAGGTAAATAAGGTCGGTGAAGGTGAAAAATCCCCCTTTACCAAACCTATCCCTGAAATCACTAGCCCTCTCACTTCCGAACCAACTTCGAAATTAATCCCCAGACCTGAACACACTATCGGACACATTGTCCCAATAATCTCACAACCGACTAATCTCTACACCTACTTCAAAGCATGAACTCATTATCGAACACATTACCCCACCAATCTTAGAACCAACTCTTGAACCAATCTCCACACCCATTTCAGAATTTGAACCCACTACCTAAATTATCTCCTCACAAACTTCAAAACTAATCCTTAAACCCGAATCTATTATGGAACATACTTCTAAACCATTCATTTCACTCACTCCAGAATCAACCACTGAACCTATCGATAAACTAATCCATGACTCTATTAATCCTCTCACTCTTAAATTAAAACAAGACTTAAATACAAACCCCTGAAACTCTAATTAATATCCAAATCGATATATCGCCAGATCCCCAAATCTCACCACAAGACAAACATAAAATCAAAATTATAACTAAGATTACCCCTGCCCCTGGGTTTAGGCTTCTATAGATCTCATGATCAAAGTTGTCGTAGAAGCCCAACCAGCAAAAATACCACAACATCAAACCTCTGATCGTTTTAAATTTAAACCTTGCAAGTGAACAAGTTTGAAATACTAGGGCGAGTACAAGTGTGTCGAACCACAAGGATTTGTCATTTATCTAGTCTAACCTCTGTATTATTTTAATAATTGTATAAAATTAAGTTTCCTAAATTAAAAATAAAAAGAAAACCTAAAATCAGTTTTGGATTAAGATATGAGAAGGCTGCCCGAGATCTCTCTTGGATCTCAGACTCATAAATAATAATCTCCTATTTCCTTTCTATTTTGAAACCCAGGTACCCCCGCTCTAGGCTACAAGCTCAATCACTTCGTATAAGAATTAGATCCTATTCATAGTCACGGACCAGTCCTTGGATATGATCTGCCTAATCACTAGCGATCTAAACATCAAAATATCATTGCACATAACCAACAAAAACTACCATACAAGGCCTAGTCCGTCGGTGAATATCCTATCTAATCCAACCCCAATCCCTACAAGGCCACTAGAATTAAACCTTTACAGTCACTCGTTCTCGATTATTCTCAGAACCTCAAACATGCAATTATACCATAAATAGAATTCAAAATAGTAAAAGAAATAGAATTTTATTAAATACATATCTAAAATTTACAAGAGATCCCAGCCTAGAATCGTTTAGCCTTGCATCGATCGGAGGATCTTTTTCATTGTTGAATCGATCTTCTCTCAATGATTACAGTCAATCTCAATCTCTTTCAGAACTTAAAACTAATCTTAAACCTACAAAATCTAACGCCAAAACTCTCTAGAAAAGTTATGCCAAAAGGATTCCTAAACCCAACCCTGGGGTCCTTATTTATAGATGTATAAGGCCCTAGAACAATTATACACGGCAAGTTACTCAAGAAATCCAAAGAAATTAGGTTTACAAAGAAGAATCTGGAGAGGATCTTGGTAGCCAGAAAAAATCCAGCTGGAAGAGCTGGATTTTCACGTGACAACAATATCTCGACCGCTCAACCTTCAGATCAGCTTCAGGTCGCCCCCCGCTATGTAGAAACTTAATTCTCGACCAGTCGAATTGAGCTTGACCAGTCCAAAGCTTTAGTCTTCTTCTTTCTTTTGATTTCAGACTCAGCCGGTCGGATTGAGCTTGACCGGTCAGAATTATATATAAAAGAGATATACAAATCTCTATTCTGCCTCGACCGATCGAGATGAACTCGACCGGTCCACTTTGGTTCTTCTTTCTTCTCTCTTTTCTCTCTCGGGCAGCTTTCTGCTGAGCGATCTCAACTGGTCAAGATTTCCATCTCGATTGGTCGAAATGACCTTTCTATGCATTTCTTCACTGATTTCCCTTGAGTTGCTTGCCAATGCTTTGGGTTTGTTGTTTTAACCAATTTTACGTTAATCCGACCTTTGAACCTGTTGCAACACAACACCAACTAAAAGCGCACATTAGTAGTTAAGCGATGGCTAACAAGGCCGAGATTTGGGTATAGATTGTACTAATTTGGAGACTGATCACACCCCCAAACCTCAACTTTGCTAGTCCTTAAGCAAAGGCAACATTAAAAACATAACCCAAAAGCAAAACTAAAAGTAGCCTAATAATGTACAAGCTAGTCTATAAAATAAAAGCTACTTCCATAGGGAGCACGATTGCATTTAGCATATGCAACAAGCCTTTAAACCCCAAGATGATCCCTAATGGATGAGTTGTGTCTCCTGAGGGTTTATGGTGAAGACACCCACAAACTTCCAAAACAGTTTTTGAAACCATCGGCAAAATGAGTTTTCTAAAATCGGTTTTCATAATGTATATACTTTTGAAAATAAAAAACCATTAGTTGGTTCAACATGCAAGTTTTCATTCTCAAATACCGATGCCATGTTGATTTTATTGTTGCTTATTCACACCAACCTAATGCTCCGATCCTTAGATAAATCTCTCATTCATGCTCAGAGTGTCGTGTGTGCATTCACCAATGCTCAAATCTTTCTATCGCGAGATTAGCCCAAACAAGGAATCATCGGATCCCAAGTCTCGACTCAATCCTCACGTTAGGTATGCACTCAAAACAAACTCGATCCGATAAATGGTTCACTTTTTCACACTCATGTGAGGAGGAATTACAATGCAAATAAAAAACTCTCACACGATACAAGAAATACGGTGCATCAAAGAATTAAAAAGAAATCTCATAGTAAAGAATGCTTGTATCCTAAGCACGTCATACCAAGCACCATAGACATTGCATGATCACTCCCTACAAGGCATTTACCAATCGAGATTGGATCAAGAGGTCTTTTTCTGGGTTGTAATAGGGCTCGGGTAATGGTTTTAAGAAAGAAGGGGAAATTCGGGCTCAAATTTCTCTGTGAAACTGGAAAAGAAAGTACTTTAATTTTTTTCTGATTTTCTACTCTTCCTTTTTCAATCTTCTCAAAATTTCTCTTTTTCTTTTTTTTTTCTTCACTTTCTCCTCGTTCTAGTCCTTTTCTTTTTGAAGTTACATCATATTTTTTTTTCTTCATTTTTCTACCTTTTTCACAATTTTTTTCTCACTTTTTTTTTCATTTTTCATTTTTTCTATTTCCCTTTTCACAAATGATTTTCTGTCATATGATCCCTGCAAACACCACTACCATGGCGCTTCACTTACTCTCTTACTCTCATCCCTCTTTCCCAATTTCTCAGAGATTGAAGGGTAAGGCTTGAATTTTCAGAAATGGTATCGGGGTATGGTTAACATGACTTATCAAGAAACATATAAAGGCAAAATTTTATATCAAGCTCAAAAAGGGTACTAAAAGGTAAATCTATATGAGGTGGGGCATTTTAGGCATAAGCGAGCCAAAGATAGCCTTCTATCATTTCCTCACAAGGTGGTAACGATGCTTATTTACTTCAAGTTAGAGTGTAATGTGTTCTAGTACGATGATACAAAGCAAAGCAAAGTAAACAAGCCAAGATACAGTGTATGAGATTTACAAATAAGCACGAATTCAACAAAATACTCCGAGTTTATTTAGACTCATCAAAAATGGGAAAATAGATCTAAAGCTCATAGGGTGTAGTCGTTCCTAGGATCGTAAAATTCAAATTTAAACTAATCCTTTGATTTCTGGACCTAAGCATGGTAAAAGTGCAAAAAATTTCTAAGCGTGAAATTCAGACCAATCCTTAAATGTTTACATTGGAATTAGTAACAACAGTCCTAAGATGACATTAATATTTTCAAAATAGAACTCACATGCATCAGTGACTACAGTTTGATCACTAAGATAGAATAAACAATTATGTTCAAAAACTATATACAATTAAGGTGTTGAGGGTGTATTTAAACAGTGGTCAAATATAAAATGCAAAAATTTAGAACATAAACTATGCAATAAGTACAACACCCCTAAACCTGAATGGTGCAATTCCCTCATTACACAAAATAGTAAACTTGAAAAATAGCAAGAAGGCAACTAGAAAAAAATGTATCAACTCAACACAAGCACCAATGATGACTACCTAACATCCCTTACGCTTCCAGGGAGATGAAGGAGGAGGAGGCGGAGGTAGAGAGACTCCCTTCCCAAGAGAGTAAGGAGGTGCTCCACCCAAATCAGCGCCATCGGCATCAAGGACAATGGGAGATAATCGGTTACTCATGTTATTCATTTCTTTCTCCCACTGTGCTTGTGCGTCTGCATGTTCTTTTACAGCTGCCACATGAGATTTGGCATCCACTTCGCGGAAATACCTCTTATAATTCCATCGAAGATTCATCACCTCATAATCTTCTTTCAGTGTAAACCAATTATGCTTAAGAGAAATTGTCATTGATCGTTTGGCCACTAATGCGGCATTAGATCGATTAAGTTCCTCCTCAAGGGCATTAGTATACATGCCCAAAGCATGGACGAAAGCGGCATTTACGATGACCTGGGATTGAGTAGGTTGCCCAGGTTGAAGGCTTGGATGCAACGAGGTCATGTGGACCCTCGCTACGTACAACCAAAGCTAAAGAGGTCCCATCAGTGGGCAACTCTGGTACATTCCCCTCTATGACTGGGAAAGAGAAGTTGGGCCCCTCGAAATCCATGGGCTCCAGAGCCATGCTGGCCACTAGATCTCCTAACGATGATGGGGGAGTTGGGCCAGCAGGCTCCATAGCCTGGGCCTTAGGTGGGGCTGTGTCCGAACCCTCCTCGATGAAGGGCTCATCAGATGATGGTGGGGGAGGTGTAAAAGATATAGGCTGGGCAAATGACGATATGGGTATGGTGGTACTGGCAGCCCCAATAGCAGATCCAGCAAGGTCGGGGACAGAGACTACCGGAGCCTCTATCAGAGGTGTTCCCGTAGAGGAAACCATAGCAGCATGCTCTGTGTTAGTTTATTATTTTTGTTGTTCTTTTTTATAGAAAAATGATTAAAATACAACAGAAGTAAAGAATGGTAACAATAGATCTAAAAGGGGAATCAAAAAAATTGAAATAAGAACACGCAGCACAAAATAACCACAGTCCTGCATGATCCATGGTTGTTGTAGCAAGTTTTGATAAGTAAAGGTTGTCCCACAGGGATTTTTTATCTAAAAACTATAGTAAATCTCAAGATCTGCTACAAATCTGGCAGCTCTAACCTAAACTATCCTAAACTAGGGAAGCAAAGGTAAAGAGAGGTGGTTTTTGGGTGTCACTAAACTAAAAACATAAATAAAAATAAAAATAGCAATAAAAGAAAGGGGGTTTACAAAGGGATAGAAATGGGTTGGTAAAATAAACAGAAAATGAGTGAGAAGTAGCTAGGGATTGATTTTTACTAAAAAAGGTATGGCAAAAACAGAGTAAGAGTGGGATCTGTAGCAGTCCTTCATTTGGCTACAAGCTCAAATGCAAGGAAGAAGAATCCAACCCAACCCTGAGATATGGACTAGTCCTAGGGCTATATCTTGTCCACTTGAATGGTTATAGGATATCCCATGGATATACTCCAGTCATGGGGTTAAAAACTAGAATAGGAAAACCACTACAACCACTATGTTAGCAAGGCTACAGGCTCATGCAACCATAGGTGCAAAAAATCTATAAAGATCTAAATGCAAAACACAAGAATTTACAGATTTAATGGAACAACAAACTCAGGTATTCATTGCATAAAAAAAACCTACAATGTTTGGCCCTCAAGTCTGTAGTCTCTGTAAGACTCCAACCCTTTACAATGCTCTCACATAGCCCTTTTACAGCTTGAATCAACCCTAACTATTACAGAGACTTAGCCAGACATGTTGAGTTAAGGAAAGAAGAAAACAAAAAGATGACCTAACCCTAAAAATGAACTAAGGCAAAGAATGTCCTGGCAGCTCCCTTGCATCAATTGCTTTTTTTGCCTGCTTACATGGCTTTTATACAATCCCTAAAGTAGCTTTTTGCCCTGGTCAATCAGAGAAGAGGGGAATCAAATTAGTTGGGATCTAGTGATGTGCTTATTCTCAGCCAAGCATTGCCCCGAGTTGTGGGGAAAAGCACAACACACTTGGAAAGGGTGCCATGTGATGTGGAGGTTCTAAAAATACCCCTGAGGTCTGAAATGAATGCTGAAACCCGAGCTTCGATAGGTTGGAGTCCTCTGCATGAAGAACTCGAGCAGTTCTGAAGGTAGCTTGAGTGGATGGAGCTTCAGAATGTGTAACTCGAGGGGTGCTCGATAGGTTAAATGCTGTAAAAGACAGCTCGTGAGGTTGGCTGCTGGAAGGTTTAGATCTATTTGAGTTGTTCTCGACAGGCTGTATTACTTCTGTCTTTAACTACTCGAGAGGTTAGATGCTTCTGTATATAGCTCAAGTGGATAGCTTCTGGTTGACAGGTTAGAGTTCTGCATCCACTCTACTATCTTCAACATCTTCTCCTGTACCTTTTGAAATCTCAGAGTGAGGGTAAGGCTGAATCAGGTCAATGAGGTTTAGGTTTAATTACTCTGGTGTTTGTAAAAGAAAAATAGATTTTTAAGGCTCAAACAGTGTAAATAAAGGGCAGTTCAATGGGTAGGAATTTCAGGCTCAAACTGTCCAAATGAAGGCCTTAAATCACATCCTTACTGTTATGAGTACTACTAAACAGCTTCAATTTAGGGTGCCTAACTTCTAGTGAAGAGATATTGATTCAATCATTCCTTAGAGCAAAAAAAACTCGTCAAAGGAAATTTGATAGGCCCAAATATCACTGTGTATAGTCTTTAAATGAACTCATGGGGTATATCCTTACCTTTTTCTCTCATTTCAAGTTTACTAAGTACTAATTGTGAAAAAATTTCTTGATGCTTACTTCATTGAAGTGTTCAATTTTCAAAGGATTTCAGTTTTAAAATGTCTGCGATACATATTTAATTTCCTCTTTTTCAATTGGTTAAGTGGGAATTAATTTTATTTATTTCAATCTAACTAACACTGCTACACTAAGTTTAACTATTTCATTGGTCTACCCTGCCATACCCCCAAACCTAAGAAAAATAGTGTCCTTATGGTTTCAATAGACTTGTATGCAGGGGCAACAAGGTATAACAGAAAATAACAAAATACAGCAAAAAATTAATATTAACAACAATTAATAGAAAATAAAAAAAAAATTAACTAAGGTAATGCTGGTTGGCACATAAAGAAAAAGAAAATTTTATTCACACACTTTAATATTATACAAAGGAGAACTTGGTACAAAATTACAACTACAAAAGACATACACAATTACAAAAACTCCTAAAAGCATGAAATACAGAAAAACATCTACAAAATAACTACAACAAAATTGCACAGATGGTCTGAATCAGAATCAGAATCTAGATCAATGGGATTC
Source organism: Chloranthus sessilifolius (assembly GCA_021018995.1). Classification (NCBI taxonomy): domain Eukaryota; kingdom Viridiplantae; phylum Streptophyta; class Magnoliopsida; order Chloranthales; family Chloranthaceae; genus Chloranthus; species Chloranthus sessilifolius. The sequence goes on along the minus strand of CM037587.1, from coordinate 16,657,007 downwards.
CCTGCAGTCTTCTCCTTTCCTTTCTTGATATTCTCAGCCTTTGCAACACCAGCCTTTGTTCTTGAAGTAGTTGGCTTTCTCTGTTTGGTGCTGCTCTTCTTCTCTTGAGGCTCCTAAATTGAAATGCCTTTAATTGCTGCTTGAGGCACTATATCTTTGGGACCCATAGATGAGACAGTGGTTGTTAATGTTTCAACCAGCTTGGAGTAGTGGTTGGCCCTCTATTCATAGATCTTGTACACAGCCACAACAGTGTCCAACTTCTTTTGCATGGCCCTCATCTCCTTCAGATGATCAAATATCACTGCTTCCAAAGTCCTCCAATAAAGAGGCTTCATGAGGGCTAGTTGATCCTCACAAGTCTGCAGGACAGAATTGCTCACATAGTCTACCAGCACACTCACATCCTTAGCCATATAAGCATTAGCATTCATAAAGGCAGTGAGGGTGGGTGCTGAAGGTCCTGGAAGTTGGTAAGTTGGGACAATGGTCCAGTTGAAAGGATCATTAACAGAAGTGGAGATCACAACAAGCTCAATACAAGGTTGGGTAGATGGGGAGGGACTGGATGGTAGGCCAAGGGTCAACTCTTCCTCAGTGGTTTCAGTTTGGGTGAAGGTTGAGGATTTTGAAAGGGGGACTATAGCTAGCTCTTTATTTTTAAAGTTAGTTTGTGTGGCAACATCAACTGTTGCCATAGATGTAGAAGGCTACAGGCATGGAGGAGGGGTAGGTAAAGGAGTAGGTGTGGGTGGTGGGATAAAAGTTTGAAGGGTGGATTGGATAGAGTTAAGGCTTGTTTGGATGTTGACTTGGTTTTCTGTGTTGGTATGAATTTGGGATTGGAGAGAGGTTAGGAGGGTAATAATCTAGGTTAAAGGGTCTAGTATGGTTGGGGTTACAGGTTGGGTGGGGGGATTGGTTGGAATGGTGAGGTAGAGGCATGGTTAAATGGGTATGGGGAGTCAGGGAGAGGGGTGTACTCATGCCTAATATCCCCCACAATGGAGTCTATCAGGGTTGAGCACCCCTTTGTTGTGCAATGGTCTTGGGTCATATGGAATTGGTCTTGGTTAGGTGAAAATGGAGGGGAATGGATAGGAGAGGGAATTGGGTCAATAGGCTCCATGGGGTTAGTTGGTTCAATGTCAGTAGCCATTGGCTCACTGTCATCATCAGTAAAAAGTGAAGGTGGGTCAGGTGTTGGGCTTGGTATGTCAGTGGGTATGGGAATGGATGAGGTTGGTTCTATGGTTGGGTGATGGGTTTTCTTCTTGTATGTTATGTGGATTGGAGGTGTGGGAAGGTTGAATGAAAAAAGGATAGGAGGAGTTGGAGCTGACACTGTGGTGGAAGTAGTGGTAGAGGGTGGTGGAGGTGGTGATATTGGAATGGTAGGTATGGATGGACTGGTATGTAGGGCAGGAGGTGGAGGAATTGTGGAGGGTAGGAGGTGGATTGGAGGTGTAGGAAGGTTGAATGAAAAAAGGATAGGAGGAGTTGGAGCTGACACTGTGGTGGAAGTAGTGGTAGAGGGTGGTGGAGGTGGTGATATTGGAATGGCAGGTATGGATGGACTGGTATGTAGGGTAGGAGGTGGAGGAATTGTGGAGGGTGGTACTGGTGTTGAGATAACTGGTGAGGGTGCTACAGTGGTGACTGCCAGAGAAGTGGCTGTAGTAGTGGTGGCTGAAGAGGCTTCTGTAGGAATGGCTGCTGTTGGCTCTTTCTTCTTTTTATTGTTCATCAATGTCATACTGATGCTCCACTACTTCTTTCCAAATATAACAGGTGGCAGCTCATCAGTGGGCTCCCCCATTTTCCAAATATATCCTCCCTTCTTAAGCAAGGCTGTGATCAGCCTGTTGTAGGGTAGACCTTGCAGTTTCTACTTCTTCTGTACTTTGCCATGATGTCCTCCATCCCTTCAAATATCAGCTTGGCAATATTAAAGAAATGCCCCTTGGAGAAGGAGTACAAGGCATCTATAATTGAGTGCCTCCTTTCCTGTTGATGACCAGCCACAAAGTTGTTCTTCCTGAATACATTGTCCATAAAAAGCAAATTGGGGCTGAAATCACTTCTCATTACTGAGTCCCTAGATGCCTTCTTCCCTTGAGTTAATTGTTGGGCAATCACTATAATTGAGGCACTGATTGGAGCTCCCAAGTTACAGAATGGGTCATATGATGTTGGGATGCCCAATACCTGTGCAATGTCAGTTGGGTCCACAACTGCTTCAAAATCATCAATGAGGATTACCATCACAGGATCCTCCTCATTTGGTCCTCCTCCAGATTCTTTCATTCTGATATTTTGTTATCATAGCCTCACCAATCTAGGGTAGATAAGTTCTTCCAGAGGCTTTAGTAATGAATCCAGAGAGGCCTTAGTCAAGAACTCTATGGCTTCCTTAGCCGGGTCTTCCTTAGTCAAGAATGCCTTATCAAAGGCTGTCTCTGGTACCAAGCTGAGGGCAGACACAAATTCATTTGGGGTAGTGAATGGGTCAACTTCATGGCTACTCCTTTACCCTTCTGCTTTTTAGATTTGGCAGGCTTAAGCTCTTGGGTGGTAGCTCTGGATTTTTTCTTTGGGCCAGCTGAGTCACTCAAAACAGCCTTTCTCTTAGGGTTTGCCACAGGAGCTTCAGGGCCTGAGGATGAGGCTATCCTCTGAGATTTTCTAGTTGGAGTAGGGAGGTGGGTTTGGGTAGGTCTAAGGAGGTCAATTAGGGTTTCTCCAAAATTTGTACTATCAGCCATGAAACCCTAATTTCTATCCACTAAATTGAAACCCTAGGTTTCCCACAAACTCAATAGACACTCAATCCACTAAATGGGGATGAAAAAGCAACCAATCCCCAACTAAAATGACTCAATCCAATAAAAATATTCAAAAAAATGAAGAGACTGAGAAGAAACAAACTTGCAAACTTACCCCAAAACTAGGGTATTGTTGAGGATAGTGCACAGTGAATCAAATCCAAAGCTTCCAGGTGCAAAATGAATGGCTTGAGTAGCTTAACAAAATGGCAGAGGCAATGGGTAAATGGTGGAGTAGATGGTGCAGATAAGAAGGATGAAGAAAATTTGGGTCGGGTGTTTGTGCTCAAGTGTTTTAGCAAGAAGATAGGAATGAGAGAGTGCACTACCCGACAGGTTTAAAACCTAAATACCCAAGCTTCGAGAGGCTAGGTGCTCAGAACAAAACAACTTGAGAGGATCTCGAGCAAATGGCAGTTATGCACTTTAGCCTGTCGAACTTATATGTTGAAAATAAGATCTGCACAAGAGGCTAGGTCTTTCAGCACAAACAGCTCGAGAGGTTCTCGAGCAGATTAAATTTATGCAATTTAACCTGTTGAGCTGTGTGTTTGCTTTAGGTAAAGTGTCTCGAGAGGTTGTTTTGTAGTGCAAGAACCTCTTGAGAAAGCCAAAAACACATTAAAATGTCTCGAGAGGATGCCTGAAGGCTCCTGATCCTCTCGAGAAGGCTAAAAACAACCCAGTTTAGATTTATGCTAACAGGCACACTCTCAAACATCAAAGATCAATGATTCCTAATGCTAAACACATACATCCACACACAATAGCACATCATAACATTGCACACATCAAGATTCATAAAAACAGCCTACAGAATTATTGCATTTACAGAAATTTAAAACACAAACAGCAATGATGCACAAGTTACAATGCTGGAGATCACTCATCAATGGGAGGTTCTTAGAAGTGAATGGTTTCAGAGGGCTCCACTATATTCTCAACACAAAGTTTGAGCCTCTGACCATTTACTTTCATGACCCTTCCAGAAGTAGGGTCCATGATCTCAATAGCACCAGATGGGAATGCATGAATTATAGTAAAAGGACTATCCCATCTAGATGTTAACTTGCCTCGAAAGAACTTTAGCTTTGAGTTAAAAAGCCATACCTTAGCTCCATCAAAAAAGTCCTTCCTTAGAAGGTTCTTGTCAAAGAAGGCCTTGGCTTTTTCCTTGTAAATTCTTAAATTTGAATAGGCATCCAGCCTTATTTCTTTAAGCTTAGACAATTGTAGTTTCCTGTTAAAACTAGCAGAAGTTAGATCCATGTTTAGACTTTTAATGGCCCAATACGCCCTGTGCTCTAACTCTACTGAGAGATGGCAAGCTTTGCCATAAACCAGTTTGAATGGGGACATCCCAATAGGGATCTTATAGGTTGTCCTATAAGCCCACAATGCATCAGTCAATTTCAAGGACCAATCCTTCCTATCTATCCTGACTGTTTTCTCTAGAATATGCTTGATTTCTCTATTAGAAATCTCCACCTGCCCACTGGTCTGTGGGTGGTATGGAGTAGCAATTCTATGAGTAACAAAATACTTTTTGTGCACGCTTTCAAAGTGTTTGTTACAGAAATGGCTCGCCTATCACTGATGATGGCTTTAGGGATGCCAAATCTGGAGAATATATTTTTTTTTACAAATCTTAGGACAACTCTGTGATCATTTGTCCTTGTGTTAATAGCTTCCACCCATTTGGAAACATAGTCAATAGCCACAAGGATGAAATTAAAACTCATTGAAGGAGGGAAAGGACCCATGAAATCTATCCCCCAGACATCAAATAGCTCAACAACAATGATGGGGTGCAATGGCATTGAATCCCTTTTTGATATAGCCCCCAACCTTTGACATCTCATGCAGGCCTTACAGTGCTCAAAAGCATCCTTGAACAAGGATTGCCAATAGAAACCACGCTACAGCACCTTAGCTGCTGCCTTTTTCCTTCCAAAGTGACCTCCATAGGCATTTTCATGGCACATGGTCAGAATACTATGAACTTCATTGTCAGGGACACACTCTTTGATCACTTGGTCTGTACAATATTTATAGAGGTAAGGATCCTCCCAGAAAAAATACTTGACTTGTGAAAAGAATAAGTCTTTGTCCATCTTGGACCAGTGAGAAGGGAACCTACCTATAGCAAGGTAATTTACAATATTTGCAAACCAGGGTAAACTTGACTTTATGGAAAATAATTGCTCATTAGGGAATGAATCCTTAAGCGGTGTTTCAATACTTTCATCAATCACAATCCAAGATAAGTGATCAGCTACCACATTCTCTACTCCTTTCTTGTCCTTGATCTCGAGATCAAACTTCTGTAGGAGTAAGATCCATCGGATCAACCTAGGTTTTGTATCTTTCTTGGCCAGCAAGAATTTCGAGGCAGAGTGGTCAGTAAAAATAATGATTTTAGACTCTAGTAAATAAGATCTAAACTTGTCCAAGGCAAATACTACAGCCAGAAACTCTTTCTCAGTGATTGTATAATTCAACTAAGCTTCTGTTAGTGTTTTGCTAGCAACACAGGGTAGTTTCTCTCTTCTCTGTCCTAAAATAGCTCCAACAATAAAATCAGATGCATCACACATCAGTTCAAAGGGTGGGACATAATTAGGGGCCTGGATCACAGGGGCAGAGGTCAAACATTTCTTCAATATCTCAAATACACTCAGACATTTAGGAACAAACACAAAAGGTACATCTTGACAAAGCAAGTGATACAATGGTTTGGAGATCTTATTGAAGTCTTTAATGAACCTTCTATAAAAACCAGCATATCCTAAAAATGATTTGACTTGCTAGATGGTTTTTGGTGGGGGTAAGTCTGAAATCAGGTCAATCTTTGCCCTGTCAACCTCTATTCCCTTCTGGGATAACACATGACCAAGGACAATTCCTTGGGTGACTATGAAATGGCTTTTCTCCCAGCTTAAAACCAAATTAGTTTCTTCACACCTTCGAAGTACAAGACAGAGGTGATGCAAACATTGGCTAAAAATATATCAATCATAGTAGAAAATATGACATACATGCACCTTTGGAAGGTGGCAGGAGCATTGCATAGTCCAAATGGCATCCTTCGATAGGCAAAGGTGCCAAATGGGCAAGTGAAAGTTGTCTTTTTCTGGTCTTGAGGATACACTGGTATCTGGTTATAATCAAAATATCTATCAAGAAAGCAGTAATAAGCTTTGCCTATCAACTTATCCAAAATCTGATCAATAAAAGGCAAAGGGAAGTGGTTTTTTCTGGTCTTAGAGTTTTTTCCTATAATCTATGTAAACTCTCCAACCAGTGGTCTCTCTAGTTGACATTAACTCTTCAGGCTCATTAGGGATTACTATGATGCCAGATTTCATGGGAACCACCTGGATAGGTGATACCCATTCAGAATCAGAAATATGGTAAATGACTCTAGCATCCAGTAATTTGACAATTTCTTTCATGACTACTTCCTGCATGTGAGGGTTCAACTTTTTTTATATTTCCCTAGTTTTGTGCATGCAAACAGATGGATCAATTCCTCCCAAATTAGCAATTGTCCATCCAATGGCTTTCTTATGTTTATGAGGACACAAAGTAATTCCTCCTCCTGTTCCATTGTGAGAGTAGAGGAGATAATTACTGGCAGCTTCTCATTATGCCCTAAGAAAGCAAATTTCAAAGATTCTGGTAGCTATTTCAGCTCCAGATCTGGTGGACTCTCAACTGAAGGCAGCAAAAGTGCCTTAGAGGGTTGAAGGAGGGTAGCAAGGTAAGTTTCTATGTGGAGTGCTGCACTGCCCCCATTGAAGAATCCAATGTGTCCTTTTCTTCAGCAGCATGAATGGGGGCCTCCTTCTCAATCACCTTAGTCCACACTTCCTCAAAATCATCTAACACCACATCTCATGCCAACAGTTGGGGTAAGGTCTCTTTCACTAGTTCATCAATAACATCCATAGAAAAATAATCCTCATTCTCACAATGAGGCTGGTTGGCTGCATTATAGACATTCAGCCTAACTTTCATATTTCCGAAAGTGACTTCCATCACTCCAGACCTGCATTGAATGCAAGCATTGGTAGTGGCCAGAAATGGCCTGCCCAGTAGGACAGGCATTGGAGTGTTGTATTTGGTAGGTTCCATGTCTAAAACTAAGAAGTCAGCAGGGTAGAAAAATTTATCTACCCCTAGCAGTACATTCTCAACAATGCCCATGGGTTTTCTCTCAGATCTATCAGCCAATTGTAGCACCATAGGTGTGAGCTTCAATTCCCCCAAACCTAGCTTCTCATACACTGAGTATGGAAGCAAGTTGACACTAGCACCTAAATCCAAGAGGGCTCTCCCTATAGTGTGGTCACCTATGATACAGGGGATGGTAGGTACCCCTGGGTCTTCGAGTTTGGCTGGTGTGGCAATGGACAAAACAGGTTGTACTTTCTCAACAGCAAATTTTTTTTTAGACAAGTGGATCCTAGCTTTTCTCTTTTGAGTGCATAAGTCCTTTAGGAACTTAGCATAGGCTGGGACTTTTTTAATTGGATCAAGAAAAAGCAAATTAATTTTTACGCGCTTGAAGGTGTCCATCATTTCCTCCATTCTGGCATTCCCCATATCCAAAGGAGAAGGGCCTTTAAAAGCTTGAGGAAATGGCAGATGAGGCACTGCTGGTACCCCTTCGCTGGCCTAACATCCACATCACTATTTTTGTTCTTTTTCTTTTTTTCCTGTTGGGACTCAACAACAGCCCCATTATTTTCCTCCTGCTATTCAACAGCTAGAACTGAGTTTTCCTTCTCTGCACACCTTTGCACATCAGCACTTACTTGATTATCCACCACCCTACCACTCCTAAAGGTTGTGATGGCCTTAGCTTTCTCATGAGTTGAAGAAGCTTAACCAATCATGTACTATCCCTTGGGATTGGTCATTGTCTGGATTGGAAGCCTGCCCTCTTCCCTTTTTGTCAGAGCATTGGACAATTGACCCAGTTGGTCTTCTATTTTTTTAATACTTTGACTGTGGGAATTCACAGTCAGTGACAGAGAGTTAAGGTTTGCAATGAAGACAAAACTTGATCCTCAAAAGGGTGCTCTAGGTTGTGGTGGAGGTAAGGTCAACTTATTTGGCTGTGCTACAGACTGTGAAAATTGCTGTCTTGGAACATAACCTTGATTGTACTACTGTGCGGGTCTATAGGGAACTGCCTGCTGCTACTAGGGTTGGTGAAAATTATCCTCTCTCCACCTCAAATTAGGGTGGTTCCTTCAAGGATACCCAGCAGGCTATTGTTCATATGATTGGGCAGCATTGGCATGCTCTATTACTAATTCAGGATATTGACTAGCAGAGGGATACTCTAGCAAGGAGTGTGTAGGTGATTGGCATATCAGACATGCCTCTCCAAGATTTGCAGCAGTTTGGGGCTGTAACACATCAACACTTTGTCAAATTTCTGAGACAAACTGTCCACTTTTCTCTCAAGGTCATTGTACACATTTAATTCATACAGTTTTCCTTTAGAAGTGGGGTATTTTGCAGCTCTAATAGGAGGCTCAATGTCATTTCTTGACAGAGTCTCTTGCTACATAGAGTTTTCACTAATAATATCAAACAGATCTCAAGCTTCTTCATCAGTCTTGCTGAGGTAAGTGCCACCACATGATGCATCCATCATATCTCTACTTTTAGAATCAATTCCCTAGTAGAAGCTTTGCACAAGCTGCCACGTGAGAATTTGGTGGTGTGGGCATTGTCTCATCAATTCCTTAAATCTTTCCCATGCTTCATGGAAGTCTTCAGTTGGGAACTGAGCAAAAGAAATGATGCTCTTCCTCAACTGACTAGTCATACTCATGGGAAAAAATTTAGCCAAGAATTGGCACTGTAGGGCATTCCAAGATGTTATGCTATTTGTTGGGAGCATATTAAGCCAATTTCTAACTTTATCCTTTAGTAAAAAAGAAAAAAGCCTCATTTTAGTGGCTTCATCTCTCAGGCCAGTAATTTTAAATGTAGTGCATAAGGAAAGAAACTCATCAATGTGCTTGTAAGGATCCTCTTTACTTAACCCATAAAATGATGGTAACATTTGGATGGTCTGAGGTTTAATCTCATAATTACCTTCAAAAGTAGGGAATTGAATGTAGAAGAGGGACATATATTCCCCTGGTACATAGTAATCCCTAAAGGGTCTAGGTTGCTCTCCCATCTCAAATGTTTCTACAGGTTCAGTATGGTTCTGTGCTGATTGCCTAAGTCTAAGGACTCTCTCTATTTCAGGATTCAAAGGCCCAATATCAGGGTGAAGGGACCTTCTACCAAACACACAACACACACAATAAGGAAAAAGACTACTTACAGCTGTCAAGAATAAATAAAAATGCTAAATACTACTACTGAAATTAAAGAAAACATAAATGAAATTAGAACAAGGGAGAAAGAGATACAAACTAAGGCAAGTTTTGCTCCAGCTGCAAGCTATTCTCTCCCCTATGTGCTACTGCTCCAGGTCTACAAAAATCCAAAAATGACAGCAGTAATTTATTCAAACACTAAACATGCAACAAACTAATCTAAAGGAAAACATAAAGAAAAACTCAGATCTACTACTTAGATCAAAGATCCCCGACAGCAGTGCCAAAAACTTGTTAGTTTATTATTTTTGTTGTTCTTTATTATAGAAAAATGGTTAAAATACATCAGGAGTAAAGAATGGTAAAAACATATCTAAAAGGGGGAATGAAAAAAAATTTAAATCAAAATACACAACACAAAACAACCACACTCCTGTAGCAGATCTGGAGATTTACTATAGTTTTTAGATCAAAAATTCCTAAACTAAACTCCTGCAGCTCTAACCTAAACTATCCTAAACTAGGGAAGCAAAGGTAAAGAGAGGGGTTTTTTGGGTGTCACTAAACTAAAAACATAAATAAAAATAAAAGCAACAATAAAAGAAAGGGGGTTTAGAGAGGAATGGAAATGGGTTGGTAAAATAAACAGAAAATAGGTGAGAAGTAAGTAGCTAGGGATTGATTTTTACTGAAAAAGGCATGGCAAAACAGTGTAAGATGGATTTGCAGCAGTCTTTCATTTGGCTACAAGGTCAAATGCAAGGAAGAAGAATCCAACCCAACCCTGAGATATGGACTAGTCCTAGGGCTATATCATGCCCACTTGAATGGTCACAGGATATCCCATGGATATACTCCAGTCATGGGGGTTAAAAGCTAGAATATGAAAATCACTGCAACCACTATGTTTGCAAGGCTACAAGATCATGCAACCATAGGTACAGAAAATCTATAAAGATATAAATGCAAAACACAAGAACTTACAGATTTAATGGAACAACAAACTCAGCTATTCATTGTATAAAAGAAACCTATAATGTTTGGCCCTCAAGTCTGCAGTCCCTACAAGACTTCAGGCCCTTTACAATGCTCTCACACAACCCTTTTACATCTTGAATCAACCCTAACTATTGCAGAGGCTTAGCCAAACATGCTGAGCTAAAGAAAGAAGAAAACAAAAAGATGACCTAACCCTAAAAATGAACTAAGGTAAAGAATGTCCTGGCGGCTCCGCTGCATTAGCTGCTTTTTCTGCTTGCTTACATGTCTTTTATACAATCCCTAAACTTGCTTTTTGCCTTGTCCAATCAAAGAAGAGGAGAATCAAATTAATTGGGATTTGCTGATGTGGCTTATTCTCAACCAAGCATTACCTCGAGTTGTGGGAAAAAGCACAACACACTTGGAAAGGTGTGCCATGAGATGTGGAGGTTCTAAAAATACCCCTGAGGTCTGAAATGAATGCTAGAACCTGAGCTTCGACAGGTTGGAGTCCTCTGTGTGAAGAACTCAAGCAGTTCTGAAGGTAGTTCGAGTGGATGGAGCATCAGAATGTGTAACTCGAGAGGTGCTCGATAGGTTAAATGCTACAGAAGACAGCTCATGAGGTTGGCTGCTGGAAGGTTCTGATCTGTTTGAGTTGTTCTCAACAGGCTGTATTACTTCTATCTTTAACTGCTTGAGAGGTTAGATGCTTCTGTATATAGTTTGAGTGGATAGCTTATGGTCGACAGGTTAGAGTTCTGCATCCACTCGACTGCTCGATAGCTTAAATGCTTCTACTGTGATATGCTCAAGATCTGCTCAAGCTGGAACTTCTGAAGGTGTAACTTCTCGACAAGCTTGAGAGGCTAAAAGGTAGCAGTCCTCAACTGCTCGACATATGATTGCTGAAGGCCAGGAACCACTCGAGACTACTCGAGAATTGCTTGATATTGAAGATTTGAAGGACTATCTGCTCAAGGCATCTCGAGATGCAGATTTGCTGCATGCATGATGTGCCCGAGAACTGCTCGACATTAATATGCTGAAGTCGTATCTGCTCGAGAACTACTCGAGCTGAGACTTCTGATCCTCTGCTGTTATGCATAGTCTGCTGCAGCACTCCAATGTGCTTGGATTCCACTTTTCTCTCTCTCCAGGACTTCTAGGGATCCAAGACATGCTAAATAGCCCCTATAGTGTAGACCACCATGGTTCAATCACTGCCTTTCCATCAGCTTCAAGGCTTAACTCCCATTTCTCTCTTCTTGGCATTCATTAAATGGATTGCTGCACTAAGCTATAGTTTATTGCTACTACAAAAACATACTCAAAGAGCAATTATTAAACAACTCTAAGGTCTAGTAAGGATTAGGGTAGGAGGTGAAAAGTGGCATAATTCAGTGAGCAGCACTCGGCAGTAGTGGGTCAGGCTTTCCTCCATTGACTTGCCTCATAGAGGTTTAGCAACGCCTTTAAGGTCGGCTCCTGTGGGTCGATCTTGTACCCCTGGTAGAGTAACAAGCGTGAGATCGCTCGCCCATACGGAAGCCTAAGTGAAGCAGTGTAGTATTGTGGTGGTGCTAGGTTTTTAAGGGTATCGAGAAACCCATAGAAAACCAGCTTTGACGGCTCAAGCCACAAGTCCTTTATGACGGTGTAAAGGACCTATAGAAGGTCCCCATGGCATTGGGTCTTGTGTAATATCGGGAATAGTGTTTTGTATAACACTACATCTGCAAAAAATAGGTCGGGTAGGAGGGCGGCACGGGTGGTATACAAGGGGCCAACTGGTGGCTTGTCGGAAATGACACGCACTAACCCCGGGGGTTAGGGTTTGGACCGGTCGAAAATGGGATTTCGACTGGTCTCAAGGCTTTATATAGCCCTGGAACTCTTGAATTCGACCGATTGAAATTCTAAGTGTGACAGCCCAGATTTCCTTACCACAAAACCCGGGCCATTAGATCACATTCTAGATCTGAACTATAGTATAATATGGTATCGAAGTGTTTACTTTGTTTCATGACAGCTCGATCTTTCCCAAAATTAAACGAATGGAAGGACCGAGCCATCAAGCGTTGGTAAGCATACAAGCGAACATAAACAAAGTGAGCAAGCAGATAGCAAAGCAAAAGAAAAAATCAAAATGGCAACATGCACTCAAGGCTATTCATCCACAGATAACAGAAACTATACAAAAGATTCACCGGTGAAGGCCATTCTTCACCTAAATAGTGGAGATAAAATACCATTGTATTCATTTAACAAATCACAATATACTATACTGTATGAAAAAATCCCAAAATATCCCAGCTCTCAAGCTTTCAACATGCCACAACTAACAATAGAACTCCTCGAGCAGTTCTTCCTCGTCCTCAGGAGTGTAATCCAGATCTTCCTCCTGCTCCTGATCTTTCTCAATATCAACTCCTGCAGCTGTGACATATAGTCGGGGAATGAGCTATAGTCCAAACTCAGTAGGGATAAAATAGTGCACAACTATATCTTATCATTCTATTGCATGGTGTTGACGCATAAGTAAAATAAGCAATTCCAAATTCAATTGGTATTGAAACGCATTGGCAATAAAACAAAGGCTTTAAATCATGATCTCAAAATATGTCATATCATGAATGCAAATAACGTACGAAATTATGCAATATCGGAGCAAGACAACGAAAATGAATTTCATAGCATATCAGGGAAGCAAGCGAATACGAGATGAAACACATGGATCATCGAGTCAGAGCATATCAAATCACATCATATAATCATATCTCAAAGAAATAGTGCAAGTATCTCATAGTGGGAATTGAGCAATCCGTAGCGGGCACAAGGTCATAACGCTGGGGACTCCACCCCTCTCACACTAATCATGTAATCAAGACAAGACTCATGGCAACGCATCCCGTAGCGGGAACTAAGCAGTCTGTAGCAGACATAAGGTCTCAACCCCGGGGACTTCACTCCTCTCATGGAGGTTCCACTCCTCATTTGCACATGATCTCGGAACATATCACGCTTACACACATCGGAAATTGGGAGTACATATATCGCACTGTCAAATTTGAATTCGAGGAATTGAACTTAACAGGTCAAATGCAATCAAGATGCCAAGTATGCAATGATAAAATCAAGTACGAAAATCAAATATTAACTATTCAAGTAGTTTCCAATTATACAATACATTGCTGAAAATACTATTCAAATACGATCGAGATTAATATAGCACCCCATAACAGAGTCAAACATATAATCTTGCAATGAGATTTCCCGACCTCAAGTGTCGAAATCTCGCGAACAAAGTCATATGATTCTAGGTTATTTCTCCCCCAAATGTCTCTTGTATTTGATCTAAACCATACCACGCACATGTACTAACTATCAGTGAATCATACGCATCAAACACAAGGCCTCACGAGGCATAAAAATGCACGAAACCAAAGTCGACAACCAGAGCACACCTCGCTACGGTGAAATACAGGGTCACCACGGCGAGGTCTACAGTGTTCCATGTGGCACCTAGTTTCTCACCACAGCGAGAAATACTAGAGCTACAATTGCCTGGTTTTTAGTGTAGTACTCGCCACGGCGAGTGCTTTAGGTGTTTTCTCACCGCGATGAGGTTACATGTCGCCACGGCGAGCTTTATCAACTCGCCACTAATTGGTTCTATTCCTTTAATTTCGAACCCACATTTTATGGTTTAGTCTTTATCCTAAAAGTGTAACAGAGTATATATCATTAATTTTACTAGATTTTGGGTCTCTAATATAGCTTGATCGCATGAATCATGATCCGAAGAATCAGGAATCGGAGAATTCAGTTCTTACGCTCTTCATGTGACCGATTCTCGACATTTCAAGGTATGCATTCACAGGATTTGACTCAATGGGGCCGAGTTTGGGAAAACCGAGTCCCCCAACACACGTTTGATCGTGCATGCACACAATTTGAGGCATCGGACCACAAATTTGGCTATGAAGCCTTTCGCATGCCCGATTCCCAAATTCATCGCATGAGATTCTAAATCATTTGTGAATCGATCCTAAATCTAGGAATTGAGATTTACATCATGTGGTGAGACGGATTACCGTTGAGTATTCTTCGCATGTGAAGTTTCCGAGCTGTTGCGTATAATTCCTCTGTTAGAGATGCATCTAATCGTTCCAATTCTTGATCATAGGAGTTTGCAGTTCAAGAACACATTATGACGATCGGTAATGGAATGATCTCTCTGTCCCGGTCGTTGGTTCTTGTTGACAGAATTGGAGAGGTCGACCGGTTTGGAGGTTTCTTCAAGGTGGGAGACGAGAGGAGAAAACAAGGATCTCCTTCCCTCTTTCTATCACAAACAAATCACATGCATAGCTTATGCGTGTGGGAGGTAGTTTTATAAGTTGGGTGCCAAATCAGGTGTAGATCCAGCACACATATATTTCGGTGTATGGTTCTTAATATAAGGCCACACATTTGGGTTTGTAAACCATGGCTCAGATTACTAATGGGTCCGGGTTCTTGGGCTTTTAACTAGCGGTTTGTTTTAAGGCCTTCATCATTAAGTCTTACCCAAATGGTCTTATTAACAATGGGGTCCGGTTCATATGGGTTATTAACTGATAGTCACTATTCTATGTACCGAACATTCAACCTCAATCCACATTGAAGCACACCAAGGTGCTCTCAAGATTAATGTATACTCGATACACGACTAAATCAATTGGGCCCTATTCTATAGATACCTAGTTCTCATTAATGATTTGGTTCACCTTCGTTATCGGGCGCACTTCGACTCAGGTCTCTAATACCAGTACCCATCCTGCGTACTCGGATTCGGGAAAATTGCAAGGTGTTACATCCTCCCCCCTTAATGAAATTTTTGTCCTCGAAAATTGACGACTGTACTAGGGGTATGGAAGCCGCCTCTGGACTATGTCTTCAAAGTGATATTCTACATGTCGTTAAAAGGCATGACGAAGGTGGATCACGGAATTTTGCTTATTCAGTTTCAATCTACCCTAGAACTAGGAGTTGTCATCAATGTGACCCTATTGCTAATGACAAAATTTCCATTTTTGATGAAATCCCTATTAATGTCACCTATATTTACCATGTGTAAGTAGGGGTTTATAAAGGAGTCCTATGCTTGGGTATATATTATCTACCAAATGTAACAGAAAGATTTCACTATAGTTGTAGAAATTTCACAGTAATATTTTTTTTTTTTTTTTTAAGCAGTTCTAAGCTATGCTAGAATTTGGGATTACAAGAGTTTCTACTTAGGATTCATCTATTCCACATATGTCCTCAAGACAGAGTAAAATTTATATTGAAAGTGTGATACTCATACATAATTTACCCTACAGCAAGTAGCATATGAATAATCATTCAATTAATCAAAATATTGGTTACCAAAGCAAGGAGTATATCAGGGTTTTGAGAGCTTACCATGCTACTCCACTAGTTGTTTTTCATGGTGTCGAGCTCCAGCCTCAGAGGGACCAGCCCTTGAATCAACTGTGTTCTTTGTGTAGTCTGAGACAAACTCACATGCGTGAGCTACAAATGGAGTGTAGGTAATCGGATATGCGTTCTCAATCAATTGGTTTAGGATTTCATCTTGGAAATCCAACCTTTGGTGCCTCAGATAGTTGTTTTGGTATAAAATTTCAAACTGCCTAAGGTTCTGTTGCTGCTGAGTCTCCAGCTGTCTAGAGATCTGGTGTTGTTGCACCTCCATTTGCCTAGTGAACTCGACCAATGTAAGGAGTTCACCATGCAGCATCTGTGGCTATTGGGGTTGAGCAGGCATGGGTTGCACCGCTCCGGGTGCATGCTGATCAGGATTCTCTTGTTGTGCACCCTTAGCCGGCTGTTGCAGATTCCAATTCCTAACACTTAACTGACATCTCTTTAAAATCAAACTCCATTGTTTTCTTGTAAATTCCTGAACATTATCGGTTCTAATTTCTTCACCCATCGATATCTCATACGGGTCCTCATTTTCATCATCTTCATGCCCCTCGAGAAGTTGAGATATGATGCAAGCATAAGGTAGGGCAGTCAAGGGCTTTAGGACGGTGCTCAGCGAGTGATCATTGGCATACTTCATGCCCTCATAGACAATGCAAGGCACACTGAACCATCTATCCTCGTGTAAGGCAAATAACGCCTGAAGCAAAATGTCTCGTCTCTCTCTCTCTCTCGTGTTGTAAGGGATACAAATTGTTTCAGAACACCACATCCAAAAATCACATGTGGTCTAGAAATTGGGTTCTAGTAATTGATTGGTTGGAGGCTTGAAGACCACCAGTCATTCTAGCAATAATGTGGTGAAACTTTGGGTCTTTAGGGCAGGGAGCTTGTAAGCCTTAGTTGTTGTCATAAATTGCCTGCAGCCCATGGCTGCGGCAATGTTGCGGAGGTCGATGCAAAAGGTTCGTCCATCGATCTCCGTAGTAAACAGCCCATCGGTGTCACCCTTCTTAAAGTTTTGGTAGAAGAGTTTTACCAGACGGGGGTAGAAATGTGGATGGGCGGGTTGCAACATGGGTTCGAACTTGGCACGCCTAATATAGTTTAATGACCAGGCGGTTGTATCATCGTTACCAAGGTCTCGGTCAAAAACCCACTCGGGTTCAAATGCCATAACCGCCCACCAGGCTACCGGCTATTCTTGGGTTGGTGGTGGAGGTTCTGAACTAGCCAGTGCTTTTCCCTTGGCACTAGCAGAGAGTTTCGAACTAGAAATCGGGATTTTGGTCGTGGTCTTCTTCTTTGATGCCATGTAGAAAAGAATTCGAGTGAAATAGAGGGCTTAGGGTTTGTTACCTCACGAAGTAGCTCAAATCGAGGAGAATCAGATTCAGCAAAGATTTGTGCACGTCGATCCTCAAGTTTTGAGAGCTTTGGCACGAGAAAACACCCTCTTTCAAGTGGAAATAGGTTCGATTCCACGCGGGAGAGGAGAAGAGCTAGGGTCCGAAGCTCCAAAAGTTTGAAAGTGATAATTTTAAGGGTTTTCGAGCCCATATATTCTTTTATCAGTTGCCGCAACGAGGCATGATCTAAAGATCTCACCGCGGAATGCTCCAATCTCACTGTAGCGAGGAATACAGAAATAGAATTTTTTTTCTGTTTTGGCTCGCAATACTGGGGAGATTTGGGTGGGTTGCACTCCAAACTTGTACTAGACATTTACAGTGTGTGCTAAGGCTAGTATGTATAGAATTTCGGGGTCATTTCATTTATGTGCTATGAGATTATGTAAGTGTTTGTAATTGTCCAAGTATTAGACATTTTCCTAATACATGAGCACTAAATACACATTGGACGTAATTTACTAACAGCTGATCAGTATACCTGTGAGTGACTGATATATATGTAATAGCGACATTAAGTCCTAGGCATACTACAAAGTTGTCATTGAACGTACATACTCAAAAATTTATTCGACCTTCAATATACTAATGTACTGTGAGTGACTCACCTCAGTCAAACAGTACCGGGTATTGTTCTTTGATTTCATCTTCGCATTCCCACATCGCTTCGGTAGTGGAGTGATTGCGCCATTGGACTAAGACCAGTGGAATTCCCTTAGTTCTTAGAATTTGTTCCTTGTAGTTTAATATCTTCATCAGCTCTTCAACTAGCGTCAAGTCTTCTTGGACTTCAATTGGCTGGTAGTCCAATATGTGTGATGCATCTCTCACATACTTTCTCAGCATCGACACGTGGAACATGCCGTGGATGCTAGATAATTGTGGTGACATGGCGATGCGATAGGCCACTTCGCCGACACAAACCAAAATCTCAAAAGGGTCAATATATCAAGGGTTGGGCTTCCCTCGCTTTCCAAATCGCATCATGCCTTTAGTCGATGAGATCTTCACGAATACATGACCTCCAACCTGGAGGGAACACAATTGTTAGCACTATACATATTTAACTGAAATGTAAGACAACATTGTGCACATAAGTTACCTGAAACTCAACGCTTGATCTTTTAAGATCAGCATAGCCCTTTTGTCAACTCTGAGTGACCTTTAACCATTCACATATAAGTCAAACAATTTCATTGGTGCTCTCAATGAGTTATTAGCCTAATAATACATGCTCTCCAACTTCTTCCTAGTTGAGTGGAGATTTACAATTGCATCCATAAAGTGCTTCGAAAAGTTGCCATTCCGAAGCTCGTTTGGTAGTTGTTATTGTATGCAAATTTGATCAATGGCAAGTGTCTATCCCATGATCCTTGAAAGTCCACATTACAGGCCCGTAACATGTATTCAATCACCTGATTCACCCTTTCAGTTTGACCGTTGATTTGATGGTGAAATGCCAAGCTAAATTCTAATTGGGAACCCATCCCCTCTTGGAATCGCTGTCAGAACTGAGATGTATAGAGTGGGTCCCGGTCGGATACAATACTTGAGGGTATGCCATGTAACCTCACTATCTCTTTCAGGTATAATTGAGCTAGCTTGATGGCTGTGTAGTGTGTACTGTAAGGGAGAAAGTGCACTGACTTGGTTAGTCGGTCGACGATTACCCAAATTGCATTATCTCCCTTCTTAGTTCTTAGCAAACCAAGGATGAAATTCATCAAAATGTTCTCCCATTTCCACTCGACAATAGGTAGTGGCTGCAACAAACCCGAAGGGTGTCTATGGTCGACTTTAACCTACTAACAAACTAAGCACCTCGCTACATGCTTTGTGACATCTCTTTTCAATCCTTTCCACCAAAAAATCTTCTTCAGGTCATGATACCTCTTAGTGCTGCCTAGGTGAATAGCATATATGGAATTGTGGGCTTCTTCTAGTATCTCACGTCGTAAGTCGACACACATAATCGGCCTCTAAACAATAAGGACCCATCGTCCTTAATATAAAACTCTAACTACTTTCCACTGACTAGTTCTTGTCTAATGGCTATAAGCTCTACATCGGTCAATTGAAGTTCTTTGATCCGATTAAAGAGTGTGGATCTTATCTTGATATTAGATATCAGAGGTCCTAAATCTCTCACTTCAAATGTAGCATCACATGAGGCTATGTCCTCCAATAGTCTCCATCTATGTATCCTGGCCATAAGTTGTAACAGTTGAGCAGATGATTTTCAGCTTAGTGCATCAGCTACCCCATTTGCCATCCTGGATGGTGCAATTGTAGTCTTTCAAGAATTCCATCCATCTCCTCTACCTTAGATTCAGATCTTTCTGGGTAAATGAGTACTTGAGGCTCTTGTGGTCGATGAATATCTCAATAGTCTCACCATAGAGGTAATGCCTCCAAATTTTTAACGTAAAAATGATTGCTGCTAGTTTTATGTCATGCGTAGGGTAGTTCTTCTTATGGTCTTTCAGCCGCATTGATCCATATTCTGCAACTTTCTCATGTTGATTCAATACGCAGCCTAACCCACTGTGGGATGTGTCGCGGAATACTGTGAATCTCCCACTGCATGAAGGTAGGGTGAGTACGGGAGCAGAGGTCAATCTCTTTTTCAACTCTTAAAAACTCTGCTAGCATGACTCGGTCCACTCAAATTAGAAGTCTTTCGGGTGAGACGCATGAGTGGTTTAGCAAGCTTTGCAAACCCTTGAACAAATCTTCTGTAGTATCCGGATAACCCCAGAAAACTATGAATTTTGATTACGGTTCTGGGCTGCTCCCATTTGACTACCACTTTAATTTTAACAGGATCCACTTGTTACCAGCCTCTGAGATGACCTGCCCAAGGAAACTTACTTGTTCTATCCAGAATTTGCACTTACTAAGCTTGACATACAATTGAGATTCTCGAAGAGTTTGAAGTGCTAGCCGTAGTTGTTGAGCAGTGAAAAATACCATTTTTCACCTCCTAACCTGACCTTTAATGGACCTTTGAGTTGATTAATAAAGTGTTTTGAGAGTGTTTTGTAGATAAGCAATAAATTGCAATCTTAGTGCAGACATCCCTCTAAAAATGACAAAGAATAGACCTGCTGCCTCAAAATGTGCTTATGCAGCCCAAAAGGCCAGCCATCAAGTAGTCCACAGAGCCTCAGAGCTCCATGACAATGACATGTGTCCACATGGGCATACATGAGAGCAAGACCAGCTGCATCTGATGAGGATTGAACCCACCAAGAAGCTACTTTGTGCTGACAATGAAAGACAACACACCAAAGATGTGTGCCAGCTATGGAAGCACAAAGTAGAACATCTCGAGAGGTTAACTCAACCTGTCAAGAGGTTTTGGAGAGAAAAGTCAAGCTGTCGAGAGGTTCCATGAACCTATCGAGAGGATCTGAGGGTGTACTTGAACCTATCGAGGAGTTAAAGCTGAAGAAAGTAAGTAACCTATCGAGAGGTATTAAGGAGGAAAAGTAAAGTTGCCGATAAGTTGACACAACCTAGCGAAGGGTCTGAGGTGCAGCAGAAGATCCTATCGAGAGGATACCTGTAGGTGCAGGGGAGCCTGCGAGGTTCTAGCTACATGTCGAGAGGTTCCCTTGAACTTACCGAACAGTGCAAGACATCCTGTCGATGCCTTACTTGAAGCTTTGTTCAATTATGCGAGGTTGAGCCAACTTGTCCAAAAGTTGAGCAGATCCTATCGCAAGCTCAATGGAAGCAATAAAAGAAGTTGATAGGATTTCCTATAACCTGCCGAGAGGATGTAAGGAACCCAGACAGAAGGAAAGAATTCATGTCAATCTTGTCGAGAACTTACCTGAACCTCTCGAGAAGTCACTCAACCTATCGAAATACACATCAAATGGACTCAAAAACTGTCGAGAGGTTCCCTGAACCTCTCGACACTCGATTTGGAAACTTCTCAGTTCCAACCACTACTGCTGCCAACTCCAGAGTTTTGTGCATGAGTTCCAAGGTATGTTAATGACCCTTGGGGGTACTTTTGGAACACAACTGGGCGTAAATGGAAACCCTCTAACTTCATCATATGTACTTACTAGTTTCGGACCAATTAGAGAAGGGCTTCTAGAAGAGAAATCAGCCACATCAACAGCTGGGAATAACTAAAATATTCCCTTGAGCTCTGATTGGCTGAAACAAATCTGAGGACAGAGGGAAAGAGTATAAATGGCTAAGAAGTTGCATAAATGAACAATCCAAAAATTGAGAGAACCAAAGCCAAATTCAAATTTCACTCTTCCCTCCAAAATCCCTTCTCTCTTTCTTCTTCCCCCATTCTCTCCTTAGCCAATTATGGTTGGCTAAACCCCTTCAGTAGCTAGGGTGAGGTTGAGAGCTATAAAATTGACAGGTTTAAAGCTTTGCATATGGATTGTATGTTGCACAGATTACAGATATGAGCACAATTGGGCTGTAAGTTGTATTGATTTAGTAATTGCGGGTTATAAAGTTGATTTTGATCTATAAGTCTCTGGTTTGCATTTGATTTCCCTAGATTAAATCTTCCTGTGGATGCTTGATCTTGTAGCCTTGCATCCATAGCATTTGCAATAGCTTACTTGTTCTAATTAAGATCCTTGAATAAGAGGAATCTCTGAGATGATCTGCGACCATTCAAGTGGATAGATCATAGCCTTAGGATTACTCCAATTCTCTGGTCTAGGTTAGATTCTTATACCTTGAATCTGAGCTTGTAGCTAGATGAAGGATTGTTGCAAATCAATTCTATGCATTGCCTTTGAACCAATTGATTTTCAGTGAAGACTAAAATCCCTAGCTGCTACTCTCCACCTTTTGATTTTAATCCTTTTTCTTAAATCTGAGTTTCAATCAGTTCTAGATCACTTGCTATTATCTTCAATTTTCTATAGTTTTATAAAGTGATAACTCTTAAAACCTCTCCTCTTTTCTGTTTTGGCTTTGTTTTAAACTAGGATAGGCTAGAGTGCCAGATCTATTAGAGATCTGGAGATTTACCCCATTTTAAAGCACATTTCCCTGTGGACCTACCCTCACTTACCCCTTAAAGCTTGCTGCAACAGCCCTGGTTCTTGCAGGACTGGTTGCTTACCTTGATCCCATTTCTCTATGATTTAGCCTTTTAATTTACTATTTTAACTCTTTAATAATTGTAAGGTAAGCAAATCAACAAGTTTTTACACCGCTGTC
Source organism: Chloranthus sessilifolius (assembly GCA_021018995.1). Taxonomy (NCBI): domain Eukaryota; kingdom Viridiplantae; phylum Streptophyta; class Magnoliopsida; order Chloranthales; family Chloranthaceae; genus Chloranthus; species Chloranthus sessilifolius. Next base: position 16,634,756 of record CM037587.1, on the reverse strand, counting down.
GGGGATTAGTGTTTTTAAATTGGTATATCTAAGTTTTTCTCATTTTAGATTTAAATTTATAATTGCCTGTTTTGTGTTTGACTAATTGTTGTTGTAGTTTTTTATAATTTAATTTTATGTTTCAGATCTGGATTTGTGGTTCTGAGAGGAGCATTGTGCTAATTGGAGGAGCAATCTGTGCTAAAGTTTGCATTTCCCACCTCTTTTACATTTCTAGATCTGTAATTTTTAGATTTGCAACATTAGTTGTGTAGTTTTGAAATTGTTTTACTGAAATCTGTGCTGTAATTTTCTGTGTTGTACTTGGTTTCTGCTGTGTGTATGCTTGGTAGAAGATCTCTCAATCCTGAGATTATCCATTTAGATCTTGAAGTTGAGAGGCTTCTTTGACCTAAGCAGTCCTTACACACACCTGTTGTTAATTTTGAAGTTTCTGCAATGGGTGTGCAACCTAGGACATTGAAAGAATTCAATGCACCAGGGGTTTATAATTCCCCCTTCTGCATTCAATTCCCTGCTGTCCAAGGGAACTATGAAATTAAATCTTCCATCATACAGATGCTATCCTCATATCATGGCCGGAATAAGGAAGATCCCTACAAGCACATTGATGAATTTCTAGGATTGTGCACTACTTTCAACATTGCAGGTTTGGGGGAGGAAGCAACCAGGTTGAGACTCTTTCCTTTTTTATTAAAGGATAGGGCCAAAACTTAACTGTCAATGCTCCCAACCAATAGTATTCAGTCTTGGAATGACCTTCAATATTAATTTTTGACCAAGTTTTTCCCCATATCCAAAACAAGCCAGCTGAGGAAGAGCATAATTTCCTTTGCTCAAGCCCCAACTGAAGACTTTCACCGAGCATGGGAGAGATTTAAGGAACTCTTGAAGTAATGTCCCCATCACCAAATTTCTGAATGACAACTTGTTCAAAGTTTTTATCAAGGAATTGATCTCAAGAGAAGGGATATGGTTGATTCCTCATGTGGTGGTACTTACCTCCACGAAACAGCTGATGAGGCTTGGGAGTTGTTTGATATCATTAGTGAAAACTCCATACAAAGGGAGACTTTGTCAAAGGACATTGAGACCCCTGTTAGATTGGTGAGAGAGACTACTACAAGCAGGAAAACGTATGAGATTATTGGTTACAATGATTTGGAAAGGAAGGTGGATAGCTTGACTTAAAAATTTGATAAACTCATGGGAGCAATGCAGTCACCAATGACTGCTAAAGTGGAGGAGACATGTGTGATATGCCACTCCCCCACTCACTCCATTGAGAAATGTTCCTCTGCTGCCCAATTTCCTGACCTTGTTATGGAATATGTGAATGTTGCTCAGTCTTTTAGACAACAGCCTACTGCTGGTTATCATTGGAGAAACCACCCCAACTTGAGGTGGAGACAAGATACCTTCTAAAACTAGCAGCAACAGCAGCCACATCAGCAGTCCATGTCCTTTAGGAATGCCCAACCCTACTAGTAGAACTACTTTCCAAGGTCCCAATACCAGCAACCTATGGCCCAACCAATGCCACAACCTGTGCATCAAAGTGCACCAGTCTCAGCACCCTCTAGATCCCTCACATTTGAAGAGCAAGTTCTGACTTCACTATAGAATTTAGGCTCTTTGTCACAAACTATTAACTCCCATAGCCAAAGTATTAAGAAGATAGATGACCACCTTGGTCAACTATCCAATACTTTGACTAGGAGAGAGGAGGGAAGACTGCCTAGTCAGCCCATGAGCAACCCAAAAGGACAGTATATGGTGGGTGGGACTTCTTCACATGAAGAAGCCAAATTTGTCACCACTTTGAGAAGTGGAAGGCTGGTTGACAATCAAGTTGGTGTTGAGCCTTATGAGAAAAGTGTAGGAAATGAAAGAATAACCCATGTTGATATACATCAGGAGCAGCATATAAGAAATAAGGGGGGTGTTGAGGTGCCCCAACAGAAAATTAAAAACAAAAATAAAGAAAAATCTTATGAGCTTGCTAAGGCAGCAAATGGGAGATCAATCCCCCATTTTCCATTTCCCAATGCACTTCAAGCACCTTCTCCTTTTAATACGGGGAATGCTAAAGTTGAGGAGATGATGAAAATATTCAAACAAGTAAAGATCAACTTGCCTTTACTTGATACTATCAAGCAAGTTCCAGCTTATGCAAAAATTTTGAAAGATTTGTGCACCCACAAAAGAAATCTAGGATGCACCTATCCAAGAAGGTCTTTTATGCTAAGAAAGTGAACCAAGTGCTATCTATTGCAACCCCAATAAAGCTCCAAGACCTTGGAGTTCCCACAATCCCTTGCATCGTTGAAGATCACACCATTGAGAAGGCCTTATTAGATCTGGGAGTTAGTGTAAACCTACTTTCATATTCAGTTTATGAGAGGTTAGGCTTGGGTGAATTGAAGCTCACACATGTGGTGCTACAGTTGGTTGACAGATCTAAAAGGAAACCTATGGGAATGATAGAAGATGTGTTAGTTGGGGTTGACAAGTTTTTCTATCCAGCAAATTTTCTAGTTCTTGACATAGAGCCAAGCAAGTACATCACCTCCATTCCTGTGATTTTGGGAAGGCCTTTCTTGGCCACTGCCAATGGTTGTACATAATGTAAATCAGGTGTAATGGAGGTGTCTTTTGGCAATATGAAGTAAAATTGAATATTTATAATACAACAAGTCAGCCTCACTTGGATAGTGAGGATTGCTTTTTGATTGATGTGTTGGATGAGCTTGTGAAAGAGACTTTGCCCAAGCTACTGCATTGTGATGATTTGTGTGATATTTTTGAGAATGTGTGGAATGAAATTGTGGAAGAGAAGGCCCCCACACCTATGGTTCAAGAGGTGAAAGCCTTAAATACTGAAGTGGGGCTAGCAACAAGGTATCCTCCTTGGAAACCAGTTTTGTTATCTCTTCCACCGCCATCAAAGGCACCTTGTTGCCTTCACTCATAAGTCCACCTGATGTGGAGTTGAAACAGTAGTCTAAGACCTTGAAATATGCTTTTTGGGGGGCAAACCAAAAGTTGCCAGTGATCATTTCTTCGTCCCTCACTGATGAGCAAGAGAAAGAGCTATTGTATATTTTAAAGAAGCATAAGAGAGCAATAGGTTAGACTATTGCTGACCTTAGAGGCATTAGCCCTGCTGTGTGCATGCATAAGATCCACTTGGAGGAGGGTTCCAAACCCTTTAGAGAGATGCAGAGAAAGTTAAACCCCCACATACAAGAAGTGGTGATGAAGGAGGTGGTCAAATTATTAAATGCTGGAGTCATCTATCCTATTTTAGATTCTGAATGGGTGGCACCTCCCTAGGTGGTACCTAAGAAATCTGGATTCACTGTGGTGAAAATTAATTCTGGAAAGCTAATTCCAACTAGGGAAATCACAGGTTGGAGGGTGTACATAGATTATCAAAAACTCAATTTGAAAACCAGAAAAGATCGCTTTCCTTTGCCCTTCATAGACCAGATTTTGGACAAGTTGGTAGGCAAGGCTTTCTATTACTTTCTTGATGGATATTCTGGGTATAACCAAATCCCTGTGTATCCACAAGATCAAGAAAAGATAACTTTCACATGTCCATTTGGCACTTTTGCTTATAGAAGGATGCCATTTGAATTGTGCAATGCCCTTGCAACTTTCCAAAGGTGTATGTATGTTATTTTTTCTGATATGATTGATCAGTTTTTAGAAATATTCATGGACGATTTCTCTATTTTGGGGGATAATTTTAGCCAATGTCTACACCATCTCAGTCTTGTATTGTAGAGATATGAGGAAACCAACTTGGTTTTGAGTTGGGAAAAGAGTCATTTTATGATGAATCAAGGCATTGTCCTCAGCCATATTGTTTCCCACAGAGGCATTGAGGTAGACAAGGCTAAAATTGATTTGATTACACATTTTCCCCCACCTAAAACTATGAAACAAGTAAGATCTTTCTTGGGGCATGCTGGTTTTTTATAGGAGATTCATCAAAAATTTCAGTAAAATCTCAAAACCTCTTTATCACCTATTGTGCCAAGAGGTTCCTTTTGAATTTAATGATGAATTTCTTATTACTTTTGAGCTTTTGAAAGGCTGTTTATCCTCTGCACCTATCCTTCAAGCACCTAATTTTTCTTTGTCATTTGAGCTGATGTGTGATACATCAGATTTTGCTATTGGTGCAGTTTTAGGGCAAAGAAAAGATAAACCACCTTGTGTGATTACTTATGCAAGCAAAACAATGATTGATGTTTAGTTAAATTATACCACAACTGAGAAGGAATTATTGGCAATTGTCTATGCTTTAGAAACATTCAGGTCTTATGTGTTGGGATCTAGGATTGTGGTGTTCACTGACCACTCAGCCCTGAAATACCTTTTGTTAAAAAAGGATGCTAAGCCAAGATTAATTAGATGGATCCTCTTATTACAGGAGTTTGATCTTGAGATTAAGGACAAGAAAGAGATTAAAAATATGGTTGTAGACCACCTATCCAGGATCCTAGCTGCTGAGTTTGATAGGCTGCCTATTAATGACTCATTTCTTGATGAGTAGCTGTTTACTATCAACACTTTTGCACCTTGGTTTGCAAACATAGTGAACTACTTGGCAGTGGGTAGGATTCCCCCACATTGGAACAAAATGGATAGGCAGTTGTTCTTCTCCCAGATCAGGCATTACATGTAGGAGGATCCATACTTGTTCAAGCATTGTGCAGACCAAGTTGTGAGGAGATGTGTCCCTGATAATGAATTCCATAATATACTAACCATGTGTCATGAACAGGCTTGTGGAGGCCATTTCAGTGGCAACAAGACTGCTGCCAAGGTGATCCAAAGTGAATTTTATTGGCTCGCACTCTTTAAGGATGCATGGAAACATTTCAAAGCTTATGAAAGATGCCAAAAAAAGAGAAGTATCTCCAAAAGAAATTTCATGCCTTTACAGCCTATACTTGTTGAACTCTTTGACATTTGGGGGATTGACTTCATGGGTCCCTTCCCTCTTTCCTTTGGATACAATTTTATTCTTGTGGCCATAGCCACAAGAACCAATGATCACTAAGTTATCCTCAACTTCTTGAAGGACAATATTTTCTTTAGATTTGGCACCCCTAGAGCTATCATTAGTGATGGGGGAAGCCATTTTTGTAATAGACTGTTTGAGAACTTACTTAGAAAGAACTCCGTGATACATAGAGTTGCCACCCCATACCACCCAAAGACTAGTGGGCAGGTGAAAATTTCTAATAGAGAAATCAAACACATTTTAGAGAAAATTGTGAGCGGAGATAGGAAGGATTGGTCCCTGAGGTTAAATGATGCTCTTTGAGCTTATAGAACTGCCTATAAGAGCCCCATAGGGATGTCTCCCTTTAGGCTAATGTATGGCAAGGCATGCCATTTGCCATTAGAGTTAGAGCACAAAGCCTATTGGGCTATTAAATCATTGAATGTTGATCTAACTTTTGCTGGCATGTATAGGAGGCTCCAGCTATCAGAGTTGGAAGAGCTGAGATTGGAAGCATACTCCAATGCAAGGATCTACAAAGAGAAAGCCAAAACCTTCTATGACAAGCATTTGCTAAGGAAGGAGTTCATTGCTGGCAATAAGGTATGGCTTTTCAATTCTAAATTAAAAATTTTTTCAGGCAAATTGAGATCCAGATGGGAGGGACCTTACATGGTAGAGCATGTATCCCCATCTGGAGCTGTTTAAATCAAGGATCCTAAAGATGGTAGGATCATGAAAGTTAATGGTCAAAGGCTCAAACTCTTTATTGGAAATGTAGTAGAGCCTGTGTTGACCATTCACCTTCAAGAACCTCCAAAACATGATTGATTTTCAACAATATAGACTATGTACCATAACTGTTGTTTGTGTCAGTTTTGTTGTTGTCTCTGTTTTCAACTCCGTTTGGCATTGTACATAGGTTGCCATTTTGTTTAAAGTGTTTCATGTAGGTTACTGAGTTAGCCTTGTTTAAGATAGAAATGCCCTCAATCCATGAGAAATCCAATAGGAGCATAGAAGGATTGAAAATTTTGTGTGAATGGAGATAAGGGAACTGCTGAGAAACAGGTTGAGAAAGCAAAACAGACCTGTCAAGAGGTTTGAATTGATGTTCGACAGGTTTTGAAGGTTCCTACTGTGCATTTCGATAAGATCTGAGACCTATTGAGAGGTTTGATATAATTCTCGACAGGTTCTGAAGGTGTAAATGAAATATTCGACAAGATCTTTGAACTTGTTGAGATATTGAGAGAGAAACTCGAGAGGTTCTGAAGTTGTAGGGTATCGTTTTTGACAGGTTTTGATACCTGTCAAGAGGTTAAATGCTGAGTTTTGAAACCTGTCGAGAGGATGTCTGTACCTCTCGACTTGTAAAATCTGAAGCCCATGTACCTTTTGAGAGGTTTAAGAGAACCTCTCGACACCTTTAGCCTGGAAGTCTACAAGTCCACAAGGTTTTTAACTCGTCGACGGGTTGATGCAGCCTATCAAAACCTTCTCTCTAATCCTATCAAAACACGATTTCAGTTGTTTTAAACCTATCGAGAGGTCAGTCCATTCATTCGACACCTTCTATGTGCATACTTTGCTCTCTCCTTTGCCAATTTCTAATTTTTTCCTTCCTCTTCAACCTCACCGGTTTCTACTCCAAACACCTTGCCATTTTTCCAAGTACTTTAATTTCACAAAGGCTACATTTCACACCTAATTTGAGTTGGTTTGGTGCCATATATAGCAAGCTCTGAGAAACCCTAGGTTTTTATGGGTAAGTTCTTCTTCAACCTCCACTCTCTAAATTTTGAGCTTTGTACTTCCATTTTTAGTTTGTGTGGTAATTCATTTGAGCAAAAGGAGATTACTGTGAAGTCTTAAGAGTTAATTGTGTGGATTGCTTGTCCAATGGCTGACCGTGAGAATACCTTAGCTGATTTGTTCAAGGCCCCTTCCAAATCTGCCCAAATGTCCACTAGGAAATCTAGTAGGCTAGCCACACAGCCCAAGGAGAACCCACCTGCTAAGAGAAAACTTGTCATGGATAAAGCTGAGAAACCTGAGAAGGCTAAGAAAGCAAAGAAAGCTAAGAAAACAAAAATCAGTGAAGCAGTTGTTGAGGATATCCCTGAACCTGACCCTATGCCTGAGCCTAACCTTGTGACTGAACCTAACCCTGAGGAGGTACCTAAAATCCCTGAGCACCTGACTACTCCCAATGAATTTGTGGATGCCTTAGGCCTAATCCCAAAGACAGTTTTTGACATAACCTATTTTTATAAGGAAGAGGAGTGTAAGGACACATTGGACTATTTGGTGAAGGCAGGCCTGACACCCTTGTTGACCCCACTGCAAGAAAAATCTTACCCTAGGCTGGTCACACTATGGTATCAGAACATCAAAAAGAAGATGAAGCATGGGTCAACTAAGCCTACACTTATGGTGTTGATTGATAATTGGGAGCTGCTTGTGGATTACAATGACATTGGATTGGCATTAGGGGTCCCATCAGTTTTTGACTCAGTTTATGGTTTAGGAGCACCTGAGAGTGTGTCCTTTAGAGCTATGGCTAGACACTTAACCCAAGGCATTGTGGGCTTTAGGGAGTCACTGATGAGAAGAGATCTAGACCCTAGCCTGCTATTCATAGACTCAATTTTGAGGAAAAATATATATGTCAGTGGACATCAGCAGGAGAGGACTCCTATAGTGGATGCCCTTTATTTTTTCTCCAAGGGCCAATTTTTGAACACCTCTCAGCTAGTATTTGAGGCAATGGTAGATGTGAATGAAAATATTAGAAAAGCACAAGCCTTGTCAGAGTTACCCTACAGCAGGCTCATCACTGCTTTGCTTAAAAAAGGAAAGTTTGTGTTTCAAAAGGATGAGCCAGTGGAGAAACTGAAGCCAAAGGTGTTTGGGAAGAGGACCTAGTCTGCTAGTAGGACCCTGATTGGAAAGAGCAAGAAGAAATCAGTGGAGAGCCCTGAAAGAGAAGCACCTCAGGTGGCCAGCTTAGCAGCTGCACCTATGATCCTTACAGCCCCATCATCCAACTCAGCAGCTGCAGCTGGGACCTCTACTTCAGTTAGCCTAGAGCTTCTGCTCACCTCTGCTGGTCCTAGCTCAGAGCCTCCACTTGTGACCTTTGCACCCATACTCATCCCTTCTACTGCTGTGCCTTTGCCTGTTATCAGCCCTGAGATTGCCAGCATCACCATTCCCCCACCTCCCATACCTACATTTCAGTCTCCTTACCTTCCAAGCCATCCTTTCCACTATCACCACATCCACACCTTTGTCAGCTCCTCTTACCACAGACTCCATCCTTACCTTACCTTCACTACCCATTACATCCACCTACCAGCGAAGGTCAGTTACAACCCGTCCAGCCAGCCCATCCATCCCAGCTATTGAACCCTTGAACCCTGCACCATTTAAATCAACTGACCCAATCATTTCGTCTCCACCATCCATACCCTGCATCATTAACCCCACCTTTTTCATCTCACCTCCATAGACCCAGGACCAAGACCATTTGACCACTGAGGGGTATTCATCTCTGATAAAGTCCATTGTGGATAATATTGGGCATGAATACTCCCCTTTACCTGACTCGCCACAACCCACCTCTCCACAACCTACCCAATTCCAGCCTACTCCCACCCCACCTTTTTAGCATGCCCCCACATCTCCTTTCCAACCCATTATCCCCATTACCCAAGCCCAAGTCTTACTTGGGGCCTCCACCCAGATTCTTTCCCTTCTCACTACCATCCTCACAGCTAACCAATCTGCTATGGCCACTTGCTTACAAACCATTCAATCCACCTTAATCCCAGCTACCTCAACCTCCCAACCTTTGCCAATCCATACTCCTACACCTACTCCTCTACCCACTGCACCTCCATCTCCTTTAGCAGTGGTTTCCACTGCTGAGGTAGGAGTACCACTCCCTAAACCTTCCACCCAAGACTCTTCAACCCAAACTGACCCCTTGGAAGAGGACACACCCTTTGCACCTTTTACCTATCCTTCCACCCCACCTGAGCCTGTTGTTGAGGTAGAGGAGCTGACATCAACCATCCCACTTTCCCCTTCTCTTCCATCCTCTTCATCCACTCTCTACCATTTGTTTGCTGACCCCAATGAGAGGGCCATTGTCCCTAAATACCTCCTCCCTACACCCCCATTTTCCACTCTTTATAGAGCTATGGGTGAAAATCCATATATTTGGAGGGATGCCCAACAAGGGATGGTTGTGATGAAGACCTGGATAAAGTAGCCCTTGGTAGCTGAAATTGACCGGTTGAAGATGGAGCATAGATGGGAGAAGCTTCATTGGGAGGGATTGTGCAAGCAAGCCCTCACCCTATATGATGTAGAGAAGTAAAAATCTGAGATGCTAGCTAGGCTAGCTAACACACTGCAGGCCACCCTACTAGGAGGGATGCCACTCTCAGCAGCTAGGGTGTCCATAAATGTGCCCACCATGCCCCAGGCCAGCTCCAAGCCTCGAAAGCTAGCTGCTAAAAGGACTAAGGAGGGTGCTGCCAGTGTTGAGAGGCTGAAAAGGAGAATGCAAGTCAATGAGGATTATGACAAGCTGGCTGCACAACAACGATGGGAGCCAATGTCTTTATCAAGCATTGACTCAGAGCCTGATTAGGATAGACTGTATTTAGGATTTGCTTGTAGTCATTAGCTTGTAGTTAGGATTTGTTTGTAATTAGTCTGTTTTTGATTGTGTTGTATATGTTTTTGTTTAGATTGTACTACTTCTTTTGATACTTTGTAATCACTTGTATGTAATAAAATTATTGTTTTGTCCATTCCACTATGCCTCTTGCTTTCCTTGGTGTTTTTGATTGTGTTGTATATATCTTTGTATTTACCCTGTTGTTTACTGTTGTTATACTTCCAAAGCAGCGAGGACACTGCTGCTCATAGGTTTGGGGGCATGGTAGGGTGTGCCAAAGGAATAGTTAATGTTAGTGCAGCTATGTTGGATAAAATTTGTGAAAATAAAATGAATTCCCACCTGATTTTTGCTGATTTTTGAAAAAGAGGAAATTGAAAACTTTTTAAGACTGAAAATTATTGTAGCTCTAACATTGTCATGAAACAAATGTCAAGAATTTTCAAAAAATTGATGCTTAGTGAACTTAAAAAGAGAGAAAATTTTGAGGATATACTCCATAAATTTAATGGAAGACCATACCCAGTGAGATTTGGGCCTGAAATTTTTTTTTTCTTTGAAGAGTGTTTTGGCATTTTTTATGCTCTAAGGACTGATTGAATTTAGACTTGCTCACTAGAAGTTAGGCAAATCCAAGTTGAAACAGCTTGACAACATTCATGACATTGAAGACATGATGTAGGGCCATCCTTTGGACAGTTTGAGCTTAAAAATCCCCACCTTTGAACTGCCCTTGATACACATCATTTGAGCCTTGAAAATCCAAGTTTTTCTTTGATAAAAACCAGAAAATTTGAACCCAAAACTCAGTGACCTGATGCAACCTGACCCTTATCCTGAGATTCCAGAAGAGAAGGTGAAAGAGTTGAAGAAGGTAGAGCTGGTTTGATATTTAGTTGAAAGAGAAGAAAATACATTGATGGTAGTTGTGGCATTCCAACCCATGAAAAGAAAAAAAAAATGTATGAGAAAAATAAAAAAGAAAAGCATAGAAAAAGAGGAAGAGAAAAACAGAAAAACAAAATAAAAATGTGAAAGAGAAGTCACTTCATTGGATACATTGAAATGAAGATTAGAAATTGATCACTTCAAATCTGAAAATCAAAAGAAGATGAAGATTGTACTGAAATGAAGGCGTTGTCATGACCACCTCCTTACCTTATTGATTTCTCAAAATTTTGAATCCTTTTATTCCCCCTTTATTCTTTATAAACCTCACCCATAAGCCACATTACAACCCAAAAAAATGACCCTACTGATCTGAAATGGATTGAGTTGTCATGTGGAGATAAGGATTTGTGTAATCTATGGTGAAAAGAGCTAGAAAATTTAAAAAATTAGAGCAATACCTATGCTCATGCTTGTAGTCCTATTTGAGGGCTATAATTTCTCTTGAGCTCTGTGAAATGATACACCCTTCTATTCTATTTTGAGTGACAACCCTGGTGAGCTTTGGGTCTAAAATTAGTTTTGTTGGGGGCATGATCAAAATAGAACTCTCAACTTAATGGTAAGCTTTGCATTAATTTTCATGCATAATGCCTTGACATGAGCTGATTGATGGTGAAGGAATTACAACAGAACTTCAGAATTAAAATGTTGTTTTACTGCTTGAGAATTCTCTAAAAAAAAAAAAACTGAATAAGGGTGGAATGAATTTTATTTTTGTTTGAATTTTATTTCAACATGTTGCATTGATATTAACTGATTCATTGGAGAAGTTTGTGGGTACCTTCACTGAAAAGCCTCAGGAGACTCCACTCCTCCACTAGGGATCACCTAGGGGTTTAAAAGGCTTGATGCATATGCTAAATGCATCTGTGCTCCCTACAAAAGTGGTATTTTTCTATTTTCAATAATTGTTTTAATTTCTCCTTTGCTTAGGGACTAGCAAAGCTTAGGTTTGGGGGTATGTTGAGCAGTGAAAAATACTACTTTTCACCTCCTAACCTGACCTTTGATGGATATTTGAGTTGACTAATAAAGTTTTTTGATAGTGTTTTATAGATAAGCAATAAATTGTAGTCGTAGTGCAGACATCCCTAAAAAAATGCCAAAGAATAGACCTGCTACCTCAACATGTGCTTATGCAGCCTGAAAGGCTAGTCATCAAGTAGTCCACAGAGCCTCAAAGCTCCATGACAATGACATGTGTCCACATGGGCACACATGGGAGCAAGACCAGCTGCATCTTATGAGGATTGAACCCACCAAGAAGCTACTGTATGCTGACAAATAAAAGACAGAACACCAAAGATGTGTGCTAGTTGTGGAAGCACAAAGCAGAACATCTCGAGAGGTTAGCTCAACCTGTCGAGAGGTTCTGAAGAGAAAAGTCAAGATATCGAGAGGTTCCGTGAACCTATCGAGAGGATCTGGGGGTGTACTTGAACCTGTCGAGGAGTTAAAGCTAAAGAAAGTAAGCCGTCGAGAGGTTCTGAAGTTGGTTTATAACCTGTTGAGAGGTATTGAGGAGGAAAAGTAAAGATGTCGACAAGTTGACACAACCTAGCGAAGGGTCCGAGGTGCAGCAGAAGATCCTGTCGGGAGGATACCTAGTGGTGCAGGGGAGCTCACGAGGTTCCAACTACATGTCGAGAGGTTCCCCTGAACCTATCGAACAATGCAAGACAACCTGTCGATGCCTTACCTGAAGCTTTGTTCAATTATCCGAGGTTGAGCCAACTTGTCGAGAAGTTGAGCAGATCCTGTCGAAAGCTCAATGGAAGCAGTAAAAGAAGTCGATAGGATTTTCTATAACATGTCGAGAGGATGTAAGGAGCTCGGACAGAAGGAAAGAATTCATGTCAATCCTGTCGAGAACTTACTTGAACCTCTCGAGAAGTCACTCAACCTATCAAAATACACATCAAATGAACTCAGAACCTGTCAAGAGGTTCCTTAAACCTCTCGACACTCGATTTGAGAACTTCTCTGTTCCAGCCATTACTGCTACCAACTCTAGAGTTCTATGCATGAGTTCCATGGCATGTTAATGACCCTTGGGGGTATTTTTAGAATACAACTGGGAGCAAATGGGAACCCTCTAACTTCATCACATGTACTAACCAGGTTTTGACCAATTAGGGAAGGGCTTCTAGAAGAGGAATCAACCACATCAGCAGCTGGGAATAACTGAAATATTCCCTTAAGCTCTGATTGGCTAAAACAAATATGAGGATAGAGGGGAAGAGTATAAATGGTTGAGAAGTTGCACAAATGAACAATCCAGAAATTGAGAGAACCAAAGCCAAATTCGAATTTCACTCTTCCCTCCAAAATCCCTTCTCTCTTTCTTCTTCCCCCATTCTCTCCTTAGCCAATTATGGTTGGTTAAGCCCCTTCAGTAGCTAGGGTGAGGTTGAGAGCTGTAAAATTGAGAGGTTCAAAGCTTTGCATATGGATTATATGTTGCACAGATTGCAGATCTGAGCACAATTGGACTGTAAGTTGTATTGATTCAGTAATTGTGGGTTATAAAGTTGATTTTGATCTATAGGTCTCTGGTTTGCATTTGATTTCCCTAGATTAAATCTCCCTGTGGATGCTTGAACTTGTAGCCTTGCATCCACAACATCTACAATAGCTTGTTCTAATTAAGACACTTGAATTTGAGAAATCTCTGGGATGATCTGTGACCATTCAAGTGGATAGATCATAGCCTTAGGATTACTCCAATTATCTGGTCTAGGTTAGATTCTTATACCTTGCATCTAAGCTTGTACAGATGAAGGATTGTTGTAAATGAATTCTATGCATTTCCTTTGAACCAATTGATTTTCAGTGAAGACCAAAATCCCTAGCTGCTACTCTCCACCTTTTGATTTTAATTTGTTTTTTAAAATCTAAGTTTCAATCAGTTCTAGATCACTTGCTGTTATCTTCAATATTCTATAGTTTTATAAAGTGACAACTCTTAAAACCTCTCCTCTTTCCTATTTGGTTTTATTTTAAACTAGGATAGGCTAGAGTGCCAAATCTATTAGAGATCTGGAGATTTACCCCATTTTAAAGCACATTTCCCTGTGGACCTACCCTCACTTACCCCTTAAAGCTTGCTGCAACAACCCTGATTCTTGCAGGACTGGTTGCGTACCTTGATCCCATTTCTCTGTGATTTAGCCTTTTAATTTGTTGTTTAACTCTTTAATAATTGTAAGGTAAGCAAATCAACAGTAGGTGCTGCTCATGCTCTTCTCTCGATCTTGAATAAATGAGAATATCATCAATGAATACAACTTCCTATTTATCCCGATAGGGTTTGAACACTCGATTCATGAGGACCATGAAAGATGCGGGTGCGTTGGCTAGTCCGAATGGCATGAGGAAAAACTCATAATGGTCGTATCTCATGTGAAAAGCTATTTTCGGAATGTCTTCAGCTTTCACTTTCATCTGATGGTAGCTCGACCTCAGGTCAATCTTAGAGAAGAATCCCGCTCCTTGTAACTAATAGAAAAGATCTTCAATTATAGGAAGCGGGTATCGGTTCTTTATCATCAACTTCTTCAATTGTCTATAGTCGATGCAAAGATGCATAGAACCATCCTTCTTTCTGACAAACAATACAGGTGCTCCCCATGGAGACACGCTTGGCCTAATAAGCCCACTGTCAAGAAGCTCTTATAGCTGCTCTTTCAACTCCTTTAATTCAATTGGTGCCATACGGTATGGTGCCTTCGATACCGGTTGTACTGGGAGCTAAGTTCACGACAAATTCGACCTCTTTATCTGGCAGTGAGCCCGATAGTTCCTTAAGGAATACATCAGGGAACTCGCACGCGATAGGTATATTAGAAACTTTAACTTCCCCTTCTTTTCGGTCTTGTAAAAATGCAAGGTAACCCTGACACCCCTTGTTTAGTAATCTTTCAACTCTAATGGCGGATATCAAGGGATTGGGTATCGTAGAACTTGAAAGATCTCCCTTTCTTGGACCGAAAAGTAATGATTTTTCGAAGACAATCGACGTGAGTGTGGTTTGTGGATAACCAATCCATGCCAAGGATTACATCAAATCCTTGCACATCCAGTAAAATCAGATCTACTTTGGTCTCATGATTTTCAATAAGAGCGACCATTGATCGACACACGATATCTGTCCTCATAGAATTCCCGGTTGGAACTAAAACTGTCAGAACGAATTCCAAGGGTTCGAGCTCGATGAGTAGTTTTGTAGCCGCAAATTGAGGGATTACTAAAGAGTGGGTAGACCCCGGTCTATCAACACTCAAGCTCGGTGAGAACAGATATCCATCGTGGTATCACTCTTCAAATACATATGTATATTACCTGAATTTCATGTATATGTGTAAGTAGTTGGGTGACGAGTACACAAATGTTCTAGCACTATCAGTTAATGTAATGACAACGACTATCTTATCTAATGTATCTTCTTCATCTAAAATACAAAGTAATTGAAGTGACTAATATAAAGGAATTTATACCTTGAATCACATCATTGTTAGCTTGAGCATCTTGAGCTGACACTGCATATGCTTGGCCTTGTACTGTAGGCCTTGTGGCTCTCAAGGTTGGGGTTGCTGTCGTTGTATCCTCCTTCATTTTTGGGCATTCTTTGATCGGTGCTCCATCTTTCCAAATTTGAAACAAGCTCCCTTTGTCCTCCAACACTCTTTGGTTTTATGCACCTTCCCACACTTCGCACATGATTCTTTTGGTGCAGAGGAAGCAGTATGAGAAATAGTGCGAGCTGTTGTTGGTGGTGCTCTTGGAAAACCCGTGGTTGTCGGGTTTGATGCACTGAAAGGTCTTGGAGGTCTCGGAGGTAGAGGTCGCATGGCTGCCGGATTGAATGACCTCGACAATGCCGTAGAAGTAGGTTGTGATGGTGGCGTCATCAAGTACCTCAGCCTCTTGTTGGCCTGCTCCGAACTAGCTGCTTGAGCCTTTCTTTTCCTCGCTTGTTCATCTCTCCTCCTGAACATGCTAACAATATCCCTCTCAGCGATAAGGGCCAATTTGATGACTCGCTCTTATGTCGTCGCCTCAAACAGGGATATTCTATCTTTGATGACCGGTTTCAGGCCATACTCAAATTTCTGTGTCTTCATCAACTCAGTAACCACTAATGTTAGTGCGAATCATGATAAGTGAGTGAATTCGGTCTCGTACTCTCGCACACTCATTTGGCCTTGCACTAAGTTTGCAAACTGAATTTCCAATTGGTGCCTCTCTGGTGTCGGGAAATACTTCTCATTGACAGCTTCGGTGAATTTAGCCCAAGTCCAAGTATCCCTGGTACTCAGGTTCTCTCAACTGATTTCCACCAAGGGTTTGCTTCACCCTCGAGTTGGAATGAGGCCCAACTCACCTCTTCTTCATTACAGTGAACTCTTTGAAGCACCTTCTCAATTTGGTTTAGCAATTTCTCGGCTTCCATCAGATTGGCCTGCCCGTAAAAGCTCAGAGGTCTCAACCTCCGAAAGTTCTGGAATCCCGATGGCTGCCATCTCTCAGCCAAAATTTCCATGGTGTTCACCATGGTTTCGAGCAGCTGATGGATGTTGTTGCCTCTAGGAACACTTCTAAGGTTGTTCCCCGCTCCCGATGCATTGTTACTGTTGTTTATAGGATTGGCATTCGGGTTGGTGGAAATCCCTTCGCCATTAGTTACACCCTTGGTGTTCCCAAGCCTTGGTCTTCCTCTTCTTGGAGGCATATCGACCTGCCATGACCAAGCATTTACTAAGTCTGATCAGTTCTAACAATAGAGTCTCAACTCTGAACCTAATAGTTGGACCTAATGCCATCGCTTCAAGCCTATGTTATAGCTCTGAACACAAAACTCAACTCTCATGGGCATTCAACCTAGAGTTCTGGTACTCCATGTGACACACCGTGTCACAATAGGATCCGCTCTGCCATAGTACATTGAGTCTAGTACTTAGGATTTGATACCACCTGTGATAGCCTTGATTTCCTTACCATAAAACCCGGGCCATCAGATCACATTCCAGATCTAAACTATAGTATAATATGGTATCGAAGTGTTTACTTCGTTTCATGAAAACTCGATCTTTCCCAAAATTAAATGAATGGAGAGACTGAGCCATCAAGCGTTGGTAAGCATACAAGCGAGCAGAAACAAAGAGCGCAAGTGGATAGCAGGGCCAAAGCAAAAATCAAAATGGAAACATGTACTTGAGGCTAATCATCCACAGATAACAAAAACTATACCAACGATCCACTGGTGAAGGTTGTCCTTCACCTGAATAGTGGAGATAAAATACCATTGTATTCATTTAACAAATCACAATATACTATACCGTATGAAAAAATCCAAAATATCCCAGCTCTCAAGTTCTCAATATGCCACAACTAATGATAGAACTCCTCGGGCAGTTCTCCCTCATCCTCAGGAGTGTAATCTGGATCTTCCTATTGCTCCGGATCTTTCTCAATATCAGCTCCTACAGCAGTAACGTATAGTCGGGGAATGAGCTACAGTCCAAGCTCATTAGGGATAAAATAGTGCACAACTATATCTTGTCATTCTATTGCATGGTATTGATGCATAAGTAAAATAAGTATTGAAATGCATTGGCAATAAAAAAAAGACTTTACATCACGATCTCAAGATATGTCATATCATGAATGCAAACGACGTACAAAATTAGGCAATATCGGAGCAAGACAATGAAACAGAATTTCATAGCATATCAGGGAAGCAAGCGAACACGAGATGAAACACATGGATCATCGAGTTGGAACATATCAAATCACATCATATATTCAGATCTCAAAGCAATATTGCAAGTATCCTGTAGCGGGAACTGAGTAGTCCGTAGCGGATACAGGGTCATAATCGCGGGGACTCCACCCCTCTCACACTAATCATGGAATCAAGACAAGACTTATGGCAATGCATCCCGTAGCAGGAACTGAGCAGTCCGTAGCGGACACAAGGTCTCAACCTCAGGGACTCCACCCCTCTCATGGAGGTTCCACTCCTCATTTGCACATGATCTCAGAACATATCACGCTTACACACATTGGAAATTTGGAGTACGTATATCACACTGTCAAATTTGAATTTGAGGAATTGAACTTAACGAGTCAAATGCAATCAAGATGCCAAGTATACAATGCCAAAATAAAGTACGGAAATCAAATCTTAACTATTTAAGAAGTTTCCAGTTATACAATACATTGTTGAAAATACTATTCAAATATGATAGAGATTAATATAGCACCCTATAGTCAAGTCAAACATATAATCTTGCAATGAGATTTCCCTACCTCAAGTGTCAGAATCTCGCGAACAAAGTCATATGATTCCAGGTTATTTCTCCACCAAATGTCTCTCGTATTCAATCTAATCCATACCACGCACATGTACTAACTATCAGTGAATCATACATGTCAAACACAAAGTCTCACGAGGCATAAAAATGCACGAAACCAAAGTCCACAACCACAACACACCTTGCTGCAGCGAGATACAGGGTCACCGCGGCGAGGTCTACAGTGTTCAATGTGGCACCTAGCTTCTCGCCGCGGTAAAAAATACCATAGCCACATTTGCCTGGTTTTCAGTGTAGCACTCGCCACGGCGAGTGCTTCAGGTGTTTTCTCGCTGCGGCGAGGTTACATGTCGCTGCAGCGAGCTTTATTAGCTCGCTACCCATTGGTTCTATTCCTTTAATTCCGAACCCACATTTTATGACATAGTCTTTATCCTAAAAGTGTAACATAGCCATATATAATTAATTTTGCTAGATTTTGGGTCTCTAACATAGCTTGATCGCATGAATCATGATCCAAAGCATCGGGAATCGGCGAATTTATTTCTTACGCTCTTCATGCGACCAATTCTCGACGTTTCAATGCATGCATTCACAGGATTCAACTCAATGGGGCCGGGTTTGGGAAAACAGAGTCCCCCAACACACGTTTGATCATCCATGCACACAATTCGAGGCATCGGACCTCAAGAATTCGGCTATGAAGCCTTTCGCATGCCCAATTCCCAAATTCATCACATGAGATTCTAAATCTTGTGTGAATCGATACTAAATCTAGGAATTGAGATTTACGAGACGGGGTGAGACAAATTACCATTGCGGATTCTTCGCATGCAAAGTTTCCGAGCTGTTGCGTATAATTGCCCCATTAGAGACACGTCTAATCGTCCCAATTCTTGATCATAGGAGTTTGCGATTCAAGAATACATTGTGACAATCGGTAATGGAACGATCTCTCCATTGCGATTGTTGGTTCTTATTGACGAAATTGGAGAGGTCGACCATTTTGGAGGTTTCTTGAAGGTGAGAGACGAGAGGAGAAAACAAGGCTCTCCTTCACTCTTTTGATCACAAACAAATCCCATGCATAGCTTATGCGTGTGGGAGGTAGGTTTATAAGTTGGGTGCCAAATCAGGTGTAGAGCCAGCACACATATATTCCAGTGTATGGGTCTTAATATAAGGCCACACATTTGGGATTTTAAACCATGGCCTAGATTACTAATGGGTTCGAGTTCTTGGGCTTTTAACTAGCTGTCTGTTTTAAGGCCTTCATCACTAGGTCTTACTCAAAGGGTCTTATTAACTATGGGGTTTGGTTCATATGGGCTATTAACTGATAGTCCCTATTCTATGTACTGATCCTTCAACCTCAATCCACATTGAAGCACACCAAGGTGCTCTCAAGATCAGTGTATACTCGATACACGACTAAATCAATTGGGTCCTATTCTATAGATACCCAATTCTCATTAATGAACTGGTTCACCCCAGTTATTGGGCACACGTTGACTTGGGTCTCTAATACCAATACCCATCCTGCATACTCGAATTCGGAAAATTGTAGGGTGTTAGAATAAGAGAATATAAATTCTCTATAATAGCTTATGTTCTAAAGCTGAGTCCTCGATTTTGACCGATCGAAATCCATTATGACCGGTCGAAATGCAACAAAACCTTTGTTGCATTTATATTTTATAATTTTGACCGATCGAAATAACTCAACCAGTTGAAATTTTGTTCTGCTCAATTCCTTTTTAAGCAACTCAACTGGTCAAATTCTGTTTCAACTGGTCGAAATCTGGTAGAGAACTTGGTTGTCAACCAAGATTCAACACTAAATATCTTTTATTTTCTTTTCTCTCTTTTTTAAAAAAATTTTAATTTATACTCTACACCTACTACAAGCACACAAACAAAAATCATTAAATCTAATAAAAACAAGATAAAATTTCTAAATTAATAATATGCAATGGACTTGGGTTGCCTCCAAAGAAGCACTATGGATGCATCAGTAGCTCGATAGGGTCAAAGTGCTCATCAGGGCACTGGTGGGTATGGGGAAGTAAAGTCTTCCCTACCATTACTTGACCTTTTGGGTTGTTTACTGATAGAGACGGTAACCGGCCCTCGTCTCTCTTGCTCAACATAATAGCTAGTTGCCCAATCAGGGTTTTTAGCTTGGCAATGGACTGCGTATGAGAATTGAGTAATTGCGTTTGCTGTTGAGACTGTTGTTGCCAGTTTTGGGTTGCCTGCAACATCACTTCCTCGAAATTGTTACTTCAACGAGGTCCGAACTGTTGTTGTCCCTGGGCTTGCGGAGGGGGCTGCAAGATATATGTTGGCTTATAGGGTTGAACGACACCCGTCTCTGCATTATTTTGCTAGGGCAAATTTGGGTGATTCCTCCAACTCGGATTATATGTATTTCCAAAACCATAATTATTGTCCGATCATTGGAAGGAATTCGCAGCATTAATGTGCTCTTGGTTGGCCTCAGGGTATAACGGTGCAACTGGACAATTGGGAACTGAATGAGTTGAGCTTTGGCATAAGCCACAAGCCTCACTTACTTGAGCAATTGAGTGTGATTTTGCACTCAACATGGATTCGAATTTCTTTTCCAAAGCCACGACTTTGGAAGAAATGTTCGTCGTTGGTTTTAGTTCATACATGTCGCCTCGCTTAGGGGGTATGGTTTGTGAAACCTCAGGATCGATCACCGAATCCTCACTTAAGTTCTCAAAGAGATCCCAAGCACCGTCTACAGTCTTTGTGAAGAATGTACCCCTACAAGAGGCATCGATCATCTGCTGGTTTTGCTCAGTCAACCCTTCATAGAAGCTTTACGCAATTTTCCACTTTGGAACCCTGTGATGGGGACACTTGCGCAGAAGTTCGTTAAGGCGTTCCCAACACTCGTGGAAGGACTCGTCTGAATTCTGACGAAATGAAATTATGGCTTTTCATATATGATTCATCTTGCCGATCGAGAAGTACTTAGTGAGAAACTTTGTTTGTAACTCTTCCCAACTGGTAATCAATCACGAGGCAAAGAGTTCAACCACCTCTTTGCCTTGTCCTTTAGAAAGAATGGGAAGAGCTTCAGACGAGTGGCCTCTTCCGACAATGTGTTTATTTTAAAAATTATGAAAACTTCAAGAAAAGCTGTGAGATTATCATAGGGATCTTTGTTACTAAGCCCATGGTAACTTGGAAGCATTTGAATGAAGTTGGGTTTAATCTCGAAAGTATAATTTCCGGCAGCTGCGAGTAAACGAATACACGAGGGAGATGCTAGAGTAGACGGTGTGTAGTACTCCCTCAACGTCTTAGCCACTTGTTATTCCTCTCCCGCCATATTGAATAGAATTGGAGGTAGGGTGGGGCGGCTAGAACGTTCAAAACTCACGATTTTTTGAGAGGAATGTGAGCTAGCGCGGATACGTCGACAAGTTCTCTCAAGCTCAAGGTCTAGTCACTATAGAGAAGGGAATTACGACCTCAACCTTGGCATAAGCAGAAAATAAAAACAAAAATAAAATGCTAAACCTAACTAATGGAAATTGAAAACACGTACCTTGGCCTCTTGTGATAAGCCTTGATAGATCCGAGTCTTTAATCTCCCAAGCCTAGAAAGCGAAAACAAAGAAAACTAGGGTTAGTATATAATACAAGGATACACTAACAAAACCAAAATCAAACTAAATAAATTCGAAATCCCTAGCAATGACGCCAAAAACTTGATCTTTTTAAATTTAAACCTTGCAAGTGCACAAGTTCGAAGTACTAGGGCGAATACAAGGGTGTCGAACCATAAGGATTTGTCGTTTATCTAGTCTAACCTTTGTCTTATTCTAATAATTGTATAAAATTAAGTTTCCTAAATTAAAAACAAAAAGAAAACCTAAAATCAATTTTGGATTAAGATATGAGAAGGCAGCCTGGGATCTCTCTTGGATCTCAGACTCGTAAATAATAATCTCCTATTTCCTTCCTATTTTGAATCCTAGGTACCTCCACTCTAGGCTACAATCCACTCTAGGCTACAAGCTGTATCACTTCGTATAAGAATTAGATCATATTCATAGTCACGGACCAATCTTTGGATATGATCCGTCTAATCACTAGCGATCTAACCATCAAAGCATCATTGCATGAAACCAACAAAAACTACCCTACAAGGCCTAGTCCATCGATGAATATCCTATCTAATCCAACACCCCAATCCCTACAAGGCCACTAAGATTAAACTAAACAGAATTAAACCTTTGCAGTCGCTCATTCTCGATTATTCTTGAAACTTTAAACATGTATTCATACCATAAACAAAATTCAAAATTGTAAAAGAAATAGAATTTTATTAAATATTTATCTGCAATTTACAAGAGATCCCAGCCTGGAATCGTTTAGCCTCGCATCGACCAAAGGATCTTCTTCATTGCTGAATTGATCTTCTCTCAATGATTATAGTCAATCTCAATCTCTTCCAGAACTAAAAACTAATCCTAAACCTCTAACACAAACTTTCCAGAAAAGTTTTGCTGAAAGGATTACCTAAACCTAACCCTAGGGTCCTTATTTATAGATGTATAAGGCTCTAGAACAATTATACACGATAAGTTATTCAAAAAATCTTAAGAAATCAAGATTACAAAGAAGAATCTGGAGAGGATCTCGGTTACCAGAAGAAATCCAGTAGGAAGAGCTAGATTTTCGCGTGAAAATACCATCTTGATCGATCGAGAGTGAATCTCAACTGGTCAACCTTCAGATCGGCTTCAGGTCGCACCCCGCTATGTAGAACCTTAATTCATGACCGGTCGAATTGAGCTCGACCGATCCAAAGCTTCAGTCTTCTTCTTTCTTTTAATTCAAGAATCGACCGGTTAGATTGAGCTCGACCGGTCGAAATTGTATATAAAAGATATATACAAATCTCTGTTTTGTCTTGATCTATCAAGATGAACTCGACCGGTCCACTTTGTGGCACCTGAAGTTGATGGACACTTGACCGGTCGAATTAGCCATTTCGACCAGTCCAGTTAGGTTTTTTTCTCTCTTGGGCAGCTTTCTACTGAGCGATCTCGACCGATTGAAATGACCTTTCTGTGCATTTCTTCACTGATTTCCCTTGAGTTGCTTGCCAATACTTTGAGTTCCTTCTAACTTTGTTGTTTTAACCAATCTTAAGTTAATCCGACCTTTGAACTTGTTGCAACACAACACGAACTAAAAGGGCACATTAGTAGTTAAGCGAGGGCTAACAAGGCTGAGATTCGGGTATAAATTATACCAATTTGGAGATCAATCAACCTCTAACACTGAACATCCTCAAAAAAATATAAACAAAATTTAAAAGCAACCTCGTAATAAATGTAATACCCATATCAAACAAGACAAGCAAAATCAAATCAAACTAAACCTCCCCATGCCAAGGAAGGATCCACCATGGTCTACACTTCTTTATCTTCTCCTTTTGTTTTGATTTTGTCTCACCCTATCGCTTTCTCTACGAAGTCAACATCACCCTCCCTTTCAGTTGACTCCTTCTATAAAACCAAAACAATACAACCCAAAAGTATTCTCGAATAATCTCCTGTTAAAACTAAAAATGATAGCACACAAAACCTCATGAGAAGGACTCTGTCCCATGCTCCAACTTCATAGAATGCCTCACTCCATTGAGAGACTAAGAAAGTCCCTCCTGACAAGGAGGAATCGATCATAAAAGATTCATCAAAAGAAGAAATCAAAAGATTTCACACCTTATTCGATAAATCTTATGACATCCAAATCACAAACGTAAATTCATTCTCTCTCTCATCCTTAGTCCACCAGATCGAGGTCGATCGAGGCCCCACAAAAAACAAATCATCAAATTATAAATGGGCGGTCACTCCGATTGTTCAATATGTCCAACTAGCTGAACCTTCTAAGTCAATCTTGTAAACACCCCCATTTTTCCCTCTCGAAATATACAAATTCATTTAGTCAACCTTTGACCTTGCCCGTGACTTTTCGAAAAGGACTTACCTTCTCTAGAAATTTTACAACCCTAATGTGGGGACCATATGTTGAAACAATAGTATATGGCTGTAACACAGGCTGAAACAATAACTCTGTGGCTTAGGCCCCTTAACCCTAAATAAGGACCGTGCACTGAAACAATAGTACATGGCTAGACGCAAGCTAAAATAATAGCTCTATGGCTCAGATCCTGACCTAGGGAGACTATATACTGAAACAATAGTATATAGTCGAAATGTAGATTGAAACAATAGTCTAGCATTGAAATAATAGTACATGGCTGAACACAGGCTGAAACAATAGCTCTGTGGCTCAGATCCCGACGTAGGGAGACTATATACTGAAATAATAGTATATAGTCGAGATTACGGCTAAAATAATAGTCTGGCATTTCAGACTCGACCTGGACCCGAACAACCCTAATTACGCGCCTAAAACCACCCGCACAATTCGATTACACGCAAACCCACAAACGTGCAATCAGTCCCTTTTCAGACCAAACCTCCTTTCTTCAAACCACCTCGAGACTCGATTACGCACTCTACGTGGCATGCATGATCGGATTGAGCACTCCATCACCAGCGCGCAATTGGTCCATCCCTGACCTAGTCTCACAATCCTTGCCCGCCAAGATTCCACGATTAAGCGCTTCGAATGAAATGCTTAATCGGATTGCACATTCCAAAGCAAGCGTGCAATTAGTCCTAACGTGATTAGAACTAGGGAACTCGGCTGAGCTAGTCAGTCGATCGCTCACTGAGTCGGTGACCGACTCAAAGCGAACAAGCGTCGGAGAACCCGCGCACAATTCAGTTAAACGCCCGAAAAAGGGCGTGTAATTGGACAAAAAACCTATGACCTTTTTTATTTCACCCCAAAGGGAGGATGAAAAAGAGAGGGCACACAGAGCGAACACAGAGAGAAACATAACAATGACTTCGAGATTTGAGCCTCAAGTCCTCTGCATCCAAGCTTCAAATTTTGACATTCCTCTCTGCAGCCTCGGCCTTAGGTAAAAATTTAGTTTTTAGTTTTGATTCTAGTTTTTAGTTCTTAGATTTAGCTTTTTTTAGTTTTAACCATTAATATCAAATTTTCAGTCTTAGATCGTAGCACCCTTTTTTTTAGACTGTAATTTTAATCTCTGGTTCTAGTTCTTAGTTTCTAGAACCAACCCTTAATTGGACGGCCTAATCCCTGACCCTAGAATTTAATTTTGTTTTGAAATATCAATCTCCAGTCCCATCATTAATCTCTGGTTCTAGTTCTTACTTTCTCGAACCAGTCCTTAATCATACAGTTTGATTTTCTGATTTCGGTCCCGAATTCAGTCCTTAGATTTTAAATTCTAATTTTAATTCCTTAATTTGAAATTTCTAAAATGCCAATTTATAATTCAGTTCTTAATTTCTAGTTTCATAATTTAGTTCATAATTATAATCCAAAATCGACTAAAAAATCCAAAAGTACTATCTTATAATATAAAATTCAATTTGCTTTAATCTCAGCTACCCGATTTGCCCAAGGGAGCTTACGGAGGGTGCTCAGGAACGAGGCCAATCCTCCTTAGCATAGTAGGCCCAAAACCCCTTTTCTTCGATTTTTTTAGTAGAATTAGTTTACTTATTTTAATTAAAATTTTAGTAAAATTAGTAAAATTTTAGTAAAATTAAAATTTTAGTAAAATTCTTCTTTCTATCACACCATTTCGAATTTCCTTTAATATATGAGTCTTCGCCAAAGACTCGAGATGTCCGGTATATGAAGAGTGAGTTTAGGAGACCTGTTGTTGTGGGGATATCATGACAACCCCGTATACGAGGAAGAATCACCCTACGATTCTAGCGTACGACAACCTGAGATTAACATGGCTAGCGATAAGGAAAACCCCTTTTCTACCCCGCACACCGATAATAACCACAACGGGAGAGATAGTAACACTGTACAAGACCTCACTGCTCAACAAATTATAGAACTCAGTATTCAGATAATACAAAGAGGAGATAATGACGCCGAGGAATTGCTTCGAGGATTGGCTACCGCATACGAGACCATTAGGGCACGACAATATTCAGAAGAGCAAGAACGATAGGAAAGGCCGCCGCCTACCCTGAGCACAGTGTCAGCCCACGCCTCGCCATTGAGATAACCTGCTCACACATTCTTCCATGATGATTCTCCAGACAAGGTTTGCTCGCGAGTTACTCCAAAAGACAACACCATCAAGATTGAAGGTCTCCCAAAGATGCTTGATGAATAATGGCCAAGAGAGAATGCCCTGGTCACTCATTCGGGTTCAACAAGTTTTGTCAGGATGTCGAATTTAACGTACCGACGAGATTCAAATCACAAAAATTTACCAAGTACAACGACACGGGAAATCCAAACCACACTTGGCCCACTTTTGCAATGACTGTCGACCCATATGCGATAATCAAGGACTTCTCATCCACTATTTCCAATGCTCATTAGAAAGAGAAGCTCTAGATTAGTTTTTAGGACTCCCACTGTATAAGATAGATACATTCGACGATTTAGTCGGTCAATTCCTGAACCAATACAAGCACTTGATCCAAGAGACAGTTAGTCTCAGCGATCTAATGGTGACAAAGCAAGGACCCGATGAAGAGTTCGCTGACTTCATCGCCAATTGGAGGAAACTCGCTGCCAGGACCGACACTTCAATGAAAGAGAAAGACTCGGTTGACATTATCATCGATAACACTAGGGAACCATTAAAGAGCATGCTCATCATAAGTGACTGCCCCGACTTCACTGCACTCCACTCCCGGGCGTCCTGACTAGCATGACACATCAAAGGCGGAGTCGTCGCCCTATCCATAGTTTCATCGAGAGTAGGCTCTTCCAGTGAATCAAAATAAAAAAAGAGCAAGAAAGTCTCAGGAATCAAGTAGGTCAACACCATTGTCAACCAAGGACAGAACTCCGAGAATGGAAACTTCCAACCAAGAAATTTCGGGCAGAATCAAAATCAGCAACGGTACACAAACCAAAACCAAGGTGTGAATGAACAAAGATATGCGTACTAGAACCAAGGCTAGATCCAGAATCAGGGCTAATATCAGAATAGAAACAAATACTCCAATGCCTACTAGAACTAGAATACAACACAGAATCGACCAGCTCACACGTAAAGCTACAATAACGTACCCCCACCACAAAACTTCAACCCAACTAGAGGCCCCTATCAACCAAGGCGGGAGCACTATCCCCCATTACTCGACACAATTCCCAACATCTTCCATATCCTTAACACTCAAAATCTCCTTCGATTCCCGCAAGAAAGATCCTGACTATGGCCGACAAATCTAGACTATAGCAAATACTACGCATTTCACCAGTATGCGGGACATAATCTAGAAGACTATTGGGTCCTTCGGGATGTAATCTATGACATGAATGATCGGGACCAAATTGACTGAGAAGTGCTCAGGAATCATAACCCTAACAATAGTCAACCCCAACAAAATTTAGGAATCATTAATAACCCCATGCTCGGCCACAACCAAGGAGCATCATCCCAGGTCACCACCGTGGATCTCCCCAGTCAATCCTCTTTCTAGCCCTCCACCTTAATCACTCCCATCCAACCTTCCAACACTTTTTCCATCCCTGTGGGAGCTCCTCCACCCTCGCACCCTTCGGCCTTGATCACTCGAATTGCCCCACCGAGCCCACCTCCTTACCTAAAATTCACTCATATGCGAGCCCACTCCTTTAGGGCCCGAAGACCATTCCTCCATAGTCGCCCACCGGAACCTTAAACCCCTCAAAATCCTGAACCAACACCATTGCCGCTCCCCTCATCCAATTTAGAGCCCGAGTATAGAGATCATGTTCTTCAAACCGCAGCCTAAATCACCGTATGAGTAGACAATGTCACCCAAAAGACCCCAAGCCAGGAAGACGAAACAAGGATTGAGTGTTCACTAAACATAGAAAAGAGTGAACAAAAAGAACACCCAGACCCGTATGAGACACTGGTCTCCGCTTTCCTAGAAGAGAAAGATTACACACAGTACCTCCCACCTTGGAGCGACACAGTGCAAGTATGCGCTCCATCCTCGAATTTCACTCATTTCACAGATACATCAATGTCGAGCAACACCGGGCTCGATCAATAACCAACTTGCCCAATTCTTAAGTCAGGAACCAATTATCCACCTCCGTCTTTTCCTTGAAATAAGGATTTCATGAATGCACAACTACTAGAGTGGAACATGAGAGAAAGAGAAGTTAACTTGCCTCCCCCACCTCACATTATCTCTCCACCAATCCCTGCACCTCAACCACTCCAACCACCCGCTCCCAAGGCTCATCGGCCAGGCAAATAAATTGTACTCGAGCCAAGATAAGAATATGACCTTCTTAGGCATCTCAAAAAGATCTCGGCCTAGATATCAATACTAGAACTCATCAAGAAATCGCTTGACCATCATCGACTGCTGAGAAGGATACTTGAAGACACAGAAATGGACAAGGATACAACATTGGATGAGCTACATCAAATCGCCTTTGTCATGACACAACCTTCGGCACTCACATTCACAGACGTAGACATCCCTAAAGAGTCACTTTAGGGAAGTTCAGCTCCAATATACCTTACAATCATAATTAGGGGATTCTCCGTACCCCATGCGTTGGTCGGTATAGGAGTGGGACTCAATATCTACCCTATCACAACGTTAAAGACACTCGAGTATACGGAGCAGGATGTCATGCCCTCAGCACTATCTCTTATAGCTTATGACAGCTTGCGTCATTTCGTCAAAGGAACTATTAAGCTTCAGGTTCGCCTTAGACCTATAACAAAAGACGTCGCTTTCCATGTTTCTGATTCTTCTAGTACTTACAATCTTATCTTAGGAAGAAAATAGTTAGAGTCAATAAAGGCCGTCGCATCCACATACCACCAATGTGCCAAATTTTCGTACGAGGACTCCATTGTCTGTATATATGCTGATGCACCCCTCCAGGAGATGGACACTGATTATGCGACAAGTATTTCGACAGCCCATGATTCTGTGTTGAACATAGGCCATATCCAGAAGACCCGAATCCTTGACAAAACAACCGTTGTAGAAGTTCGTCCCCCTACCCCTCCTAGTTCTCCCCCAACGCGTCAACAAAGATTAATGAGAAGAGAGGTTGGCCCAGACCTCGCCAAACTTTATGGCATCGGCCCAACCATGACAAAAGGTTGAGATCTTATGTATCAGCTCGAGTACATCCCCCACACTAGACTCAGTAAAAATAAGAAAGATCATGTAGGGCCTATCGTCCCAAGGAAAATACGCAAATACATAGGGTTAGGTTATCAATCGGACGACCCACAAGCCAACTTGTTTCCTATCTCACCAAAATGGTCTTTATATGACCACTTCATCTACGGGTCCACTGAGAAAGCAGATGTACCAAGGCAGAAGGAAGTGTCCTTCACTAAATCCCAAGAAGCAGAGATCAAATGAATGACTAAAGCATTCAATGATTTAACGAATCTAAATGACGATATCGACAAACCACTCGAGGGAATCAAACCCTTGTTTGACACAAAGGAGTTTACAGAAGAGAAAAGGGAAGAACCTCTAGAACTTAAGTCGCGAGTAGGAGATTGGAAATCTATCGATGATGAAGATTTTCACATAGCTGCCTTGTAAGATGAAGAGCACCTACAATTAACATTGGAAGAGGATGAAACCCCACAAGAAAATTTTAGCTCGCAAAGCATTTGCCTCTGCCTTGGCCTTGAAGGATGGGAATGCCCTTAGGACTCCTCTTGTATCTCTCACCCATACCAACCCCATTGCAGGGCATGCACCAGCATATTAGAATGTTTCGCTAGCTGGATCCGACATTTCTCAATAGTAGGAGCAAATGACTTCGACCTCGTAATGACCGAAGCAAGTATTGACTTACCAACTCCGCTACTGACACAACAAGAAGAAAATTCTAATGGCCAGCAGGTCAACCCCGAAGAAGATACTCATGTCGCCTTCATAGAGTTCAAAGAGGAACGCGAACTAGACACTCCTCCATCCTCAGAGAGCCACAACTCCAAATATTCTGGAAATCTCTCAAGGAAGAGTGGCAGCCCCCTCCAAGTGATGATGAGGACTACTGGATATACCTTCCTGCACTCGAGTTAGCAGAGCAGACCAACCAAGGACTTCAGGTATTGTCAGATCAAGAAGACGAGTTCAATACCAGCCCTGACTCCAGCTCAGAAGGATGGCAATGCCCTTGGGGATCTCCTTGCATTTCTCACCATTATCAACCTCGCTACCAAACATGAGTGTTCATCATAACATACTATGAAGTTTAAGGGAAAGAACTCACTACCCCTGAAGATCCCTTAGGAGGGCACCCTCGACAGGAAGAGCAATTGCATCATAACTCAGAGAATGATAGTTCGATCGATTATGATTTTCAAAGTCTCTACGAAGACGAGACGATCAATGTGATAGAGGAAATCTGAACGTCAGTGTCACTGTCACCAGCGTCACTTATTCAGAAGATCTCATTAGTTCAAGACCAAAAAAAAATGTCAAATTCAGAGCATGTCCACATCTCCCAAAGAATCACTCGAACGGCTTCGACAACCATCTCGCTCCCTCAGTTAGAGGAAGCAACTCCCTCGGCGCCTCTTAAGGCGACCGACCTTGTACCATATCTACTATCAAAAATAAAAAAAATAGGAAAAGCAGAAAACCTTAAAAATTCATAAATACAAAATCTAAAAAAATTAGAAAACCTCATAAAAGAAAGGGAACCCTTCATCCCGAATCAATTTTACGACCAGCAAGGAGACTTTTCCCCTAAGACTTATGTCCCCTCTCCCGTACAAAGACGCAAGACATTCAGGCAAAACAACAAGCCAATAATCATACCAGATGAGATACTTTGTGACTTTTAGAAAATGATTAATAGCCTTGACCTTTACTTTACCAAAGATCTCTCAGTCCTAAGTTGCGCCGATGAATAGTTACCTTTCACAAAATCAAAACCCCAGCATAGCAATTTTGTAATATATGAGCTTACCGAGAATGAAGAAGGAACACCAGTCACTGAGGAGGCGCAGGACTTCCAACGGGTCATCAAGCATTTTGACGAGTGAACCCAAGCTGCCGTGGAACCTATAGAAGAAATCAACTTTGGCACTGAAGAAAAACCCATGAAGCTAATCGTATAAGTCCTGCAAGAACACCCCGACTCCTTTGCATGGTCCTATGAAGATATGCTTGGTTTAGACCCAAGTCTAGTAGAACATCGTCCCGTCTTGGAACCCGATGCAAAGCCTGTTAAGCAGAAACTTTGAAGGATGCACCCACAAACAACCCTTCAAGTTAAAGAGGATGTTGACAAGTTACACAAAGCCAAATTCACTCGAGTTGTCCTCTCCCCCAAATGGGTCGCCAACATAGTACTTGTCGCTAAGAAAGTCAGCAGAGTATGGGTTTGCATTGACTTTCAAAACCTCAACCAAGCATGCCTAAAAGACGACTTCCCACTTTCGCACATTGACACTCTAGTCGATAACACTGCTGGACATGAGATGCTATCCTTTATGGACGGTTTCTCTGGGTATAATCAGATCAAATTAGCATAATCTGACCAAGAGAAAACTTCTTTCACCACACCATGGGAGACTTACTGCTACATCGTTATGCCTTTCGGACTCAAGAACGCAGGAGCCACGTATCAATGCGCCATGATGGCTATTTTTCATGACATGATGCATAAATGTGTAGAAGTATACGTTGATGACATATTAGTGAACTCCCAAATGCAGGCAGGATATGTTGAAGCACTCTGACTGGTGCTACAAAGAGCTAAGAAGTATCAGCTAAAAATGAATCCAAAGAAATGTGTCTTTAGAGTCACCTCTGAAAAATTACTCGATTTCATAGTCAGCAAGCGAGAAATTGAAGTTGACCTTGCAAAAGTCAGAGCCATCCTTGAGATGCCACCTCCCAGTAATATTAAAGAATTATGAGGCCTGATAGAAAGATTGCAATTCATCAGGAGATTCATCTCCCAGCATTCAGATAGATGCGATCTTTTCTACAGACAATTTAAAGGAGGAACTGAGTACAAATGGGATGACCAGTGTCCGCAAGCCTTTGACAATATCAAGAAGTACCTCCTTAACCCGCCAATTCTATTGCCACCAGTTCCTGGAAGACCACTAATCCTCTACCTCTTAGCAAACGACAATGCAATGGGAGTAATTCTGGGATAATATGAAAAAGACGGTAAGAGTGAGAAGGCTATCTACTACCTTAGTAGGACGATGGCTGAGTACGAACGAAAATACACTTCAATGGAGAAGACCTGCCTCACATTAGTGTGGGCCTCAACCAAATTACGACACTACTTCGGAGCATATAAGATACTAGTACAAGCCCGAATGGACCCTCTGAAGTACGTATTCAAAAAGCCCATGACATCAAGAAAGATCGCTCGTTGGCATATGCTGTTGTAAGAATGCGATATCACTTACGTCACGCAGAAGTCGATCAAAGGACAAGCAATCGCTGATTACCTTGTAGATCTCCCACTCTCGAGCAATGAACCCATACATGCGGATTTTCCCGATAAAGACCTACTTTTCATTTATAACGAAGAGCCTGATAAGACATCATGGACCCTTTATTTCGACGGTGCTCTAAATCACAAAGGAAAAGGCATCGGGATAGTCCTGCTAACCTCGGAAGGAGTTGTCATACCTAAGGCTTTTCAATTAAACTTCTCTATCACTAATAATGTCACAAAATACGAAGCTTTCATAGCTGGACTATAAGCAGCACTATAATTAGGCATTAAATAGTTGAAAACCATCAGTGATTCCAAGCTCGTAATCTCACAAGTTATAGGAGAATGGAAAACCAAGGAAAGGGGGCTGATGGCATATCTAGAAATCGCTCAATATTTGATAAAGAAATTTAAAAGAATCTCTTTCACGCACATCTCTAGATTAGAAAATGAGTTCACGGACTCCCTTACCACATTAGCCTCGATCATCTAAATACCCATCAGACAAAGTACCAAGACCTTTTTCATCGAAAAGCTGATAGTACCCGCCCACGAGGTAGCATGGACGGTTAAGAGAGAATTACCAATCCTGCCCACGAGCATGGGACTAATTGAAGCAATCACTCCAAAAAATCTCGTCAAGTTAGAAACCAAAGTCGCTATGTTCAGATTTGAAAAATCACCCACCGACAATGGACAACCATGGTATTTTGACATCTAGAACTTCTTGAAGCATCAACACATCCCTCCATATGCCACAAAGATTGAACAGAAGACTACAAGGAACTGATGTGCCCGATTCTGTATACTCGGTGAAATATTATACAAAGAAGCCTTCACCAGAGGAGTACTGCTACGATGCATCACAACCGCCGAAGGATAATACATCATACGAGAAGCACACGCAAGTGCCTACGGTGCTCATGTCGGTAGACAGAGACTCGCCGATCAAATCATATGATAGGGGTACTTCTGGCCGACAATGATAAGAGACTGCCACCTCTATGTCTAATTCTGTAAATAATGCCAAGAACACGATACACTCATCAAAGCTCCATTAGTTGCATTGGACACTATGACCTCGCCATGGCCATTTTTGATGTGGGCTTTCAATGTCATCGGACCTTTCACAGACACAGTTGGAAACACTCACAAGCATGCATTTACTCTTATGGCAATCGAATACTACACCAAATGGGCAAAAGCTGAATCCTATGTTAGAATCACCGCTTCAACACTCGTGAGGTTCATCGTTCAGAATATCATCATCAGGTTTGGAGTACCCAAGATGTTTGTCACTGACAACGGACTGCATTTCATCGCAGAGAAGACTAAGAAGTTATACAAGAAGTTTGACATCGATCTACGCCACTCATCACCGTTCTACCCTTAAGGAAATAGACAAGCAGAAGCTATAAATAAAATGTTGATTTGAATTATAAAGTGCACAGTAGAGACGAGCAATGGAGCCGACTAGCCTAAATGACTATCAGAAGCACTCTGGGCCTATATGACCTCTATTCGTATGGCCACTGTCCAAACTCCCTACCTCCTTACCTACGAGATGGAGGCAGTCCTACCATATGAGATACAAGTACCATCCTTATAGATTCAACTCGATGATGAGCTATCCTTAGACGAGAGGAGAATTGCCCTACTCGCATAGTTAGAGCAGCTCGATGAGACACGTCTAAGAATCACGCTCAGGTATGTCAGAGGAGAGTGGCCAGGGCTTATGATAAGAAAGTCCTTGAACGAGGCTTTAATATTAAAGAATTAGTCTTAAAGAAAATCATGCCTTCCAAGCACACCCATCCGAAAGGAAAACTGAAGCCAAATTAGGAAGGCCCTTATATTATAATAGCCACATACTCTGGGAATGCATACAAACTGGCGAACCAAGACGGGGAAGAACTCACTAGCCTTTGGAACACCATGTACCTTAGAAAATACTACCCTTAGCCATGTGATCATCACATCTCATGGTTAAATACTTATACTTACCATACCCGTAGTTGTGACAACCCGTTCATTAGTCGTACGTCATTAATTCTCAAAATATTCTTAAGACCTCCAATTTATTGCCCACTTTCTTATTCAGGCAATCTGATCAAAAGACTAGTGACATACCTAACCTCTTTCAAAAGCACAAGTAACACTCGATCCTCATTTCCCTTCCCCTGCCATTGGAGGAGACGTTAGAGCACAAACAAATGAAGATGCTAGGTTCAATCAAAACTCATTATTCTTGCGTAAGCAGGATGCTTTCAAGAAAAAAAAAATATATATCCAAAAAACCGAGTGAGAGTAATATGACGAATGAACAAGTCAATGAGCTCAGGGAAGTATAAGCAGGCCGTGAGGACGTCTCTGGTAACTTTACTAGAAATGTATAAGCAAGTTGCAAGGGCCTCCCTGATGTCCCCATACTACTAGATATCATCGTAAGGTGGCGAGAGGAGGACAGACTCCTGCTAACTATAGAATGTGAGATTTTGATAGTACCGAAATATGACAAGGAGCTCAATCATGGCACCCTGTATCCCCTCTGAGAAAAAGATTATTACTCATCATTGTGCAAAGCGTTAGTTACAAACTACTCCCCACATCACTGAGCCTTACCCCTCTTCTACTTTTTATTTCTTTTTTGGATGATAAATCGGAGACTCTTTAGGATACCCCTAAGAATGAAATCGAAAACCGATGACTGACGACTGATGCAATCACTTACTATATCTATCACACCCTCCCTGATAATGACCACGGGATAAGATGACCACCACCCAAAGGTAGATCCCGGTATACAATTGACATAATCAAAATGACCTCCCTTGGTTCGGTGATAGTAACGGGGAACTTTTCTTCAAAATTAACTCACTAAATGCCAATGGCTTTTTATAGGCCGAAAGTGCTCATCTAAAGCTCAAAAAAAATCTCTATTGCATCTAGACACTGGGGGGACATTTTTTCAGAAGGAGAATCACCTTAGAAGAGTCGACTCACCTATAATGAAGATGCGGATTAACTAAGTCACCACCCTGAGAATGCTACCAAAGATACTATACTGCCAATCCTACCATGCTCCTACACTGGGGTATTTTTATTTTTATTTTATTTTAGTTATTTGCTTTCCTTATTGCATTATTTTTATTTTTTAGAAAAAAAAGGAGAGAAAAAGAAAGAAAAGAAGAAAAAAGAAGAAAAAAGAGAGCGTATATTCATCTTTTACTACCAGACCTCGGTCTAAGATACTTACCCCCTTGACAACTAGTAAGGGGGAGAATAAAAATTATTGATAGCCTTTCCCTTTACATGTGTAGATACAAAGCAACCTTCAACCACCACCGGGCCAGCTCAGGAAGCATCTGAGTCCCGATGACAATTGACGGCACTAAAAGCGAAAGGCAAATGCAAGAGGTAACTAACAGAAAAGGAGCCAACACAGGTACATCTAAACCCAAAAAATCTTTGTATATATAAAAAATTTCTTTTTTTACATCTATCACCGGGGGCATACCCCCTGTATATATAATGAATACGCATAATGAACACAAAAAAATACACATGCACCCCGTACTCCCTATGCTGCCGTTGGGACGGTCGATCACCGCTGTCCCCATTGTCATCAGCCCAGAGGTCCATAGACTGATCCTCTAAAAACACAATCCCGACACCCGGAGTCTACGGAACCTCTAGACGACGAGGCCTCGCTACTGAACCCCCCTCACTCGCCTGACTAGCAGACCACCTCGATCGAGAACAAGGAGGATACCCATCAAGAAACTCATGAATGACAGAATCCTCGCGAACATAATCCCTGACATGATCACGTGTCGTACGACGAGGCTGCCTGGCCGAGGAACCCGTAGCTCTCGACTCCGATCCAGCAAGCTGACTAACCATCCCGCTCACTCCTCGTTAGACGATATTGTAACAGATCTAGGGCCGCTTGCATCTCTGCCCACATCGTCTGACGTGCCTCCTCCAGTGCGTCAGTCTGAGTCCTCTGGCTACCATCATCTTGATGAACAGGTCCTCGCGGCTCTGCATGTCCCCAAGGATCCGTCTTGTCTCAGGAGTGGCACGCGCTCGCGTCGCCTCTAGACGTGCCTCCTTAAGCTCATGTACCTGCATCACCATAGCGAGTCAAAGAAAGCCAATATATTTATATATATACGAACATAAAAAAAATTGAAAGAGAAGAGAATCATACCAGACCAATCCTCTCCCCAAGAAGGTGCTCAACTATCACAGCAATCACTGGATCAGCAGGCGGCACGGAAGGAACAGCAAACGTAGGCGGCTACAAGAAGAATAAACAAATACATTAGATAAATACTATGATGATGAATAAACTATAAATACATCAACTAAAACATACCTGAGAAGGAATAGTGGTAGACCCCTAAGGGGGAGCCTTAGAAGCAGAGTCCGGAACAGCCTGCATAAAAAACCAAACAAACCGACACAAGATATGTCAGAATAAAATAAATGAAATAATCTAAACTAAATTACACCAAACCAAAAACTATACCTGACTCTCAGAGCGTAGAGAGGCAACAATCGCCTCCCTCATCTAAAAATCCTTGATGACATGACGCTGAAATACCACATGATGTTAGTAAACTATTAAGAAAAGCGAAGCAATAACACCCAATGAACTACTACCGTCATATGGACGGGTTAAAAGATTGAAGAAACTCACCCAGTGCTCTAGCTCGGCCAGTAGCTGAGCCCTCCTAGATCCTCCCGACTAGAAGAAGCAACTGAAGAAGGATCGACTGCCTGAGCAGGAGGCCCCGCGGTAGAAAGCTCTATCCTTTGCAAACATCGACAAATGCGCCAGAATTAATAAGAATCCACAAAATACTAATAACTAATAAACCAAG
Organism: Chloranthus sessilifolius; assembly: GCA_021018995.1. Classification (NCBI taxonomy): domain Eukaryota; kingdom Viridiplantae; phylum Streptophyta; class Magnoliopsida; order Chloranthales; family Chloranthaceae; genus Chloranthus; species Chloranthus sessilifolius. The sequence continues at coordinate 16,597,298 of CM037587.1, read as the reverse complement.
GAAGATACTTACCAATCGATCAATCTCAGATCACAGACTGGCCTCCACCTCTCGACCAGCCAACTGCTAACCAAGTAACAACTCGACCATCGCTGCATGACTGGCGACCTCGGCCTCCCTCTTGGACTGGCCAAAACAAAATGAGACACCATAACTATATCAGAACAACTGGAAAACTGAGTCAACATAATATATAGACAACTAAAACCAATAAACTAACTTACCAAGAGTTGTTGAGTCTCCGCAAGCTGAACCCTCATCTCGTCCTCTGCTCCCCTAGCCTGAGCAACCGAGGAGGTGAGGGAGCGTAGCTTCTCCTCATCAGGACAAGGAGCACACCCCATCTGCTCCATCTCCCTATGAAGGGCATCCAATGTTCCCCAGATACCCGTCATGAGATGGCCCTACTCTAATGCGGCCATTCTCTCCCTTCATGTCGACGTCGACTCAGGCCTGCCGACCACAAAAGAACCACTCCCATGGAAGGGATGTGTGAAGAGGCGCCCACCACCCAATGCCCTGAACCATCTCACAAACTCTCGGACATCCGCCTCATCACGCGCCCCTATCACCCTAGTCCCCCTAGCTATTAAATCAGCTATATGAAGCACCATCTTCTTCACGAAGTCCAGACCAAGGGGACCGGTCATCCTCTTCACCACTCTGTGGCGAATCTCTGGAGGGACTCCCTAAGCAAGCCCTAGCTGCTGAAGCACTCAAGATAGGTGGATCCTCTCCACCTTCTCAAAACAATGGACCCATATGTCCACATCAAAGAAAGCCTGGCCAGACTAAATCACTGGCACACTGACATCCTCCTCGGCCGCATATGGCCTCCAAATCCCCTATAACCAAATAAGCAAGCCAACCCATCAGTGAAGCCTTAGATCCTAAAATCTCCAAAACAAAATGAAATAAAATGTATACACAATGATATATACCTGCCCCTCATGCATGTCCTCAAAAAGGCCTCGCGCGATCTGAAGATCCAAAGACCAACGGCGACCCCTCAATGCTATTCTCCACACATGCATTCGCAAAAAATGAATGTAATCTCCGCCGAAACCCATGGACGGAGAAAGGCAAAATGATCATATGCCCAAAACTAGAAAACATAAAAAGAAATGTTGAATAGCTGCTACAATAAAAAAAAGACAATAAAAACTGGAGACACTATGATGCCAATTAACTAAACCTCACCTGGAGGAAGGGAAGGAAACCTCCGATCGTCGCAACACCTTGCCCCCAACGATAAAGCTACTCATAGAGATGCGCCAATGCAGCAGTACCCCAAGCATAGGTAGGGACTCGATCCAAGTCCCTAAGAAGCATAAAAAATAACCCGGTGATGCATCCCAGAGTTGAAGAAGAGAAGAGTACCGCAACAAGGAAATGCATCAAGAATGCTCAAAGCACACTATCTGCAGCCAACCCCGGCTCAACCATAGGCTCCCGACTGGCCATCGCCATGCAACGCGCCTCGTAAGATGTCCTCGGCTTCGAATGACGCCTCGAAAGGATGAAGCCGCTGGCAAATGTGTCAAAGAACCAAGTGACCCAAGCTACCCTTGGCCCCGATCCACTGGATCTATACAGTGCACCCAAAATCTCCTCACACACCCCCAGATAATCTCCAGCCATCCACCCCGTGATCGGCTCACCCTTAAAATGAAGACCAGTGATACGGGCCGAGTCCTCTAAGGTCGACAGCAATATGCCAATCAAAAAGAGAAGCGCCTAATGCTCTTCCCTCCACCTCTCCAGAATCGTCCCAATCAGACCACAATCGACCTAAAAGGGCTCCAGCTCCAGGATCGGCCCAAAGCCTAAAGACACCAATCGCGCCTGCTGAAACTCTGGAAAGGCATGATACTAAGTATGAGACTCAGTCCATGCCAAGCCGATAGCCAGCTACGGGGGTTACTACCGAACAAAAAATAAGCACAAACATATAATAAGACTAACACACATACCTATGACAAAAGACAGGTAGATCTACTAAAAGCAAGTAAGGCATATTGAAACACATAATAACGGTTCATAACAAGCACACAAAACATGATAAGAGTAACAAAATAGAAACGTGACCTATCACTAGACACAGTCATGATGCGTGAATGAACACACAATCAATAATCGATGCAGGTTCGACATAAATTAAAAAGTGTTTCCATATCCTAATAAGTCTATGTCATGAACTAAATGCCTAGAAAAGTGAAGGAACTCTTGCTCACAGGTACCTACCTGGCCTCGAGTGAAGAAATCCTTCAGCGGAAAGTGTGTGCGAGCCCTATGCTCCTCACCCTCACTCTCTCAGCCTCACCCTTAGCTCTCTCAGCCTCAACTCTCTCACCCTCACCCTCGGCTTCACCCTGATCAATCTCGGGTACCTCCTCCCTGACCACCACGTGGTCACCCTTTGGCACCTCCTCTCTGACTATCTCCCTGACATCCTCCTCCACGACAATGGCACTGGTTCGAGGCCGATCTCTACCGCTAGCATCCGCTCGACCTCCGATGTAGATGAGTAAAATTGATCACTGCCTCTGGACTCCATCCTAGAAGAGAGAGTTTAAAAACTAGAAAGAACAAAAAAAATGGCACCTGAAACTGACGATCGGATCGCAAGATATGGCGAAAATACCAAAACTAGAGCGCAAGGAAATAAGGAAACAAATAATCGAAGATAAAAATAGATAGCACGAGAAGAACGAAGAATCTCAAAGTTGTGCAACCGTGGGATTTATGATGATCCCATCGCGATGATGCGCTCTCAAATAAAATATTTAGAGTCGCCACTCGGACCTCTTGGTGTCCCAGGAAATCTAGATCAATTTTATAAGCATCGAAGTACCACAAATATGACTCTGAATCTGGTCTACGCCGAAGGCTCTTGGGTAGGGGCTTTGATTATCGATTGGAAAGGTGTTAGGCACCCAATCAACCTGCTTAATGCAGTCTCTACTTATGGCCAAAATAAAAATAATATAAAAGAAAAAAAAAAGGCTTCCTCTTGCCCAAAGGGTCTTAAAATCCTATTTGTGCCCCTTCGTTCCTAGCAAAAATTTAGCGACGTAATGGCACAAATGGGAGGATAGAGGAATAATCGAGAAGGTAGAGGAATAGAGGGAAGAGTCAGAGCTCTCAGGCCCTTGTTGCACCGCTGTGGAGCCTTGCATTCGCTTGCTTCGGTGAGCTTTTGAAAGCTTGTATGATGAGAAAGTTCTAACTCCTAGGGCTTGATAGCTAAGAGGTAGAGAGGGAAGGTTAGGGGGTAACACACACCTAACCTAGAGCTTTTGGGTGAAATGTTAAGGTCTAAAGGAAGTTTTAAAGTTCTGGAATTTGTATGGGGGTGGTGCACTAGAGGAGAGATATAAGGGATTCCTTAATCTCTTAATTGTAAATTCTGTCAAGCCTTTGTAAAGGGAGGGGTGCCTCTCTATTTATAGGAAAAAGAGATGTTAGAAGGGTGTTTAAAAGCTAATTTAGATTAGCAATTAGGTAATGGGCAATCTAAGGTTTCCTAGGGTTTTTGGAGCCTTGAATAGTGTGAAGAGTTGCTCCAATAGTGGATGATAGGGTGGGGCTTTAAACCACTTAAGTGGTTGCACATAGATAGTAAATGGGTGAAACAGAACTAGCAAAACACACCCCAAAGGTCAAGATGGTCAACAAGTCAAATCCCATTCTCAAAATTTGAGGTAAAAACCTAGGGTTACTGTTCATATGCCTGGCGCAACTATTAGTTACGCTAAGCATATATACAAAAAAATAGTGCTTAAACAATGCCTAGAAAGTTGGCTGCCTACGAGGGGACCCACCTTAATGCTGGCGCAACTATTAGTTGCGCCAAGCAATTTCTATCCCTAGGGGGGTTCAATTGATTTTACCATTCTGCCCTTGCACTTCGGAGCACGATACCTTCTTGTGTATAGCTCTAATTGGGGTGATTCTTAGCCCGTTGGAAAGCTGAGGACTTCTACTTTTCAATGGTATGAGATTTGATCACAGTAGAAGGTCATAGCTAGTCCTGGTGCACCACTCTTCATCCATTACTCGGGAAAGCTAGGTTTAGGTCCATAATGGGATCTAAGGGTCGGGATGGGTTTCTAAGGGTTCGGGAAGGTTCCTAAGGGATCTAGGATGATTTCTAAGGGTTTGGAATGGCTCCTAAGGTTTAAAAAAGGTTCTTAGGGATTTCGTACATGTCATCAAAAGCTCGGAGATGCGCCTCTCCCGAAATGTGTTTCGATAGGGCTTTGGGCTAATTTTGAGTATCTACAGATGCCCCTCTTTGGTATCCAATCACTAATGATCTAATGCCAAAGAAAAGAGACATCCGAAGAGGCCGAAGGCATTACTAATGGGTCTGTTGCATTCAGAACGAACTTCAAACATCAGATGAGTAACATGGTGAGAAAATGAAAGCCCAATATGTCAAGAAAAATGATCGTTTCTCAAGGTAATCGGTCCCCAAGTGCGTAGCGAAATTACTGGGCATAATCGAGGTGGAAAATGAGTCCCGAAAGCCTAATAGATGGGAAAAATGGTCTCTTCTCGAGATGATTTGAAGGATTTTGAAGTTCAAGATTCATTCTGAATACAACAGCTTTGTAAGTAAGGAGGGTGATCAACCTACATTCAAAGATAGGCGTGAAACAAGTACGCAAGGCTCCACTATTTATGTCTAATTATATAAGGCATTGACCACCTCATCTGACTGGTCATGGGTGCCCCTGCTTGAAGCAGGGCTCGAGGTCTTTGGGCGAACCCATTGATCCCGAAGTTTATTTAGCACGGCTACCCGAGTCAAGTGGATAAATGTCACAATACTTTTTGGGAGTACGTGTCGCTTTTCTAACGTGCCCCAAATCCTCATGACCTAGAGTATCCAACATTAAATAACACAGAACATATCCGGCCAAAATTGGGTGCCCCCAGAAAGGGGCATCCAATCCTGGTTTCTACCGACAATGATCTTACAAATCATTTAACTATGCATAAACATGCACCCATTAGGGGTAATAAGCAATAAAGGCGATAAAAGTCTCGACCCAGATCCCATCCGGGTAAAATTTATGAGAACAAACGACCATCCTATGGATACCCAGATGCAAGGCCTACACTTTACAGGAATTTCGTGCCAATACAGGTTTTAAGCCTGTGGAAATAGGGAAATGAACCCTTATGCATGTATGTTTATACATAGTTGATTGATATGTAGTTTCATTTTCGATAGGTTGGTCTCAACCAATGATTGACCTTTTTCATAACGGAGTTATCCTGACCTCAAATCCCATCGGGCGCACGCCCGGACAACGCAGGCCAAGAGTCCACACCTCCGAAATGGCTCGTGATGAATCTCAAGTTAGACACTCACGTTCCTATGAATCTACAAATAGAGCGCTCATCGCAAAGATTTAGCAGTGGAGTTGACCCAATCGAAATATTGACCGTTTGACCGGGATCGACACTATTGCTCCTACTTTGAAGTAGGATCCAAAAATCCAAGGTGAACCTTAGACTTAGGACATTAATATAGCACAACTGTATTGTTGATAAAATACTGACATTTTATCGCTTTGAAATTTGCATGTGCGTCCAATCATATGAGGCATAGACCGCCTCATTTGACCGGTCGCGGGTGTCCCTTCTTGAAGCAGGGTTCTAAGTCTTTGGGCGAACCCATGGATCCCGAAGTTTATTTAGCACGACTACCCGAGCAGAACGAATAGATGTCGTAGCACTATTTAGGAGTGCATGCTGTATTTTCAAAACATATATATTTTTTGTTATTTTATGTGGGAAATTTTTTACCCTTTTTTGTGTTTATCATTTTTTATGATTTTTTAGGTTTTAAGGTATCATTTTATGTGTTTTTTTTGGATTTTAAGTTATCATTTCATGTGATTTTATCACTTTATCACTTCTATTATTTTATGTGAATTACTTTTGGGATTTTCTTTATCTCTTTTTTTTTTGTGGAGTTTTAGATTTTTAAGCTATCATTTTATGTGATTTATTTTGAATTTTTTAGAGCTATCATTTTATGTGATTTTTTTGGATTTTAAGAACTATCATTTTATATGAATTATTCTATCATTGTTTCATCATTTTATGTGTGATTTTTTATCATTTTTTTTAACCTTTTCACATTTTTCTGCGTAGGATCGGGATGCCTATTGATCTCGATCCATTTTATTCTAGCACGACTTCCTGGGCAAGTTGAATGAGCATCGACATGCCGTTTAGTGGCACGTGCATTGGCTGTGAGTAATCAAAATGAAGAGAAAGGGGGTACCAGGTTATGCAGGTGACCCTTACCAAGCCCAAAACTCGGCCTGTTAGTGGCTAGCGCAACTATTAGTTGTGCCAAGCCAAAATGGGGGTCAAAATAGCCTGGCGTAACTATTAGTTGCGCCAAACATGACTGGGCAACCAATTTAAATAGCCTGAGTTCGGGCAGCCACCGTGTGTTTTCAAAACTACTCTCTTCCCCCTCTCTAAATAAAAAAACAGAGCCTCCCTTCCTTTACATTGCCTCTACGCGTGCTTCATTGCCGGCATTCACTCACGCCAATTGATCGTCCATACCGTGATAGATTTAAGACCCTATTTCCTTCACAAGGTAATCATTTAAAACCCATTTTTTTTATTTTTCTTGCTTTCTCTTGCAAATATCATTATGATCTTGCATTCTTAGATGAATAATGGTTTATTTTTATTGTGAATATGTTTATTGATGATGTGTTGATGATTTTTCATGAATAATGCCCTCTTTTTGTTATTTTATGGGTTTTATTGGTGCCTAATATATATATATAAATATATATATATATATATATATATTATTTTTATTTGTGCATATAGAAGGGATTTTATTTTTGTTTTTTTGTTTTCATTTCAAAAAAAGCAAGGATTTTTGGTCTTTTACGTGATTTTTGGGACATTAATTAGGAAAAAGGGTGTTTTGGTTTCTTTTTTTTTTGAAAATTTAATTAAGGGAAATGATTTTTGGTTTTTGTATATATATATATATATATATATATATATACATTAATTAGGAAAATTGATTTTTGGTTTTTGTATATATATATATTTGGAGAATTAACTAAGAAAAATGGTTATTATTATTATTATATTTTTTTCTGTTCTTTCCCTAAGGGATTTATTTATTTGTGTTGTTTTTTTTTTTTTTTTTTAAATTTTAGTTTATGGGCATAAGAGGAAAGGTTTTTTTTGTGTTTGAGTGTGTGTTTTTTGTTTTTATAGACATAAAAAAAAAAGGACTTTCTTTTCTCTCCTTTTTTGGTTTTTGATTTTAGGAGCATATAAAAGGAGGGATTTTTTTTTTGTTTTTAGTTTTTCTAATCATAAAAGAAGGACTTCTTCATTTTGGTTTTTTCTTTGGGGTTTTGATTTTTAGGAGCATAAAGGAATGATTTTTTACTTTTAACTTTTGTTTTTCTAAACATAAAAGAAGGGCCTTTTCTGTTTTGATTTTCGAAGCATAAAAAGGACTCTTTTGTTTTTGTTTGTTTTTAACTTTTATTTTTCTAAACATAAAAGAAGGACTATTTTTTTTGTTTTGATTTTCGAAGTATAAAGAAATGATTTTTTTTTATTTTAACTTACTTTATTTTTAAACGTAGGAAAGGGAAATTTGTTTTGTTTTTATTTACTTTTGGAGATAAAAAGGAAGGGATTTTTTTGTATTTTCAATCTAAAAGGGATTTTTTTTTTTATGTATGTGTGTATCTTTATTTCTGAAAATAAAAGAAAAGGGTGAGCATGCTTACCTTCCCTTGGCGTGTAGCATAAAAACGGTTCTTTATCACTGATCTGCTTTAATGTTATTGCTTGCTTTTGCCCTAGAATGTCTGGTGATGAAGAGTATGTGCCTGAGGAGGGCCATGAGGAGGGGCCCGATGTAGTCTATGGTCCCCGTGGGGAGCAATTTTTTATGATAGAGCGCAAGGCGGGTCCCTAGCTAGAGATGGAGGGCGAGGTTGCCCGAGCTGGCCTTCTCCACTAGCAGTACATCCATATCTCCAATTTCGGTATAGTGGGTCAGGTAAAAGATAGGTTCAGTTCTTCCTTTTGTGCAGCTTTACTTCATTTCCATGATCTGATGTATTTTTCTTTTCTGACGCAGGACCTGCCCCTTATCGTGTTCCGTGGGGACTAGTTGAATTTTCATGATTTCTACCGCTACGTTCCCCCTGTGGTGAAGTATTTGCTGGAGCACGTGGGTTTTGGGGAGTTCTTATCCTGCCCCCCATGAGGGCCGATGCTGCATACCTGAAGGCTTTGATAGAGCGATTTCGACTAGAGACCATGACCTTCCACATGGCCTATGCCGAGATGACCCTAACGCCTGTAGAATGGGCAATGAGTACTGGCATCAGGGTAGGGGCATACTGATAGCTGGACTTGCGGTGCCAAGCAGCGAAGACATTGTCAGATTGATAGGGGCTTATCCCCCTCGTGGACAGTTGCATGGCACCGAGGTTAAGATGGGCTGGCTATCCGGGCGCTATGGGGCTGATGAGTTGGTAGATCTGGGCCAGCTAGATAGGGAGCTTACATTATGCCCAAGCGGGTGATCATCTTGGCGAACGCGAGCGGTGGATGAGTCAGCTTGGCATTGCTGAGCATTATGGATAACTGGCTCGACATCCATAGGTATGATTGGGGTAGGGTCGGATATGCGTGGCTGATGTATGGCATAGCCCGAGTATCTACCGGGGAGGCCAAATCTGTTGTTGGTTTTTGGGCAGCATTGGAGGTAATCTCTAACTCTTTTGCTTTTATCAGTTTTGCTTGGATGGTCTTTGTATGCTACTGACTTACTTTTTACACTGCTCTTCTCAGGTGTGGGGGTACCTTCACTTTCAGCCCAGACGCTTACTTCTCCACTCCGAGGTGTACACCTACCCTCTCCTGAGTAATTAGAATCAAGCCCGGCGCCGCGACGTGGGTATGAAGCACCTAGAGATGGGCCTGAGATCCCAGCTCGATCTGATGATCCCCGAGTAGGTAAGGCCTTTTCAACTCTGTTTATTTTAGTTCAAAGATTCTCCCTTATTATTATGCTACATGTTTTGACTAATTGACCGCCTCTTGACTTGGACAGATCCTTTACGACTCCTACCTCACCTCTATTTTCTGGGACCGGGCGGCCGTAGGTCCATTGCACCTATTCAACAACCCCCGCGTGGTCTTCTTCTACAAGGCGTGAGCCATGGCCTACTATCTAGAGGAGCGGGTAGTCCACCAGTACAAGTCCCTGCCGTATCAGTTCATCCTGCCGCACTTTGTTCCTAGCGCCAACTTCCTTGCTTTCGGCCGCTTGCGCACTCAGGTAATTCTCCTTTCTCTTTTAGATTAGTCCCCTTTTTGCTTTAATTCAGCTTTTGTTCTTATTGAGCTTATTTCTATTTTGTTCATAGTTTGCTTAAGGGGATGACTCGGATGGTGAAGGTGGAGCAGCGACGGGTACTGCGGATGCTTCAGGGGTAGGTCCCTCAGGAGCTAGCCCTTCCGGTGCGGGTCCTTCGGGTGGGGGTTCTTCAGGTGCGGGTCCCTCAGGTGAGGGTGCTTTAGGTGCTAGTCCGTTGGGTACCTCTCATGTGGGTGCCCTTGGTGGTGCTCCTCCCGTGGTCTATGGGACCTTTCGATGCCTTGACAACGGCTTTCTCTCGTACCTATGTGCTGACATGAATAAGCAGGCACGCATCTCTACTAAAGTGATTCGGGTCCCTCCTCCTGAGGTGGTTCAGGGGGTAAGCCTTCTCACGATCACTCTTCCGTTGTCTTGGCTCCTTTGATAAATGCATGTGTTTGTTACTAGTCCCTGCAACTGACATCCTTTCCTTCTGAATGTAGAACTTTGACTCAGCTATGGAGCATGTTGTGTATTACCATAACATCATAGAGCTTCGGGACATGGAGGTGGTGAGTATCTTGTTGTTCAATCCTTCTCTCTATTTTACAATCCTTTGTTCCTCAATTGATCCTGATTTCTAATTTTGACTATGACTTGCAGCGTGCACGCACCAATGAGTCGCGCTCTTTGCTCAGGATTTCTCAAGCTCCTCTCATCGGCGGAAGAAGTCGAAGGGTGCCAACAAGGATTAGGCCTTAGCTTCTACATTTTGAACAATTCAAACATTTTAGAATAATTTTTATTGGGATTTTGCAAAGTTTGTAATAGATATTTGTAGCACTTTTTGGCTGATTTTCTTTTTGGACATGTTTAGTGCTTTTTCTTTCATTGCATACTATCTTTCTCTTTCACATATCCGATTATTTGCAGGATGGTTTTGACGATTGCCCAGAAAAGTGGCCCTCAAGGTCGCATGCATTGGTGCAGGTTTCTCCCACACAAAAAGTCAAATTATTTCAATGTTAGGTGCCCTTTTCATTTTCATGTTTGAGTGTTTTCCATAGCATAAAGCAAGTGAATTAGGCTAATTGGCTAAGGGGGCCAGCAAGGGCCCACGAAAATTCTCAAAAAAGTCCAAAAAGGCATAAAAGGAGGGAAGGTTTATACTGGAGAAACTATTAGTTGTGTCAGGCTTAGCTTAAATTAGGGGAATTTGTCTTGGCACAACTATTAGTTGCGATTTCGGGCCTTATATGCAAATTCTCCTTCTTTTCTTTTTGATTTGGCCTTTTCAACTGATTTTTTTTTCTCCTTGCTTTCCCAAGGGTGGGTCCGTTGACATACATTGAATTTTATATCTTTGAAAGATCTTTGTATGTCTATGGACCCGCTTTCCAATCCTCCCTTAGATGGAGGGCTTGGATCCAATTTACTCGTTCCTTTGAGCTTGGGGCCCAACTTTCTAAAAAGTTGGCTTGAGAGCTTGAATGAGAGTGAGCTCGTTGAACTAGAGTGGCTTGGACTATCACGTCTTCCCTTCTTTCTTGAAGTTCCTCCACGGTGGGACCTACTTCATGTGGAAACCTCTTTTTGGGATATAAATACCCATGTGTTCCGTTTTGGGAAGCGGGAGCTAACTCCCACTCTTGAAGAGCTATCCAATTTGTCCAGCTTGAAGCTCCACAGAGGCCTTCCACGAGTCATGCCAAAGTCAAGTTACTCTAAATCTGTTCACCTTACCCTCAGTTTGAAGAAATTTGAGTATGACAAAAGTCTCATTGGGGGGCTCACAAGGTGTTCGATCAAATTCCTCAAAGAACTTTTCGGCGACGAAAGTCTTCAAAAATTTTCGATTAGGAATATCTTAAATGTGAAATCCTTTACTCTCAGTCTCATTTCAGAAGTCCTTTTCTTCACTGGGGGAGAGAGCTTCCCTCTGGCTCTCTGCGACATTTTGATCGAGTAGGCAGAGGGTCGATCAGTGATGCACTTGGTCCTTGTCGAGAACTATATCGATGCCTTGATGCATTCGCTCTGGGTAAGGTGGAGAGCCTCAAGGGATGTCCTTTGCTGCTTCAGGTCTAGTTAGGTGAGCATCTCTCTATCTTGGGATGCATGCAATACTTTTATATTGCTCGAGGTGAGGGGGCTCGATGCTTTTTGGGTAGGTGTGACTTGCTTCCGTAGGGCAACTCGTCAGCTTTGAAGCTTTGGTTGACCAACACAGAGCTGATATGGAGGCTTCCCTAGTTGGACTGAAGTTTCCCAGTAGTTTATTCTAGAGACCATGAGGGAATCACCCTCCTAGGGTTGACTAGCAGCACTTTCTACTTCCCATTCTAGGTGTTGCATTAGTTCAGTTGCTCTCAGCAGGTGCCTTGCGAGGCCAAAACCCCTCTATGTGACTTGATCCTTTCTAGGGGTCCTCTGGGGATGTGGATTGGATTGCTACTCTTTGGGAGACGCATCAGTTGACACTGATGTGTGATATGGAGCAAGGAGATTCAGTTCATTCTTCCCCTGAGTATGAGGCTTGCCTATTGGTTGAGCAGCCTGCTGCTGATCATCTGGATCAGACGGAGAGTATTGATATGGGAGGCTCCTGGCCAAAGTATTCGGTGCTTCGAGCTCGTATTGAGCTATTGGTCGATGAAAAGAGGGTCCTGTAAGAGCTTTTAGCACAAGAGAAAGTTAGAGCAGAGACCAGAGCTGGCGTAGCTGAGAACGAGGTCCTTCGTCTGGAAGGATCCTTGAATGTTGCTCATGGGGCTACGAATGCTTCTCGGAAGAGGTACAAGAGCTTGCATGGCCATTGGTTGACTGAGCGAAATATTCCAGAGGATAGTTTCCTAACTGAGATTAGTGCTTTGAAGTGCAAGTTGAGCCGTTGATTCCCTCCTGCACATATATCTTTTTGCACATATCAAATACACAGAAAAGGGGCATAAGACCCCTTTACAGATACACACTTTTTGGTATACATATTTTCTTTATATTTTTGTTTTTTCTACTTTTATAAAAAGAAAGAAAGAAAGAAAGCTAGACATCATACCGACTATTTTTTGGGATGTGGTGCAAGCGGTGCAGTTGTAAATGGAAAAGGAAAATCTATTATATTTACAATGACTTCTCTCTCTTTTTTTTGTTTCTTTTTTTTATTAATGGGTCCCTTTTGGAATATGCACAACCTGGGCCTGGAAGTGGAAAAGGAAAATTATTATCTTTGACAAAAGGGGCCATCCCTCCTGTCCTTTATTCTCTTTTTGTTTGGTTTGATGCCTCAATCACAGGGTGAGAACTTGGGTCCTCTTTTGAACATGGTCAAACCCCCTTTTTAAATGGTCAGGTCTGGGTGAGTTTCAGCAGCTTTACCAAGACTGAAACATCAATCCCTTTGGACTGAGTTAAACCTTTCTCCTTACCTTGAGTCATACATTTGACAAAGCAGCTTCACTAAGACAATCCTGGTCGGGGCCTGATTTGAACTAACATGAGTGCCCCAGTCGGAAAAAGGGGATCAGGGAGAGCAACAAAAAGGGCTTCTCAAACACCCATTTTATCAATCAATTCAAACCTTTCTTTTAGCTTTTCATTTTAATCCATTTTTACTCACAACGCCCAAGGTGGGTTCGTCGTGCCTATTTTTGCCTTCTTTTTACCTGTGGTGCCCTCTCGGGTTTTCACCACGTCCATGAGTTTAGCTCTCTTACCCCAAGCACCCTTTCGGGTTTTCACCTGCTCCGCACAAACTTGTTGTTTTTACCCGTAGCACCCTTTCAGGTTTTCACCAGGTCCATCTTGCTTTGAGCTTGTATATATTTTATTTTTTCTTTTTATTTCTTTTTTCAAAAGCCACGACATAGACGTCGATTCTGTCATAGCCAGCCAGATGGGGTTCTGGTGTCGTCTCACAACTCAACTTATGTTGACTTAACAGATACTATGACTGCTCATGAACCTACAAAGAGGGCTTTTTCAGGGTGTAGCTTGGCCATGGATTAGGTTAGGATTTGAAGGTATGCTAGGCTAAGAAGGTATCCTTGGTACGGCTCCAATTTTTCACAACATAATTTCTTCCTTGGGGGATTTTATTGTACACGCCCCATAATTCTTCTATATATTTTTTCTTTTTTTCTTTGTTTTATTTCAGGCAATATCTTTTTTATGGTTTTACTTTTTCAATTTTTTTTTTTTTATAGTGCTTCTACTTCATCTCTTTTTTCTTTTTATATGTACACACTTTTTCTTTTTCAGGGAAGGGGTTTATTGAAAGAAAGGCTCAGGCTCAAATGGGGTAGCAAAGGATATCATCACTTTTAGGGATGCTTTTTAGCTACTGTGCTCGGAATGATGGCCTCTTTTAGATGGTCCTTGAGTAGTCACGTATCTGTTTCACCAATACTTACCTTATCGTGATAGACTAAGAGTAAAGCCGTCAAGCGTATCCAGCATTAATGGGCTCAGGAAGATGATCTCCATCCATGGTGGCGAGGCGGATGGCATATCCCGACAGCACTTCTTAGATGACGTAAGGTCCCTCCCAGTTTGGTTTGAACTTCCCTCTTGGATCGACATGGAGGGATGGAAAGATCTTCTTCAGTACATTGTCTCCTACCTTTAGATCTCGACCGCGGACACGTTTATTGTAAGCGTGTGCGATTCGCCCCTAGTAAAATTGAGTATGACACAAGGCTAGGAGTCTTTTCTCGTCCAGTAGATTCAATTGTTCAAAGTAGGATCTCTCTCTCTCTCCTTCAGGTAAGCCTGATTCCATGAGGATTCAGAGCGAGGGTACTTCAATCTCTACCGGTAGGACGACCTCGGTTCCATTCATGAGGGAGAACTGTGTTGCCCCTATAGCGGTACGGATCAACATTCAGTAGGCCCACAAAGCAAATGGCAGCATTTCGCTCTAATCTTGGTAAGTGACAACCATTTTCTCGAGGATGCGAATGACCATCTTGTTCGCAGCCTCCACGGCTCCATTATTCTGAGGCCGATAATGGGATGAGCGATGGTGCTTGATCTTGTATTACTCGTAGAAGGCTCGAATGTGCTTATTCGCAAAGTTTCTGCCGTTGTCCATGATGACATCCTTCGGCACTCCAAATCGGCATACAATATTATTTTTGAAAAACTTCTCGACGTGACTAGTCGTGACCATGATGTTACTTCTACCCACTTGGTGAAGTACTCAATGGCAACGAGGATGAACAGATGTCCGTTTGATACTTTCAGATTAGTCATTCCGACGACGTCAAGGCCCCAGGTAGCAAATGGCCAAGAAGTGGTCATACAGTGAAGATCGATGGTAGGAGTGTATCAGACTGGAGTGTTCTTGACAGTTGTAGCATTTCTGAATATGTTTACAGCAATCTGATTCCATAGTGGTCCAAAATTATCCCTGTCATAGAATTTTCTTAGCGAGCATGTGACTGCTGACGTGGGCACCGCATACTCCCTCATGGATCTCTTTCATGATGTTGATTGCTTCACTTTCTGTAAGGCATCTGAGCAAGATGTTATTGAAGGAACACTTGTAAAGGTATTCCCTGTAAATGACGTAGCCTACCGCTAAACATTGAATGGTTCACCGGTTCGTCTTGGACGTACCCTCAGGGAAAGCTAGACTCTCGAGGAAATTCTTGATATCTGAGAACCAAGGTGGCTCATCATCAGGCTTTGTAGGTTCCACAATCTGGAGGCAGAAGGCCGACTCATTCCTCTGCTCAATCATGATTGGCTTCATCTCGGCACCATACGGGATTTAAATCATTGACGCCAAAGTGGCTAATGCATCGGCAAAGTCATTCCTTATCCGAGAGACATATGAGAATCTCACGTCTTTGAAACAAACTATCAGATCCTCGAGGTGCTCATGGGAAGGGATCAATTTCTCGTTTTTTGACTTCCAATCTCCATTCGTTTGGCATATGATCAACTGCAAATCGCCAAACACTCGGAGGTGAGTTACATTCAGATCCAGAGCTGCCTGCAAACTGATGGCACAAACCTCGTATTCGGCCATGTTGTTAGTGCAAGGAAAGTTGAGCTTGATAGAGACTGGTACATGTGATCCTTTTGGTGAGATTAGAATGACGCCAACTCCCTGACCCTCGACATTTGCTACCCCATCAAAGTGCATTACCCATAATTCTTCTGCTTCTTCTGTATTGTCTTCCGTCATGAACAGGATGTCCTCGTCGGGGAACTCAGTTCTCAAAGGTTCATAATCTGGCAAAGGATTGTCGGCAAGATGATCAGTGAGTGCCTGCCCCTTGATCGACTTCTAAGTGACGTATGTGATGTCAAACTCAGACAATAAAAGATGCCATTGTGTGGTTCATTCAGTAAGAGTCGGCTTCCCCAACGGGTCCATTCGGGCCAAAAGTAGAACAACTTGGGATAGCAAGTAATGGCAAAGACTCTGAGTAACCCATACAAGAGTCAGGCATGCTTTCTCCAGATGAGAATAGCGTGTCTCATAATCAGTAAACTTCTTGCTTAGATAGTAGATGGCATGCTCTCTTCTTCCTGTCTCGTCATGTTTCCCTAAGACACATCCCATCGAGACTTCCATCATGGAGAGATACATTAAGAGTGGTCTCCCTGGCTCCGGTGGTACTAACACAGGTGGGTTAAGGAGGTAGCTTTTAATTTTATCGAATGCTGCCTAACAATCATCATTCCATTCAATGGGAGAGTTCTTCCTTAGTAGCTTGAAGATCGGTGTGCAGATAGGCGCTAACTGTGCAATGAATCGACTGATATATTGTATCCTGCCCAAGAACCCTCTAACTTCTTTCTCAGTAGATGGTGGTGGCATTTCTATGATAACTTTAACTTTGACTAAGTCGACCTCGATCCCTCTCCTGTTGACGATGAATCCCAATATTTTTTCGGACATCACACCAAATGCACACTTCTGTGGGTTCAGATGTAGCATGTACTTTCTCAACCTCTCAAATAGCTTCTAAAGGTTTACCAGATGATCGCCTCGCTCCGGTGACTTAGCTATCATATCATCAACATACACTTCAATCTCTTGATGCATCATGTCGTGAAATAGCGCAGTCATAGCCCTCTGGTACATTACACTGGCATTCTTCAGCCTAAACGACATGACTCGGTAACAAAAGTTTCCCCACGGAGTGATGAACGCAGTCTTCTCTCGATCTGCCTCTACCATCCTAATCTGATTATATCTGGAGAATCCATCCATAAAAGAAAGCATCTCGTGCTTACCAGTATTATCAACCAAGATGTCGATGTGTAGTAACGGGAAATCATCTTTCGGGCTCGCCCTGTTCAAATTGTAAAAATCGATACACATGCGGACCTTTCAATCCTTCTTTAACACATGCACAATATTGGCTAGCCACTGCGGGTACTTAGATACCATGAGGAACCCCACGTCATACTGCTTGATGACCCCATCTTTGACTTTCAACATCCACTCAGGTCGGAGATGTCTCATCTTTTGCTTGACCAGCTTCATATCAGAGTAGAGAGGCAACTCATGTTTGACCAAATCGGTATCAAAACCAGGCATGTCCTCGAATGACCAGGCAAAAATATCTTGGTATGACCGAAGGAAGCTGATCATGCTTTTTCTTTCTTCTGGAGACAGCGACATTCCGATTTTGGTAATTCGGAGAATCTCCTCAGTTCCTAGGTTAATGTCCTCAGTTTCTTCGATAATGGGGGTAGGGCCATGCTCAAATTTGGCAAACCAGTCGAGGAGCTCATGGGGGAGCTCCTCCAAAGGGTTATCCTAGTCCAGACTCGTAACTTCTACCTCTTCTTGTATTTCTATAGGAAAGGGGTCAATTTTATATGAGACAAGTATTTTAATTAAGGTATCTTTTTATGGGATTTTATTTGGAATTTTAAATGATAATATTTTTGGGCTTTGTATTTTTTCAATGCTTTTGGAATTTTTATTTTTTTCGAAGATAGATCCTTGGCCGCACGAGTCTGTGTATATACAAGGTATTGCCTGCCAATGGCTTATCTCACTTTTTATAAGTTATTTTTTTTTAGGAAATGGGTGCTAAATGTTAGGCCACTCCCCGCTTCCAGGGTTTGGGGCAAAGATGCCCACGATTACGAGGCTATTTGGATGGAGGGTCTTGGGTCTGACTCTTCAGAGTCAGCCTCCATCATGTTGATCCCCATTTTGTCTGAGATGATATCCTCAAACCTTAACATAGTTTTGTGGTGATTCACCATAGGGAGAGTTTGTTAAGGTACGAGTCATCGCTCCTCAAAGAGAGATAATGCGGCCAAGTCTATCTCCAGGCTGGGAAGGGTGATGTGGGGATTGGTGGGGTGAACCGGTGTTGTGGGCTTATGTGGGGTTAATTAGGTTACCCCATTCCAGTCAATCTTCACAACCCCGGCGCTCACAAATGAATTTCTAATATGAGGTCTGGGACAGGGTTTCTCCTCTATGTGGATCCCCCTGGCTTTTGCAGCTGCCATTGTGCAGGCCTTTTCTTTAGCCTCTCACACTTTTTCTTTTGTGGGCTTGTAACCTAACCTGAATCTGACTTTCTTACCGCCCTTAGCTGTGACGGGCTCCTTTCTGCCTTGCAGTCTGGGCCCAAGCCCCCTTCCTTTTTGATAGCTCCACTTTTGGAGCATGGCCACCGCTGCTACCATTCCTCCTCCGATTCTTGGAATGATGCCCTCGATGGGCTCCGGAAGTATTATAGACACCTCATATTCAAAAATTTAGAGGTCGACGTCCTTAGTGGTGTGCGGCACATCCAGCACTTTAGGTTTTTTGACGTTGTTGGTGGCTTTTTCTTTCTCACTGTGCCCCTCACCAATGATGGTGATGATCTTATGCCTAGATGCAAACTTAAGCTTTTGGTGCAGCGTCGACGGTATTGCTCTGACCTCATGCAGCCACAAGTGCCCTAACAGTAGATTAAACGAGGATTTGATGTCCATCACTTGAAATAATATGAAGGTCATTGGCCCAATCAATAGCTTAAGGTCAACCTCTCCCA
Organism: Chloranthus sessilifolius; assembly: GCA_021018995.1. Lineage (NCBI taxonomy): Eukaryota > Viridiplantae > Streptophyta > Magnoliopsida > Chloranthales > Chloranthaceae > Chloranthus > Chloranthus sessilifolius. The sequence goes on along the minus strand of CM037587.1, from coordinate 16,578,890 downwards.
TTATCTCTCTTCATGTGTTATCGAAACCTCTGGCACTGGTTCTCGTGGGTCTCAATGGGCATATGTTTAACATGGACCCATTATCGATTAAAACTAAAGAGATTATCATATTTCCATACTCAACAGTAATGTTAAGGGATTTGGAGTGACTGGTCCCTTCATCTGGTAAATCGGCATCTGAAAATGAAATGGCATTTGAATCCATTACTTCACCAATTATTTGCCCGACTTTATCCGGGCTAACTTGAAGTGATACATGCGCATTCTTTAACGCCCCCATTAATGCTTGGAAATAGATTGAGGACGTCATCAATAGATCCCATACAGTAATATGGGTAGGTATTCTTCTCAACTGAGTCTCCAGTATAAGTTCTCAATTCATTTTCTTGAAAGAATTCATTGCGCTATCTTTCTTTCCCTCTGGTTGGGCTTGTGCTGCTGCTGGTGCTTCAGACTGCTTTGAGATCTTCCCAGATCGGGTAATAAAGTCCACTACCCCTTCTCTGTGGCTGCTAGCGTTGATATTTGTTTGTTCATAACTCAATGGGACCTGATGAGGATCGTAGGTTGGTCTCGAAATCTAAAATGATATAGCTACTGGTATCAGATGCACTTGTACTGCAGGCTCCGGAGGTGTGGGTAACACTTGGTTTACTTCGGTGATGGCTGGTTGGGTGGAAAAATTGGGCCAGATGGGAATGGTGAAGGTTGAGGGTGGTGGCACCGGGGGAAAAGGGGTAAGAGTAAGCCATTAGTAGCTGATAGGTGCTGGCAGGGGATTGGGGGCATGATGGGCTATCAAGTAATTGACGGGGGTGGTAGTATATGGTTGATATGCATTTATATTCACATAATTGACAAGAGTGGGTGATGAAAAATAAACTCTAAGATCTAAGGGTTCAACTTGTGGTAGTAGGTTGGGGAAATAATTCGATAAATTCAGGGGTTCAATCACCCTAATATTCCTTTCTTCATAATTTCTCGGCAATGGTGCCACATAGCTCTCCCGATCACTGATGTAATCTAACGGATCAAATTCAAATTCCTCCTCCCACCCTTCTATCATCCCGATGGTGGGTCTGGGACCTGCTCCTCCAGTAGGATGTGGGGGTAATTACACCTAATGAATGTTCGCGTGTTGGTTTACTTGAGAAGGTGCCGGCGAAATAATTTTTTCGACATTGATCAAATCCTGGATCGCGTGCTTCAATGGGAAGCAGCGATCAGTCGGGTGACCCGGACCTTAATGAAAATTACAGTGGGTGTTAGGGCATAATTCTTTGGGATTGGGTGAGGAGGAGGTTGCGGTTGATGAATAGTAACTAATCCCTTTTCTATTACTAAAGGTAAAAGTACATTTAAAGATTTCCCTAGAGGGGTAAACACTCGGTCGTAGCGGCGTCTCCTCTGCTTCAGAGTCATCTGCATTCCTTGTCCATTCCCTGCTCTCTGCATTTGCTCAGTTCTGGCTGGTGCTGGTTGGGCTGCTTGAAATTAGAACAGGGTTATATTATTGTTGGGCCTGGTGTTGGCGATGTTCTGGACATCGGCCCCTGATCTCTTCTCATTTCTCTGCTCTGAAAACCGTCTACCCCCACTAGCTACACTTGGTACATACTTATTTAGGCGACCTTCTCTGATGGCATCTTCACAGCGATTGGCGTTCCTTACCAGATCAGCAAAGCTGAACTGCTGTTAGTATACTAGAAAGTCTGAGATTACTAGCAGAGTGTTTTTGAAAATTATTTCGATTTGCTCATCATTAGGTATCATGTTTCTAACTTGAGCTACCAGTGCTCTCCAACGCTCCAAATAATCACTAAAGGTCTCATTCGGGTTCTGCTTTAACCGAGCCAAGTCTGACTTACGCAGTTCAATGTCTATATTGTAGATATATTATTCCTGGAATAAATGCGTCAAGTCCTTCCAAGTTTTCATCATAGATGATTCTAAAGATGTAAACCATTTTAAGGTTGGACCAGTTAAACTCTTCTAAATGACCTTTATCAGTAGCCTTTCGTCCCCTCCATATTGGCACATGTCCCCATAGTAGGACTGGAGGTATGAAATAGGATTATCGGTGCCATTATACTTGTTAAAAGCCGACATTTTAAATTTTAGAGACAAGGGGACCTCAGCGAACAAGCACAAATCTATGAAGTCCATGGCATGGATTTCAACACCACCAATTTTCAACAACTGCTTCTAAATTTTGTCCAACTGTTCTTTCAACTGCTCTAACTCCTTGGATACGGGAGCCACTTTTTCAGTAGTTGGTTGGACTTCACTTTAAGCTATCAAGGGGTGGGAAATTATGTATAAGCTCCACTGTTCTTAATCTCGTCCTCCTCATACTACTAGTTTATATAAGGTGCAGTGAGGGCAGGATTCTCTGGCTGGTGCTGCATGGACTGGATGGGAATGACATGAATGGGGGTTGGGTGAGTCCATTGAGGATGACGGGAGGTTTGTTGGGCGAAGGGATGAGTGGAAATCAGATTTTGAGGTTGGGCCTGATGAGGCCATTGGGCATGCGGGAAGGCTTGCAACTAACTTTGGGATGTTGGGATATGGGTGAATTGGGGTTAATGTAAGGCATGGGTTTGAGCTGGGTATGAGGGTTGCGAATGGGTGAAATTTTGGAGGAATTGTGAAGGGTATGGGTGCGAGGCTCCAAGGTCTTGCTGGGCTTGGGTTTGTGCTATAAAGCCTTAGGAGGGTTGGGCCACAAAGCCTTGGCCATGATAGGTGTGGCCCAGGGGCCCCTGGTGGGTTTGGGTCATAGGCCATTGATGGGTTTGAGCCATGGGCCCCTGATGGGTTTGGGCCATGGGCCCTTGGTGGGTTTGGGCCATGGGCCCTTGGTGGGTTTGGCCCATTGGGGCCTAGGTGGGTCTAGGCAATGGGCCCTTTGTGGGTCTAGCCATTGGGCCTTGATGGGTTCGGTCCATTGGGCCTTAGTGGGTCTAGGCTATGGGTCCTTGGTGGGTCTGGCCCATGGGCCCTTGATGGGTCTAGGCCATGGCCCATGGTGGGTCTGGCCCATTGGGCCTTGATGGGTCTGTCCTATTGGGCCTTGGTGGCTCTGGCCCATTAGTCCTTGATGAGTCTGGGCCATGGGCCCTTAGGACATGTGAGAGATGGGGGTTTGGGCCATTAGGCCTTGGGACATGTGGAAAATGGGGGTTTGGATAGTGTGGATGATGGGGGATTGATGGGGGTCATGGGGGAGTGAGGCATGGAGGCTTGACAGGGTATGGGAGGGATCCATAGATGCGTGGTGTGGATGAGAGATATGTTGGGAGGCCTTCTACCTATTACAGATTTGGAACATCTTCTCCATCATGGCCATGGAAGGGGGATCGGATGAAGATGGGTTATTTGATAGTTGGAGGGGTATGGATGGAGTGTTTGAAGAGGAAAAATTGGGCATGGCCCTGATAAAATTGGGCATGGCTCGGGTGAGGGGTGGGATATGGGGTGGATTGGGGAAATGAGGTGGGGCATTGGTGGATGGATTAGGTATGTATGGGGGAGATGTGTGGGGCATAGAGGTGGAGAATGAGAGAGGAAAGTTGGTCATGGGTTCGAAAAAGATGGGCATGATTTGGGTAAATGGAGGGATGTGTGGAGGATTAGATGTGGTATGGATGGATGTGGGTGGATAGGGTTGGGCGGATGAGAAATAGGGTATGTTGGTTAAGGTAGAGGATGGGTTTTGAATGGGTGAGGAAGGAAGGTGAGATCGGTTGAAGATGGCTATGGATGAAGACATGGCTTGAAAAAATGACGGGAAATTTGAATTTTGGGCATTTTGGGAAGTGGTGGAAGGAAAAATAGGAGCATCGAACGGGCTGGTTATAGTGAGGGTTGATTAGGTGAGGGGGGTGGAAATAAAGGCTTCTTTGGTATGGGAATGGGTTAGAGAATGTGATGGGGATGAGTTGGGATCGGCATAAGCCGGGTCCACGGCCCACGACATATCTCGATATCAGGTTGGGTACGGGTGCCTCAGATGGGGCCCGTAAAGCTTCCTCCTTCTTCCCCTACTGGATGACGGAGGGGACGATGATGCCGTTATGCCGACACCAATCAAGACTCTATTTTTAATTTTTTAATTTTTAATTTTTTTAATTTTGTATAAGTGAAAAGAAATGAGGATTCTAGAGCCTTTTTGAATTTCCTTCTCGGGTGGCTCTCGTACCCTAAATAAGTCCCGCGGCAAAAGTTTCGAAGCGCTTTGGAAGAATCAAAGGGAAACCCCTTGATCTATTGAAGTCATGGAAACCAATGCAAACAACCCGATCCCCTGAAATGAATAAAAAAAAAGTCACTTCTTTTGATCGGCAAGGGCATATTGGGTGTCGAAAGTTGCAGGGCCTAAGCAGAGGCACTAAACACACTGATCGGGGAGTCCGGGATGTGAAACAGGCTACCAGATTCGGGTTGCTGCTGTGTACCCAAAGCTGGCACAACTAATAGATACGCCAGACCAAAAAATGCCTCTTTTTATGCTGGCATAACTAATAGATGCGCCAATGTAAATTTGAGGATTTTTTTACTTGGCGTAACTATTAGTGGCGCCAGGCAAAAACTAGGTTCCAATTTGTTTGACAGCAGCAGTTCCAGCCCAAAATGAGTCTCCTAATTGGTTTTTTCTGAAAGTTGGGCTTTCGGGGATTGACTGTTCTAATGATACGCCTCTTTCCTCACTGATCCTAAGGGCTTAGAAGCCAAATTAGGTTCACTATCGCTCTCTCTTTCTCGAGTTTTAAGCTTGGTAATGATAAGGTTACCCACCTGATATACCTCAAGTGCAAGCACTTTTCTCAGGTACTAGGTGGGTTGAGACTTTTCTGGATCATCACTACTAGGGGTCGCCGCCGTACTAAGACCCAAGAGTTTGTATGTGTGCCTAAATAACCCAACCCTTGAAAATCTATCCTGCAAAAATCAATTTAAATCCCCTTTGTTGGTTCATTTTTATTTTTCACTTTTAAGGAAGTTTTCTTAAGTTCAAAGACCGAGGGTGAGGATCCCGTGCTGCCTCTACGGGCCGGCGTTCACTAGCAGAATATGTTTGCGGAATTAAAAGCGTAAGTAGACCCGCCAAACGACTAAGGCACTTGAAATGATGGAAATGTAAAAAATTTAAATGACAATGCATAAGTAGACCCGCTGATTGCCTAAGGTGCTTGAAATGACAGAAACGTAAATAAATTGAATGGCAATGCGCAAGTATGCCTGCCAAACGGCTAAGGCTCATAAATGACGTAAAAGTAAGGGTAAGTAAAATAACGTAATCGAAGGGGTGAGTAAAAAAAATATATATATATATTTAGAGTCACCACCCGGAGCTTTTGGTGTCTCGAAAAACCAAGATCAATTTTATAAGCACCGAAGTGCCACGAATATGACTCTAAATCCGGTCTATGCCAAAGGCTCTTGGTAGGGGCTTTGGTTATCGATTGGGAAGGTGTTAGGCACCTAATCAACCCGCTTAATGTGGTCTCTACTTATGATCAAAATAAAAATAATATAAAAGAAAAGAAAAAGGCTTCCTCTTGTCCAAAGGGTCTTAAAATCCTATTTGTGCGCCTCCGTTCCTAGTAAAAATTTGGCGGCGTAATGGCACAAATGGGAGGATAGAGGAATAACCGAGAAGGTAGAGGAATAGAGGGGAGAGTCGGAGCTCTCGGGCTCTTGTTGCACTGCTATGGAGCCTTGCATTGGCTTGCTTCGGTAAACTTTTGAAGGCTTGTATGATGAGAAATAGGGTTCTAACTCCTAAGGATTGATAGCTAAGAGGTAGAGAGGGAAAGCTAAAGGGGTAACACACACCTAACCTACAGCTTTTGGGTGAAATGCTAAGGTCTAAAGGAAGTTTTAAAGTTCTGGAATTTGTATGGGAGTGGTGCACTAGAGGAGAGAGAGAGGGGATTCCTTAATCTCTTAATTACAAATTTTTTCAAGTCTTTTTAAAGGGAGAGGTGCCTCTCTATTTATAGAAAAAAGAGAGGTTAGGAGGGTGTTTAAAAGTTAATTTGGATTAGTAATTAGGTAATGGGCAATCTAAGGTTTCCAAGGGTTTTTGGAGCCTTGAAAAGTGTGAGGAGTTACTCCAATGGCGGATGATAGGGTGGGTCTTTAAACCACTTATGGGTTGCACATATATAATAAATGGGTGTAACAGAACTAGCAAAATATACCCCAAAGGTCAAGATGGTCAACAAGTCAAACCCCATTCTCGATATTTGAGGCAAAAACTTGGGGTTATTGTTCATATGCTTGGCATAACTAATAGTTGCGCCAAGCATATGTACAGTAAAATAGTACTTGAACAGTGCTTGGGAAGTTGGCTGCCCACGGGGGGACCCACCTTAATGCTGGTGCAACTATTAGTTGCGCCAAATCCCTAGGGGGGTTTAATTGATTTTACCATTCTGCCCCTACACTTCGGAATGCGATATCTTCTTGTGTACAGCTCCAATTGGGGTGATTCTTGACTCCTTGGAAAGCTGAGGACTTCTACTTTTCAATGGTATGAGATTCGATTATAGTAGAAGGTCACAGCTAGTACCAATATACCACTCTTCATCTATTGCTCGGGAAAGCTAAGTTTAGGTCCGAAATGGGTTCTAAGGGTCGAGATGGGTTTCTAATGGTTCAGGAAGGTTCCTAAGGGATCTAGGATGATTTCTAAGGGTTTGGAATAGCTCCTAAGGTTTTGGAAAGGTTCCTAAGGGTTTCATACATGCCATCAAAAGCTCAGAGATACGCCTCTCTCGAAATGTATTTCGATCGGGCCTTGGGCCAATTTTGGGTGTCTACAGAAGTATATATAGAGCGCGGTCGAATCGCGCTCTTGGACTGACGCGCTCAATGAAATTATGCACCTCAATATTCACGCTTAATCCGGATTACAAGCTCATCCTTGAACACATAAACAGTTCATCTCCCGCTCAAACTAATCTGACGTCCCGGTCACACACGGCATACTAGACGCGTAATCATCCCGAGCGCCCACACCGCGGCGCGTAAATGCCAAAGGTCACCCGCACAATGACCAGGCACCACCCTAATCCTGCCTCCCATACCACACATTTAATTCAGTTAAATGGTAGGGAGCTCACGCGCAATGACTTTCCAAACCTCCCAAACGCAAGCGCCCATTCCGGCGCACAATCTGATTATGTGCCCAGAGTGAAGCACACAATTCCCTAGGCAAAACCTATATGCCCAGAACAGCAGATTTATAGGCCTAAAATTAGGAGATTTCTGACACTAATTACCAACCAATACTATGCCCTTGCTAAGACCAATCTAAAAACACTCCTAACTTAGGAAATATACACCCTGAAAGCTAAAAAAATGCCCCCATCACTTACGCACTTGGACGTAGACCAAACTAAAATAAACCAAAAATGCTCCCCACACACCCCAAAACAAAATAATAAGTAAACCAAATCAAACCAAACTTAAATATATAAAACATTACACTCAAGACAAATAAAGTAAGCTACAAAGTAAACCAAACGTAAAATTTACTAAATAACCACAAATGGAATTGAAAACACGATTGCTTCATAAATAGATAAAAAATCATTACAAAATACACTGAGGGCATACCCTCTGAATATACAACTTAAACTAAGAAACTTAAAATCCACATATTCAGGCAATGCCCGAATCCGGATTTATTAGGGAAATAAGAAATCTCATAGAAGCCCGGAGGGAGAACACTTCCTGAACGAATTCTGACAATGACAACCTTTCCCCACCCCGAGCTTGCAGAAAAGAAAGAGTGGCTCACGGAAAGCCACCCAGGACCTGCGGAATCCACCTTTGGAAGCTCACCTTGGAAAGCATAACAAGGAGGAGCAACTAACACTGAATCCGCAAAGCCTACCGAGGAAAATTAGGCATTGGTCATGAGAACTCTGACCCCGCCTTATCCTTGGGTTTTCTTTCTACCACCTTCTTCTCTTCCATCTCCTCTCCCAATGGGGTGACACTTCAAGTTGGATTGATAGCACCAACCCTAGTATCACCTCGAATTTCCAATCTTGTCCATTCTCAATAATCACAACTCTTCGGGCTCAATACTCAAGATACAATATAGAAAGGAAAAAAATACATTAATCAACGAAAATAATGCCCTAGATCACAAACAAAAAATACCCCAAACTTTTAATCCTAAGCTTGAAATAACATTCAAAATAAAACCCAAAGCCTTTGGCTTATATTTATAAACTATGCCTCCTAAATCACAGAGTGACAAGTGTCATGTTTTTAAACCCTCCCAATCTAATTAAATATAAGCCAGACACATACCCCTAAAAGACCACACAATCCATGACAAACTCAAACTAGACAATGATCATCCAACACTTACCCCTCCAAGGAAACACAAATCCAAAGCAAAATACACAAGCCAATAGGATTCAAACACTTTACACCCATATGAAAATTCAAAGATCACACATTTATAACAAGTGTCATCCCAAAGTAAACATGAGACCAAAACAAAAATACCAAAATTCTAAAACATAGGATTCACACCCCACCTTAAACAACAAAAATAATGAAAAATGATCCCCCAAGTAAAACAGAACAAATGCCCCAATAAACCTAATAAAAAACCAAATCCTAAATAAGACCTAGATTACCAAGAGAAAATGTTGAACAAATTCAAGATAAATCAAATCAAATTAATTGAATAAAATTCAAAATCTTACATAAAATCAGATAAATGCCCAAGTAAGTATAATTAAATCTCACAATTAATGTACACAAACAAACAAACATAATAAATAAAGCGCATCTTTTATTTATTTAATGAAAATTTATACAATATCACCGGAGGCATACCTCCTAAATATACAACCCAAAACGAAAACTGACATACCTAATCTACAACCCAAAACGAAAACTAAACCTAAAACGGAGACCAAGCGAGGAGCAGTGCCTGACTTGGAGCGTCCAATCGGAGGCTTCAAGACGGATTGATTGGGGAATACATCCCTCCACTCGTAACACCTTCTCTTCTGCCATCTTCACCTCATCCGTCGCCGCCTCCTCAACACTGCCTTCACTGCTCCCTAAAAGGGACCAATGTGAAGACTAGCCTCCTCTTTCCCAATACTGCCTATTCTCAAAATAATGCCGCCCCGAGCATCACCTCAGGACGAAGACCACGCGAAATCATGATCATAGGAAGAAACGGCATCTCAATCGAACGGTTAGATCACCCAATATCACCGAAACATGGATTTCAGAGCATAAAAGATTCAGAGAAAGTAAAACTCGAGACTAAATCGAGAGATGCAAAATAAATGAAGACTCCCTTGCTTATATAGAGTACGGCCTCAATCACGCGCCAGTACACAGGCGCGTAACTCAGTCATGCGCAGAGCATACCGCATGTAAGTTGAGTCGTAAGCTCTGACCAGAGCCCGCAATAAAACCATCGCCCGCGCAGACGACGTGACACTCTAGTCACGTGCCAACTATAGACTGCGCAACCCTATTACACGACCTACTTACACCGTGCAATCCGAAAGGTCGCCCGAACAGTGACCTGGCGACATTTGAATTATGCACTTATGAAACTGCGGGTAATCCAATCACATGTTTACACCCAAATGCACAAATAGCTTTCAATCACACGCCCTAAAATAGGTGTGCAATTTGATTAAATGCCTGGTATCAGGCGTGCAATACCCAAATTCATTCATCCTCACACCTTTTATCCCATCTCTGTCAAGATTATTCTCCCATATCCCATCACGTAGCCCTACAGGAAACATTGACCGTGCCCCTGGTCCTATTACAATGAGACATGCATGCCTTATTGTGACACCGTCACCTTCCGTCATCTCATCATGTTCCAATTGGAGAGAGAGAATCCCATTACATGACCTCGTCGTGCATGTCCCATCGCGATAAGATGAACACATACAACACCATCCCAATACCTAAGTTCACTGACCTAAATCAGCTATGCCACCACACCTCCCATCGTGAAAAGCCAAAAGCAAACCTTCCCAAAACTCAGGCACATGACCAATGCCAAAGATGAATCTCGCCACGGCACAACCACAACGTGAGCTCACATAACCCAAGATCTACCAAATAAAGAAACATAGCAATCATCCCATCAATGCCCTATCGCAAACATCACTACCCGAAACATCCAGACATAATCCCGCCACACATCCATGCATATGTCCCCTCGCGATGCAACTACGACTCGATCTAGTCACGAATGTGTCCCATTGTGACACAGCAACTTCATCTTGCCTTACAGCCCCGACACCAATCACACCTCCCCGAAATCCTCCTCATAAAACAATTGCATAGAGTCAAACCTCCTAAAAAAAACAAGTCCCATCTAACTAGGCTCAACCAATGTCCCATCTCGGAAGTAGAGAGCCTACCCCCAAAATCCCTAGCTATGCAGCAATCACTAGACTTTAACAGAAGAAGAGGAACTCCTCTCACGTCCCATCACATCTCAAAAAAAAAATCCCACCAAGATTTGAATACCACTAGTTGACCTATGACCAGTAATCCCTCAGCCTAATGCAAACCCCCAATGTCCCATCACGTCTATGATCTGGTACGACAGGAAGCACGAGAGAGGACTTTCTCGCGTCTCATCGCACTTGTAACCACCAGGACTCATCTCAGCACACAACCAAAAAGGGAAGACCACCTTGTCCCATCGTAACACTCACTTCCCCAAGAGATTGCAACACGACAATGGCCACCAAGTCCCTGCTGCAACAGAAATGAAGAAAAGAAAGACCACCATGTCCCGTCATGACAGCCTATCAATCCCATCGCGGGCTACACAGGTAAGTATCACCACTTCAGGTAAGTATCATCCCTTCTCTTTTACTCGATATTTCTTATAAAATATATAGTTAACTATGATTAAGTTAAATGTTTTCAAAACCCATCTCTCTTGACTCGCGAATCACTATATTCCTCCCATAAGAGACAATCATCAGTATTAGGCGAGAAGGTTAGACGAAGCATCCGGTACGCCAAGTGTCATCTTGGCAACCACATAAACGGTCGGGTCCACAAATCCCGTACCGATGGATCTGCTCAGCGACGTCTCGAAAGCCACATTTTTCAAAGATTTACCTCCAAATTGATCTTAAGTTAAATTTCCCAAATTTTCAAAAAAAGAACCCCTTACTTCGAAAACAAACAAAAATATAACAAAAAAAAGAGAAATAAAAATAAATAAAGAGACCTTTTACCTTCCAAAATTCACCTCGATTACTAGCCCAAACCAGACATTCCCCTGGGAAACCAAGTAATGAGTATATTTAATCTAAGAACTTACAAACACCTATTGGAAAAGGAATGTTTGACACGCATTGGTGTGAGGAATGATGTGCCCGATCTGACATGACTTGATAAAGCCTTCGACATTATATTATATTTTATTATCGGTCTCTGGACCTTATTTATGAACATTTGTATGACGCCCCCGGTACCTCGACTGCGTCATATCCCTCTGTTTGACTGCCTCTTAGAATAGGTCGCGACATGCGACGGGATGCCCTTTGCACCCACAGATTAGGATATGGTGATTCTCCTTTCCATTTGACTATCACTCGTAGCAGGTTGAGCCACGTGATGGGATGCCCCTTACACCCACGGATTAGGATACGTTGACTTCCCCCATTGACTGTCTATGACAGCGGGTCACGATATGCGACAGGATCACTTGCATCCACAGTATGAAATATGCCTTTCAACAGCTACCACTGGGCCCCGAATGCTCTATTTTAGCTCACGCTGATAGATAAGAAAGTCAAGCATGTCATGTCAGGATCCCCAGTTCACATTTATAATTTCCCAAGAGAAACGAGAAGACACCTTGAATGAGGGGTGTCTATTTCTTCGACGCATTCTTACTTTGCAAGAGTGCGCCGAAGAGGGGCATCTGTAGACACCCCCATTTTGCCCTCTCAGAATATAAAAATTTACACGGCCAACCTTTGACCTTGCCCGTGACTCTTCAAAAAGAACTTACCTTCTCTGGAAATTTTACAATCCTAATGTAGGGACCATATGTTAAAACAATAGTATATGGCTGAACACAGGCTGCAATAATAGCTCTGTGGCTCAAGCCCTTTAACCCTAACGTAGGGACCATGCACTGAAATAATAGTGCATGGCTGGATGCAGGCTGAAATAATAGCTTTGTGGCTCAGATCCCAATGTAGGGAGAATATATACTGAAATAATAGTATATAGTCAAAATATAGACTGAAATAATAGTCTGGCATTTTAGACCCCTTAACCCTAATGTGGGAACCATGGACTGAAACAATAGTACATGGTTGAACACAGGCTGAAACAATAACTCTGTGGCTCAGGTCCTGACATAGGGAGACTATATACTGAAATAATAGTATATAGTCAAGATGCAGGCTGAAATAATAGTCTGACATTTTAGACCCGACCCAGACCCGGACAACCCTGAATTACGTGTTTAAAACTATGTGCTCAATTCGATTGCACGTAAACCCACAAACATACAATCAGTCCCTTTTCAAACCAAACCTCCTTTCTTCAAACCACCTCGAGACTCGATTGCACGCATGATCAGATTCAGCGCTCCATCACCGGCGTGCAATTGGTCCATCCCCGATCTAGTCTCACAGTCTTTGACCGCCAAGATTCCACGATTAAGCGCTTCGAATGAAATGCTTAATCGGATTGTGCATTCCAAACCAGTCATGCAATTAATCCTAACGTGATTAGAACTAGGGAACTCAACTGAGCCAATCAGTCAGTCGCTCACTGAGTCGGTGACCGACTCAAAGCGAATAAGCGTCGAAGAATCGGCGTGCAATTTAGTTAAACGCCAGAAAAAGGGCACGTAATTGGAAAAAAACCTATAAAAGACCTCTTTTATTTCACCCCAAAGGGAGGACAAAAAAAGAGAGGGCACACAGAGCGAACACAGAGAAAATACAGCAATGACTTTGAGATCCGAGCTTCAAGTCCTCCGCATCCAAGCTTCGAATTTCGAGATTCCTCTCTGCAGCCCTGGCCTTAGGTAAAAATTTAGTTTTTAGTTTTGATTCTAGTTTTTAGTTCTTAGATTTAGCATTTTTTAGTTTTAACCATTAATATTAAATTTTCAGTCTTAGATCGAAGCACACTTTTTTTTAGACCGTAATTTTAATCTCTTATTCTAATTCTTAGTTTCTAGAACCAACCCTTAATTGGACGGGCTAATCCCCGACCCTAGACATTAATTTTGTCTTGAAATCTCAATCTCCATTCCTATCATTAATCTCTGGTTCTAGTTCTCAGTTTCTAGAACCAGTCCTTAATCATATAGTCTGATTTTCTGATTTCGGTCCCGAATTCAGTCCTTAGATTTTAAATTCTAATTTTAATTCCTTAATTTGAAATTTCTAAAATCCCAATTTATAATTCAATTCTTAATTTCTAGTTTCATAATTATAATCGACTGAAAAATCTAAAAGTACTATCTTATAATACAAAATTCAATTTGCTTTAATCTCAGCCACCCGATTTACCCAAAGGAGCTAACGGAGGGTACTCGGGAACGAGGCCAATCCTCCTTAGCATAGTGGGCCCAAAACCCCTTTTCTTCAATTTTTTCAGTAGAATTAGTTTACTTATTTTAATTAAAATTTTAGTAAAATTAGTCTATTTGCTTTAATTAGAATTTCAGTAAAATTAGTATAATTGCTTTAATTAGAATTTCTGTGAAATTAATATATTTGCTTTACTTAGAATTTTAGTACAATTAGCATACTTGCTTTGATTAGATTTTCACAAGAATTAACATATTTGCATTCCTAGTATGATTAGGAGACTAAAATTAACTAGACTTCTTGTAGCATTAGGAAACTAAATTAATTAGACTCCTAGTAGGATTAGGAGACTTAATTAATTAGGCTTTCAATAAGATTAAAATATTAAATTAATTAGACTTCTAGTAGCATTAGGAGACCTTTTAGAATCACGGTAGAATTAGGACACCTGATCACAGTAGAATTCTAATTAAAATAGGACACCCAAAGTAATTAGATTCTAAACTAATTGGACTACTAATAAGATTAAAACACTTAAACCAAGTAGACTTATACTAGGATTAGGATACGAGAATAGTAGATTAATTCACCACAACAGGTTCACATAGTTAGACTCATAACAGAACTAGGAAACTTAAGCCAATTAGAATTATAGCAATAATAAGGAAAGGAAAACTAAACTATCTAAATTATAAAGAAGAGTTAGTGCTGCTGACGTTGGCAGGCCGACGATTCAGTAAATAAGTAACCCACACCCACTCCAAAGCGTGATCATTAATGTGTTGCAGTGTCGTTAAATATTTGCAGCTGGCGATCGCAATAAACTAGATATTTTCCTAGAATCTCCCTTTATTTTCAACATTCGAAACACCGCATTGCCAGAGTTCGCTCAGGACAGAATTGGGCCACTGATTAACGGGGGCCGAAAGGAACCCAGAAAAGGCGCGCACCAACAAGTCTCCTCTTAAGGAACTAATGTGGTATCCTAAAAAAATGAAAAATATATATATAGACACTTAAAAACATTTAAAAAAATATAAATACCTAAAATAAATATATATATATATACATATATACTTAAAAATAAAAAATATATATTTTACCCAGCAATGTCTCTAACCCTGCATATTATGCCCAATTTTTTCCAAGGATAAAAACATAACTAAACAATTATTTTTGACTGAAAACTCGAAGTTGAGGAGCTAGTGCTACGAAAATAATGCCTACGCAGCTGCCTCGCCTGAGGGAAATCAAAACTCACATGGGAAGAACTTATATTATTTTGACAACATGCCCAGAAAACAACTACAGGGGAAGGACTTCCTAACCCTTGAATGTTATCCATAGCTCAATCATCATCATGTCTCATAGCCAAAACAGGCTTAATTATATATCTGTCATCCCCGTAGTCCTCACAAATCATTCATCGGTTGTAGGTCATTATTTTTTAAATCATTTTGAGAACCATTTGACTCATTAACCACCTTCCTATTCGAGCAAATTGATCGAAAAGACTAGTGAATCATAAAATTTTTCTTTGAAATGTAGAAAATTATGGATTCTCAACCACCATTTCCAGCCATTAGAGTCGATGTTAGAGCACAAAAAATGAAATACAAGGTTCATTTAAATCTCATAATTCTTACGTTAGCAGGTTATTTCAAAAAAATAGACTCTTTGAAATGTAGAAAATTATGGATTCTCAACCACCATTTCCAGCCATTAGAGTTGATGTTAGAGCACAAAAAATGAAATACAAGGTTCCATCAAATCTCATAATTTTTACGTTAGCAGGTTGTTTCAAAAAAATAGACATACATGCTTCAAAAAACAAAAACAAAAAAAGCATAACCGAGTGAGAGCATATGACGAATGAACAAGTCAATGAACCCATGGAAGCATAAGCAAAATTGTGAGGGCATCCTTAGCATCTTCACACTTTTAGATGACGTCGTATGGTGATGGGAGGAGGACAAAACTCCTACTAATCACAGAATTTGATGATTTGATGGTGCCGAAACATTACGAAGAGTTCAATTATGGCACCGCACTATACACACGAGAAAAAAGTAGTTGACTACTATTTTCAAAATTAGTTGAATAAGAAGCCACCCCTACATCAATAACCCTTATCATTTTTTCCCCTTTATTTTATTATTGGAATATGAGTCAAATGATTTTTAAAATCTTTTTAAGAATAAAATCGAAAACTTTTGAATGAAAAGCAATGCGACCACTCATTACTTACCACCCATCCTATTCTTGTTAAAAGCTACGCTACATGATGATCTTATCGTTTTATATCAAAACCTTACAAGTGCACAAGTTCAAATGTACTAGGGCCAGTCAAGGGTGTCGAACCACAAAGACTTGTTGTTTATCTTATTTAATCTCTATTTTATATAATAATTGTATATTTTAAGTGTCCTAAATTAATCCTAAAAATAAAGATAAAACTTAGCAGATCTGGATAAAAAGATATGGGAAGGCAGACTGAGATCTCTCTTGGATCTCAGACTTGTATCTAATAATCTCCTATTTCTTCCCTATTTTGAATCCTTGGTACCCCCACTCCTAGGCTAACTCCTGGCTAGCTCAGTCACTTCATAATGAATTAGAGAAATCTAATCGCGAGTTAGATAACCTATTCGTCAAAGCATCATTGCACAAACCAACAAAGACTACCCTACAAGGCCTAGTCCGTCGATGAATATCCTATCAAGGCTAACCTCAATCCCTACAAGGCCACTGAGATTATTCTAAATAAGATTACAGTGTTACTATCGCGTTCTTGATCTAGTCGAAACCTCGAACATGAAATCGTACCATTAATGGAATTCAAAATAAAGAAAGAAAACATAATTTTATTGAACACTTATCTGAAATTTATAAGAGGTCGCAGCCTAGAACTTTAAGCCCGCATCGATCCAAAAACCTTCATCCTTATAGAATCACCCTCTGGCTGATGATTACAATCAATCCCAATCCATTCTAGAACTGTGGTCTAACCCTAACCTACGAGAAAGAAGCCCTAGCGGCTAAAAGTTGTTTTATTCCTAACCTAGGGTCCTTATTTTTATATTACAAGGCCCTAGAACAAATAAACATGGCAAGTATTCTCTAGATCCTAAAAATCCTCTAAAGATGATGATTCTGGAAAGGAATCCACACCGATTATATATTGGAAGAGATTCCCTGGAGAAGATCTTGGAGTTCGAGCTCATCTACAACTGTGCGAGCCTTGATTTTCACTCGAAAACTTTGTCGGGATCGATCGAGTTTGGAGAATCGATCGGTCACGTTAAGTTTCCTTCTCTAGGTAGAAGATGATCCACGAAGGCTTCAGGACTCTTTATTTTCTAGACCGTTCGAATCAGGATGGACCGGTCGAGTAATTCCTCTGAGATTTATGTGTTCTGTTTACTCTTTTTCCTAATCGATTGGCTGAGTCTTGACCGGTCTCCTTTTGTATTTTTGAAGTTTTTTGCGTCTTAACCGGTCGATTCTAACACCTCGACTGGTCCATTTTAACTTTCTTCTCTTCAGCTGGGAACCCTTTCTGCTGTGCTATACCAATCAGTCGAAATTGCACTTTCGGTCGGCCCATTTGACCTTTGATAGCACTCCTTTCAGTTGCAGCTCCTTGGATTCTTGCCGTTTTCTTTGGTTTCTCCCTAACTTTTCTCCTTTAACACTTTTTACATTTAACCAACTTCTACACATGTTGCAACACAACACGAACTAAAAGCACTCGTTAGTAGTTAAGTTAGGGTTAACAAAGCTAGGATTCGGGGATAATTTATACAACTTTTGAGTCCGATCGTGATCATTACTTCAAAATCAAGCCTGGTATGTGGCCGAAATAATTAAATCAATTCCCAACATGGGATCATTATAAGTGTATCTCTCTCAATTTCTCAGAATTCTCAAGCCACTCCAGGATATCTGTGAGGTCGAGAAAAGTCCCGCTGTGACCTGATACTGGAGCATTTTTTTCGCACTAACACCTTTGCAGCGATAGCCAAGTCATGAGACCAATATCCTAAAATTGGGGCATTTCTTTTATTAATTTTATTTTATTATGTCCTATTTTCTTCCCCCAAAGTCCCACCATATAACCAAAAAAAAAAGCTTTTTCACTCTTTTCTCACATAATTTATTTCCAACCTATACAAAACAATATATATATATATATATATATATAATACATATAAAAACAATAAAATACCTCTTTATTACTTTTTCATCTTTTTCTCTCTTAATCTCACTCTCCTTTACTTCCCTCATAATACATAACTGATCTTACCAAAAATGACACCGCAGAATTCCTCCTAAGAGAACAACCAAATATTCCGCAAAGAACACTATTGTAATTACTTTAAGTGCTTGCCACTGAATTTATTGAAGACAGTGATAAGAATGGGGTAAATGAAAAATGAATGAAAGGTGGAGTGAGGATTACGGAGCAGCAAGCCTAAAATATGTACAGTCCTGCAATATATAGGGCCTGTTGTAGCAAGTTTTGATAAGTAAGAGTTTGTCCCACAGGGAAGTTGATCTAAAGCTCCAAGGGAGCTATCATTAGTAGGCTCTCCAGATCTGACTACAGATCTGACAATCCTAAATGGAAGGGGATTTAAGGTCACTATAATCTAAAGCCTAGGGCAACTTAATGTCTAGATTACAGAAAGGGTTAAGAAGAATGGTGGAGTGAGAAAATAAATATAAAAGGGTGAGAAGTATGTTATTAGGTATAGATCTGATGGGTCTTGTAACTCAGACTCAGATCTGATGCTATAGAAATCCTGTCCAATGGCTACATTATCACCAAAGAGGAGAAAGAATCCAACTCGCCCCTGTGCCATGATCCAATCCCTTATGGCTATAACCTGTCCACTTAAATGGTCACAGACTATCCAATAGGGGAACCACAATCCAGAGATAGGTCAAAACAAGCTTACCATTGTAGGCACTACTTCATCCAGGCTACAAGCTCAAGAATCCATAGGAACCTCATCCTCTAAAGTTCTGTGTGTGGGGCTAGACCTACAAAGTGCACCAGCCTGGACACACAGGACCAGCAAGAGTTTGAGTACTAGCTTTCAAGCATGGTTGTTCACTGTTTTAGTAAAACTGCAGTGATCCAGTCACAAGCCTACAATCTCCACAGTCAAATCATATCTACAATCTGATGATGAATCTATACAAATATAGGGGAGTCTATCTCTGCGCAATCTCTCACAAGGCTACAAACACAAGCGAAGAGAAGAAGAATTTGTCTTAGATCTGTGGATTGACTTCACCCTAGGGCTATAACCTGTCCACTTAAATGGTCACAGACTATCCACAGAGGCTATCCTCCTCACAAAGGTCTAAGATAGAACAAGAATATTGCTGTCGCCACCATGTTCACAAGGCTACCAGCTCAAGCTCCCATGGGAATTCATATTTAGTAGATCCTGTGGTGGGGGAAGGCCTGCAATGTGCCTAACCTGGACACACAGGTCACTTGGATCTAAATAAAACCTTAAAAACAATCCTCCATTGCTTATGATATAACTTAGCAATGGAGGATTTCAAGGCAGCAGCCTTGTACAGAACAACTCACAACAAAAATATCATCCCTTATATGCAATAAATCCTATTACAAAATTTCATTACAATCTATACCATATAATCATACAAAAGGCATAGCCAGCAAGTGCTGGACTATGGAGAGAAAGAAAAAGGAAAAAGAAAACTCCTAAACCCTAACCTTAGCCTATTGTAATTCTACCGTTGGAAAGAAGAAGCACAGAAGTTAAGTCCCAAAAAAGATCCCTTAAACCTAAGCTAGGCTTAAGCTTATATAGCAGTCGTCTTCCCCTCCATTAGGGTTAGGAAAACCCTAATTTATCAATGTGATTGTAGGCCCATTCCTGTCCCTTGGATGCCTCGGGGCGTGTGCACGGAGATTAGAGCATTGGAGTGCATGCCCTAATTGCTGAAAGTCCCCAGATTGCCCTTGCAGAAGTGGGGAGAAGTTTAGAACCCGATCCTCGCTGGGTAGAAAAGATTTTAGATCCTTCCGCATAGTAGAATTGGCGTCGCGGGGTTTATCGACTTGAAGTTCATGCAGTCGCGGGATTGACATTTTGATCATCGCGGGATACTAATGGCTGTCGCGAGATTGCTCTTTTGGCTTTGAATAGCGCGGGGATTGCTTGCGCGATTCATCCCTTGGTGAATCTCGCGACATATCTTCGCGAAGAAGCAGTGTTCATGAGTTTCTAGGTCGTGCAAGCATTTCCCTGAAGGTCTGTATCTCGTGGCACATCGTGCAATACCGCTGCGAAGAATACCGAGCTCATATCTCGAGTGAATCACGAAGCTTAACGACTTTCTTTTGAGCTACGAGATCGCATGAATGCTTCACTCACTTATGATCGAGCTTCGCGAGAACCACGCCAAGACCGACTTTCTTTTCTCATTATCAAACCATGCGAGAGCAAAGGCAAGGACTGGGCTCCTTGTTGTGCTTCCTCCAGAGCCCGCATAACAAGCCAAGGCATTATCTCTGGTTTAATTAAACCCTGCGACATTTGCGCGAGGCATCCTTCTTGGTTTATTTCTGCTTTGATGTGCCTATGCTTTAGCCAACTCTCTGTCTGGGTTCATCCTTCATTCTGCTAAGGTAGTTCTGAGGCAACAGTGAGCTTCTTGGCATGGTTAGGGGTTTATTTGTAGCTGCTGCTTATTACCTATAGAGTAGACTTAAAACACATTTATTAAATGATTAAGGGCCTAACAGAGATTAAGTTAAGTTAAGGGGTGAAAAGTAGTACTTTTCAGGTCTTAACACACCCCCAAACCTAATCTTTGCTAGTCCCTTAGCAAAAGCTGTAATTAAATGCCACTTTCGTAGGGATCACGGGTACATTTAGCATATGTACCAAGCCTTTTAAACCCCTAGGTGATCCCTAGTGGAGGAGTGAAGTCTCCTGAGGGTTTTCAGTGAAGACACCCACAAACTTCACCATTACAATCAGTTAAGTATAGTGCAGATAATGGCAACACAGATTCAGATGTTTAGAGTTTCATTCCACAACCATTTAACACTTAGAGGAAACTGCAGCAATGTTTGCAGGCCATTTAAAACTTACAAGTTACATGTGTTTGCCTTACCACCATACATTTAACATTAGAATTTCAATGTATAAAAATTAGTACCCTGCTTGCCTTTAATTCAAAATCCAGGTTGGATATTATCCTAATGAGGTTTAAATTCATACCCAATTCTCACTTGGGCTATCTCTCAACATTAATAACCTGAGGGTGTTCTCATTCTCAACAGCTCAAGAGCAGCTGCAGACCCCAAATGGGCTTGCAAGCATGAGCATAGGCCAAACTTCTAATTTCTGACATCTTCAAGGATTTTCACTACAGATTGGGCAACTCTTCATCTCCACATGACAGCTCATTTGACTTTGGATCCACAAGGTCTTTTTGAAAGGGTTGTAATGTGGCTTATGGCTGAGGGATGTAAAGAATAAAGGGGTAAAAAGGGAATCCAAATTGAGAAATCAGCAAGGTAAGGAGTGGTTCATGACTTCACAACCTTTATTTAAGCAAAAACTTCATCTTCCTTTTTATATTTCAGACTCAAAGTGGCCAGCTTCTCCTCTTCATTTCAATTTTTAGATGATGTTGTCCTCTAGACTTCTCTTTCTTTTCTCCTTTTAGTTCTTTATTCATTCTTTTGATAAATGCCATACAACTGCCCTTGATACACAGTTGTTCACAAGTTGCTTTTCTTCCCCTTCCACAGAATATTGAACCATTCTCAGTATCTTTACCTCCTTCTCCTTTACCTTCTGAATTCTCAGAGTGAGGGTAAGGTTGACTTAGGTCATGAGGTTAAGGTGCAAGTGTTCTGGTATTTGTGAAAGAAAATTATGATTTTAAGGCTCAACTAGTGTATACACAAGGGCAGATTTTAAAAGGTTGGATTTTCAGGCTCAAACTATCCAAATGAGGGCCTTGGATCATTTCCTTAGTCTCATGAGTGATGTCAATTAGTTTTGATTAGGAGTTGCACAACTTTTAGTGAAAAAGTCATGAATCAATCAGTCCTTAGAGCAGAAGTAATGCCAAAAACACTCTTCAAAAGAAAATTCTGGGCTCAAATTTCACTAGGCATGGTCTTCAAATTTTAACTCATGGGGTGTATTTTCGTCTGTTTCTCTCCTCTTAGGCTCACTGAGTACTTAACTCAAGAAATTTTCTAATATTAGCTTCATGGTGGTGTCAACTTTTTATTTTTTTAAAAGTCCGCAAAAATATTTAAATTTTTATATGTTTCCTCATTGTATCAAGTTAAGTGGAAATTAAATTTATTCATCCAAGTTATACCACCATTACTGCACTAAAATTAACTATTCTATTGGCAGACTTCCACACCCCCAAACCATTCGGAGCAGTGTCCGCACTGGTTCTAAGGTGAGAACAGGCAATAGATTCCAATCAGGCAGACAAAAAGAAACACAGCAGAAGATAGAGAAACTATCATTAAAAAGAAACTATCATTAGAAAGAAAAATGAAAATGGTACAAAAAGAGGGTAAAAGAAAAGACAAAGGGGGGGGGGGGGGGAGGGATCAAGGGAGAGGCGGTGGGGGAGGGTGTGAGGAAGATGGTGGGGGAGATGCAGGTGGATCCAATTTTCTCTTCTTCTTCTCTCTCTTCTCCTTCTTCCTCTTTTTCTTTTCCTCCTTAGCGAGGATCCTCTGAACCTCGTCATACTCATCCTAGATAAATTGTAAGGGGTCCGGCTCCTTGGGCGGTGGGGGATCCTCCCAGATGGGGTAGAATTTGATGGGGAACCCGAAGGGTTTGTCATCCGCCATGGGTGTGAGGAGGTATGGACGGCTAGGGTTAGAATAGGAGAGATGAGATGAAAAGGAACTGATGGCCATTTTAAAAGAGTTGGATGGTGGAACATGAATCGGCAGAATTTAATTTGTGTCCCTTTTCAAACTTGGCAATAAATGAACGTTGTGTGGGGAAAGAGGAAACACACAACTCGTTCTGGGAAAAGAGAATGAGTAGTAAATGAATATCTAAAGATAGGCATGGTATTTAAGGGGATCCTGTGTATTGCGCGGGGATCCTCGCGAAGAAGAATTAGTGATGAGTAGTTGCACAATTCTCGCGCAGCTGAGTTGGGGATCTCTGCGAGCAAGCCTGACATGACCCCATGATTGTGAAAAAGAAACCATTTAAATTCTTGAGGCATGTATGTATCCAAATTTATTCAGCCACCATCTGCATCGACCCGTCACATGAGTTATTATTTTAAATAAGCATAGCCTCCCTAAATGCAGCTCTCACGATTGACAAAATGAACAAAGTGAAGACTAACACACAAACGTAAACAGGCACACAGAACAGAGCAATAGACAAAAACCAAAAAAATTCTATTAAGTTGAAAAGGATGTACAATCGTAGTTACAAGAAACAAAACCTAATATATAAGCTAGAATCTAGGATCTAATCTGAACCCAAATCTGTGTAGAAATTCCAGCCCATCTTTTTAGCATGTGCCCTAAGGGCAGCGCTGTCCTGTTTCTTCTTTTCCTCCCTTTCCTTTTTCTTTTCGGCTGGTATTTTCTTGGCAGTTGGAGCTTTAGGTGCCCTCACCCGGACTTTTGGTTGCTTGGGTGCTTTTGGTTCCTTGGGTTCTTGAGGGGCTTTTCCTTTGCGCTTAGCAGGGGGGTGGCAGGGGATTTCTTTTTCCTTTGCCTGTGGCTTCCTCAGTGGAGAACACTGGAGATTTCCCTTTTTGTTGGGACTCAGGTTGGCCAGGGGAATGTGCCTCCTCAGACTGGGCAGCAGGCTCTTTGCCAATTTTTAAAGGGACAGCTCTAGGAGCAGACCTCTTAGCAGTGACTTTCCTCTGCTTAGGATAAGTTTGTTCCTGTTTAGGTGAAGTAGAGGCTTTGGTAGTGGGAGGTTGCTCTATAGGAGGTGAGGGAGGAGGGGCAGCTGGAGCCTTGCCTTTCTCTTGTTGGATCTTAGGTTGTGCCTCCTCAGACTGGGCAACTGGAGATGGAGTAGCTGTGGGCTCTGGGATGGGCATTTGAACAGAGATTGGTGTGGGCTGCAAAGGAACATTTCTGACAGCAGCCAATGCGGATTCCAATGAGGTGATCTAGGTTTGATGTTTGAGGATGTCAATCTCATGGATCTCCTTTTGGATTCTGTGGATCTCCTGGGCATTGTTAAGCCTCTTTTCAAACATTCTGGCCCGGGCCTTCTCAGTAGCAGCATTTGCTTTCTCGAACTCCCAATTCAACTCATGATAAGTAGCTATAGCCTTGGTGTTCTAATAGTCCTCCATGATATTTTTCCACCCCAAGGAGATGCCTAGAAGTTACTTTCTGTGGGCCTCCTTCATTTCATCGATCTGCTCCAGCAGGGGGGTCTCAATGGATTGGCGAAGCTTGGCCATGCCCCTCAGGACATCCTTCCTAAGGTAAGCATTATCTCTCATGTGATGGAGGATGGTGAGGTAGGGAGGACTGTAAAAATGGTGTTTTGGTGCGATGGGCAGATAGGAAGTGGAAGGGACAAACTGTGATAGGTCCAAGGGGGGAGAAGGGGGTAACAGGGGTAAGTGTAGTTGTGGGGAAGGGGATAGGTTCAGGTGGTCACTGTATCTTTTTGTCAGTGTAAGTTGGAGGTGGTAGGATAAGAGGTGGGATGGAGGGTAAAGGGGAAATGAGAATGGGGTAGGCTCAGGGAGGAGGGGTGATGGGGGAAATGGGAATGGTGAAAGGTGAAAAGTATGAAAGGGAATGGGGGGGTAAAAGGTAATGTGGATGGTGGGGGGGAGGGTTGTGAGTCAGGAGGGAAGTCTGTTTGGGTTTCTTTGTCAGTGGACAGGACCAGGGGGGTTGAAGTGGGTGGTGGAGGGATGGGTGGGTTGGTTAAGGTGTGTAGGGTGGATTGGATGGAGGTGAGTTCAGTCTGCATCTGATCCTATTTTTGGGTATTAGTGGATAAATGGGCTTGGATGTCTTGGATAAGGGATAGGATGAGGGTTAGTGTGTCAAGGCTGGGAGGTTGAGTCAGTGAAGAAGAGGGTACTGGTTGGAAAGGTGAGGAAGGTGCATGATGGAAAGTGGAGGGAGGGGAAGAGTGGGGTTCTGGGGAGTGATGCTGTGAGGTAGTCGGGGAGTCTGGGAGAGGGGTGTAGTAGGTAGGCATTATTTCAAGGAAGGTAGACAGAAAGGCTTGGAAGCTTATGGATGTGTTAAGGGTTAAGTCAATGTCTGTGAGGGGGGATGTAGTAGGTATGGCTGGGGTGGTGGTTTCTGTAAGGTGGGGTGTGTTAATTGGGATAGAAGGGATTGAGGGTGGTGTCTGGGAGATGGTTGGGATGGTCTCAGTGGTCTTTCATTTTTTGTAAGAGATGAGTGGGGGACTGACAGGTTTATGTGTAGCTGATGGGAGAATTGTGGTTGTGTACTGAGGTAAGGTGGGGGATGGGGAGTCCTCCCAGGTACCAAGCACAGGTGAAGGGGGAGTGGGCATGGAGAATGGAAACAGAGGGGGGTGAGAGATGGATGTAAGAGGGGTAGTGGATGCAGGAGTAAAAGGTGGAGGGGGAATGGGTGCTGCTACAGCGATGGGACTGATAGGCTCTGGGGGCACCTCCTTGGTAGCAGGAGTAGATCCTCATCTGGCTGCCTCATCTGCTTGCTTGGGCAGAGCCTGAGCCTCAGCTTTCTTCTTCTTCTGGGCCTCTATCAAGCTCCTGCTGATTTTCCATTGCCTCTTGGCAAAGGTAGTAGGGATAAGGGTGGTGGTCTGCTCAGTCCTTCCTATCTTGTTCCCCCCTTTAAGCAGCAACAAGGTAATGATTCTTGCATAGGGTAGTGTGTGAGGCTTCTTGTTTGACCCTATCTTCTCCACTATGTCTTTCATTACCTCAAAAATTAGCCAGGCTGCATGGAAGCCATGGCCCATGTGGAAGGAGTAGATAGCATCCGCAATGGGGGTTCTCCTCTCCTGTTGATGTCCTAAGCAATATATGTTCTTTCGCAAGACTTGGTCAATGAACAGGAGTTCAGGTTCTAATTCTCTCCTTCTGATTGAGTCCCCTGTGGCTTTTAATCCTCTAGTTAGGGCCCGTGCAATTGTATCAATCGATGCACTCAGAGGGGGGTCATATCCACAGCTAGGGTCGAATGCTGCTGGGATGCCCAAAACTTCAGCAATCACCTTGGGGCCACTAACATATCAAAGTCGTCAATCAGCACCAGCAAGCACACTTGTCAATCGTTGTCCTTCTTGACCCTGATGTGCTGATAAAATAGCTGCACTAGCCTAGGGTAGGCTAGTGCTGAAATTCCTCTCATCAATGGCATCAGGCCCACTTTGCTCATAAATTGTACTGCAGGGGCAGAGAGAGGTTCTTTATCAAAAAATGGTACATCAAAGGCTATTTCAGGCTCCAATGGAATCGACACCATGAGCTCAGAAGGAGTAGAGAACTTAGTGGTTGATACCGCCGCCTCCTCAACCACTTCCTTTCCTTTTTTGGGGGACTTTGAAGTCTTGGCCTTTTTAGGGGTGGTCTCTGCAGGGTCCTTGTCCTTCCCTTTTCTCTTTTGTACAATTTTTAGAGCCATTTTTAACTCTGTCTTCTAGTATGAGAAACAGAGGCTGAGATCTAGGGTCTGATTTGATTTGACGCACAGGGCACCTCGAGATCTCTGAGCAGAGGGCAATGGATGTGTGTAATGCTAGGAACAACTCTGTAGATTTGTGGAGTGAATGATGAGCTGTAGGATTGATGCTGGAAGAGAGAGGGGAAAGAGTGCCAGAAGCTAGGGTTTCGCAAAGGGAAGAAGGAAGAAAATAATGGAAAAGGGACCAAGCGCGGGGTTAAAATCCTTATCGCGAAGCTCGACGCGCTTTGGAACATCTGGTCGCGGGGTTAGAAATGAACCTAGCAAAGGTGTTGATTCAATCTGGATTGCGTGACAATCTCCCAGGTTGACCTTGGAGCGCGCGATAGTGTGAGATGAATTCCTGTGAATTGCACAAGCAGCTCCTAGGTCTCTATTTGGATTGTGCGAAAAGCTCTGAGGTTCATTTTGAATCTCGCGACAAACTTAGAATCCCATAATAGTAAATGAAGTATTTTTGTTGAATTGCGCGAGAGTCTCCCAGGTTACCTTTTGAACCTCGCGATAGTCTTGGAATCTCGCAATAACTAATGAATAGCTCGATGTGGATCGCGCGAGAGGTTGTCAGGTACACATGAATCTCGTAATAGCTATTTGAATGTTTCCATACGAACTGCGTGAAATGCTCTCAGTCTCCCTTTTTAACCTCACGTCAGCCTAAGAATCTCGTGACAGCAAATGAAGTATGTTGTCTGTAGTGCGCGAGTCTCTCAGGCATCAATTTGGACCCAGCGACAGTAAGGTATAAAACAGAGAGCATGTGCTCTCTGTTCTGCCCTTTTGCATGTTTGCTGTGGTTGGATCCTAGGCATGACTCTCACCTATGGCTACCTCTAGACACATGTAAACCCAATCATACAATCAAGGACAACAAAAATCGACCTCCCACATTAGGCATTCAATAGAAGCTATCAATTGAAGAGCAGTAAGAATCAAACCAAGCATCAAAAGTTTAAAATAGATAGGTCCAGATTTAGATAGGACCACTAACAAATCCTAGAGAATATAAACAAAAGAAAGCAAGATAAATCAACCAAAAACTAAGTACATATGATACAGTAATGACACCCCTGTGGATCAGTTTGAAGAAGGATCCCCTTGAAAGTGAATGGTGTCCATGAGTTCGATAGGTTTTTCAAAACAAGGCTTAAGCCTCTGACCATTCACCTTCAAGGTTCTCCCAGAATTGGGATCCCTGATTTCCACAGCACCAGATGGGGAAACGTGCATAACAATATAGGGACCTTCCCATCTGGATTTTAATTTGCCAGGAAAAAATTTAAGTTTGGATTTAAACAGCCAAACCTTATCACCAGCTCTGAAACTCTTTCTCAATAGCCCTTTGTTAAAGAAAGCTTTGGACCTTTCCTTGTAGATCCTGGCATTAGCATATGCATCCATCCTTAGTTCCTCCAATTCGGACAATTGCAGCAACCTGTGATGACCAGCAGAAGTTAGATCTAGATTTAAATGTTTGATGGCCCAATAGGCCCTGTGTTCTAATTCCACTGGGAGATGACAGGCCTTGCCAAAAATCAGTCTGAATGGGGACATACCAATGGGAGTCTTATAGGCAGTCTTATAAGCCCACAATGCATCATTTAGCTTGTCAGCTCAATCCTTCCTATCAGTCCTCATAGTTTTCTCAAGGATATGCTTGATCTCCCTATTTGAAATTTCAACTTGCCCACTGGTTTGTGGGTGGTAGGGAGTAGCAGTCCTATGGGTGACAGAATATTTCTTGAGCAAGCTCTCGAAATTTCTGTTGTAGAAATGGCTCCCCCCATCACTGATAATGGCTCTAGGAGTGCCAAATCTGGAGAAGATATTCTGCTTTATAAACTTGAGGTCAACCTGATTATCATTAGTTCTTATGGCAATGGCTTCTACCCATTTGGAAACGTACTCCACTGCCACTAAGATGAAATGAAAACCATTTGAAGGAGGCAAGGGGCCCATAAAGTCAATACCCCACACATCAAATAGTTCTACAACAAGGATGGGCTGTAAAGGTATTGAATTTTGTTTGGACAGCCCTCCCAATTTCTAACATCTTTCACAGGTCTTGCAGTGTGTATTGGCATCTCTGAAAAGAAAAGGCCAATAGAACCCACACTGTAACACTTTATCAGCTATTTTTCTCCCACTAAAGTGACCCCCACAGGCATTTTCATGGCACATGGCCAGAATATTGGGGACATCACTTTCGGGAACACATTTCCGAATGATTTGGTTTGCACAATACTTGTACAAGCAAGGTTCCTCCAAGAAAAATAATTTGACCTATGAGAAAAATAGGTCTTTGTCCATTTTTGTCCACTGGGTAGGAATCTTGCCTATTACTAGATAGTTGACAATATGTGCATACCAAGGAACCAAAGATTGGATGGCAAACAGTTGCTCATCCGGGAAGATATCATTTGTAGCAAGGTCATCAACACCTTTTTCCAACATAATTCTGGACAAGTGGTCAGCCACCACATTTTCTACACCCTTCTTGTCCTTGATTTCAATGTCAAACTCCTGCAACAGGAGTATCCATCTAATCAATCTGGGCTTTGCATCCTTCTTGGATAGTAGGTACTTTAATGCTGAGTGGTCAGTGAAGATGACAATTTTAGACCCAAGTAGGTAAGGTCTAAACTTGTCCACAGTAAAAACCACTGCCATAAGCTCTTTCTCAGTAGTTGTGTAGTTCAGCTGACCTTCAACAAGTGATTTGCTAAGATATGCAATGACCACAGGCAGCTTATCTTTTCTCTGGCCCAGGACAGCACCTATTGCCAAGTCAGATGCATCACACATCAACCCAAAGGGTAAGGTATAGTCAGGTGTTTGGAGTACAGGGGTAGAGGTGAGGCAAATTTTCAATGTTTCAAAAGCTTAAGACATTCAGCAGAGAAGTCAAAGGGCACATCCTGACAGAGCAGGTGGCACAATGGTTTAGCAATTTTGCTGAAGTCTTTGATAAACCTCCTGTAGAATCCAGTATGTCTAAAGAAAGATCTGATTTACTTGACTATTCTTGGAGGGGACAAATTTGCAATGAGGTCAACTTTGGCCTTGTCTACCTCAATTCCATCTTTAGAGACCACATGGCCCAACACAATTCCTTGTGTTACCATGAAGTGGCTCTTTTCCCAACTTAAGACCAAATTGGTCTCTTCACATTTTTGTAAGACCTGATGGAGGTGTTGTAGACATTGGTCAAAGCTATCCCCATAAATCGAAAAATCATCCATAAAAATTTCCAAAAATTTGTTAATCATATCATAAAAGATGGCATACATACACCTCTGAAAGGTGGCTGGGGCATTACACAGTCCAAAAGACATCCTTCTGTAAGCAAAGGTGCCGAAAGGACAAGTAAAAGTAGTTTTTTCTTGATCAAGAGGGTGCACAGGGATCTGGTTGTACCCTGAGTACCTATCAAGAAAACAGTAAAAAGCTTTCTCAGCCAACTTATCCAAACTTTGATCAATAAAGGGGAGAGAGAAGTGGTCTTTTCTAGTCTTGGAGTTGAGTTTTCGATAATCGATGCAAACTCTCCAGCCAATGGTCTCCCTGGCTGGTCTCAACTCTCCAAACTCAGTTGTGATCACTATTATGCCAGATTTCTTGGGTACCACCTAGATTGGTGCCACCCATTCAGAATCAGAGATGGGGTAAATTACCCCAGCATCCAGTAATATAATGATTTCTTTCAGGACCACTTCCTTCATATGAGGATTCAACTTTCTCTGTATTTTCCTGGAGGGTGTTGAGCCCTCCTCTAGATGAATCCTATGCATACAGATCGATGCATCAATCCCTCCTAG
Source organism: Chloranthus sessilifolius (assembly GCA_021018995.1). Classification (NCBI taxonomy): domain Eukaryota; kingdom Viridiplantae; phylum Streptophyta; class Magnoliopsida; order Chloranthales; family Chloranthaceae; genus Chloranthus; species Chloranthus sessilifolius. Next base: position 16,548,741 of record CM037587.1, on the reverse strand, counting down.
ATCAGCAATGGTCCAGCCAATTGCTTTCTTGTGCTTCCTCAAAACTATTAGCAATTCCTCCTCTTGCTCACTGGTAAGAGAAGAGGAGATAAGCACAGGAAGTTTCTCATCTTTCTCGAGGAAAGCATATTTCAATGTCTCTGAAAGCTTCTTGAGCTCCAGATCAGGGGCTTGTTTGATGAATGGCAGGATTGGTGTATTGTTGGTTGGAGGAAGGGGCAGCAATGCAGGTTTCTAATTAGAATGTTGCACTAAGCCCACAGAAGACCTCACTAGGGACATGTCTTCTGGCATTAAAGCTAGGCTTCCTTCCTCCACCATGTTCCAAACTTCAGTTAAATCAGTGACAATGTTGCTCCACTCCAGCAGAGTGGGCAGTTCTTCTTCAACAATTTCTTATAGTACATCCACTGCAAATCATTTCTCATTGTCCAGCTGAGGGTACTTTGCACTGTTGTACACATTAAGCTCAACTTTCATATGTTCGAAAGTGACCTCCATGATCCCAGACCTGCATTGAATGCATGCATTGGCAGTGGCCAAGAATGGTCTGCCCAGAATAACAGGTATCGGAGATGTACTCTTGTTGCAGCCCATGCCCAAGACAAGGAAGTCTGTAGGGTAGAAGAACTTGTCTACCCCCACTAGGATATCCTCAACCACTCCCATGGGTTTCCTCTCAGACCTATCAGCCATCAGTAGAACAATGGGGGTGGGCTTCAGCTCCCCCAAACCTAGCTGCTGATACACACTGTATGGCACCAAGTTAACACTGGCTCCAAGGTCCAAAAGGACCCTCCTAACCGTGTGGTCTCCAATAATACAAGGAATAGTGGGTATCCCTGGGTCTTGCAACTTCTTTGGCACTGTCATGATTAATATAGAATTAACTGTATCAGTCGCAAAGACCTTTTTGGATAAGTGGCCTCTGGCTTTCCTTTTCTGAGTAAAGAGGTCTTTCAGAAACTTTGCATAGGCTGGGACCTGTCGGATTGCATCAAGCAGGGGTAAATTTATCTTGACCTGCTTAAAGGTCTCCATCATTTCCTCGATCTGTGCCTGACCTTTATCAAAAGGGGCAGGGCCACTCAAAGCTTGAGGAAATGGCAGATGAGGTACTGCTGGTTCCTCAGCTGCTAGCCTATGACTGAACTTTTGTTTTTTTCTTTTATCTATTTTTATCTCCTGCTGAGGCTCAATTACAACCTCTTTATTTTTCTCTTGTTGAAGGGTAGCAGGCAGTTCTTGACTCTGTGCTCCAATAAAGTCCTTATCACTTTCACTCAACATTTCAATGGGAATGACCTCTCCTTGTTTCTTTCCCACCTAGTTGTCTACCAGCCTGCCAGACCTTAGGGCAGTGATGGCATTGGCCCCCTCAAAATTTGAGGAGCTTTCTCCAATCGAATACTGGCCTTTACGGTTGGCTACTGGCTGGCTTGGCAGCCTGCCCTCCTCTCTTTTAGTGAAGGCATTGGCTATTTGGCCAAGCTTCTCTTCTATCTTCTTAATGCTTTGACTGTGAGAAGTCACTGTCTGATTCAAGGGTCCAAGGCTTTACAATTGGGCCAAAACTTGTTCCTCGAAAGAAGCACTTTAGGGCTGAAGTGGGGGAACTACTAATTGACTTTGTTGTTGGGGCTGCTTTTGCTGCTGAAAATTTGACCTTGGGGCATAACCCTGGTTAAACTGCTGTTGTGGCCTTTGAGGTAAGGCCAACATTTGTTGTGGCTGCATATAATTGTCTTGCCTCCACCTCAAATTTAGATGGTCTCTCCATTGGTAACCAGCATTTTGGTACTGGTATCCATATGGTTGTTTATTGTAGCCACCAGATTGTTGTTGTCCAAAAGATTGGGCAGCAGGCTGTCTCCATTACATACCTGTGGTATTGCCTCACAGATGGCACATTCTTCCACTGTTGTGGAGATTGGCATATCAGGCATGCCTCCATCACTTGTGCAGCCATTCTGGGCTGCAACACAGTCATAAGTTTATCAAATCTTTCAATAAGATTGGCCATCTGCATTCTCAGGTCATCATTTCCCCTAACTTCATACATTTTTCCTTTAGAAGGCTCTTGAATAGTTCTGGATGAGGACATCTTTTGGAAAGCATTTTCACTTATGACCTCAAACAAGTCTCATTCCTCATCAGCTGTTTTATGCATGTACATTCCACTACAAGAGGCGTCTACCATGTCTCTGTTCTTCTCATCTATCCCATTGTAGAAGCTCTGGACAAGTTGCCAGTCAGGGATCTTATGGTGGGGACATTGTTTGAGCATCTCTTTAAATCTATCCTAGGCTTGGTTAAAATCTTCAGTTGGGGATTGGGCAAAAGCAAGTATGCCTTTCCTCAACTGGCTGATTTTGGTCTCTGGAAAAAATTTAGACAGAAACCTTGTCTGGAGGTCTTTCTAAAAAGTGATGTTGTTGTTTGGGAGAGTAGATAACCAGGTCATAGCCCTGTCCTTTAAGGAAAAAGGAAAGAGCCTCAACCTAGTGGCTTCTGGTCCCAAACCAGCAATGGAGAATGTCGTGCACAGGGCCAAGAACTGGTCAATGTGCTTGTAAGGGTCTTCCTTACTAAGTCCATGGAAAGAGGGAAGCATTTGGATGATATAAGTTTTGATCTCATAATTACCCTGAACATCTGGGAATTGAATGCTGAATGGAGAATTGTAATCATCCGGAGCATTCAATTCCTTCAATGTTCTAGGTTGTTCTTCACCCATAACTACTGTCTCAATTTCAATAGGGGGCTCGACTGTGGTGTGTCTGTGCCTTCTCGGTCTTCTACCCCATTCTATCTCAGGGTTAGCAGGCTCTAATGTGGGACTGAGGGATCTCCTTCCTAACATGCACACACACCAACAACAGGGAAGACTATTCACAGGCACATTGCACTTAACAAAAATTGTAACTATCTTAATCAACTGTTATGGAATCTTCAAAGGAGAAATAGACTCAGTTTTGAGGGTTAGAGAAGTGCAAACAGAGGTAGCTAGACTCCCAGTGCAATTCTACTCTCCTTCTCTGCCACGGTCCAGATCTATAAGAAAAATTCCAAATGTAATTCAGCAGTATCAATTATTCACAAGTACAGCTACCAAAGAATAAAGAATCAAAAATCTATAGTCTACTAATAGATCAATATCCCCGGCAACGACGCCAAAAATTTGTTGTAATTACTTTAAGTGCTTGCCACTGACGTTATTGAAGACAGTGACAAGAATGGGGTAAATAAAAAATGAATAAAAGGTGGAGTGAGGATTACGGAGCAGCAAGCCTAAAATATGTACAGTCCTGCAAGATATAGGGCCTGTTGTAGCAAGTTTTGATAAGTAAGAGTTTGTCCCACAGGGAAGTTGATCTAAAGCTCCAAGGGAACTATCGTTAGTAGGCTCTCCAGATCTGACTACAGATCTGGCAATCCTAAATGGAAGGGGATTTAAGGTCACTATAATCTAAATCCTAGGGTAACTTAATGTCTAGATTACAGAAAGGGTTAAGAAGAATGGTGGAGTGAGAAAATAAATATAAAAGGGTGAGAAGTATGTTATTAGGTGTAGATCTGATGGTCCTATAACTCAGACTCAGATCTGATGCTATAAAAATCCTGTCCAATGGCTACATTATCACCAAAGAGGAGAAAGAATCCAACTCACCCCTGTGCCATGATCCAATCCCTTATGGCTATAACCTGTCCACTTAAATGGTCACAGACTATCCAATAGGGGAACCACAATCCAGAGATGGGTCAAAACAAGCTTACCATTGTAGGCACTACTTCATCCAGGCTACAAGCTCAAGAATCCATAGGAACCTCATCCTCTAAAGTTCTGTGTGTGGGGCTTGGTCTACAAAGTACACAAGACTGGACACACAGGACCAGTAAGAGTTTGAGTACTAGCTTTCAAGCATGGCTGTTCACTGCTTTAGTAAGACTGCAGTGATCCAGTCACAAGCCTATAATCTCCACAGCCAAATCAGATCTGCAATCTGAATGATGAATCTATACAAATATAGGGGAGTCTGTCTCTGCACAATCTCTCACAAGGCTATAAGCACAAGCGAAGAGAAGAAGAATCTGTCTTAGATCTGTGGATTGACTTCATGCTAGGGCTATAACCTGTCCACTTAAATGGTCACAGACTATCCACAGAGGCTATCCTCCTCACAAAGGTCTAAGATAGAACAAGAATATTGTTGTCGCCACCATGTTCACAAGGCTACCAGCTCAAGCTCCCATGAGAATTCAGATTTAGTGGATCCTGTGGTGGGGGAAGGCCTGCAATATGCCTAACCTGGACACACAGGTCACTTGGATCTAAATAAAACCTTAAAAACAATCCTCCATTGCTTACGATACAACTTAGAAATGGAGGATCTCAAGATAGCAGCCTTGTACAGAACAACTCACAACAAAAACATCATCCCATATATGTAATAAATCCTATTACAAAATTCCATTACAATCTATACCATATAATCATACAAAAGGCATAGCAAGCAAGTGCTGGACTATGGAGAGAAAGAAAAAGGAAAAAGAAAACTCCTAAACCCTAACCTTAGCCTACTGTAATTCTACAGTTGGTAAGAAGAAGCACAGAAGTTAAGTCCTAAAAAAGATCTCTTAACCTAAGCTAGGCTTAGGCTTATATAGCAGTCGGCTTCCCCTCCATTAGGGTTAGGAAAACCCTAATTTATCAATGTGATTGTGGCCCATTCCTGTCCCTTGGATGCCTCAGGGCGTGTACACGGAGATTAGAGCATTGGAGTGCATGCCCTAATTGCTGAAAGTCCCCAGATTACCCTTGCAGAAGTGGGGAGAAGTTTAGAACCCGATCCTCGCTGGGTAGAAAAGATTTCAAATCCTTCCGCGTGGTAGAATTTGTGTCGCGGGGTTGAATCGACTTGAAGTTCATGCAGTCGCGGGATTGATATTTTGATCATCGTGGGATACTAATGGCTATCGCGAGATTGCTCTTTCGGCTTTGAATGGTGTGGGGATTGCTCGCGCAATTCGTCCCTTGGTGAATCTCGTGACAAATCGTCGTGAAGAAGCAGTGTTCATGAGTTTCTGGGTCACGCGAGCATTTCCCTGAAGGTCTGTATCTCACGGCCACTGCACGACAGCTTCTAACAGGAATACCTGCAGCTCTCATTTATGAGTGAACCGTGCGAAGCTTAACAACTCCTCTTTTGAGCTACGTGAGACTGCGCGAATGCTTCACTCATTTATGGCTGAGCTTCACGAGAATCACGCGAAGACTGATTTGCATTTGTTTCTGTCAGCAAGTCGCGCGAGGACTGCACGGCCAGTTGTTGTGCTTCCTCCAGGAGCCCGCGACAACGGCGCGAAGGCATTATCTCTGGTTCAATTGAACCCTGCGACATTTGTGTGAGGCATCCTTCTTGGTTTATTTCTGCTTTGATGTGCCTATGCTTCAACCAACTCTTTGTCTGGGTTCATCCTTCATTCTGCTGAGGTAGTTCTGGGGCAACAGTGAGCTTCTTGGGATGGTTAGGGGTTTATTTGCAGCTGCTGCTTATTACCTACAGAGTAGACTTAAAACACATTTATTAAATGATTAAGGGCCTAACAGAGATTAAGTTAAGGGGTGAAAAGTGGTACTTTTTAGGTCTTAACAGACACCCTTTTTTCAAGCTGCACCACGATACACTCGTTGTTGATATCACTTAACATCTTCTAATGCCCTTTTTATCTTAACTTTATCTCATTATCACTCTGGTTGCACCACCTATGCTTTGACTGCGGCATAGACCGTGCGGTCGCGGCATGCGCCCATGACAACGGTATAAGCCGCTCGATCTCCACAATCGGTCTCCAGATGGATCAACCTTCTTTGCACATCATGATAAGTAAAATAAAAGCTGATATCAAGCCCTCATTGAAGAATATTAGTCATTCTATCACGAGCAAAAAATTCACCTCCGCGAGCAAGCCTTTGCACTCATTCAGGTAAGTATCATCCCTTCACTCGATATTTCCATAAAAATATATTTAGACTAATATTAAGTATCTGTAGACACCCAAATTTGGCCCAAGACCCGATCGAAATATACTTCAAGAAGGGTGCACCCCTGAGCTTCTGATAGCATCTCCCATACCCTTAGGACTTCCCATATCATTAGGAACCTTCCCGAACCCTTAGACACTTGTCTAAACCCTTAGGAATTAACCCCAACCTATAGAACCCTCTCTGAACCCATAGTTAACCCTCTCGGGGAGTGGTTAGAAAGAGATTTTCCAAAGATTGTAGGGACCCTTTCTGATACTAAGTCATATACCATTGGAAAATAGAGGTTCTCAGCTTTCCAACGAGCCAAGAACCACCTCAATCGGGGTTATATATCAAAAGTTATGACAATTTGAAATTTGGGCAAAAATGCTTAAATTTGGCCTAGCGTATGTAATACATAAGCTAAGCCAATTTTGGTAGAATTTTGCAAAATTGACCTTTCTGTGGACCCTACAGCGGGTTTTGAACCTCCAGATTTCTCAGGAATACTGTTCCTATAACTAGCATATGTAATACATACTCTAGGCTTAGGAACAGTGATTTTTGCCAGATCTCGAAATTAGGGTTTGACTTGTTGACCACCCCATCCATAGGGGTTGGTTCTGTTAAGACTGTTGCACCCCCACTAGAGTTCTTTTTCACCCCTTTGCCATTTAGAAGACTAGTCTATCATCTACCATTGAAACCCAATTCCCATATATCTAAGCTCCCAAAACCTTAGGAAATCTTAGATTGGTGATTACCTAATTGCTAATCTCAGCTCTTAAGTGTCCCCTTAACCACCCCTTTCTCTATAAATAGAGAGGCCCCCCTCCCTTTATAAGGGCTTGAAAATTTTTCAAAAGAGAGAAAGAGCTTTAGATATTTCCTCCCCCTTTTTTAGCACTAATTCCATAAAAATTCCATAACTGAGATTCATCTTTTATCATCCATTTTCCACCATCAACCCTTGAGATTTAGCTAGAACTAGCCCCTAGCCTTCTTCTTCTACCTCTTAGCTACCAAGCCTTAGAGATTAGAACCCATCTCTCAACATCTTAAGCCATCGGAAGCTCATCAAGTGCACCCATGTGAAGGTCCACAGCGGTGCTACAAGGGCCCGAGAGCTCCGACTCTCCCCTCTATCCCTCTACCTTCTTTGCTTTTCCTCTATCCTTGAATTTGCGTCGTTATGCCACCAAATTTTCGGTGATTGTGGGGGGTGTAAATAAGATCGTAGTTTCTTCAGGCAAGAGGAAGTGTTGTTTTATTTTATTTTTATTTTTCATTTGGCCATAAGTAGAGACCGCTTCCGAGCGGGGTTAATTGGGTGCCTAGCAACTTCTCGATCGATAACCAAAGCCCCTACCCAAGTGCCTTTGGCGTGAATCTTTAGATCAAAGTCATATTTTTGGCACCTCGGTGCTTATAATATTGATCTAGGTTTCCCGAGACACCAAAAGCTCCGGGTGGAGACTCTAAATTTTTCTTACATGCGCATCGTCGCGACAGGACTCGTGAGAGCCCACGGTTGCACAGATTGTGACTCTGCTAGGGAGTAGCTAGTAGAGCTTCCCCTTGAAGTTTGGCCTCTTTTATTGAGTTTATTTGTTTATTATTTTTTTTTTACTAACATTTGTTTATGTTCTTTTCTTTCTTTCATACTCACCCCTATGATTTCGTCATTTTTCACTCACCCCTACGATTCAGTCAATTTTTCTACTTGCCCCTACTTTTCCGTTATTTACGTGCCTTAGCCAATTGGCGGGCCTACTTGAGTATTGTCTTTAATTTCTTTTATTTTCCGTCATTTACATGCCTTAGCCGATTGGCGGGCTTACTTGTACATTTACACCCCTTAGCCGTTTGGCAGGCCTACTTGAGCTTTTTACTTTATTACAATTATATACCATCAGTGGACGCCGGCCCATAAAGGCCGAACAAGATTGTCACAACCCATTTTTGAACCTCAGCAAACTCCCCTTTTAAAAATTGAATGTAAAATTGAACCTTAAAAGGTGAACTAAGGGACTTAATTCATTTTTTTCGTGGGTAGATTTTAAAGGGTGGGAATTTAGGCAGTGATACAAATGTCCTGATTCTTAGTACGGCGGCAGCCCCTAGTGGTGATGATCCCAAAAAGAACCACCCCATCTAGTATCTGAGAAGGTGCTTGCGTCGGAGGTATATAGGGTGTGTGATTGATACAAATACAAAGCTTAAAACCCTTGGGGAGAGCGTTAGTTGTCCCGAATTAGCCTTGTATCCCTAGGTTCGGACAGGAGGGACCCGTTAGAACAAAGAAAATCAATCCCCGAAAGCACTGCTTCCAACAAACCAAAAAAATAGACTAAATTCGGGCCTGCTACTGCTGTCAAAATATATAGAATATATAGGTTTTAGCCTAGCATATGTAATAGATACGCTATGCCAAAAAAGCTCTAGAATTGCCTAGCGTACCTAATAGATACGCTAGACCATTCTTGCTTCAGGCAGGCCGAATCTGAGGCCTCTTTTCACCGATCCCGAGTCCCCCACTTAGTGGTTTAGCACCTCCAATAGATCCCACACACTCTGATACCCAATACCCCCTCCCGGTCAAAAGAGGTCACCCTCTTATTGACTTTTTTCAAGTGATTGGGTTGTCACGTGGATTCCTGTGCCTTCACATAGAACAAAGGTTCTCCTTTGTTTCTTCCGTAGCACGTCGAGGTCTCGTTGTGGGAAATATTTAAGGTACAAACACCGCCTGAAACGGGTATTCCAAGGCCTCAGAACTCATCATAAAGGTTCATTTCTTTATCCAAAAATAAAAAAATTGTAAAAAAATAAAAAATCAGAAATATAACTTGTGGTGCCAGCACAACGGCATCGTCTTACCCTCCGTCATCCCGTAGGGGGAAAAGGAGAAAACTTTACAGGCCCCACCCGAGGCATCCGTATCCAACCCGCCACCAAGCCATGTCGTGGGCGGTTGATCCAACTTATGTCGATCCCGATTCATCCCCGCCACACTCCCCAACCCATTCCCATACATGGGAGATTCCTACCTCCATCCCGTTCACCCAAGCCCCATTTACCGTCACCAGAACCTTCGGTGCCCCAATATTTCCACCTACACCCTGCACATCCCCTCAAAGTCTATCCCTTTCCTCCCCCATAGCCATTCCGAATCCCCCCTCCACATCTAACATACCCAATTTCCCCGTATTTCCCCAGAATCCAACACCTCATTCCACACCATTTTCTCAAACCATACCCCATCCAACCATACCTTCCCAAAATCCAAATTTCACCCAAGCCATGCCCCATTTTTCCACATCCACACATACCATGCCCATTTTTTCAAATCCACCACATATCTCTCCATCTACCCTAGTCATGCCCGATTTTACCCAGGTCATGCCCAATTTTTCCCGCACACCCATCCAATCCATGCCCCATATTTCCCTCCCATCGGATGCACCATTTACATCCACCACCTCACCCAATCCAATGGCCATGATGGATGAAATGATCATGGCCTACACAATCTGGAAGGCTTCTCAAAACAATCTCCCCCATCCATCCCACTCATTTCTAAACCCATCCCACACACTTCAAAATCTCCATACATCATTCCCCCAAAATCCTAATCAACCCCCCATTATTCATACCATTCAAGACCCCCACCAAATGTTGACCCATTTGAGTATGCCTCAAGGCCCAATGGCCCAAGCCCACCAAGGCCCAATGGCCTAAGCCCACCAAGTCCCAATGGCACAAGCCGACCAAGGCCTAATGACCCAAACCAACTAAGGCCCATTGGCCCAAGTCCACCAAGGCCCAATGGCCCAAGCCCATCTAGGCCCAATGACCCAAGCCCACTGAGGCCCAATGGCCCAAACCCACCAAGGCCAAAACTCGAGAGCCCCATTTTCAAATCCTCCATCTTTCTCATAGTATCCCACCTTCACCTATACCCAACAGACCCCCATCGCTCCTCAAATAAACCCATCTCAACCAATCACCCAACCCGGTATGGGCCCCAATTATCCACATATATCGCGCGCAACCCAATATGGGAATCCATCCCATACCGTTAGCCAAGCTTGGTTCACCCATCCCCATGCCTCTCAAACCCATAGCCAAGGATTTCTCCAAACACAATGGCCCCATCAGGCACCAGCCTAAAATCTGCCATTCACTCACCCCATCACCCACAAGCTACTCATCAGAATTTCTCCCATGTGCAATGGCCCTACCGGCACCCATCCAACCTACTATGCACCAACAGGAAAATCTCACCCTCAACCCACCATATGTGGACCCACAGTATGAGGAAGATGAGATCAAAAATAGTGAGGCTTATGCAGGGGCACTCACTAGCTTCAACCCCCGACCACCCGTATTCACTAACCCACTGGTAGCCTAAAGTGAATGGAGGCCACCTGTTGAAAGAACGGCCCCACCGTCCAAAGAATCATAGCTGTTGAAAGAGCAAATGGACAAGATCTAAAAGCAGCTGATGAAGATAGGTGGAGCTGAGATCCATGCCACGAACTTTTCGGACCTACGCTTGTTTTCAGAAGTTCCCTTACCCCCAAAATTCAAAGTGCTAATCTTCGACAAATATAATGGCACAGGCAACCCCACTGCGCATCTCAAGTCCTACTGCGAGGACATGTGCCAGTACGGAGGAGATGAGTGTTTGCTCATAAAGGTATTTCAGAAGAGCCTTACAGGCCCGACTTTGAGGTGGTTCACTTCGTTAGAACCTTTCATGATTAAAACATGGAAGGATCTGACCCACCTATTCTAGGAGCAATATGTCTACAATATAGACATTAAACCCCGTAATTACGATCTAGCCCGATTAAAGCAGAAGATTGATAAAGCGTTCAGTGATTATCTCGGTCGATGGAGAGCATTGGCGGCTCAGATTAGAAATAGGATACCTGATGATGAACAAATCGAGATGATCTCAAAAAATACTCTACCAATCATCTCAGACTTTCTGATATATCAATAGCAGTCCACCTCTGCTGACTTGGTGAGAAATGCCAATCAGTGTGAAGATGCGATACGAGAAGGGCGGTTGAACAAAACTATGAATAGCGGGGTCCGGAGGTTCACTGATCAGAGGAATGAAAGAAGAGCTGAGGCAGATGTACAAATGGTCATCAATACACAACCCAGTACCAGCATAACCCCATTCCAGTTTAGGGCAGCCCAGCCAGCCCCAACCCAAAGCGAGCCGATGTAGAGAATCGAAAATGGACAGGGGGCATAGATGACCCCAGAGCAGAGAAAGGCCCATTTTGATCGAGCTTTCACACCCTTGGGGTAGTCACTAAATATTTTTTTACCTTTGTTAATTGAAAAGGGTTTGGTCACGACACTCCAGCCACGGCTCCCACCAAATCTGATCCTGAGAAATTACGACCCCAACACACAGTGCAACTTCTACCAAGGGCCGGGCCACCCAACTGATCATTGTTTCCCCTTGAAACATGCAATACAAGACTTCATAGAGGCCGGTAAGATCATTCCTCTAGCACTTCCCAAGGCCAACCAGCATGCCAATATATATCAGGTGTCATTACCACTACATCTCCCAAGTGGGGCAAGCCCAAGGGCAACTGTCAGCATGATAGAGGAGGACGACAAGGAGTTTGACCCTTCAGAGTATATCTACACTTAGGAAGATTTTATAGTGCCAAGGTAAAGAGATCAGGAAGATAAAAGTATTGGAGTGATTGAGCCTCTAAATTTGGTTGATTACTTTTCCAACCCCACACCACAAGCGAAACCCTTAGATCTCAGGGTGTATCTCCCATCAACCGCTCCGCTCCCCTCAACTATGTCCAAATCAATTCCTATCAACCATACACAGCAGCCCCCACCAATTATCAAGTGGCCAATTTTTCCCCATGTCCTCCTCCGGCACCGCTCAATTATCAATGGCCTACCCCTATCACATTACCCCCGATACAGTCATCCACCACCCTCAACAACCTCATTTGGCCCACCTTCTCCACCTCTCCATCTCTTACAGAGGTTAACCAAGTGTTACCGGCCCATTCCAATCTGTTCACTCCATTTCAGATCCTAGGACTAACTTACAATCCTCATTAAGTTCCGCTCAATTATGATAAGACAAATATCAATGCCAGTAGCAGAAGAGAAGGGGCAGTAAATTTCATCACTAGGTCAGGAAAAATATCCAAACAACCAAAAGTACCAATACTAGTTCGGTTGGAAGGAAAGAAGGAAACTACTGCGGTGAACCCGTTCGAGAAAATGGGCCGAGAACACATACTAGAAACCCAGCTGAAGAGAATGTTAGCCCATATCACAGTCTGAGATCTATTAATGACATCCCCTCTTCATTTTCAAAACTTGATGGGGGCATTAAAAAATGCACATGTATCTATCTAAGTAAGCCCCGATAAAGTGGGACAGATAAGTGGGCAGGCGTTGGCTCCCAATGCCATCTCTTTTTCTGATGCCGATCTATCAAAGAAAGGAAATAATCATTCCAAACCCCTCAACATCACTGTAGAAGTTGGAAACTTGGTCATCCCATTGGTGTTAATCAACAACGGGTCTGCCTTAAATGTATGCCCTTTGAGAACTACTACTAAGATAGGGGTGGATCCTTCCATGTTAAGGCCAACAAGAATAAGCGCCAGAGGATTTGATAATACGAGAAGAGAAATAATCAGAGAAGTTGATCTTGAGCTCATGATTGGGCCAATGACCTTTGTCATACCTTTTCAGGTAATGGACATCAAATCCACATTCAATCTGCTCTTAGGACGTCCTTGGTTACATGAGGTCAGGGCAATACCTTCAACTCTACACCAAAAGCTTAGATTTGTGTCTAAGTAGAAGATCATCACTATTATGGGTGAGGGGGAGCAAGAAAGAGAAAAAGCTACCCACAGTATCGAGAACCCCAAAGTACTAGATGTGCCACACACGACCGTAGACACAAACCTCCATAGCTTCGAATACGATGTGTCAGGAGTAAACCTAGAGCCCCTCAAAAGGATCGCCTCAAAGACCAGTGGTAGAATGATCACAGTTGTAGCCATGCTCCAAAAATGGGGCTATCAGAAAAGTAAAGGGCTGGGACCTCATCTGCAAGGCAGGAAGGAGCCAGTCAAAGCCAAGGGCGGATAGTAGGTTAGATTTGGGTTAGGTTACAAGCCCACCGAAGAAGAAGTCTGAGAGGCTAAGGAAAAGGCACGAACCATTACTGCAGCAAAAGCCAAGGGAATAGACTTAGAGGAGGAATCTTGTTCTAGACCTCACCTCCGGAATACCTTCGTGAATGCTGAGATTGTAAAAATTGATCAGAATGGGGCAGCGCAACTGAACCCACACAAGCCAGCAGCCCCGGTCCACCCTACCAATCCCCAAATCATCCGTCCCAATTTTGAAATAGACCTAGCCTCTCTGTCCTTTTTTGAGGAAGAGTTTCCCATACCTGTGCAATCTCCCCCTATGGTAAACCACCACAAAACCATGTTGACATTTGAGGCCAGGGCCCAGACGAGCTCAGGGGGTCAACATGATGGAGGCGGACTCCCAAAAGTCATCTCAATCAGCCTCCTCCATCCGACTAGGTAAAGGGGTGGCCCCATTGGTAAGAAATTGGGTGACTGTGCCCCAAACTCTAGAAGCAGTAAATGGCTGCAAGTTCAGCGCCCACTTTTCAAAAAAAAATAACCTATAAAAAGTGAGGTGAGCCCTTGGCAGGCAATACCATATATATATAGGGACCCGCTTTGTCAAGGGCCCATTTTCGAGGAAAAGAAAATTTTCAAAAAAATTAAAGAAATACAAAATAATTTTAAAAAATTACCTTTCAAAATTCCCAAGAAAATAAGAGAAAATAATGTCTTAATTGAAAAACTCGTCCCACGTGGAATCGATCCCTTCCCTATAGAAATACAAGAAGAGGTAGGAGTCACTAGTCAGGATGAGGAAATCTCCATCGAGGAGCTTCCCAATGAACTCCTTAAGCATTACGCCAATTTTGAGCATGGCCCTACGCCAATTGTCGAAGAGACAGAGGATGTCAATCTAGGTACTGAGGAGGTTCCTAGAATCACCAAAATCAAAACGTCACTGTCTCTCGAAGAAAGAAAGAGCATGATTGACTTCCTTCGGTCATACGAAGGTGTCTTCGCTTGGTCATACGAGGGCATGCCTGGTTTGGATACCTATTTGGTCGAGCATGAGCTACCACTTTATCCAGATGTTAAGCCAGTCAAGCAGAAGTTGAGACGCCTCAAGCCAGATTGGATGTTGAAAGTAAAAGATGAAGTCATCAAGCAGTACGACGTAGGGTATCTCATGGTCTCCAAATACCTGTAATGACTAGCCAACATCATCCTAGTACCGAAGAAATATAGAAAGGTCCACATATGCATTGACTTCAGAAACTTGAAAAAGGCGAGCCCAAAAGTTGACTTCCCTTGTTGCCACACATCGATATCTTGGTCGATAATACTGCTAGGCATGGGATGCTCTCATGCATGGATGGATTCTTTGGATACAATTAGATCAAGATGGCGAAAGCAGACCGAGAGAAGATAGCTTTCATCACCCCATGGGGAACTTTCTGTTATCGTGTCATGCCAGTCGGGTTAAAGAATGTTGGGGTGACATACCAGAGGGCGATGACAGCACTCTTCCATGACATAATGCATCGAGAAATTGAAGTTTATGTTGACGACATGATTGCCAAGTCACCAGAGAGAGGTGATCATCTGATAAACCTCCAAAAGTTATTTGAGAGGTTGAGAAAATATAGGTTCTGTCTGAACCCTCGAAAATGTGCATTTGGTGCCATGTCAGGAAAGCTGCTAGGCTTCATCGTCAATAGAAGAGGCATTGAGGTTAACCCGGTCAAGGTAAAAGTGATCGTCGAAATGCCACTACCATCTATCGAGAAAGAGGTCAGAGGCTTCTTAGTATCAATTATTTCATTGCACAATTAACTCCTATCTGCACGCCGATTTTCAAATTACTGAGAAAAGATTCACCTGTCGAATGGAATGACGACTGTCAAGCAGCATTTGATAAAATCAAGGGCTAGCTTCTCAACTAGCCAGTGTTGGTACCACCCGAACATAGGAGACCACTCTTAATGTACCGCTCCACAACAGAAGTTTCGATGGTATGCGTCTTAGGATAGCATGATGAGACAGAAAGAAGAGAGCAAGCCATCTACTACCTGAGTAAGAAATTCACTGATTATGAGACACGCTATTCTCTCCTAGGGAAAGCATGCCTAGCTCTCGTATGGGCTACATAGAGGCTCCGTCACTACTTGTTATCTCAAGCCGTTATACTCCTAGCAAGAATGGATCCGTTGAAGTACTTATTTGAAAAGCCAGGTCTCGTTGACCGAACTGCACGTTGGCAACTTCTCCTATCTGAATTCGATATCACATATGTCACTTAGACATCGATCAAGGGGCAAGCACTCATTGATCATCTTACCAAGAATCTCCTACCTGACTACGAACCTTTAAGGACTAAGTTTTTAGATTAGGACATCTTGTTAATGCTAGAGGATGATACAGTAGAGGAGTCCTGGGAAATGCACTTCGACGATGCAGCAAATGCTGAAGGTCATGGAGTCCGTGCTATTATGATTTCACCAAATAGATCTCACGTACCAGTCTCCATCAAACTCCATTTCCCCTGCACTATTAACATGGCTGAATGAAGCCTGTGTAGTTGGCCTACAGGTCACTTTGGACCTGAACGTAACCCACCTCAGGGTGTTTGGTGATTCACAGTTGACCATATGTCAAACAAATGGAGATTAGAAGATGGAGGATGAGAAGTTAATCCCATATCATGAGCACCTCAAAGATCTGATAGCATACTTCAATGATGTTACCTTCTCCTATGTCTCGCAAGCAAGAAATCGTTTTGTCAATGCACTAGCAACATTGGCATCAATGGTCAAAATTTCATATGGCATCGAGACGAAGCCGATCATGATCAAACAGAGGAATGAGCTTGCTTTTTGCCTCCAAATTAAGGAACCCCCAATGTCAGATGGCAAGCCCCTATGGTTCTCAAATATGAAGAATTTCCTCAAAACTTGAGCTTTACCTGAAGGTACATTCAAGACGGACAGGCAGACCATCCAACATTTAGCAGCAAACTATGTCATCTGCGGCGAGTGCCTCTACAGGCAATCATATAACAATATATTACTTAGATACCTTACTAAGGGTGAGGCAGCCAACATCATGAAAGAAATCTACCAGGGAATATGCGGCGCCCATGTCAATGGGCACATGCTCTCTAAGAAGATCCTACAGCAAGGATATTTCTGGACTACAATGAAAACTAACTATTGCAAGCACATTTAGAAGTGTTACAAATGCCAAGAATACTCCAGTCTGATACATGCTCCAGCCATAGATCTACATAGCATGACCACTCCTTGGCCATTCACCACATGAGGCCTTGACGTTGTCGGAAAGATCAATCCGAAAGCATCGAATGGGCATCAGTTCATCCTCATCGCTATTGAATACTTCACCAAGTGGGTAGAGGTAGCATCATATAAGAACATCACGACAAATCATGTCAACAAATTCATTAAGAATAATATTGTTTGCCGATTTAGCGTGCCCAAAGACATCATCATGGATAATGGCACCAACTTTGCGAACAAGCGCATAAGAGCCTTCTGCGAGCAATACAAAATTAAACATCATCGCTCGTCACCATACCGGCCACAAACCAACGTAGTCGTTGAAGCTGCTAACAAGACAGCCATCTGCATCCTTGAGAAGATGGTTGTCACCTACCTTTCGCATGATGGGCCTATCGAATGTCAATCCATACTGCTACAGGGGCAACACCGTTCTCCCTTGTGTATGGAACCGAGGCGGTGCTGCCAGTTGAGGTTGAAGTACCCTCCCTCCGTAATCTATCAGGGGGCACTTATGCCCCCTTTCTATGGTATTTTGATCTATGCAAAAAGTATATGCAGGTCTAGGTCAACGACCCAACTTGCGCTTCAAGGCATGAATCTCTGCACATAGAGCATCCTCCTGAACATCTCGATCGGTCATCCAACGACCATGAAGGCTCTTATACTGCTTCCGAGAAGCATCAGTAGCACTAAGAGCATCATCTAGGGCTCCTTTCAAACGAAGGACCTCAAACTCGGCAACAACGGCTCTTGCTTCTGCAACATCAGCTAACCTGCTCTTTTCCTAAACAATCACACAAGACCCGCTTCTCATCTATCAGCAGCTCAATTTGGGTTCGAAGCATCGACTCCTTCTTCGGCCAAGGTCCCCCTATATCACTACTCTCTACCTGATCCATGCAATGGACAGAAGGCCCCTCAAATAGTAACCAAGCTTCATACTCTGGAGAAGTCAAAATCAAATTCCCCTGCTCCAAATCATACATATGCATCGATTGACACGTCTGCCAGAGAGCAGCTATTGTTGTAGATTTAGCTATGTGCGTGTGTGTGTTTATGAAGGTGATGAAATAATATAAAGAAAACAAATCAAATCAAAACAAAGGAAGGATCACACAACACAAAAATAAACTTAGTCCTGTAATAATCTAGGGATGTTGTAGCAAGCTTTAAAGTAAGAGTTTGTCCCACAGGGAAAATTGATCTAAGAACCCTACGGTGAATAGTAGATCTCCAGATCTTGCTATAGATCTGGCATCACTAACCTAGACTAGAAAGCAAGGTAAAGGAAGGGAGTTTTTGTGTCACAAAGCTAAACTAAAATAGAAAAGGAACAGATCTATACTACAGAAAGGGTTTAGGAGAGATGGAAATGGATCTAAATAAAATGCAAATGGTGAGAAGTAATGAAATAAGGACAGAGATTTTGTACTGAGAAATGGGTTGATCAAGCAAAGAAAAATCATATCCACATTAATCCTTCACTCAGCTCCAAGCCAAATGCAAGGATAAAGAATCTAAACCAATCCTACTGATATGGAATAGTCTCAGGATTGTGATCTGTCTAATGAATGGTCACAGGTCATCCCAGAGATCCAGTCAAGGGAATTGGGATCAAAACATTAAAACCACTGCAGGCACTAAGGATGCAAGGTTACAAGCTCAGGCATCCATAGGTGCATCAGATCTATAAAAACCACAAGCAATTGATTAGGGAAATTATAGATCTAATGGAATATTAGACACAACATTTCATTGATTCAAAAATGTACTTACAATGATCTGCCTCAAGCCTCTCGCCAATGCAGATTACAGATCTCTCAATTCTCACAACCTTTTTATAGAACAAAATCCAGAACTCCTATCTATTACACCATATCTCAGCCAGCAAGTGCTGAGCTGAGGGAAGAAAAAGGAAAAAGGAAAAATTACAATTTTAGATCTAAAACTCTACAATTCTATCTCTATTTTTCTCTCCAATTTTCTATGTTATTTTCTAGATACCTGAATCATAGCTCAAGGGCTGCTATTTATACATTTGCCTTGATCTGTGTATTTTTATTCCTGACCAATCAGAGGAGAGAAATTAATTCAGCTTATTCTAATCCATGTGATTAGTATTTTGGCCAATCAGAGCGGAAGGGAATCAATTATGTTGGAGCCCTACTGATGTGGCTGACTCTCCTCCAAGTATTTTCCATAATCTGTTTAGAATCAGTTTAGCCCATGTGAGTTGGTTAGATCAGTTCCATTTTGCTTTTGGGGTTCCACAAATTCCTGCCAATGCTGACAGATTGCTTTAGCACATGTGCCTCAAGTGATTGAAGCATCATGTGTTCTCGGATGGAGTGAGGCTTCAGAAATCGTGCTTCGATAGGTTTAGAGTACCTATCGACAAGTTCCTGATAGGTTCAGGCTTCAGGCTTAAACCTTTCGACAGGTTCTGAGCTTGAGAGATGTATTCCCAATAGGTGCAAAGTACCTATTGGCAAGTTCTTTTCTTTAGACTTAAGCCATTCAATAGGTTCTCGATAGGTGCATTTCACCATTCATTTGGTTGGCTTTAGGTATCTTTTCGACAGGTGCCGATGTACCAGTTGACAGGTGTAGTGAATTGCTCGACAGGTGTTGTTCAGAGTGCATTGCACCACTCGATGGGTGTGGCACTACTCAAATTCTTCAGTGTAGCTTCAGGTACTACTCGATAGGTACTGTCTTCAGCTTCAGCACTACTCGATGGTACTGTGAACTACTCAAACTATCCTTTGTGAGCCTTTACTGCTAATGGCAGCCACTGCCATGATTAGGTTTCTCCATCAGTCAAAGGTTGACTTTTCTTTTCCTCTTTTTTGGCCTTTTATGCATAGTTTGCTATACTTCACTACAGATTATTGCTAACTATAAAATAACACTTAAAAATATTATTAGATAGCTCAAAGGTCCATCAAAGGTTAAGGTAGGAGGTGAAAAATGGTATTTTTTACTGATTAACACACCCCCAAACCTAATCTTTGCTAGTCCTCGAGCAAAGTAAGAATTAAAAACATTTATTTAAAACATTAAATGCCACTTTTGTAGGGAGTACAGATGCATTTAGCATATCCATCAAGCCTTTTAAACCCCTAGGTGATCCCTAGTGGAGGAATGAAGTCTCCTGAGGGTTTTCAGTGAAGATACCCACAAACTTCCTTATGAACAACAATTAAACCAAGTGCACATAGTGATGAGTTAGATCTCAACAATTTGATCTTCATTCCACATCTTGCTCTTTCAAATTAAGAAGTTTTAAAACAATGCAAGTAAACAATTTAATGCCTAAATCCTCCTGTATATTCATCACAACCATCCTGCAGACATCAAGAGCATAGTATGTGCAAATCAGTATACAGTTTACCAATAGTTTACCAATAGTTCAAGCAATGCCCCAGTAAATCTAATCTCAAACCCAATTCTCACAAAGGCATACTCTCAAAACTGAGTTTAAAGGTGTTCAACTTTCTTTTAGCTCAAGAGCAGTTACAACCCTCAAATAGGACTACAAGCATGAGCATAGGCATGGCTCCTTAATCCTGACATCTTCTAGCTCTTTTCACCATAGATCAAATAGCTCCTTATCTCCACATGACAGCTCAATCTATTTCAGATCAGTAAGGTCTTTTGTAGGGCTGTAATGTGGCTTATGGTTAAGGTTAAAAAGAATAAAAGGGTATGAAAAGGATTCAAAAATTGATAAATCAGCAAGGTGAGGAGGTGATTCATGACTTCACCTTCTTTATTTCAGTACAACTCCATCTTCTATTTAAATTTTCAGAGCCAAAGTGGCTAGCTTCTTCTCTTCCTTTCAAATTTTTTAATGAAGTTTCTCTTTGACTTCTCTTTCTCTTTTTGTATGCTTTTCTTTGTATTTTTCTCATCATTTTTTTTTTATATGGGCTGGAATGTCACGGCTACACAACTGACACACAGCTGTCATCAAATGTTCTTTCTTCTTCTTCCACCAAATGTTAAATCAGCTCCACATTCTTCAACTTCTTCTCCTTTACCTTCTAAAATCTCAAAGTGATGGTCAGGCTAAATCAGGTCACTGAGGTTTTGGGTTCAAATTCTCTAGTTTTTTCCAAAAAAGGCTTGGATTTTTTTAAGGTTCAAATGGTGTGTATCAAGGGCAGTTCAAAGGTAGGGATTTTTAGGCTCAAACTGCCTAAAAGATGGCCTTACATCATCTCTTCAGTGTCATGAGTTCTGTCAAGCTGTTTCAACTTGGAGTGCACAACTTCTAGTGAAAAAAACTAGGTTCAATCAGTCATTTAGAGCAGAAAAAAAAAAACTTGCCAAAACACTCTTCAAGGAATATTTTTATAGGCCCAATTCTCACTGGGTATGGTCTTCCTCTGAACTCATAGGGCATGTTCTTACTTTTTTCTTTCCTTACTAGTTCACTATATACTGATTATGACAAAAAGTTCTTGATGACCTACTTCATGGAAGTGTTGAATTTAAAAGATCTCAGCATTTAAACAGTCTACTATACTATTTCAATTCTCTCTTGTTCAAATTGTTTAGGTGAAACTTTGCTTTAATTGTTTTGATCCTACTAAGCACTACTGCACCTAGCTTAACTATTTCATATGTCTACCCTACCATACCCCTAAACTTGAATTAAACAGTGTCCTCACTGTTTCAAAGAATAAGACATTAGGGGTAGCAGGGGAAAAAAATATGGCAAACAAACAAAATAAAACAAATGCAGACAATGAAAGAAATTGCAAAGTGGCACAGAAAAGAAAATTGCATTAAAAAGAACAGCAGTACAAAACAAAACAGGAAACAAAACATACAAAAGTTACAAGAACACGGGACTGAAATATAAAAGTCTACCTAGAATAGAAAATGATTACAGACTCTAAGTACAACTGACAATACTACAACCTAATCTGAATCTGAGCTTAATACAAAATCTGGGTCCCATCCATATTTTTCGGCTTATTTTTTGTACTCCTTCACAGTGTTAGCTTGGGCAGCACCAGCCATTGTCCTTTTGACAGCTGGCTTCTGTTGCTTGGTGTTGCTCCTCTATTGAGAGGGCTCTTTGAAGGACACTCCAGCTGCTGAAGGTGGATGCATCACTAAGATGGTTCTTTGGAGAGTGGCTACAAGTTTTACCAACTGCTCAGATTTTTGCTTCTCCACTTGATATAAATTGAGGGCATGTGTTACCACTTGCTCCAACTTCCTCTTTTCCACCCTATGGTCTAGCTGCAGCTGGGAAATCTCAGCTACTAGTGGCTGCTTTACCCTGGTATTAAGCTCAGCCATCCCTCTTATGACATCCCTCCTGATGTAGGGGTGGCAGCCATGGCTCTGGTAAGGGTGGAAAATGGGGGCTTGGGGTTTGAGGATGCCAGAACAGTGGTAGAGGATGATGGGACAGATGATGGTTGTGGAAGGGTGGTTGGCAACTCCTCCTCTAAGGGCTCAATTTGGGTAAAGGTAGAGGTGGAGGTAGGTGGAGTAAGGATTATCTCCTCAGGCTCAGGGTCTGTTTGAGTGGAGGTAGACGTGGAAACAAGGTCTGTTTGGGTGGCAGTAGAGGTGTAGGTAGGGAGAAGGAAGGGTAGTTCCACAGGTTCAGGTTCAGTTTGAATGGCAGCAACTGCAGTGACCACTATAGGGGAAAGTTGGGGTAAGATTGGAGGGATAGGATCAGGTATGGGTAATGATGAAAGTTGTTGGGTTAGTGGTGGGATAAGGAGTTGGGTGGTTGAGGTAGATGGGAATAAATTGGATTGGATGGAATGGAGGCAAGTCTATATGTCAACTTGGTTTTCAGTGTTGGTGTGGAGATGGGATTGGATAGATGTGAGAAGGGACATGATTTGACCAAATGAGTTAGGTAAGGAATGGGTAATAGATTGGGAAGGTGAGATAGGAATAAAAGGGGAGGTAGGTGTATGCAAGAAATGGTCAGGCTGTGGAGACTCAGGTAAGGGGTTATACTCATGCCCAATATCATCCACAATGGAGTCAATTAGGGAAGAGTACCCCTCAATAGTAAAGTGTTCCGATTCTTGGGTATGGATAGGGGGGAGAGATGTGGCAAACTCAGTGGAGAGAACTGGGTCAATCTCAAAGGGTATGTAGGTGAATGGGGAAGGTGGGTCAGGGATTGTAAATTCTGGGCTTGGAATTGATGGGCTAGGGATAATGGTTGTAGGTTTAGGTCAGAGGTAAGAGGAGCTGACACAGGCATGGTTGTGGTGGCTGTGGAGGGTGTGGATGTGGAACTGAGGGGGTAAAGGTGTAGGTGTAAAGGGTATGGAGGATGAGGGCATGGAGGAGGTGATGGTGGTTGGCATCAAACTCGAAGTGGTGACCACAGTGGGGTCTATGACAGCTATTGATGCAGCAGAAGGGGCAGTTGGAATCACAGGAACTGAGCTGGCAGAGACTTAGGTGGCCACAGTGGCTTCTGCTGAAGTATTATCAGTTTGTTTCTTCTTCTTACCAATCAGAGTCATGCTAGTTGACCACAATTTCCTCCCAAATTCCAGGGGAGGCAAGTCTGCAGCAAGCTCTCCCTCCTTTAACACATACCCCCCTTGGTTCAACAAAGCAGTTATAATTCTGCTGTAGGGTAACTCCAACACAAGCTGCTTCTTCTTAATCTTCTCATGAATGTCCACCATCCCTTTGAAAATCAACTCAGGGACATTCAAAAACTACCCCTTGGAGAAAAAATATAGGGCATCCACTATAGGGGTCGTTCTCTCCTGCTTATGCCCAGTCACAAAAGCATTCTTTCTGAGAATGGTGTCCATGAAGAATAGACTAGGGTCTAGATCTCTCCTCATCTGGGACTCCCCAGATCTCATTATCCCCTTGGTAAAGGGATGAGCCATATCTCTAAAAGATACTCTCTCAGGGGCATCTAAACCTTTAGCTGGATCATATTGGAATGGAATCCCCATTACCAGTCCTTTGTCCCTGACATCCACCACTATTTCCCAGCCATCAATCAACACTAAAATCACTGGCTCTAATGTGTCAGCAGACTCCTTCACCTGAATATTTTGGTAAAATAATTTCACCAACCTGGGGTACACAGTTTCTTGCAATGGGGTCATCAGAGGTTTCAACTCAGCCTTATCCAAATAGGCCATGGTTCCACTATCTGCATAGGTAAAGTAAGGAAGACGAGGAAGACTTCATGACTTTCGTTAGTCGTTGGAGAAAGCTCGCCACCCAAACAGGGAATCAAATAAAAGAGAGCGACGCGAAAGATATCGTGATCAATAATACCTGAGAGCCTTTTCAGAGCGCTCTTATTCTAAATGATAACCCTGACTTCTCTAGTCTTCATCTGTGTGCCACACGCGTACAACAACACATTAGGAATAGAGAATCTTCTCTCTTGATGCTAACATATGAGGGAGCCTCTCTTAATGACCCAAACATGAAGACCCTAATCCCTGAACAAATCAACACAAACCAAAACAAAATAAACTTTCACCCATATATCCAGAACAATCAAAATCAAAATCAATACTCCAACAAACACCAAAGCCAACATCTATCCCTGGCCAAAACCAACATCTACACCCTAACCAAAACCAACATCCATACCCTAACCAGAATCAAAACTGACAACCCAACACCACCTCACTTGACCATTCTCAATCAAGCCCCCAACTTGCATACGATACCATACACTCATTCACTCTCGCCCCAGGTCACCCAGCTAGCCTAATCCATAAAATTGAAAATCCTCTAAATCACATCCATGCTTTCCGCCCACAATCGATTAATTTTGTCACCTACACCATTAAACTAGAAATCACCTTCCATACCCAACCTATCACCAAAAGTATTCCCACTCAACCCATCACCAAAATCAACACATTCATTCCAAAATTAACCCAACCGATCTTTAAAATCAATAAACCTATCGTCGAACCAACTCGACCTACCCTTAAGTTTGATAACTCACCCACAAATGAATCAATCCTCGCATTCCCTGGGCCAATACCTAAACCAATTTCACAATCAATCCCTGAACAAACTCACCTACCGATTTCATAAGCAATTCCCGAACCAATCCATCAACATATCATAATATCATTTATACCCAAACCAGTCATCCCATTAATCTCAAAACTAAACTTTGAACCTAAACCCATAACCAAACCTATCCCCGGAATCACTAGCCCTCTCACTTCCTAACCAACTTCGAAATTAATCCCCAGACCTGAACACATTATCAAACACATTGTCCTAATAATCTCAGAACTAACTAATCTCTACACCTACTTTAAAACATGAACTCATTATTGAACACATTGCCCCACCAATCTTAGAACCAACTCTTGAACCAATCTCCACACCCATTTCAGAATCTGAACTCACTACCGAAATTATCTCCTCACCAACTTCAAATCTAATCCTTAAACCTGAATCTATTATCGAACATACCTCCAAACCATTCATTTCACTCACTCCATAATCAACCACTGAACCTATCAATAAACCAATCCATGACTCTATCAATCCTCTTACTCTTAAATTAAAACAAGACTTAAATACAAACCCTGAAACTCCAATTAATATCCAAATCGATATATCGCTAGATCCCTAAATCTCACCACAAGACAAACATAAAATCAAAATTATAACTAAGATTACCCCGGACCCCCGGGTTCAGGTTTCTATAGATCTCACAATCAAAGTTGTCGTAGAAGCCCAACCAGCAACAGTACCACAACATCAAACCTCTAACCATTTTAAATTAAACCTTGCAAGTGAACAGGTTCGAAGTACTAGGGCGAGTACAAGGGTGTCAAACCACAGGGATTTGTCGTTTATCTAGTCTAACCTCTGTCTTATTCTAATAGTTGTATAACATTAAGTTTCCTAAATTAAAAATAAAAAGAAAACCTATATCAGTTTTGGATTAAGATATGAGAAGGTTGCCTGGGATCTCTCTTGGATCTCAGACTCATAAATAATAATCTCCTATTTCCTTCCTATTTTGAATCCCAGGTACCCCCACTCTAGGCTACAAGCTCAATCACTTCGTATAAGAATTAAATCCTATTCATTGTCACAGACCAGTCCTTGGATATGATCTGTCTAATCACTAGCGATCTAAAAATCAAAGTATCATTGCACGTAACCAACAAAAACTACCCTACAAGGCCTAGTCCATCGGTGAATATCCTATCTAATCCAACCCCAATCCCTACAAGGCCACTAGAATTAAACCTTTACAGTCGCTCGTTCTCGATTATTCTTGGAACTTCAAACATGCAATTATACCATAAACAGAATTCAAAATAGTAAAAGAAATAGAATTTTATTAAATACTTATATGAAATTTACAAGAGATCCCAGCCTAGAATCATTTAGCCTCGCATCGATCGAAGGATCTTTTTCATTGTTGAATCGATCTTCTATCAATGATTACAACCAATCTCAATCTCTTCCAGAATTTAAAACTAATCCTAAACCTACGAACTCTAACACCAAAACTCTCTAGAAAAGTTATGCCAAAAGGATTACCTAAACCCAACTAGGGTCCTTATTTATAGATGTATAAGGCCCTAAAACAATTATACATGACAAGTTACTCAAGAAATCCCAAGAAATTAGGTTTACAAAGAAGAATCTGGAGAGGATCTCGGTAGCCAGAAGAAATCCAGCTAGAAGAGCTGGATTTTTGCGTGAAAACAATATCTCGACCGGTCGACCTTCAGGTCAGCTTCAGCTCCCCCCCTCCCCCCCCCCGCTATGTAGAAACTTAATTCTCGACCAGTCGAATTGAGCTTGACCGGTCCAAAGCTTCAGTCTTCTTCTTTTTTTTTATTTCAGACTCAACCGGTCGGAATTATATATAAAAGAGATATACAAATATTTGTTCTGTCTCGACCGATCGAGATGAACTCGACTGGTCCACTTTGGTTCTTCTTTCTTCTCTCTTTTCTCTCCCGGGCAGTTTTCTGCTGAGCGATCTCAGCCGGTCAAGATTTCCATCTCGATCGGTCGAAATGACCTTTCTATGCGTTTCTTCACTGATTTCCCTTGAGTTGCTTGCCAATGCTTTGGGTTCTTCTAACTTTTTTGTTTTAACCAATTTTACGTTAATCTGACCTTTGAACCTATTGCAACAAATACGAACTAAAAGCATGCATTAGTAGTTAAGTGAGGGCTAACAAGGCCAAGATTTGGATATAAATTATATTAATTTGGAGACCGATCACACCCCCAAACCTCAACTATGCTAGTCCTTGAGCAAAGGCAACATTAAAAACATAACCCAAAAGCAAAACTAAAGGTAACCTAATAATGTACAAGCTAGTCTATAAAATAAAAGCTACTTTCATAGGGAGCACGATTGCATTTAGCATATGCAACAAGCCTTTAAACCCCAAGGTGATCCCTAATGGATGAGTTGTGTCTCGTAAGGGTTTATGGTGAAGACACCCACAAACTTCCAAAAACATTTTTGAAACCATCGGCAAAATGAGTTTTCTAAAATCGGTTTTCATAATGTATATACATTTGAAAATCAAAAACCAGTAGTCGGTTCAACATGCAAGTTTTCATTCTCAAATACCGATGCCATGTTGATTTTATTGTTGCTTATTCACACCAACCCAATGCTCCGATCCTTAGATAAATCTCTCATTCATGCTCAGAGTGTCATGTGTGCATCCACAAATGCTCAAATTTTTCTATCACGAGATTAGCCCAAACAAGGAATCATCGAATCCCAAGTCTCAACTCAATCCTCACCTTAGGTATACACTCAAAACAAACTCGATCCGATGAATGGTTTACTTTTTCACACACATGTGAGGAGGAATTACATGCAAATCAAAAAGTCTCACACGATACAAGAAATATGGTGCATCAAAGAATTAAAAAGAAATCTCATCGTAAAGAATGCTTGTATCCTAAGCACTTCATACCAAGCACCATAGACATTGCACTATCAGTCCCTACAAGGCATTTACCAATCGAGATTGGATCAAGAGGTCTTTTTCTTGGTTGTAACGGGGCTCGGGTAATGGTTTTAAGAAAGAAGGGGAAATTCGGGCTCAAATTTCTCTGTGAAACTAGAAGAGAAAGTACTTTGATTATTTTTTCTGATTTTCTACTCTTCCTTTTTCAATCTTCTCAAATTTTCTTTCTTTTTTTTCTTCTCCACTTTCTCCTCTTTCTACTCCTTTTCTTTTTGAAGTCACCTCACTTTTTTTTTTCTTCATTTTTCTACCTTTTTCACAATTTTTCTCTTTTTTTTTCATTTTTCTTTGTTTCTCTTTTTCTCTTTCCCTTTTCACAAATGATTTTCCGTCATATGCTCCCCGCAAACACCACTACCATGCCATTTCACTTACTCTCTTACTCTCATCCCTCTTTCCCAATTTCTCAGATATTGAAGGGTAAGGCTTGAATTTTCAGAAATGGTGTCGGGGTATGGTTAATATGACTTATCAAGAAACATATAAAGGCAAAATTTTCAATCAAGCTCAAAAAGGGTACTAAAAGGTAAATCTGTATGAGGTGGGGCATTTTAGGCACAAGCGAGCCAAAGACAACCTTCTATCATTTCCTCACAAGGTGGTAACGATGCCTATTTACTTCAAGTTAGAGTGTAATGTGTTCTAGTACGATGATACAAAGCAAAGCAAAGTAAACAAGCTAAGATAAAGTGTATGAGATTTACAAATAAGCACGAATTCAACAAAATACTCCGAGTTTATTTAGACTCATCAAAAATGGGAAAATAGATCTAAAGCTCATAAGGTGTAGTCATTCCTAGGATCCTAAAATTCAAAATTTAAACTAATCCTTTGATTTCTGGACCTAAGCATGGTAAAAGTGCAAAAAATTTCTAAGCATGAAATTCAGACCAATCCTTAAATGTTTACATTGGAATTAGTAACAACAATCCTAACATGACATTAATATTTTCAAAATAGAACTCACATGCATCAGTGACTACAGTATGATAACTAAGATAAAATAAACAATTATGGTTCAAAAACTGTATACAATTAAGGTGTTGAGGGTGTATTTAAACAGTGGTCAAATATAAAATGCAAAAATTTAGAACATAAACTACGCAATAAGTACAACTCCCCCAAGCCTGAATGGTGCAATGCCCTCATTGCACAAAATAGTAAACTTGAAAAACAGTTAGAGGGAAACTAGAAAAAGATGTATCAACTCAACACAAGCACCAATGATGGCCGCCTAACATCCCTTACGCTTCCGGGAAGATGAAGGAGGAGGAGGAGGAGGCGGAGGTAGAGCGACTCCCTTCCCAAGAGAGTAAGGAGGTGCTCCACCCAAATCAGCGTCATCGGCGTCAAGGACAATGGGAGACAATCGGTTATGCATGTCATTCATTCTTTATCCCACTGTGCATGTGCCTCCGCATGTTCTTTGACAGCTGTCGCATGAGATTTGGCATCCGCTTCACGGCAATACCTCTCATAATTCCATCGAAGCTTCATCGCCTCATAATATTCTTTCAGTGTAAACCAATTATGCTTAAGAGAAATTGTCATTGATCATTCGGCCGCCAAGGCGGCATTAGATCGATTAAGTTCCTCCTCAAGGGCATCGGTATACACGCCCAAAGCATGAACGAAAGCGTCATTTACAATGACCCATGATTGAGTAGGTTGCCCAGGTCGAAGGCTTGGACACAATGAGGTCATGTGAACCCTCGCTTCACACAACCAAAGCTAAAGAGGTCCCATCAGTGGGCAACTCTGGTACATTCCCCTCTATGACTAGGGAAGAGAAGTTGAACCCCTCAGTATCCATGGGCTCCGG
The DNA here is from genome assembly GCA_021018995.1 of Chloranthus sessilifolius. Classification (NCBI taxonomy): domain Eukaryota; kingdom Viridiplantae; phylum Streptophyta; class Magnoliopsida; order Chloranthales; family Chloranthaceae; genus Chloranthus; species Chloranthus sessilifolius. The sequence goes on along the minus strand of CM037587.1, from coordinate 16,519,417 downwards.
AGCCATGCTGGCCACTGGATCTCTTGATGATGATGGGGGAGTCGGGCCAGCATGCTCCATAGTCGGGGCCTCAGGTGGGGCTGCGTCCAAACCCTCCTCCATGTAGGGCTCATCAGATGGTGGTGGGGGAGGTGTAAAAGATATGGGTTGGGCAAATGACGATATGGGTATGGTGGTGCTGGCAGCCCTAGTAGTAGATCCAGCAAGGTCTGGAACAGAGACTACTGAAGCCTCTGTCGAAGGTGTTCCCATAGAGGAAACCACAGCATGCTCTGTGTTAGTTTATTATTTGTGTTGTTCTTTATTATAGAAAAATGGTTAAAATACGACATAAGTAAAGAATGGTAAAAACATATCTAAAAGGGGAATAAAAAAATTTGAAATCAAAACACACAACACAAAACAACCACAGTCCTGCATGATCCAGGACTATTGTAGCAAGTTTTGATAAGTAAAGGTTGTCCCACAGGGATTTTTTATCTAAAAACTATAGTAAATCTCCAGATTTGCTATAAATCTGGCAGCTCTAACCTAAACTATCCTAAACTAGGGAAGCAAAGGTAAAGAGAGGGGGTTTTTTGGGTGTCACTAAACTAAAAACATAAATAAAAGTAAAAATAGCAATAAAAGAAAGGGGGTTTACAAAGGGATGGAAATGGGTTGGTAAAATAAACAGAAAATGGGTGAGAAGTAAGTAGCTAGGGATTGATTTTTACTGAAAAAGACATGGCAAAACAGAGTAAGAGCTGGATCTGCAGTAGTCCTTCATTTGGCTTCAAGCTCAAATGCAAGGAAGAAGAATCCAACCCAACCCTGAGATATGGACTAGTCCTAGGGCTATATCTTGTCCACTTGAATGGTCACAGGATATCCCATGGATATACTCCAGTCATGGGGGTTAAAAGCTAGAACAGGAAAACCACTGCAACCACTGTATTTGCAAGGCTACAAGCTTATGCAACCATAGGTGCAAAAAATCTATAAAGATCTAAATACAAAATATAAGAACTTATAGATTTAATGGAACAGTAAACTCAGCTAATCATTGCATGAAAGAAACCTACAATGTTTAGCCCTCGAGCTTGTAGTCTCTACAAGACTCCAGAGCCTTTACAATGCTCTCACATAGCCCATTTACAGCTTGAATCAACCCTAACTACTATAGAGACTTAGCCAGACATGCTGAGCTGAGGAAAGAAGAAAACAAAAAGATGACCTAACCTTAAAAATGAACTAAGGCAAAGAATGTCCTGAAGGCTCCCTTGCATCAGGTACTTTTTCTGCCTGCTTTCATGGCTTTTATACATTCCCTAAAGTAGCTTTTTGCCTTGGCCAATCAGAGAAGAGGAGAATCAAATTAGTTGGGATCTACTGATGTGGCTTATTCTCAGCCAAGCATTGCCCCGAGTTGTAGGGAAAGGCACAGCACACTTGAAAAGGTATGCCATGTGATGTGGAGGTTCCAAAAATACCCCTGAGGTATGAAATGAATGTTGGAACCCGAGCTTCGACAGGTTGGAGTCCTCTGTGTGAAGAACTCGAGAAGTTCTAAAGGTAGCTCGAGTGGATGGAGCTTCAGAATGTGTAACTCGAGAGGAGCTCGATAGGTTAAATGTTGCAGGAGATAGCTTGTGAGGTTGGCTGCTGAAGGTTTAGATCTTTTCGAGCTATTGTCGCAGGCTGTATTACTTCTATCTTTAACTACTTGAGAGGTTAGATGCTTTTGTATACAGCTCGGGTGGATAGCTTCTGGTCGATAGGTTAGAGTTCTACATCCACTCGACTGCTCGACAACTTAAATGCTTTTGTTGTGATCTACTCGAGATCTGCTCGAGCTGAAACTTCTGAAGGTGTAACTTCTCAACAAGCTCGAGAGGCTAAAAGGTAGTAGTCCTCAACTGCTTGACATGTGATTATTGAAGGCAGGAACCACTCGAGACTACTCGAGAATTGCTCGACAGTGAAGATCTGAAGGACTATCTGCTCGAGGCATCTCGAGATGTTGATTTGATGCATGCCTGATGTGCTCAAGAACTGCTCGACATTAATATGCTAAAGTTGTATCTACTGGAGAACTACTCGAGCTGAGACTTCTGATGCTCTGCTATTATGCAAAGTCTGCTGCAACACTCCAGTGTGCTTGGGTCCCACTTTTCTCTCTCTGCAGGACTTCTAGTGGTCCAAGGCATCCTAAATAGCCCCTATAGTGTGGACCACCATGGTTCAGTCACTGCCTTTCCATCAGCTTCAAGGCTTGACTCTCATTTCTCTCTTCTTGGCATTCATTAGATGGATTGCTGCACTAAGCTGCAGTTTATTGCTACTACAAAAACATACTCAGAGAGAAATTATTAAATAGCTCTAAGGTCTAGTAAGGGCTAGGTTAGGAGGTGAAAAGTGGCATAATTCAGTGATTAACACACCCCCAAACCTAAACTTTGCTAGTTCTCGAGCAAAGGGAAAATTAAACAGTTATCCTAAAAATATAAATGCCACTTTCGTAGGGAGCATGAATGCATTTAGCTTATGCATCAGGCCTTTTAAACCCGTAGGTAATCCCTAGTGGAGGAGTGAAGTCTCCTGAGGATTTTCAGTGAAGATACCCACAAACTTCACAATAAAACAGTTAAACATAGTGCAACCAATGACAAGTCAAATTTCACATATAAAGCTTCATTCCACACCCTATTCCTTTCAAATTCAGAGGAGTTCAAAACATAATTGCAAATAGTTTAATAATTAAATCAACATGTATATCCCTCACAACCAATTAGTTTACATCAAGAATATAGTGTGTGGAAATCAATACTAAGCTCATCATTAATTCAAGAATCAGGTTTAGACATTGCCCCAATAAATTTAATTTCAGACCTAATCCTCACCAGAGCTATCTCTCAACAAATGAATTCAAGGGTGTACACTTTCTCTGCATCTCAAGATCAGTTACAGACCTCAAATAGACCTGCAAGCATGAGCATAGGCATTGCTTCTAACTCCTGACATCTTCTTATTCTTTTCATCATAGATTAGACATCCCCTTGTCTCCACCTAGTAGCTCACTTCACTTTGGATCAATAAGGACTTTTAGATGAGTTGTAATGTGACTTAGGTTGAGGTTTAAAAAGAATGAAAGGGGTGGAAAGGATTCAAAACTAAGAAATCAATTAAGAGGAGGAGGTGATTCATGACTTCACCTTCTTCATCATAGCACAGCTTCATCTTCTATCATATTTTTCAGATCTGAAGTGGATAGATTCTTCTCCTATTTCCAAGTTTGACTTCTCTTCCTTTCTCTTAATTGATCTGAAGTGGATCAATTAAGAGGAGGACATACTTCTTTTGACTTCTCTTCCTTTCTCTTTTTTTATATTAATTTTTTTAAGATGGATTGCCACAACCCTACAACTGACACACTGTTGTTTATAATTTTCCTCTCTTCTCCTTCCACCAAATGTTGAACCCTTCTCACCGACCTTCAACATCTTCTCCTATACCTTCTGAAATCTCAGAGTGAGGGTAAGGCTGAATTAGGTCAATGAGGTTTAGGTTCAATTACTCTAGTGTTTGTCAAGGAAAAATAGATTTTTAAAGCTCAAACAATGTAAATAAAGGGTAGTTCAATGGGTGGGAATTTCAAGCTCAAACTGTCCAAATGAAGGCCTTAAATCACATCCTTAGTGTCATGAGTATTGCCAAACAGTTTCAATTTAGGGTGCCTAACTTCTAGTGAAGAGATATTGATTTAGTCATTCCTTAGAGCAAAAAAATTTGCCCAGAACACTCTTCAAAGGAAATTTGATAGACCCAAATCTCACTGTGTATGGCCTTTAAATGAACTCATGGGGTATATCCTTACCTTTTTCTCTCCTTTCTGGTTTACTAAGTACTGATTGTGAAAAGAAATTCTTGATATTTACTTCATGAAGTGTTTAATTTTCAAAAGATTTCAGTTTTAAATTGTGTGCTATGCATATTTAATTTCCTCTTTTTCAATTGGTTAGGTGGGAATTAACTTTATTTATTTCAATCTAACTAACACTGTTACACTAAGTTTAACTATTTCATTGGTCTACCTGCCATACTCCCAAACCTAAGAAAAATAGGGTCCTCACGGTTTCAATAAACTTGTATGCAGGGGCAACAGGGTACAACAGAAAATAATAAAATACAGCAAAAAATTAATATTAACAACAACTAACAGAAAATAAAATAAAAATTAACTGAGGCAATGCTGGTTGGCACATAAAGAAAAAGAAAATTTTATTCACACATTTTAATATTATACAAAGGAGAAATTTGTACAAAATTACAAATACAAAAGACATACACAATTACAAAAACTCCTAAAAGCATGAAATACAAAAAAACATCTACAAAATAACTACAGCAAAATTGTACAGATGGTTTGAATCAGAATCGGAATCTAGATCAATGGGATCCCTTGTAGTCTTCTCCTTTCCTTTCTTGATACTCTCAGCCTTTGCAGCACCAGCCTTTGTTCTTGAAGTAGTTGGCTTTCTCTGTTTGGTACTACTCTTCTTCTCCTGAGGCTCTTGAATTGAAATGCCTTTAACTTCTGCTTGAGGACTATATCTTTGGGACCCATAGATGAGATAGTGGTTGTTAATGTTTCAACCAGCTTGGAGTAGTGGTTGGCCCTCTATTCATAGATCTTGTACACAGCCACAACAGTGTCCAACTTCTCTTTCATGGCCTTCATCTCCTTCAGATGATCAAATATCACTGCTTCCAAAGTCTTCCAATAAAGAAGCTTCATGAGGGCTAGCAGATCCTCACAAGTCTACAAGACAGAATTGCTCACATAGTCTACCAGCACACTCACATCCTTAGCCAGATATGCATTAGCATTTATAAAGGCAATGAGGGTGGGTGTTGGAGGTCCTAGAAGTTGGTAAGCTGGGACAATGGCTCAGTTGAAAGGATCATTAATAGAAGTGGAGATCACAGCAAGCTCAGTACAAGGTTGGGTAGATGGGGAGGAACTGGATGGTAGGGCAAGGGTCAGCTCCTCCGCAGTGATTTTAGTTTGGGTGAAGGTTGAGGATATGGAAAGGGGGATTATAGCTAGCTCTTTATTTTTAAAATTAGTTTGTGTGGAAACATCAACTGTTGCCACAGATGTAGCAGGCTACTAAGGAGGGGTAGGTAAAGGAGTAGGTGTGGGTGGTGGGATAAAAGTTTGAAGGGTGGATTGGATAGAGTTAAGGCTTGTTTGGATGTTGGCTTGGTTTTATGTGTTGGTATGAATTTGGGATTGGAGAGAGGTTAGGAGGGTAATAATCTGGGTTAACAGGTCTAGTATGGCTAGAGTTACAGGTTGGGTGGGGGGATTGGTTGGAATGGTGAGGTAGAGGCATGGTTAAATGGGTATGGGTGTGGGGAGTCGAGGAGATGGGTGTACTCATGCCTAATATCCCCCACAATGGAGTCTATCAGGGTCGAGTGCCCCTCTTTTGTGCAATGGTTTTGGGTCATATGGAATTGGTCTTGGTTAGGTGAAAATGGAGGGGAATGGGTAGTAGAGGGAATTGGGCCAATAGGCTCCATAGGTTAATTGGTTCAATGTCAGTAGCCATTGGCTCACTATCATCATAAGTAAAAGGTGAAGGTGGGTCAGGTGTTGGGCTTGGTATGTCAGTGAGTATGGGAATGGATGGGCTTGGTTCTGTGGTTGGGTGATGGGTTTTCTTCTTGTATGTTCTGTGGATTGGAGGTGTGGGAAGCTTGAATGAAAAAAGGATAGGAGGAGTTGGAGCTGACACTATGGTGATATTGGAATGGCAGGTATGGATGGACTGGTATGTAGGGTAGGAGATGGAGGAATTGTGGAGGGTGGTACTGGTGGTGAGATAACTGGTGAGGGTGCTATAGTGGTGACTGCAGGAGTGGCTATAGTAGGGGCTTCTAAAGTGGCTGCAGTAGTGGTGGCTGTAGAGTCTTCTATAGGAATGGCCGCTGCTGGCTCTTTCTTCTTCTTGTTGTTCATCAATGTCATATTGATGCTCCACTGCTTCTTTCCAAATATGACAGATGGCAGCTCGTCAGTGGGCTCCCCCATTTTCCAAATATATCCTCCCTTCTTGAGCAAGGTTGTAATCAGCCTGTTGTAGGGTAGTTCTTGCAGTTTCTGCTTCTTTTGCACTTTGCCATGTATGTCCTCTATCCCTTCAAATATCAACTTGGAAACATTAAAGAAATGCCCCTTGGAGACGGAGTACAAGGCATCTATAATTGGGTGCCTCCTTTCCTACTGATGACCAACCACAAAGATATTCTTCCTTAATACATTCTTCATAAAAAGCAAATTGGGGTTGAAGTCACTTCTCATTACTGAGTCCCAAGATGCCTTCTTCCCTTGAGTTAATTGTTGGGCAATCACTGTAATTGAGGCACTGATTGGAGCTCCCAAGTTGCAGAATGGGCCATATGATGCTAGGATGCCCAATACCTGTGCAATGTTAGTTGTGTCCACAACTGCTTCAAAATCATCAATGAGGATTACCATCACAGAATCCTCCTCATATGGTCCTCCTCCAGATTCTTTCATTCTGATAATTTGATATCATAGCCTCACCAATCTAGGGTAAACAAGTTCTTCCAGAGGCTTTAGTAATGAATCCAGGGAGACCTTAGTCAAGAACTCTATGGCTTCCTTAGCCATGTCTTCCTTAGTGAAGAATGCCTTATCAAAGGCTGTCTCTGGGACCAAACTGAGCGCAGCCACAAATTCATTTGGGGTAGTGAATGGGTCAACTTCAGGGGCTGCTCCTTTACCCTTCTTCAACTTTTTAGATTTGGCAAGCTTAAGCTCTTGGGCAGCAGCTCTGGCTTTTTTCTTTGGGGTAGCTGAGTCACCCGAAATAGCCTTTCTCTTAGGGTTTGGCACAGGAGCTTAAGGGCCTGAGGATGAGGCTATCCTCTAGGATTTTCTAGTTGGAGTAGGGGGATGTGTTTGAACAAGTCTAAGGAGGTCAATTAGGGTTTCTCCAAAATCTGTACTATCAGCCATGAAACCTTAATTTCTATCCACTAAATCGAAACCCTAAGTTTCCCACAAACTCAATAAATATTCAATCCACTAAATGGGGATGAAAAAGCAACCAATCCCCACCAAAAATGACTCAATCCAATAAAAATATTCAAAAAAATGAAGAGACTGAGAAGAAGCTTGTAAACTTACCCCAAAACTAGGGTATTGTTGAGGATAGTGCACAGTGAATCAAATCCAAAGCTTCCAGGTGCAAAATCAGTGGCTTAAGTAGCTTAACAAAATGGTAGAGGCAATGGGTAAATGGTGGAGCAGATGGTGCAGATAAGAAGGATGAAGAAATTTTGGGTCGAGTGTTTATGCTCGAGTGTTTTAGCAAGAAGATAGGAATGAGAGAATGCACTGCCCGATAGGTTTAAAACCTAAATACCCAAGCTTCGAGAGGCTGGGTGCTCAAAACAAAATAGCTCGAGAGGATCTCGAGCAGATGGCAGTTATGCACTTTAGCCTATCGAACTTATATATTGAAAATATGATCTGCACGAGAGGCTAGGTCTTTCAACACAAACAGCTCGAGAGGTTCTCGAGCAGATTAGATTTATGCACTTTAACCTATCGAGTTGTGTGTTTGCTTCAGGTAAAGTGTCTCAGGAGGTTGTTTGGTAGTGCAAGGATCTCTCGAGAAAGCTAAAAACACATTAAAAATGTCTCGAGAGGATGCCTGAAGGCTCCTTATCCTCTCGAGAAGACTAAAAATAGCTCAGTTTAGATTTATGCTGACAGGCACACTCTCAAACATCAAAGATCAATGATTCCTAATGCTAAACACAAACATCCACACACAACAACGCATCATAGCATTGCACACATCAAGATTCATAAAAACAGCCCATAGAAACACTGTATTTACAGAAATTTAAAACACAAACAGCTATGATACACAGGTTACAATGCTGGAGATCACTCATCAGTGAGAGGTTCTTGGAAGTGAATGGTTTCAAAGGGCTCCACTATATTCTCAACACAAAGTTTGAGCCTCTGACTATTTACTTTCATAACCCTTTCAGAAGTAGATCCATGATCTCAATAGCACCAGATGGGAATGCATGAATTACAGTAAATGACTATCCCATCTAGTTCTTAACTTGTCTGGAAAGAACTTCAGCTTTGAGTTAAAAAGCCATACCATAGCTCCATCAGCAAAGTCCTTCCTTAGAAGGTTCTTGTCAAAGAAAGCCTTCGCTTTTTCCTTATAAATTCTTGAATTTGAATAGGCATCCAGCCTTAGTTCTTCCAGCTCAGACAACTGTAGTTTTCTGTTAAAACCAGCAGAAGTTAGATCCATGTTTAGACTTTAAATGGCCCAATAGGCCCTGTGCTCTAACTCCACTGGGAGATGGCAAGCTTTGCCATAAACCAGTCTGAATGGGGACATCCCAATAGGGGTCTTATAGGCTGTCCTATAAGCCCACAATGCTTCAGTCAATTCTAGGGACCAATCCTTCCTATCTGTCCTGACTATTTTCTCCATAATATACTTGATTTCTCTATTGGAAATCTCCACCTTTCCACAGGTCTGCGGGTGGTATGGAGTAGAAATTCTATGAGTAACAGAATACTTTTTGAGTAAACTCTCAAAGTGTCTGTTACAGAAATGGCTCCCCCCATCACTGATGATGGCTCTAGGGGTGCCAAATCTGGAGAATATATTTTCTTTTACAAATCTTAGGATAACTCTATGATAATTTATCCTTGTGTCAATAGCCTCCACCCATTTGGAAACATAGCCAATAGCCACAACGATGAAATTAAAACCCATTGAAGGAGGGAAAGGACCCATGAAATCTATCCCCCAGACATCAAATAGCTCAACAACAAGGATGGGGTGCAATGACATTGAATCCCTTTTTGATATACCCCCCAACCTTTGACATCTCATGCAGGCCTTGTTGTACTCAAAAGCATCCTTGAACAAGGATTGCCAATAGAAACCACACTACAGCACCTTAGCTACTGTCTTTTTCCCTCCAAACTGACCTCCACGGGCATTTTCATGACACATGGTTAGAATACTATGGATTTCACTGTCAAGGACACACTTTCTGATCACTTGGTCTGTATAATATTTATAGAGGTAAGGATCCTCCCAGAAAAAATACTTGACTTATGAGAAGAATAAGTCTTTATCCATCTAGGACCAGTGAGAAGGGAACCTACCTACAGCAAGGTAATTTACAATATTTGCAAACCAGGGCAAACTTGACTTGATGGCAAACAATTGCTCATCAGGGAATGAATCCTTAAGTGGTGTTGCAATACTTTCATCAATCACAATCTGGGATAAGTGATCAACTATCACATTCTCTACTCCTTTCTTGTCCTTGATCTCGAGATCAAACTCTTGCATGAGTAAGATCCATCAGATCAGCCTAGGTTTTACATCTTTCTTGGCCAGCAAGTATTTCGGGGCAGAGTGGTCAGTAAAAATTATAATTTTAGACTCTAGTAAATAAGGTCTTAACTTGTCCAAGGCAAACACTACAGCCAGAAGCTCTTTCTCAGTGACTGTATAATTCAACTGAGCTTCTATTAGTGTTTTGCTAGCACAATAAACTACATAGGATAGTTTTTCTCTCCTCTGTCCTAAAACAGCTCCAATAGTAAAATCAGATGCATCACACATTAGTTCAAAGTGTAGGGCATAATTAGGGGCCTGGATCACAGGGGCAGAGGTCAATCATTTCTTCAATATCTTAAATGCCCTCAGACATTCAACATCAAACACAGAAGGTACATCTTGACAGCAAGTGACAGAGTGGTTTGGAGATCTTATTGAAGTCTTTAATGAACCTTCTATAAAAATCAGCATGTACTAAAAATGATTTGACTTGCTAGATGGTTTTTGGTGGAGGTAAGTGTGAAATTAGGTCAATCTTTGCCCTGTCAACCTCTATTCCCTTCTAGGATACCACATGGCCAAGGACAATTCCTTGGGTGACCATGAAATGGCTTTTCTCCCAGCTTAAAACCAAATTAGTTTCTTCACACCTTTGAAGTACAAGACAGAAGTGATGCAAATATTGACTAAAATCATCCCCATAGACTGAAAAGTCATCTATGAAGATTTTTAAAAACTTATCAATCATATCAAAAAATATGACATACATGCACCTTTGGAAGGTGGCAGGAGCATTGCATAGTCTATAGGCAAAGGTTCCAAATGGACAAGTAAAAGTTGTCTTTTCCTGGTCTTGAGGATACATTGGTATCTGATTATAATCAGAATATCCATCAAGAAAGCAATAATAAGCTCTACCTGCCAGCTTATCCAATATCTGATCAATAAGAGGCAAAGGAAAGTGGTCTTTTATGGTCTTAGAGTTTAATTTCTTATAATCTATGTAAACTCTCCAATCAGTGGTCTCTCTAGTTGGCATTAACTCTCTAAACTCATTGGGGATTATTATGATGCCAGATTTCTTGGGGACCACCTGGATAGGTGATACCCACTCAGAATCAGAAATAGGATAAATGACTCCAGCATTCAGTAATTTGAAATTTTCTTTCATGACTACTTCCTGCATGTGAGATTTCAACTTTTTCTATATTTCCCTAGAGAGTTTGGAACCCTCTTCTAAGTGAATTTTGTGCATGCAAATAGATGGGTCAATTCCTCCCAAATTAGCAATTGTCCATCCAATGACTTTCTTATGTTTTCTGAGGACACAAAGTAATTCCTCCTCCTGATCCATAGTGAGAGTAGAGGAGATAATTACTGGCAGCTTCTCATTCTGCCCCAAGAATGCATATTTCAAAGATTCTAGTAGCTATTTTAGCTCCAAATCTGGTGGACTATCAACTAAAGGCAACAAAGGTACCTTAGAGGGCTAAGGGAGGGGCATCAAGGAAGGTTTCCATGTGGAGTGTTGCACTACCCCCCACTGAAGAATCCAATGTTTTCTTTTCTTCAGTAGCATGAATGGGGGCCTCCTTCTGAATCACTTCAATCCACACTTTCTCAAAATCATATAACACCTCATTCCATGCCAGCAGTTGGGGTAAGGTTTCTTTCACTAGTTCATCAGTAACATCCACAAAAAAACAATCCTCATTCTCATAATGAGACTGGTTGGCTGCATTATATACATTCAACCTAACTTTCATATTTTCGAAAGTGACTTCCATCATTCCAGACTTACATTGAATGCAAGCATTGGCAGTGGCCAAAAATGGCCTGCCCAGTATGACAAGCATTGGAGTGATGCATTTGGTAGGTTCCATGTCTAAAACTAAGATGTTAGTAGGTTAGAAAATTTTATCTATCCCTACCAATACATTCTCAACAATGCCCATGGGTTTTCTCTCAGATCTGTCAGCCAATTGCAGCACCACGGGTGTGGGCTTCAATTCCCCCAAACCCGACTTCTCATACACTGAGTATGAAAGCATGTTGAAACTGGCACCTAAATCCAAGAGGGCTCTCCCTATAGTGTGGTCACCTATAATGCAGGGGATGGTGGTACCTCTGGGTCTTGGAGTTTGGCTGGTGTGGCAATGGACAAAACAGGTTGTACTTTCTCAGCAGCAAAAAAATTTTTAGACAAGTGGATCCTAGCTTTTCTCTTTTGAGTGCACAAGTCCTTCAAGAACTTTGCATAAGTCGGGACTTATTTAATTGGATCAAGCAAAGGCAAATTAATTTTTACGTGCTTAAAGGTGTCCATTATTTCCTCCATTCTGGCATTCCCCTTATCAAAAGGAGAAGGCCCTTTAAAAGCTTGAGGAAATGGCAAATAAGGTACTGTTGGTACCCCTCTACTGGCCTAACATCCACATCACTATTTTTATTCTTTTTCTTTTTCTCTTGTTGGGAATCAACAGCAGCCCCATTATTTTCCTCCTGTTGTTCAACAGCAAGAACTAAGTTTTCCTTCTTTGCACACATTTGCACATCAACACCTACTTGATTATCCACCACCCTACTACTCCTCAAGGTTGTGATGGACTTAGCTTCCTCATGAGTTGAAGAAGCTTCACCAATCATGTACTATCCCTTGGGGTTGGTCATTGTCTGGCTTGGAAGCCTGCCCTCTTTCCTTTTTATCAGAGCATTGGACAATTGACCCAGCTGGTCTTCTATTTTTTTAACACTCTGACTGTGGAAATTTACAGTCTGTGATAGGGAACTGAGATTTTGCAGTGAAGACAAAACCTGCTCCTCAAAAGGGTGCTCTGGGCTGTGGTGGTGGTAAGGTCAACTGATTTGGTTGTGCTTCAGACTGTGAAAATTGTTGTCTTGGAATATAACCTTGATTGTACTACTGTGTGGGTCTATAGGGCACTACCTGCTGCTGCTAGGATTGGTGAAAATTATCCTCTCTCGACCTCAAATTAGGGTAGTTCCTCCAAGGATACCCAGCAGGTTGCTGTCCATATGATTGGGCAGCATTGGCATGTTCCATTACTAACTAAAGATACTGACTAGTAGAGGGACAGTCTAGCAAGGAGTGTGTAGGTGATTGGCATATCAGACATGCCTCTCCAACCTGTGCAGCAGTTTGGGGCTGCAACACACTCAACACTTTGTCAAATTTCTGAGACAAACTATCCACTTTTCTCTCAAGGTCATTGTACATATTTAATTCATATAATTTTCCTTTAGAAGTGGGATATTTTGCAACTCTAGCAGGAGGTTCAATGTCATTTCTTGACAGAGTCTCTTGCTGCATAGAATTTTCACTAATAATATCAAACAGATCTCAGGCTTCTTCATCAGTTTTGCTGAGGTAAGTGCTACCACATGATGCATCCACCATATCTCTACTTTTAAAATCAATCCCCTAGTAGAAGCTTTGCACAAGCTGCTACTTAAAAATTTGGTAGTGTGGGCATTGTCTCAGCAATTCCTTAAATCTTTCTCATGCTTCATGGAAGTCTTCAATTGGGAACTGAGCAAAAGAAATGATGTTCTTCCTCAACTGACTAGTCATACTCATGGGAAAAATTTTAGCTAAGAATTGGCACTGTAGGGCATTCCAAGATGTTATGCTATTTGCTGGGAGCATGTTAAGCCAATTTCTAGCCTTATCCTTTAGTGAAAAAGGAAAAAGCCTCATTTTAGTGGTTTCATCTCCCAGGCCAATAATTTTAAATGTAGTGTATAAGGAAAGAAACTCGTCAATGTGCTTGTAAGGGTCCTCTTTAATTCACCCATGAAATGATGGTAACATTTGGATGGCTAGAGGTTTAATATCATAATTACCTTCAGCAATAGGGAATTGAATGCAGAAGGGGAACAGATATGCCCCTGGTGCATAGTAATCCCTAAGGGGTCTAGGTTGCTCTCCCATCTTAAATGTTCCTACAGGTTCATTAGGGGTCTGTGCTGGTTGCCTACGTCTAAGGACTCTCTATTTCAGGATTTAAAGGCCTAATATTACGGTGAAGGGACCTTCTACCCAGCATACAACACACACAGTAAAGAAAAAGACTACTTACAGCTGTCAAGAAAAAATAAAAAATGCTAAATACTACTACTAAAATTAAAGAAATCATAAATGAAACTAGAACAAGAGAGAGATGCAAACTAAGGCAGGTTTTGCTCTAGCTGCAAGCTATTCTCTCCCCTATGTGCTACTGCTCCAGGTCTGCAAAAATCCAAAAATGACAGCAGTAATTTATTCAAACACTAAACATGCAACAGACTAATCTAAAGGAAAATATAAAGGAAAACTCATATCTACTACTTAGATCAAAGATCCTCGACAGCGGAGCCAAAAACTTGTTAGTTTATTGTTTTGTTGTTCTTTATTATAGAAAAATGGTTAAAATATAGCAGAAGTAAAGAATGGTAAAAACAGATCTAAAAGGAGAATAAAAAAAATTGAAATCAAAGTACACAACACAAAACAACCCCACTCCTGCAAGATCCAGGGCTATTGTAGCAAGTTTTGATAAGTAAAAGTTATCCCACGGGAATTTTTTTATCTAAAAACTACAACAAATCTCCAGATCTGCTATAGATCTGGCAGCTCTAACCTAAACTATCCTAAACTAGGGAAGCAAAGGTAAAGAGGGGAGGTTTTTTGGGTGTCACTAAACTAAAAACAGAAATAAAAATAAAAACAACAATAAAAGAAAGGGGGTTTAGAGAGGATGGAAATGGGTTGGTAAAATAAACAGAAAATAGGTGAGAAATAAGTAGCTAGGGATTGATTTTTACTGAAAAGGCATGGCAAGCCCGTGTAAGCTGGATCTGCAGCAGTCCTTCATTTGGCTACAAGATCAATTGTAAGGAAGAAGAATCCAACCCAACCCTGAGATATGGACTAGTCCTAGGGCTATATCCTGTCCACTTGAATGGTCACAGGATATCCCATGGATATACTCCAGTCATGGGGGTTAAAAGCTAGAATATGAAAATTACTACAACCACTATGTTTGCAAGGCTACAAGCTCATGCAACTATAGGTGCAAAAAAATCTATAAAGATCTAAATGCAAAATACAAGAACTTACAGATTTAATGGAACAACAAACTCAGCTATTCATTGCATAAAAGAAACCTATAATGTTTGGCCCTCCAGTCTATAGTCTCTGTAAGACTCCAGACCCTTTACAATGCTCTCACACAGCCCTTTTACAACTTGAATCAACCCTAACTATTACAGAGACTTAGCCAGACATGCTAAGCTAAGGAAAGAAGAAAACAAAAAGATGACTTAACCCTAAAAATAAACTAAGGCAAAGAATGTCTTGGCTGCTACCTTGCATCAGCTTCTTTTTCTACCTGCTTACATGGCTTTTATGCAATCCCTAAAGTAGCTTTTTGCCTTGTCCAATCAGAAAAGAAGAGAATCAAATTAGTTGGGATCTGCTGATGTGGCTTATTCTCAATCAAGCATTGCCCCGAGTTGTGGGGAAACGTACAGTACACTTGGAAAGTTGTGCCATGAGCTGTGGAGGTTCCAAATATACCCCTAAGGTCTGAAATGAATGCTGGAACCCAAGCTTTAACAGGTTGGAGTCCTCTGCATGAAGAACTTGAGTAGTTCTGAAGGTAGCTCAAGTGGATGGAGCTTCATAATGTGTAACTCAAGAAGTGCTCGATAGGTTAAATGCTGCAGAAGACAGCTCGTGAGGTTGGCTGCTAGAAGGTTCAGATCTGTTCGAGTTGTTCTCAACAAGCTGTATTACTTTTGTCTTTAACTGCTCGAGAGGTTAGATGCTTCTGTATACACCTCAAGTGGATAGCTTCTAGTCGACAAGCTAGAGTTCTGCATCCACTCGACTGCTTGACAGCTTAAATGCTTTTGCTCGAGATCTGCTTAAGTTGGAACTTCTAAAGGTGTAACTTCTCGACAAGCTCGAGAGGCTAAAAGGCAGCAATCCTCAACTGCTCGACATGTGATTGCTAAAGCCCAGGAGCCACTCGAGAACTGCTCGATATTGAAGATTTGAAGGACTATCTGCTCGAGGCATCTCGAGATGCTGATTTGCTGCATGCTTGATGTGCCTGAGAACTGCTCGACATTAAAATGCTGAAGTTGTATCTGCTCAAGAAGTGCTCGAGCTGAGACTTATGATCCTCTGCTGTTATGCACAGTCTGTTGTAGCACTCCAATGTGCATGGGTCCCACTTTTCTCTCTCTGCAGGACTTCTAGGGGTCCAAGACATGCTAAATAGCCCTTATAGTGTGGATCACCATGGTTCAATCACTGCCTTTCCATCAGCTTCAAGGCTTGACTCCCATTTCTCTCTTCTTGGTATTCATTAAATGGATTGCTGCAGTTTATTGCTACTACAAAAACATACTCAAAGAGCAATTATTAAACAGCTCCAAGGTCTAGTAAGGGTTAGAGTAGGAGGTAAAAAGTGGCATAATTCAGTGATTAACACTCGACAGTAGTGGGTCAGGCTTTCCTCCATTGGCTTGCCTCATAGAGCTTTGGCAACGCCTTTAATGTCGGCTCCTTTGGGTCAATCTTGTACCCCTAGCAGAGTAACAAGCGTGTGATCGCTCTCCCATATGGAAGCCTAAGCGAAGCCGTGCAGTATCGCGGTGATGCTAGGTTTTTAAGGGTATCGAAAAACCCATAGAAAACCAGCTTCGACGGCTCAAACCACAAGCCCTTTATGACTACGTAAAGGACCTATAGAAGGTCCCCATGGCATTGGGTCTTGTGTGATATCGAGAATAGTGTTTTGTATAACACTACATTGGTAAAAAATAGGTCGGGTAGGAGGCGACACAGGTGGTATATGAGGGGCCAACTGGTGGCTTATCAAAAATGACATGCACCAACCCCTTGAATTTGAGGTAGTCTTAACCCCTTGGCAGGTCACACCCCATGGGAGGTGTGGTCGAAATTCCATAAGCCTTGGCCTGCTATACCCTATCAAACGAAATTTCGACCCCATCGACTTTCGTTGAGAAATGGCCTAGTCCGGTAGAATTGTATAAGAGGTTCTGGTAAAATAGCCAAATCAGGCAAGGGTATACTGGTGTTAGGGAAGGCATCAACAAGCTCGCGAGGTCAGCTCGCCTGAGATAGGCCAGTGAAAACTGGGCCTCAGGAAGCTTGTTGAAAATTTCCATGTCGAACTCGGGTTCAACAAAGAATTCGTGATGCATCACAGATGCATGCAGGTCCTCCATCCTTGGGGGTTCGGTCACGGTGGTAGCTGCGACGCAACAGTCGGCACCCTGATCCCGATACGAATACCAACACCGAGGTTCAGAGGCACTGTGGTTCATGCCTTTTTCTTAGGTGGGGCATCCACCATGGGTCCCTTTCCCTTGTCGCACCTTTTACCCATTAATACTAAAATTAAAATATAAAAAAATAAAACAATCTAAGACAACCTACACACACAACCTAAACAAAAATAAAAGAAATGGCGTGAAGTTACTCTTGCAGGGTGAGCAACGTTGATTGTGGCCACAAGATGCGAAGAGTCAAGCCCTCGCGTTGAATTTATAGGGGTGGGGAGGCAAAACATGAAACGGCAATTGACACAGTGTAGTGGAAGATGGAAAGGTGGTTGGAATGCACGCATAAGCGGAGGCATGTGTGGAGTGGAATGCTAAATGGAGCGCAAAAGAAATCAAAAGTTCAAAGGCATTCGCGCGGGAACTCAAGGAAGAAGAAAGAGTCAGGGGTTAGGGTTTGGACCGGTCGAAAATGGGATTTCGATCGGTCTCAAGGCTTTATATAGCCCTGGAACTTTGAATTCGATCGGTCGAAATTATAAGTGTGACAGCCCGGATTTACTTCGTTTCATGACAGCTCGATCTTTTCCAAAATTAAACGAATGGAAGGACCGAGCCATCAAGCATTGGTAAGAATACAAGCGAACATAAACAAAGTGAGAAAGCAGATAGCAGAGCAAAAGAAAAAATCAAAATGGCAACATGTACTCAAGGCTATTCATCCACAGATAACAAAAACTATACAAAAGATCCACCAGTGAAGGCCATCCTTCACCTAAACAGTGGAGATAAAATACCATTGTATTCATTTAACAAATCACAGTATACTATACCGTATGACAAAATCCCAAAATATCCCAACTCTCAAGCTCTCAACACGCCACAGCTAACAATAGAACTCGTCAAGCAGTTCTTCCTTGTCCTCAAGAGTGTAATACGGATCTTCCTCTTGCTTCGGATCTTTCTCAATATTAGCTCCTGCAGCTGTGACGTATAGTCGGGGAATCAGCTACAGTCTAAGCTCAGTAGGGATAAAATAGTGCACAACTATATCTTATCATTCTATTGCATGGTGTTAACACATAAGTAAAATAAGCAGTTCCAAATTCAATTGGTATTGAAACGTATTGGTAATAAAACAAAGGCTTTAAATCACGATCTCAAAATATGTCATATCATGAATGCAAATGACGTACGAAATTATGCATTATCAGAGCAAGACAACGAAACTGAATTTCATAGCATATCAGGGAAGCAAGCGAATGCGAGATGAAACACATAGATCATCGAGTCGAAACATATCAAATCACATCATATAATCATATCTCAAAGCAATATTGCAAGTATCTCGTAGTGGGAACTGAGCAGTCTGTAGCAGGCAGAGGGTCATAACGTCGGGGACTCTACCCCTCTCACACTATTCATGTAATCAAGACAAGACTCATGGCAATGAATCCCGTAGCGGAAACTAAGCAGTCTGTAGCGGACACAAGGTCTTAACCCAAGGGACTTCACCCCTCTCATGGAGGCTCCACTCCTCATTTGCACATGATCTCAGAACATATCATGCTTACACACATAAGAAATTGGGAGTACGTATATCGCACTGTCAAATTTGAATTCGAGGAATTGAACTTAACGGGTCAAATGTAATCAAGATACCAAGTATAAAATGACAAAATCAAGTACGAAAATCAAATATTAACTATTCAAGAAGTTTCCAATTATACAATACATTGCTGAAAATACTATTCAAATACGATCGAGATTAATATAGCACCCCATAGTCAAGTCAAACATATAATCTTGCAATGAGATTTCCCGACCTCAAGTGTCGAAATCTAGCGAACAAAGTCATATGATTCCAGGTTATTTCTCCCCCAAATGTCTCTTGTATTCGATCTAAACCATACCACGCACATGTACTAACATCAGTGAATCATACGTGTCAAACACAAGGTCTCACGAGGCATAAAAATGCACGAAACCAAAGTCCACAACCAGAGCACACCTCACTACGGCGAAATACAGGGTCACCGCGGTGAGGTCTACAGTGTTCCATGTGGCACCTAGCTTCTCGCCACAACAAGAAATACCAGGACTACATTTGCCTGGTTTTCAGTGTAGCACTCGCCACGGCGAGTGCTTCAGGTGTTTTCTCGCCTCGGCGAGGTTACATGTCACCACGACAAGCTTAATCAGCTCGCTACCAATTTGTTCTATTCCTTTAATTTCGAACCCACATTTTATGGTATAGTCTTTATCCTAAAAGTGTAATAGAGCACGATATCATTAATTTTGCTAGATTTTGGGTCTCTAATATAGCTTGATCGCATGAATCATGATCCGAAGCATCAGGAATCGGCGAATTCGGTTCTTACGCTCTTCATGTGACCGATTCTCGACATTTCAAGGCATGCATTCACAAGATTCAACTCAATGGGGCCGAGTTTGGGAAAACTGAGTCCCCCAACACACGTTTGATCCTGCATGCACACAATTTGAGGCCTTGGACCTCACAAATTTGGCTATGAAGCCTTTCGCATGCCCGATTCCCAAATTCATCTCATGAGATTCTAAATCTTGCGTGAATCAATCCTAAATCTCGGAATTGAGATTTATGACATGGGGTGAGAGGGATTACCGTTGCGTATTCTTCGCATGCGAAGTTTTTGAGCTGTCGCATATAATTCCCCCGTTAGAGACGCATCTAATCGTTCCAATTCTTGATCATAGGAGTTTGTGGTTCAAGAATACATTATGGCGATCGGTAATGGAACGATCTCTCCGTCGCAGTCGTTGGTTCTTGTTGATAGAATTGGAGAGGTCGACCGGTTTGGAGGTTTCTTCAAGGTGGGAGACGAGAGGAGAAAACAAGGCTCTCCTTCCCTCTTTCGATCATAAACAAATCACATGCATAGCTTATGCGTGTGGGAGGTAGTTTTATAAGTTGGGTGCTAAATCAGGTGTGTAGCCAGCACACATATATTCCGGTGTGTAGGTCATAATATTAGGCAACACATTTGCATTTGTAAACCATGGCCCAGATTACTAATGGGTCCAGGTTCTTGGGCTTTTAACTAGCGGTCTGTTTTAAGGCCTTCATCATTGGGTCTTACTCAAAGGGGTCCAGTTCATATGGGTTATTAACTGATAGTCCCTATTCTATGTACCGATCCTTCAACCTCAATCCACATTGAAGCACACCAAGGTGCTCTCAAGATTAGTGTATACTCGATACACAACTAAATCAATTGGGTCCTATTCTATAGATACCCAGTTCTCATTAATGAACTGGTTCACCCTGGTTATCGAACGCACTTCGACTCAGGTCTCTAATACCAGTACCCATCCTGCGTACTCGGATTTGGGAAAATTGCAGGGTGTTACATCCTCCCCCCTTAATGAAATTTTTGTCCTCAAAAATTGATGAATGTACTAGGGGTATGGAAGACGCCTCTGGACTGTTTCTTCAAAGTGATATTCTACATGTCGTTAAAAGACATCACGAGGGTGGATCGCGGAATTTTGCTTATCCAGTTTCAATCTACCCTAGAACTTGGAGTTGTCATCAATGTGACCCTATTGCTAATGTCAAAATTTCCATTTTCGATGAAATCCCTATTAATGTCTCCTATATTTACCATGTGTAAGCAGGGGTTTATAAAGGAGTCCCATGCTTGGGTATAGATTATCTACCAAATGTAATAGAAAAATTTCACTATAGTTGTAGAAATTTCACAGTAAGTTTTTTTTTTTTTAAGCAGTTCTAAGCTATGCTAGCATTTGGGATTATTCTAAATGTGACTTGTTCATGACAAGAGTTTCTACTTAGGATTCATCTATTCCACATATGTCCTCAACACAGAGTAAAATTTATATTGAAAGTGTGACACTCATGCATAATTTACCCTACAGCAAGTAGCATATGAATAATCATTCAATTAATCAAAATATTGGTTACCAAAGCAAGCAATAAATCAGGGTTTTGAGAGCTCACCAGGCTGCTCCGCTGGTTATTTTTCATGGTGTCGAGCTCCAACCTCAGAGGGGTCAGCCCTTGAATCAACTGTGTTCTTTGTGTAGTCTGAGACAAACTCAGGCGAATGAGCTACAAATGGAGTGTAGGCAGTCGGATGTGCCTTCTCAATCAATCGGTTTAGGATTTCATCTTGGAAATCCAACCTGTGGTGAATCAAATAGTTGTTTTGGTGCAAAATTTCAAGTTGTCTAAGGTTCTACTGCTGCTTAGTCTCCAGCTGTCTAGAGATCTGGTGTTGCTGCACCTCCATTTGCCTAGTGAACACGGCCAATGTAAGGAGTTCACCATGCGGCATTTGTGGCTATTGGGGTTGAGCAGGCATGGGTTGCGCAACTCTGGGTGCAGGCTGATTAGGATTCTCTTGTTGTGCACCCTCAGCCGGCTGCTGTAGATTCCAATTCCTAACACTTAACTGACATCTCTTTAAAATCAAATTCCATTGTTTTCTTGTAAATTCCTGAACATTATAGGTTCTAATTTCTTCACCCGTCGGTATCTCATACGGGTCCTCATTTTCGTCATCTTCATGCCCCTCGAGAAGTCAAGATATGATGCGGGCATAAGGCAGGGCAGTCAAGGGCTTTAGGACGGTGCTCAGCGATTGATCATTGGCATACTTCATGCCCTCATAGACAATGCGAGGCATACTGAACCATCTATCCTCGTGTACGGCAAATAATGCCTGAAGCAAAATGTCTCGTCTCTCTCTCATGTTGTAAGGGATACAAATTATTTCGAAACACCACATCCAAAAACCACATGTGGTATAGCAATTCAGTTCTAGTGACCGATTGGCTAGAGGCTTGAAGGCCACCAGCCATTCTAGCAATAATGTGGTGAAACTTCGGGTCTTTAGGGCGGGGAGCTTGTAAGCCTTGGATGTTGTCATAAATTGCCTGCAACCCATGGCTGCGGCAATGTCTCACAGGTCGATGTAAAAGGTCTGTCCATCGATCTCTGTACTAAACTGCCCGTCAGTGTCACCCTTCTTAAAGTTTTGCTAGAAGAGTTTTACCAGACGGGGGTAGAAATGTGGATGGGCGGGTTGCAATATGGGTTCGAGCTTGGTACGCCTAATATAGTTTAATGACCAGGGGGTTGTATCATCATTAACAAGGTCTCGATCAAAAACCCACTCGGGTTCAAATGCCATCACGGCCCACCAGGCCGTCGGCTATTCTTGGATTGGTGGTGGAGGTTCTGAACTAGCCAGAGCTTTTCCCTTGGCACTAGCAGAGAGTTTCGGACTAGAAATCAGGATTTTGGTCACAATCTTCTTCTTGATGCTATGCAAAAAAGAATTTGAGTGAAATGGATGGCTTAGGGTTTTTTTACCTCACGGAGTAGCTCAAATCGAGGAGAATCAGATTCAGTGAAGATTTGTGCACATCAATCCTCGAGTTTTGAGAACTTTGGTGCAAGAAAACACCCTCTTTCAAGTGGAAATAGGTTCGATTCCATGTGGGAGAGGAGAAGAGCAAGGGCCCCAAGCTCCGAACGTTCGAAAATGACAATTTTAGGGGTTTTCGGGCCCATATACTCTTTTATCAGTTGCTACAATGAGGCATGATCTGAAGATCGCGCCGCAGCGAGCTCCAATCTCGCTACGGCAAGGGATAAATAAATAGAATTTTTTTCTATTTTGGGTCTGTTTTGGCTCGCAATACTGGGGAGATTTGGATGGGTTGCACTCCAGACTTGTACTAGACATTTACATTGTGTGCTAAGGCCAATATGTACAGAATTTCAAGGTCATTTCATTTATGCACTATGAGATTATGTAAGTGTTTGTAATTGTCCAAGTATTAGACATTTTCCTAATACATGAGCACTAAATACACATTGGACGTAACTTACTAACAGCTAATCAGTATCCCTGTGATTGACTAATATATATGTAATAGCGACATTAAGTCCTAGGCATACTACAAAGTTTTCATTGAACATACATACTCGAAAATTTATTCGACCTTCAATATACTAATGTACCGTGAGTGACTCACCTCAGTCAAACAGTACCAGGTATTATTCTCTGATTTTGTCTTCGCGTTCCCACATCGCTTTGGTAGTGGAGTGATTGTGCCATTGGACTAAGACCAATGGAATTCTCTTAGTTCTTAGAATTTGTTCCTTGCGGTCTAATATCTTCATCATCTCTTCAACCAGCGTCAAGTCTTCTTGGACTTCAATTGGCTGGTAGTCCAATATGTGTGATGCATCTCTCACATACTTTCTCAGCATCGACAAGTGGAACACGTCGTGGATGCTAGATAACTGTGGTGACAAGGCAATGCGATAGGCCACTTCGCCGACACGACCCAAAATCTTAAAAGGGCCAATATATCAAGGGTTGTGCTTCCCTCACTTGCCAAATCGCATCACGCCTTTAGTCGGTGAGATCTTCATGAATACATGATCTCCAACCTAACGGGAACACAATTGTTAGGATTATACATATTTAACTGACATGTAAGACAACATTGTGCACATAAGTTACCTAAAACTCAACTCTTGATCTTTTAAGATCATCATAGCTCTTATGTCGGCTCTGAGTGACCTTTAACCATTCACATATAAGTCAAACAATTTCATTGGTGCTCTCAATGAGCTACGGGCCTAATAATACATGCTCTCCAACTTCTTCTCAGTTGAGTGGAGATTTATATCGGCATCCATAAACTGCTTCGAAAAGTTGCCATCCCAATGCTCATTTGGTAGTTGTTATTGTATGCGAACTTGATCAATGGCAACTGTCTATCCTATGATCCTTGAAAGTCCAACATACAGGCCCATAACATGTCTTCAATCACCTGATTCACCCTTTCAGTTTGATCGTCGATTTGAGGGTCAAATGCCGAGCTAAATTTTAATCGGAAACCCATCTCCTCTTAGAATCGCTGCCAAAACTGAGATGTATAGAGTGGGTCCCAATAGGATACAATACTTGAGGGTATGCCATGTAACCTCACTATCTCTTTCAGGTATAATTTAGCTAGCTTGTTGGTTGTGTAGCGTGTACTGTAAGGGAGAAAGTGCGCTGACTTGGTTAGTCGGTCAACGATTACCCAAATTGCATAATGTCCCTTCTGAGTTCTCAGCAAACTAAGAATGAAATCCATCAAAATGTTCTCCCATTTTCACTCAGGAATACATAGCGGTTGCAACATACCCAAATGGTGTCTGTGGTCGACTTTAACCTACTAACAAACCAAGCACCTCGCTACATGCTCTGTGACATCTCTTTTCAATCCTTTCCACCAAAAATTCTTCTTCAGGTCATGATACATCTTGGTACTGCTTGGGTGAATAGCGTATATGGACTTGTGGGCTTCTAATATCTCACATCGTAAGTCAACATCGGTCGGCACAAAAAATTGGCCTCTGAACAATAAGGACCCGTCGTCCTTAATAGAAAACTCTGGCTGCTTTCCACTGACTACTTATCTGATGGCTATAAGCTCAGCATCGGTCAATTGAAGTTCTTTGGTCCGATCAAAGAGTGTGGATCTTATCTTGATATTAGCTATCAGAGCTCCTGAATCTCTCACTTCAAATGTAGCATCACATGAGGCTATGTCCTCCAGTAGTCTCCATCTGTGTATCCTGGCCACGAGTTGTGAGTTGAGCAAATGATTTTCGGCTTAGTGCATCAGCTACCACATTTGCCTTCCCTGGATGGTACTAGATGGTGCAATCATAGTCTTTTAAGAATTCCATCGATCTCCTCTGCCTTAGATTCAGATCTTTCTAGGT
Source organism: Chloranthus sessilifolius (assembly GCA_021018995.1). Lineage (NCBI taxonomy): Eukaryota > Viridiplantae > Streptophyta > Magnoliopsida > Chloranthales > Chloranthaceae > Chloranthus > Chloranthus sessilifolius. The sequence continues at coordinate 16,494,901 of CM037587.1, read as the reverse complement.
AAATAAGTACTTGAGGCTCTTATGGTCGGTGAATATCTCAAAAATCTCACCATAGAGGTAATGCCTCTAGATTTTTAATGCAAAAATGATCGTTGTTAGTTTCAGGTCATGCATAGGGTAGTTCTTCTCGTGGTCTTTCAGCTGCCTTGATCCATATGCCACAACTTTCTCATACTGATTCAATAAGCAGCATCACCCACTGTGGGAAGTGTCGTTGAATACTGTGAATCCCCCACTGCCTGAAGGTAGGGTGAGTACGGGAGTAGAGATCAATCTCCTTTTCAACTATTGAAAAATCTGCTCACACGACTCGGTCCACTCAAATTTAGAAGTCTTTTGGGTGAGACGCGTGAGTGGTTCAGCAAGCTCTGCAAACCCTTCAACAAATCTTCTGTATTATCCAACTAACCCCAGAAAACTATGAATTTCAGTTACGGTTCTGGGCTGCTCCCATTTGACTAGCACTTTAATTTTAGCAGGATCCACTTGTATGCTAGCCTCTGAAATGACCTGCCCAAAGAAACTTACTTGTTTTATCTAGAATTCGCACTTACTAAGCTTGGCATACAATTGAGATTCTCGAAGAGTTTGAAGTGCTAGCCGTAGGTGCGGCTCATGCTCTTCTCTCAACCTTGAATAAATGAGAATATCATCAATGAATACAACTTCCCATTTATCCCGATAGGGTTTGAACACTCGGTTCATGAGGACCATGAAAGATGTGGGAGCATTGGTTAGTCCGAATAGCATGACTAGAAACTCATAATGGTCGTATATCATGTGAAAAGTTGTTTTCAAAATGTCTTTAGCTTTCACTTTCATCTGATGGTAGCCCGACCTCAAGTCGATCTTGGAGAAGAATCTCGCTCCCTTGTAATAGATAGAAAAGATCTTCAATTCTAGGAAGCGGGTATCGGTTCTTTATCATCAACCTGTTCAATTGTCTATAGTCGATGCACAGACGCATAGAACCATCCTTCTTTCTGACAAATAATACAGGTGCTCCCCATGGAGACATGTTCGGCCTAATAAACCCTTTGTCAAGAAGCTCTTGTAGCTGCTCTTTCAGCTCCTTTAATTCAGTTGGTTGCCATACGATACGGTGCCTTCGATACCGGTTGTGCCGGGAGCTAAGTCCACTACAAATTCCACCTCTATCTGGCAATAAGCCCGATAGTTCCTCAGGGAATACATCAGGGAAGTCGCACGCGATAGGTATATCAGAAACTTTAATTTCCCCTTCTTTTCGGTCTTGTAAAAATGCAAGGTAACCCTGACACCCCTTGTTTAGTAATCTTTTGGCTCTAATGGCGGATATCAAGGGTGCGACGTTCGGTTGGGTACCGTAGAACTTGAAAGATCTCCCTTTCTTGGGCCAAAAAGTGATGATTTTTTGAAGACAATCGACGTGGGCGTGGTTAGTGGATAACCAATCCATGCTAGGGATTACGTCAAATCCTTCCATATCCAAGAAAATCAGATCTACTTTGGTCTCATGATTTTCAATAAGAGCGACCACCGATTGACACACGATATCTATCCTCATAGAATTCTCGGTTGGAACTGAAACTGTCAGAACGAATTCCAAGGGTTCGGCAAATTGAGGGATTACTAAAGAGTGGGTAGACCCCGAGTCTATCAACACTCTAGCTCGGTGAGAGCAGATATCCATCGCGGTATCACTCTTCAAATACATATGTATAATACCTGAATTTCATGTATATGTGTAAGTAGTTGGGTGATGAGTACACAAATGCTCTAGCACTATCAGTTAATGCAATGATAATGACTATCTTATTTAATGTATCTTCTTCATCTAAAATACGAAGTAATTGAAGTGACTAATATAAAGGAATTTATACCTTGAATCACTTCATTGTTAGCTTGAGCATCTTGAGCTGACACTGCATATGCTCGGCCTTGTACTGTATGCCTTGTGGATCTTAAGGTTGGGGTTGTTGTCGTTGTATCCTCCTTCATTTCTGGGCATTCTCTGATCTGGTGCCCCATCTTTCCACATTTGAAACAAGCTCCCTTTATCCTCCAACACTCTTCGGTTTTATGTGCCTTCCCGCACTTCGCACATGATTCTTTTGGTGCGGAGGAAGCAGTATGAGAAATAGTGCGAGTTGTTGTTGGTGGTGCTCTTAGTACACCCGTGGTTGTCAGGTTTTATGCACTGAAAGGTCTTGGAGGTCTCGGAGGTAGAGGCCACATGGCTGCCCGATTGAATGGCCTCGACGATGTCGTAGAAGTAGGCTGTGATGGTGGTGGCATCAAGTACCTCAGCCTCTTGTTGGCCTACTCTGAACTAGCTGCTTGAGCCTTTCTATTCCTCACTTGTTCATCTCTCCTCCAGAACATGCTATCAATATCCCTCTCAGCGTTAAGGATCAATTTGACGACTCGCTCTTATGCCATCGCCTCAAACAGGGATACTCTCTCTTTGATGACCGATTTCAGGCCATATTCAAATTTCTATGTCTTCATCAACTCAATGACCACTAATGTTTGTGCGAATCATGATAAGCGAGTGAATTCGGTCTCGTACACTCACACACTCATTTGGCCTTGCACTAAGTTTGCAAACTGAATTTCCAATTGGCGCCTCTCTGGTGCGGGGAAATACTTCTTGTAGAAGGCTTCGGTGAATTGAGCCCAAGTCCAAGGTATCCCTGGCGCTCGGGTTCTCTCAACTAATTTCCACCAAGGGTCTGCTTCACCCTCGAGTTGGAATGAGGCCCAACTCACTTCTCTTCTTCATTACAGCGAGCTCTTTGAAGCACCTTCTCAATTTGGTTTAGCAATTTCTCGGCTTCAATCAGATCGACATGCCCGTAAAAGCTCAAAGGTCTCAACCTCCGGAAGTCTTGGAATCCCGATGGCTGCCTTCTCTCAGTTAGAATTTCCATGGTGTTCACCATGGTTTCGAGTAGCTGATGGGTGTTGTCGCCTCCAGGAACATTTCTAACGTTGTTCCCTGCTCCCGATGCATTGTTATTGTTGTTTATCAGGTTGGCATTCAGGTCGGTGGCAATCCCATCACCATTAGTTACACCCTCGATGTTCCCAAGTGTAGACACCCCCATTTTGCCTTCTCGGAATATACAAATTTGTTCGGTCAACTTTTGACCTCATAACCCTGATATGAGAACCATGCACTGAAATAATAGTATATGGCTGAACACAGGTTGAAATAATAGCTCTGTGGCTCATATCCCAATGTAGAGAGACTATATATTGATACAATAGTATATAGTCAAAATAAAGACTGAAACAATAGTCTTGCATTTCAAACTAGAGACCAAACCCGGACAATCCCGAATTAAGCGCCTAAAACTCCGTGCGTAACTCGATTGCACGCTAGACCACAAGCACACAATTAGTCTCCCTTTCAGACCAAACTTCCTTTCCCAGACCAGCTTGAGACTCTATCACGCGCCTGAAATCAAGCGCGCGATCGGATTGCACGCCCGATCACTAGCGCACAATTTGCCTACTCCCGACCTAGCCTCACAGTCCTTGACCCCTAAGTTTCCTTGATTGAGCGCTTTTGAAGAAACGCTTAATCGGATTGCACACGTTCTAACAAGCATGCAATTAGCCCTAACGCTATTATGACTAGAAAACTCGCTGAGCAAGTCAACTGGTCACTCACCGAAGTGCAAAGTTTATTGCCAGATAATTACGAAGCTAATCTGGGCCATACGCTCAAAAAAGGGCACGTAATTGAAGAAAAACCTATAAAAGATTATTTTCTTAATTCGCCCGGGAGGCTGGACAATTTTCGAAGAGAGAACGGATTTTTTTTAGAATTTCGAAACCAGAGAACTTCGAGGACAAACCCATAGAGCAACCTAGTCATGATTTCGAAATTCAAGCGCTGAATCTTCGAGATTTCTCTCCGCAGCCCTGGTCCTCGGTAAAAATCTTAGTTTTAGACCTAGGATTCTTCTTTTAGTTTTAATCACAGATTCTAATTTTTAGTCTGAGACCGTAGCACCCTTTTTTAGACTGCAAGTATTTTATATCTGGTTCTAATTCTCCAAATTTAGAACCAGTCCTTAATCGGACGGTCTAATTTATCAACCCTAGGATTTAATTCCATTCTAAAATGTTAATTTCCAGTCCTGTCATTAATTTTTGGTTCTAATCCTCGGATTCTAGAACCAGTCCTTAATCATACGGTCTGATTTTCTAATTTCGAACCCGAATTCAATCCAAAAAATTTTAATTTTAATTTTAATGTCTCCAAGAATCCTAAATATTAATTTTAGTTCTATCATTCTAGTTCATAACTTAATTCATAATTATTATTCCGAGATCAATTTCAAAAATTCCAAAATACTATTTTACAGTCTAAAATCTAATTTATTTTCAATCTCAGCCATCCGATTTGCCCAAGGGAGCTTACGGAGGGTACTCGGAAACGAGGCCAATCCTCCTTAGCATAGAGATCCCAAACCCCCTTTTTTAAGAATTTTAGAATTAATTAATTACTTTTTTTTATCTTTTTAGTATAATTAATTAGTAGATTTATTTTATTTTAGCATAATTAATTAATTAAGTTAATTAGATTTTAGTATGATTGATTAATTTCTTTAAATCAGAATTTAAGTGGTTAATATCTGGCTTTAATTAGAATTTAATATGATTAATTCATTGCTTTAATTAGATTTTTAGTATAGTTAATTCATTGCTTTAATTAGAATTTTAATAAAATTAGTTTATTTATTTTAATAAAATTTGTTTATTCGTTTTAATTAGATTTTAATAAAATTAATTTATTTGCCTTAAATTAGAGTTTCAGTAAGATTAGTTTTCTATTTCGATTAGAATTCTAGTAAGACAGTTATACTTGATTTAATTAGAATTCCAATACAACTGGTATACTTGCTCTACTTAGAATTCTAGTATAATTAGCATGCTCAAATTAATTAAAGTTTCACTAGAACCAACATGCTTGCACTCCTAGTACAATTAGGAGACCTAATCATAATTAGACTTCTAATGGGATTATGAGACTAAGATTAATCGGACTTTTAGTAGCAATTAGATTTTCAATAAGGATAGGAATAGTAAAAATTAATTAGACTCTCGATAGAACTGGAATATTAAATTAAATAAACTACAATAGATTACCACCCAACCAAACTCACAATTGAATCAGGAAAGTCTAAACTAACTAGAACTATAACTATAAATGAAAATAAAAGGAAAATTAAACTATCTAAATTATAAAAAAAAGATATAGCTACTAACATTCGTAGGCGGAAGATTCAGTATAGAAGTAACCCATACCCTCACTTAAGCATAATCATTGACGTGTTGCAGAATCGATAAATATCTGCAGCTGGCGATCGCAACAAACTAGGAACCTTCTTAGAAAACCCTTTATTTTACCTCCACCATTCCAAATGCCGCATCGCTAGAGTCCACTTAGACAGAATTGGAGCCATTGATTCAACGGGGACCAAGAGGAACCCAGAAAAAGTGTGCACCAACACCAAGCCTTGGTCTTCCTCTTCTTGGAGGCATATCAACCTGCCATGACCAAGAATTTGCTAAGTCAGATCAGTTCTAACACTAGAGTCTCAACTCTGAACCTAATAGCTGGACCTAATGCCATCGCTTCAAGCCTATGTTATAGCTCTGAACACAAAACTCAAGCCTCATGGGCATTCAACCTAGAGTTCTGGTACTCCATGTGGCACTCCGTGTCACAATAGGATCCGCTCTGCATAGTACGTTGAGTCTAGTACTTAGGCTTTGATACCACCTGTGACATCCTGGATTTCCTTACCACAAAACTCGGGCCATCAGATCACATTCCAGATCTGAACTATAGTATAATATGGTATCGAAGTGTTTACTTCATTTCATGACAACTCGATCTTTCCCAAAATTAAATGAATGGAAAGACCGAAACATCAAGCGTTGGTAAGCATACAAGTGAGCAGAAACAAAGTGCGCAAGCGGATAGCAGGGGTAAAGAAAAAATCAAAATGGCAACATGTACTCGAGGCTAATCATCCACAGATAACAAAAACTATACAAAAGATCCCCCGGTGAAGGTCGTCCTTCACCTAAACAGTGGAGATAAAATACCATTGTATTCATTTAACAAATCACAATATACTGTACCGTATGACAAAATCAAAAATATCCCAGCTCTCAATACGCCACAGCTAATGATAGAACTCCTCAGGCAGTTCTCCCTCATCCTCAGCAGTGTAATCCAGATCTTCCTATTGCTCCAGATCTTTCTCAATATCAGCTCCTACAGCAATAACGTATAGTCGGGGAATGAGCTACAGTCCAAGCTCAGTAGGGATAAAATAGTGCACAACTATAACTTGTCATTCTATTGCATGGTATTGACGCATAAGTAAAATAAGCAGTTCCAAATTCAATTGGTATTGAAATGCATTGGCAATAAAACAAAGACTTTAAATCACGATCTCAAAATATGTCATATCATGAATGCAAATGACGTATAAAATTATGCAATATCGGAGCAAGACAATGAAACTGAATTTCATAGCATATCAGGGAAGCAAGCGAATACGAGACGAAACACATGGATCATCGAATCAGAATATATCAAATCACATCATATAATCAAATCTCAAAGCAATATTGCAACTATCCCGTAGAAGGAACTGAGCAGTCCGTAGCAGACACAGGGTCATAACCGCGGGGACTCCACCCCTCTCACGTTAATCATAGAATCAAGACAAGACTCATGGCAACGCATCCCATAGCAGGAACTGAGCAGTCCGTAGCGGACACAAGGTCTCAACCTCAGAGACTCCACCCCTCTCATGGAGGTTCCACTCCTCATTTGCACATGATCTCAAAACATATCACGCTTACACACATCGAAAATTGGGAGTACGTATATCACATTGTCAAATTTGAATTTGATGAATTGAACTTAGCGGGTCAAATGCAATCAAGATTCCAAGTATGCAATGCCAAAATCAAGTATGGAAATAAAATATTAACTATTCAAGAAGTTTCCACATATACAATACATTGTTGAAAATATTATTCAAATATGATCGAGATTAATATAGCACCCCATAGTCAAGTCAAACATATAATCTTGCAATGAGATTTCCCTACCTCAAGTGTCAGAATCTCGCGAACAAAGTCATATGATTCCAGGTTATTTCTCCACCAAATGTCTCTCATATTTGATCTAAACCATACCACGCACATGTACTAACTATCAGTGAATCATACGTGTCAAACACAAGGTCTCACAAGGCATAAAAATGCACGAAACCAAAGTCCACAACCAGAGCACACCTCGCTGCGGCGAGATACATGGTCACTACGGCAAGGTCTACAGTGTTTCATGTGGCACCTAGCTTCTCACCGCAGCAAGAAATACCAGAGCCACATTTGCCTGGTTTTCAGTGTAGTACTCGCCACAGTGAGTGCTTCAGGTGTTTTCTCGCTGCGGCGAGGTTACATGTCATCACGGCGAGCTTTATCAGCTCGCCACCCATTGGTTCTAGTTCTTTAATTCTAAACCCACATTTTATGGTATAGTCTTTATCCTAAAAGTGTAATAGAGCCATATATCATTAATTTTGCTAGATTTTGGGTCTCTAACATAGCTTGATCGCATGAATCATGATCTGAAGCATTGGGAATCGGCGAATTCGGTTCTTACGCTCTTCATGCGACCGATTCTCGACGTTTCAAGGCATGCATTCACAGGATTCAACTCAATGGGGCCAGGTTTGGGAAAACTGAGTCCCCCAACACACGTTTGATCATGCATGCACACAATTCGAGGCATCGGACCTCAAGAATTCGGCTATGAAGCCTTTTGCATGCCCAATTCCCAAATTCATCACATGAGATTCTAAATCTTGCGTGAATTGATACTAAATCTAGGAATTGAGATTTACGAGACAGGGTGAGATAGATTACCATTGCGGATTCTTCACATGCAAAGTTTCCGAGCTTTCGCATATAATTCCCCCATTAGAGACGCGTCTAATCGTCCCAATTCTTGATCATAGGAGTTTGCGGTTCAAGAATATGTTGTGACAATCAGTAATGGAACGATCTCTCCGTCGTGATTGTTGGTTCTTGTTGACGGAATTGGAGAGGTCGACTGGTTGGGAGGTTTCTTCAAGGTGAGAGACGAGAGGAGAAAAAAAGGCTCTCCTTCACTCTTTCGATCACAAACAAATCCCATGCATAGCTTATGCGTGTGGGAGGTAATTTTATAAGTTAGGTGCCAAATCAGGTGTAGAGCCAGCACACATATATTCTAGTGTATGGGTCTTAATATAAGGCCACACATTTGGGATTTTAAACCATGGCCCAGATTACTAATGGGTTCGGGTTCTTGGGCTTTTAACTAGAGGTCTGTTTTAAGGCCTTCATCACTGGGTCTTACTCAAAGGGTCTTATTAACTATGGGGTCCAGTTCATATGGCCTATTAACTGATAGTCCCTATTCTATGTACTGATCCTTCAACCTCAATCCACATTGAAGCACACCAAGGTGCTCTCAAGATCAGTGCATACTCGATACACGACTAAATCAATTGGGTCCTATTCTATAGATACCCTATTCTTATTAATGAACTGGTTCACCCTGGTTATTGAGCGCACGTCGACTCGAGTCTCTAATACCAATACCCATCCTGCATACTCGGATTCGGGAAAATTGCAGGGTGTTAGAATAAGAGAATATAAATTCTCTATAATAGCTTATGTTCTAAAGTTGAGTCCTCGATTTTGACCGGTCCAAATGCAATAAAACCTTTGTTGCATTTATATTTTTATAATTTCAACCGATCAAAACAGCTCGACCAGTCGAAATTATCTTCTCCTCAATTCCTTTTTAAGCAACTTGACCGGTTGAAATCTGTTTCAACCGATCAAAATCTGGTAGAGAACTTAGTTGTCAACCAAGATTCAACACTAAATATCTTTTATTTTCTTTTCTCTTTCTTTTTTTTTTTAATTTTAATTTTTACTCTACACCTACTACAAGCACACAAACAAAAATCATTAAATCTAATAAAAACAAGATAAAATTTCTAAATTAATAATATATACTGACTTGGGTTGCCTCCAAAGAAGCGCTATGGATGCGTCAGTAGCTCAACAAGGTCAAAGTGCTCATCAAGGCACTGGTGAGTATGGGGGAGATAAAGTCTTCCCTGCCATTACTTGACCTTTTGGGTTGTTTTCCAATAGAGACGGTAACCAGCCCTCGCCTCTCTTGTTCAACATAATAGCTAGTTGCCTAATCTGGATTTCTAGCTTGGCAATGGACTGCGTATGAGAATTGAGCAATTACGTTTGCTGCTGAGACTATTGCTGCCAATTTTGGGTTGTCCCTGGGCTTACGGAGGGGGCTGCAAGATATATGTTGGGTTATAGGGTTGAACGACACCCTTCTCCACATTATTTCGCTAGGACAAATTCGAGTGATTCCTCCAACTCGAATTATATGTGTTTCCAAAACCATAATTATTGTCTGATCATTGGAAGGAATTCCCAACATTAATGTGCTCTTGGTTGGCCTCGGGGTATAACGGTGCAACTGGACAATTGGGAACTGAATGAGTTGAGCTTTGGCATAAGCCACAAGCCTCACTTGAGCTATTGAGTGTGATTTTGCACTCAACATGGATTCAAATTTCTTTTCCAAAGCCACAACTTTGAAAGAAATGTTCGTCGTCGGTTTCAGTTCATACATGTTGCCTCGCTTAGGGGGTATGCTTCGTGAAACCTCAGGATCGATCTGATTCGATGCGGCTTGTTGCACCGAATTCTCACTTAAGTTCTCAAAGAGACCCCAAGCATCGTCTGCAGTCTTTGTGAGGAATGTACCCCTACAAGAGGCATCGATCATCTGCTGGTTTTGCTCAGTCAACCCTTCATAGAAGCTTTGCGCAATTTGCCAGTTTGGAACCCCGTGATGGGGACACTTGCATAAAAGTTCGTTAAGGCATTCCCAACACTCCTGGAAAGACTCGTCCGAATTTTGATGAAATGAAGTTATGCCTTTTCGGATATGATTCATCTTGCCGATCAGGAAGTACTTAGTGAGAAACTTTGTTTGTAAATCTTCCCAATTGGTAATCAAATCACGAGGCAAAGAGTTCAACCACCTCTTTGCCTTGTCCTTTAGAGAGAATGGGAAGAGCATCAAACGAGTGGCCTCTTCTGACAACATGTTTATTTTAAAATTTGTGAAAACTTCAAGAAAAGTTGTGAGATGTTCATAGGGATCTTCATTACTAAGCCCATGGTAACTTGGAAGCATTTGAATGAAGTTGGGTTTAATCTCGAAAGTCTAATTTCTGGCGGCTACAGGTAAACGAACACATGAGGGAGATGCTAGAGTAGACAGTGTGTAGTACTCCCTCAACGTCTTAGCCACTTGTTATTCCTCTTCCGCCATATTGAATAGATTGGAGGTAGGGTGGGGCAGCTAGAACGTTCAAAACTCACAACTTTTTTAGAGGAACGTGAGCTTGCACGGATACGTCGACAAGTTCTCTCAAGCTCAAGGTCAAGTCACTATAGAGAAGGGAATTGCGACCTCAACCTTGGCATAAACAGAAAATAAAAACAAAAATAAAATTCTAAACATAACTAATGAAAATCAAAAACATGTACTTTGGCCTCTCGTGATAAGCCTTGATAGATCTGCGTCTTTAATCTCCCAAGCCTAGAAAACAAAAACAAAGAAACCTAGGGTTAGTATATAATACAAGGATACACTAACAAAACCGAAATCAAACTAAATAAAGTCAAAATCCCCGGCAATGGCGATAAAAATTTGATCTTTTTAAATTTAAACCTTGCAAGTACACAAGTTAGAAGTACTAGGGCAAATACAAGGGTGTCGAACCACAAGGATTCGTCATTTATCTAGTCTAACCTCTATCTTATTCTAATAATTGTATAAAATTAAGTTTCCTAAATTAAAAATAAAAAGAAAACCTAAAATCAATTTTGGATTAAGATATGAGAAGGCAGCCTGGGATCTCTCCTGGATTTCATACTCGTAAATAATAATCTCCTATTTCCTTCCTATTTTGAATCCTAGGTACCTCCTCTCTAGGCTACAAGTTCTATCACTTCATATAAGAATTAGATCATATTCATAGTCACGGACCAGTCTTTGGATATGATCCATCTAATCACTAGTGATCTAAACATCAAAGTATCATTGCATGAAACCAACAAAAACTACCCTACAAGGCCTAGTCCATCGTTGAATATCCTATCTAATCCAACCCAAATCCCTACAAGGCCACTAGGATTAAACAAAACAGAATTAAACCTTTGCAGTCGCTCCTTCTCAATTATTCTTGAAACCTCAAACATGCAATCATACCATAAATAGAATTCAAAATTTTAAAAGAAATAGAATTTTAGTAAATATTTATCTGCAATTTACAAGAGATCCCAGCCTAGAATCATTTAGCCTCGCATCGATCGAAGGATCTTCTTCATTGCTGAATTGATCTTCTCTCAATGATTACAGTCAATCTCAATCTCTTCCAAAACTGAAAACTAATCCTAAACCTCTAACACCAAAACTTTCTAGAAAAGTTTTGTCGAAAGGATTACCTAAACCTAACCCTAGGGTCCTTATTTATAGATGTATAAGGCCCTAGAACAATTATACATGGCAAGTTACTCAGGAAATCCCAAGAAATCAGGATTACAAAGAAGAATCCGGAGAGGATCTTGGTTACCAGAAGAAATTCAATTAGAAGATTTAGATTTTTGTGTGAAAATACCATCTTGATCAATCGAGAGTGAATCTCAACTGGTCAACCTTCATATCGGCTTCAGGTCGCACCCCGCTATGTAGAACCTTAATTCTCAATCGGTCGAATTGAGCTCGACCGATCCAAAGCTTAAGTCTTCTTCTTTCTTTTGATTCCAGACTCGACCGGTCAGATTGAGCTCGACCAATCGGAACTATATATAAAAGATATATAAAAATCTCTGTTTTGTCTTGATCTATCGAGATGAACTCGACCGGTCCACTTTGTGGCACCTAAAGTTGATGGACACTTGATCGGTTGAAATAGCCATTTCGACCAGTCGATTTAGGTTTCTTTCTCTCTTTTCTCTCCTGGGCAGCTTTCTCTTTAGCGATCTCGATCGGTCGAAATGACCTTTCTGTGCATTTCTTCACTGATTTCCCTTGAGTTGCTTGCCAATACTTTGAGTTCCTTCTAACTTTGTTGTTTTAACCAACTTTAAGTTAATCTGGCCTTTGAACCTGTAATATCCCTGATATTTTTTGCCTGTTTTCATTTACCTCGGTAAGCGTATCCGAATGTTATTACAGAATTTTTCTGGATTTTTGTTTAGTTTTGGATATGATAAGAATAATGTCCAAAGGATTTTGTTTCGTGACGTGTGGAAGTCATGTAAACGATGACTTACACAATAAGTTGAATGTTTGTGTTTCACGTCGGATTTAAGTTCAAGTTAAGTAGATAGGATTGCAAATAGAAAAATCTAGAAATTTTAGCTTTGTTTTTTATGTTATAAGAGAGTTTGAAAGAGAAGTGTAACTTCTCTCTCTCTCTCGTTGGATTTAAGAACTTGCAAGCTCTGCCTCACCTTTGATTTTAGATCTAGTGAGTTTGTAAACCCCTCTCCCCATCTCAATCGTTGAAAAGACTTGCCATGTGGTGATGATCGGTTAGATGTATTGAAAAGGAAGACTAGGGGAGAGTGGACGGTTTGGTGAAGGATCTGGGCTAAACTTTGCCCTGGTAGCAAGGTGAAGATGGATTGATTTTGGGGTCCAAATTGGAACTTGCGGCTTAATTCGGTGCTTAAGAATAGATCCACGGAAGCTAGGTGTAAACCTTGAAAGGTAGGCTCTTTAAACACCTTTGATTAAAATTATTTATGCTTAGAATAGTTTAGATAAAGGGTACGTCTGAAAAAGATAGATGGATTGGTGTTTTGGAATGAAAAAAAATCAAGTCGGAAGAACAAATCTGGAACACACAGATCTGGAGAAATTCGAGGGTCGAATTTGGGTTTTTAAGCCTGATGCATTTTTGGAAAATTCGATGGTCGAATTTGGTCCGACACTACTTTGGTATTTCGGTCATAACTTTTTATCTCGAACTCGGATTAATGCGATTTGTGAGGTGTTGGAAAGAAGACAACGAGACCTATAACTTTCATGAATTGACCAATTTATGAATCGAATGTTATAAAGGTCAAAAATTAGGGTGAAGTAGGGACAAGTTGTTACATGAGTCAATGTTACCTTAAACTTGCCTGTTTCGCCTAACTGTGAGAAAATTTTAGAAACTTTGGCTTATATGATAATTAGTCGGTAACATGTGTATACATGAATATTTGTAATGTAGATTAAAGATTGGAGATCGTTGAGTGAGCTTTTACTTTGCCTCTGATATGCTCGACTCTAAACTAAGGTAGGGAAAACTTGATATCATGTGCATTATTTCATAAACATGTGTGTTATGTTATGATACGTTCTTCGATCCTATTTTGTGATTTTTGTTTATGATTTTGAAGAAATGAGGCATGTGTTTATGTATGACTTAAAAACATGTGAGACTTATGGAATCCTCGAGATTCATTTAATATGTGTGTGTATAAGAGACTTTCACACTTTGTTCCGACTTCTGATATAAATTATAATTATCACTTCACACGGCGATAAGCTATATGTATGCACTTTTGGATTTAAGGTTATGTGAATACCCGACCGACGCGGCTGTATAACCGTGACTGACGCGGCAGGATATCTGTGACCGGTACGGCCGCCAATCCGTACACCCTTTATGATATGTGCTTTGTGATTCCTACCGTATAACGGTAATTATGTTCGGCCAAGTGTCCAACTCTACGGGACCTTGGATTTATGTGCAAATGACTCATGTGAGTGACGATGGTGGGTATTCCATCGGGGGCTTGAGGCTATAGTTCCTCATTCTAGTACTTTAAGTAAACACTTTTAAGTTTTTCTTCTTTCTTATGTCGGAATAAAAATGTGAGCATGTTTATGATTCCATTAGCATTGCATATGTATGTTAAGGTTATGAAATCACCTCTCTGCATGTGTTCAAAACAACTTTGTGTACGTTATGCCATAAGATATGTGTTTGATGTTATGATAAGCATGTTATTAGTTTTTTTTCCTACTGAGCTTGGATGAAGCTCATACCCCGACTATATGTCATAGGTGCTGACACTGCCTTAGGATCTGACGATCGTGATTTGGAGAACTCTGACTACATTGGTGAGGAGGAGTTGGAGACCCCAGCAGAGGAGTTCCTTCCTTGATCGAGATAGGTCATTTTGGTACTTTTGGATTAGAAATTTTTTGAATATTGGGCCCTAGGCCATTGTTTTGTCTTTTGGATATCACTTGAGGAACCATCAATAGGAACCATTGTTTAGGTGTTTGGATTGGCCAACACTGGTGGTTCTTTCTGGTTCCTCTTGGTGATATTTTTTGTTAAAGCTTTTAAGCTTTTGTTCTTGTTTTATTAGCTTTGCTTCTATTTAGATATATGCTTATGCTGCCGGCTTTGTTTGAAATACGACTTATTGAGAAATCAATAAGATGATGAACCGGCCTTTCCTATACCTTAAGGATTGGAAAAGTCGGGTCGTCACAGAACCTGTTGCAACACAACATGAACTAAAAGTGCACATTAGTAGTTAAGCGAGGGCTAACAAGGCTGAGATTCGGGTATAAATTGTACCAATGTGGAGATCAATCAACCTCTAACACTGAACTTCCTTAAAAAAATATAAACAAAATTTAAAAGCAACCTCGCAATAAACGTAATACCCATATCAAACAAGACAAGCAAAATCAAATAAAACTAAATCTCCCCATGCCAAGGAAGGATCCACCATGGTCTACACTTCTTTATCCTCTCCTTTTGTTTTGCTTTTGTCTCGCCCTATCGCTTTCTCTACGAAGTCAACATCACCCTCCCTTTCAGTTGACTCCTTCTATAAAACCAAAATAATACAACCCAAAAGAATTCTCGAATAATCTCCTGTTAAAACTAAAAATGATAACACACAAAACCTCATGGGAAGGACTCTGTCCCATGCTCCAACTTTATAAAATGCCTCACTCCAATGAGAGACTAAAGAAAGTCCCTCCTGACAAGGAGGAACCAATCATAAAAGATTCATCAAAAGAAGAAATCAAAATACTTCACACCTTATTCGATAAATCTTATGACATCCAAATCACAAATGTAAATGCATTCTCTCTCTCATCCTTAGTCCATCAGATCGAGGTCGATCGAGGCCCCACAAAAAACAAATCATCAAAATATAAATGGGAGGTCACTCCGACTATTCAATATGTCCAACTAGTTGAACCTTCTAAGTCAGTCTCCTCTTAAGGAGCTGACGTGGTATCCTAAAAAAATAAAATATATATATATAGACACTTAAAAACATCAAAAAAATATTAATAAATAAATATATATATACATATATACTTAAAAATAAAAAAATATATTTTACCCAGCAACGTCTCTAACCCTGCATATTATGCCCAATTTTTTCTAAGGATAAAAACATAACTAAATAATGATTTTTGACCGAAAACTCGAAGTTGGGGAGCTAGTGCTATGGAAATAATGCCCACGCAGCTGCCTCGCCTAAGGGAATCAAAACTCACATGGGAAGAACTTATATTATTTTGACAACATGCCCAAGAAACAACTATAGGGGAAGGACTCCATAACCCTTGAATGATATCCATAGCTCAATCATCATCATGTCTCGTAGCCAAAACAGGCTTAATTATATATCAATCATCCTCGTAATCCTCACAAATCATTCATCGGTTGTAGGTCATTATTTTCGAAATCATTTTGAGAACCATTTGGCTCATTAATCACCTCCCTATTTGGGCAAATTGATCGAAAAGAATAGTGGATCATAAAGCTTTTCTTTGAAATGTAGAAAATTATGGATTCTCACACACCATTTTCAGCCATTAGAGTCGATGTTAACGCACAAAAAATGAAATATAAGGTTCCATCAAATCTCATAATTCTTACGTTAGCAGGTTATTTTTAAAAAATAGATATACATGCTTCAAAAAAAAAAGCATAACCGAGTGAGAGCATGCGACGAATGAACAAGTCATTAAACCCATGGAAGCATAAGCAAAATTTTGAGGGCATCCTTGGCATCTTCACACTTCTAAATGATGTCATACGGTCATGGGAGGAGGACAAAACTCCTGCTAATCACAGAATTTGATAATTTGATGGTGCCGAAACACGACGAAGAGTTCAATTATGGCACCGCACTATACACAAGAGAAAAAGGTAGTTGACTACTATTTCCAAAATTAGTTGACTACTATTTCCAAAATTAGTTGAATAAGAAGCTACCCCTACATCAATAACCCTTATCCTTTTTCCCCCTTTATTTTATTATCGGAATATGAGTCAAATGATTTTTAAAATCTTTTTAAGAATAAAACCGAAAACTTTTGAATGACAAGCAATGCGACCACTCATTACTTACCACCCATCCCATTCTTGTTAAAAGCTACACTACATGATGATATGATCATTTTTTATTTCAAAACCTTGGAAGTGCACAAGTTCGAATGTACTAGGGCAAGTACAAGAGTGTCGAACCACAAAGACTTGTTATTTATCTTATTTAATCTCTATTTTATATAATAATTATATATTTTAAGTTTTCTAAATTAATCCTAAAAATAAAGATAGAACTTTGCAGATCTGGATAAAAAGATATGGGAAGGCAGACTGAGATCTCTCTTGGATCTCAGACTCGTATCTAATAATCTCCTATTTCTTCCCAATTTTGAATCCTTGGTACCCCCGCTCCTAGGCTAACTCATGGCTAGCTCAGTCACTTCATAATGAATTAGAAAAATCTAATCGCAAGTTAGATAACATAATCCTCAAAGCATCATTACACAAACCAACAAAGACTAACCTACAAGGCCTTGAACATCGGTGAATATCCTATCTAGGCTACCTCAATCCCTACAAGGCCACTGAGATTATTCTAAATAAGATTATAGTCTTACCATCGCGTTCTCGATCTAGTCGGAACCTGGAACATGCAATCGTACCATGAATGGAATTCAAAAAACAGAATTTTATTGAATACTTATCTGAAATTTATAAGAGATCGCAGCCTGGAACTTTAAGCCCGCATTGATCCAAAAACTTTCATCATTGCTAAATCGGCCTTTGGTTGATGATTACAATCAATTTCAATCCATTCTATAACTGTGATCTAACCTTAGCCTACGAGAAAGAAGCCCTAGCAGCTAAAAGTTGTTTTATTCCTAACGTAGGGTCCTTATTTATATATTACAAGGCCCTAGAACAAATATACACGGCAAGTATTCTCTAGATCCTAAAAATCCTCCAAAGATGATGATTCTGGAAAGGAATCCGCACCTATTTGAAGTTATCCTGTATATTGGAAAAGATTTCCCAGAGAAGTTCTCGGAGTTCGAGCTCATCTACAGTTGTGAAAGCCTTGATTTTCTCCCAAAAACTTTGTCGGGACCGATCGAGTTTAGAGAACCGACCGGTCGAGTTCAGTTTCCTTCTCTAGGTAGAAGATGATCCGCGAAGGCTCTAGGACTCTTTATTTTCCAGACCGGTTGAGTAATTCTTCTGAGATTTATGTGTTCTGTTTGCTCTTTTTCCCAACCGGTTGGTTGAGTCTTGACCGATCTCCTTTTGTATTTCTGAAGCTTTTTGCGTCTTGACCGATCAATTCTGACACCTCGACCGGTCCATTTTAACTTTCTTCTCTTCAGCTGGGAACCCCTTCTGTTGCGCTATACCGATCGGTCGACTTTTCACTTTTGGCCGGTCCATTTGACCTTTGATAGCACTCCTGTCAATTGCAGCTCCTTGGATTCTTGTCGTTTGCTTGAGTTTCTTCCTAACCTTGTTCCTTTAACATTTTTTACATTTAACCAGCTTCTACACATGTTGCAACAGAACATGAACTAAAAGCACTCGTTGGTAGTTAAGTGAGGGTTAACAAAGCTGGGATTCGGAGATAATTTATACAACTTTTGAGTCCGATCATGATCATTACTTCAAAATCAAGCCTGGTATATGGCCGAAATAATTAAATCAATTCCCAACATGGGATCATTATAAGTGTATCTCTCTCATTCACTCAGAATTCTCAGGCCGCTCCAGGATATCTGTGAGGCCGAGAAAAGTTCCACTATGACCTGATACTGGAGCATTTTTTTCGCACTAACACCTTCGCAGCGATAACCGAGTCACGAGACCAATATCCTGAAGTTGGGGCATTTATTTTATTAATTTTATTCTATTATCTCCTATTTTATTTCCCCAAAGTCCCACCATATAACCAAAAAAAAAAGCTTTTTCACTCTTGCCTCACATAATTTATTTCCAACCTATGCAAAAAAAAAACAAAAAATATATAAAATACATATATAAACAATAAAATACCTCTTTACTAATTTTTCATCTCTTTCTCTCTCTTAATCTCACTCTACTTTACTACCCTCATGATACATAACTGATCTTACCAAGCATGACACCGCAGAATTACTCCTAAGAGAGCAACCAAATATTCCACAAAGAACACCCTTTTTTCAAGCCGCACCACCATACACTAGCTCTTAATATCACTTAACTTCTGATGCCCATTTTATCTTAACTTTATCTCATTATCACTCTAGTTGCACCACCTATTCTTCGACTGCGGCATAGAAAATGCGGTCACGACATGCGCCCATGACAGTGGTATAAGCCCCTCGATCTCCACGACCAGTCTCCAGATGGATCAACCTTCTTTGCACATCATGACACAAAAAATAAAAGTTGATATCAACCCCTCATTGAAGAATATTAGTCATTCTATCCCGAGCAAAAAATTTGCCTCCGCGCGCGAGCCGTTGCACTCATTCAAGTAAGTATGATCCCTTCACTCGATATTTCCATAAAAATATATTTAGACTAATATTAAGTATCTGTAGACACCCAAATTTGGCCCAAGGCCCGATCGAAATATACTTCGAGAAGGGCGCACCCCTGAGCTTCTGATAGCATCTCCCATACCATTAGGAACCTTCCCGAACCCTTAGACACTTGTATAAACCCTTAGGAATTAACCCCAACCTATAGAACCCTTTCTGAATTCGTAGTTGACCCTCCCGGGGAGTGGTTAGAAAGAGATTTTCTAAAGTTTTTAGGGACCCTTGATAAAACTAATCATATACCATTAGAAAATAGAGGTTTCCAGCTTTCCAACGAGCCAAGAACCACCTCAATCAGGGTTACATATCAAAAGTTATGACAATTTGAAAGTTGAGCAAAAATGCTTAAATTTGGCCTAGCGTATATAATACATAGGCTAAGCCAATTTTGGTAGAATTTTGCAAATTTGACCTTTCTGTGGACCCTACAGTAGGTTCTGAACCTCCAGGTTTCTCAAGAACACTGTTCCTATTACTAGCGTATGTAATACATACGCTAGGCTTCGGAACAGTGATTTTTGCCAAATCTCGAAATTAGGGTTTGACTTGTTGACCACCCCATCCATTAGGGTTAATTCTGTTAAGACTGTTGCACCCCCACTAGCCTTCTTTTTCACCCCTTTGCTATTTAGAAGACTAGCCTATCATCTACCATTGAAACCCAATTCTCATATATCTAAGCTCCCAAAACCCTAGGAAGCCTTAGAATGGGGATTACCTAATTGCTAATCTCAGCCCTTAAGTGTCCCCTTAACCACCCCTTTCTCTATAAATAGAGAGGCCCCCCTCCCTTTACAAGGGCTTGAAAAATTTTCAAAAGAGTGTAAGAGCTTTAGATATTTCCTCCTCCCTTTTAAGCAGTAATTCCACAAAAATTTCAGAACTGAGATTCATTTTTTATCATCCATTTTCCACCATCAACCCTTGAGATTTAGCTAGAACTAGCCCCTAGCCTTCTTCTCCTACCTCTTAGCTACCAAGCCTTAGATATTAGAACCAATCTCTCAACCTCTTAAGCCATCAGAAGTTCATCAAGTGCACCCATGTGAAGGTCCACAACAGTACTATAAGGGCCCGAGAGCTCCGGCTCTCTCCTTTATTCCTCTACCTTCTTTGCTTTTCCTCTATCCTTGAATTTGTGTCGTTACGCTGCCGAAATTTCGGTGATTATGGGGGGCGTAAATAGGATCGTAGTGTTTTCAGGCAAGAGGAAGTGTTGTTTTATTTTATTTTTATTTTTTATTTAGCCATACGAAGAGATCACTTTCGAGTGGGTTGATCGGGAGCCAAACGCCTTCCCGATCGATAATCGAAGCCCCTACCCAAGAGCTTTTGGCGTAATTCGGTAGATCATAGTCATATTTTTGGCACCTCGGTGCTTATAATATTGATCTAGGTTTCTCGGGACACCAAAAGCTTCGGGTGGCGACTCTAAATTTGTCTTACAAGCGAATCGTCGCGACGGGACTCGCGAGAGCTCACGGTTACACAGATGGCGACTCTGTTGGGGAGTAGCTAGTAGAGCTTCCCCTTGAAGTTTGGCCTCTTTTGTTGAGTTTATTTGTTTATTTTTTTTTTGTACTAACATTTTTTTGTGTTCTTTTCTTTCTTTCATACTCACCCCTACGATTTCGTCATTTTTCACTCACCCCTACGATTCAGTCAATTTTTCTACTTACCCCTATTTTTCTGTTATTTACGTGCCTTAGCCGATTGGCGGGCCTACTTGAGTATTGTCTTTAATTTCTTTTATTTTCCATCATTTACATGCCTTAGCCGATTAGCGGGCATACTGTGTAAATATGCTTACTTGCATATTTACACCCCTTAACTGTTTGGCAAGCCTACTTGAGCTTTTTACTTTATTGCAATCATATACCATCAGTGGACGCCGGCCCGTAGAGGTGGAACGGGATTGTCACAACCCATTTTTGAACCTAAGCAGACTCTCCTTTTAAAATTGAATGTAAAATTGAACCTTAAAAGTGAACTAAGGGACTTAATTTATTTTTTTCGTGGGTTGATTTTAAAGAGTGGGAATTTAGGCAGCGATACAAACATCCCGATTCTTAGTACGACGGCAGCCCCTAGTGGTGATGATCCCAAAAAGAATCACCCCATCCAGTATCTAAGAAGGCCCTTGTGTCGGAGGTATATAGGGTGGGTGACCGATCCAAATACAAAGATTAAAACCCTTAGGGAGAGCGTTAGTTGTCCCGAATCAGCCTTGTATCCCTAGGTTCGGAGAGGAGGGACCCGTTATAACAAAGAAAATCAATCCCCATAAGCACTGCATCCAACAAACCAAAATAATAGACTAAATTCGGGCCTGCTACTGCTGTCAAAATATATAGAATATATAGTTTTTAGCCTAGCGTATGTAATAGATACGCTAAGCCAAAAAAGCTCCAGAATTGCCTAGCATACCTAATAGATACACTAAACCAAAAATTTCAAAAATTTGCCTAGCGTATGTAATACATATGCTAAGCCAAATTTCTAGAATATTTGCCTAGCGTACGTAATACATAAGCTCGACCATTCTGGCTTCAGGCAGGCTGAATCTGAGGCCTCTTTTCACCGATCCCGAGTCCCCTGCTTAATGGTTTAGCGCCTCCAATAGATCCCACACACTCTGATACCCAATACGCCCTCATCGGTCAAAAGAGGTCACCCTCTTATTGACTTTTTCTGAGGGATCAGGTTGTCATATGGATTCTCGTGCCTTCACATAGAACAAAGGTTCTCCTTTGTTTCTTCCGAAGAACGTCGAGGTCTCGCCGTGGAAAATATTTAAGGTACAAACACCGCCCAAAACGGGTATTCCAAGGCCTCAAAACTCATCATAAAGGTTCATTTCTTTATCTAAAAATCAAAAAATTATAAAAAAATCAAAAAACTGAAATATAGCTTGTGGTGTCGTCACAACAGCGTCGCCTTACCCTCCGTCATCCCGTAGGGGGAGGAGGAGAAAAATTTACGGGCCCCACCCGAGGCATCCGTATCCAACCCGCCACCAAGCCATGTCGTGGGCGGTTGATCCGGCTTATGTTGATCCCGATTCATCCCCGCCACGCTCCCCAACCCATTCCCATTTGGAGGAGATTCCTACCTCCATCCCGTTCACCCAAGCCGTCACCGGAACCTTTGGTGCCCCAATATTTCCACCTAGACCCTCCACATCCCCTCAAAGTCTATCCCTTTCCTCCCTCATAGCCATTTCGAATCCCCCTTCCACATCTAACATACCCAATTCCCCCGTATTCCCCCAGAATCCAACACCTCATTCCACACCATTTTCTCAAACCATACCCCATCCAACCATACCTTCCCAAAATCCAAATTTCACCCAAGCCATTCCCCATTTTTCCACATCCACACATACCATGCCCATTTTTTCAAATAGCCATTCCGAATCCCCCCTCCACATCTAACATACCCAATTTCCCCGTATTCCCCCAGAATCTTACACCTCATTCCACACCATTTTCTCAAACCATACCCCATCCAACCATACCTTCCCAAAATCCAAATTTCACCCAAGCCATTCCCCATTTTTCCACATCCACACATACCATGCCCATTTTTTCAAATCCACCACACATCTCTCCATCTACCTAGGTCATGCCTGATTTTACCCAGGTCATGCCCAATTTTTCCCTGCACACCCATCCAATTCATGCCTCATATTTCCCTCCCATCGGATGCGCCATTTACATTCGCCCCCTCACCCAATCCAATGGCCATGATGGATGAAATGATCATGGCCTACACAATCTGGAAGACTTCTCAAAACAATCTCCCCCATCCATCTCACTAATCTCTAAACCCATCCCATACACTTCAGAATCTCCATACATCATTCCCCCAAAATCCTAATCAACCCCCCATTGTTCATACCATTCAAGCCCCCACCAAACGTGGACCCATTTGAGTATGCCTCAAGGCCCAATGGTCCAAGCCCACCGAGGCCTAATGGCCCAAACCCACCAAGGACCAAACTCAGGAGCCCCATTTCAAATCCTCCATCTTTCCCCCATCGCTCCTCAAATAAACCCATCTCAACCAATCACCCAACCTGGTATGGGCCCCAGTTATCCACATGTCTCGCAACCAACCCAATATGGTAATCCATCCCATTCCGTCAACCAACCTCGGTTCACCCATTCCCATGCCTCTCAAACCCATCCCCAAGGATTTCTCCAAACACAATGGCCCCATCAGGACCAGCCCAAAATCCGCCATTCACTCACCCCATCACCCACAAGCTACTCATCAAAATTTCTCCCATGTGCAATGGCCCAATCAGGAACCCATCCAGCCTACTCAGCACCAATAGGAAAATCTTACCCTCAACCCACTATATGTGGACCCACAGTATGAGGAAGATGAGATCAGATATAGCGGGGCTTATGCAGGGGCACTCACTGGCTTCAACCCCCCACCACCCGTATTCACTAACCCACCGGTAGCCCAAAGTGAATGGAGGCCACCTGTTGAAAGAACGGCTGCACCGTCCAAAGAATCAGAGCTGTTGAAAGAGCAAATGGACAAGATCCAAAAGCAGCTAATGAAGATGGGTTGGAGCTGAGATCCATGCCACGAACTTTTCTGACCTACGCTTATTTTCAGAAGTTCCCTAACCCCCAAAATTCAAAGTGCTGATCTTCGACAAATATAACGGTACGGGCAACCCCATTCCGCATCTCAAGTCCTACTGCGGGAACATATGCCAGTACGGAGGAGATGAGTGTTTGCTCATAAAGGTATTTCAGAAGAGCCTTGCAGGCCTGACTTTGAGGTGGTTCACTTCGTTTGAACCTTCCATGATTAAAACTTGGAAGGATCTGACCCACCTATTCTAGGAGCAGTATGTCTATAATATAGGCATTGAACCCCGTAAGTTTGATCTAGCCCAATTAAAGCAGAAGTCTGACAAAGCGTTCAGTGATTATCTCAGCTGATGGATAGCATTGGCGGCTCAAATTAGGAATAGGATACTTGATGATTAACAAATCGAGATGATCTCAAAAAATATTTTGCCAACCATCTCGGACTTCCTAATATACCAATAGCAGTCTAGCTTTGCTGACTTGGTGAGAAATGCCAATCAGTGTGAAGATGCGATAAGAAAAGGGCGGTTGAACAAAACTGCGAATAGCGGGGTCCGAAGGTTCACTAATCAGAGGAATGAAAGAAGAGTTGGGGCAGATGTACAAACGGTCATCAATACATGACCTAATACTAGCATAACCCCATTCCAGTTTAGGGCAACCCAGCCAGCCCCGACCCGAAGCAAGCCGATGCAGAGAATCGAAAATAGACAAGGGGCACAAATGACCCCAGAGCAGAGAAAGGCCCATTTTGATCGAGTTTTCACACCCTTGAGGCAGTCACTGAATATTTTGTTACCTTTGTTAATTGAAAAGGTTTTGGTCACGACACTCCAGCCACGGCTCCCGCCGAATCCGATCCCGAGAAATTACGACCCCAACAACCATTGTAACTTCCACCAAGGGCCAGGCCACCCAACTGGTCGTTATTTCCCCTTGAAATAGGCAATATAAGACTTAATAGAGGCTGATAAGATCATCCCTCCAGCACTTCTCCAGGCCAACCAGCATGCCAATATACATCAGGTGTCGTTACCACTGCATCCCCCAAGTGGGACAGGCCCAAGGGAAACTATCAGCATGATAGAGGAGGACGATAAGGAGTTTGACCCTTCAGAGTATATCTGCACTCAGGAAGATTTTATAGTGCCAAGGCAAAGAGATCAGGAAGATAAAAGCATCAGAGTGATTGAGCCTCTGAATTTGGCTGATTACTTTTCCAACCCCACACCACAAGCGGAACCCTTAGATCTCAGGGTGTATTTTCCATCAACCGCTCCCCTCAACTATGCCCAAATCAATTCCTATCAACCATACATAGCAGCCCCCACCAATTATCAGGTGGCTAATTTTTCCCCATGTCCTCCTCCGACACTACTTAATTATCAATGGCCTACCCCTATCACATCACCCCCGATACAGTCATCCACCACCCTCAACAACCTCATTTGGCCCACCTTCTCCACCTCTTCATCTCTTACAGAGGTTAACCAAGTGTTACCAACCCATTCCAATCTGTTCACTCCGTTTCAGATCACGGGACTAACTTATTATCCTATCAGGTCCCGCTCAGTTCTGATCAAACAGATATCAATGCCAGCAGCAGAGAAGGGGTAGTACATTTCATCACTAGGTCAAGAAAAATCTCCAAACAACCGGAAGTACCAGTACTAGTTCGACTGGAAGGAAAGAAGGAAACTACTGCGGTGAACCCGTTCGAGAAAATGGGCTGAGAACACATACTAGAAACCCAGCTAAAGAGAATGCCAGCCCATATCACAGTCTGAGATCTGTTAATGACATCCCATCTTCATTTTCAAGCCTTGATGGGGGTATTAAAAAATGCACATGTATCTATCCAAGTAAACCCTGATGAAGTGGGAAAGATAATTGAGCAGGTGTTGGCTCCCAATGTCATCTCTTTTTTTTATGTTTATTCTTCCTACAAGGCTTTCTTTTTTATTCTGGATACTGTTACTATACCTGTATAGTTCATGCTGCTCTTTCTCATCCTTCTTAGATTGTTGCTATGATAGAGTAGATGGATGAATTCATAAATAAAAAAAATAGAGGAGATGAATACTCTTGGGGGTAATCATAATTGGGACATGGTTCCCCTACCTCCAGGGAAGAAAATTGTGGGATGTAAATGAGTTTTTAGAGTGAAGCATAATCCTGATTACAATGTTGCTCTATATAAGGCCCATCTGATTCCTCGAGGATACACAAAACTTATGGTATTGATTATGATGCCACCTCTGCTCTTGTAGCCAAGTTGACTTCCGCACAGGTTCTCATCTCCATTGCACCTAATCAAAATTGGCCACTTCATTAGTTAAATGTGAAGAATGCTTTCTGAATGCAGAGAAAATTAGTATGGATCATCCATCTGGCTTCTTGCCTAAGGGGACATTGGGAAAGTGTGTAGACTTCAAAAGTCAATTTATGGTTTGAAGTAGTCACCCAAAGCATGGTTTCTTCACTTCAGTGGTGTTGTAATTGACTTGGGATTTCAGAGATATCTCTATGAGCATACTCTCTTTATTCCCTTGGATTCTATTGGTCATAGGGTTCTTCTAGTCTATGTTGATGATATCATTCTCAAAGGAGAAGATTCATCGTTTATCTCCCATGTGAAAGGGAAGCTCGTGCATATTTTGAAGTGAAAGATTTGGGTAGTTTAAATTATTTTTTGGAATTAAAGGTTGCTCGTTATAGAAAAGGCATCTTTCTCCTAGAGAAAGTATGATATTGATCTCCTAAGTGATTCAAGTATGCTTGGTTGTAAACCAGCTACATCTCTTATGGACCGGAAGCTATCTCTTCATGAGAGTGAGGGTGATCTACTTCCCAATCCCTATGAGCATCAGCGATTACTAGGCCGTGTGATTTACCTCACACTTACCTGATCGATTATTACTTTTGTTGGTTAGTTCTGAAGTTAAGCATCGAGTTATGGTTCAGGACACTTGTGAGATCTTGTGGTTTCGCTCACTTCTAGTTGAGTTAGGTTTCCTATTATTAAATCCATACCTCTACATTGTGATCATGAAGTTATTGATAAGATTGCTTCTGCTTCAGTACTTCATGAGCAAACCAAACATATGGAGGTTGATATCCACTTTATTCGTGAAAAAGTGAGGGATGGTTCACTTGAACTTATTGATCTTTCCTCATCTCAGTAGCTACCGTTGTTCTTACGAAAGTTGTTGGGCCAGATCCTCTTCATGATATTATTGTCAAGTTGGGGCATATGTCTGTGCACCAGTTAGAGGGGGGTTTGGTGTGTATGTAGTTGTTCCCACTTAGCATTAAAGTTAGTGGAGACTCTTTCCCTTATTAAGCTCTTCATTCTCTCTTTCTCACTCTCACTCTCCGACTTCTCTTTCTTTTCTAACCCTAACCCTAACCTTCATCTTCCTTCTCCAAACCTAATCTCTCAAACCCTAACCACTCTAACCTCTACTTAACTTCTTATAAGAGCTTTCTTGTGTGATTCAAGTTATATGAATAGGTTATCACCTATGCATATAAGTTAAAGATAGCATTTGATTAAGATTCTCTTTCAATATTTGATTCAATTTAAAGTTATATTCCACAAGCTGAGATGCATAAGTGGTGGGGACATCAACCAATATGCGACGTGTGGAAAGTGTAAGAAGAGGCCTAAAGCATCGAGGCCCATCATAACACTTCATGTGTCCATCATATGACCTATTCTGGAAAGGCGTGCACATGAGAAGAAAGCAAAGAAGAAAAGAAAGTTGACAAAATGACAAAAAATTGCTTTATGTCTAAAATTGCTCGAGCGAGTCTCATTCTCGCTTGAGCGAGATTGACTCTGTCCCTTGCTTGAGCGAGATCGACTCTCTCCCTTGCTTGAGCAAGATCGACAGAGAGACGATTGTCACTGACAATCTCGCCCGAGCGAGCCCCATTCTCACTCAAGCAAGATCGGGCCAACCCTTAGGCAGTTAGAAGAATTTTAGGCGAAAAGTTTTTTTTTTAACTTTTGTTTAGACTAGGACTTTCTATTTTCGAGTTTAGTCTTAGGTTAGGGTTTTATTTGCCTATATAAAGCCTTGTAAAGGCAATTTTAATTAGCTTTGATTAATTTATGAATGGTTTTGCTTTGAGTGAAATTCTAGAGAACTTGAGATGAGTTTTCATTGAGAGAGCGATTCTTAAAGAGTGATTCCTCTTCCCCGTGGGGTTTGGTGTGAAGCCAGTATCTTCCTTAGAGCGATTCGTCGGATTTTCCTATTTTTTCTATTTATCTTTTCTTATTGTCAGGTAATTTAATTTAGTTTTGTTTCTTCTATGACAAAATCAAAACATCTTTTCTTCTAATTGTTGTTGCTGGGAGTTTGTTTTCTAATTCCTAACTTTAATCTGTTGATTCCTTTGAATGATTTAGACCATTCAGGCCTTAGATTATTCAAACCCTAGCAAGAAGTCAGGAGACAACATCGAGATTGTCAATTGGTGCCCTCTACTACATCGAAAATTAAAGTCTACCATTGGACCCTAATTTTTAGATCAAGAAGGATTATAAGTTTACTTACGCTAAATAGGATTAATCGAATTGCCTTAGTGAGTTTGTTAAATATTTTGTGTTTTTGGAACGATTTAAATATTTCCACTACTCAATTAAATTTGAAAATTAATTTCCAATCGCATAATTAAAGTTTTAGCATTTGTCTTGCTTCTTAGGTTGATTATGATTTTATATTTCGTGTTTGCATTCTAGGTTGATTTTACACTTCATATAATTGTGTTGATTACCATTGGTTATCGATGAAATTAATGGGACTATCTGAGTTCTTACTAAGAGCCCCTTGCGCAAATGGACACCTGTATGGAAAACCGTATGGGACAGTTTCAAGATGTGTTGTACGAATTGTCCAATAGAACACCACCTAGGCGAACTTTGGATAGGAGGGTTAACATGGATCATAGAAGAGAAGTTAGTAGGACACCTCCTAGGACAGAGTTCAACTGCCGTGAGTCGGTGATTTGGATGAGAAGTTTCTCAAAACTGTTCAAATCGAGTCTCCAACTTATGATGGGAAGATGGACCCTAAAGTCTTCCTAGATTGTTTGTCGAACATGGAACACTATTTTGATTGGTATGATATGTTTGATGAGCGGAAAGTTAGATTGACGAAGATGAAACTTGTGGGCAAAGCGCAGCTTTTCTGGATTAATTTGGAACGTTGTCAAGAGATGATTAACCATGAACCCATTGACACGTGGAAGGAGATGAAAGATAAACTCCATGAGAAATTCTCCCCCGCATCATACACACGGCGTCTCCTAGACCAATGGCAAAATCTTCGCCAAGCGAGTATGCCGGTGACTAAACACATACTCTCTTCAAGTCACACTTTCTAGGTTTAGAATGGGTTTACATCCAAAATTGTAGGAGTTAATTCCCCATAATATTGAAACCTTGGAAGATTGTTACGAGATGGTTCTAGAGTTAGAGAGGTACATAGAAACACCGCCTAGTGGACGATACGGTTCCCACAATGCCGAGCTGAGGATAGATCCCACCGAGCTAGTGACTAATTTTAAAGGTCCACCTTCAAAGCTAGTAATTTCTCCCACTAATAAAGGGAAAGGGAAATTAGGTGAGAATTCTAAGCATGGATGTAATATCCCAAAAAATTGAGTGTTGAACTTTGACCTCGAGATCTGTGCCCGATTGATCGTAGATTTGACCAAGTGATGGTCAAACTTTGAATTCATGGAGTGATGAACCTACGTGGTGCATATGTGACCTGAGTGTAGTAAATGGTGTTAGTTTTGAGCTACATACACCTATCTCTGGTGTATGCGCTTAACACCGAAACCAAAGAGAGGATATGAGGATTAATAACTCTAGAACCCTTTTGTTTGGCTATTGAAGAGAGAGTTAAGAAGAGAGAGAGAGAAAGAGAAGGAGATTAGTTACCAAGGAGTTATTGTGGTTGGTTTGGAAGGAAGATTGAACATTAATGTCGAATTTCAACGCATGAGGCGTCGTTAAAGCAAAAGTTGAAGCCCTAACCATTCCAACCTAGATCTTGATCAATTTGAGATTTATTGAGGTAAGTTGTATTAGATTTCAATACCTAGAGAATTAATGAGTTAAATTCAGTCTAGCATAGTTAATATGATAGATTAAAGATTTAGAAAAGGAGAGAAAAAGAAAAGGAATGAGTTTTGGAAGAACAGCCCGAAAGGGGGCTGAATTTGGCCAAATCGATTAATCGAAATTGGGATTCAATTAATCGATTTTGGTCTGAAAGTTGAAAAGTCAAGGAAGCCCGATTTCGATTAATCGAATTGGATTTCGATTAATTGATTTGGAAGGTCGATTAATCGATTTGGAAATCGACTAATCGACTGGGTACCTCCAGTGGCTGAAAAAACATGACCTAGGGAAATCGACTAATCGAGTTGGGAAATCGATTAATCAATTTTGGATTTCGATTAATCGATTTGGAATTGACTAATCAATTTCGGACTTCGACTACTCAATTTGAGAATCGACTTTTCTATGCCAGGGATTTCGATTAATTGATTTGGGATCGATTAATCGATTTTGGATTTCGATTAATCGATTTTGGGAATCGATTAATCGATTTGGGTTTCGATTAATCGATTTTGGCAGATTCAATTGACTTTTGAATTGGACTTGGAGGTTCATGGAAGGTCTAGGACCTTCTCTATTGTAGCCTTAATGATGTGTTACATGTGTTGTAATGTACCATAGGTGGTACGTGTGAGAGGGAGCACAAGGAGCCGCGTGGGACCTTGATGCTTGGACCTTCAGAGAGTTGAGGTAGGGAACACCTTGAACATGTACCTTAATTATAAGAGCATGTATGTAGTGATATGTTTATCAGAATTGAAAATATTTTAACTATGAAAAGCTTTGTGAAAATGGGTGTGTATGTGACA
Organism: Chloranthus sessilifolius; assembly: GCA_021018995.1. Classification (NCBI taxonomy): domain Eukaryota; kingdom Viridiplantae; phylum Streptophyta; class Magnoliopsida; order Chloranthales; family Chloranthaceae; genus Chloranthus; species Chloranthus sessilifolius. The sequence continues at coordinate 16,464,286 of CM037587.1, read as the reverse complement.
CCAAGAATGTGATAAAGGCATCTGTGTGATGCGAGTAACTAAGATCAAGTAATATAATGAGAATGAGACATCCCCAGGGGATGAGAAAGTAATAAAGGCATCAGTATTATGCGAGTAAGTTACACATCCCAGGGATGTATATATGATTAAATAATTACTGTTAAGGCCTAACTGATATAAGATAGCACTTTACACTGTGAATAACTATATGTAAAGCACAAGTTATTTTTGTTGTTTGAGGTTTGTTTAGAATACCTCACCGACGTGGCGGGATACCCACGACTGACGCAGCAGGATATCCATGACCGGTACGACGGCCAAACCGTACACCAGTGCGGAGGTCTATCCGTACACAGTAAGCACATCCCAGGGATGTTGAGTGAGATTTAACCCCGCCGCCTAGTGAAAAAGGGGCTTGGGTAGTATTCCCAGGGAATACATTTTTACAACTGTCTATTTAGGCGACGATGGTGGATATTACATCGGGGCTCGATGTTATATTGCTCGGGGATTACTTAAGTTGAAGATTTAAGTTTTACTTTAGGTCTGTTCAGTGTCATTCATGATAAATCTACAGTAAAGTAAGACATGCAAATTATCAGTAAACTTGAATGCAAATCATCAGCTTTTAAACTGTTTTTCTAGCAAATGCATAGACATATCATGCTTGAATATCATGAAATATATGTGAGATTTTAATTTATATGTTCATTGTGTTTGTTCCCTATTGAGCTAGGATGTAGCTCACCCTTTAGACTATACGTCGCAGGTCCTTTGTTAGCAGCAGCTGAGGCTTCGGGAGACGTAGATCCGGGTGATTCGGATTACGTGCCTGGGGACGAGTTGGAGCCTCCTCCCGGGGACTTCTTCTAGGAGACTCCGCTGAGTACTTTGAGAGAGAGTTTTGTGAGCAGATTGTACGGCTTGGTATGTTAAGCCTTTATTTTTGTCAAACAATGTAATTAGATGGATAATTCTTTTGGGCGAACCATCTGGGGTGATCAGTTTATCACCGATGGTTCGGATCGGTTCTCCGTTCATGCAGTGGCATAAAAGTAGAACTGTCTTTTGTTAGTGCCAGATGGGCATGTTGCTTTTTCATTTTATGCAATTATTTACTTTATTTATTTATCATTGCTTGTTATACTAATATTCCGTGCATAGTTTTGGGGCACGATCTGGAGGATCGTGCTGATGGCACGAGTTTCGTGGTGCCAAAATCCAGGCTGTCACAGTTGGTATCAGAGCATTTTTTTTTAGAAATTCTGACAATCATTCTTTTGTCAGAGCATAGGGACTTCTGCTAATAAAAACTTTGTTTTCACGTGCAGACCGTTATGTCTTCTAAAGGAAGGGGCCGACCCAGGGGCAGCCATAGTAGAAGCTTGCATAGTAGAGATGATTTTATCTCGGAAGCGAATAGAGAGCCTATAGGGCATGGAGGGGCTTCTAGCAGTGGTGGCCAAGGGAGCCAAGATCAAAGAGAGAATCAAGATCGAGATCGTCAGGATCAAGATCAAAGAGAACAAGAGAGGGTTAGAGAACGAAACGAGGATAGAGAGGAGCGTCAGAGGATTATGCACACCATGGGGACCATGGCAGCTGCTATGGCTCAACAGGCAGCATCTTTGGCAGCTCATACTTTCCACGAGCAGCATCAGCCACCGACACCTCCAGTGGCTCCGACACCGCCAGTGTCTTCTGCTTTTACAGAGGTTAGGAGGATGAGGCATCCTAGCTTTTCAGGACAAACCGATTCTATGGCAGCTGAAAACTAGTTAAGTGAGATGGAGAAGGTTTTTAGTGTACTCACTTGTACAGAGGACGAGAGCGTCCGTTGGGCAGCCTACATGTTAGACAGGGAGGCTAGGCCTTGGTGGAGTCCGTTTCTAGGACTAGGGCTCAGGAGACCCCAGACATGCCTTGGACATGGGACGAGTTCGTCGAGGAATTTAACAAACAGTACTTCCCGGAAGTGGTGAGGAACCAGATGGAAGTTCAATTTTTACAGTTAGTACAAGGGAAGATGACTGTGAGAGAATACGGAGTGGAGTTCATGCGACTCGCTCGCTTTGCGCCCGACTACGTCATCCCAGAGATGATGAAAGCAAAGAGGTTTCAGCAAGGTTTGAAGTCGGACGTGAGGGGAAGAGTAGCACAATTCCAACTGAGGACCTATGGGAAGGTCATGAGCAAAGCGCTCGTAGTGGAGGAAGAGAATAATAATAAATACCGCCAGAGAGAGCAACAAGGAAGGTGGAATACGGACCAAAGCAGAACGGGGAATTATGAACTGGTTAACGAAAAGCCAAGATTCATACCAAACAATCAGAAACCATCGTTCCAAGGAGGCTATGGAAGACCGGCGCAGCAGAACAACCAACAGAAATTCCCATTGCTTGCATCGGGGAGGCCGATAAGATACTAGAGCCCTGCTATTACTACCGGAGCTACAGTTACACAAGGGTTCTCACGAGCAGCTTCTTCCACGCCACGTGAGACTTGTGCCAAGTGTGGCAAGTCTCATAGAACAGCTGACTGTAGGCAAGGTGGGCCACTTGATCAAGGAGTGCCCCTAGATAAACAAATGGAAGACGGCTTCAGCTCCTGTGTCACGACCTATACAAGCGAGGAAGCCGATCGTCTAAGGAAGAGCCTACGCAGTCACAGCTCAAGAGGCCCAGAATACAAACAATGTCATTCAAGGTGAGCTACCTTTTAAATAAAGAATTTCAATTCTTGAAATTTTTAGATAGAGAAGGTGCATCCATATAGAAAATATAAGAAAAAACTTGCATGTGATAAATTCTAGTATGATGATAAACATGATATATATGTATACGTATGATTAGGTACATTATAATTTTATAAGAAGGTAAGCAACGTAACATACGAAGCTTGAGTGTTGATAGACCCGGGGTCTACCCACTCATTTGTTACCCCTCACTTCACAAAGAGGATGAAAGTTGACCCAGAGGAGTTAGACTTCGTTTTAACTGTGACTGTTCCTACTGGGAAATCGGTTGATACCAAAAAGGGTTGCAATTCCGTGATCATGAGGGTCATGGATGGAGATGTCTTTGAGCTTTCGGCGAACCTAATTCTGTTAGACATGCAAGGATTCGATGTGATCCTTGGCATGGATTGGTTATCGATTCACTGTGCGACGGTAGACTGCAAAAATAAGGTCGTCATCTTCAGACCCAACATGAGGAGATCATTTAGATTTCGAGGAGAGAGGTTGACACACCTACCACTTATCTCGACAGTCAGGGCCGAGTGATTGATCAGAAAAGGGTGTAGTGGATACTTGGTATTTTTGAAGGAGCATAAAGAGGAGAAGAATGTTATCTCTGAGATAGCAGTTGTGCGAGACTTCACCGATGTGTTTTCGGAGGAGTTACCCGGATTATCTCCAGAGAGAGAAGTAGAATTTGCCATCAACTTAGGACCAGGAACGGAGCCTGTTTCTAAAGCACCATACAGAATGGCTCCTGCTAAGTTGAAGGAGTTGAAAGAACAGTTACAAGAATTAATGGACAAGGGATTTGTTAGACCGAGCGTGTCTCCATGGGGAGCACCGGTCTTGTTTGTGAAGAAGAAAGATGGGTCAATGCGTCTGTACATCAACTATCGACAATTGAACAAACTTACCATCAAGAATCGATACCCTTTGCCTAGGATAGATGACTTGTTTGATCAACTGCAAGGAGCGAAGTATTTCTCTAAGATCGATCTGAGATCGGGATACCGTTAGTTGAGAGTCAAGGCAGAGGATATTCAGAAGACTGCATTCAAGACTCGATACGGACACTATGAGTTCCTAGTGATGTCGTTTGGGTTGACAAATGCCTCGGCGTCATTCATGGATCTGATGAATAGGGTGTTTAAATCACCCCTAGACTCTTGTGTCGTAGTGTTTGTTGACGACATCCTGATCTATTCGAAATCAGAGGAAGAGCACGAGAAGCACTTGAGAATGGCCCTACAGACTCTACGTGAACACCAGTTATGCGTCAAGCTCAGCAAGTGCGAGTTTTGGTTATAAGAAGTTAGCTTTTTGGGACACGTTGTCTCAAAGCATGGTGTCACTGTAGATCCAGCAAAGATTGAAGCAGTGATGAATTGGGAGCAACCAAAGACCGTGACCGACATCCATAGTTTCCTTGGACTGGCGGGTTACTATCGACGTTTCGTTGAGGGTTTTTCAAAGATATCAGGACCACTCACGAGACTTACATGAAAAGATGCAAGGTTTGAATGGAGTGAGGCATGCGAGAAGAGTTTTCAAGAACTCAAGAAGAGACTCACTTCAGCTCCAGTGTTAGCTATTCCTTCAGGCAGTGGAGGGTTTGCAGTGTATAGCGATGCTTCGTATACTGGTTTGGGTTGTGTGCTTAATCAACACAAAAAGGTGATAGCGTATGGGTCGAGATAGTTGAAAGAGCATGAGAAGAATTATTCGACACATGACCTGGAATTAGCAACGGTCATTTTTGCGCTTAAGATTTGGAGACATTATTTGTACGGTGAGACTTTTGATATTTTCACCGATCATAAGAGCCTTAGATATCTGTTTACACAGAAGAAACTAAATATGAGGCAGCGCAGATGGATGGAGTTTCTCAAAGACTATGATTGTTCCATACAGTACCATCCAGGCAAGGCTAATGTAGTGGCCGATGCCTTGAGTTGGAAGAGTTCAGCTCAGTTGGCTAGTTTAATTTTGGGTATGCATAGATGGAAATTGTTCGAAGATCTGTCACTATATGATGCAAACATTGAGTCACAAGCTACAAGAGCCTTCTTGGCTAATATCTCAATGAGACTGACGATATTTGAGCATATCCATGAACTACAGATGAAAGACCCGACGCTAACTAAGATTCGTCAAGATGTAACTGAAGGCATTGGATCTGAGTTTTCAATCAAGGAGGATGGTTCCTTATTGGTCAAGGTCCGTCTTTGCATTCCGGACAATGCCGATCTGCGGCGAACAATTCTGGATGAATCACACAAATCAAACTATGCTATCCACCCGGAAGCACAAAGATGTACCAAGATTTGAAAAAGAATTACTGGTGGAGAGGCTTGAAACAAGATGTGGCAGAGTACGTGTCCCGGTGTTTGACATGCCAACAAGTGAAGATCGATCATAGACACCCCACATGCCTGTTGCAGCCTCTACCTATACCGGAATGGAAGTGGGAATCGATCTCTAGGGACTTCATCGTTGGGCTACCGCTTACTGCAAAGAAGTACAATGCCATTTGGGTAGTGGTTGATCGATTGACCAAGTCAACGCACTTCTTGCCTTACAACACGATGTACACTGTGAAAAGACTGGCAGAGCTGTATATGAAGGAAATTGTCCGTTTGCATGGGATTCCGAGTAGCATTGTTTCAGACCGTGACCCATTGTATACATCAAAGTTTTAGAAGAAATTTTAAGAAGGAATGGGAACGCGACTAGATTTCAGTACGGCATTCCATCCACAAACTGACGGATAAACTGAGAGGGTCAATCAGATCATTAAGGACATGCTTAGAGCATGTATGTTAGATTTACAAGGATCATGGGATCAGCACCTACCCTTGATTGAGTTCGCATATAATAACAGTTTTCAGACGAGCATTGGGATGGCACCATATGAAGCTCTTTATGGACGGCGATGTAGATCGCCCATCAATTGGGAAGAAACCGAGGAGAAATTTGTTTTGAGACTCGAGATACTTGAAGATAATGCCACCTATGTTCGTATGATAAGGGCAAAACTCAAAGCGGCTCAGAGCAGATAGAAAAGCTACGTTGATATCAAGCAGACGAGTGTAGACTTCAAGGTGGGTGAACACGTGTTCGTGAAAGTGTCACCTATGAAGGGGGTAATGAGGTTTGGAAAGAGAGGAAAGCTAAGTCCCCGCAATCTTGGACCGTTTGAAATTTTGGGTCGAGTAGGGGAAGTTGCTTACCGCATTGGATTGCCACCATTATTCGATCAGATACACAATGTGTTCCATGTATCGATGCTCAGGAAATATCTCAATGGCCCTGATCGCGTGTTGAGTGGCCAATCATTTGAGATGCATGAGGATACGACCATGATTGAAGAGCCGGTGGAGATTTTGGATCGAAAGGAACAAGTGTTGAGGACAAAGGTGATTCCACTAGTACTTGTTCGATGGAAGTATCATTCGGCCAAAGAAGCTACATGGGAACGAGAGGCCGACGTGAAAGAACAGTATCTGAGCTTATTTGCGACAGCCTGAGAGTCAAAATTGTATCACCGCAAGCATCTTTGTGGATTTAAACCATACTTGTAATCCAATGTCGATCTTTTGATCAACATTGCAATAAAAACAATTTTTAATACGCACAATGTTCCTAATACAAAGTCGAATGCGTACTTAGAATTCGATATAGCCATGACATGGTCGTGATGATGTGTTTTGTAGAACCAATGACCAACTGGTCATGTTTTACCAAGGAGCCAAAAGAAACAGAAAAGTTTAAAATTTTGAAGAATCTGATCAAAACCGATTAATCGATTTGGGAATTCAATTAATTGATTTTGGTCGATTAGTCGACTGGCATGTGCCAGTGAGTGGAAAAATTAATGAGGATTCAGGAAATGAAAGAAGTGAAATTTCGATTAATCAATTTGGGTTTCGATTAATCGATTATGGATTTCGATTAATCGATCAGGAGATTCGATTAATCGAGTAACTTAAGAAATTTTGAAAAACTTGAAGAATTTTTACGATTTCGATTAATCGAAGAAACATTCGATTAATCGAACTGGAGGCTCGACTAATCGAGTCACTTGAGAATTTTGGGAAAATTTTGAAGGACCTTACGATTTCGATTAATCGAAGTGAAATTCGATTAATCAATTTTGGGATTTCGATTAATCGACTTGGGGTTTCGATTAATCGACTGGCTCACACCAATGAGCTCGAAAACTTAAAAATTTAAAGGACTACGATTTCGATTAATCGAAATAATTTTGATTAATCGATTTTGAGTTTCGATTAATCGATTTTGGAAATTGATTAATCGATTTCGCGCGGCTGAACCTAGTTTTGAAACTCGATTAATCGATTTTGGAAATCGATTAATCGAACCGGGAACTATATATATAAATAGAAGGGGGTTTCTCCCCATTTGAAACTTTTGGGGTTTGGTTCTTGTGCGCCTTTTCTCTTTCTTCCTTCAACCATTCGAGCACCTAGGGTTTTGCGATTTCGAATCGAAATCGTTGCATTCGGATCGAATACCAAAGGTAAACCCTAGATTTTTACCTTCTTTTCCATTTCGAACCGTTAAACCCTAGTTTTTTCTTGATTTTTCACCTAAGATGCCGCCTAAAACATGTTTGTCTTCGAAGAAGGCAACGTCTAAACTCCCGGTCCGGCGTAAGAACGCCGCACCACCACCACCTACCCCATCACCGGTGAGGACTCTGTCACCGTCGGCATCAGATGCCACTTCCGGTTCGATGAGCGCATCTTCACACGAGTTTTCACCAATGCCACCACCACCCATCAATGTACTACAACCCAACGAATGATGGGCGGCTAAGACTTTTGAAAGCGAGTACATTATCGATGAAACGCTGTTTACAAACCCCGATGTATCGGGCGAGACCCAATGGGCTGGAAATTACCTTGTAAAGGCCGATCTCGGTAACATTTTGAAACCAATCCGTGGGTCCTACTACCCTAGATTGGTCCGACTATTTTACCAAGGGCTGACGGAGGGACCTAATGACGACATAGTCATGACCAAGATTGTGACTACACCTTCACTCGTCGCCACATTCATGAGGTCCTAGAGTGCTATTTGGACTTTGTACCTGTAATATCCTGAAAAATCATGTTAAACAGTGACCTCGGGATTCGTGCCCGACTGGTCATAGGTTTGACCAAATAGGAGTTAAATAGTTGGCATAGGGTGCGATGAACGGATGAGATGTGAGAATTCGAGTGAATATGGGGAGTGTGATGAAAATCTGGAGTCACATACACCTGTTCTGGTGTATGTGCTCAACACACGGGTTGAATGAGAAATAAAAGGGTTTAATAGCCCTAGTTCTTTTGTTTGGTTGTTGAGAGAGAGTAAAGAAGAGAGAGAGAGAGAGAGGGAGAACATAGTTAATGCAAGGAGTAATGGTGGGTGTTTGGAAGGGGGATTCAAGCATTTAAAGGGCCGATTCGACACGAGGGATCCGCTAGAAGCATAGCTGGAATCCTAGCCTTTCCAACCACTTGACCTAATCAATTGGAGATTGATTAAAGGTAAAATTCTTGCAAATTAAATGCATAGATTGAAGGGTTTAATCATAGTTAGAAATAGCTAAGATCATAGGATAATGGCTTAGAAAAGAAAGAAAAATCATTTGGAAAAAGATTGGGAAGAACGGTCAAAAGGGGGCTGAATCTGACCATTTCGAATAATCGAAAGTGAGATTCGATTAATCGATTTTATCCAAGAAGTTGAAAAGTGAAAAGACACGATTTCGATTAATCAATTTTGATTTTCGATTAATCGATTTTGGTATCGATTAACCGACTGGGAAGCTCCAGTGAACTCCAGTGGAGGGAAGAAAAAGACTTGGAGAAATCAACTAATCGAAATAGAATTTCGATTAATCGATTTGGGATCGATTAATCGATTTTGGGAATTAGATTACTCGAATTGAGAATCGAATGGATAGAGTGGAGAATTTTGATTAATCGAATTGGGATTCGATTAATCGAATGAGAATCTCGATTAATCGATTTGAGAATCGAATAATCGATTTTGAACTTCGATTAATCGATTTTGGAAATCGATTAATCGAATCAGATTCGATTAATCGATTTTGGAGTTCGATTAATCGAATGTGACAGTTTTTGTTAACTTTTGAGTTTGACTTTAAGATTCTTGGAGGGTCTTGGACCTTCTTTGTTACATCTTTAGTGATGTATTTCATATGTTATGTGGTACCATAGGTGGTACGTGTGAGCTTGGGCACAAGGAGCCACGTGGGACCTTGATGCATGATCAAATAGAGACTTGAGGTAGGGAACACCTTGAACATGTACTTTATTTTGTAAGAGCATGTATGTAGTGATATAGAATTCAATTCAAACTATTTTTGTTTCTTAAGAGTTTGTGAAAAGTGTGCGTGTGTGACATCTAAAAGAGTAATCATAATGAGCCATCCCCAGGGGATGAGGAAGTAAAGAAATAAGAGCATCAGGTGTGATGCAAGTGAATGGATACATCCCAGGGATGTATCCAAGATTGAATTATGTCTGATAAGGCCTAACTGATATAAGATAGCACACTTACACGGTGAATAACTATATGTAAAGCATCTGACATTTTTGTTATTTGAGGTTTGATAGGGTACCCCACCGACGTGGCGGGATACCCACGACTGACGCGGCAGGATATCCGTGACCGATACGGCGGCGAAACCGTAGGCCAGTGCGGAGGCTTATCCGTACACAGTAAGCACACCCCAGGGGTGTTGAGTTGAGATAAGTGAAACCCCGCCACCGATCCCCAGGGGAAAGGGGCTTGGGTACTAATTGTATTCCCAGGGAATACGTTTAAAACTGTCTATATAGATGATGATGATGGGTATCTCATCGGGGCTCGATGCTATATTGCTCGGGGATTACTTAAGTTGAAAGGTTAAGTTTTGCTTTAGGCCTATTCAGCGTCATTCATGAATAATCAAAAGACATGAGTAAACTACCAGTAAAATATGATTCTTTTCAACTGTTTTTCATCAGTGATTGCATAGACACATCATGCATGGCATATCATAGAATATATGTGAGTTGTAATTTATATGTTCAATTATGTTATGTTCCCTATTGAGCTAGGATGTAGCTCACCCTTTAGACTACACGTCGCAGGTCCACTATTAGCAGCTGCCGAGGCTTCAGGGGACGTTGACCCTAGTGAGTCAGACCCGGCTCCCGGAGACGAGTTGGAGCCACCTCCTGAGAACTTCTTCTAGAGGACTCCGTTGTGCGGCTTTGAGAGTTTTTGTGAGATTATTGGTACGGCTTGGTATGTCAAGCCTTGTTTTTGGTTAAAACAATGTAATTAAAGTTTGGGATTATTCTTTTGGGCGAACCATCTGTGATGATTAGCTATCATCGATGGTTCGGATCGGTTCTCCATTCATGCAGAGGCATGAAGGTAGAACTGTCTTTTGAGAAATAGTTAAATGATAATTAAATTCTGCAGCTTTATTTATTATTTTAGTTCAGTTCATTGCATGATATACCAATGTTCCGTGCATAGCTAAGGGGCACGGTCAAGATGATCGTGCTGATGGCACGGGTTTTGAGGTGCCGAAATCTGGGCTGTCACAGTTGGTATCAGAGCTTTAGCGTTAAGTCTTCTAAGGACGCTGTGGCAGTAGGGCTTAAGCATTTTGGTCTTAGCTTAGAACTTGTTGGGAACCAAGACTATTGCAGTAGATTCTGTTAGGGTATACGAGATCCAATCAGGTCTCTATCACAGTGGGTGGAAACGTTAGGCTTTAGGTTCTTGAAGTCTCAAGTTGTGGCAGTAGGTTCTGTTTAGAACATGGGCTATGGATTTTCAATGATCGCTTGTCATGGGAATTTTGGGTGATTCTGATGAATAGTGATAAAAGTATGGCTAGTGGATGAAGCGAAGTGTAGTTTTGTTGGAGCTTAGGGCTGTGGTGACCACAATCATTATTAATTGGAACCCTGTTTCATTTTGACAGATCACAATGGCACCACATAAAAGAGCAAGAAATGGACGCACCAAAGAAGATGAGCAGAATAGACAATTGCTTAAGACTATGATCAGCACAATGGCTCAGCTGACTTCATTACTCACGACAAGGTTGAGAGAGACGACTCACATCTCTCCATTAACACAGATTGAGTCATGCTCAAGGTGTGGAAAACGACATAAGACATCGGACTGTAGGAGAGGCATGAGAGGGTGTTTCAAGTGTGGACGAATAGGACACCTCATAAAACATTGTCCAGCACTGGGGAAGGGAGCGACGACATCTACATCGAGTGATATCTGCGCGCATTGTGGGAAGCACCATAAAACAGTAGAGTGTCGGTTAGTTTTGCGCACATGTTTTAAGTGTGGTGAGAAAGGGCACCGGATCAAGGATTGTCCAGTGAGACATCAAAGGCGGGTAGCATCGACGTCTACTTCCGAGCTGATCCTCCCTACGACTCAAGGTCCTACAAGTAAAACATCGATGCATGATGCCCAGATGGCACATGAAGTTTCCCAAGATATAGACTTACTATCGATTGTCGAGATTTTTCTCAAATTTTTAGATGATGAATATCCTTAGAAATTGTGGTTGCTTTGACACATAAGGAATATCACGACACCGTCGTATGTGCATTCGATTAAATCACCTCCATGACATAAACGAATTTCAATTTCAAAAGATTAACTAAGTAGGTGACAAATATAAGGACGAGACTGGAATAAATCTTCACAGTTAGGGTGAAATTACTTATGGATAGATTGTTCATGATTTGAAGTTGAGTTGACATTATGAGTAATGAAATTGAATTAACAGACTTAATCCTAGTATTCTTCGTCCTGACTGATGAGTCATTATTATAGTGTATTTAAATACATTCCTTTCAAACTTTAGTTCGGTTGTTAGCCGATGTACTTTACTCTAGAAGTTTTCTCGAGAATTGGAAGAATTTAGGACAATCAGGTAGGTAATTGACAGAGGATAGGAAGAATTTAAATTTAGGATATCATGGGAGAGCATAACTACAAAGAGATTACTGCTTTTTCATAAGCCATGATGAATGACTATAGATTTTCAAGGACTATATGGAGATTTAGTTAGTATAGGGAGTGTGTTGAGAGTAGTACACATGAAGAGTCTAATAATTATGCCTAAGTAGTTATGTACGACCCCAATCCTGGTGCACCTAAATGGTAAGAACTTGAGAGCAATCATTGGTAATCATCTCCTTGAAATGAAAGCCAAGATGTGTCACACTTTTGCCCTTCCTGTACGATCGGAAGGATATTAGCGTATCGTAAAATTGGGTAAGGGCATAAAGTTTGAAGATTTCAAGATCGTTGCGGTAGGTTATAGAAGTGCTCACGTTGACTATGGCTTTATCTCATTTTGGTGATGGCTTTATCTCATGTTGGTCATGGCTTTATCTCATTTTGCTGATGGCTTTACCTTATTTGGTGATGGCTTTATCTCATTTTGCTGATGGCTTTACCTCATGTTGATGATGGCTTTATCTCATCTTGGTGATGGCTTTATCTCACTTTGATAATTTCTTTTACCGTCGTTCTTTATCAGACCGTGAGTGACTGTGAACTCTTGTTCCTAGACCGGTGAGACCTATTTCGAGTCATGAGTTAAACCGTTGTGGGTTGACGATCTTATAGATAGTATATGTTGTAGTTGGTTGTTATAGAATATAGTTAGTAGTAATTATCCTATTGGAAAAATCGGCGGTGCGCCAAACTTGTTAGATATGGATCTTTCATGTTGGGTGATGAATAGTGCGGTAGAAGGCATTAGTTCAGCGTTCTCACTCAAGAAAATTGTTCCTTATTGTTAAAGAGCTGTTTGTATTCCAGATGACGATGATCTGTGGCAAACTATACTTGCCGTGGTTCATAAGTCAACTTATGCAATCCACCCTGGTAACACCAAAATGTACCAAGACTTGAAAAAGAACTATTAGTGGAGAGGTTTGAAGCAAGACGTGGCCGAATACGTGTCACGGTGTTTGACCTGTCAGCAAGTGAAGATTGACCATAGGCATCCTGCTGGGCTATTCAGCCTTTACCAATATCAGAATGAAAATGGGAATCGATCTCGATGGATTTCATTGTTGGATTACTACGTACCGCCAAGAGATACAATGCCATTTGGGTAGTGGTCGATCGATTGACCAAGACAGCGCACTTCTTGCCTTACAACACAATGTACACGGCGGGAAGACTGGCAGAACTATATATGAAGGAGATTGTCCGTTTGCATGGGATTCCGAGTAGCATTGTTTCGGACCGTGGCCCATTGTATACATCAAAGTTCTGGAAGAAATTTCAAGAAGGAATGGGAACGCGACTGGATTTCAGTACGGCATTCCATCCGCAAACTGATGGACAGACTGAAAGGGGTCAATCAGATTATCGAGAACATGCTTAGGGCATGTATGTTAGAGCTACAAGGATCATGGGATCAGCACCTACCTTTGATGGAGTTTGCATATAACAACAGTTTTCAGACAAGCATTGGGATGGCACCCTACGAAGCACTCTACGGACGGCGATGTAGATCGCCCATTAATTGGGAAGAAATTGTGAGAAATTTATTTTGGGACCCGAAATACTTGAAGATAATGCCGCCTATGTTCGTATGATAAGGGCAAAACTTAAAACGGCACAAAGCAGACAGAAAAGCTACGCCGATATCAAGAGGACGAGCGTAGACTACAAGGTGGGTGAACACATGTTTGTGAAAGTATCACCTATGAAAGGGGTGATGAGATTTGGAAAGAGAGGGAAGCTAAGTCCCCGCTACCTTGGACCATTTGAGGTTTTGGGACGAGTAGGGGAAGTTGCTTACCGCATTGGATTGCCACCGTTGATTGATTTAGTACACAATGTCTTCCACGTATCAATGCTTAGAAAGTACATTAACGACCCTGACCATGTGTTGAGCGGTCAAGAGTTTGAGATGCATGAGGACATGACCATGATCGAAGAGCCGGTGGAGATTTTGGATCGAAAGAAACAAGTACTGCGAACGAAAGTGATTCTAGTCGTACTTATCAGATGGAACCATCATACGGCTGAGGAAGCTACATGGGAAAGAGAGGCCGATGTGAAGGAACAATATCCAGCCTTGTTTCCAACCACTTGAGAATCAATTGTACCCCCGCAAGTGTGTTTGTGGATTTTGACAAAACTTGTAATCCAATGAAATTTTTGATCAAAGTATGACGAAGAAAAAAAAAAAAAATTATATACACACATGACCATGATGATGTGTTTTGTAGAACCAAGGATCACTTGATATCATAAATTACCAAGACAAATCAAATAGACAGAGAAATTTGAAAACCAACAGAATTTGATCAAAATCGATTAATCGATTTTCAAATCGATTAATCGATTTGGAAATTCAATTAATCGATTTTGTTCGATTAGTCGACTGGCATGCGCTAGTGACTGGGAACTTGAATAAGGATTAGAAAAATGACAGAGTGAAATTTCGATTAATCGATATTGGTTTCGATCAATCGATTTAGGTTTTCGATTAATCGAACAAATTGAGAATTTGAGAAGAACTTAAAGGGATTTTATGAAATTTCGATTAATCGAGGAGGAATGCGATTAATCGAACTGGACGTTCGATTAATCGATAAATTAGAAAGTTTGAAGTATAAGAAACGATTTCGATTAATCGATGTAGAATTCGATTAATCGATTTGAGATCTCGATTAATCGAATCGTAGTTCGACTAATCGAGTAACTTAAAGGATCCTGAAAATTTTGGAAGGGACTACACGATTTCGATTAATCGAAGTGAATTTCGATTAATCGATTTTGGAATTTCGATTAATCGATGGCTCGCGCCAGTGAGCTCTAAAACTTGAAACTTTTAACGGATACGATTTCGATTAATCGAAGTGGTTTCGATTAATCGATTTTGAGTTTCGACTAATCGATTTTGGAAATCGATTAATCGATTTCGCGCTGTTTAACATAGTTTTGAATCTCGATTAATCGACTTTGGATTTCGATTAATCGAATTTAAGCCTATATATATAATTTGGGGATTTTGCTCCCCATTCGAAACCATTTGAGCTTTTGTGTTTTGGGCGTCTTTTCTCCCTCTTCTCCAATCGGTCAAGACAGCTAGGGTTTTGGGGCATTTCGAATCGATCTCGGACCGTGATCACCTATTTTGGATCGAAACTCTATGGTAAACCCTAGATTTGTGCTTTTTCTTTCTATTTGAGCTATAAATACCCTAGTTTAAGCATAATTTCCTAAAATGCCACCCAAGACTAGGTTATCTTCGGCAAAGGCGACCTCTAAACTCCCGGTTCGGCGTAAGAACGCCGCACCGCCACCACCTACCCCTTCACCGGTGAGGACTCCATCGCCGTCGGCATCGGAGACCACCTCCGGTTCGACAAGCGCGTCTACGCGCGAGTCTTCACGCGAGTCCACACCCATGCCGCCACCACCCACCAATGTCGAGCAACCCAATGAGTGGTGGGCGGCCAAGACCTTCGAGATCGAGTACATCATCGATCAAACCCTATTCACCAACCCCGATGTACCGGGCGAGACCCAATGGGCTCGTAATTACCTACGAAATGCCGGTCTCGGCAACCTTATGAAACCAATCCGGTGTTCCTACTACCCTAGATTGGTTGGATTGTTTTACCAAGGGCTAACGGACGGCCCTACCGACGATATCATTTTGACCAAGATTGAGGGTCAGGAATACACGATCACCCGTCACCACATACACGAGGTACTAGAGTGTTACCTCGATTTCACACCAGAGACCACCCTCTTCCCACCCTTTGAAGAGGAAGTTAGAGTTGAAGAGATCATGACCCGCATGACAAACGGGAAAAAGGGGTCAGGATCCTCCATCAAGAGGGTCGACCTTCCCCACTATATGTGGATGCTTGATTCTATAATCAAGTGCAACCTATACCCAATGTGGCACGACACAGAGCGCGTAGAAAAAGTGCAACAGGCACTTTATGCGGCCTTTTGTGGCCGATGGTTTGATGCTACCATGATCGTCCTAGAGGGGATGAGGTACATCAAAGGGAAATTGATGAAGGGCAACTTGAGGCCCAAGGAGAGGATGCCGTATGCTCAGCTCATATCGAGTATCTTGGAGTGCTACTCCAACGCTCCCGAGTATATGGTGTCGCCCCACGAGGTGAGGGCAACAGACTGAGTGAAGACATTTTCGAAGTCTTCATGGAGCCGTAGCTACAACTTGTTGAAGCGGACCCTACTGGCTCCGGGTCCAGTTTCAGAAGCACCAGCAGCAGCAGTAGCACCACCACCACCACATCAGGACCCACCCGTGGGTGAGGCGCACCCGGCTGAGCCTTCAGCGGAGGGGGCACCCTCTCACACCGCCGCTTCACCGACACCGCCAGCCCATTCCGCACCAGCTACACCCACATCATCATCCTAGGCACCACTCCACTCACTCACCAGTCGAGGAGGTGTTGGCACGTATGGAGGCCAACAATGAGCGGATGAACCGGAGGATGGACTTCCTTATGTTCCATACCCTTCGCTACATCTACCCGTTGGACTACCAGCGGTACCTCGCCCAGGAGGAGGAGTGGACCGCGGGACGGACCACCTTCCATAGGGGTCCCGTCTTCCATCCGACCACCGCGGCTACCGGCGCTGTTACTTCTACTTCTACGCACGATTCCGCCGACCAAGGCGCCACTGATCCACGGCCCGCTACCTCCGACCACCCGGCCAGCTCTTGAGACCCGCCTAATAGCTCCGCCCGGAGGTTGTATATGAACAAATTTTGTTTGTACTGTGGTTACCGATAATGTACAAATTTTGTAAACTTTCTATTAGTGAATATAACAATTTTGACAATTTTCTCGTGCAATTATCTTTTTATGCTATATATACTATGTTGTGTAAATTCACTGGGCCACCTCACCTGAGAGTGTGGGGGGGGAGACCCAGACCTACGCACCTTTGGGTTATTTTCGAGGAAAAAAATTTCGAAGGAGGGGAGGATGTAATATCCCAAAAAATCACGTTAAACAGTGACCTCGGGATCCGTGCCCGACTGGTCATAGGTTTGACCAAATAGGAGTTAAATAGTTGGCATAGGGTGCGATGAACGGATGAGATGTGAGAATTCGAGTGAATATGGGGAGTGTGATGAAAATCTGGAGTCACATACACCTGTTCTGGTGTATGTGCTCAACACACGGGTTGAATGAGAAATAAAAGGGTTTAATAGCCCTAGTTCTTTTGTTTGGTTGTTGAGAGAGAGTAAAGAAGAGAGAGAGAGAGAGAGGGAGAACATAGTTAATGCAAGGAGTAATGGTGGGTGTTTGGAAGGGGGATTCAAGCATTTAAAAGGCCGATTCGACACGAGGGATCCGCTAGAAGCAAAGCTGAAACCCTAGCCTTTCCAACCACTTGACCTAATCAATTGGAGATTGATTGAAGGTAAAATTCTTGCAAATTAAATGTATAGATTGAAGGGTTTAATCGTAGTTAGAAATAGCTAAGATCATAGGATAATGGCTTAGAAAAGAAAAAAAAAATCATTTGGAAAAAGATTGGGAAGAACAGCCAAAAGGGGGTTGAATCTAACCATTTCGATTAATCGATTTTAGCCAAAAAGTTGAAAAGTCAAAAGACACGATTTCGATTAATCGAACTGAGTTTCGATTAATCGATTTTGATTTTCGATTAATCGATTTTGGTATCGATTAATCGACTGGGAACCTCCAGTGAACTCCAGTGGAGGGAAGAAATGGACTTGGAGAAATCGACTAATCGAAATGGAATTTTGATTAATCGATTTATAATTTCGATTAATCGATTTGGGATCGATTAATCGATTTTGGGAATTAGATTACTCGAATTGAGAATCGAATGGATAGAGTGGAGAATTTCGATTAATCGAATGGGAATCTCGATTAATCGATTTGAGAATCGATTAATCGATTTTGAACTTCGATTAATCGATTTTGGAGTTCGATTAATCGAATGTGAAAGTTTTTGTTGACTTTTGAGTTTGACTTTAAGATTCTTGGAGGGTCTTGGACCTTCTTTGTTACATCTTTAGTGATGTATTTCATATGTTATGTAGTACCATAGGTGGTACGTGTGAGCTTGGGCACAAGGAGCCACGTGGGACCTTGATGCATGATCAAACAGAGACTTGAGGTAGGGAACACCCTGAACATGTACTTTATTTTGCAAGAGTATGTATGTAGTGATATAGAATTCAATTCAAACTATTTTTGTTTCTTAAGAGTTTGTGAAAAGTGTGCGTGTGTGACATCTAAAAGAGTAATCATAATGAGCCATCCCCAGGGGATGAGAAAGTAAAGAAATAAGAGCATCAGGTGTGATGCAAGTGAATGGATACATCCCAGGGATGTATCCAAGATTGAATATATACGATAAGGCCTAAGCGATATAAGATAGCACACTTACGGTGAATAACTATATGTAAAGCACGATATTTTTGTTATTTGAGGTTTGATAGGGTACCCCAGGCGTGGCGGGATACCCACGACACCGGCGGGATATCCGTGACCGTCTGGCGAAACCGTAGGCGGTCTGAGAGGCTTATCCGTACCTATGCACACCCGGGGTGTTGAGTTGAGATAAGTGAAACCGCCACGATCCCGGGGAAAGGGGCTTGGGTACTAATTGTATTCGAGGAATACGTTTAAGCTATATCTATATAGATGACGATGATGGGTATCTCATCGGGGCTCGATGCTATATTGCTCGGGGATTACTTAAGTTGAAAGATTAAGTTTTTCTTTAGGCCTATTCAGCGTCATTCATGAATAATCAAAAGACATGAGTAAACTACTAGTAAAATATGATTCTTTTCAACTGTTTTTCATCAGTGATTACATAGACACATCATGCATGGCATATCATGGGATATATGTGAGTTGTAATTTATATGTTCAATTGTGTTCTGTTCCCTATTGAGCTAGAATGTAGCTCACCCTTTAGACTACACGTCGTAGGTCAAATATTAGCAGCTGCCGAGGCTTCAGGGGACGTTGACCCTGGTGAGTCAGACCCGACTCCCGAAGACGAGTTGGAGCCACCTCCTGAGGACTTCTTCTAGAGGACTCCGTTGTGCGGCTTTGAGAGTTTTTGTGAGATTATTGGTACGGGTTGGTATGTCAAGCTTTATTTTTGGTTAAAACAATGTAATTAAAGTTTGGGATTATTCTTTTGGGCAAACCATCTGTGATGATTAGCTATCATCGATGGTTCGGATCGGTTCTCCATTCATGCAGAGGCATGAAGGTAGAACTGTCTTTTGAGAAATAGTTAAATGATAATTAAATTCCGCAGCTTTATTTATTATTTTAGTTCAGTTCATTGCTTGATATACCAATGTTCCGTGCATAGCTAAGGGGCACAGTCAAGATGATCGTGCTGATGTCACGGGTTTCGAGGTGCCAAAATCCGGGCTGTCACAGTACCCGAGACCACCCTCTTCCCACCCTTTGAGGAAGAGGTGAGATTTGAAGAAAGAATGACCCGGATGACAAATGGGAAGAAAGGGTCGGGATCGTCCATACAGAGGGTCGACCTTTCCCATTACATGTGGATGTTTGATTCCATAATCAAGTGCAACCTCTACCCGTTGCGTCACGACACCGAGTAGGTGGAAAAAGTACAGCAGGCACTTTACGCTGCCTTCTGTGGCCGTTGGTTTGACGCCACTATGGTCATCCTAGAAGGGATGAGATATATTAAGAGGAAGTTGATGAAGGGCAACTTGAGGCCCAAAGAAAAGATGTCGTATACTCGCCTCATTTCGAGCATGCTGGAGTGTTACTCAGACGCTCCAGAGTACGCCATATCGCCCCATGAGGAGAGGGCTACGAACTGCGTGAAGACTTTCTCCAAGTCTTCATGAAGCCATAGCTATAATTTGCTTAAGCGGGCCCTATCAACTCAAGGTCCAGCACCAACACCAGCACCAGCACCAACACTAATAACACCACCACCACCCCCACCACCACATCAGGACCCACCCGTGGGGGGGCACACCCAGTTGATCCACCAGCGGAGGGGGCACCCTCCCATACCACTGCCTCACCTACGCTGCCAAAGACAGTCTGCCACAGGTCTTCACTGGCGCCACCCAAAACTATCGAGGATGTGTTGGCTCGGATAGAGGCTAACAACGAAAGGATGAACCGACTGATGGACTTTTTTATGTACCACACTCTATGGTACATCTATCCGTTGGACTACCAACAGCGCCTCACGTAGGAGGCATGGACTACGGGTCAGACTGCCTTCCATATAGGTGCAATTTTCCATGCGAGTACATCTGCGGCCGATGCATCTGGCTCGGCACCCCAACAGCCCGAGCAGCCTGCTACGACAACCCAGCCACCACCTGAGCCGCCAGTTCAGTCAGAGCAGCCTGCCCCAGCACCTGATCAGCCTGCAGAGAGGACAACATGAGCTTGAGATGAGGATAGTCCATTTGATTGTAATCAAAATGATGTAAACGACCAAATTGTAAATTTTGAAATTTTAATAGTGAAATCTACAACTCTTTTTGCCATTTGTTTGCATTCTGTTACGTTTTACATTGTATGATTTCTTGTTCACATTTCGTGGATGGGTACGCGACACCCCAGGGTGTGGGGTACCCAGCCAGAGCACCTTTGGGTTATTTTCGAGGGCAAAAATTCCTAAGGTGGGGAGAATGTAATATCCTAAAAAATTGAGCGTTGAACTTTGACCTCGGGATCCGTGCCCGATTGATCGTAGATTTGACCAAGTGATGGTCAAACTTTGAATTCATGGAGTGATGAGCCGACGTGGTGCATATGTGACCTGAGTATAGTAAATGGTGTTAGTTTTGAGCTACATACACTTATCTCTGGTGTATGCGCTTAACACCAAAACCAAAGAGAGGATATAAGGGTTAATAACCGTAGATCCCTTTTGTTTGGCTATTAAAGAGAGTTAAGAACAGAGAGAGAAAGAGAAGGAGATTAGTTACCAAGGAGTTATTGTGGTTGGTTTGGAAGGAAGATTGAACATTTAATGTCGAATTTCAACGCATGAGGCGTCGTTAAAGCAAAAGCTGGAGCCCTAGCCATTCCAACCTAGATCTTGATCAATTTGAGATTGATTGAGGTAAGTTGTATTAGATTTCAATACCTAGAGAATTAATGAGTTAAATTCAGTCTAGCATAGTTAATATGATAGATTAAAGACTTAGAAAAAGAGGGAAAAAGAAAAGGAATGAGTTTTGGAAGAACAGCCCAAAAGGGGGCTGAATCTGGCCAAATCGATTAATCGAAATTGGGATTCCATTAATCTATTTTAGTCTGGAAGTTGAAAAGTCAAGGAAGCCCGATTTCGATTAATCGATTTGAAAGGTCGATTAATCGATTTGGAAATCAACTAATCGACTGGGTACCTCCAGTGGCTGGAGAAACATGACCTAGGGAAATCGACTAATCGAGTTGGGAAATCGATTAATCGATTTTGGATTTCGATTAATCGATTTGGAATTGACTAATTGATTTCGAACTTCGACTACTCGATTTGAGAATCGACTTTGCTATGCCAGGGATTTCGATTAACCAATTTGGGATCGATTAATCGATTTTAGATTTCGATTAATTAATTTTGGAAATCGATTAATCGATTTGGGTTTCGATTAATCGATTTTGGGAATCGATTAATCGATTTTGGCAGATTCAGTTGACTTTTGAATTGGACTTGGAGGTTCATGGAAGGTCTAGGACCTCCTCTATTGCAGCTTTAATGATATGTTACATGTGTTGTGATGTACCATAGGTGGTACGTGTGAGAGCGAGCACAAGGAGCCGCATGGGACCTTGATGCTTGGACCTTCAGAGAGTTGAGGTAGGGAGCACCTTGAACATGTACTTTAATTGCAAGAGCATGTATGTAGTGATATGTTTATCAGAATTGAAAATATTTTAACTATGAAAAGCTTTGTGAAAATGGGTGTGTGTGCCAAGAATGTGATAAAGGCATCTGTGTGATGCGAGTAACTAAGATCAAGTAATATAATGAGAATGAGACATCCCCAGGGGATGAGAAAGTAATAAAGGCATCAGTGTGATGCAAGTAAGTTACACATCCCAGGGATGTATATGTGATTAAATAATTACTGTTGAGGCCTAACTGATATAAGATAGCACTTTACACAGTGAATAACTATATGTAAAGCACATGTTATTTTTGTTATTTGAGATTTGTTTAGAATACCCCACTGATGTGGCGGGATACCCACGACTGACGCGGCAGGATATCCGTGATCGGTACGGCGGCCAATCCGTACACTAGTGCAGAGGTCTATCCGTAAACAGTAAGCACATCCCAGGGATGTTGAGTGAGATTTAACCTCGCCGCCTAGTGAGAAAGGGGCTTGGATAGTATTCCCAGGGAATACATTTTTACTACTGTCTATTTAGGCAACGATGGTGGGTATTCCATCGGGGCTCAATACTATATTGCTCGGGGATTACTTAAGTTGAATACTTAAGTTTTGCTTTAGGCCTGTTCAGTGTCATTCATGATAAATCTATAGTAAAGTAAGATATGCAAATTATCAGTAAACTTGAATGTAAATCATCAGCTTTTAAACTGTTTTTCAAGCAAATACATAGACACATCATGCTTGAATATCATGGAATATATGTGAGATTTTAATTTATATGTTCATTGTGTTTGCTCCCTATTGAGCTAGGATGTAGCTCACCCTTTAGACTATACGTCGCAGGTCCTTTGTTAGCAGCAGCTGAGGTTTCGGGAGGCGTAGATCCGGGTGATTCGGATTACGTGCCTGAGGACGAGTTGGAGCCTCCTCCCGAGGACTTCTTCTAGGAGACTCCGCTGAGTACTTTGAGAGAGAGTTTTGTGAGCAGATTGTACGGTTTGGTATGTCAAGCCTTTATTTTTGTCAAATAATATAATTAGATGGATAATTCTTTTGGGCGGACCATCTGGGGTGATCAGTTTATCACCGATAGTTTGGATCGGTTCTCCGTTCATGCAGTGGCATGAAATTAGAACTGTCTTTTATTGGAGCCAGATGGGCATGTTGCTTTTTCGTTTTATGTAATTATTTACTTTATTTATTTATCATTGCTTGTTATACCAATATTTCATGCATAGTTTTGGGGCACGGTCTGGAGGATCCTACTGATGGCACGGGTTTCGGGGTGCTGAAATCCGGGCTATCACAATGGAAGTCAAAATGAGTGTTATAAGTGTCAAGGATTTAGGCACTTTACTGTTCACTATCCTACAAAAGTTCCCACTCAAAGTTTGCTCATTCGAGAGGAACATGAAGAGGAGCAAGGAGAGTTTGAAGAACTTAACGAACCCGGAATTTCGAGTTGTGAGGAAGATGAAGTGGTTGTGAAAAGTTTAATTTGTGTAGGAAAGTTTTTAATTCTGAAAAAAATGATGATGTCGTGTCCATTCCACGAGTCATTAGAGTTGGTAGGTGCATATCATCAGTTTGAGTTGTATGAAATTAATAAATAGGTTATATTGAGCAACGGGGGATATAAATGTTTTTCTAATGCACATATTTATTTGATGAGTTTACGAGTGGTAATTTTGTGTTGGTCCAGTTTAGGTCCATTCTGGGAAGGCGTGCACATGGGAAGGAAGCAAAGAAGAAAAGAACGTTCAGAAAAAGACAAGAAATTGCTCTATGTTTGGAGTCGCTCGAGCGAGCCCTATTCTTGCTCAAGTTAAGTTCTAAGATTAGGAAATTAAGGTTAGGGTATGGAAGGACAAGGAGAAGAAAGAGATGGAGAGAAATAAGGTTGAGTTGTTGTAATTCAAACTCCTTTATCATTACTATTATAGCAAACTTACAGGTTGATATACCCACCCATATTTACCTATACACACCCACTCTTACATATAAAAGATAACACACCCATTCACCATCCTAAGTACATAATACTAATTGTGCACTAACAGTAACACCCACATATTCTAACACTCCCCCTCAAGTTGGGGCATAGATGTCAATCATGCCGAACTTGGATGATATGTCTCTCATTCTAACTCTTCCAACCACCTTGGTGAGAATGTCGACAACTTGGTCTTCAGAAGCCACCTGTGGTATGCAAAACTCTTTAAATTCAATTTTCTCCCTCATGAGCAGACAATCCACTTCTATGTGCTTTGTTCTTTCATGAAGCACAGGATTTTTTGCTATATGTTTCGCTGCTTCATTGTCTTCATACAAGGTCATTGGGGCCTTTACTTGAACACCCAAGTCATTTAAAATGAACTTTAGCCACATCCCTTCTCTAGCACCTTGAGACATAACTCTGTACTCGACCTCAGCACTAGAATTGGCAACAACATGTTGCTTCTTGCTCTTCCAAGTAACTAGATTACCCCCTAGGAAGGTAACATACCCAATTGTGGATCTTCTATCACTCATTGACCCAACATAGTCGGCGTTAGTGTAAACCTCCACATTTAAGTGTCCATGGTTACTATAGAGTAGCCCTCTCCCAAGGCTAGACTTCACATACCTTAGTATCCGATATATCGCATCTAGATGAGGGGACCGAGGACCGTCCATATGCTGACAGACTACACTAACTGCATATGCAATATTAGGTTTGATGATCGTGAGATAAACAAGCTTCCCCACTAATCTTTGATACTTTGTGACATCTTTGAGAGGTTTACCATCTTCAGAGTTAGTTCTATGGTTCAAGTTCATTGGAGTAGCAATAGGTTTGCAACCTAGCATCTCAACTTGCTGTAGAACATCAAGAGCATACTTCCTTTGAGACAAAACTATTCCTTCGTGAGATCTTTCTACCTCGATACCCAAAAAATACTGCAAGGGCCCTAAGTCTTTGATGTCAAAGACCTTGCCGAGATAACATTTTAACTTCAAGATTTCTTCACTGTCATCTCCTATAACTATGATATCATCCACATACACAATTATAACATCCGTATGTGTACCCCTCTTAACAAACAATGTGTGATCATAGTGACTCATTTGATACCCAAACTTCATCACAACATCACCGAACTTCTTAAACCATGCTCTTAAAGATTGTTTTAAGCCATAGATAGCCTTCCTCAACCTACAGACATTCTCCCCTTGAAGTAGAAACCCAAATGGTAGTCATATATACTTCCTCCTTTAGATCCCCATGGAGAATGTCATTCTTGACATCAAGTTGGTACAATGGCCAATCTTTGTTAGCTACAAGGGATAGGACAACCCGGATAGAGTTAAACTTCGCCATAGGAGCAAATGCCTCTTGAAAATCAATACCAGGGTTTTGTGTGTACCCCTTGGCAACAAGCATCGCCTTGTACCTCTCTATTGACCCATCTAGGTGATACTTCATTGTGTACACCCACTTGCATCCCTACTGCTTTCTTACCAGTAGGCAACTCTGTAATCTCTCATGTTTGATTATGTGTTTGAGAGCTCTCATTTATCGTTCCTTAGTATCGTTCCATTTGGGCTGTAATAAAGCTTCAGAGCCAGAGGATGGAATAGACGTAGAATCTAGGGATGAGATAAAACTCTAATAACAAGATGATAGAATATGGTAAGATACAAATTTACTGATGGGATGTCTTGTACCTTTACGATGAGCAAGATCGGAAGGGAAAGGATCTGCTTTAGGAGAAGATCTTTGATCCACGTCATGAGTAAGAGGGGGTGGTCCTCCTTTTTTATCCCTTACAAAGAACTTGCCTTTCCCAAACTTATTCCATTGTAGTACTTGTGGAACCGTGGGAGCACTTGCATTAGTCGTCTCTTCAATGTCTTCTTCAATATCCTCCTGCCCCATACAAGGGAGAGGACGAGGATTCTTTGTGCTCTCTTCACTTGGACACTTCTCCCCTTGAAGGGGGCACTGACAAGGAGCATAAATTGGAGTAGACTCAAAAAATGTAAATCCATAGTGACAAAAAATTCCTTGTGGAAGGGTCATAACATTTGTACCCTTTCTAAGTAGGTGGATACCAAACAAGCATACACTTGACGACTTTGGTTGAGAGTTTATAATGATGATTTGAAGGAATATGAACAAAGCAAATACAACCAAAGGTTCGAGGGGTCACTGTAAATAACCGACTACTAGGACATAGAACCTTGTAGGGAGACTCCCCTCAAGAATAGGTGTAGGCATACGGTTGATGAGATAGATAGCAATGAGGACAGCCTCACCCCATAGATGTTTGGGTACCTCCATACACAGAAGCAAAGACCTAGCAACCTCAAGGAGGTAGCGATTTTTCCTCTCAGCCACTCCATTTTGTTGTGGAGTGTAAGGACAAGTGGCTTGCCACTCAAGCCCATGCATTCGAAGGTAAGATTGGAGACCTTGGGAAGAGTATTCTCCCCTATTCTCAGATCGTAAAATCTTATCCTTCACATTGAATTGAGTATCAATCCACTTATGATAAATAGGAAAATTAGTCTGAACCTCATCTTTGGTTCGCATGAGAACAAAGGTGGTGTAACGTGTATAATCATCAATAAAGGACACAAAGAAACGATATTCGTGAACATAAACTACTGGGGAAGGTCCCCACGCATCAGAGTGAACAATTTTGAAAGGAGTATCATATTTACCTTGGGAAACTGGGTACACAGACCGACAATGTTTGGACAGTTGACAAATTTCACACAGAACTTTTTTGTAGTCTATGGATTTGAGCAAGTGACGAAATAGGAGATGCAATCATGGGAGGGGGAGATTGCGAAGTCGCTGATGCCATAGGTGAGCACTCTCCATTGATGTAGTAGTGATAGTGATGGGAACTTTAGATCCGCCTGTTTGAATCATGACCAAATAAAAAGGAAGCGTCAAAAGAAAAAGTGGACCCACGAATGGGATTTTAACAAAAGCCCGTTAAAGACCCGTGTGTATATTATTTTAATCAATATTTTATCTAGGCTTAGTTTACTTTCTTATTAGGATTATTTTAATAAGTGATTTGATTTAGGATTAGTTTCCTTATTTGAATTATTTAGGAGTCAGGCACATATATGTGATATGTGACTGTTAATTTCTTCACTTTCTGTACAACTATCAAAAAAGTGGTCATAACTCTATCAATATATGTCGGAATCGTGTAATTCTCATATTGTTGAAAAACTACTTAGATAAGCTTTCAAACAAGACTAATTTCACGTCAATCAGACATCGTTTGACTCTTCAAAAGTGATTGCGTAATAAAAAAATAGGATTAATGGTGAGGTTAATTATAATTGTTAGATTAGAAAGTTTTAATGGTTGATTAAGAGTTTTATTTTAAGTAGTATTCTTAGGGTTTTGGTTAGCCTATTTAAAGGCTTGTAAACAACTTTATTATCACTTTTTGGTTAATGAAAATTATTTATGTGAAATTGAGAGTTCTAAACTTTCGTGGGGGTGTGATTCTCTCAAAACGGAAAGTGATTTTTTGATTCCCGCATGCGGTTTGGTGCGAGGCCAACACTTCTTCCATCTCTCTCTTCTTTAGATCTACGGTTTGCAGCTAAGTTCAACACTCGACACGTAAAGTTCATCATGAGTAAAGAACAGTTTATCGAAGCCTTGTATGAGTTGAATGGATTGATGATGGCAAGAGTGG
Organism: Chloranthus sessilifolius; assembly: GCA_021018995.1. Classification (NCBI taxonomy): domain Eukaryota; kingdom Viridiplantae; phylum Streptophyta; class Magnoliopsida; order Chloranthales; family Chloranthaceae; genus Chloranthus; species Chloranthus sessilifolius. The sequence continues at coordinate 16,436,847 of CM037587.1, read as the reverse complement.
AATCCTTCGTGGATCGGCAAAAGTTCCTTAATTTGTATCAGAAGATTAGTAAGATTAGACAAGCATAGGAGGCAGTGAAAACTAGATCACGGAGTCTGAGGTATTTGAATTCAACACCTCAATATTAGCCAGCTTTATATGATCGAGCGTTTACTCTTGAGATTAGACGTGAGTTAACAAATACACGTCGAATAGTGAAAGCATTAAACAAGAGTTTCGTTCAATAATTTCTTAAGGATTTTCCTCTCAAACTCTAAGAGGAAATCATATCAGTGAGACATGAAGCTTTGAGATTTAAGCTTTCAAATCCTGTGTACGTTAACCCATCCCCATCACCAACTGTCCGTTGTAATCTCATAACCATTGTAAAACTTACACCCGTTACAGAATCCATTAATAGTGTAAAATCTATGCCGGTTGCAACCCCTGTAACAACTTACAACCCAAAGTCCATTCAAGAAACCAAACTCGTCACCGTCGTTACCCTAGCCGACCACATCTCACTTAAAATTGTTATTAATCCTCTATCCAAACCCGTGATAGCCCCAAAATCGATCGAAGAGTCAGTACTGGTTGATGAGAACCCTCTTCCGATCGATATCTGTATTAATCCCGACACCATTGAAGAGTCCATGACCGTTGAAGTGCAAGTTGCCGCAATCAGACCTCCCGAGCCTGAGATTGTTGAAGCATAATTATTCTGAATAAAGACTATCACACTCACGACCCACAAGTCCCACGATTGTGTTGGCTGCATATTGACGTCCATTCTCATTGGTGAATCTAAGATCAAACAGTTACTTGTTCAAACCGCTTCCGATCGAGGTTCCCTATATATTGTCTGTGATCGCGGCCATAAAAATTCATGCCAACCAAAGTTTGAGGTCAAACTTTTTTAAAGTAGAGGGGATTGGTGCGAACTTTGAATCCGCCTGTTTGAATCGTGGCTGGATAAAGAGGAAACGTCAAAAGCGAAAGTGGACCCGCGAATTAGTTTCCTTATTTGATGGTTATGTCAATGTACCTTTTTCCCATTTTTGATGGTTATGTCGATGTACTGTACTTTCCAGCATCTTGCTGATTTCAATATATTACACATTACCGATCAAAAAAAAAAAGTGGACCCACGAATGGGTTTTTAAAAAAGGCCCGTTAAAGACCCGTGTGCACATTATTTTAGTCAATATTTTATCTAGACTTAGTTTCCTTTCTTATTGGGATTCTTTTAATAAATAGTTTGTTTTAGTATTAGTTTCCTTATTTGAATTATTTAGAGGTCAGACACATATGTGATATGTGACAGTTAATTTCGTCACTTTCTGCGTAACCATCAAAAAAATGGTATAACTCTATCAATATGTGTCGAAATTCTGTGATTCTTGTCTTGTTGGAAAGCTGCTTCGATAAGCTTTCAAACAAAACCAATTTCATGTCAATTGGACATGATTTGACCCTTCAAAAGTAGCCGCATACTAAAAAGATAATATTAATGGTGAGATTAATTATGACCGTTAGATTAGAAAGTTTTAATAGTTGATTAAGAGTTTTATTTTAAGTAGTATTCATAGGGTTTTTGTTAGCCTATTTCAAGGCTTGTAAATAACTTTATTATCACTTTTTGGTTAATGAAAATTACTTATGCGAAATTGAGAGTTCTAAACTTTCGTGAGGGTGTGATTCTCTCAAAACGGAGAGCGATTCTTCAATTCCCGTTTCCGGTTTGGTGCGAAGCAAACTCTTCTTCCATCTCTATCTTTTTTAGATCTACAGCTTGCGTAAATAGCGTAACCCTAGTTATTTTATTTTCCATTAAATCCCAGATCTAGCGTATTTATTCCATAAAAATCCAAAATCAAATTACTTGTTCTTCATTAAATCATTATTAGCACTACGTGAAAATCGATAAAAAACAACGGCCTAAAACCGTTATAAATGTCATAAGCAACGGTTATGAGCCGTAGTAACGGCCGTTGTTTATAGAACATTAGTTTTCATAAATCACGGCCAAAAATTGTTGTTTATTTTACGAGATAAACAACGTTCGATGCCCATTGCAAATTCGCAACGGTTTGTGACCGTTGTTTTAATGAAAAAATGGTTGTTATTTTTCTACATAAATCACGGCCAAAATCAATTGTTAATTTACTCTAAGCAACAACGGTTATGGACCGTTGTTTTTCATCATTGCCAAATAAATAACAACAGTGTATAGCCATTGTTCCTAATGGAAAAATATATGAAAACAACGCCAATGAGCCGTTGTTAATTTATCTAAAAAACAACGGTTATGGACCGTTATTTTTGTATTTATTTTTTTTAAAAAAATATAACTTCCATTCTTTTTACTGTAATTAGAGTCAATCTACCTGTTATAAATATTGTATCAACTACAGATCTCTCTACAAGGGAAAAAATTCATAATCTATTCAACTAAATGAAAAAATAATAAGTCAAAAATAAAATTATTCTATAACATCGTATTAATACATTCAACACCTTCTCATTAAAATATTCAAAGATATTATATTAATATATTCAACAACATCTTATAAACATATTCAACATCCTATAAACACATTCAACAACGCCCTATAAATACATCAACAATGCCCTATTCGAGCATGACTTGGGTTGCCAATAATACCTAATGACATAAAATTTTAATGTCTCATTACTTGACACCTTTGATTGAGCACCTTTGAAGCACAATCCCTTTGGCATGGAAAGAGCCTACAAATGGCTTCTTCCACTCGTTGTCGAGATGTCTTTGCTTGTATGATTTCTCCACCCACTTCAGTCTCCTCCTTTGTTTTTCAACTTGCACCCAATTCCCATACCACGAGTTTTCCTGCCACAAAACAAACTAAGTCATATCCAAAGAACAAATTTCATAATAAAATGATACTCAAGCTTACATGTGTGTTCAAGCAAAAAAAGTGTGCATAAGAGCAACTTGCATAAGAATTTTTGTATAATTACATTAGGAGCTTAAAATTGGAAAAGGAATATGTAGCTGGTAGCTTGAAGATACACACACACACATATATAATGGGATGGGTTCATTATAAAATCTTTCATTGGTATATCTCCGGTTCTCTAATGTCCCATTTGGGCACACATGTGTGTGTGTGTGTGTGTGTGTGTGAGAGAGAGAGAGAGAGAGAGGCACGGCAGCACGGGACTTTGCATCCAAATGCCATACTCATCAAAAATAGGAATTCTTTTATCATACAATTCAACTCGATATAGAGATCAGGTGCAAATTCCTGCAGGTAGCTGCTAACCAGAAGATAATGTAATGATTTGAGCAAAACTAAAAAAAAAATAGACTATAGCATCCATGTTGTTGATTGAGGAAATATATTAGTACAGGGTTTAATTCAGTTTTAAATTACATAACCAAATGCAGAACCTATCAAATCAGGAGATCTATAGCTGATTAACTTCTCATCAATTTTCTTTGATTTTTGAAAAGGATCGTTTTTGTATGTTATTTTATGATGAGTGATCCAAAAAATAAATGACTTGCTGTAAGTTTTAATGCTCATAAAAACTTAATAATTCTGAATAGAGAGCATAAAATTCTTTGGTTGTTGCATTCCCTACATTAGATAGGGTGCCGAGACATGATTATATGTTAATCTCGTAAATATTGAAATGATATAACAAAATACTGATATACAGATGAAGTATAAAAACCACGATTTATCTTTTTTAAAAAGGCCATTAACCAGTGTTGATCCCGTTTGTACGGGGTGCTGGGAGGGGTGGACGGGATGCAAACCTAACCTTTGGTTGTTTACACACAAAGTGGCTGCTCACTGGACACAAATCTGCATCTTCAGGTTTTTGCCATTGCACTAAGCAATGGCCCCTAAAAATTTCTCTAATGTCCTACAAAGTATCTTCCTTTCCGAATTCCTTGTCCTCAAAAAATATAAATGGGATGACAAAGAATTTTCCTTTAAAGAGAATACATTTTTTAGTTTCATTAGATTTAGCATGGCATCAATGTCCCATGGGATCCCATATTCTCGGGGGATGCAGTCGAGTCATAGCCCTGCTCACATTACGTATCCATATCAAACATAACAGTATCATTACTTTACTAAGATCTCTATTTTGTTGTCATGATATCTTACCTCATGATAAGTCCGAGGAGATTCAACAACCATGCTCTTAACCTGGAAATAGATAAATCATAATGCATAGTTAAGTTAGAGACCCTAATTACTAGAAGAATATAGAGATGAAAAGTTAGTTTATAAAGAAAGGCTGGTGTTACTACTACACCACTTTATGTAACAGCCACCTCACTTAAACAAAGGAAAATTCTGTTTACTGCTTTAAATCAGACGTTGGAGATCGTTTTTCGTCCCAATTTTCCACCCAATAGATCTTAAGATCACCAGCCTACCATCAGACGGTCAGATGTTGATTCCACATGGCACACATTCGAAAAAGTGAGCATGAACCATGTTTGATGGTACGCTACGATATGCTCACTTTTTGGTATGTGTGAATTAACATCTGACCATCTGACGGTAGGTCTATGATCTCGAGATCTGTTGTGTGGAAGATTGGGATGAAAAACAATCTCCATCGTTCGGTTTAAAGCAGTCAATGGATTTTTCCTTTGTTTAAGTGAGGTAGCTATAACATAAACTGGTGTGGGGGTAACATCAGCCTAAAAATAACATGAATATGTTGTTTAATAGAAATACATATAAAAGAGAGGTAGAACCACCTTCTCATTAAAATAATCTTGAGCAACAGAGAGTCTGACCCATTGCTCTATGCAAGATGACAGGAATGGCACCATCTACACCCTCATCTGCAGCAAGAGCTGCAGATTTAGCATGTTCAATTATATCTTTCCAATTACTAAGAAATCACCTCCAGGTCCTTCAGCAATTCCTTGAAGGAATGGCCAACAGCAACAGTTTTTACTGTCAAACCAAAACCTGGTGGCTGCAACGTTTCACAATGACTCTTAAGCGGGTACGCTCAACACCAGATATCTTTCTTGATACCCCAATTCTAGCACAATGGGTACTCAATATCTACATTTGCGAGGGGAAATAAGTTTCAATAGTACTCAGCATGGGCATCCAACTTTTCGAGAAAAAAAATTAGGGGGATGTATTACTAGCTAAAGCTAATAATACAGAGAGAACCATAAGAGGTGCAAATAGCTAAAGCTAACAATCAAGAACTAGTGAATCTGAGACCAGCAACTGTAGTCAATGACAAGATTACTTATTCAGAGCACAGATATAGGTTCATTCATTGAACAACTGTACATATTATCTCTTAAAGAGTCTACAACATACCAGAATGCTCGAAGATGGAGATATGCAGGATCAAATGAACGCAATTTCCGCCTTTGACTTCCCAAATAAAGTTGTCAATTTCAAAATTCAGGAGGGTTGATCTAAAGGATGCCTCAGGCTGACCAACTCGACATCGAATATAAGAGTGCCAAGGGTGGAACCTTCTCCGTTGGCGAGATGGGTCTGATTGAAAATGGTGGTAAACAGCCTCTGCCTGTCAAAGAACTGCACATCATAGATATGGTCAAGTTCTTGAAAATAGAAAGTCTTGTGTGGGAGTCCCAATCATGTGAGAGACGTGTGGGTTCCAAAAAAACAGAGATGGTTCATAGATTTGGTCCCCCACCATGTCAAGTAGGTAAAATGACCAAAATGCCATGATGGATATCAAGTTGTTTTCCTTGTCAGGCCAGAAACCAAGACGGACATCCCATTACGGAATTGCCACACCGTACAAGATACTTTGATTAATAAGCATGGAACATCATATGAAATATAGGCTGAAATCAACTTCATTATCAATAACAATTGAAAACTAAACAAAAAAGAATTTGACAGGACATATATGCAAATGATGAGCATCATATTGTGAAACAGAGTTTTGGCCCTTTAGTGCCATGTAGCACCAATTCCACCTCCCCCCCACCCCCCACCCCCCACCCACACACACACACACACACACACACACACATATTATTGTGTTCTGGATCAGCCATGTACCATAATTAGTTCTGCAAATTTGGTTTAGTTTCCTTGGAGTTGCTAAAAATTGAACTAGCTGTACTTTCATTCTGCCAATTTACTGGTAGTATCTGCTATATACCACCTTCATTTGATTTCTCAATGAATTAAACTTCCAAGACTGCATCAGCCATCAAGCATATACACATCAACTATGAAGCAGAACTCAAGAACATACAGTGCGCGGATGCTACATCTGTTGCATAGGTATGAGAATTGTACGCTTGCAAAATGTTAATGCACCATTATTGTCAATATATGTTAATGATATGCTTGCTAATATTATATTGAACTCTGAAATCCATAGAATTAATATTGTATAATTCAGTTAAAGATTAGGAAGAGTTGATTTGATTATTATTGTTATCATCTGGTTTGGGTAGAGTTGGGATTTAAGGGACGACCTCAAGGTTGTGCCTATTTCCCAAAATTAGCACCAGCCAAAGGATACAAACATCAATTATACAAAGATGGAAAATCAAAACCTTTTTGTGATAATTTGCAGACCAGTTACCAATTAAAAAGAAAAAGAAAGAAAAGAATACTTGAGGCCAATTAAAGAAGAAAATTACCCTTGATCATAAAGACTGCAGTATTGAACATTGCAAGTTAAGAGAAAAGCCCACACCTCCCTGTCAATAAAGCATTAAAAAAAATGATTTTCTCCACAATAGTAACCAACATCAGCATATATATATATATATATATATATATATATATATATATATATATATATATATATATATATATATATATATATATATAACTGATCTCCACCATGTTTATTTTAGCCTTGAAATATGGACCATTAAAATCATTTAATGTTTGAACTTTGCTTTAAATTTTTTTTAAATTGATCTAAACAATGCACCCGAGCTCCACGTGGCACCAAAATAGCGTTTTGGGTGCCATATGGAGCTCCAGGTGGACCCTAACCTTTTTTTTATATATATGCAGATGAAGTTAAAAAAAAACCTCTATGACCAATCCAAGATAGGGTTCACTCTCATGAAAGGAGGTCATCCAGGTGAACTTTGGGAGAACTGTTTTTGACCAACCTGCATTGACAATAAGAAAACGTGCAATATGTCAAAGTATAAGATTCAGATCATACTGACCCTCAATGCAAAGCTTTTTGAGAAGTAATTCTCAATGCATAGCTGCAAAAAGAAAACTGTTGAGAGCAAGTTCGTGGGCAAACATAGTAACTAGCAGCATGGTTTGAAATCCAAAAACTTGACTCGTACCGACTTGAAACTCAGCCAGCTCGAGTTAACTTGAAGACTCAGGTAAACCTCGACTCAGTCCAACTCGGTAATTTAGTTAACATTTTAATTTATATAGGCTTGCTTTTGACAAAATAAGGTTATATAGAGGAGTTCAAAAAATGATCCTCTCACTTTTTTTTTATCGGTAAAAGGAAATAGTCCTCTCGCTTTGAAAAAAAAGGCTTTGGTCATCTAATACCAGCTTAAAGAAATAAAATAAAATTGAAAACTTACAATACTGCAACAGGTTATACAACTGCTTTGAGGAGTGATCGAGTGTAAGCTGCAAGAACTAAGGAAGGGTACTTCAAATCTAGTGCGGTAAATCATCAAGAGATTGATCGCTGCACCCTATGCTAGAGCTAGCAATCTCATATCGAGCATGTATCCTAATAAATCTAGTCAAATACCCACATCAATAACAGGTGAAAAATAAATAAGAAAATGAAAAAGTGATCTCTCTGAGTCATTTAACTGATGTAACCTAATTTTCTAACCAATATGGAAATCTTGGCATATAAGGTTAAAAAGAAACTGAGTTTTATTTATGTAGTTCTCAGGTTTTACCAATCAGGATGACTGTTGTTGCTGTCATTGCTGGCCGAATGTGCAATTGGAAGAATATTGTATAAATTAAAAAGAAATTGCTAAAAGATTAAAACCAATGCATGGTCCCACAAAAAAATCAAGCATTTAGTGTTTACAAGAATTCCTTCTAAAGAAGGAACTACATTGCTGTAGAAGTAGAAGCCCAATTGCTGCCTTCTGTCCACCATTTGCAGCAACCACGGAATCTACAGATTGATCTATGACTCCTCCCTAAGAAATGCATCAAATAAGCCCATACACAAGCAATGGGCTTAGCCTAGAGGCTCAACTGGAGAGTGCACGATGACGCAACCTTGAGGTTGCAGGATCAATCCCATAAATACCATTTTTAAATCATAAAGGTGGAAGACAGAGAATCCATTCAGAACATAGATGTTGCTGGTAGGTTCTCAAGCTGCCTTTTTTTTTTTAAATTGTCGCTATTTTTTCTTGCACAATTCAACCATCACATGTTGAACGGAAAACAACATATGGCATATCTAAACTCTAAATGAAGAAATTTCTGTGAATTTTTTACTACGAAAAAATATCAAAGTCCTTAAAAAATATGCAATTAATAAATAAACTTGGCTAATTGTAAATAAGATATTTAGTAGAGAACACGACAACCTCACTAATCTCATTATCCCAATTCCATCAACTCTGTTAGTCCTGTAAGATCCTCTAGATAGATAGGAAGGGTAATATCTTGGAGAATAAACTCCCTTCTCCTGTGTTCCTATACGACATGAAATATGACATTTAGACAACATACAGTGAGAAAACTCATTTACTGCATTAGGATCACCAATTCGTGTACCAAGGAAAATAGCTTTGATAGGTTTTTCCCTCAGTAGAGTCTATATGCCAGACTTGAAATCCAGGCGAATAATTTCAATGGGCAAATCATAACTGCTCAAAAAAATATAGAAATTCAAATAACTGCAAGTTCCGAACTATTTCGTAGCAATTAAAATTTTGTAGTAATTAAAGAGGGTTATTTTTTTCATAGGGAATTAAGAAATAATTAAGTAAACAAAAAGCAATTGCACACAAACAATCGATTTATGTAGTTCATCATCATGTGTCTACATCCATGGGAAAAAAATGATTGGTAAATCTAACGGATATTTCTATTCAAAACCGAAGTCTTATGACTTGTAAATCCAACCCCTATCTAGTAGCTTATATAGCTAATTTCATATAGCAAGATACAAGACACCAACTTTTAACATCAACTAGCTCATAAAGTTAAAACTAATCATACATATCCGTAAGAGGATGGATGGAGCAGTTTCTAATTTTAGATGATTGCAGTCACAACATCAACATCTCAACATCCGTATAAGTAAATTTCTCAAACTATAGTTCTTCAAGGAATAGAGAAAACCAAAAAAATAATATATACAAACATTTTCCTGTTGCTCTAAATTCCTCGGCTTTAGAACAATGGGCCTACAGAAAATTAGGGGCTTTTATAGGAAATATATCAAACATCTTATGGACTATATATATATATATATATATATATATATATATATATATATATATATATATATATATATATATATATATATATAAGATTCTTTATTGATTCCAAACCGATCTGAATGGAATACCTTGCTCATATAAATCCCAAATATCTCCGACAGAACCACCCAAGAAAAGAACCTCGAGAATTAAAAAATAAATAATAAAACATAAAGGGGGATCTAAAACAGATTCCAATAATAATGTAAGAAGCAAAATAGTTACCTGATTTTTCGTTCAGAGCAAATTAGATGAACCAACAGAGAAACAGGACTCCTGAAGCTTCTACCAAACAGAAAAAGATTGTAATCAGAGATATATAAACCTAATAATAATAATAATAATTCACAAAAAAAACTCACAAATTATAACCATCTCGTAAATAAGAGGAACGAGCCCACTTCTGTTCTGGATAACCGAAGAAGCCCAAGCCCACCAACCACCACATCAATCCTGTCATCATCGTCGTTGGGCGGCTCCACCGACACAGCCTGCGTGGCGGCGGTTTCCAACAACCCCCATTTCAGAAATGGCCTCCTCAGCAACAGCACCAACAACAAAACACCGTTGTAGGGTCGGACGACAGCGAAATGAACAACGGTGGGCGCAAAGAAGAATGGAGCTTGGAGCTGCAACTGATTTCGGGTGAAGAGGAGAGGTAGAGGTGCGGTTCGTCTCACTTGAAGAAAAGGAGAGGTAGGGTTGTAGGGTTGTGGTAATAGTAGAGATGAAAAGGAGAGGTGAGGGTCTGTTTCGTCTCACTTGAAGAAGAAGAGAGGTAGGGTTTCGTAAGGTCATGAGAGGAGGTAATTGCAATTATTTTTTAGAGTTCAAAGGTCTCAGGTTCAAACCCGCTTACCTACAAAACCTGCTACATAGTGGGCCGTTGCTTTTTATTAAACCGCTGTTTTGAGCCGTTGTAACCGTGGATTTGTCTACAGCGGCCGAATACAGTGGTTCTTTTTAAGTTATGAGCGTTGTTTATTCTTCATTTTCACGTAGTGCAGCCTTTTATTTTGTACGATATCGAGAGAACCTGCTTGCAAGTTCGTTTGACGCCTTAAAACTATTGAAGATCTAGCCATTCATAGGAACCCTAGTCTTTTAGATCCGCGATAGGGAACGTATACGAAAGTAACGCTATTTTAGGCCGGAGTTAAAGCATCTAATTAGATTTCTAGAATTTTTCGTGGAAATTTGTTATGAGAAATTGTTGTTTTTAATTGATTAAATTAATTTTAATCCTAATCTTAGCCATAGCATCAAATAGTAGAGGGCAGCTGCTCCAAGTAACCTCGGATCATCAAAAATGTAGAGCCCCTCTCCTCCCGCCCATGGCCAAAGGTCCTCCCCATGGTCAACTGCTGAAATACACAGTCGGAAGGAAAGAAGGTTATGCTACAATTCAGATTTTTTGTCAGTTTACTAACAGAAAGGTGCTAAGAGGCCTCTGTGGAATATTAAGGGTAGAGAAGAGAGAGAAACTACCCAGCTGAATAGTTCCTTGCCCCTATACAGGAACAAGAGACCATTTGCAACTCTGATATGACACCGAGGCCTATGTGGAATATGAAGTGTAGAGGAGAGAGAGAAACTACCGAGCTGAATAGTTCCTTGCCCCTGTACAGGAACAAGAGACCATTTGCAACTCTGGTATGACACCGAGAAGGCATGGGAGAAATGTAATCAAACATATTAGACATACCCGTCATGTGATATGTAGCTCCCGAATGATCCAAGATAACTGAGATGAGACATGGCATGGGCAGACCCAACAATACCAGTCTCATCAAAATGAGAGAAATAAGGGGAACTCGAGGCACGCTGCACAAGGTCCTGATACTGTCTCTGTTGAGCGTAACAACGTTGGTGACTTCTTCCATTTGTGAGAGATCTCACCTAGGCAACAACAGCCTATACATGGGCAATTTTTCGAACAGCTGCTATGCACAAACGCTGCAATATACCCCTTCCAATCAATTCAAGCCTTCCTTTGTTGAGATACCCTTTCACGTTCCAACAATCAAACCAAGACTGATGCGACCACTAGCAACACAGCTGCAAGAAAAAAAGGAGGTGATAATACTCGTGAATCCCAGCAGTACCGCTGCTCAGATTTATATAGAATTTCAGCTTCAATGATACTCGACATTGGGGATATTTGTGGTTGATGGTATGCGGTACGAAGAGAAGGATCGTGTCACAGCAATACTTCCACGTTCCAACAATCAAACCAACACGGTTGCTAAGTCGAGAGCGAAGTCCAAAACTGTTGAGGAGTATTGTGGTTGATGATATCCTGTATGAAGAGAAGGATCGTGTCATAGCTGAGATTGTTCAATTCTACGAATCCCTTTACTCGGATGATGGCTGGATCAGACCCACCCTAAACGGCTTACGTTTCAACTCATTAGCGGCGAACAACCTGACTTCGATCGAAAGTGCATTTGAAGAAGAGGAAATCAAAAGAGCCATTTGGTCTTGTGGGAAAAACAAATTCCCGAGTCCTGATGGCTATACGGTGGAATTTTTTAGATATTATTGGGGTATGGTTAAGACGAATCTGGCTGCCTTCCGAGAATTTCATGCTAGGGGCAACATCAAGAGGAGCCTCAACTCGGCCTTCATTACCCTGATCCCTAAGAAAGATGGTGCGGAGGACGTCCGAGATTTTAGGCCAATTTGCCTCACCAATTGCCTATACAAGATATTAGCTAAAGTCTTCACTGATAGACTCAAACCTCTCATGCACAGAATTATTTCTCGACACCAAGGGGTGTATGTTTCTGGTTGGTTGCTCACTGATACGGTGGCGGGGGCGGAAGTGGTTGTCCATTCCACATCTATTAGCTGGCAGCCGCCGTTGGTTTGGACGATCGATATGGACAAAGCATACGATAGGGTGGATTGGCGTTGTCTGTTGTATATGATGAAGAGGTTTGGTTTCGGGGAGAAATGGATACGATGGATAAAGGCGTGCATTTCTGCGATTTTAGTTCAAACTTCAAAAATCACTTTCACTACAGCTGGGGCCATGGAGATGGAATCAATTTCTGGAATGATGTGTGGCTGGGCTTCCGGAGTCTCAGATGTACCTTCCCGCTTCTTCATGGCATCGTCATGCATGTGGACTGATCTGTGGATCAGGTGTTTCAGGTAGTAAATGGGTCCTTGATCTGGTCTATCCCCACTAGAAGAAACCTCAGAGAGGGTGAAATCCTGCAGTTCGTCGACTTGATGGGGCTCCTTGAATAGAAGCCACTGTGACCTCAGGATCTGGTTCCCCAATGCTAAAGGGGTGTTCTCGGTTAGTCAATCAAGTCTTGATGCCCCTCTGGCGAGTCCCTATTCCACCTAAGATCAAAGTTTTTTGTTGATGTCTCGTGTGGGGTCGTATTCTTACAACGGACCAACTGATCAAGAGAGGTAGAGATATGCCGAACTGTTGTGCTCTCTGTCTTCAGAACGAGGAAGCAGCCAGCCACTTCTTCACTGCTGGGTTGCTCATTCCATCTGGGGAATTCTCTTAAAATCCTTCGGGATGGTGTGGGTGCTTCCAGATAGCATCCCTGGGATGATTGCAAGTTGGGAAGGTTTCAGATTCGGAGACTTCAGGGACCCTTTTTGCAGAGTCAGCCTTTTCGCGGTGTTCTGGGGTCTATGGAAAGAAAAAAATGATAGTTTTTCGGAAAATTTGCAGACCTGTGGGCATGATCATGAAATCCATCAAGGACCTGATGTTGGATTGGGTTTGACTTCATAAGGAGGGCAGGGAGGGTTCCGATACCGCTTGGCTTGAGTCCTATGCTGCCATTTAATCCTATTTTTTAGCCTTCTGTTTTTCCTCTTTAATTTTGGCTTTTGTTTTTTCCGGCTGAGCACCTCGCTATGCCTTTGCATCTCTTTCTCTTTACTACAATTTCGATTTACTGCTCTAAAAAAATAAAAATGATGCTCTCTTATCGCTGCAAACACCAATATGTGACCTTTCAGATTCAACCCATAGCACTTCTGATATAGTAGTCAAACCATACTCCCATCAAACAACAGATCGCATCATAAACACTCCACATTGAAACTAGACTGTTTCACCAGTTATTCGAGTTGTTAACAGAGTCCCAAAAAACTGCAACTCTGCTGATTTATACCACCACATAGCAGATTAATCAGTGATAAAGTGCCACAATATTGAGCACTAAAGCACTAAGTCCTACGGCCCCTTAACCATGGCTAAAGTAACCAATTTCAAAGCAGACCCACAGTTCTACAGTAACCAAACAGCAACTCTGCAATTTTGCAGATTTCTCAGCAGCAATTTGTCAAATACCTATAAGGCAAACCCCCAAGAGATGAACCGTGGCTTCACCTCTCGACGAAATACACCACGTCTTGCTCCACTCTGGTCCAAATGAGGCAAGATCACAACTGGAAGGGAGGGGATGGAAAACCGATACAAACCCACCAGAAAAACAGATCTAAACGCTACAAGATCTTGAAAACAACAAAACTGTGTGAAAGTTTGCCAAACTGAAAAACTATAAAATCACGACTCTAATCACTTCATATCCGAAAATAAACACCATATTAGAGACTTACTAATGAATACCGGTCAAGATCTGAATCAATAACATCCACTTTAAGGTCTCACAAAGCCCAGATGCAACAAAAACCGTGAACCATACAGATTTTACAAATCCAATCAAAACTCTTTATATGTTGACAAAACCACCATACACTCTTCATTAATGTTGCTCAGTATAGCATTTCGATTTTAGGGATGTACTCTTTGTCATGAATGGAGGTCAAACTTTGACCTGATGACATCATGCTGATGTCAACAGTGATGTCAGCAATCAGATGCTGACCTCAGAGGCAAGAGAATATCAGGATGGTTCCTCTCAGATACCAAGTTAAGTTCTAAGATTAGGAAGTTAAGATTAGGGTTTGGAAGGAAGGAAAGAGGAAGAAAGAGATGGAGAGAAATAGGGTTGAGTTGTTGTAACTCAAACCCCTTTATTTAACAGGTGACAAAAATGTGCCTAGATACATTGGATATGGACTCGGGTGGGGTCGGATGTGTCTATCATTGGGACACATAGCTGTTTTGGATTTAGTGAAGATAACTGTTAAATAATGGGGCCCTTTGTGGCTTAGTACATTTATTAAAACAAAATCAGGTACCCCATACACTCAAATATTGTGTATTAAATATACACTTGAGTTTTTACACCAATCATACACTTATAACCAATGTAATAGAATTACACTAAAGCTAAGCCTTATAAGGCTTATAAACTGAAAATATATATATTGAAAACCTATATAAGCAATGCATGGGATTCCAACCCAATAAGGCTTATAACCTTATTTACGCTCATATTCAAATCCCATGCACGTCAAAGTGCAAAAGAGATAAAACCTCCTACTACCCCTCTCATCCCTTCCAATTCGAACTGCAAAAACAATGAACCCTCACAGAGACAAAAACCTCTCTTCTACCTCTCAAACCCATTTCTTGTTAAGGGAAGCTCATATCCCAAATTTAATCTCTTCAAACCTATGGATCACACGGTGACCCTACGTTTCGGCCGGGAGAAATTGCGGAAGGCGACCGACTGATCTCTGGAATTTTCTCGTGTCCCTATCTTCTAAAACAACTTCACGATTTCGACACCAACACTATTCTAACACCATCGCAACCAAGGAATCCACAAAAAGATACTCCGTAACGCGAGCCACATATTAAATTAGTTCCTTGTGTAATAGATTATAGGTTATTGATGCCGAATCCATGCGATCGGATCAACAATTCTAAGAAATCGGGTTTGTGTAAGGGTTTTGGAGGCGAAATCTTCGATTTCCCCACTCCAGAACCTTGCATACCAATTCAATAATACCAAAGAGTATCTGTTAGAATTTTTAACCTAAAAACTAGTGTGAAAGACATGTGTGCATAGGTAGAAAGCCCAAAGTCCTGATAACCAAAAACCAAACAAAAAAACACGCAGCAAGCTAAGCCTATCAGGCTTGCCGCGGTAAGGGTTGTGAGCTGAAGGGCTTGCCGCGGCAACCCTGTGTACATGTGTGTGTGAGATGTGTTGAGTGTTAGGTCTAATATTCTACAAGGGTTTGTAGTGACCCATTATGTATGCTAAGCATACTAAACATGTTAATATGCATCTTAGGTGCTCACGAGGAGGTCGTAAAAATGGACATTAGCTTGGATTCTTATACGTGTAACACATAGACTTGATCGCAAGGTAGGGATTTGACCTTGCTGGTTTATATGTTGTTTCTCATTCTAAATTTTGATAGTAAGTTATACGTACCTGATTATTAATCATCTAATTATACTAGTTTCAGTTTCGATGTATGAATATGC
The DNA here is from genome assembly GCA_021018995.1 of Chloranthus sessilifolius. Taxonomy (NCBI): domain Eukaryota; kingdom Viridiplantae; phylum Streptophyta; class Magnoliopsida; order Chloranthales; family Chloranthaceae; genus Chloranthus; species Chloranthus sessilifolius. The sequence continues at coordinate 16,421,005 of CM037587.1, read as the reverse complement.
TTGTGTCTTGTCTTGTATTGATTCCATAACCTCATGATCGATATATATAATGCTCTCACCTGCCTGATACCATGCAATTGTCACGTCTTGTTTTCTCTTGATTTCTTGTATATGCTTGTTTCGTTTTGTGCTAAGTGATCCCGCTAACTTGGGAGCTTGACTACGTGTTCTTGAACACAAGTGATCCCGCTAACTCGGGAGCTTAATGTCTTGGTCCAAGTGATCCCGCTAACTTAGGAGCTTAAAAATCTTGTTTCTTGTATATTTATGTGGTTTTGTATTCTATTTTATGTCTTATAGCTTGTTTAAGCTAAACATATTTCAATATGACTCCTTGTACTTGTTCCAACATGATTCCGTTGCATGATGAAATTTTTAGCATGATTACTTGTTGGTTATATTGCAAGTTGCTAGAATAGATATAATGTGTTATATGATGCACTTTGTTTTGTATTTTATGCACCAAGAACATGAATGGGCATACTAATGTATAGGCTAGCATTATTAGTTCTCTACTGAACTGTGATGATAGCTCATCCCACGACTCCATGTCAAATTTCAGGCCTTGATCCCTAAGCACAACGGTGATCCCAATTACCAACCCGAGGAGGAAGACGAGGAGGGAAAAGAGTCTGCTAAGGACTACTTTCCTTAGACTTGGTAGAGAGAGAAACATATTTTGAGAAAAAGAAACTTGTGTAAGAAATAGTATAATGTTTTTGATATACTTATTATTATGCATGTATAGGTTTTCTTTCCATTGTTTAGATGACGGATAACCGTCATCGGTGGAAAGCTATACATTGCACCTGTTGGCTCCTATTTTATACCTCTTTGTTTATTTTACTATTATAGATAGAAAAAAATGAATATCAGATGTATGTCATATGTGTGTCCATGTAAGAGTTATTATTTCGCTTCCGCAATTTAATACTTTGTACACGATACACTTGTAAGAAAAGATCATGTTAGGTGATCCAACGACGCGACCTTTCCCGTATAATATAAGGGGAAAGGTCGGGCCGTCACACTTTACCATTACTATTTATAGCAAACTTACAAGTTGATATGCACACCCATATTTACCTACACACACCCACTCTTACATATAACAGATAACATACCCATACACCATCTTAAGTACATAATACTAACTGCACACCAACAGTAACACCTACATATTCTAACAACATCAACCGATATGTGACGTATGGAAAGCATAAGAAGAGGCCTAAAATGTCGAGGCTCGTCATAACACTCAGGGAGAGGATTAAAGACCCTTTTGCACGTGTGCATCATGCGAGAAGACACCTCATTACGGGAAGGCGTGCACATGCGAAGAAAGCAAAGAAGAAAAAACGTTCAAAAAAAGACACGAAATTGCTCTCTGTTTGGAGTCGTTCGAGTGAGCCCTATTCTTGCATGAGTGAGATCGACTCTCGCCTTCACCTGAGGGAGCTCCAGTCTCGCTTGAGCGAGATCGACTCAAGAGCGACGATTGCCACTAACAATCTTGCCCGAGCAAGCTCCATTCTTGCTCGAGCGAGATCAGGCCGACCCGTAGGAGGCTGAACGAATTTTAGGTGAAAAGTTTCCCTTTTTAGCTTTGTTTAGACTAGGACGTTTTATTTCCGAGTTTAGTGTTAGGTTAGAGTTTTATTTGCTTATATAAAGCATTGTAAGAACAATTTCAATTAGCTTTGATTAATGAATGAGTGGTTTTTCTTTGAGGAAAATTCTAGAGAACTTAAGATGAGTTTTCATTGAGAGAGCGATTCTTTCAACCGAAGAGTGATTCTTCTTCCCCGTGGGATTTGGTGTGAAGCCAATATCTTCCTTGGAGCGATTCCGCGGATTTTCTTATCTTTTCTATCTATCTTTTTTTATTGTCAGGTAATTGAATATAGTTTTGTTTCTTCTATTGAAAACCACAAAAAAATCAAAACGTCTTTTCTTTTAATTTTTGTTGCTGGGATTTTGATTTCTAATTCCCAACTTTAATCCGTTGATTCCTTTGAACAATTTAAACTATCCGAGCCTTAAATTATTCAAACCCTAGCAAGGAGTCACGAGACAACATCGAGATTGTCGCTTGGTGCCCTAGACTAGATCGAAAATTAGAGTTTATTATTGGACCTTAATTTCTAGATCGGGAAGGACTATGTGCGAAGTTAAATCGAAAAATTAATTTCCAATCGGATAATTAAGGTTTCAGTGTTTGTCCTGCATCAATAAGTTAAAGCCCTTATATCAGACAAACGCTTTCTTTTTTTTTTTTTGATAATTTGGGTATCCGGGCCTCTTAGAGCACCCACCTAATTCCAAGGGCACATGCGCATTCCAAATTCAACATATGTCGGGTCAGCAAAAGATATAAATCCCTAGGGTGGCCTCAAGGGGGAGGAGATTCAAACTCTGGTCTCCTCCTTTCGGAAGGAGGTATTTGGCCAGCTCGCTTAACTCGTATTTTGTAAATTAAGCACCATATGTGACTTTGTCACATTGGCTGGTTCCTAAATTAAGGAGGTTTTATTTTTGAAGTTTCTACATGTAAGGTAATGGTCAATTCACCTTTCATATGACCAAAGTTTGAAGATTGTTTGACGTGCTTGACCATGTTGACTCTGGGACCTGTCAGAAATCTGGATTTGCACAGGGAGAAGCCGGCAACACCACCTATCCCGTCAAAATGGCTGATCAAGAGAAACTCCTCATCATATGTACTGTACTATTGTCGATGTCAATCTTTATGTTAATGAATCATTTGAAACTTTTTTGTTGTTCTTGTAAATTTCCCAGTGAGCTTATTTAGCTAGTTCGTTAAAGATTCTCTTATTGAAGTATGTTTCTAAACTCGCTATTAAAACTAAATCTCTTTATCATGCATATCATTTACTTTATAATTTTTATCTTTATCATGCGTCTCATTTCTTTAATTTGATCAATTTCTTTTGGTATATTTCTGATGCTGGCCTGTTATTTGGGACAGAGCATTGAGTTATTGCTAGCCGCTGTAGATAGTAATAAAGAAGTAACATCAATTCTTCTTCCACCATTGATGAGATTGGGTTTGCCAACTCTTCTGGTTGATCTTTTGGCATGTGAGATGGGCAGATTAACTGATGATAAAATGGCTGACAGGTACTATGCACTTGATGTCTTCACCCCCTATTATATAATATTTACATGCGTTATTTATTTAAGTTTCGCCATCTAAGTTGTTTGAGACCGATCATATGTAACAATCGTACAAGTATTCAGTTTTACTTCTTGTCCTTGAATATACTTTATTGTATTATTCCTTCTTTAAATTTTTTATTTCTTAGAGGATAATTTCTTTAAGCTTAGTCATTACTTTGTGCTTTTGGGCATTCCCTAGTTGTCTAATAATGGTTTATTATTATTATTTAGATATATACATAATTGATTATTGTACTCTAACAGGAAATTACCAAACAACGTAGAAAATTCAAATACAAACAATTATTAAGATTTTAGTCAAACTTTCTATGGCTACATTGTGGAACAACTCCCAAAATTACCTCATCCGAAGAGAACATATAAGATTTGTGAGCCTTTAGCATAGTTCTACCTTTTCCTTTGGTGTCCAATGTGTAAGCCTTTAGAATTTCCCATCCTTAAACATGAGAAAGATGCTTTTCTTCTAGATCATTAAGCATAGGTTCATTATCTCCAAACTTGGCAACGAATTTTCATGGTGGGCAAGATAGATGATCTAGCCAAGTAATGATGTTGATGGAGCCTCCCTCAATCCATAGTTTTGATGCATTACCCTTAGTGAGGAAAGAAAAGCCAGTCCACAGGGCCTCAACTTTTGCTCCGATGGCTTTAGTGGTGCCCATAGATCCAACAAAAGATATGATCTCCTCCCCCCCTATTGTCTCTGAAGACAACTCCAATTCCAATCCATAGGGCCTCAACCTTTGCTTTGATGGAATTTGTGGTGCCCTTAGGTCCAACAAATGATATAAGGATTACCTCTGTTATAGCCATCAAAATTGAATTTGATCCAACCATTTGGTGGAGTAGTCCATACCACAACAACCCGGAATAGAACACCTGTAGGCCAATTTCCAATTAAAGATCTAAACAGGGATGGATATTCCTTAAAACCACACGTGTTCAGGCACACTGCCACTGTTATTCTATGTATTATTTGATCTTCGGCACAAGCGTACTGTTGAAATAGCTCATTTCTGTATTTTTTATATTGCCCAGCCCCAGATAGTTACCAAAGTGTTTCTGGTTGGCCTATGACAATTCTCCCACAGATCCGTTGGAGAAGAAACAAGATCTTATATCAATGAGTGTATATAGAAGAAATATTATCTATATTAAAGAGTTGGTAATGGGTAACCAATCCATTTACTCTGTGAGAGTGGACGGGCATTGGTTCTGTACACATGGCACTATTTTTCATCGAGTGGTGCCAGATGGTGCACAAAGTCGTTGCCTTGATCAGATAAGCAGTATAGGGCATCGAAAATTCATTTATATCATGTGATTTAGAGTGTACAAGTGCCAAAAAATGAACAGTTGTCTTGTAACTCTTTAAACCATGTCTAGTTATCCATTTTTGGTGCATGTAAGCCCTTAAGTCTTAATCACATGATATAGTAGTTTTTTCATGCAATCTTTACGATTAATCTGATCTAGATGTTGGTTTTGGGCACTACATGTCGGTAACTGATGAAAAAATAGTGCCACATGTACAGAACCAACGACTCTGCCACTATACCCTATACCAACTCTATATTAATACCAGCAGTAAAGTGATCAACGAAAAACAGCCATATATTTTCATGGTACTTCTCACCTTTTCTCCCCATGTCTTTATTAGTGTTCCTCTTAACTTCCTTTTGCCCATACCATTTCTATCTTTAATACAAGTGCTATGTCAGGTCTCTGATGGACATGCTTAAAGCATCTCAAATGACTTTCCAACTTTTTATGCCCTTAACAGAGTATAATTATGGCATCAAAATACAAATAAAATCATACTTTTAGTGGTATTATTGGGATATTTTTTAGTAAATGTAATTTATGTTAATCTTTAACTAGGAAAGATAGTTTGAAGAGACAGATATATTATATCATAAATATATTTGGCAATTGGCATGTGTATGACACTAAAGTACTTTTTGTTGAAATTTCCAGGGACGTTGTGATTGATCTCATTCTTTGTGTAACTGAAGAACTTTCTATTATTGAAAATTATTCAAGTGTAATTTCTTCAAATAAGGAGCTTTTTCGGCTAGTCTGTACTGTAGTGAAATTTCCTGATAAAGTTGAGGTATGCTTGGAGCTAGAATTGTGTATTATATCATTAACTTTTTTTCATGGCATAAATGTTTTTTCACAATTTGATTTAATTGAGAAAGTAGATCTTCTGAAACAATCCTTTCACATGAAGAAAAGATTGGAACTTTTTTTGCTGCTCATCACTGCAAATCCCGTTACATAGTTTCTCATGTTTATCGAGTGTAACATTCTGGATATTAATATCCATCACTTCCATATTTTTACTACCCCTGTCAATCTCTTATCATATGATGATTGGGATCTCCTTGAGAAAATATTGTTTCACTACCCATTTTCTGAACACTAGTTTCATAAAAAATACATATAATGTGAACCATCAACGTGACGATGATGATATCACTCCTGCTTGTGTGGGTACTTAATTTTTTCCTATATTGAGAATGATATATTCTCTTCCTCTTGCAACTTGTATTATATATTATATATAAGATCTTGGGAAGGTATTCCGATGGAGTACCTTCACCTACTCCAACGTCCACATGGAGCTCCACATGGCACCAAAAACATGTTTTGGGTGCCATGTGGAGCAAGATACCGTTGTTTAGATCATTTCTAAAAAAAGATATTTAAAAAAAATCTCCATTGCGTATTTTTTGAGACTTAAAATGTGGACCATTGAACATAGTCAATATTTGACATTTAATTTTAAAATTCAGTTTTCAGTTTTTTTATTTTTAAAATTGATCTATATAACCTGCTGGAGCTCCAGGTGGCATAAAAAAGTGTTTTGGGTATCACATGGAGCTCGAGATGATCTTGGAAAAAGGTTATAGTCCCAGGGATTTCCTTCACCGTTGTTTCCACCTCTTGGAAAAGGTTCCCTTTGGCACTCGAAAACCTTTTTTGGTGCCACGTGGACTGAAGGGACATTGTATAGATCAATCTAAATAAAAGAAAATTGAAATCTGATCTCCATTGTGTAATGTTATTTGAAAATTGAACCATTGAATGTAATCAATTTTTTACTTTTGTAAGGAAGATGAGTTTTCAAATTGTTTTTCAAAAATGTTTTGATGTATGTAATGTGCCCTTGGTCCATGAGGAACCCAAACCCTGTATTGGGTGCCATGTGGCACCATGTTTAGGGGTTGGCACCATGGTGAAGATAGTCCTTGGATATATATATATATAGGTTAAGGGGTCCCTGCATTAGAGGTGCAACGTTGCACCTCTACGAGATCACGTGGCACGTGGCATGTTCACCAAAAGAGCACCCATTTTGGAGTCATCAGCCACGTGACAAATGGTCTAAATTTTTTTTGTTTGTTTTTTTTTACTGGCCTTCAAAAAACATGGTAAAATATTGGGTGAGGCTCAACATACCTGGTGCATTTTTTTTTCCAACTTACACCATCATTTTAACGGTGGATAAGATGCTTTTTCAATTTTTTGTGGCACCTGATCCTCAGATTAGGTGCCAATTGGCATTTGTATCAGATATTCATCTTCTCGTTTCAACTAATAAAGCGAGGTTGCCTAATAAAATTGCAGTCATACCATTCAGATAGTAGCTTTGACATGCGAGTTGGTGTTGAGAAAGACCATTTAAGCTATATTAGTCCACAAATGTACTTTTGGTTTGAATTTGTTCCTGCCCAATATAAACGAATATTTTGCTATTTAAGGTACAATCACATATATGAATATATATATATATATAGAGAGAGAGAGAGAGAGAGAGAGAGAGAAAGAGAAGATAAATGGTTTGATGGGAAAGATCTCCCACTAGCTTTTATATTAAGTAGGAAATTATTACAAACAACCAAATGAACTAAGACATTCGTTAATACCTGCCCTAACTACCTCATATGACTTTGTTCAATAAATCCATCAAGTAGACCCAATCAAATCATCTACACAAGAAGTTGTTGCTACGGTAATCTTACTGATTATGACTTAGTTAGGGGTTAACATCACAAGAGACACTTATTCATCTCAGGATATATGAGGAATAATTGAGTTAACTGAATCGTGGTAGATGGCAGATCGGTCGAACCTATTACCATTAAAGGTACTAAAACAATTAGAGTTCTCCATAATTGATTTGACACTTAGTTGTCTAATGATTCAAGGTTTCAACCAGAGCAGTCAGCCAACATTGGGTTCAACTTGTTCTAAACTCAAAATAGGTGAGTTAGACATAGAAAGTGACTTCCACAGAGATGTATACACTTCATACAACACATTTTTAGGACGTCCTTGGCTTTATAAAGCCGAAGTTATTCCTTCAACTCTTCATCAATATTTCTAATTACTATAAGGTTGGGGAACAAAGAAGGGTCTTTGCAGACGAACATCCTTTCTCCAAAAATGAAACACATTTTGCAGATGTCAAAGTTTATGATAACCCGAACATCTTCCACAATAGATAATGTCTATAGGTTTGACGATTATAACCCAGGGAAACTTTTCCAAAAGTGACTTCACAAAATCAAAGTTCATGTTTTTCAAGATATTCATCGAAATACAAGAAAATTGTTGGCATTAGACAACCATTGTTTTGATAGGGATATTAGACAACCTGAACCAACTACCCCGGCAACTGCTATAGAAAATCAAGAGGGTGACGGTGATCATAAAACCCAAAGTTGAATGCCAAAACAATACACCAAAACCAAATGCCCATCTAGAAAAAATCTATAGTCATCAGAATAAACCAAAAGAAGATGAAACATATACCTTTACTCTCTTCTTTTGTCAAACCACACTTTAAATGAATGGTAACCAAGTATATAAACTTCTACTCACACGAGTATATACTGTGTTAGAGATATTTGAAATATAAACTCTTACTTGTACGAGTATAAACTGCGTTAGAATATATTTGACACTCCTATTCCTACGAATTAGGATTGTGTAACATATATATTATAAAAATTTGATCCCTATCCACATAAGTATAAAGCATGTAATGGCGAAGACAAAATCATTTCATTGATCTCCAAAATTATACAAGCTCTAGACCAATTTGGTCAGCTAACTCTTCTACATTAGTAATCTTTCTTTGTTATGAAGATATGGCCTCGTGTCTCTGTTAATGGTTTTCTCTATATCAATGAGTTGGGACTTGGCCTCGGAAGATTCATGTGAAATCCTTGAGTTGTTGATTCCTTCTTCACAACATCTGAATAATTTGAGCTTTATTTCACTCTTTTTATTTCATTCCTAATCGTTGAGTTTACTCTTCAAAATCGCATGCTCCTTCGCTGCCATGTCTTCACGAGACTTTAACTCATCAGAACGAGCTTCAAGATCTGCCTGAAGTTTCTTTTCAAATCAAATTCCATGCTACTACTAAGGTAAGTGTTGTGAGGAACACCATAAATTGAGTAAGGTGGATAGAAGATGGACTGTGGGTCAAGAAAACATTGGAAATCTTGCTTTCGAAGAATTTGGGGATTTATTGCCTTCAAAAGATCACCCTATGATTCTTTCTTTGGGTGCAAAAGGTCTGGAGTTCGATTCTCGAAATGCTCCTTTATAATAATTTTTTATGAAGCGAAGAGAAACTATATGCGTTGCGATTCTAGGTGTTGGCCCTAGCACTAACTGTAGTTTCTCAATTGACTCCTGCCGATGCTAGCCATTAGATCTCTTATTAAGGTGGATTGGGTAATGTTGTGGAAAGTTCCTATCCCCCCCAAAGTGAAATTCTTTGCCTGGACAGTCATGCGGAGTGAGATCTTGATCGTGGACCAGCTGATTGCGAGAGGTAGTGATGTGCCAAATAGGTGCGTGATGTGCTTACAATTCGAAGAGTCGGCCAATAACCTATTCCTTCATTGCTGGGTTGCATCGGAACTGCGATGGACTATCCTATTAAGATCTTTTGAGCTGCGATGGGCTATTCCTGGGTATATTCCGAGTCATTTTCTCTCCTAGTATGGGATCCAGTCCGAGGTGCAGCAGAGGGATTTTTGGTTTCTTTGTGGTCTTGTGGGGTATTTGGCTTGAAAGGAACAACCGCATTTTCCGTAGGAGGAGGCTTCTGGTGGGGTTGATTTTAAAGGTCATCAGAGATCTGATGTGTATGTGGGTTAGTCTGGTTAAATTTGGGCCAGCTGCAATCCCGGAGCTATTCGATTTCGGGTAGTTAGGTTGTGTCCCTGCCTCCTCTGATGTGGGAGCTTGGGGGGCTACCGCTTGTTTTTGTTCTTCTTTTGGTCGGTTTCCTCTTGTATTTTACCAGCTTCTCGCTGCTTTTTAATACAATTTGCATTTATTGATAATAAAAAAAAAATCACCCTATGAATCAAAGCCTTTTTTATGTCATTCCTAAACTTGTCACTATTCAAAAAAATCCAAGCCTATTTGCTATTCCTCCCATGATGAGATTGCCTTGACAATCGGTGATAGTGCGCCTTGACCTGATGTGTTTCCAGGATCCCTTTATAAAGCTTGTTGGCAAGTTATTAAATTTGACGTGGTAGCCGTCGTGGTGAATGTTGCTGAAGAAGCAATTAGTCTGAAAGTTGTGAGTTCCAACTGTATCACACTCATTCCGAAGACGGGTAATGGGTAACCCTTCTTTTCTTTCTGAATTTAGGACAATAATCTTTGCAATTTTCTCCATCAAATAATTAAAAAATCATTGCTTTGCGTATTGGGAAAGTACTTCCTTTTATTATTTCTAAAGAACAAGGTGCTTTGGTTAGAGGTTCTCCATAATTGATTGTTGCCCACCAAATAGTCAAAGACTTAGATAAGAAGACTTTTGGGGAAACATAGCCCTTACAATTTACATGTGTAAGCCTAACCGGATTGAGTGATATTTCCTATTTGATTTCTCATCAAATTTGGCTTCTCCCCCTTTTTTATTATTAACTTGTAAAGGGTTGTGTTCCAAATAATTGGTTTCTACATTGGTTAATGGTCCCCCCTTATGTTATTTCCAAAGTTCAAGAGGGCTCCACCAAGGAGATCCTTTATCTCCAAGCCTCTTTATAATAGCCGAAGAAGTTCTTAGTCATGGTCTCTCATGTTTATGTTACTTAAATCTTGTCGAAAGATACTCCTCGTCACGTAATATTGTGTGCCCTAGTTATCTTTTGTTCGCGATAATATATTTACTAAATGCACCAAAAACTCCCTTTCTCAAGTGAAATCGTTCCTCCATGACTATGCTACCTCATGGGGTCAATTTATCATTTTTACAATAAGTAGTTTCTTTCTTTTAAAAAAAGGCCTCCTATAGGGTTTCCATGGTGAATAGAATTATTGGGTTCTCTATAGGCTTCCTTCCTTCAATTTATCTTGGGAGTTCCATTATTTTCTTGGTGCCTCACAAACGAGGTTTGTTAGTCTATGGTGGATAAAGTTAACAAAAAGGTTACAGGGTGGAAGTCGAAGTTTCTATTGGAAAGTAGGAGGAAAATCCTTTCGAAACATGTGCTTTCTAGCATTCCTATGTACTTGATTTCAATTTTCAAATTTCGTAGCCTGTTAAGAAGGAAATTGAAAGATGCATATCAAACTTTTTCTGGTGAGAAAATGAAGGCAAAGCAAAGGTCATTGGGTTTCTTGGGACTAGATCACAAGATCAGAAAAAGAGGGATGTTGGGGTATAAGATCGTTGGAAGATGTTCGCAATGTGCCTATGATAAAGCTATGTTTGAAGCTTGTTGCAGAAGACTCTCCTTAGAGGACGGTTATTCTTAATAAATATAAATTTTGGGAAACATTTGTGGGTAACCAAAGCTAAATCTACCAATTCTAAAATATGGAAGCTGCCAGCCCCTTAATTCAATATACCATCAATAACTCCAAATGGGACATTGGTCATGGTGATTCCACTTTCCTCCTGAACCATAACTAGGTGGGATCTTAGTTACCGGAAGTAGCATGAAGCGTGTGGTAGGTTGGGAGCAGGAGCCTCATCAAAAGCTTGAAAGTACAAGTTCCATCATCTACTAATATGCTAATCTCCAAAGCTATGGATAATGGTAACTAGAAACTGCAAGAGAGCACTGTTAGATTGGGTTTGGTTACAGCTGATGTTGTTCGAAGCCCGCTACTAGAAGATGGCTATGAAAAAATGATTTCAAAGTATAGATCAGGGAAATTTACTACCAGGTCAGCGTGGAAGACTCTTAGACCTATGTTTAGTTAATTTGTGTAAGAGGTAATTAGGGTTAAGGATAGATGAGGAAGAGGACGAGGAAAAGGATGAGAAAGAGAGAAAGAAATAGGGAGAAACTAGGGTTGAGTTCAATAATCATTCAAACCCTTCTCTTATTAGTATATATACCACTTAACTTAACAAACTATTGGCCACACACCCACTTACATGTAAAGAGTAAACCAAAGAACAAAAGAACTCGCACACACCAACTTAGTGATAATTCAAGGTGGTTTGGAGCTACTATGCTAATTTAAGGCAAGTCTAAATGGACTGTGATAGCTTCTTTGTCCTTAGCCCGATAGTTGGCAATGTCAGCGCCAGCTGTCACGAGTCACTCGTCCAGTAGTGTCAGTCCGTGCGGCACCTAACGCCCGATGCGCTAAGTCAGCCTGTCTCTAATACCAACTATCACGGGGGCGTCCTTCGACACGCCATCAACCCGCGCGGTGCCTCTCTACCTCATGCAACGAAGCCAACCAATCTCTTTATCAGCTCTGATACCACCCGCCTAGAGGACGGGAACTCCCCCTCGTGGTTACCTCTATGTCACAGCCTACCATCCGATGTATCGTGCCCCTTACGATACACTCGATTGTACCACTATTCCATACTTGGCCTGCTCAAGCTTCACCCTGTGCACTGCACTAGTACCTCGCTTCGCAATAGTATTGGCATGCAGCTCCCCATGCCATCATGTCTTGCTCGCATACCAAACCAAGCCCACAGTCGTGTGCCTACCTCATGATCGGAGTCCCACCCAGCCCTCATGTTGTCGTGCTCTACTGAATCCCACGCAGCGCTCGTGAAGTTGCCCAGTCGTATGCACCGCGAAGCGTAGTCCGGGGCCATACTTCAACCTCACCATGGGTGCCACACGGCATCACTACGTCGACGTCATAGGCCCACCCTTTCAGGCCTAGGAGACACTTGCGCCCCCTCTGGCAACGCAAGGCCTCGTGTGGGTGGAAGACATTCTCCAACACCTCTCCCACATAGATGGTCCAAACACCATCTATGGGTAAACAACTAAATGACCTCAAACACGTTGGTTTGACATACCTCCATGGCACACGTCTTCTGCCCGTGGCACACAGTGTCAAGTCCCAACCATCACACCCGTGACTCCCCGCATCATCTTCCCCTGCGACCGTGTCGCGACCACCGCAGCACGACCACGTTGCGAGGCCCTCCTGGCCCTATGTCGTATGCCCTCCTGGCACCACATGTTGTGCCGTCCTGGCACTAAGATGCCGCGTGCCCTCTTGGCACCACATCGTGTGCCCCAGGCACCAAGTCGCCACTGCCTCTACGCGGAGTACAAGCAGCTCTAAGTGGCGCTACGGATGGCCTGGGTAGCCACGTTGCGTACCTCCATCACACAACTCTCTATTGTGAAGCATCAAATCCCCTGGTTACTGGTTTGGGAAACTTTGTTAGAGAGAAACAGGTGTCAACATGCCATCTCTACTTTTGTTGATGGTATTATTAATCATATTAACAGATGGTTATTTGGCAGATCTACTAGATTGAAACCTTTTAAGAGGTCTACTGCTGATGAAAATCATATTATATCTCAGCTTGGTTGCTCTCCGAAAATTACTCTGGTGGAATGGACTGTAACTGAAGAAGAGTGTTGAAACTTAATGTGGATGGAGCCAGTCGTGGTAATCTAGGCTCTTGCTCAGGTGGATGTATTCTAAGAGGAGCTGATGGATCTTTTGTGCATGTGTTTGTTGCAAGTTATGGTATCAACATTTAGATCTCTCTGCTGGCTTGGCATGGATTCCTAGTGAAGATAAAAAATACATATTGAATCCATTTCAAAAATCCTTGTGCAAGTGATTCTTAGTAAAGGAAAGCCACGGTTTGTTGGGCATTGGTTTCATTGCATAATGTAACCCTTAGCTGGGCCTCAATTGGAAAATGTCTCATGTACACAGAGAAGTGAATAGTACTGTTGATAGCCTGGCTAATGTGGAAGGTTAGGGTGGTACTATTATCTTCAATCAGCTTGCTGATCTCCCAATTCTCTGCCGAAGATGCTTTGTTGGTGATCGAATGCAGCTTCCAATGTTTCGGTTTTAGCTAGTTCTTTTTTTTTTTTAAATTCTCTATCTCTGTACCCGATTTTAATTTGTTGAATAGAAAAACTTGCTTGTTTCTCAATGTGTATATATATATAGGAAATGATCCTCTCACTCGAGTCATGGGAAATAGGCTCATGACTTGAGCTCCTATTGGCTGCATGTCACATCAGGTTACTCAAAAGTCAACATGATGTGACAGCTAGCTAATGGTAGATCCAGTCATGCACTGGCGTAGCCTCATAGAATGGTGTGGGGGCTCAAGCCCCATTTAACTCTAGAGTTTCTATTAAGTATGGTTCTTATACAACCTTTGTTTGTATATAAGGCCCCAAATCTATGTGGAAGCCCTCAAATCGGCTCAAGCGCCCATGTAACTCTAGAGTTTCTATTAAGTATGGTTCTTATACAATCTTTGTTTGTATATGAGGCTTATTAGCCATTAAGCCCCCAAATCTATGATGTAGAAGCCTCCGAATCGATGGTAAAATAACTACTAACATTATATTTATCATTTATAGCCCCCACCAATAAAAATTCTTGGCTACGCCCTTGGAGTCATGGGATTACCCAATAGGACTAGCTATATATATTTATAGGGAAATGATCTCGTAACTTGAGTCATGGGATGCAAGCTCATGACTCGGGATCTCATTGGCTGCATGTCATTTCAACTACCTTTGAAAAGTCAAAGGCAGTCATTGAGCCAATGAGAGGTCGAATCATGACTTTAATCCCATGACTCAAGTGAGAGGATCATTTCCCGTGTATATATGTGTGTGTGTGTGTGCGTGTGCGGGTGTGGGGGTGGGAAAAGGGATGCTACCTACAAGGGTAGCGTCCATAGATCACATGCCATGTGGCATATGATCAACCAAAAAGCATCCGTTTTCTATGGTACTCCCATGGGGCATGGGATTTATAAAAAATATATTTTTTGTGACTGTTTTGCCTCTCAAATCAAGGATCAAACATAGCCTACATAGGGTAATGCCCACCTATTCAAGTGCATTGATTTTTCCCCAACTCTGACCACATTTTTAACGGTGGTAAGTATCGGATTTTGCTCAAATTTTTTGAGTGGGGCCTGATTGTTCTTGCCCAAGTTGCCGTTACATCCAATCTTTAGATTAAGTGTCACGTGTCTTCCAACGATCTCATAGGTAGCATCCTGGCCCTCTCTCTCTCAACCCTACACTAGTGCCATTTGGTGCCAAGGCAATGTGCACAAGGTCGATAAGGCCCATAAAAAAAAAAATTAAAAGTACATCTATCCAGCGTCCAAAACCTAGTCAAATTTGGAAAAATTTCAATGCACCAGGTTTAGGTTGGTGGATGAGAAACTTTGACCAGGGTTTTGAAGGACAAAAAAGTCATAAAAATAATGTTTTTAGATCACGTGTCACATGGTTGATGATCCCAAGACAGATGCTTAAATATATCTGGTATGCCTCTGGCGGAGACCAAGGGGGCATTGTTTGGATCATCTTTGAAAAAAAAAAAATACTTTCAAAAATGCATCTAGACCTTGCATTTTTTAGGCTTGAAATTAGGACCATTGAAGTTCAATCAATTTTTTGACTTGTCATTATCGAAATCTAGTTTTTTCGATTTTTTTTAAAACCTGATCTATATTGCCTGCCCCCAGCTCCACGTGACAGCAAACAACGTTTTGGGTGCCACGTGGAGCTCCAGGTGAGCATGTATCTTTTGTCCTATACATGTATGATGAAAAAGGTTATGTAGTCTCAATGACTACCTTCACCGAGGTCCCAACCTCTAAAGAAGGTACCACATGGCACCAAAGACACTGTTTTGGTGTCCCGGGAACTTCATAAATCAATTTAGAAAAAGAACAAAGAAAAAATTGAAATCTGATCTCTACCGTGCGATTTCTCCTGTTTGAAAATTGGACCGTTGAATAGTCAATTTTTTAACTTTTTCCGTGGAGATGATTTTTCATGTTCTTTTAAACTGGTCGATGCAATGTCCTCTTGGTCCATGCCGCGCCCAAATCATGTTTTGGAAGCCACGTGGCTCTGTTTTTTGAGGTTGGGACTAATGTGAAGGTAGTCCTCAGACTGCCTATACTGTGTCCATGCACACACACGCCGGGACCTAGGACAGCTTCTCAGATTTTAACTTTGGGACAATCCCAGTTGAGCATCACGTTAACATATGTTTGAGTGCCAAATGGATGTGAGCAAGGTCGATTGAATATCATTAGAAAAAGTTTAATCACTATAGTCAATGGTGGTAAATGCCTTAAAAATGAAAGGTGAATTGAAAAATCAAGTCTTTGTTCATTTTCACGCCATTCAATCAAGGACGTATATTTATTTTTTATTTTATAATTTTTTTTTAAACCCTTTAAGGAGGGGTGAACCATAGTGGGGAGTGGTGCCATGTGGCACCACAATTGGAGGCCGTCCCAGTGTTAGAGGGAGAGAGAGAGAGAGAGATTTCCCCTGTATTTGGTCAATTTTGGCAGCTTGTATCCACATGGCACATATGTATCGACTAGTAAACAAAAGTGGTCGAACCCGGGCCCGATTTAGGGTTTTAGTATTGTTTTTTGTGATTGGCAATAAATAAAGAAAGCAAATGAGATGTGAGATGGAATCAAAAGACAAGCATTGTAAATATCGTGCAAGAATATATTACTTGAATTAAAGATGAAATCGTCTCAACCTTATATTTGAGCTAACCACATTATTTGCAGTGATGCTGACAATTTTGCTTTTGTAATAGGTGGCCAACTCTCGTGTTATTGCCATTGTTACAATTGCGAATTTTCTGACAGATGAACCGGGTCTAGCATCCAAGATTTCACAAGGCAATTGTTTCGGTTTTACCTCTGCAAATTTTTTTTTGGATTCTGTTATCTTGTGCACAACTAGAATTATTGTTGTGGTCCATCCAGATCTGCCTTTTCTACAGGGTCTGCTTGACATTTTCCCGTTTGTTTCTGATGATTCCCAAGCACGGATTGCTCTTTGGAGCATCTTGGTAAGGATATTGATTCGAGGCCAAGAAAATGAGATGAGCCCATTGCGTGTACAGCAGTATGCATCGATTCTAATAGATAAATCAGATTTGATTGAAGAAGACCTTGATGATTACCGGGGAGAGGACTCCACTGAAGATGATAAGAGCTCTAATGATTTGGACAGTAAATTAAATGCCAGAATTACATCTGTATCCTGCTTCACAAAAGACATGAATTCTCAATCCTTTTTTCCCTTTTAAATAGTATAAATGCATACTCCATGATGGGGGTGTTGTTCCATTGATATCGATTATTGGATCAAGTTCTCAGAATGTTCCCTTCTCAGAAACGGGGGTTTATTCCATCATTATCGGGTATTCTGTAGTGTATTTATATCAATTAATTTTTGTTAAAGTGATCTTAACGATGACAATGCAAATTTCTTTCCTGGACTATGGTTTCAACTTATAAAAAAATTACTGCAAAAAGTTAGGGTATACTTTGACTTTCAAATGATCCTGCCACGAGTCTTTTTATTTTTTTACATTTTTATGGATTAGCTGAGCTACACGGCCAACCCTTTATGAAGGATGCTAAAGGGAATTGAACCCTTGACCTCAAAGGAGGGAAAGCAAAGACTTATACCACTCGAGCTATCAAGTGGGTTGTTGGGACCCGAGTCTTTACACGTATCAATTGACCTACTGTTATAAATTCTTGTGTTTCCTTTAACTCTTGCAATAGCTTAGCAGGATCTTTCATATTCTAGATCAGTGGAACAACACGAGATGTGACGTTTCGGAAAAAGAATTGGTCGGCGATGGTCCTAACATTGAAAAAGTTCGCCGACTGATGGATTGCTGTTATAAATACGTTGCATAGGTGAGTCTTTAACCTTTTTCCTTCTTTGCAGTATTAGTGAGGCACAAGTTGAACGCACTTTTCATGTATCTTTAAAAAATATGGCTTATTTTTGTACTTCATGAGGTGAGGTGTGTTGACTATGTAATCAAATCTAGATTAATTGTAACCCCCCCTTGTATTTTATGCATCTATCCCATTCAAATTTTTTGGGTTTAGTTTGAGATGACAGCAGTAGGTGCATACCTAGAGTAGAAGAAAGTTTTCATCACATATTATTCTTGAGCAGGGGCGCCATTGCGACGGGTCATCACTGAACTGGAATCGAACCCGTGGTACCTGCAGGTGTGGTGTTCCTTATAGGAGCACGACAATAATGGGAAAATTATGTATTCATCCTTTTTCATCTTAATTTGTGTTTGGTAGCTCGGAAATACAACTTCAAGGTGGAAGTGAAGTTGTATTTCCAAGCTTTTTGTTTGAAGCAACTTTAAGGGCCACAAAAGAATTGAAGTGGGCCCATTGATTGAGCATTAGCTTAGTTTTGGTATCCCCCCTCCCCTCTCTTTGTGGGGCATGAGGTCGTGGGTTCTACACTTTATGTTTGCTTCCTCTCATTATGTTAACAAAGGTGAGTGATCTGTTGTGTGAGATTTATTTTCCAAGTGTTGTTCTCCCTCTCTTTGTATTAACAAAGGTGAGTGATTTGTTGTGCGAGATTTATTTCTCATGTGATGCTCTTTCTCCCGTTGTATTAACAAGGTGAGTGATTTGTTGCGTGAGATTTATTCCCCAAGCGATGCTCTTTCTCTTTGTATTAACAAAGATGAGTGATTTATTTTAAATTTATTCTGCAAGTGTTGCTCCTGAACTAAATATGGAAATGACTACAAATGAAATTTTCTTACATTGATTGGGCGGAAATCACGTTTGTGCCCTATTTGGTTGAAAGACAATTTTCCCCATTATTTTATACTAAGGGCTCTTTCACTATTTCCTCTTTACTTTACTAATTTTCATAATATTTAGTTATCTTAATTGATCCACAACTAATGCTGGACAAACGCTAAATCCTGATTATGTAAGGTTGGGATTAACCTCGGATTTAATTGATTAATGGAAATAATCGAAATCACCAAAACACATAAAATAAATTTAATGAATTCAATAAAGTAATTAAGTTAATTCAATTTTAATGCTCACATGCATCGATATTCTCGATCTAGAGAAACGAATTCGATGAAGGATTTGAGTTTCGATCTAGTTTAGGGCATTAAATAATAATTATAATGTCGTCTCTTAACTCCTCTAAGGTTTGGGAAAGTGAACTGTCACAACATCGCGCAACCTCATCTCCGCAGGCATTTAATAGTCATTGCGCTTAAGTCACTACTTGATATCAACTTTGTATGCTTCTTCGACGCTACCAACCCGTCTGCGGGTAAGCCACCGCATGCAACAAAGTCATGCTGCAAACTCGAGTATTGGCTCCGTCACAGAACGCTCAAGGGATTAATTAATCAAAAGAGAGAGAACAAAATATTTAAATTTTTAGATTTGAAATTTAGGAATTTATCAAAGCAAGGGAAGATATTACCAGATAATAGATAAAGAAAAGATAAAAGAATGATAGGATTTAACATTTTACACCAAGGGTTCTGAGGCTTCACACCAAGGTTGTACGCCGTCTTTGCACTAAGTCTTACGAGAAATGAAGAATCACTCCTCAGGTTTCGACAAATTCGCTCATTCGATCGAAAACTCCTTGCAAGTCTTCTAAGGTTTACACAAAATCAAACTCTCAATTTTCATTCAATAATCAACTACTTATTACAACGTTATAAAGAGCTTATATAGTAGGCCACAAAAAAGACAGAAAAGCCTAAAACAAATAAATATTAAAAGACAAGTTTGCTCTGAATAATAAAATCTCGTTCTTTTATTACTCAGTCACTTGTGAAGGGTTAAATAATGTCCGATTAATGTGAAATTGGTCTTATTTGAAAGCTTATCAGAATAGCTTTCCAGCAAGACAAGAATCATACAATTTCGACACATATTGATAGACAATCATTTTTTCGATGATTGCGCAGAAAGTGACGTGAAAACTCTTCAATCCTTCGAATTTGCACTCTTAATCACTTTCACGATCTTCTTTTTCTTTTCGACTCTTCCGTTCTGACTCTCTATTTCTGTTTCTTCTGTTGTTGGACAATCTCTTGACCCGAATCTAATGCACTTGATCGTGATATCCCTATTAATAACCTTTAAATTTATTGTTTTGGTGAAAATATCCTTTTGAAGTTTTAGAGGAAGTCAATTTCTCAAATAGACAATCAAATAATAGAAATAAGATTTCATGGGGAACTTATTTCTCAAACAGCACATCGGAAATGTTATTTTCAGGTGAAGTCATTTCTCAAGAAATTAGTGAGGATCCATTTCTCCGGTTTGATTCCTCAGTTTTCAAAAAGGTCTTTTGGAGAGAAAAAATGTTGTTACTTTTGAAGTAGTAGGCAAAATTTTCTTGTGGCTACTTTAGTTATCTTTTAATAAAGAGTTAGTCATTGACTTGTTTTATTTCAAAAGGTAAGATAGCTCCATCTTTTATCAAGTATGCTTAGATTTGTTGCGTAAAAGGTTGAATTTCCAATATATTTCTGTGGTAGTCTTAGGACCGGTTAAATGCCTTTAAAAGTCATTTAGCAATGAAGAGCCCTCTCTAAGAGAATTTCATCTTCAATGTGCTTCATCTTATCTTTTAGATACGATCGATCCTAAACGGATGGGACAAGACAATAATGTCTGGCTAGGAAGTTTGATTGATTGAAAAGTACTCAAGTGATTTCAAAGTTCTCAGTAAAGTAAGGTTGGAAGCAAATTAGACTACCATCAAATGTCATTGGATCTTCAATGCATTGATTTAAAAATCGATCTCAACCAGCTAGCCGGTCCAACCCAATTCGACCGGAACCGGGAGCCTAGCCAGTTCGATATAATCAAAAGCCTAAAACTTGGTTTTTTTTATCCAATTAGTAAACCACCCGATTCATCATCATAACCTTATCTGCGTAAAAAGCCATGCTTGTGGATTAGATGCAACTATCAAGATTAACTTTTATTTATTTCAATATATTTGAAAAAGATTCGACCGGTCACTCTTAACGCTCAACTGGTAGCAAATCCGAAAGTGTCTCGTAAACTTGAAGATATCTAAGAAATTGGTCCACTCGACATTGACGTACTCAGTGACAATGGCCAGAAAGCCTTTCTCTTATTTCCAATATTTCGGTCCCCACCGAAACGAAATATTGCACCGAAATTTTGGTCCACAAATGTATTTCAAATATTTGGTTTCGGTCATGCCCGAAGCCGAAAATGAAACCGCTATTTTGATCCTTGACTACAGATATATAAATGGGATATAATTGTCATAGGCTTTTGCTTCGAATGTAGCTCATTTACCTTACCATGTAGAACCCACTGCTCACATGAAGCCTATATCATCTTAAGGATTAGGTTACGAAATATAGACTTTGGTCTAATGGTATGAAAATAAATAATTTAATTATTCATTTGAATAATCATAATTAAAATATATTTTTTGGGTTTTTTGCAAGTACCCCCTATCAAGTTCTAAATTCATTTAAACTCCTTAACTTCCCATACTTATAAATAATAATATAAAAAAAACCCAATTTTCAATGTTTGTTGTTTAAAAAATCTAGAACTGTCACGCCATATTACCCACGAGAAAGGTTAACTTTCACTCAACAAGTTAAGGTTTTTAAATGTCTGAAATAACCTTTTAGGTACAACTAACAGTTTCACTCTTGACACCGTTGACTGCCTTGAATCAGATGACAGAGATCGATTTATTAACAATCTTTCACGTATAAGATCTTGAAATTATTGCCACATGTCATACGGTCATATTTTGATTCCACATGGAGCACATCTATGACCACAGGGTAACATGGTACTCTATGATCGTATCACTTTGAAGATTTGTTCCACTAATAATCAATATATGGCCGACTGATATGTCAACAATGATCATTTTGAAGATTTGTTCCACTTATAATCAATATCTTGCCAAGTGATATGTCAGCAATGATTTGGAATGAAAAAAGACCTCTATCATCCGATTTAAAGCAATAAACAGTATGAATAGTAGGATGAGGACTGATCTAGCCTATTGGATATCTCACTCAAACACATGGATTGCTTTGAATTAGACTATGTAGATTTTCGTCCCAACCTTTCATACAAGGGATCTTGAGATATTGCGCGTTCCATTAGATAGTACCATGTGGTACATATCTCAAAGAAGTTTTAACATAATGTGGCACTCAACACACTTAAACATTAAGGTCGCTGTTTTGAGAAGTGTACCATGTGAAATAAAAAAGTTGATCGTATGATGATATGATCATGATCTGAAGATCCATCATGTGAAATCTTTATGACCCAAACAGTAATATTATGCACATTAAAGGACATAATTGTCATAAAAGGTCAGAAGAGACAAGTTAACGGGGTGTCTCAGAGCATTTAACTAGAGTGGAGTTTTAAACATGCAATTACAAACTCTTAGGTTTTTTATAAATATCCAAAGTGAAAGGGTTTTTTATAAATATAAAACATGAGAGGAGTATTTGCACAAAAAAAACCTCTTTTTTAAGGTTTTCTTATCAACTTCATACTTCCACACTCAAATAGCCATACTACATTTTAGAGCAAAGCCGGTGACACTGAAATAGCCGTACTACATTTTAGAGCAAAGACGGGCATAAAAATCATTTTAATAATTATAATTAAAACATTTCTATCGACTTTATACTCGTCCACGTGACACTCAAATAACCATACTACATTTTAGAGCAAAGCCTGACATAAAAAGTCAGGTCTGACATAGTAAAATTTCATTCAATTTTAGACATAAACCTTCCCGCCGTAGTTCAATCTTTCAGCTAACTTATACCATTTCCTATCAACAACAGTGAAATTTCATCCAATTTCAGACATAAACCTCATCGCTCAATGTATCAGCCAACATAACCCATTTCAACACTATCAGCAACACAGTCACCAAATTCTCGACTTTTTTAAAAAACAAAAATAATTCCCCAATTTTTGTAAAAAAAGGGATAAAATTCAACCTATTAGCTATTATTTGCAAAACTTACGAGTTGCACAAATAATTTGTCGTGAATATCCTTAAATTTTTCAACTTTTTTCTTTTTTTCCCATTTATTTCAAGATAATTTATTTATTCTAATTTTTTTAAATTTTCATAGTTGTAACTAATACTTTTTATATTATCATTTTTGTATTTTCCAATTGTTATCATTCTTTCTTTTAAAATTTCGCTAGCCGGATGGATTTTTCCAAGATGTTTTATTGCCGAATCCCGACTTGGTAACTTTGATGAGCGACACTCTTGGTCCTTTCTAAGGCCTTGTTTGATAGTAATGAAACTCTACAGAGGAAATTAAATCAACTTTTTAGCTAATTTCCTGGGAAATGATTTCCTCTAGAAATGGATTTTCCACTGTTTGATTAGTGTGTTTGAGAAATGATTTTCATTAGAAATTGATTTCTCTTGTTTCATTAGTATATTTGAAAATGAGTTTTTAAGTTTGGATCATATATTTTCTACTTTTACGAAAATTAATACTATAGTAATCACTATTTATTACCAAATTATATAAGTCAGAGTTTTAAAAGTCAAACTCAAATAAAAAGTCAAACTTTGATCAAACTTAAAATTTTTGTGCAACTGTGAGATTTTTGACGATCTCGTCGCGACGATGCACTCTCTAATGAAATATTTAGAGTCGTCACCCCGAGCTTTTGGTGTCCCGAAAAATCTGGATCATTTTTATAAACACCAAAGTACTACAAATATGACTTTGAATCTGGTCTACGCCAAAGGCTCTTGGGTAAGGGCTTCGGTTATCGATTGGGAAGGTGTTAGACACCCAAGCAACCCGCTTAGTGCAGTCTCTACTAATGGTCAAAATAAAAATAATATAAAAGAAAAGAAAAAGGCTTCCTCTTACCCAAAGGAATATTAAAATCCTATTTGTACCCCTCTGTTCCTATTGAAAATTCGACGACATAACGGCACAAATGGAAGGATAGAAGAGTAACCAAGAAGGTAGAGGAATAGAGGGGAGAGCCGGAGCACTCGGGCCCTTGTTGCACCGCTATGGAGCCTTGCGTTGGTTTACTGCGATGAGCTTTTGAAGGCTTGTATGATGAGAAATGAGGTTCCAACTCCTATGACTTGATAGCTAAGAGGTAGAGAAGGAAGGCTAAGGGGTAACACACCTCTAACCTAGAGCTTTTGAATGAAATGCCAAGGTCTAAAGAAATTTTTAGAGTTCTAAAATTTATATGGGAATTGTGCACTAGAAGAGAAAGAGAAGGGATTCCTTAATCTCTTAATTATAAATTTTTTCAAGTCATTTGTAAGGGGGGTGCCTCTCTATTTATAGGAAAAAAAGAGGTTAGGAGGGTGCTTAGGGGCAATTGGGTTTAGTAATTAGGTAATGGATCATCTAAGATTTCTTAGGAATTTTGGAGCTTTGAAAATGTGAAGAGGTGTTCTAATGGTGGATGATAGGGTGAGGCTTTAAACCACTTAAGGAGTTGCACATAAATAGTAAATGAGTCAACAGAACTAGCTAAACACACTCTAAATGTCAAAATGGTCAACAAGTAAAACCCCAATTATAAAATTCGAGGCAAAAATCAAGGGTTACTGTTCATATGCCTAGCGCAACTAATATTACTATTCATATGTCTGGCGCAACTATTTGTTGCGCCAAGCATATGCACAGTAAAACAGTGCCTGAAAGTTGGCTGCCCGCGGGTGGGGTCCACTTTATAACTAGCGCAACTATTAGTTGTGCCAAGCCATTTCTGGGGAGACATGGCTTGGCGCAACTATTAGTCGCGCCAAATCCAACTATCAGTTTCTTATCTTTTATTTTCCAATCTCCATTCGTCTGGTATATGATCAACTGCGAATCGTTAAATACTCGGAGGTGAGTTATATTTAGATCGAGAGCCGCCTGCAAACCAACGACACAAGCTTCGTACTCCACTATGTTGTTAGTGCAAGGAAAGTTGAGTTTGATAGAGACTAGTACGTGAGATCCTTTTGGTGAAATCAGAATGGCGCCAATTTCCTGACCCTCGGCATTTGCTACTCCATCAAAGTGCATTACCCATGATTCTTCTGCTTCTCCTGTATCGTCTTTCGTCATGAATAGGATATCTTTATTGGGTAACTCAGTTCTCAAATGCTCATAATCTGGCAAAGGATTGTCAGCAAGATGATCGGCGAGAATCTGCCCCTTGATAGACTTCTGAGTGACATATGTGATGTCAAACTCAAACAATAGGAGTTGCCATCGTGCAGTTCGTCCAGTGGGAGTCGGCTTCTCGAACAGGTATTTCAATGGGTCCATTCGGGCAAAAATTAGAACAGCTTGGGATAGTAAGTAATGGCGGAGCCTCTGAGTAGCCCATACAAGAGTCAGGCATGCTTTCTCCAGATGAGAATAGCGCATCTCATAATCAGTAAACTTCTTGCTCAGATAATAAATGGTCTGCTCTCTTCTTCCCATCTCGTCATGCTGCCCTAAGACACATCTCATGGAGACTTCCATTGTGGAGAGATACATTAGGAGTAGTCTCCCCGGCTCAGGTGATACTAACACAGGTGGGTTAAGGAGGTAGCCTTTGATTTTATTGAACATTGCCTGATAGTCGTCGTTCCATTCAACGGGCGAGTTCTTTCTTAGTAGCTTGAAGATTGGCATGCAGATTGGAGTCAGTTGTACAATAAACTGACTGATATATTGTATTCTTCCCAAGAACCCTTTAACTTCTTTCTCAGTAGATGGTGGTGGTATTTCTATGATAGCTTTAACTTTGACTGGGTCGACCTCGATTCCTCTCCTGCTGACGATGAATCCCTACAGTTTCCCTGACATAGCACCAAATGCGCACTTCTGTGGATTCAGATGTAATTTGTACTTTCTCAATCTCTCAAACAACTTCTGAAGGTTTATCAAGTGATCGCCCCACTCTGGTGACTTGGCTATCATATCATCGACATACACTTCAATTTCTCGGTACATCATATTGTGAAACAGTGCAGTCATAGCTCTTTGGTACATTACACTAGTATTCATCAACCCAAATGGCATGACTCGATAGTAAAAGGTCCCCCAATGAGTGATGAATGTCGCCTTCTCTCAATCTGCCTCTACCATCTTAATCTGATTGTATCCTGAGAACCCATCTATCAAAGAAAGCATCTCGTGCTTAGCAGTGTTATCGACAAAGATGTCGATGTGCGGAAATGAGAAATCGTCCTTAAGGCTCGCCCTGTTCAAATTACGAAAATTGATACACATGTAGACCTTTCCATCCTTCTTCGGCACATGTACAATATTGGCTAGCCTCTACGGGTACTTAGATACCATGAGAAACCCCACGTCATACTGCTTTATAGCCTCGTCCTTGACTTTCAACATCCACTCGGGTTGGAGACGTCTTAGCTTCTGCTTAACCGGCTTCATATCAGGGTAGAGACACAACTCATGCTCTCCCAAATCGGTTTTCAGACCAGGCATGTCCTCGTATGACCAGGCAAAAACGTCTTGGTATGACCGAAGGAAGTCGATCATGCTTTTTCTTTTTTCGAGAGATAGCTTCTTTCCGATTTTGGTAATTCAGAAAATATCCTCAGACCCTATATTAACGTCCTCGATTTCTTCGACAATGGGGGTAGGGCCATGCTCAAATTCGGTAAATCGGTCGAGGAGCTCATGGGGGAACTCCTCCAAAGGGATATCCTCGTCCAGACTCATAAGTCTTATCTCTTCTTATATTTCTATAGGAAAGGGGTCGATTTTACGTGGGACGGGTATTTCAATTAAGGAATCTTTTTATGGGATTTTATTTAGAATTTTAAATAATAATATTTTTAGACTTTGTATCTTTTCAATATTTTTGAAAATTTTATTTTCTTCGGAGACGAACCCTTGGCAGCATGAGTCTGTATATATACAAGGTATTATCTGCCAAGGGCTTATCTTACTTTTTATAGGTTATTTTTTTTTTAAACGGATGCCAAATGTTAATCCACTCCTCGCTTCCAGGGTTTGGGACAAAGATGCCTAGTTGCGTACCTGAGAGGCCGCTCCTTTACCTGTTTGGATGGAGGGTGCTGACTGATACGACTCTTCAGAGTCAGCCTCCATCA
Source organism: Chloranthus sessilifolius (assembly GCA_021018995.1). Taxonomy (NCBI): domain Eukaryota; kingdom Viridiplantae; phylum Streptophyta; class Magnoliopsida; order Chloranthales; family Chloranthaceae; genus Chloranthus; species Chloranthus sessilifolius. Next base: position 16,394,321 of record CM037587.1, on the reverse strand, counting down.
TGTTGATCCCCATTTCGTCAGAGATGATATCCTCAAATGTTAACAAAGTTTTATGGTGATTCACCACAGGGAGAGTTTGTTCAGGTATGGACCGTCATTCCTCAAAGAAGGATAACGCGGTCAAGTCTATCTCCAGGCTGCGAAGGGTGATGTAGGGATTGGTGGGGTGAACAGGTATTGTGGGCATATGTGGCGTTAATTGGGTTACCCCATTCCGGTCAATCTTTATAACCCTGACACTCACAATTGAATTTCTGATGTGAGGTCTGGGACGGGTTTTCTCCTCTATGTGGATGTCCCTAGCTTTTGCAGCTGTCGTCGCACGGGCATTCTCCTTAGCCTCCCGCACTTCTTCTTTCGTGGGCTTGTAATCTAGCCCAAATCTGACTTTCTGACCACCCTTAGTTGTGACGGGCTCTTTTCTGCCTTGCAGTCGAGGCCCAAGTTCTCTACCTTTTTTATAGCCCCACTTTTGAAGCATAGCCATTGCCGCTATCATTTCCCCTCCGATTCTTGGAACAATGCCCTTGCTGGGCTCCGAGAGTATCGTCGACACCTCGTATTCGAAACTGTAGAGGTCGACGTCCTCCGCTGTGTGCGGCACATATAGCACATTGGGCTTTTCAGCGCTATTGGTGGCCTTTTCTTTCTCAATGTGCCCTTCACCTATAATGGTGATAATCTTATGCCCGGACACGAACTTGAGCTTTTGGTACAACGTGGAGGGGGTCGCTCCAACTTCATATAGCCACGGGCGCCCCAATAATAGATTAAACAGGGATTTAATATCTGTAGACACCCAAATTTGGCCCAAGGCCTGATCGAAACATATTTCGTGAGAGGCGCATTTTCGAGCTTTTGATGGCGTATATGGAATCCTTAGGAATCACCTTAAACCCTTAGGAATCACCCTAGATCCCCCAGGAACCTATCCCAAACCTTTAGAAACCGACCCCGACCCTTAGAACCTTTTTTTTTAACCCTAACCTAACCTTCCCATGCAATAAGGAGGAGAGGTACACCAAAACTAACTACGACCCTCTACAGCGACCAACTCTTATACCATTGAAGAGTAGAGGTCGTCAGCTTTCCAACGGTCCAAGAATCACCCCAATCGGAGGTATATATCAGAAGATGTGGCAATCCGAACCCGGAGGACAGGAAGGTAATTTTGAGGTGGCCCCCTAGGGATTTGGCGCGACTATTAGTCGCGCCAGCTATTTCTCCCCAGAAATGGCCTGGCGCAACTAATAGTTGCACTAGGTATAAATTTTGCCTGGCGCAACTATTAGTTGCTCCAGGCCAATAATGGGTTTTTGCCCCGAAATTCGTGTTTGGGGTTTGACTTGTTGACCACCTCAACCTTTGGGGTGTGTTTTGATAGCTTTGTTGTACCCATTCCTTACCTATTTGTAACCCTCCAAGTGGCTTAAAGCATCACCCCATCATCCACTATTAGAACCACCTTCACTCCTTTTCAAGCTCTCAAAATCTTAGGAAACCTTAGATTTGAGATTACCTAATTGCTAACTCCAATTAGCATCTAAATAGCCTCCTAATCTACTCCTTTCCTATAAATAGAGCCCCCCACCCCTTGGTTTAGGGGTTGAGAAATTTGCTTAAGAGAGAAAGAGCTCAAAGTGAGAAGTTCTTCCTCCCTTTTGTGCACTATTTTCACCCAAATTTCATAACCTCTCAACCTCATTTCAAGCTTGTTCTTGCATCCAAAACCCTTAGCCTAGGTGTGTGATCCCCTAGCCTCCATCCCCCACCTCTTAGCTTTAAGTCTAAGGAGTTAGAACCTCATTTTCCACCATATAAAGCCTTCAAGAGCTCATCAAAGCAAGCCACGCAAGGCTCCTCTACGGTGCTACAAGGGCCCGAGGGCTTCGGCTCTCCCCTTTTTTCTCCTATCTCTTTCTAGCTCCCTCCATCCTCTCATTTGTGCCGTTACGCCGCCGATTTTTCGGTAGGAACCGAATGACACAAATAGGATTCTAAGCCATTTTGGGCAAGAGAAAGCTATTTTTCTTACTTTTACTTCATTTTATTGTTGGCCATTAGTAAACACCGCGTTAAGCGAGTTGATCGGGTGCCTAACACCTTCCCGATCGATAACCGAAGCCCCTACCCAAGAGCCTTTGGTGTGGACCGGATTCAGAGTCATATTTTTAGCACTTCGGTGCTCATAAAAATGAACTAGGTATCCCGGAACACCGAAAGCTTCGGGTGGCAATTCTATATTTTTCATCGTTAGAGAGCGCATCGTCGCGACGGGGATAACATCGATTCCCACGGTTGCACAGATGGCGACTATGCTGGGGACTAGCTAGTAAAGCTTCCCCTTGAACTAGGCCCTTTTTTTATTTTTATTTTTCTAACATTTTATTGTTGTTTTCTATTTTATTTTTGCTATTTTTTTGTACTCACCCCTCCGATTACGTCATTTTACTCACCCCTACGATTTCGCTTTAAATTTCAGCAATTTTTGCCTAGTCACTTGACTGACACCTTTTAAATTTCAGCACTTTATATTTTCTACCTAGTCGCTTGACTGGCCCCTTCTTTTTTTATTATTCATATCCTAACAGTGGACCGTGTGGCGGCACGGGATAATCATCCCCGGTCTTTGAATTAAAGAAAACTTCCAAAAAAAAGAGAAAAGCTTTGAAAAAAATTAAAATTGAACCAAGTTAGGGAGCTTAATTAATTTATTTTGCGGGTAGATTCTTCAAAAGGGTTGGTTTAGGCCCACATACAAACACCCAGGTCTTAGTATGGCGGCAGCCCCTAGTGGTGATGATCCAGAAAAGTCCCAGCCCACCTAGTATCTGAGAAGGTGCTTGTGTCGGAGGTATATCAGGTGAGTTCCCATTCTGAAGCTTAAAACCCTTGGGGAGCGCGTTAGCGAGTTATACCGGACTCAATCCTTTAGGTGAGGTGAGGAGAGAATCGAGAGGCAGTTTTTGCCTGGCGCATGTATTAGTTGCGCAAGTGTAAAAACACTAGATTTTATAACTGGTGCAACTAATAGTTGCGCCAGCTTTAAACTCCCAACTTTTACCTTGGCGCAACTAATAGTTGCACCAGTGTAAAAATCCTCCCCTGCAACCTGGGCGCAAGTATTAGTTGCGCCAGGTCTGTTTGGCAGCACCCAACCCGAATCTTTGGCCCTTTCCACCTCCCGAGTTCCCCGATCAGTGTGCATAGTGCCTTGTTTAGGCCCCGCCATCTCCGACACCCAATACGCCCCCATCGGTCAAGAGAAGGCAACTTCTTTTTGGCTCATTTCGGGGGTTCGAGTCGTTTGCCTCAATTTTTATGTCTTCAATAGATCGAAGGTTCTCCTTCAATTCTTTCAAAGTGCATCGGAACCGTCGCCGCGGGTCTTGAATTAAGGTACGAGAGCCACCCGAAAAGGGAATTCCAAGGCCTCGGAACCTTTGCTTTTCAAAAAGTTTTCATAAAATTCAAAAAAAAAATATAATCAAAACACAAAAAATATTTAGTTTGTGGTGCCGGCACAACGGCATCATCTTGCCCTCCGTCGTCCCGTAGGAGAAGGAGGAGGATTTTTGGGCCTTATCCAAGGCACCCTTACCCGACCCGCTCCCGAAGAATGTCGTGGGTAGTGGACCCAGTTACGCCGATCCCGATTCATCCCCGCCACATTCTCCAACGCACTCTCATTCGGGAGAAGTCTTTTCCACCATCCCCCTCACCCAACCCCCTTTTACAGTTATCGACCCATTCGGCGCCCCCATATTCCCAACCACTACCCCTCAAAATATCCAAAGTTCAACCCCCCATTCCCCATCCTTTGCCCAAACCATGCCCATGCCAAACCCATTTTCCCAATCCATATCCATGCCCCAATTCCCATCATTCCCCTATAGACCCGATCTACCTACGTTCACATACACTACTTCCGCCCTATTAGATCCCCCGCAAAATCCCCCATCCATCCGGGCCATGCCCATTTTTACCGGGGCTATGCCCAACTTTCCTCATCCCTCATTATCATGCCCTCCATCATCCCAAAACATATCTAATACATCCCCTCATCCACCCCATATACCCCCACCTACCGTGGCCATGCCCAATTATACTGGGACCATGCCCAATTTTTCCACCACCTCCACCCCATCTATACCCCCTCACCCCTTAAATCCACCATCCACATCCCACCCCCCTTCCATGGCCATGATGGAGGAGATGTTCCAAGCATACTCCTCATGGAGGGCTTCCCAAAATATCTCTCCTCCACACCCCACATCCATGAATCCATCCCACACCTTAGCAAACCTCCATGCTTCACTCCCCCATGGCCCCCATCAACCTCCCATAATCCACACCATCCAAACCCCCATCACCCACGTACCCCAAGGCCCATTGGCCCAAACCCCCTTTTCACACATCTCAGGGCCCCATGGCCCAATACCCCTCCATCCATGATCTCCAGGGCCCAATGGCCCAATACCCCACTACCCATCATCTCCAAGGCCCATTGGCCCAAAACCCCATTACCCATATCCCTCAGGGCCCATTGAGCGAAACCCATCAAATCCAAACCCATCAGGGGCCCACGGCCCAAGTCCACCAATGGCCCATGGCCAAACCCAACAAGGGCCCACAGCCCAGACCCAATAAGGCCCATCGGGCCAGACCCATCAAGGACCCACGGGCCATACCCAACAAGGCCCATCGGGCTAGATCCACAAATGGCCCATGGCCTAGACCCTCCAAGGGCCCATGGCCCATACCCATCAAGGCCCATGGGGCCAGACCCATCAAGGGTCCACGGGCCAGACCCATCAAGGGCCTATGGCCCAGACCCATCAAGGCCCATTGGGCCATACCCACCAAGGGCCCATGGCCCAGACCCATCAAGGGCCCTTGGCCCAAACCTACCAAGGGTCCATGGCCCAGACCTATCAGTGGCCCATGACTCAAAATGATCAAGGGTTCATGGCCCAAACCCAAACCCCACACTCATACCTTCCACAACACCCCCAACACTTAACCCAACCTTCACAGCTGAGTCAAACCCATATCATCCCCCAAACCCAATTCTCCCATGGGCCCACACCCCAAGGCCATCTCTAAACCTTCCCCCATACCCAGTGGCCCTACCAGGCCCCGCCTCAACACCAAATTCCCATCACCCAACAAACCTTTCCTCACCCCCAATGGGCTCATCCAACCCCTACTCATGCCATTCCCATCCAACCCATGCAGCAACAGGTTAAGAATCTTGTCTTCACTGCACATTACGCCGACCAACAGTATGAAGAGGACGAGATTAGGAATAGCGGGGCCTATGTTAGGGCATTGACCAGCCTCAACCCTCCACCAATAATTGGCCACCCCCTGGTAGCCCAGAGCGAAGTCCGACTGACGGCCAAGAAAGTGGCCCCTATATCGAAAGAGTCAGAGCAACTGAAAGAACAGTTAGACAAAATATAAAAATAGCTGATGAAAATGGGTGGCGCTGAAATTCATGCCACGGACTTCACAGACCTATGCCTGTTCGTTGAGGTCCCCTTGCCCCTCAAGTTTAAAATGCCAGTATTCGACAAGTACAATGGCACAGGCAACCCGATCGCACACCTCAAATCCTATTGTGGGGACATGTGCCAGTACGGAGGGGACGAAAGACTGCTAATAAAAGTCTTTCAGAAGAGTTTGACCGGACCGGCCCTGAGGTGGTTCGCATCTCTTGAACCATCCATGGCCCAAACCCTCCAAGGGCCCATGGCCCATACCCATCAAGGCCCATGGGGCCAAACCCACCAAGGGCCCGTGGCCCAGACCCATCAAGGGCCCTTGGCCCAAACCTACCAAGGGTCCATGGCCCAGACCTATCAGTGGCCCATGACCCAAAATGATCAAGGGTTCATGGCCCAAACCCAAACCCCACACTCATACCTTCTACAACACCCCCAACACTTAACCCAACCTTCACAGCTGGGTCAAACCCATATCATCCCCCAAACCCAATTCTCCCATGGCCCTACACCCCAAGGCCATCTCCAAACCTTCCCCCATACCCAATGGCCCTACCAGGCCCTGCCTCAACACCAAATTCCCATCACCCAACAAACCTTTCCTCACCCCCAATGGGCTCATCCAACCCTTACTCATGTCATTCCCATCCAACCCATGCAGCAACAGGTTAAGAATCCTGTCTTCACTGCACATTACGCCGACCAACAGTATGAAGAGGACGAGATTAGGAATAGCGGGGCCTATGCTGGGGCATTGACCAGCCTCAACCCTCCACCAGTAATTGCCCACCCCCTGGTAGCCCAGAGTGAAGTCCGACTGACGGCCGAGAAAGCGGCCCCTATATCGAAAGAGTCAGAGCAACTGAAAGAACAGTTAGACAAAATATAAAAATAGCTGATGAAAATGGGTGGCGCTGAAATTCATGCCACGGACTTCACAGACCTATGCCTGTTCGCTGAGGTCCCCTTGCCCCCCACGTTTAAAATGCCAGTATTCGACAAGTACAATGGCACAGGCAACCCGATCGCACACCTCAAGTCCTATTGTGGGGACATGTGCCAGTACGGAGGGGACGAAAGACTGCTAATAAAAGTCTTTCAGAAGTGTTTGACAGGACCGGCCCTGAGGTGGTTCACATCTCTTGAACCATCCATGATGAAGACATGGAAAGATTTAGCGCATTTATTTCAGGAACAGTATGTCTATAATACTGATATTGAACCGCGCAAGTCTGATTTGGCCCGGTTGAAGCAGAATCTAAATGAGGCCTTCAGTGACTACTTAGGGCGATGGAGAGCATTGGCAGCTCAGGTCAGAAATAGAATACCGGATGATGAGCAGATAGAGATGATTTCAAAGAACACTCTGCCGGTGATCTCTGATTTTCTTGTATACCAACAGCAGTCTAGTTTTGTTGATTTTGTGAGGAATGCCAATCGTTGAGAGGATGCCATCAGGGAAGAGCGGCTAAGTAAGAATACTTCAGGGGGCCCTAGCGGGGTCAGAAGATTTTCTGAGCAGAGGAACGAGAAGAGAAAAGGGGGCGATGTCCAGAACATAGCCAACATCAGGCCCAATAATAATACTGCTCCGTTTCAATTTTAGGCGGCCCCACCAGCACCTGTTAGGCCTGAGCAGATGCAAAGAATAGGAAACGGGCAAGGAATGAAAATGACTCCGAAACAGAGGAGCCCGCTACGACCGAGTCTTCACACCTCTTGGGCAATCATTAAGTGTACTTTTACCCTTGTTAGTAGAAAAGGGACTAGTGGCTATCCGCCAACCGCAACCTCCTCCTCACCCGATCCCAAAGAACTATGACTCAAATACCCACTGTAATTTTCATCAGGGTCTGGGTCACCCTACTGATCGCTGATTCCCATTGAAACACGCTATCCAAGATTTGATTGATGCCGGGAAAATCATTCCCCCCGGACCTTCTCAGCATGCTAATATTCATCAAGTACCACTATCCCCACATCCTATCGGAGGAGCAGGTCCCAGACCCACTATCGAAATGATAGAAGATGAGGAGGAATTTGAATTCGACCCATCCGATTACATCAGTGATCGGGAGAGTTATGTAGCACCGCTGTTAAGAAGCGTTGAAGAAAGAAATATAGGGGTAGTTGAACCCCTAAATTTGTCAGATTATTTCTCCAATCCGACTCCACAAATTGAACCCTTGGATCTCAAGGCATACTTTCCATCGCCCACCCCCGTCAATTAGGTGAATATCAATGCATACCAACCATACACCACAATCCCATCAATTACCCAATGAGCCAACAGACCTCCAATCCTACACCCGCACCCGCCAGTCATCAATGGCCTACGCCCACCCCATTCCAACTACCACCATACACCACAACCCCCATCAATTACCCAATAAGCCACCAAGCCCCCAATCCAACACCCGCACCCATCAGTTATCAATGGCATGCGCCCACTCCATCACCCCCAGCTCAACCACCGGCAAGTTCCACCACCCCGGTCAATTACCTAACGGCCCATCAGACCCCCATACATCGCCTACTTTTACCTCCTTCCCTCCAATGCCACCACCCTCAAGCTCCACCACCCCCATTTGGCCCAATCTTTCCACCCAACCCACTGCCACCGGGGTGAATCAAGTATTGCCCACACCTCCTGAGACGACAGTACAAGTACCTCAAGAACCGGCAGCCATACCCTTCCAGCTCTCGAAACCCACATATGATCCTCATCAGGTCCTGCTAAGCTACGAACAAACAGATATCAATGCGGGAAGCAGTAGTAGAGAAGGGGCAGTAGATTTTGTTACCAGGTCAAGGAGAATATCGAAGCAGCCCAAAGCACCAGCAGCAGCACAGACCCAATCCGAAGGAAAGAAAGAGAGCATTGTGAATCCGTTTGAGAAGATGAGTCGAGAACATATACTGGAGACTCAGCTGAGAAGAATGCCTGCCCATATCACTGTATGGGATCTGTTGATGACGTCCCCACTCTATTTCCAAGCATTAATAGGGGCGTTAAAAAATGCGCATGTATCACTCCAAGTTAGCCCAGATGAAGTCGGGCAGATAATTGGTCAAGTGATGGCTCCAAATGTCATTTCATTTTCTGATGTCGATTTATCTGAGGAAGGAGGTAGTCACTCAAAATCTTTAGATATAACTGTTGAGTCCGAAAATATGGTTATCCCCTTGGTACTAATTGATAATGGGTCTACATTGAATATATGCCCGTTAAGAACCGCCACCAAAATTGGGGTTGATCCGTGCATGTTAAGACCCACCAGAACCAGCGCTAGAGGGTTTGACAATACTAGGAGAGAAATATTGGGAGAAGTTGATCTTGAGATATTGATAGGGCCAATGACCTTTTCCATCTTGTTTCAAGTCATGGATATCAAATCCTCATTTAATCTGTTGTTAGGGCGCTCGTGGCTACATGAAGTCGGAGCCATACCTTCCACATTGCACCAGAAACTCAAATTTGCATCTGGGCATAAGATTATCACCATCATTGGAGAGGGGCACAGTGAGAAAGAAAAGGCCGCCAATAGCGTTGAAAAACCCAATATGCTGGATGTACCACACACCGCTTAGGACGTCGACCTCCACAATTTTGAGTATGAGGTGTCAGCTATACTCCCAGAACCCATGGAGGGCATCATGTCTAAAACAGGAGGCGGTATGGAAGCAGCAGTGGCAATGCTCTAAAAGTGGGGCTATCAGAAAGGGAGGGGTCTGGGACCCAAATTACAAGGCAGAAGAGAGTCAGTTATGGCTAAGGGACAAAAAGTAAGATTCGGGCTAGGATATAAGCCCACGGAGCAAGAGGTCCGAGAGGCCAAAGAGAAAGCTAGGGTCGCCGCGACTGCAAGAGCTCGAGGAATCAACATAAGAGAGAAACCTCGCCCTAGGCCACACATCAGGGATTCCTTTGTCAGCGTAGGGGTCATAAAGATCGATCGAAATGGGGCAACCCATTTGACCCCACACAAACCCAAAGCCCCAGTCCATCCCACCAATCTCCAGATCTCCCTTCCCAGCTTGGAGATGGATTTGGCCGCGTTGTCCCTTTTCGAAGAACGACGGTCAGTACCTGAACAAACCCCACCTGTGGTGAATCACCACAAAGCCGTGTTAGCGTTTGAGGATATTATCTCAGACGAAATGGAGATCAATATGATGGAGGCTGACTCCAATGAGCCATATCAGTCAGCACCCTCCATCCAATCAGGTAAAGCAGCGACCTCTCAGGTACACAACTGGGCATCTTTACCCTAGACCCTGAAAGTAGGAAGTGGCCTAAAGTTTGGCGCCCGTTTCCCAAAAAAAAAAAACCTATAAAAAGTGGGATAAGCCCTTGGCAGACAATACCTTGTATATACACAAACCCGCCTTGCCAAGGGTTCGTCTCCGAAGAAAACAAAAATCTCAAAAACATAAAAAAATATAAAAACTCAAAAATATGGAAAAAATATAAAATCCCAAAAACATTGAAAAAATCCAAAGTTCAAAAATATTATCATTTAAAATTCCTGAAAATATCCTACAAAAGGATGCCTTAATCAAAATACCCGTCCCACGTGAAATCAACCCCTTCCCTATAGAAATACAAGAAGAGGTAGGGATCACGAGTCTGAATGAGAATGTCCCCTTCAAGGAGCTCTCCAATGAGCTCCTTGACCAATTTGCCGACTTTGAGTATGGCCCTACCCCCATTGTCGAAGTGACCAAAGATGTCAATCTAGGAACTGAGGAGGTTCCCATGATAACTAAAATCGGAACGTCGCTGTCTCCTGAGGAAAGAAAAAGCATGATCGACTTCCTTCGGTCATACCAAGACATTTTTGCCTGGTCGTACGAGGATATGCCTGGTCTGAATATCGATTTGGTCGAGCATGAGTTGCCCCTCTACCTTGATATAAAGCCAGTCAAGCAGAAGCTGAGACATCTCTGACCCGAATGGATGCTGAAAGTCAAAGATGAGGTCATCAAGCAGTATGACGCGGGGTTTCTCATGGTATTCAAATACCTGCAGTGGCTAGCCAATATCGTACCTGTGCCAAAGAAGGATGGAAAGGTCCACATGTGCATCGATTTCCGTAATTTGAACAGAGCAAGCCCAAAGGATGATTTCCCACTACCACACATCGACATCTTGGTTGATAATACGGCTAAGCACGGGATGCTTTCATTTATGGATGGATTCTCAGGATACAATCAGATCAAAATGGCAGAGGTTGATCGCGAGAAGACAGCGTTCATTACCCCCTAGGGAACCTTTTGCTATCGAGTCATGCCATTCGGGCTGAAGAATGCCGGTGTAACGTACCAGAGAGCTATGACTGCACTATTTCATGACATGATGCACCGAGAGATTGAAGTGTATGTTGATGACATGATAGCCAACTCACCGGAGCGAAGCGACCATCTGATAAACCTTCAGAAGCTATTCGAGAGGCTGAGGAAGTATCGGCTATGATTGAATCCACATAAGTGCGCGTTCGATGCTATATCAGGGAAACTGCTAGGGTTCATCGTCAACAGGAGGGGGATCGAGGTCGACCCAATCAAAGTTAAAACCATTACTGAAATGCCACCGCCGTCTATCGAGAAAGAGGTCAGAGGGTTTCTAGGCAGAATACAGTATATCAGTCAATTCATTGCACAGCTAACTCCAATCTGCACACCGATCTTCAGGTTACTAAGGAAGAATTCGCCCGTTGAATGGAACGACGATTGTCAGGCAGCATTCGAAAAAATAAAAAGCTACCTTCTTAATCCACCAGTTTTGGTACCACCTGAGCCAGGGAGACCACTCTTGATGTATCTCTCCACGACGAAAGTTTCGATGGCATGTGTCTTGGGGCAGCACGATGAAACGGGAAGAAGAGAGCAGGCCATTTACTATCTGAGCAAGAAGTTTACTGATTACAAGACGTGCTACTCTCATTTGGAGAAAGCATGCCTAGCTCTTGTATGGGCTACTCAAAGGCTTCGCCACTATTTGCTATCTCAGGCAGTTCTGCTTTTAGCCCGAATGGATCAGTTAAAATACCTATTTGAAAAGCCAGGTCTTACTGGACGAACCGCACGATGGCAACTCTTATTATCTGAATTCGACATCACGTACGTCACTCAGAAATCGATCAAGGGGCAGGCGCTTGCTGATCATCTTGCTGATAATCCTTTACCTGAGTATGAGCCGTTAAGAACCAAATTCCCAGATGAAGATATCTTGTTCATGACGGAAGACGAAACAGAAGAGGCAGAAGAATCATGGGTAATGCACTTTGACGGGGCAGCAAATGTCGAGGGCCAAGGAGTTGGTGCCATCCTAATTTCACCAAAAGGATCCCATGTACCGGTCTCTATCAAGCTCAACTTCCCTTACACTAACAACATGGTTGAGTACGAAGCTTGCGTCGCTGGTCTGCAGGCAGCTCTCAATCTGAATGTAACTCACCTTCGAGTATTTGGCGATTCACAGTTAATTATATGTCAGACGAATGGTGACTGGAAGATGAAAGACGAGAAACCGATCCCCTATCACGAACACCTCGAGGATCTGATAGCTTGCTTCCAAGATGTAACTTTCTCATACGTCCCCTGGATAAGGAATCGCTTTACCGACGCATTAGCAACTTTAGCATCAATGATTGAAATCCCCTATGGCGTTGAGATGAAGCCGATAGTGATCGAGCAGAGGAATGAGTCGGCCTTCTGCCTCCAGATTGAGGAACCTACAAGGCCTGATGATGAGCCACCTTGGTTCTCAGATATCAAGAATTTCCTCGAGACCCTGACTTTCCCAGAGGGTACATCCAAGACGAACCGACGAACCATTCAACGTTTAGCAACAGGTTACGTCATTTGCGGGGAATGCCTCTACAAGCGATCATACAATAACATCTTACTCAGGTGCCTCACTGAAAGAGAAGCAGTCAATATTATGAAAGAAATCCATGAGGGAGTATGCGGAGCCCACGTCAGTGGTCACATGCTCGCTAAGAAAATCCTACGACAGGGATACTTTTGGACCACCATGGAATCAGATTGTTGCAAACATGTTCAAAAATGCTACAAGTGTCAAGAACACTCCAGCCTGATACACGCTCCTACCATTGATCTTCACTGCATGACCACTCCTTGGCCATTTGCTACCTGGCGCCTTGATGTTGTCGGAATGATAAATCCAAAAGCATCAAACAGACATCGTTTCATCCTCGTCGCCATTGAATACTTCACCAAGTGGGTAGAAGCGGCGTCATATGCCAACATCACTGCCAGTCACGTTGAGAAGTTTCTCACGAACAATATTGTGTGCTGATTTGGAGTACCCAAGGATATCATCATGGACAATGGCATAAACGTTGCGAATAAGTGCATCAGAGACTTCTACGAGCAATACAAGATCAAGCACCATCGCTCATCCCCTTGTCAGCCTCAAACTACTGGAGCCGTGGAAGCCGCGAACAAGACAGTTGTCCGCATCCTTGAGAAAATGGTTGTCACTTATCGAGATTGGAGTGAAATGTTGTCATTCGCTTTGTGGGCCTACCGAACGTCTATCCGTACCACTACAGGGGCAACACCATTCTCCCTTGTGTATGGAACTGTGGTCGTCCTCCCGATAGAGGTTGAAGTACCCTCGCTCCGAATCCTTATGGAATCAGGCTTACCCGAAGCAAAGAGAGAGAGAGATCACGCTTTGAGCAGCTGAACATACTAGATGAGAAAAGACTCCTAGCCTTATGCCATACCCAAGTTTACCAGGGGTGAATCGCACGCGCTTATAATAAACGTGTCTGCGGTCGAGATCTAAAGGTAGGAGACACTGTGCTGAAGAAGATCTTCCCATCCCTCCATGCCGATCCAAGAGGAAAGTTTAAGCCAAACTGGGAAGGACCTTACGTCATTCGAGAAGTACTGCCGAGATACGCCATCCGCCCCACCACCATGGACGGAGATCATCTTCCTGAGCCCGTCAACACTGGATACGTCCAAAGGTTCTACTCTTAGTCTATCGCGATAAGGTAAGTATTGATGAAACACGGGGCATGTACAATAAAATCGAAAAAGCAAAACCTCAAAAAGAGATTGCCTAAAATGGAGGAAAAAGAATAACAAAAAATGTGTATAGAAGAATCACGGGGCATGTATAATAAAAACCCCTAAGGAAGAAAGTACGTTGAGAAAACTGAAGCTGTATCAAGGAAACCCTTTTAGCCTAGCATACCTTCAAATCCTAACCTAACCCATGTCCAAGCTACACCCTGAAGGAAGCCCTCTTTGTAGGTTCGCAAGTAGTCATAATATCTGTTAAGTCAACATGAGCCAAGTCGTGAGACGACACCAGAACCCCATCCAGCCAGCTATGACGGAATCGACGTCTATGTTGTGGCTCTTGAAAATAAAAAGAATAAAAAAATGTAATAAAATAAAAATATAAGCTCAAAGCAAGATGAACGTGGTGAAAATCCGAAAGGGTGCCATGGGTAAAAACAGCGAGTTTGTGCGGACCAGGTGAAAACCCGAAAGGGCGCTTGGGGTAAGAGAGCTAAACTCATGGACATGGTGAAAACTCGAAAGGGCACCACGGGTAAAATATATATATATATAGAAAAAGGAAAGGTTTGGACTGATAAAAATTATTGAGCCCCCTTGGTTACTACCCCTGCCCCCTTGTTTTTGGGGGCCGCTCATGCTAATTCAAATCAGGCCTCAACCAGAATTGTCTTTGTGAAACCCGCACCGTCAAACGTATGACCCGAGGCCAGGAGAAAGATTTAACTCAATCTAAAGGGACCAATATTCCGGCCTTGGCAAAATCCAGAAACCCATCCAGGTCTGACTCAAAAAGGGGAGGTCGACCATGCTCAAAGGTGGACCCAAGGTTTTCCAACGTATCACCCAATTATTAAGGCACAAAAAGGGAAAAAAAGAGGAGATAATACATAAACAAAAAAAAATAGCTCTGTATAGATGTATATAACTGCCTTTTGTATCACTTGCACCACATCTCAAAAATAGCCGGTGTGATGACTAGCGTGTTTTCTTTTTTACAAGTATAGAAAAAAACAAAAAAATAAAAATAAAATAATGAAAAAAAAAAAAAAATATATATATATATATATATATATATGTATACCAAAAATGTGTGTGTATCTGTAAAGGGGTTTTCTACGCCCCTTTTTTCTGTGTATATGATCTGTGCAAAAAGTTCTGTGTGCAGGAAGGAGTCAACGGCCCAACTCGCGCTTCAAAGCGCTAATCTCAGCATGAAGATCATCCTCTCAGACATTCCTCTCAGTCAGCCAACGGCCATGCAGGCTTTTGAACCTCTTCCGAGAAGAGTCGGCGGCTCCAAAAGCAACGCCCAGTGATTCTTTCCAACGGAGAACCTTGCTCTCCGCTGTGTCTGCTCTAACCCTCTAGCATGCCAAGAGTTCTTGCAGGACCCTCTTCTCATCCACCAATAGCTCGATACGGGTTCGGAGCGCCGCTTCTTTCTTTGGCCAGGGGCCTCCAGTCTCAATGCTCTCTGACAAATTCGGGCCATCATGGCCATCGACTCAACAACTAGGCCTTATACTCGAGAAGTTCTAATCGAGTCTCCCCGCCAAAATCACACATCGTGGTCGTCAAGGCTCCCAATGAGCAGCAATCCGGTCTATGTCTCCAGAGGATCCCCTAGAAAAGATCAAATCACATAAAGGGGGTCTGGCCTTACAAGGAACCTGCTGGGGGCAGCCAAACTGACGCAACACCCGGAATGGGAAGTAGAAGGTGCTGTCGGTCAATCCTAGGAGGGTGATACCCTCATGGTCTCTAGAACGAATCACTGGGAAGGTCCGATCCAACCAAGGAAGCCTCCATGTCAGCTCAGCATCGACCAACCAAAGTTTTAGAGCCGACGTATCACCTTGGGGGAGTAAGTGGCATCTACCCAAAAAATAGTGGGCCACTTCGCCTCGAGCAACATAGAAGGAAGGCACGGGCCCCAAAACGGCAAAATGCTCACCCAGTCAGACCTGGAGCAATAAGGGGCATCCCCGAAGGCCCTCCACTTTGCCCAAGGCAAAAGAATCAAGGCATCGGTACAGCTCGGCAAGCACCAAATGCATCATGGACCGGTCCGCCTCCAATTTCATCAAAATATCACAAGCTACCAATGAGAACCTCTCTCCCCCGATGTAGAAGAGGATTTCAGAGATGAGACCAAGTGCTAGAGCTTTCACGTTAAAGACACTCCTAATCGGCAATCTTCGGAGGCTCTCATCACCGAAAAGTTCTTTGAGGAATTTCAACGAACACCTTGTGGGCCCCCCGATGAGGCTTTTCTCATACTCGGATTTCTTCAAACTGAGAGTAAGGTAAACGGATCTGCAATACCCGGGCTTAGGCATAACTCTTGCAAGGTCCCTATGAAGCTTCAGGCCAGACAGATTGGATAGCTCCTCAAGGGTTGGGGTCAGCTCCCGCTTCCCAAAACGGAATACATGGAGGTTCACATCCCAGCACGAAGCGGTGGCATAAAGGAGCTCCCACCGAAGAGGAATCTCAAAGAAGGAAGGAAGGCGAGATAGCCCAAGGCGCCCCAAGTCGGCGAGCTCACTCTCGTTCAGACTCCCAAACCAAGCTGCCAGGAACTTGGGCCCCAAGCCCGACAAAGAGGATACATTGGCTCTAGACCCTCCACATAAGGGAGGGTTAGGAGGCGGATCCATGAACATACAAGGATATTTTGGGAAGATAAGAATCAATGTAGGAAGATGGACCCGCCTTGGAGAAACAAGAGCTAAAAATGTCGGTCAAAGGAGCCAAGTCAAACAAAAAGAAACAATTTCTCGGTCAATTTGGGCATATAAGGCCCCATCATAAGCCAAACTGCGCAACTAATAGTTCTTGACACATTCTTGTCCTATTTTGGCTGGCGCAACTAATAGTTAGCCAATGCATTGAACCCCAATTTGGCTGGCACTTTAGCTTTGGCGCAACTAATAGTTATGAAGACTAAAATCCCCTTCCGACCATCTCGAGGATCAAGAGGGACTTCTGCCCTTTTTGTTGATTTTATATATGTCAGCACTTCCGACCATCAACGGCTTGTGAATTATTTTGTTATGTGCAGGATTGATCCTACATTGAGGCATGCGACCCAAAAGGCCCCCCTCTACAGCCGTCTCAGACTTACTTGAGGATTGATCCTACATTGAGGCATGCAACCCATAAAGATCGCTTTTTTTCAAAAAGGGAGGCAATGGGCAGACACATCTTGCGAAGAAACAAATATAGAAGGCAAGGAAACCTTGGCCTAAACTCAAAAGAAAGGCATTAAAACAATGAATATTTTCAAAAGAAACATGTCCAAAAAAATAATGTATCATCCATCCCATAATGCTGAATCTGAAATACTGAGTTTTAAAAAGCAAAAATGTTGAAGGAAACTAATAGCCTATTCCTTGCTCGCTCACTTGGACTTCTTGCGACGGTGAGAGGAGCTCTGATAGGTCCTCATATCCCCCACTCTAGACCATGCTTGTGAAATCCTACTGAGCAGGGAACACGACTCCTTAGCCCGGGCACGCTGCAAGGCACAGTCAAGGACAAAATCAGTCAAGGGCCAATGATAATGAAAAAAAAGAGAGGAGTTGAGCAGTCAGGAACTCACCGTCTCCACCTCCCGAAGCTCTGCCAGATGACGATGGTACTCTGCATATTCCATAGCCAAGTTGAAGTCCTATGATACAGTATTCAATTGTTAGAACACCCCTGAAAGCATGTACCGAAGGAAACCAAAATAAAGGAGAAGCGGCTCATCTGAAAACTCACCCCAGGGACCACCTCAGGAGGAGCAATGCAGGCCGCCTCGGCAGAGAGCCGTGCTTGTCGGTCCATGTCGACACAGAGATTTGAGAGGAAGTTATCGTCAAGACACCGAAAGGTCCCATAAGCTACAAATGGACCCCCACCAGGGACACCCGCCTAAGAGGTATCCGACGGACTGACACTAACCCTCGAGGGACTGCACTGTAAGGACCAGACACCGGAGGGATCTACCCACGACATGTCGCGACTGCCCACCTTCATCATCCGAACCATCTCCCGGAGCAAATTGTGAACCAGACAAGGATCTATTTAGCTAAGACTCAGGCCGAGTAAAAGCGAAAGAGAAATTAATCCAAGCTGAGAAGAAGTTACCTGACCAAGTGGGCCCCCGAACGCAAGGAAATTAGCGCTAGGGACAAAACGCGGCAAGATGAACCAGGAGGGGAGGCACTCGTACCAAGCATGATAATCCCCAGGCACATGGAGAGCGCGAATGGGGAACCCATTGTTGAAAAAGGCCGCTGTCAACTCCTCAATACTGCTAGCAGGACTCCAAACGTCAGCCGGTGGGTCCACGGGTATGGCATAGTAGCCCTGGAACTGATGCACCACCCTCTCCCCCAAATAGTAGCATTTGGCCCACGCTCCATAAAAGAAGACGATGTGGCGGTTGTTGAATAGGCGGGAGGCACCCATGGCTGCTTGATCCCAGAAGGGGGATGTCAGGTACGGATCGGGGAGGATATGCTCAAAATCAAAAGGCAAGAGGGACCAAGTAAGCAACACCTCAATCAAAAGAAATGCCCAAGCTGAAAGTGAACAAAGGCTGAACTCAGGCACTATCAAATCAAGCTGGGACCTTAGGCCCATTTCCAGGTGCTTTAGGCCCACGTCATGGCGTCGGGCCTGATGCTAGTTACTGAGGAGGGGATAGGTGAGCACCTCCGTGAAAAGGAGCGCTCAAGGTGAAAGTGGTGGTATCCCCATACCTGAAAAAGGGGCATGGCACGAGAGCAGGTCAGTAATATAAATAGATCAGTCAGAAAAGAAAAATGATGAGTAGATGATAGCAATAACAAAAGTGAAGGGGTGAGGAATTACCTCCAGAACGGCCCAAAATCTCACGGCAGACTTCGAGGCCCCGGTCGTGACCCGGGATAAGTTGTACATCAGCCGGGTGTATCCTGCCCCTCCCCAATCATGCCTGGGAACATCGCCCCAATTATCCATCACACTCAATAGGGCCAGGCTGACCCGTCCCCCACTGGCATTTGTAAAAAGGGTCTTGCCCAGCAGGAGTAGGAGGGTGATGCGGGCTAGAACGATCACCCGCTCTGGCGCGATGTAAAGCACCCGATCTGGCTGGCCCAGGTCCACCAACTCATCAGCAGAAAAGAGGGAGGTCAGCCAGGACATCTTGACCTCTGTGCCATGGGTCTGCCCACGAGGAGGATAGGCCCCGATCAACCGAATGATGTCCTCCCAACTCGGTACTGCCAAGGTGGATATCGGGACTCCGCCAATCCTAATGCCTGTAATCATGGCCCAATCAACGGGCGTCCGCGTCAGCTCGGCATACGGCATGTGGAACGTCATGGTCTCGAGACGAAATCGCTCAATGAGGGCCTTCAGATAGGCGGCATCCGCCCTCATGGCAGGGCAGGACAAGAACTCCCCGAAGCCCACCTGCTCCAACAAAACTTTCACCATAGGGGGGACATAAAGGTAGAACTCATGGAAGTCGAGCCACCCCCCGCGGAACACAATGTTGGGCAGCTCCTACACCCCCAAAAAAATACACATCAGATAGCAGAGGTAAAGAAAAAAATTGCGCAAAGGAAAGAAACTGAACCTATCTTTTACCTTGCCCACTATTCCGAAATTGGAGATATGAGTGTGCTGCTGATGGAGGAGGCCAACCCGGGCAGCCTCACCCTGCATCTCGAGCCATGGGCCCGCTCTCCGCTCCACCCAAAGGAACTGCTCTCCTCGCGGACCGTACACTATCTCGGGCCCCTCCTCGTGGCCCTCCTCGGTAACGTGCTCATCACCGCCCGACATGCTGGGGCAACAAAGCAATCACGTCAGAACAGATCAATGATAAAAAGGCATGATATCCTATGCTACAAAAAGGGAGGTAAGTATGCTCACCTTCCCCCTTTCTTTTCACATATATATATATATATATTTTTTTTTAAATGAGAGATACACATCCAGAAAAAAACAACAAAAAATCCCTTTTTAGGCTGAAAATGCAAAAAAAAAAAATCTTTTCTTCAGAAAAAGATGATAAATAAAAATTTTTCTTCCTATCTTTTAAAATAAAGCAAGTTAGAAACAAATAAAATCGTTCATTTATCACTCCAAAAAGAAAAAAAGAAAAGGCCCTTCTTTTATACTTAGAAAAAGAAATCCTCCCTTTATGTCTAGGGAAACAAAAAATATCTTTCTTTCTGTTTAGAAAATTAAAAAAAAAAAGAAGTCCTTCACTTTATACCTCTAAAATCATAAAAACAAAAAAGGTCTTTCCTACTATTTAGAAAAAAACAAAAAAATCCTTTCTTTATGCCTCTAAAAATAAGAAACAAAAAAATCTTTCTTTCTGTTTAGAAAAACTAAAAAAAAGTCCTTCATTTTACGTTCCTAAAATCATAAAAACAAAAAAAATCCTTTCCTTATGCCTCTAAAATCAGGAAACAAAAAAAACAACAAAAGAATCATGTTCTTCATGGACCATAAAATCAAGAAAAAAAGAATCCTTCTTACATACTATATAAAAAAAAAAAAAAAAAAAACACCAAAACAATCCTCCTTTTGTGACCAAAAAAAAAATCCCTCTTTTACAAAAAAAACTAAAACAAAACATATTACATATATATATATATATATATATATATATATATATATATATATATATATATATATATATATATATCAATACCTTAGATAATTTTCAAAAAAAAACAACAAAACAAAAAAAAAAAAGCATAATCCTTTTTAATGTTAAGAGAAATAAAAAAAAAAAAAAATCACTTTCTCCTTAATTAGTTTTCAATATATAGAAACCAAAAATCATTAGAAATTCCCTTTTTCTAAACTATTTGTCAAAAAGGATGTATAAAATCCTCGCTTTGAGATAAAAAAACAAAAAATAACATAAATAAAACCCCTTTTCTAGGCACAAATAAAAACAAAAAATTATTATTTGCATATATATATATATATATATATATATATATATATATATATATATATATATGTATTACGCATAAAATCAAAAAAGAAAAGAAGAAGAAGGCATTATTCATAAAAAAAAAAAAAAAAAAAATCATTCACACATCATCAACCAATATGCCTACAACAAAAATAAACTATTCTTCATCTAGAAATGCAAGATTATGATCCTATTTGCATAACAAAAAGCAAGAAAAATCAAGAAAAAAGAGTTTAAAAGATTATCTTATGAAGAAAAAGGGGTTTTTTATCTAGCGTAGGGCCGTGATCGATCCGCAAGCAAAACAACGGCAAAGGGCACGCTAAAGGCAACGTAAAGGAACCCTAGGGGGAGGGGGAGCGGTTTTCGATTTCAAAGAGGAAGAGAGGGGGAAGAATTCGAAATGAGACCCCCTTTGCCGAGTTGACTGCATTTTAAATACCCGATGAACAGGCGCAACTAATAGTTGCGCCAGGTAAATGTTTGCCTCCCTTTAGCTTGGCGCAACAAATAGTTGCGCCAAGCTGTTCTTGAGCCCATATTGGCCTGGCACAACTGATAGTTGCGCCAGGCACTCAGGTCGGGTCTTAGGCCTAGTACGGGCCAGATGGGAAGACCGGTCCCCCACTTCCTTTTGTTTGTTTGTTCGGTCACTTCCAACCGATGCACGCGCTCCCAAGGCGGCTTTTCGGTCATCCTTCGATTTGCCAAGGAAGCCGTGCTAAAATAAGGGCGGGTCGAGGACAACGAGAACCCCGGTCCTAGACATAAGGAAAATAAAAAAATATAATATAATCTCCACAGAGAAGCCGGAAATATTCACAAGACAACTCCAAAAATTATAAAATTCCAATAATAACTCCAAAATTCAAAAAATTCACATAAAATAATAACTCCAAAATTCAAAAAATTCACATAAAATAATGACTCCAAAATCCAAAAAATTCACATAAAATAATAACTCCAAAATCTTTAAAATTCACATAAAATGATAACTCCAAAAATCCAAAAATTCACATAAAATAATAACTCCAAAATTCAAAAAATTCACATAAAATAATAACTCCAAAAATCCAAAAAATTCACATAAGATAATAGATTCAAAATTCAAAAAAATCCCATAAAATAACAGTTGAAAAGTTTAGAAAATTGCAGAAAATGATAGAAAAATCAAAAATAGATTTGAACCCGCACAGCGCACAAGCATAAAGTGGTAAAACGTCAATATTTTATCAGCAATGCAACTGTGCCACATCAAAGTCCTGAGTCAGAGGTTCACCTCAGATCTCTGGATCCTGCCTTAAGGCAGGAGCAACGGTGTCGGTCTCGGTCAAACAATCAATGTTTCGATCAGGTCAACTCCACTGCTAAATCTTTGCGACAAGCGCTTGGACTCATGTGGACTTAAGTGCCTTAAGCTTCAGATTCTCCGTTAAAAAAGGTCAATCGTTGGTTGAAACTAACCTGTCGAGAATGAGATTATGTGTCAATCAAACTATTTACAATCATGCATTCAGAAGGGTTCATTTCCCTTTTATTTTCCGCAGGCTTAAAACCTGTATGGGCAGCGGTATCCCTATAAAGTGTACGTCATGCGTCTGGGTATCTGTATGATGGTCGTTTATCCTCGTAAATTATACTCGGGCAGGTTCGGATCGGAGCTTCCATCGCCTTTGTTGTTACTTATTGCCCCTAATGGGTACATGTTTCTGCATAGTTAATTGATGCTTATGATCATTATCGGCAGAAACTAGGGTTGGATGTCCATTTTGGGTTAGCACCCGATAACTGGTTGGATCTGTTTAGTGATATTTGAAGCTGGACGCTCTAGGTCATGTGGATCTAAGGCGCATTTTGAAAAATGGCGCGCACCCCTAAAAAGCGTTGTGACATCTATTCACTTCGCTCAGGTGGTCATGCTAAATAAACTTTGGGATCGATGGGTTCGCCCAAAGATCTCAAACCCTGCTTTCAGCAGAGGCACCCGCAAATAATCCAATGAGGTCGTCAAATGCCTTGTAGGATTGGATGCAAACTATGGAGCCTTGCGTATGTTCGCTTCGTGCCTATCTTTGAATGTGGGTCGATCACCCCTCTTACTTACGAAGCTGTTGCATTCAGAATGAATCTCGAATATCAATCACCTTCAAAACATCTCGAGAGGCGAACGTTTTTCCCAGCTATTAGGCTTTCGCAACTCATTCCACCTCGATTATGCCCAGTAATGTCGCTAAGCACTTGGGAACCGATTACCTCGAGAAACGAATGATTAGCCTGACACTCCAGGGCTTTCATTTTCTCACCGTGTTACTCATCCGATGTTTGAAGTTCGTTCTGAATACAGGGGACCCGTCAGTAATGATTTGGGCCTCTTCAATTGTCTCTTTTCTTTGGCATTCGATCATTACTGATCGGATATCAAAGAGGGGCATCTGTAGACACCCAAATTTGGCCCAAGGCCTGATCGAAACATATTTCGTGAGAGGCACATTTCTGAGCTTTTGATGGCGTATATAAAATCCTTAGGAATCACCCTAGATCCCCCAGGAACCTACCCCGAACCTTCAGAAACCGACCCCGACCCTTACAACCTTTTTTTTTAACCCTAACCTAACCTTCCCAGGCAATAAGGAGGAGGGGTACAACCAAAACTAGTTACGACCCTCTACAGCGACCAACTCTTATACCATTGAAGAGTAGAGGTCGCCAGCTTTCCAACCGTCCAAGAATTGCCCCAATCGAAGGTATATATCAGAAGATGTGGCAATCCGAACCCGGAGGGCAGGAAGGTAATTTCAAGGTGGCCCCCTAGGGACTTGGCGCAACTATTAGTCGCGCCAGGCTATTTCTCCCCAGAAATGGCCTGGCTCAACTAATAGTTGCACCAGGTATAAATTTTGCCTAGCGCAACTATTAGTTACGCCAGGCCAATCCTCCCTAATTTTAAGTCTGGCGCAACTAATAGTTGCGCCAAGTTTAAATGGTGGCCCCCACCCCGCGAGCTAACTTCCAGCACTGTTCCTCACTATTTTACTGTACATTTTCTTGGCGCAACTATTAGTTGCGCCAGACATATGAACAATAACAATGAGTTTTTGCCCCGAAATTTGTGTTTGGGGTTTAACTTGTTGACCACCTCAACCTTTGGGGTGTGTTTTGATAGTTCTGTTGCACCCATTCCTTATCTATTTGCAACCCTCCAAGTGGCTTAAAGCCTCACCCCATCATCCACCATTAGAGCCACCTTCACACCTTTCCAAGCTCTCGAAATCCTAGGAAACCTTAGATTTGAGATTACCTAATTGCTAACTCCAATTAGCATCTAAGTAGCCTCCTAATCCACTCCTTTCCTATAAATAGAGCCCCCCACCCCTTGGTTTAGGGGTTGAAAAATTTGCTTAAGAGGGAAAGAGCTCAAAGTGAGAAGTTCTTCCTCCCTTTTGTGCACTATTTTCACCCATATTTTAGAACCTCCCAACCTCATTTTAAGCTTGTTCTTGCATCCAAAACCCTTAACCTAGGTGTGTGATCCCCTAGTCTCCATCCCCCACCTCTTAGCTTTAAGTCCTAGGAGTTAGAACCCCATTTTCCACCATACAAAGCCTTCAAGAGCTCATCAAAGCAAGCCACGCAAGGCTCCTCTACGGTGCTACAAGGGCCCGAGGGCTCCGGCTCTTCCCTTTCTTCTCCTATCTCTTTCTAGCTCCCTCCATCCTCTCATTTGTGCCGTTACACCACCGATTTTTTTATAGGAACGGAGGGGCACAAATAGGATTCTAAGCCTTTTTGGGCAAGAGGAAGCTATTTTTCTTACTTTTACTCTATTTTATTGTTAGCCATTAGTAGAGACCGCGTTAAGCGGGTTGATCGAGTACCTAACACCTTCCCAATCGATAACCGAAGCCCCTACCCAAGAGCCTTTGGTGTGGACCGGATTCAGAGTCATATTTTTAGCACTTCGGTGCTCATGAAAATGAACTAGGTATCCCGGGACACCAAAAGCTCCGGGTGGCGACTCTATATTTTTCATCGTTAGAGAGTGCATCGTCGTGACGGGGATCGCATCGATTCCCATGGTTGCACAATATCCATTACCTGAAACAATATGGAGAAAGTTATTGGCCCAATCAACAGCTCAAGGTCAACTTCTTCCATTACCTCTCTTCTGGTATTGTCAAAACCTTGGGCACTAGTTCTCGTGGGTCTCAAAATGCATGGATCTACCCCGATCTTTGTGGAAATTTTCAGTGGGCATATGTTCAACGCAAACCCATTATCGATTAAAACCAAGGGAATTACTATATTTTCGAACTCAACAGTTATATTCAAAAACTGAGTGACTACCTCCTTCCTCTGATAAATCAGCATCCGAAAATGAAATAGCATTCGAGGCCATCACTTGACCGATTATTTACCCGACTTCATCTAGGCTAACTTGAAGTGACACATACACGTTCTTTAATACCCTCATTAATGCTTGAAAATGGAGTGGGAACGTCATTAACAAATCCCACACAGTGATGTGAGCTGGCATCCTTCGCAGCTGAGTCTACAGTATGTGTTCTTAACTCATTTTCTCAAAAGGATGCAATGGGTTGTCCTTTCCTTTCGGCTGGGCCAGTGTTGCTGCTGATGCTTCTAGTTGCTTTGAAATCTTTATGGATCGAGTTACAAAGTTCACTGCCCCTTTTCTATTATTGCTAGCATTGATATCTATTTGCTCATAGCTCAGCGAGACCTGATGTGAGTTATAGGTTGGTCCCAAAATCTGAAATGGCATGGCTACTGGTATCGGATGCTCTTGCACTGTGGGCTCTAGAGGTGTGGGTAACACTTGGTTTACTTTGGTGATAGCTATTTGGGTGACAAAATTAGGCCAGACGGGGGTGGTGAAGCTGGTGAGTGGTGGCGCTGGGGAAAAAGGGGTAGGGGTAGGCCATTGGTAGCTGATAGGTGCTGGCGGGGGGTTGAGGGTATGATGGGCTATCGGGTAATTGACGGGGGTGGTGGTGTATGATTGATATGCATTTATATGCACATAATTGATAGGAGTGGGTGATGAAAAATAGACCCTAAGATCTAAGGGCTCAACTTATGGCGCTGGGCTGAAAAAATAATCTGACAAGTTCAGGGATTCAATCACCCCGATATTCCTTTCTTCATAGTTTCTCAACAATGGTGCTACATAGCTCTCCCGATCACTGATGTAGTCCGATGGGTCAAAATCAAACTCCTCCTCACATTCTATCATTCCAATGGTGGGTCTGGGACCTGCTCCTCTAGTAGGATGTGGGGGTAATGGCACTTGGTAGATATTTGTATGTTGGTTCACTTAAGAAGGTGCCGGTAGAATAATTTTTCTCACATCGATTAAATCTTGGCTGGTGTGCTTCAATGGAAAGCAACGATCAGTCGGGTGACCCAAACCCTGATGAAAGTTGCAGCGAGTATTAGGGTCATAATTCTTCGGGATCGGGTGAGGAGGAGGTTGCGGTTGACGAATAGTGACTAATCCCTTTTTTATTAGTAAAGATAAAAGTACACTTAATGATTACCCCAGGGGTTTAAACACTCGGTCATAGCGGGCTCTCCTCTGCTCCAGAGTCATCTGCATTTCTTGCCCATTCCCTGCTCTCTCCATCTACTCAGTTCTGACTGGTGCTGGCTGTGCTGCTTGAAATTGGAATGGGGCTATATTATTATTGGGCCTAGTATTGGCAACGTTCTGGACGTCGACCCTAGTTTTCTTATCGTTCCTTTATTCTCAAAACCTCCTAACTCCACTGGCTCCACTCGATACGTTCTTGTTCAAACGGCCTTCCCCGATAGCGTCCTCACAGCGATTAACGTTCTTTACCAAATCAGTGAAGTTGGACTGCTGTTGGTACACCAAAAAGTCTGATATTACTGGCAAAGTATTCTTAGAGATCATTTTGATTTGTTCATTATCAAGTATTATGTTTCTAACCTGAGCTGCCAGTGCTCTCCAATGCCCCAGATAATCACTGAAGGTCTCATTTGAGTTCTGCTTTAACCGGGCTAAGTTAGACTTATGCGGTTCGATGTCTATGTTATAGACATATTGTTCCTAGAACAAATGCGTTAAGTCCTTCCACGTTTTCATCATGGATTGTTCCAAAGATGTGAACCATCTTAAGTTCGGGCCGGTCAAACTCTTCTGAAAGACTTTTATCAGTAGTCTTTCGTCCCCTCCATATTGGCATATATCCCCTCAGTAGGACTTGAGGTGTGCAATAGGATTGTCGGTGCCGTTGTACTTGTCAAAAGCTGGAATTTTAAATTTGGGAGGTAAGGGGACCTCAGCAAATAGACACAAATCTGTGAAGTTCGTGACTGTAGACACCCCCATTTTGCACTCTCAGAATATACAAATCTGTTCGGTCAACCTTTGACCTCATAACCCTAATGTGGGACCATATAGTAAAATAATAGTATATGGTTAGACACAGGCTGAAATAATAGCTCTGTGGCTCAGGCCTCATGACCCTAACGTAGGGAACCATGCACTGAAATAATAGTACATGATTGAACATAGGCTGAAACAATAGCTCTGTAGTTCAGATCCCAACTTAGGGAGACTATATACTGAAATAATAGTATACAGTCCAAATGCAGACTGAAATAATAGTATAACATTTCAGACCCTTTTGCCTTAATGTAGGACCATATACTGAAACAATAGTATATAGCTGGACACAGGACTGAAACAATAGCTCTATGGCTCAGGCCCCATGACCCTAATATGGGGACCATGCACTGAAACAATAGTACATGGTTGAACGCAAGCTGAAACAATAGCTCTGTGGCTCAGACCCCGGCGTAGGGAGACTGTATATTGAAATAATAGTATATAGTCAAAATGTAGGCTGAAACAATAGTTTGACATTTCAGACCCGACCCGGACTCGGACAGCCTCGAATTACGTGCCTAAAACTACGAGCGTAATTCGATCGCACTCTAAACCGCACACGTGCAATCCTTTCAAACCGAACTTCCTTTCTCAGACCACCTCTAGACTCGGCCACGCGCCCACCACAACACGCGCAATCGGATTGAGTGCCCTACCACCAGCGCACAATTGGCCTACGCCCAACCTAGTCTTACAGTCCTTGACCCCCAAGCTTCCTTAATTATGCACTTCGGAAGAGACGCTTAATTGGATTGCGCACTCCACACCAGGCGCGCAATTAGTCCTAACATTGTTAGAACTAGGAAACTCACTAAGCAAGTTAGTAGGTCGCTCACTGTGTCGGTGACCGACTCAAAGCGATTAAGCACCGAGAAACTGACACGCACTTCAGTTAAACGCTTGAAACAGGGCGTTTAATTAGAAAAAAAAACCTATAAAAAGACCTTTCCATTACGACCCAAACACTGGCCCCCACAACTTTGAGATTCGAGTTTCGAGTTCTTTGTCTCCAAGCTTAAGATTCCGAGATTTCTCTCTGCAGCCCAAGCCGTAGGTATAATCTACTTTCTAGTTTTAATTTTTGATTTTAGATCTTAGGCTTTGATTTCTAGTCCTAGCTTTTAGTTTCTGATCCCTAGTCCTAGTCTTCATTTCTTATATTTAAAACTTATATTTTAATTACTAGTTCCGATTTTCAATCTTAGACCATAGCACCCCCTTTTTTTTTTGAACCGTAATTCTTAATATCCGATTTCGATTCTCAGAATTTGGGACTAGTCCTTAATCAGACTACCTAATCCTCGACTCTAAACCTTAATTTTGTTCTGAAATCTCAATCTCCAGTCCTATTATTAATATTTGGTTCTAATTCTTAGTTTCTAGAACCCGTCTTTAATCTTCCGGTCTGATTTTCTGATTTCGGTCCCGAATTCAGTCCTTAAATTTTTTAGCCTTTAGTTTTAATTTTTAATTTCTTATAGTTCTAATTTTTAGATTTTAATTCTTAATTCTTAATTTTTAGAATTCAGCCCTTAGAAAATTCCTGCCTAAAATCCTTAGTCTAGAGCCAACTAGGTCTCCCCAACCTTTTCTCAATTGTCAATCCCATTACTTTTATGTTTGACTTATTTTGAGGTATCAAATGAAGTCAGATTAAGGCAAAATTGATCACGTTGGAAACCTTATCGAAGTAGCTTTCCAATGAGCTAAAAAACGTACAATTCTGATAAGTATTAAAGAAGTTATGGTCCGTTGTTGACCGCTACGCAAAAAGTGATATTTTTCGAAACTCCTAATTGAATTAGGATTAGTATCTTTATTATATTATTTTAGAAAATAGGATTTATAGTAAAAGCCTATAAATAAGACCTTTACCCCTTTAGCCATCCATATATACAATTTTCCTCTATACAATTCTCCTCTACACAATTTTCCTCTACACGATCCCCTCTACACAATTTTCCTCTATACAATTTTCCCCTATACAATTTCCCTCTACACAATTTCCCTCTATACAATTTCCCTTTGAACGATTTAGACGATTCTTCAGGTAATTTCTTAGTCTTTAATTTTTTGGTTCTAGTTCTTAGGTTCTAAATTCAGTTTCCTTTTTTATGTTCTAGTTCTAGATTTAGGTTCTAGCCCTCTAATTCTTAAATTCTAGATCTTAGGTTTTAATCTAAATTTTTAATTTTCTTATTCTAGTCCTTAGGTTCTAGAATCAGTCTTTTAATTTTTAGGCCCTAGTTCTAAGGTTCTAGAATTGATCCTTAATTGCATTGTCCAAATTTTCTTAATTTCGATCCTGATTTCGGTCCTTAGATTTTAACTTTAGTCTAATTTCTCATAATTCTAAATCCTAAAATTTGCTTTATAGCTTCAGTTCGTAATTCTTTTTTTAGTCCTAAAATTTTAACCCGTAAATACCAATCATCAATCTTTCACAAAATACTGCTTTATAATTTAAATTCAGTCTCTCTCAATTTTAGCCACCCTATTTATCCAATGGAGCTTACGGAGGGTACTCGGGAACGGAGCTAATCCTCCTTAGCATAGCAGGCCTAAAACCCTTTTTTTAATTAATTCGATTTCTAATTAAAATTAGGATATTTAAAGTAATCAGACTTCTAGTAGGATTAGGAGACTTAATTAATTAGATTTCTAATAGGATTAAGATATCGAAATCAATTAGACTCCCAGTAGGATTAGGAGACCAAGTTAAATCAAAATCCCAACAGGAATAGGAAAACCAAACCAATTAAACTAAAGGCAGCCCACAGCTGTTGACGTTCGCCGGTGGACGATTCAGTAAAAGAGTTCAACCTACAAGTCCCCGCTCCCCCTTAAAGCATGATCAGTGACGTGTTGCAGCGTCGATAAATATCTGTAGTTGGCGATCGCATTTTCTTAGGTATTCTTCATTTAGAATTCGCCTCTTTAACTTCAGCATTTAATATTTCCTAATTTATTACTCCATCACCACCATTACCAGAGTCCACTCGGGACAGAATTGGGCCACTGATTTCGGGGACCAAAAGGAACCCAAAAAAAGCGCGCACCAACAGACTGGCGATCGCGATGGGACTCTTTTCGCTGAGGTTGCCCCGATTTAATTAATTTGGTTTTCTATTTTCTTTGCTTTATTTAATTTGATTTTATATTTTCGCTTTTTATTTTGTTACGCTTTATCACTTTTCTACACACACTTGCACGTGGATAAACTTTTTCAAAAAAAAAAAAAAAATTTATTTTAAAAATGGCCGGTACCAAAAAATTAAACTTTAATGACAACGACTCACCCGTATGGGGACCCCAAGTATAACGTTAGGCCGTCTCCGTGGACAGCCCAACATCGTACTCAGGTAAACATTATTAATGAAAGCGAAAAATACCCCTTCGCTCCACAAAATACAAATCATAGTGATAGCACTGAAGAAAGTGGTACTGAGCGAAGCTACCCCAATAGTTAAGTTATGCACCACACTCCCAGTGCACTCACAAAAGGAGGAAGAGAAGTCGACGCATGGCTCAGGTCCCAAAGACAAGTTACTCCGAGGAACATACAAGAGGAAAAGACACTGACTCGTCCACATGCTCGGACTCTCCCGACACCTAAAACATATACCTCTCACACCTTCCACAACAACAACTACTGAGGACAACCCTCTCCCAAGGCACCTAGAAAAGACACCGCCATAAACATAAACAATCTCCACCAATTTCTAGATGACTATATGGCTAACAAAGAACAATCTAGTCACACTTTTGGATTCGATAAATTTTGCCGAGACATTGACTTCACTGTACCCGTTGGTTTTAAACCTCAAAAATTTAACAAATATAACGGTACGGGAAACCCAAAGCACCACTTGGCCCCATTCTGCAATGACTGTCGACCAATTCGCACCAATCATGGGCTCCTGATCCATTACTTTCCAAGATCACTAGAAGGAGAAGCCCTTGACTGGTTCGCGGCCTTACCTTTAGCCGAAATCGAGACATTCGAAGACTTAGCCGACAAATTCCTATATCAATACCAGCACCTCACTCATGAAGAAATCAGTCTCGCTGACTTGATACACACAAGACAAGAGGACGGTGAAGACTTCTCGACATTCGCCAACCGTTAGAGAAGACTTACCACTCGAACAGGGAATCAAATAAAAGAAAGCGATACGATAGAAATAGTGATTAGCAATACCCGAGAGCCTCTTCGGTATGTTCTCATCCTAAGCAACTATCATGACCTAGCTAGCCTTTATCAATGCGCCTCACGCATAGAACATCAACTGAAAAATGGAGACCTCAGTCTTCCTATCTTAACATCCAACGGACCCTCCTCTGAAAACCCCGAGACAAACACCCTAAACAAAGTCATAGACTCCGAACAAATCAATACGAACCAAGAACAAAACCAAACTAACCCTCAACCATACCACCTATATGGCCAAGCTTAAGGCCTCTACACAAACCTATACCCTGACTATAAGCAACCTCTATACCCTGACCAAGACCAACCACTATACACCAACCAATACATGAACCCGTACTATAACCAAAATTAGTGCCCCAACGACACGCAAGCTAATACCACCTATTACAACCCATTGTTCGACCAAACTCAACTCGCATACGAGACCGTACACTCATTTACACTCATTTTAGTGATCTGAAGAATTGAGCCTCCCTCAGAGCAAGACCATACTATTCAGTTACAACCAACCAACCCTATCCCACGCACCTATAAGTGCGAAGTTACCTTTCGCCTCGAACCGATTACCAAGATCACTAAAATCCAAAGTATCACCGAATCCACCCCTAAACTAACTAAACCCATCACCAAACTCATTGCCGAGCTCAACGCGCTTATCTCCGAACCAACTCAACCTAACCTTGAACCCCAGAACCTACCAACAAACAAATCAACCCTCACACCTCTTGAACAGACGCCCAAACTAATGACACAAACTACCCCGAACAGGCTCATGTGTCGATTCTAGAAGCAATTTTTGAACCAATCAATCGGTATTATGCGACACCATTCATACTTAAACCAATGACAAAACTAAACTCTGAACCCAAATCAGTAATCAAATCTACTCCCAAAATCACCAACACCCTCTCACTTCCAAATCAACTCCAAAACTAACCCCCAAAATTGAATACATTGCCCCACCAACCTTAAACCTGACCCCTAAATCAATTCTCATACCTACTTTAAAACCTGAACTCAATAACAAACACTTCACCCCACTAACCTCGGAACCAGCTCTAGAACCAAAACCCATTCCAAACCCTATACTCACTACTGAACTTGTCACTTCACCAACTTCTAAACGAAACCCCGAATCTGGCTCCGTCGCCAAACAGACCTCCAAACCACCCACTCTAGAATCACTCGTTGGGCTAATTTCGGAACCAACTCATGAATCAACCCCTACAAAACTCGCCACCGAATTTATCATCCCCCCAACTCCGAAACAAGAACTTAAACCCACTATTGAACTTGCCATTCCACCAACCACAAAACTGAACTCCAAACGCAAACCTATTATAAAACCTAAACTTGTCATCAAACCTAAACCTAAACTTATCATCAAACCTAAACCTACTATCAAAACTAAACCTATTATCGAATATAAACCTATTATCAAATCTAAACCAATCCTCGAACATGAATCTATCACCAAACCTAAACCCATGATCGAACTTGAGCCTATCATCGGACACAAAACCAAACCAATCATTGAACTTAAACCAATCGTCAAACCTAGACCCGAACCTATCATTGACCCTACACCTATCCACAAGCTCATACCCTCCATCAAAAGTGAACCTGTCATCAAATCTGAACCCATTGTCGAACCTGAACCTGTCGTCAAACCTAAACTGATCACCGAATATGAACCTGTCATCAAACCTCAAACTATAAACAAATCCAAGCCCATCATCAAACTTGAACGCATCATTGAACTCAAGCCTATTATCGAACACGAACCTGGTACTAAAACTAAACCTATTCCTACAACGCCAACTCCACTCACCTTTGAGCTTACCATAAAACCTATCAAGGAGTCGATCATCGCTCCCACTTTCAAAATCAAACCAAACTCAAATCTTACGACACCAATCACCATCCAAATCAACATATCTCAAATCCCATCAAAATACGAAATCAACGTCACAACTAAAATTGCTTCTGATCATCAGATCTAAATCTCCGTGGATCTCACAATCAAAACCTTCACCGAACTCCAATCGGCGATAAAACGACCACGTCAAACTTCTAACACTCAACCTCCTCGAAAAATTATAAATAAAACTTTAAAACAACCTCACGATAAACTCAAAGTGTGAATCAAACCAAACAAGCATAATCAAACAATACTGGACCGCCCCACACGTAGGAAAGGCCAACCTTGGACTATGCCCTCGTGTCTCCTCTTCCTACTCTACCTCTGCCTTATCTTATCACTACCTTTACAACACTATTATCCCTCTCAACGATTCCCACTCCAACTTCACTCGCTAATAGCTTTCCAACCACCCACAAACGATCCCGAAGAACTCTTTAACAACTCTATGCTTCATCTCTACGAGATGTCTCACTCCGTCGAAAAATAAAAGAAGGTCCCTCCCGATAAGGAGACCCCGGACACAAAAGACCTATCGAAGGAAGAAATCAAACGACACCACACTTATTTTGATAAACCCTATATCATCCAAAATACAAACCTAAACATAACCTCACTCTCATCCCTCGTCGATCAGATCGAAAGGGATCGAGGACCCCAAAACAATATTACCTAATTAAATGGTCACTTCGACCATCCAACATGTCCCACCAAGCGGACTTTCCGAGTCAGTCCCCTGCCTAAGTAACTGATGTTGTACTGTAACACAATAGTAATAACAAAAAAATAATATGAAAAAAATAAAAATATATAGAAAAGTATAAAAAAAACTAAAAGTATAAATGCCGAAAACGTAAATACTCGAAAATACAAATACTCTTCTATGCTCCAAACCCTTCGGACTCATACTCGACCGAGAACTTGAAATTGATGAGCTACTGCTAAGAAAAGTGCCTATACAACCATCCCACCTGGAGGAAATCAAAACCCACAAGGGAAGTCCTTATATTATCTCGGCAACATGCCCAAGAAACAGTCACAGGAGAAGGACTTTCTGACCCTTAGAATCATAACTCAATAACCATCATGTTTCGTAGCCTAAATAAACATACTTATATACCTATCATCCTCGCAGTCATCACAAGGCATTCGCCAGTCGTAGGTTATTATTTTTAAAGCCATTTTGGGTATCATCTGACTCATTAACTATCCTCCTACTCGGGCAACTTGATCGAAAGGACCAGTGGATCATGAAACTCTCTTTTTGAAATATAAAAAACTCTGGATTCCCATACACCCTTTCAGCCATTGGAGTCGATGTTAGAGCAGAAAAAATAAAAATATAAGGTTCCATCAAACCTCACAATTCTTGCGTTAGCAGGTTGTTTCAGAAAAAATATACAGAAAAGAAACACAACCGAGTGAGAGCAATACGACAAATGAACAGTCAATTAATTCAAGGAAGCATAAGCAAATTGTGAGAGCATTCCTGATATTTTCATTAGGAGAGCATAAGCAAATCGCAAGAGCCTCCTGACATTTTCACGCTACTAGATATCGTCGTACGGTGGCGGAAAGAGGACAAAACTCCTGCTAACCA
Organism: Chloranthus sessilifolius; assembly: GCA_021018995.1. Classification (NCBI taxonomy): domain Eukaryota; kingdom Viridiplantae; phylum Streptophyta; class Magnoliopsida; order Chloranthales; family Chloranthaceae; genus Chloranthus; species Chloranthus sessilifolius. The sequence goes on along the minus strand of CM037587.1, from coordinate 16,359,610 downwards.
TAGAATTTGAGACTTTGATGGTGCTGGACCATGACAAAGAGCTCAATTATGGCACCGCATTATCCACCCAAAAAGAAAATAGTTGACTATTATTCAAATTTTGGTTGAATAAGAAGCTACCCTCAGATCAATAAACCTTACCTCTTCTTCACCGTTAATTTTCTTTTCAAACAATGATTCAAATGATTTCAATCTCTTTCAAAATAAAACTAAAAATTTTCGAATGATAAGTGATGCAATTACTCATTATCTATTATACACCTCAATCTTGTTAAAAGCTATGATACATGATGATCGTTCAACACTTACACAATCAAGCCTGACATGTGAACAAAATAATTAAACTACTTCCCGACATGGGATCATTACTAACACACTCCAGGATATCTGAGAGGCTGATGAAGTCCCACTGTCACTTGACACTGGGGCATTTTTTTAAGAGTGCTAGCACCTTGGTAGCGATACTCGGGTCACAAGACCAATATCCCAAACTGAGGCATTTTTTTTATTTTAATTTTTTAATTTTTTTCAATCTCGATCCTGCTTCCCCACTTTGAATACCCCAAATTGGAGCATTTTTTTTCAATTCGGTTCTTGCTTTTCCACCTTGGACACCCCAAACTGGGGCATTTTTTTAAAATTTTTTTAGCTCTTACTTTTCCGCCATGGGACCCCAAAACGAATACCTGAAACAAAACAATAGAGCTACACTCGAAAAATAAACACCATACTCTAATACTACCCATTCCCCCACTAACGTAATATACAACGACAAATATAAAAAAACATAAATGAAACAAAAACAGTAAGAGAAAAATATCGCTCATTCTCAGTAATAAAGAAAAAATAATAATATAATTACAAACCTCTTAGGATTAAAACCCGGGATGTAAAATAAAAAGGAAGAAAAGACATTAGAAACTAAAAATGCCCCAAACTTTTAAATCATAAGTTTAAAAACAAAATTCAAAACAAAACAAGCCCCTTAGCCTCTATTGATAACATACACCTCCTAAATCACAAAACAACAAGTGTCACCCTCACAAATATCCTCCATCAATTAAATATATGGCAAAAATAGATGTGCTAATGATCATACAACACCTAACCCCCTAAGAAACACCAATCCACTCAAAAATAGATGAACCAATAGGATTAAAACATCTAACACTCATCTAGAATATTAAAAAAATTAAATCCAAATTCACACCTATCTAACAAGTGTCATCCTAAATCCAAATATAAGAACAAAACAAATAAACCTTAATCCTAAACACATGACTCATTTTCTCATCATGACAATAAAAGTTAACCAATCACAAAATTAAAGGAATAAAGCAAACATAATAAATAAAATAATATTTTATTTAATAAACTTTTTTTTTATACAATATCACCGGAGGCATACCTCCTGAATATACAATCCAAAATAAAAACCTAAAACTTTAACCTACAACCTAAAACGAAGACTGGGTTCAAAACTGACAGTAAGCGAGGAGCAGAGCATCCAATCGAAGGAGAGGTAGAGGATTGGTTGGGTAATACATCCCTCCACTTGTAACACCTTCCTCTTTCTCCATCTTCACCTCCTCCGCCGCCGCCTCTCCAACGTTGCCTTAACTGCTCTCTAAAAGGGATCGATGTGAAAACCGGTGCCCTCATTACCAATACCGCTCATTCTTAGAACAATAACGCCCCTGAGCATCACCTCAGGATGAAGATCGTGCAAAATCACAAATATAGGAAGAAATGACATCTTAATCAAACGATTAGATCATCCAATATCGCTAAAACACGAATTTTAGAACTTAAGAGATCCAGAAAAAGTAAGACTTGAGACTAAACCAAGGAATGAGAAACAAAAGAAGACCCCCTCGCTTATATAGAGTACAAACTTAATTACGCGCCCAGACACATGCGCTTAATCCGGTCACGTGCAACGCATAATGCACTCAATCCAAAATACGCGCTCCGACCCGAACAAGCAATGAAACCATCGCCCGTGCCAACGGTGCGACGCTCCGATCACGCACCAACTATAAACCGCGCAAACTTATTAAACGACATACTCATGCCACACAATACGAAAGGTTACCCATACGTTGACCCGGTGATGCTCCGGTCACACGCTCACTACAGACCGTGCAACCCTATCAAACTAATCACTCACGCCGCGCAATACGAAAGGTCGCCCACGCAGTGACCCGGTGACTCCTTGATCACGCGCCATGATGAAAGTGTGTAATACAATCACACACACACTCAGACACGCATAAACAACCCTTCGAACTCGTGATCGCACACCCGAAAATAGGCAAGCAATCATATTGAGCGACCTAAACCAAGCGTGCAATATCTAACTTTGAACAAAATCTATACCTTCACATCTTTCTACCTCACCTTGATCAAAACTCTCCTGTCACATCACATAGCCTCACAGGCTGTTCAGAGAGAAAGGAGAGAGGGGCAGCCGCTCAGGCATATCCCACCACGACAAGATACACACACACGATACCACCTCAATATCCAGTCCCATCGCAATAAATTAACCATGCCCTCATGTCCCATCACTAAAATCTAAAAGCAAATCTCCCAAAGACAAGAGTACACTACCCAAAGAGTAAGCCAGTCATGACGCAACTACAACGTGATCTTACATAACCCAAGATCTGCCAAAGAAAGAAACGAGACACACTTATCACGCAAATACCCTACCAGCATCCCATCGCTAACTACGTCAACCAACGTCCCATCACAAACATCGATTCCTGAAAACAAAAAAAGGGCTTAGACAACACCTGTCACACCGTATGATGAAAAGAAAGAAAGCTCGATCGTGTCCCATCGCTAAAGCAAAGAGCTCTCTCCCGAATCGAGCCCCACGTCTCACCAGGACTTACCCAGCACGCAGCCAAAGAAAGGGAGAATCCACAAGTCCCATCGCGACATCACTTCTCCAAGACATTATATCAAATTGGCAACCGCCAAGCTCTGTCGCAGCAGGCATGAAGAAAGGAGAAGAAATCTCCAATGTAAGAAAGGAGAAGAAATCTCCAATGTCCCCTCGCGACACTACGACACCACCAGACCACACAAGCTATGTATAATTCAGGTTAGTATCACCCCCAGGTAAGTACTACCCACTTTTCAATTACTCGATATTTCTTCTAAAATATATAATTAGCTATGATTAAGATAAATATTTTCAAAATCCATCTCTCTCGACTAACAAATCACTGTAGTCCTCTCATAAGTGATAATCATCATTATTCGTCGAGAAGGTTAGACTGAGTATCTGGCATGCCAAGTGTTGTCTTGACAACCATATGAATGGTCGAGTCTACAAATCTCATACCGATGGATCTGCTCAACAACGTCTCGGAAGCCACATTTCTGTTACTTCCCAAATAAAAAAAAATTTACTCCAAAACCAAAAATCTTACTCCCAAAACAAAAAAAAAAAGAAGAAACCAAAAATAATAATAAACAAAGAGACTCATTCACCAAAATTCACTTCGATTATCAGCCCAATTACCAACCTAATTATCAACCCAAACCAGCCATTCCCCTGAAAAACTAAACAATGAGTATATTTAATCGAAGAACTTACAAACGCCTATTGAAAAAGGAACACCTGACGCGCATTGGTGTGAGCAATGACTCGTCCGGTCTGACATGACTTATAAAAGCCTTCGACATTATATTACATTGTATAATTATTAGTCCATGGATCTATTTATGGATATTTGTATAACACCCCCCGGTACCTCGACTGCGTCATACCCCTCTGTTTAATTTCTCCTTGCAGCAAGTCGCGACAATCGACGGGATGCCCCTTGCACTCACAAATTAGGATATGGTGATTCTCCTTTCCTTTTAACTGTCACTCACAGCAGGTCACACCACGCGACGGGATGCCCCTTGCACCCGCTGAATAGGACACGCTGACTTTTCCCGTTGATTGTCTATGACAGAGGGTCGTGATAAGCGACGGGATCACCCCTGGGCATCCACGACATGAAACACGCCTTTCGACTGCTACCACTGGGCCCCCAAATGTTCTATTTTAGCTTACGTTAATAGATAAGAAAGTCAAGCATGTCATGTCATCATCCCTAGTTCACATTTGTGAGTTCTCAAGAAAAACGAGAAGACACCTCAAATGAGAGGTGTCTACTTCTTCGACGCGTTCTTACTTCGCAAGTGCGCGTCGAAGAGGGGCATCTGTAGACACCCCCATTTTGCCCTCTCGGAATATACAAATCTGTTCAGTCAATCTTTGACCTCACAACCCTAATGTAGGACTATATACTGAAATAATAGTATATGGCTGAACACAGGTTGAAACAATAGCTCAGTGGCTCAGGCCTCATGACCCTAACGTAGGGAACCATACACTAAAATAATAGTGCATGGCTGAACGCAGGCTGAAATAATAGCTCTGTGGCTCAGATCCCAACTTAGGGAGATTATATATTGAAATAATAGTATATAGTCGAAATACAGACTGAAATAATAGTCTAACATATCAGACCCCTTTGTCCTAATGTGGGACAATATACTGAAACAATAGTATATAGCTAGACACGGGACTGAAATAATAGTTTTGTGGCTCAGGCCCTATGACCCTAACTTGGGGACCATGCACTGAAACAATACTCATGACTAAACGCAGGCTAAAATAATAGCTCTGTGGCTCAGACCTTGACATAGGGAGACTATATACTAAAACAATAGTATATAGTCAAAATGCAGGCTGAAACAATAGTCTGGCATTTCAGGTCCGATCCAGACCCGAACAGCTCCGAATTATGCGCCTAAAATTGCACGCGTAATTCGATCGCACGCTAAACCACACACGTACAATCCTCTTAGACTAGACTTCCTTTCCTAGATCACCTCGAGACTCGATCACGCACCCACCACGACACGCATGATCGGATTGAGCGCCCCACTACCGACGTGCAATTGGCCTACGCTCGACCTAGTCTTATAGCCCTTGACTCCCAAGCTTCCTCGATTATGCACTTCAGAAGAGACACTTAATTGGATTGCACACTCCACACCAAACATAATTAGTCCTAACATTGTTAGAACTAGGAAACTTACTGAGCAAGTTAGTCAGTCGCTCACTGAGTCGGTAACCGACTCAAAGCGATTAAGCACCGAGAAACCGGCGCGCAATTCAGTTAAACACTTGAAACAGAGAGTTTAATTAGAAAAAAAACCTATAAAAAGACCTTTCCATTACGACCCAAACCCTGGCCCCCACAACTTTGAGATGTGAGTTTTGAGTTCTTCGTCTCCAAGCTTAGGATTCCGAGATTTCTCTCTGCAGCCCAGGCCGTAGGTCTAATCTACTTTCTAGTTTTAATTTTTTATTTTAGATCTTAGGCTCTAATTTCTAGTCCTAGGGTTTAGTTTCTAATCTTTAGTCCTAGTCACCCCTTTTTTTTTTAGATCGTAATTCTTAATATCTGGTTCCGGTTCTCAGAATCTGGGACCAGTCCTTAATCAGACTGCCTAATCTCCGACTCTAAATCATAATTTTGTTCTGAAATCTTAATCTCCAGTCTTATTATTAATCTCTTATCCTAGTTCTTAGTTTCTAGAACCAGTCTTTAATCCTACAGCCTGATTTTCTGATTTCGGTCTCGAATTCAGTCCTTAGATTTTTTAGCCTTTAGTTTTAATTTCTAATTTCTTATAGTTCTAATCTTTAGATTCTAATTCTTAATTCTTAAGTTTTAGAATTCAGCCCTTAGGAAATCCCTGCCCAAAATCCTTAGTCTAGAGCCAACTAGATCTCCCCAACCTTTTCTCAATTGTCAATCTCATCACTTTTACATTTGACTTATTTTGGGGTATCAAACGAAGGCCAATCCTCCTTAACATAGCGGGCCCAAAACCTTTTTTTTAATTAATTCGATTTCTAATTAAAATTATGATATTTAAAGTAATCAGACTTCTAGTAGGATTATGAGATTTAATTAATTAGATTTCTAATAGGATTAAGATATCGAAATCAATTAGACTCCCAGTAGGATTAGGAGACCAAGTTAAATCAGAATCCTAGCAGGAATAGGAAAACCAAACCAGTTAAACTAAAGGCAACCCACAACTGTTGATGTTCACCGGCAGACGATTCAGTAAAGGAGTTCAACCTGCAAGCCCCCGCTCCCGCTTAAAGCGTGATCAGTGACTTGTTACAGCGTCGATAAATATCTGCAACTGGCAATCGCATCTTTTCAAGTATTCTTCATTTAGAATTCACCTCTTTAATTTCAGTATTTAATATTTCCTAATTTATTACTCCATCACCACCATCGTTAGAGTCCACTCGGGACAGAATTGAGCCACTGATTTCGGGGACCGAAAGGAACCTAGAAAAAGTGCGCACCAACAGTGGCGTGGATTTCAGCACCACCCATTTTTAACTACTTCTGCATTTTGTCCAACTATTCTTTCAGCTGCTCTGATTCTTTGGACATGGGAGCCGCTTTCTCGACAGTTAGTTAGACCTCACTCTGGGCTACCAAGGGGTGAGACATAATGGGAGGAGGGTTAAGGATGGTCAAAGCCCCAGCATAGGCTCCACTGTTTCTTATCCACCTCTTCATACTGATGGTCTATGTAGGGTGTAGTGAGGGCGGGATTCTCTTGTTGGTGCTGCCTGGACTGGATGGGAATGGCAGGAGTGAGGGTGGGTGAGTCCATTGGAGATGAGGGAAAGTTTATTGGATGAGGGGATGAGTGAAAGTTAGATTTTGGAGTGGGGCCTAATGAGGTCATTGAGTATGGGGGAAGGTTTGAAGCTGACTTTGGGATATAGGGATATGGGTAAATTAGGGTTGATGTAAGGCTTGGGTTTGAGCTAGATATGAGGGTTTTGAATGGGTGAAATTTTGGAAGAATTGTAAAGGGTAGGGGTGTGAGGCTCTAAGGTTTTGTTGGGCTTGGGTTTAGACCATGAAGCCTTGGGAGGGTTGGGCCACAAAGCCTTGGTCATGATAGGTTTGGGCCATGAGCCCTTGGTGGGTCTGGGTCATGGGCCCTTGGTGGCTTTGGAACATGGGCCTTTGATAGGTATGGGCCATGGGCCCTTGGTGGGTCTGAGCCATGGGCCCTTGGGACGTGTGGGGGATAGGGGTTTGGGCCATTGGGCCATGAGATAGGTGGGTAGTGGGGGCTTGGGCCATTGGGCCTTGGGACATGAGGGTAGTGGGGGTTTGAATGGTTGATGGGAGATTGATGGGGGTCATGGGGGAATGAGGCATGGAGGCTTTATAGGGTATGGGATGGATCCACGGGTGTGTGGTGTGGATGAGAGGGGATGTGTCGGGAGGCCTTCCACTTGTTATATGTTTTAAACATTTCCTTCATCATGGCCATGGAAGGGTGATCGGATGGAGATGGGTTATTTGATGGTTGAAAGGGTATGGATGGAGTGTGTGAGGAGGAAAAATTGGGCATGGCCCTGATAGAATTGGGCATGACCCGAGTAAGAGGCAGGATATTGGGTGGATTGGAGAAAGGAGGTGGGGCATGAGTGAATGAATTTGGCATGTATGGGGGAGATGTATGGGGCATGAAAGTGGAAAATGAAAGGCAAATTGGTCATGGCTTGGGAAAAGATGAGCATGACTTGGGGATAGGGAGGGATGTGTGGAGGATTGGATGTGGTATGGATGGATGTGGGTGGATTGGGTTGGGCGGATGAGAAATAAGGGATATTGGTTAGGGTAGTGGATGGGTTTTGAGCGGGTGTGGAAGGGAGGTGAGATGGGTTGAAGATGGTCATGGATGAGGCCATGGCTTGGAAAAATGACAGGGAATTTGGATTTTGGGTAATTTGAGAAGGGAAAATAGGGGCACCGAAAGGGCCAGTTATGGTGAGGGTTGATTGGGAAAAGGGGGTAGAAGTAAAGGCTTCTTCGGTATGAGAATGGGTTGGAGAATGTAGCGGGGATGAGTCGGGATCGGCATAAGCCGAGTCCACCGCCCATGACATATCTTGGTATCGGGTCGGGTACGGGTGCCTCGGATCAGGCCCGTAAAGCATCCTCCTTCTTCCCCTACGGGATGACGAAGGGTACGATGATGTCGTTGTGCCGGCACCAATCAAGACTATTTTTAATTTTTAATTTTAATTTTTTTGGATTTTTGTAAGTGAAAAGAAATGAGGGTTCCGAAGCCTTTTGAATTTCCTTCTCGAGTGGCTCTCGTACCCTAAATAAGTCCCGCGACAAAGGTTCCAAAACGCTTCGGAAGAATCGAAGGGAAACCCCTCGATCTATTGAGGGCACAAAAACCAATGTAAACAATCTGATCCCCCGAAATGAATAAAAAAGAAGTCACCTTCTTTTGACCGATGAGGGTGTATTGAGTGTCGAAAATTGCGGGGCCTAAACAGAGGCACAAAACACACTGATCAGAGAGTCCGAAATGTGAAATAAGCCTCAGATCCGAACTGGTGCTACTCAGAACCACACTGGCGTAACTAATAGTGGCGCCAGAGCAAAAAGTCCCAGATTAAAGCTAGCGCAACTAATAGTTGCGCTAGTGTACTTTCGAGATTTTTTGCATTGGCGCAACTAATACTTGAGCCAAAGCAAAATGGTTCTCTAGTTTCTATGACAACAGCAACTTCAGTTCGAAATAGGTCTCCAAACTGGCTTTTGGTTGAAGCTGGGCTTCCAGGGACTGACTGATTTAATGATACGTCTATTTTCTCACCAACCCTAGGGGTTTAGAGGCTAAATTGGGTTCACTATCGCTCACTTTTTCCTGAGTTTTAAGTTTGATAACGAGAAGGTTACCCACCCAATATACCTCAAGTGCAAGCACTTTTCTCAGGTATTAGGTGGGTTGAGACTTTTCTGGATCATCACCACTATGGGCTGTCGTTATACTAAGACCCGGGTGTTTGTATGTGTGCCTAAATAATCCAACCCTTTAAAAATCTACCCCGCAAAAATCAATTTAAATCCCTTTTGTTGGTTCAATTTTATTTTTCACCTTTAAAAAAAAAAAATTAAGTTCAAAGACCGAGGGTGATGATCTCGTGCCGCCTCTAGCGGTTCACTAGCAGAATATGATTGTAGAATTAAAAGCGCAAGTAGGCCCGTCAAACGACTAAGGCACTTTAAATAACGAAAATATAAAAAAATTAAATGACAATGCACAAGTAGGCCCGCCGATCGGCTAAGGTGCTTAATGACGGAATCGTAAAAAAATTGAATGCGGTGCGCAAGTAGGCCCGCCAATCGGCTAAGGCTCGGAAATGACGTAAAGTAGGGGTAAGTAAAATGACATAATCGGAGGGGTAAGTAAAAAAAATAGAAAAATAAAATAAAAAATAGCAATAAAAGGTTAGTAAAATAAAAAATAAAGAGGCCAAGTATAAGGGGAAGCTCTACTAGCTAATCCCCAGCAATGTCGCCATCTGTGCAACAGTGAGATTTTTGACAATCTCGTCCCGACGATGCGCTCTCTAATGAAATATTTAGAGTCGTCACCCGGAGCTTTTGGTGTTACGGGAAACCTAGATTATTTTTATATACACTAAAGTGTCACAAATATGACTCTGACTCCGGTCTACACCAAAGGCTCTTGGGTAGGGGCTTCGATTATCGATTGAGAAGGTATTAGACACCACCCAATCAACCCGCTTAGTGCGGTCTCTACTAATGGCCAAAACAAAAATAATATAAAAGAAAAGAAAAAGACTCTTGCCCAAAGGGATCTTAAAATCCTATTTGTGCCCCTCCATCCCTACCGAAAATTCGACGGCATAACGATACAAATGGGAGGATAGAGGAGCAACCGAGAAGGTAGAGGAATAGAGGAGAGAGTCAAAGCTTTCGGGCCCTTATTGCACCGCTGTGGAGCCTTGCGTTGGCTTTCTTCGGTGAACTTTTGAAGGCTTGTATAATGAGAAATAGGATTCTAACTCCTATGGCTTGATAGCTAAGAGGTAGAAAGGGAAGGCTAAGAGATAATACACCTCTAACCTAGAGATTTTGGATGAAATGCTAAGGTCTAAAGGGATTTTTAGAGTTTTGGAATTTATATATGAATGGTGCACTAGAGGAGAGGCAGAGAAGGGATTCTTTAATCTCTTAATTGTAACTTTTTTCAAGTCATTTGCAAGGGGGGTGCCTCTCTATTTATAGGAAAAAGAGAGGTTAGGAGGGTGCTTAGGGGCTAATTGGGTTTAGTAATTAAGTAATGGGCCATCTAAGGTTTCCTAGAGTTTTTGGAGCTTTGAAAATTGTGAAGAGGTGCTTCAATGGTGGATGATAGGGTAAGGCTTTAAACCACTTAAGAAGTTGCACATAGATAGTAAATAAGTGTAACAAAACTAGCCAAACACACCCTAAAGGTTAAGATGGTCAACAAGTCAAACCTTAATCACGAAATTTGAGGCAAAAACCAGGGGATACTATTCATATGTCTGGCGCAACTATTAGTTGCGCCAAGCATGTACACTGATAAAGCGATTAACAACTGAAAGTTGGGCTTGCATGGTAGGGTGAATTAGCTAGTTGCGCCAAGCCATTTCTGGGGAGACATAGCTTTGTGCAACTATTAGTCGCGCCAAATCCACCTATAACTGGCGCAACTAATATTCCTAAGGGGGGTCGCATGAATTTACCATTCTATCCTTCGGGTTTGGAATGTGATATATTTACGTATACAGCTCCGATTGGGGAGATTCTTGGCCCGTTGGGAAGCTGAAGATTTCTACTTTTCAATGGTATGAGATTCGATCATAGTAAAAGGTCACAACTAGTCCCGGTGTACCACTCTTCATCCATTGCTCGGAAAAGCTAGGTTTAGGTCCGAAATAGGTTCTAAGAGTCGGGATGAGTTTTTACGAGTTCGAAAAGGTTCCTAAGGGATCCAGGGTAATTCCTAAGAATTCAGAAAGATTCCTAAGGGTTCCATATATGCCATCAAAAGCTCGGAGATGCGACTCTCTCAAAATGTGTCTCAATCGGGCCTTGGGCTAAATTTGAGTGTCTACAATTTTGATCACAAAAAATATATAAAGCTAAATAACAAAGTTGTAACTTGTAAATGCTAGTATCTAATGTAACTTTACATGTTGAAATGAATTTAAATTTTTATTAAATTCAAACTTTGACCAAAATTTCAACTTTGACCAAAAGAAAATTTTGCAATGTACCAACAAGTTACAAAAGTCCAACTACAAATTAACATAACAGTATTTGTATACATCGTGAGATTATACTAGTCAAAATTTGATCAAATATCTACTTTTAATAAAAGTCAAACTTTGACCAAACGTGTGACAATCAGAATTTCCTAATCGCGAAACTCGGATCGTCGAATCGACACTAAGGCCGATCACCGAACGAAACACTTAGCATATCCATACACAAAGCAGGAACTCTAACTAAGCAGATAGAGTCATCATAGGCAAAAAGAAAATCTCCAATTCTATATCTCGAAAAGACAAAAATAGCAGTTCTAATCCCATGTAAAAACTCATGGGCAAAAGAACCGAAAAGAACTATTGGTGATGGTCGACCATCACCGAAACATGATTCACAAAATAATACAAATAAGATTCAAAAGCTTGTATTCTTCATAGTCAAAAAAATCACCGAATATTTGAAAAATTCGCGAATAATTCACGATTTTAAAGTCCCCCGAATTATTTGCGAATTTTTCAAAAATTCGCAAATACCTTGGACTTCGCGAATTATTCCCGAATTTTTCAAAAAAAATAATTTTTTCAATTTTTTTATTTTATTTTTATTTTTCTCACCGATTTTTCCTCTAAATATTTCCCCGAACTTCTCGATTTCGCTGGATTTTTTCAAATTTTAACCTCACCGAACTATTGCCAAACCCCAATTTTGTGACTATGGTATTCTTTACATCACAAAAAAACATACACTAATCCATCACCCCAAAGCCGAACCTACCCGTGCATTGCGCAAATAAAGCAATTATCAGGATGAGGCTCTTGGTCCTCCTTCCCAGAAGAGTCATCAGAATCCTCCTCCCTTACCGAATCCCCTAAGTCAACCTCAGCTCCTGTACTTGTGACGTATAGTCGATGAATGAGCTAACAATATAAGCTCAATAGGGAAAGACTAATAGCATGCATATCTTAACAAACACATATATCTTATGACATAGGCGAAAACATGATTTTTCCCTCGAAGAAGCATCCAATTGACGTAACTGAACTGAAACAAAGCAAAACTTGATTTTCGAAGTTAATCACGAGTTCCTATAACACAAAGAAAAGACTTAAAGTGATGTACTTATATAAAGTTCCAAGCATATATATAGCATCGGAACCCGCATAATTACCAATGGAATACCCACCATCGTCGTTTAAAAAATATTTTTTCTATAATGCCCAAGCTCCCAAGGATGATGGATGTTTGTGCCGAACACAAATTACCGTTGGCCGATAGGATTCATGAATTCATAAAGAGTTGTACGGATATCCCGTCGTACCGGTCACGGATATCCCGCTGCGTCGGTCACGGGTATACCGTCGCGTCGGTCACGAGTATACCGCCGCGTCGGTCGGGTATTCACACATTAACCTTAAATCATCGCGCAATACCTATAGCTTAATCTCCGTGTAATGTGATAATTATATGTAAATTAGAAAGTTAAAAACACATTCTTTCACACACATTTATCGGAATGAATCTTTCAAGATTCTCACATCATAAACATGATTTCCAAAATACGCACACATGCTTACACATTCACATTTTCAGAATCTTATAAAAGACTCACACTTATTTGATAACATGACATATCATATCATAACACACATGTTGGTGTATTAAATGCACATGGTATAGAGTTTTCCTTATCTCGACTCACGATCAATCAATCCATACACCGCTCATTTACGAGTTCACACATATGATCATACATTAATCCTACATTGCAAATGCCCAAATATACTCTTAGGAAAGCTTAAAAGAACCTAAGACATGCATTCCTAAAAAATTCAGGACTAAAGAAACAATATAATTACCTTGTACCTCGCGCGAGCGAGCTCTAGGGTTTGCATGCGCGTGAGCCCAAAACACACCTTTCCTCGCAAGACCGACTGGAATTTTGTTTGATTGTAGGTGTCACGCGAGGCCTCGCGCGAGCGAGACACAGAGCCCCACGAGCTTTCTTATACCTTGAGAAGGTTTCTCGCTGAAACTCCTTCGTCTTGAAAATATTCGATCAAGTTTCTCTTTAACTTGATCTTCATTACACCTTATCCATATTTATTACACATCCTAATAAACATTAAATGACACTTTTTTAATACATAGAACATTAATTTCTCACCTTAAACATGGCCATCCACCCATGGATCGGATCGTTCACTTGAACAAAAAGGGTTTCAAAACTCAATCCGATCACACCGAGCATGATCAAGCCAACGAAATCGTAGGTGATGACTCACACACTCCTTCCCTTCACATATAACTCATTGAGATCAAGTGAATCTAACCTATGGATTCAAGAGAACTCGTTGTCTCTTCTCACAACCTTCCTCTTTCCTTTCTCTCTTTCTAATTTACACAAAAACCTAGCAAATGGTTTCCACGTGTGAGATCTCCCCTCATTCTAGAACTTAACATTGCTATCATGCTACACACAAACATAATAACTATATGTTACCCCATCCACTAGCTCACATATGGTGTGAGATATATACACACAAGGATGTGTTAAATAACATGGATTCCCTTGTAAACCACACACACCACATCCTGCACGCACATCACTCGACTTACACGATTTATAAAAATTGGGGTGTTATTATAAAACATAAAACTTTGATTAATAAAAAATTTTAAGACTAAAGTACAAAGTTACATAAGAAATGCTAGTATGTAATATAAAGTTTCATGTTGAAAGAAAATTCAAATTTTCAACTTGAAAGAAAATTCAATTTTTTTTTTAAAAGTCAAACTTTGACTAATTATTTTAACTTTGGCTAATAAAAAGTTCGGCATTCTACTACCAACCTACAAATTAACATAACAATATTCATATCATCGCTAGGTTACACTAATAAAAAATTTGATCAAATATCAACTTTTAAAAAGTCACACTTTGACTAAATATTAAAAAAAGGTCAAACTATTAACTAATACAATTGAGAATCTAGTATCAAATTATACAACACATCAATATCTTTTTTTCGCCATCAAATTATAAGAGTCAAAATTTAATAAAAGGTAAAATTTTAATTAAAAGTCAGTTTAACTTTAAAGTCAACGTTTGACTCTTAAAATTTTGATAAGATATTACTAACTTACAACTTATTATTATATTTCACTAGTCAAAGTTTGATCAAAAGTCAAAATTTTACATAGCTTCTAAATCCAATTAAAATGAGATTAAAATTCAAACTTTGACACAAGTCAAATATTAACTGAAAAGAGTATGATGTAGATAATGTAGTGGTCATAGTGATCATGATAGTATGATGGTCATAGACATGGAAGTTACTTTTTAATAGTCAAAAGATAATTTTTTTGCTTTTAGATTCTTTACAAGTAACTTAGATTTGCAATGACAAAAAATTATTATTCTGTTAATGGAAAACTCAATTTCAGCCACTTGAAAGGTTGAAATGGTTTCCTCCTAAAATGATTTAATGTATGAAAATTCAATTTCCATGTGGAACAGCTTAAATCTATTTCCATCTCCTTATATAGCCATCAAACAAAAATAATTGATAACTAAATTTGTTTTCCACCTATGAAATTAACATTTCCATTTTATCAAACAAGGCCTGAAGAACAAATCATTTGCAAGTTGCAACCATACCCTACATTTTCAGTATGTAAACTCTTGGAATGGTTGACTATTCAAGTAAATATTAAACTCCGTTATTCAACCATTTCAGCATCTTGCCTTAAGGATGCAAGAAGAGCAAAAGAATCAGATGAAAAAATAAAAAATGGCACAATAACTGATCAATGAACAATAGATTTCACACCTGTTTTTGTCTTTGTATCAAAAGAATTGCCACCTTCAGAGTTGATGTTTCTATACATCTAACATAATACAAGGCGCGAAAAAACGAAAATTTATTCAGAATTCTCCTTTTAAAAAAATTTAGTACATCTTATGGTTTGAGGCAACTATTTTTTCTCAACGTTTTGCAACCTTTCATCAACAGCTTCCTCATCATCTCCTTCAACAAACTAGCAAAATAAATAAACATATAATGTATCTCTACTCATCTGAGATTTTTTCTTTTAACTAATGAAATTTCTTTGCTTTTTTTTTTGAAGACCTTTGAATGCTATATTTAATTTCTAATTTACTACTGACCTTTTTATATTATTGACTATAAATTCACTTCTCCCACTTTCAATCAATCGGCTAACTACTAATCCATCACTGATTGTTAATGCGAATATTCAACCTTCGTAGCCAGACCGAATGAATGATCATGTTAAACACGTCATATCTCTTCGGAGGGCTATTGACCACGAAATGCCGTTGAACTATTTTCAGTCTCCTCTGCATTCTGACATATTGCCGATCTGATATACCCATTAATATTTTCTTGAGGTTCGGAATATCGCTCAAAGGGACCTGAACTGAAAAAGAATTGTAGTTGAGAACATCACTGAATGGTAGAACATAATGGTCGGAAATTATCACCGGGACACACTCCAAATAGATTGCCTCGACTATTCTCGGGCTCGCAACTTCATAGCCACTTGGGCAGAGGCAGAACTTGCTCTTCCTCATCATGTCGTAATACGAAACCTTTTTTGGGAGGTATTGATAAACCTGTACATCTTCATCTTTGTTTTCCCAATGCTCAAGAAGCACCTTTCGAATATAGCCATGCATCCCTCCAGCAAAAAATGCAAGTATTCTACGACGAGATGGAGACGGCCCTCCAATCATACCTTTGACGTCACCTGTTACGAGATTTATTTCTGGAAGTGATGCGTCTTTGGACGGGTTAAATCCTTCGGAGCTATTTGCATTACATAGAACACGGATGGACTTGTTGTAGAGATTCGGAATCGCTGCAGATGTGTGTGGCCCCTGTAACAAATATTATATTTATTTATGAAAGTGAGAATTCCGGATTTGAACATTTATTGTTGAAGAAGACTAATAGCATTCATTTTTCGAACCCTTTTTTACCAGATCGATATCAAAAGTAAAAAATAAATTGATATTTATTTAAAAAAATGTTCTTAACAAGATAATAGAACTATTCTAGTGCGACAGTTTGGATAAAAAAGAGAACAAAATAGGGAATAATAACAACCAACAATGAAACAGTTTTCGATATTATAATCTGATTTCAGAGCACTATCATATGATTTTGCATGATTTTATTCATTCCATGTACTCGATAGTAGGAACTCCTTATTCTCATTTTAAAAAATTGGAGTTCGCTGGTACGTAGTATATGAAATGGTTATCAAGTTTATGAAGCACCCTTTTAGCAACCAAATCCTATCAAAAGCTGAATAGAATAGTTTTTTAAGGACCCTGACATCAGTGGAAGTCATTTTTGGAACCTTTTGATGAGGTAAACGGCACTTCTTAATCTTGACTAGTGGAGAGACAACCCATGATAACTTGAATTACTTTCATGGATAATTTTAGCTTTTTAGTTCAAAAGAAGAAAGGGCAAAAAATTTTATAAGTTCCCCTTCTTCATTTTTTAAGAGGAAAAAAAAAAACCAGGACTACAGGAAAGTTAAGATCAGTTACCCAATCATGGCAAGAAAGCATGAAATGATCAGCTCCGAGACTTTTATTCCAGTATGGATATTTATTGGCAACAACGTTGACGTAGTCCATAACGGTTCGCTTTACGGGGTCAAGATCGAAGGAGTTGGTCTTGTAAATATAATGAACCATCATCACAACACTGAAAGGAAGAAAATAAACGTGGGCTTGGTCAGGATCTCTCGTTCGATACTTGTTTTCCATCTCCATTGCATGAATAAAATTTCCCTCCATAGAATATATGCTCTTGCAAGGACCATTGTGGAATAGAGGCGGCTCACCTTCTTCGTAGACAAAGATTTTAAATGATTTCTCCATCTCGAGGTAACTCCTACAATCTCACAATCATTTCAAATTAGTTGATGGGAGGTAAAACATTAATTCTACCATGTATACTTTTTATCCAAATTTGATAAATTTAGATAATATCTATTATAAAACAAAACAATGCAAAAGAGATAATCCTGAAATCGTATTTCCACGTGGCATAGGATAAAAAATCAATAAGAAATTAGTTAATTTTTAGGAAAAAAAAAGTAAATATACAAATTAGTAAATTGATTTATCGTAAATAATTGATCTCTCTTCATGTGAGTGATGGGAGACATCCCATCTACACTCTCTCTCTCTCTCTCTCTCTCTTCACACACATACTCAAACATACATAACTAGAAGTACTCTAAAAGAAAATTGAGGGTTAAGTTTGAAATTTTTCACTCGGGACAAAAAAATCGAATAATTTATATAAACTTTATTTTGGTTAAAGCAATGGAAGTCATCAAATGAGAATTTTAAGGGTCATTTAAAAGAAATCATATGTAGGATGTGAATATCTCTATAAATACTCCATTAAGATTTACCTTCCCTGTTTGTTTCTTTAATTATTTATTGTTTTTTTATTATCATAGGTGGCAAAAGGAGAACAAATTAACCATTATTATTAAATATATAAACACTTTGTTAACAAGCATTTATTACTGCAAAATAGTTGATGGTTCCAGGTTTAAAGTTGATAGTAAGTGCTTAACATACATGCTAAGAGCCAGTGGCGGAGCCACGTTATGACTTGGATGGTCAATTGACTACCCAAACTTTCTAAAAATTTGTTACTAAGCTTTAGGTGTCCTAATTTATATTAGTGGATTCTCATCCATCCAAAATTATATTGACTACCCAAAATTATCTAAAATCTTCAAACAAACTTTTTTATGGTATTTGTTTTCATAACAAATATTTCTTCTTTTATTTTTTTAACTAAATCCTACAATTTTGGCCTATTTTTAGGCTCCCCTCCATCTATTTAGGTACTCCATGGACTTATTTTCGGAAAGATTTCTCACAGGCTCCACTATGTTGTAGATCTACATACTCACATATATGGTGTATAGGCTCTAGTATAATTAATTTTAAAAATTAAGAAATTTATTACACATAACAAGGTTTGAACCTAGAACAGTCTACCACTAGAGCAATTCACTAAAATATGTAAAGAGCAAAAAATTGTATAATTTTCCAACATTAATTGATTAAATGATCACCCTATGAAAAAATCCTAGCTCCGCCCCTGCTAAGAGCTAAGCACCATCAATCTCTAGTCCACCAAAGTAGTCAAACTTCAATGTGAATGAGAGATCTTTATGTTCATAAAATTTATAAAATGTCAAATACCTAATTTAAGAATGACATGTGCAAAACCTATGTTATAGGTTGTTTAATAAATAAATATTTTTTATTTCTTTCTCATATATATATATATATATATATATATATATATATATATATATATATATATATATATATATATATATATATATATATTGTTTCTTTCTTATCTTATTGTAGATACCAAATCAATAGTATTAGATGAATAAGGCACATGCATAGCACGTGCACTTTACTAGTATATATGTACAAAAGTTTTAAATTCTTTGGGGGAGAGCATAAATTTCAGTAGGTTAATTTATTTGTTTCCAAAATAGAGAGAATACATAACTGATGAAAAATAGAAGAGTTCCAAAGTCTTGAATCCATACCGATGAAATGCAAAGGAATTCCTATAAACTGGGCTCTGGAGAACAAAGTTCGTTTCTTCTTGGGCTAGTGTTTGATTTCGATTATGAGTAGCTTCTCTAATTGCGGCTCGGGCTCGTGCAAGAACAGCTTCTACCCTCTCTAAATAGCTACGTGCTTTCCTTACTTTGGCCGAGGCAGAAGTCACATTTTCTTCTTTCTCCTGTATAAAAAAGAGAATACAAGTATACAACTTATTATATTAAGATACGATACTAATGTCCCAAATCTAGATATTAATACATCCATTGTAAAAAATATGACAAAAATGATATACATCTCATGGTGACATCTTTAACATTTTCCCATTGAACGCCAAAGTATGAAAAAAAAATGAGATGGATATAATTTTTTTCAGATTTTTTATGCATCATCCACCACACTCAAAGGTGATTTTTGGGTCACTTTTTCGGATGTGTGCTACATGGAATAAAAATTTGACTGCCCAATGGATCGCCCATGATCTCAAAAACCATTGTGTGGAAGATTATGACAAAAAACAATCTCGATTGTCTGATTCAAAGCAGTCATTGGTTTTTGGCCATGGTGCCAAAAATCGGTAAATGAAAATAGAAATATCCAAACTCTTTTTTTATAGAAAAAATAGAACCATTGGAAAACTCGAGCTGAGAGTTTTCTAATAGAAACCCAATAGACAATATATGGTGGTTTATTAGAAAGAGAACCCGAAGTATGTTGTTATTGCCACACCAACTTTTGCTATGTGCGCACCCCAACTAAAGTAAGATTGCCTAAAGTTTTCATAGAGTTTGGTGGTATGGAAATAGTAGCACTCTAAATGGACTTGTGGAATTTTGATTTGTTTTTTAGAGTCTCACACAAACCTCAATGAAAATAGGACATTTTCTAAGGTAGCTCCCTGACATAGTGCAGTAACAAGCTAATGCCCACTATTCAAAAAGAAAATAAAAAAACAAAACCTTGGTCACCTACATCAATATATGGCATCACTCATCAACTTACTTTTTGGACATCTGGGATACATTTTTCCGCAATCAATTTCGTCCATGTGGTTAGACATCATATGAACATATATCTTAGTCTAAGAAAATATAACCCATGATCTGAGTAGCAACATCGAATCAACACATTTCATTTTGGAGCACTACAATCACCACAAAAATAAGGTGTTTCACCGGCACTTGTTGTTAAGGCAATTTTTGGTAGCGGCAAGACTAATAGCGGCAGTTTTTTGTAGTGACGGGACTAATAGCGGCAATTTTTTAAAAAAACTGCCGCTAATAGTCTTATTTTTTGTACAACATCTTCATCTTCACCTTATCCCATCTAATTGGAGTATATTAAAGAGCCTGGATCAAATGGTTAGAATAATTTGATGGGCACCAGTTTTTAGGCTTAGTTCACATGAAAATTTGGAACTTGTACGACTTGAATTGGTCATAGATGTGTGCCACATTCCAAAACAAGTGCACCAATGATGTCCAAGTGGTTAGACATCATACGAACATATCTTAGTCTAAGAAAATATAACCTATGATATGAGTAGCAACATTGAATCAACACATTTCATTTTGGAGCACTACAGTAGATATGGACAACATCATCATCTTCACCTTATCTCATCTAATTGGAGTATATTAAAGAGCCTGGATCAAATGGTTACACTATAAAATAAATGACTTTTAGTGGCGGCTATTTTTTTTTTTTTTCATAATACTGGCGGCTACTATTAATAGACCGCCACAGTAAAGATTTTGTTTCGCGCGACCACCATCATCTCGACCGGGTTTCCTCACCCGCAGAAGCAACTCAACAACTCCTCTCTCCCCATATAAATAGCCAACGAAACAAGGGTTTCTCTCCCGCAGAAGGAGGGCCAACGAAGTTAGGGTTTCCTCTCACAGAGTATCAACGAAAGCTAGGGTTTCCTCTCCCAAAGCACCGACGAAAGCTATGGTTTCCTCTTCTGGTTGTTTTGGCCGATTCAATTCATTTTTTGGTTCAAAATTTAGGACAGTTTTGGCTAGATTCATCTTCATCTTCACCAAATAATTCCATTTTCTGATCAAAATCAGTTTCCTCTTCATTTTTCCAGATCTCATGAACGATTCATGTGAGTTTGCTAGGATTAATTTTGCTTCAGATCATTCAATTTTAGTGTAAGTTCAAACTTGCGATGAATCCTACACACTCGAAGCAGAACTCCCCAAACAACAATGTCCGACTCAACAGACATTTCAGTGATTTGTAAATCTCGCGTGCTGATTCGTGATTTCGGATTTTAATATGTTCATAGATTTAGGTATTATTATTTCATCTTATTTCATGGAAAATTTCCCTATGGTTTCTTTATTTAAAATCTTTTATTTTATTTTTTTATTTTGATTTTGATTTTGATTTTGAGCTTTTGTTGTGTTATCAGCTCATAATCTTACGGAAGAGGAGAAAAAGGAATTCACGGAAATTTGCTGGGACGATAAGGAGGTTTGCGAATTCTATATGGTTTGATTCTGCCCCACACGATCTGTTCATAAATATTCGGAGTGATCTCAGTGTGTCCATCTGTTCGTTGTTTGATTTTCTTCATTTCTTCTATATTTCCTTTGGAATTTTGTTTGGGAGTAATTTGATGTTCCTTTATCGCATCAGGTGTGTGCCCTAGGATTCATAATTTGAAGTTGAAAGAGAGGTTGTTATATTCCCTTGCTATTAATCTTTAAATAACTTGCTGAATTGTGTTGCTCGGTTTTCCTTTAATAAGTTTTTTAACAGACGCAATGCTTTTGTTTTTCTGTAATCCTTGCTTTAGATTAATATTGTTTTGGTTGCTTAGTAGAAAAATGAGTTTTGGTAGATTGCTTCACCTATTTTTATTGACCAACTAATTAATTGTATTAGAAGAGAAATGTTGTTAACCCAATTGAACCCCAAGGAATAGATAATGCCTAGGCAAGAATTATATTATAAAATAAATTAATTGGCTAAAAATCATGATTAATTATTATAAATAATTTTGATTGATGAAAATAAACTTTTTCTTTTCTATGGATGAAGATGATGGAAATAAACTAAGGAGTAGTGAAATGCTTCTTGCTGAAGATCATTTGATCCTAGCCAGAGTCAAAGAGATGGCCTCATTCAAGCAGAATTCCCTTTCATGTATAATGCTCCAAAACTATATATATATATATATATATATATATATATATATATATATATATATATATATATATATATTGATGCGCTATTCGAATTATACAAGAAAAAGATTGACAACGATTTTATTTACACTCCAAACCAACCATCAAGTAGGGCTATCAGCCGACGGGTAATAGGTTTATGCCTTACCCGACCCCGACCCCACCCGACTTATGGGGCAAATACCCTTGACCCAGCTAACTCGAGAAAGTGACTTAACCAACCGACGGGACCCAAGCAATCATTGTCATTACTCCACCCAACGTGAAGGGTAAGTAGGATGTTTCATGACTAACCTGACCCAACAGGTCATGTTTATGTGCTCAACTCGGTTCTAGGATTGGGTCGACCATTGCCAACCCTACATCGAAGTCACAATCTAGTGTCTGCCACATGCTATGTATGAAGCAACACCTAATATCAATCACTCTAAATAACTTCTTTTTCTGTAAATAGCTTATAGAAACAGAGCTTATATTTTGTCACTTATTAAACCAAGGATATTTAAGTCAATCATGCACTGTGTAGAGATCTAGAAATCTCATATAAAAACGCATTATTACTGCCGGATCTGGTTCATGAATTTATCAAATAATAAGTTCGTGTATTCGATCACATTTACTAGTCACGTAATACCAGCTCTTTACGCACGTAATAATAAGTTGGTGTATTCGATCACATTTACTAGGCCATTTATGCACCCAAAAGGTGATCAATCTAACCCTAGAGCTTCTTAGGTAATAAATCAATGGTGGCGTAACTGTTTATAATTTTTTGCACCAACAATCTTTACATCATTGCGTTCAAATAAGATGGCTTAGATGGTGTTTCACGTGACAGAAATCCCCAAAAAACCAAGTCTCTGTTTTAAACTATGTGCAAGAGAGCTTCTCGTGTGCAAGTAATGGCTCCCTTCTTAGAATAGATACACATTACATATCTATTAAAAACAACATAAATCAGGGCCTCTATTGACTGCTGAATCTCAGAACCATCATTGGCTAAAATGCCGGTCCTAAACATCTTAAAATACAGACAATTCCTACAATACATATATTGCTCCAAAAGGATCAACATGGAAACAGCTGGTCCTTGAGCAAATACAGTATTGATTCCTTGTTCTCAATCCTAAACTAGCTCGATCAAAAAAAGATAAGCCACTATAGGTAGAAGAAAGTATGGCTGAAACAAAAACGCATCCATCAACATAGCAATATCAACCATTTATCATGAGGAAGTATATATCATGATTATTACAAGTAACATTCTTTATTAGGAAGTTGAATCAAATTTGAAGTCATGCCATGTAAGCTCCAATACATTCTTTCTTCTTTCCTTTTGAATGACATCAACTTTGAATTTATAAATTCAACACATTTTCCAAACATATCTACTCCCTGTTATACCCAATAGAACAATTTAGTATTTTTGGAAGTTAAAAGAAAGCACGTGTTGAGAATCCAGACCAAAATCAGACATCAATTACCAAGTCTGTAAGCTTTACACACATATCGTAGCATAGAATAAAAATTTTGTAAAATTTGACATGCACCAGCTTTGATGCAGAAGCCATTTACTTGCTTTGATGAATGAGTAATCTATTTTAGGGATACTTAGTTTAATATCGAAATGCACCTGCTTTGATGCATTACCATTTTTCAAGTATACAGCTACGAATGGGTTAATTGAAGGTAGGGATACTCAAACTTATATGTCAAATAATTTGGAGTTTTAGACAATAAGCATGACACTGCTGCCTTTTTGTCACAACCAGATTGTAGGTAAATCCTTCTTTTTAGCCTCTAATGGGCATATCATGTCTTGTGCCATCTTTGCCTCTTTCTAATGCCAAATCCTAGAAGGAAGCACATCTTGTAAATATTTTAAAAATAAGGCAGCAATCAACCAAAATGTGAAGATGAAAAAAAAACAAAAACAAAACTGACTGAGCAACAATAATTAAAACACTATTATGCATTTGAGACAGAAGATTTTGTATAAAGCGTATAAGGTGTACTGGCTGTGCATCAAGATTTACAAAGGGACCGTTCTATAATGAAAACTATATCTCAAGTGTGCTGAGAACTTGCAAGAGTCGGAAGATTCTTACATGTTCAGCACACAAAGACACATTAATATACAGTGATCCTGTAAACAAAGTCATAATGACATTAGGATTAGGCAGACATGGACCCTATAGCAGCTGGTACACAAAGCATCAATTATATACATGTGGCTGCATTTCTGTCAATGTTATGTTACGATTTATTGATACATATCATGGGAAGGACAAACAGTGTTACTCGATGTATGTTTTTAAGGGATATATTGGGATTTTAAAGAGACCCAAATTCTGCTCTTTCACTCTCCGAAACAACTAAGAGCACTTACAACCAAGCACCCTCCTATACTAAAGTGTTCTACGCGACAGCAGACAGCTGCTCTTTGCCTCCAAAGAGCAATCCCATCTCCCCCCTAAGGTTCAATATCGAGTAGCACTTGTCGGGCATAATTCTTTCTTTATTTTCATAATTGGATTTACCATGAAAGGGAAAGAAACATTCAATCACATAATCTGTTCATTTTGCTCTGTAAGTAGTTTGTCGTGCCTGATTGATGTTGGCAGAATATTGTGCAAACTTTGGTTCTTCACTAATGGAAAGTTGGATGATTGATGTTGGCAGAATATTGGGCATAGTTCTTGTTCGTTATGGTAACAACCAAGTAGATCTTCATTAGGTTACAAAAACTACCCTCTGCTCATCAAGTAATCCTCACCAAGAATGGTATTGTTGCTTATGGAGCCATTACAAAAACGGTTTCCCACTACGTCAAAATGGGGAAAAACCCACTGTAGCAGCATAAAATAAACCACTGCTTAAAATAGTGGTGTAATATACCACTACCTAAAACAGTATGTTTTTAAGTTAAATCAGTCATCACGTGAATATGATGCCATCATCACGTGCAAATCCATCGGGCCTCCCTTCAAATCCATCGGCCTCCCTTTGCTCTCTTTAACTCCTAACAAAACGCCTCTCTATAAAAACACCCTTCTCTTGCTGAAATTCTAGCCTCTCCCTCTTCCTCTCACCTAGATTTTGCACGGGTCTCTCACAAAATCTTCCATCCTTTCCATTTAGCCCATCGAATTCGTCCAATCCATGTCAAATTTGTTATATGGTGGAGATGGATCGGAGGATTTGAGATGGATCGGGAGCTGGTGAATGTTGATCTAGGTATGATATACGGTTTTGATCTTGTGGAGTAGAGGATTTGAGATGGATTGGAAGTTGGTGAATGCAGATCTAGGTATGTTATATGGTTTTTTGTTACATTTTGGTTGATTTTGAGTGGATTTGAGATGGATTGGAAGCCGGTGGTCTGTATTATAGATCTTTATCAGACACTAAGCCATACTTCCTTTGGAATCGCCAAAAATCTCTTCACGGAGCGATCGATCCTTGAAGGTATCCCATCTCTTTTGTTGTTTATATTATGTAATTATTATAATATTTCATTATTGTTTTGAAATACAGATTCAGTACGAACGTATTTGATTTTTCCAATCGTCTCTTAGATTTTCGCAACGTGAAACCCTAACTATTTTATAGATCATATATTTATGTACTTGCTGGTTGATCCTAGATATGATGATTTTTTATTGTTATTATGTTTTGATAATCTATTTTTTTTAAATTGTGTAATTTGCTTGTTTTATGAGTCTGTGATATAAATTCCTCTGCTTGTTGATCATCATCGTCATCATTTCCTTGTCCGATATATCGGCTCGGCAACGTTTTGAGTCTTATTTCTGCACTCAAATTAATAGATCTATGGTCTTTGAGCACCAATCTAATAATCTAATATTCCAAACTCATAGAAAAATAATGCAATGATAAGCAAACTTGTGTTAGAATTTTTCTTAGGCGTCCTATTATAATTTGCATATCTACAATAAAGTCTGAAGTTAGCAATCAAGTTTTCTTCCTTTTTTTTTGTATAGTGTCTTTGTTTTGTATTTCGTGGAATGCACTGTAGTGAATTATCAATTTTACAAGCTGACAAGGAAATATGATCTTTGGACTTGCATTCTTAGTGACATGTTCTTGCTTGAAAATTAACTGTACATGAAGACTTATAAATTAACTTATAAGTCTAGTATAACTTATATTTTATTAGGGTATCACAGAGAAGAAGAGACAAACCACAACGAATAGGTATTTATAATTTCTTTTCCTTTTTCTTCTTGTCTTTCTACCTTTTTTTTCTTTAAAAACAAAAAGAAAAACAAGAGACAGTTGTCACTATCTTGGTTATTATTATTATTATTACAGCTTTTTTTTTTTATCATTTTTTTTCGTTACCAGTAAAAGCAAAACTTATTAAATGGAAATATATAGCACGTACCTTGTGCCGCAATGAGAGACTAAACACAAAACAGCAAAAACAGCCCAAAACTGTTTGGACTAAAAAAGATAGAAACAGCCCATAGATACACCCCAACCAAACCAAAAGCTGGAAAACTAGAGCAGAACAGAAACCACACAAAACAAGTCAAAAACAAAAAAAATACAAAATAAAAAGGCTGCCCAAAACACACCGGTGAAACGAGATAATCTGAGGTGAATTAGTTTTGGCCAGGTCTTCCCAAATATCGATCAAGCTACTGCCCCTCAACCACCCTGTCCTTATGACCCAACTGAGAACTAAATCTCTAGCCACTCTCATAATTATAGCAACCAGATTCCTTATCTTACAAAAAATACTGTCATTCCATTCTAACCAGATCACCTGTAGACTCTTCAAATGAACCTTTAATACCATAAACACTCCCCCTCCCAAGCCATTATCAGCTGACTGCAAGAATCGGGAAATACCTAGCTAATACCGAAAGTTTTCATCACCATTTCCCATATTTCCCTAGTAACCCAGCAGTGGATAAAGAGGTGGTTATCCGATTCCTCCTCTTGTAAACAAATCATGCAAACATTTCTCATCCTCTTCCCTCTCTTTCTTGATATATATATATATATATATTACTAAAAAGAAAAAAGGCCATGTACCTTTGCGCCTAGGCCCCAAAAACCATTTCCCCTTAGGTGCGACTAGCGCCTTTGACTACACTGGCTGAGCAGATACGACATAATCGACAGATACATTGATTGATCAGATTTGCCTTACCCAACCAAGTTGTTATCATGCCTAGATGTAAAAAAGTGGAGCATATTTGATGAAACAAATCCTTTCACATCGATGTTCTGTGGACAAACCATGTGGCTGTTTATCTCATCACCCTCAACACTATACATTGATTTTTATATTCTGTAGAAAAATATTTTGGCTGTCAATCTCATCAGCCTCAACAGTAATATGATTTCTTCCTCCTCTGTATTATAACACAACTTAAAGATATGGAGATCAATCACTAGGACCAAGTTGAAAACATTTTTCCAATATAGGTTATTCAGGCATCTCTATTTTCATTAACCTTTAACGATGAAGAACAAGTATTCGAACTTTATTACCCATGAGTTGTGCTCCTACAGTCCAGTTAATAAGAGAATTATCATATTTCTTTTCTTTTTTTTCCACTTTTTTAATCTTCTCACTAATATTCTTCATGAATTGAAGGAGCCAAGATCCAAGGCACATTGGTTGGTTTAGGCATCGATGAAGAGGTTATAAAACTTTTCAACATGTTGACAAATGATACGATCCTCCATTATAGGGCTTATGGAGATGTCATGAAGCACACTATAGGAGCAAGATGTTTAATATAAGAATTCTCAGGATAGATATATTCATCTAATTCCTACATTGCACCTTAGTGCCCTTCGTAATGTCTCCATAAACATTAGGGTTGAACTCCGAATCATTGATTAACTCATTTAAGAGTTTGACACTTCATCTGTTTTTAAACTAAGAGATATGCCCTTAGATCTCAACTCCCTTACATCAGTAGGGTGGTCAAAGTGGTACTTAGTTTAATAGAGACGGTACAACCTCAACTCATAGGCAATAAAGTTCCTATAATATATCATGCTTTGTCATGCTGCTGGAAATTAACATTGGCAGAGCTAGGACAAGAAATGCAGCAGCTTGGCCTTGTAATTTGGTTAATCAATTTCTTCATGCACTTTTTTCATTAAGGTTTTCAATATGCGCTTCTTCATAGTTGTGAAGACGGGTTTGTTTTGGTTTAGATACTGGTTGAGTTTCTCCAAAAGGTGGATGCTGGATCTAATTGAGCTGCTGAAGAGAAGAGTGTCTTATAGTTATAGATTAGTAGAGAAAGTAAAGGATAGTTTCAACCACAAGGCTTATCGGTATATCTGGGCTCCTAGCTATTATTGCCTCCAAAAATGGGTAGTGGATGTATCTAAATGCATCAATCTGGGTCTCGAATTCGTATTAAAAATGTGTACTAAATGGAATTTTTCTCTCTTCATCATTTGGAGATGGTTTCAGAAAATATGATTCTAGAAACCTGTATGACAGATCGAGACCTCCGTGGCACACCTCCAACTCACTGGAGAAGAGTATTTATCTAATCTGATTTGTTTGGACAATCATTTAAATTACAGATTTTAGTAGTTCTAGTTTACCCGAGGTGCCACTGGTACCCTCTGATAAGATTTGTTATCAGCAACTGATAAGTGTCTTTGGTGTGCAAAAGCTTTCCATTCGACTGCCCTAAAAATAGGAAAAAGAAAAGGAAATAAGCTTTCCAATTGCTAGCCTTTGGAACCCATGAATCCTTCGACTTAGCAATATGTAGTTTATTGAGATTCGGAGCTAATCACTGACATTGCTTTCGTAGGTCTGTTTTGGCTAACAATAAACTGCAAATTCCAAGCTTAAAACTTTGCTATATGCTCACCATTTGAGCATTTGTTTGATACTTTATCGGTTGATATGTGCAAGGATACTTGTATGGGAAGATGGGTTTTGCAATTTCGCCGCTTCGGCAGCCGAGCACGGTGAGATCGACTTGGCCGAGGACTACATTTAGTGTTTCTGTTACAATTCAATAATTCTTCTTCATAGATTTTTTATGTATTTGCAATGGTTTTGTGGGAAGTTTGATTGGTAAAGTTGCAGCAGATAATGGTCATAAATGGGTGTTCAAGGAACCCAATGACTATGAAATCAGTTTCTTGTCTGCATGGCATAATCCAGTAGATTCAGTAAGCAAGCTCTAGCTATTTCTTCACTACATGAATTTTTTTGGGTTCAATTTTCATTTGGGTCGGAAAAGCTATGCTTGTTATTTGAAATTTCAGCATCCAAGGATATGGGAGGCTCAGTTCCAGTCTGCTATAGAGGTTGGTAGTTGGTACGCACAAAACCATTCCAAAGTGCCTTGGATTCAATAAATTCTAAAACTCATCTGATTTGGTTATAAATATACTGCAGACCAGTGCTTTGATTGTTGCTGTTAGAGAAGGTGTAGTCCAATTCTAAAACTCATCTGATTTGGTTAAAAATATACTGCAGATCAGTGCTTTGATTGCTGATAGAGAAGGTGTAGTCCAATTAGTGCTTTGA
Organism: Chloranthus sessilifolius; assembly: GCA_021018995.1. Classification (NCBI taxonomy): domain Eukaryota; kingdom Viridiplantae; phylum Streptophyta; class Magnoliopsida; order Chloranthales; family Chloranthaceae; genus Chloranthus; species Chloranthus sessilifolius. The sequence continues at coordinate 16,330,027 of CM037587.1, read as the reverse complement.
GTTAATATATCTGATTCCTTATGTTTTTTTTTTTTGACCGGTCTTTCTTGCTTTTGTTTTGGCAGCTAAATGCTGATAAAAGCCATTTCCAACGAACATTTGTTAACCAGGTATGCACTGTCCATATGTTTTGACCTGTTTTAAGGTTGGCTTCATAATACTCATTGCATTGATAATATAACGGAACCTATTGTGGTATCTGAGGTAAAACAGTTAATATCTAAGTTTTTAAATTTCTCTGATGCTGTCGCTTCTTAGTCTTCATATTCTGTGATCGTCTGCAATTTCAAGTTCACTAATTCTTGCTGAGTCTCCTACCGAACTATTGGGGAAACCAAGATTTGATTTACCTTTTGTGTGGCTGATAGAAATGCCAGTGAATCTCATGGATATGATTGTTGGATTTTCTGGTTGGTGCAGATACGATTGTTGGATGTTCTGGTTGGTGATTTAGTTTGTACAAATTTCTTAACTAATGTCATTATTATTTCAGTTTTTTTTTAAGAGTTAATTATGGTCTTACCTCTATATTACTATTAAAAAGTGAGGTCATACATGATATTAAACTTGCACATCTCAGTTATATCTACATTTTTTTTCCTGATCAATAAAGATGCAATTTTATTAAAAAAATAAAATTACATCAGTGATCAAGGGCTCAAGGGTTCAAGAAAAACCCGAAAAAGCAAAGAAAAAGAAAAAAAAAACAATAAAGGCAAAAAGCACGGCCTATCCCACCAACCAACACAATTCAGATATAGAAATCTGCGACAACCAAAGCTTCCTAGCTTCGATGTTCGAAGAGTCCTTAGCAGCCACCCTGCCTCCCACCAAGAGATAGAAGATCTGATGTTACCCTCTGAAATAGATTGGCTGCTATTGTGCTCTTTGCAAACCAACCCGAAGATGGCGACCAAACGCAACTTCACAGTTTTTTGAAAGATGGGAGGTGCAGTAGGGATAAAGGCATCAGCTAAAACCTCTTTTAATTGCCCGTTTCAGCTTGGGAGTAGCTCGTCCAGCAACACACCCGCCAGTGCAAGTGGTATCATAGAATATACCAAAACTATATTCTGTGATATATATACTTGAGAGAAGGTTTGCCCCTACGCAAATCCGAGCATGCTTTCTATTTGGAATGGGCTGTTCACTCCTTCCGCATCACCAATGTTGGTGTCAAAGCTACAACCCAGGTTTCTTTTTTATGCCTTTTCCACTGGAATGTTTTATTAACTCTTGATTATTTTGTTAGTTTTGTTATTTTTCCCATGGCTCAATGCTAAACTTAATTCTCTTCTGTCCAAATTCACACCCACATGTGCTACTCCAACTTCAATGGCATCATCCACTCCATCATCAACATGGACACTGATGTGATCACGATCGAGAACTCACCGTTCTGATTAGAAGCTTCTCTCTGTCTTCCGTGAGGGAGCCAAGTACGGTGCTGATATTGGTCCTGGTGTATACGACATCCACTCCCCCAGGATCCCATCCACTGAAGAGATTGCTGACCGCATCAACAGGATGATTGCAGTACTTGAGACCAACATCCTATGGGTCAACCCAAACTGTCGTTTCAAGACCCGCAAGTACCCCGAGGTCAAGCTTGCCCTGACCAACATGGTTGACGCCACCAAGCTTCTCTGCACCAAGCTGGCCAGCACCCAGCGGTCCACATTGATGTGCTTGTCCATGGAGAGCTCGAGGTGAGCTTCTTTATCAAAGAAGAAAGCTGTAGTTTCGGAAGGTATAAGCAGTTCGATCCATGAAGACTTCACTGCTTCTAAAATGCCAGTCGAGGAGGTTATACAAATTTTCCAGGTTCCATCTATTCAAGAGAGTGCGACTGTAGAGCTTCTGAAGTTGGCCCAGACCAAATTTTCAAGCCAAATTGTCGATTTGGAAACCGAGCAGTGTTTCAACAATGGGGAAGATTCGGATAGAATTGATCTTCATATGCTCAGGTCGTTTCGGACCACCGTTGTTCCCAAGACATTTTTTTCTTTCGTTATTGATAAAAAAAACGTTTTCTGTTACTATGATGGTTGGTGGGTCATTCATATGTTTTATAGTGTTGTTGTCACTGCTAAAGGAAGTAGTATTTGTATGAGATGGTGTTTACCTCAACCTTATAACTAGAGAATACTTGATATTTACGAAATGGTATCAGCCTTATGTTGTTCCCTTGTATCTCGGCTTTTAAAGGGATTGATCTCCGTGAGAAATTACTCACTATAAACATGGTAGCGGACACTACTATTGACAACTCAGCGGCAGTTTTTAGTTTTTAGTAAAAACTGCCGCTAATACCCTCACCGGCAGTTGTAAAAACTGCCGCTAAAACAAAGTAGCGACAGCACTAGTAGCGGCAGTTTTTACAACTGCCGGTGAGGGTACTAGCGGCAGTTTTTTGTTAATAGCGGCAGTTTTTGGCTGCCGCTAATAGTCTTATTTTTTGTAGTGTTAGAATAATTTGATGGCCACCAGTTTTTAGGCTTAGTTCACATGAAAATTTGCAACTTGTACTACTTGGATTGGTCATAGATGTGTGCACATTCCAAAACAAGTGCACTGATAAGAGCTCCCATCTATTCTTGGTGATCCCCTAATAATCCGAAAGAGAAGAACTTAAATTGAACAAGTAAACCAGGCACTAGAGCAATTTCTTCATCATTTTAGGCTAACATAAGTTTTCATGATGAATTGCAACTTGGATGAGTTGGATGGGTCAAAGATGTGCACCGGCATGACAAAACAAGTACAATTGTCAACATTCCATGTATTGGTGTAGCAGACCCCCAACACATCATTCCATGTATTGGTGTAGCAGACCCCCAACACATCAGACGAGGGAAAAAATTAAAATTGAACAAAAACTAAACACTTTTTTGGGGGGGATTTTTGCATTTACCCGTCTAAGATATGTCGTATTTTCACTCCGCCCCCCGTGTTTCACCTATTTAATCTGCGATCCCTGCTTTTGTCTTTCCTTTGCATTTTGCCCCTTACAAGGATGAATCAACCATTGACTATTATAAAACTAAAATTTGACTGCTTGGAATCAGATGATGGGAGATCATTTTTCACTATAATTTTCCACCCAATGAACCTTCAGTTCATGATTCTACCATCAGACGGTCAGAGTTTAATTCACATGGCACACATATTGAAAAGTGATCCAAGAACAATGTTTTATGTGCGCCTACGATCATGATCACTTTTTGTATCACCTTCCATATGAAATCAAAATCTGACAGCCCGGTGGTAGACTCATGATCTCAAGATTCATTGGGTAGAAAATTATGGTGAAAAATGACCTCCATCATCTAATTCCAAGCAGTCAAAGTTTAGTTTTCTAATAGTCAACAGTTGATTCGTCACTGTAGGAGGCAAAATGCAAAGGAAACAAAGGCAGGGACTGCAGTATAAATAGATGAAACAGAGTGGGGTGGGGGGGGTAAATACGACATATTTTAAGGAGGTAAATGTAAAAATCCCCTCTTTTTTATAATTCACATAAACCAGACAGTGACTACTTCATCCATCATACCAATTAAAGTCATCATGTAAATAAGGAACAAATAGAAAATAAAGTCAAGCAAATATATAAATATATTATAAAAGAACTTGTATAAGTGCACCGGTAGGGGTGGAAATTCAGTAAACTGAACTGAAACCGATTTTTCGGTTTCGGTGTCGGTTTGGCCAAAACCGATACCGAACCGATATATTAGTTTTGGTTTACCAAAAACTGGATTTATGGAATTGAAACCGAACCAATCCATTTTTGGTTTCGGTCAGTTCGTTTGGGTTTTTAGTTTTTCTTTGTTTTTTTCCTTTTTTTTTTTGGTTTTTTGTTGGTTTTCAGCACCCAAAACTGAAACCGAACCGATCCAAAATCTGTTACAATTTTTTAGTTTTGAATCTGTTTCAGTTCAGTTCAGATCAGATCAGATCGGTTTTTATCAGTTTGGGATGGTCGGTTTTCGACTTTTTTTTACACCCCTATGCACTGGCATGCACCAGAGTCATCAAATGTACGGGTGGAGCACCTATTTCATCAATTGAGATGTTCAGGTGGCAGGCAGATATAGATATTGGATCGGGCCAAAATTCGTGGTTGAGAGAGAGAGAGAGAGAGAGAGAGAGAGCTGTGCACCACCACAGGTGGTGCACTGCCCTGCACCGAAAATACTAACTCCAAAAATTAAAGTGTGCACATCAAAATAGCCAATAAAATCCTATTCTGCAAGTTGCCATCATAAACAGAATATTTTAGTGACCATAAACTTGAATAAGAACCTAATTTGAGAAAATAGCATTGGATTAATGGGGCACCACTGCATCATATGATTATCCGGCATATGATAACTGGAACAGATCTCAGAGACAACAGAAATCTACGAAAGTTAGCATTTAATATGATTATACGAATAAGATATACAATAAAGTTATGTGACTTAAACAAAAATAAATAAAATAAGAAGAGGTATGGGACTATGCCTTCGAAAAGCTGCCAAGGCCGCTGCGTCCGAACCAGATGGGCACCACGTGGCACCCAACCTGAAGAGCAGGTGCCACAACAACTTGCCCAAGGTCGACCAACTATCGTACAAAAGGGTATTTTTATCCATTTTTGAAAAGCTGGTCAAAGGAGGCAAAAAGGGTATTATATTTCCACTACAAAAAAAAGACTATTAGCGGCAGTTTTTTAGAGCAAAAAACTGCCGCTATTAATAAAAAAAACTATTAAGACTATTAGCGGCAGTTTTTGGTTGTCGCTAATAGTCTTGTCTTTTGTAGTGTTCTAAAACCCTAAGTTATGGATCATGTTCGATGTTGGAATAAAGACTGACCGTCTAATAGTAAGTGCATGATCTCAAGATCTATTGTGTGGAAGATTGAGACAGAAAATAGTCTTCATTGTCTCAATAAAAGAGTCAAGGCATGGTGGCTGGAGGAGATGGGGCGAGGTCACAGTTTCGCGAGGGTGTAAATAATGGCTATTGCAAGGTTTACTACATTAGAATACAATTTTGAAGGGTGGCTTTATTTGCAGCACATAAGCTTCGGACACAACCTTATATTTTAACCTAGTTTAGCCGACTCTGTCCCATTATATTTTAACCTAGTTTACCCGACTCCATCTGAGTATTTGCTAAACATGTTGAGTTTAGGTTATCCCTGACCTTTTCTCAAAAAAAAAAAAGGGTTAACCCTGACCTGGCCCAAACCCGGCCCATCTTCACCCCTATTTGAAAATAAAATAAACCTAGGGTTTATTTTAGTTGTAATCCATAAAATTTCAGCACCACCCACCTGTTGGTGTGCCAACATAGCCACCCTTTTTTGAGTAGCTCATCGTTATTCTCTGTTGTGCTCATATTTAAGATAACCATTTCAGTTTCTATAATTAACTTTCTTTCCAATGTAAAAAAAAAAAAGAAAAGAAACCTAGAACATAGTTTATGCAAATTAAAGAAAACAAAACCTCAATTAGCTTTCAGTGGCACTGCCTACCAGTTTTGCTACCTATATCAACATGCACAAGATGAAGATGAACAATAAGAAGTTCAACAAAATTATCAACTAGAAGATCAACAACAACAATATAAACAACAAAAATTTCAACAACAACATACTTCATAATTATGGTCAACAACAAAGAAAAAAACCAAAAATATTAAATAAATAACCCAACAACCATAACATCAACAAGATATTAAACTACAACAAGAAAAAAAAAAATTAAAAAAATACCAAAATCCCTTAACCCCCCCCAAAAAAAAACCAACAACCCAGAAACTATTGAACGAATGAAACCAATAACATTAAAAATAATAACAGTACTATAATCACAAACTAGAAGATCAACATACTTAATGATGATGATGAATCTCATAAGAAAAGAAAACCCCAAAATTCTTTAAAAACAAAGCCCAACAACATCAACAGGAGCACCTATTAGAGATCAACAAGATTAAGAAATATTTCAGGAACAAAATACTTACAGGGTTTGAAATAGGAATTGTTTGGTTTGCAAAGGTGGGTGGCAAAGAAGAACGAGTGAAGGAGGAAGAGTCAGTGAGAGCTTCTTCATGCTCAGCACTCAACCTCCCAGGCAGTTCCAGAGGCCTATCTTTAAAAGAAGCTGAATCTGATTTCTGACCACTCAATGTCCATGGAGAAGACGAAAACCCAAACCATGAACTGTTCTTAGGATCAAATATTATCACAATAGCAGAAACCAAAGCCAGAGGAATCACAATCAAAAGTATCAAAGAAGAAGAGTATTTGAACCACTTCATATCATTTATCTTTTAAAAGTTCAAAGCATCATCAACAGGTAATTTTGATTTTCTAGAGAGAGAGAAACGAAGAAGAAGAAGAAGAAGAAACTAAGCCATGCGTCCTTTCGATTCTGAGACACTACGCATGCAAAATAAAATCCATATTTCCATAAATACCCCAAAGCCGCTTTTCGCGCCTATCCCGTGTCTTGATGCCATTTATATCGTCGACCTTTAAGCTTTGGTCCATGTATAGCTGTCTTTTTAAGACGAAAATACCCTTGTATTTAAGGAAAATTGTCAATATTTTTTTACACAGAAATTTAGAGCCTTCAAATTAATGAAATCAGTTGTTTATCTCGTCTCTGGCCATACAGGTTATAATGAGTTTTTATTAGGTACATAATCTATAATTTATACAGGTCAATCGCCAATACCAACCTCGACAACTTCCTACTTTGAAGGATTTTTGATTAGCTTGTTTGACAACATGAATAGGCTCGTGTAGGTGTACAACTCATGTACTTGCACTATAAAAATATGGTAATTCGGCGGCATTTGTTGTTAAAGCAATTTTTTGTAGTGGCAATTTTTTCTAGCGATAAGACTAATAGCGGCGTTTTTGTTAATAGCTTTATTTTTTTGTAGCGTTGGTACAATGGCAACACTGTGCGCATTGGGACGAGTATAAGGTCAACTTGAATTTGACCCTCCAAATCGTAACATGCATTAGAGATGAATAGTTAAAAATAGAGAAAAGTATAAACCTCATACCAAATTTCATAACTAAAAAAATGGACCAAATTTTTTTTCACTAAAATATACAAGCACGGGTCATAATCCATCGTGCATAAGTACACAAGGCATAAGTGCACAATCCACCATTCCCACTGATTTTACTGCTCTACCCTTATACTATTAAGTTATTACAAATCTATCATCTTCTTCAAGGCAACCGTCACTTTTTGTTACGCTTCGAAATTCGACAGATAATCCCTTTTGACACATGAATGCATTCAATAATTAAAATTCAAATAAAGAAAACACAATGGTTTATTCGTATTAATAACAATTCAAAAATTACATTTATTTCAAATTTCAAAATTCAAACAACTCCTAACCAAGGCTATTGGGTAATTGATGGGGGTGGGTAATTGAAGAAAGAAAAGGTAGGACTTGATACCCCTTTCCTGTAAAAATATAAGAAAAGGTAGGAGTCATGAGTTTGGACGAGGAAGTCCCTACGGAGGAGCTCCCCAATGAACTCCTCGAGCGACTTGTCGACTTTAAGCATAGTCCTACCCCTATCGTCGAAGAAACAGAAGATGCCAATCTAGGGACTGAGGAGATTCCTAGAATCTCCAATATCAGAACGTCACTATCTCCTGAAGAAAGAAAAGACATGATTGATTTCCTTCGGTCATATCAAGACGTCTTCGCATGGTCGTACGAGGACATGCCTGGTTTGGACACCGATTTGGTCGAGCATGAGCTGCCACTCTATCCTGATGTCAAATCGGTCAAGCAAAAGTTGAGTCGTCTCCGACCAGAATGGATGTTGAAAGTAAAGGACGAGATCATCAAGCAATACGATGCAGGGTTCCTCATGGTCTCCAAATACCCACAGTGGTTAGCCAACATTGTCTCAGTGCCAAAGAAGGATGGAAAGGTCTGCATGTGCATAGATTTCTGAAATTTGAATAGAGCAAGCCTGAAGGATGACTTCCCGCTGTCACACATCGACATCTTGGTCGATAACACTGCTAAGCACGAGATGCTCTCATTTATGGACGAATTCTCAAAATATAATTAGATCAAAATTGTAGAAGCCGATCAAGAGAAGACAACCTTTATCACCTCGTGGGGAACCTTCTATTGCCATGTCATGCCATTCGGACTAAAGAACGTTGGGGCAACCTATCATAGAGCCATGACTGCACTGTTCCATGACATGATCCACCAATAAATTGAGGTGTACATCGACGACATAATCGCCAAGTCACTGGAGTGAAGTGGCCACTTGATAAACCTCCAGAAGCTGTCTGAGAGGCTGAGAAAGTATAGGTTATGTCTGAATCCTCAAAAATACGCATTCGGCGCCATGTCAAGAAAATTGCTAGGATTCATCATTAGCAGGAGAGGTATCGAGGTTGACCTAATCAAGGTAAAAGTCATCACAGAAATGCCACCACCGTCTACCGAGAAAGAGATCAAAGGATTCTTGGGCAGGATATAGTATATCAGTCGGTTCATTATACAATTAACTCCTATCTGCATGCCGATCTTCAAGCTACTAAGAAATGATTCTCTCATTGAATGAAATGACGATTGCCAAGCAGCATTCGATAAAATCAAGGGCTATCTTATCAATCCACCAATTTTAGTACCACCTGAGCCGAGGATGTGTCGAGGAGACCGCTCTTAATGTATCTCTCCACGACATAAGTTTTGATAGGATGTGTCATGGGGCAACATGACGAGACAAGAAGAAGAGAGCAGGCCATCTACTATCTCAACAAGAAGTTTACCGATTACGAGACACACTATTTTCATCTGGAGAAAGCATGTCTGGCTCTTGTATGGGTCACACAAAGGTTTCACCACTACTTGCTATCTCAAGTTGTTCTACGTCTAGCACGCATGGACCCATTAAGTATCTGCTCGAAAAATCGGCTCTCACTGGGCAGACCACACGTTGGCAACTCCTACTATCAAAGTTTGACATCACGTATGTCACACAAAAGTCAATCAAGGGGTAGGAACTCGTTGATCATCTTGTCGATAATCCCTTACCTGACTATGAGCTTCTGAGAACTGAGTTCCTAGATGAAGACATCTTGTTTATAACAGAGAATGATACAGTAGAAATGGAGGAATTCTGGGTAATGCATTTCGACGAAGCAGCAAATGCCGAGGGCCAAGGAGTTAGTGCTATCCTGATTTCATTAAAAGGGTCACATGTACCGGTCTCCATCAAGCTCAACTTCCCCTGCACTAACAATATGGCCGAGTATGAAGCTTACGCAACTGGCGGCTTTAGACCTAAACATAACTCATCTCAGGGTATTTGGTGACTTGCAGTTGATCATATGCCAGACAAATGAAGATTGGAAGACAAAGGATGAGAAACTCATCCCATATCATGAACGCCTTGAGGACCTGATAGCGTGCTTCACGGATGTCACATTCTCGTATGTCTTACGGATAAGGACTCGCTTCGCCGACGCGTTGACCACTTTGGCATCAATGGTAGAGATCCCGTATGGTGTTGAGATGAAGCCAATCATGAATGAATAGAGGAACGAGCCGGCCTTCTGCCCTCAGATTGAGGAACTCCCAAAGCTTGATGATGAGCCACCTTGGTTCTCAAATATCAAGAACTTCCTCGAAACTCAAGCCTTCTCTGAGGGGACATCCAAAGATGACAGACGGACTATTCAATGTTTAGAGGCGAACTACGTCATCTGCAGCGAGTGTCTCTACAAGCGGTCATATAACACTATCCTGCACCGATGCCTAACCGAAAGCGAGGCGATGAACATCATGAAGGAGATTCACGAAGGAGTATGCGATGCCCACGTCAATGGGCATATGCTCGCAAAGAAAATCCTACGGCAAGGATACTTCTGGACCACTATGGAAACCGACTGCTACAAACACGTTCGAAAATGCTACAAATGCTAAGAGCACTCTAGTCTAATACATGCTTCAGCCATAGATCTATATAGCATGACCACTCTTTGGCCATTTGCTACTTGGGGCCTCAACGTAGTCAGAAAGGTTAATTCGAAAGCGTCAAACGGACATCAATTCATTCTGGTTGCCATTGAATATTTCACCAAATGGATAAAAGCAGCTTCATATACAAACATCACGGCCGGACACGTCGAGAAATTCACCAAAAGTAATATTGTGTGCCTATTTGGCGTACCTAAGAACATCATCACGGACAACGGCATGAACTCTACAAACAAGCGCATCAGGGCCTTCTGTGAACAATACAAAATCAAGCACCATCACTCGTCGCCTTATCGATCGCAAACCAATGGGGTCGTAGAAGCAGCTAACAAAATAGTAGCCTGCATCCTTGAGAAGATGGTCGTCACCTATCAAGATTGGAGAGAAATATTGCTATTTGCAATATGGGCCTATAGAATGTCAATCTGTACTGCTACAGGGGCAACACCATTCTCCCTTGTGTATGAAACTGAGGTCATCTTACCAGTAGAGGTTGAAGTACCCTCGCTCTACATACTCCATGAATCAGGCCTACCCGAGGTGAAAAGAGAGAGGTCCCGCTTTAAACAGTTGAACCTGCTAGACGAGAAAAGGCTCTTGGCCTTGTGTCATACCCAAGTTTACTAAAAGCGAATCGCACGCACTTACAAAAAATATGTTCATGGTCGAGATCTGAAGGTGGGAGACATTGTACTCAAGAAGATCTTCACGTCCTTCCACGCCGATCCGAGAGGAAAGTTCAAGCCCAACTAGAAAGGGCCTTACGTTATTCGAGAAGGACTCCCAGGATACACGCTCCGCCTCACCACCATGGACAGGGGTCATTTTCCTGAGCCAATCAACACTGGGTATGTCCAACAATTTTACTCTTAGTCTTCATGGTAAGGTAAGTATTGATAAAAGTGGATGTGTGGCTGCTTAAAGATCCTTTAAAAAGAGGCCATCATTTCGAAGCCAAGTAGCCAAAAGAGCGTCCCTGAATACTCATACCCTTTGCTGCACCCTTTTAGCCTTTGGCCTTTCTTTCGATCACCCTCCTCCGAAAAAGAGAACGTATATACCAGCAAAAAAAATAGAGAAAAAGAGTATGTCAAAATAATAATTTAAAAAAAAAAAAAAAAAAAAGCAAAATCCCAAAAAGGGGATGTCTGGAAAAGGATAAAAAGATAGAAAAAGCGGGGCATATACAGTCAAAATCTCCCAAGGAAGAAGTATATTATGGCAGTTGGAACCCGATCAAGGAAACCTTTTAAACCCAGAATGCCTACAAAATTCCTAGCCTTGCCCATGGCCACGATACATCCTAAAAAAAAAGCCCTCTTCAAAGTCTACGAGCAGTCACAATATCCGTTGAGTCAGCACGAGCCAAGTTAAGAGACAAGAATCTCCATCCCACCGGCTATGACGAAATCGACATCCATGTCGTGGCCTTTGATAAAAGAAAAGAAAAAATAAAATAAAAATAAAATAAAAAAGGAAATACAAGCTCAAAGCAAGATGGACGTGGTGAAAACCTGAAAGGGCACCATGAGTAAAAGGGATGGACGTTCCGGCCCTGAAAACCCTGGACTTCCCCTTAGGACCGACCACGAACGGGTTCGACTATGCTCAAATTGGGACTCGTTGCTCCCCCTTGCACCTAAGGCACTAAAGAAAATCTTGAAAAATATAATAAATTTCCTTTTCCCATTCTTAGGTCACCACTGTACACACCCCACTCCGAGATGATTGGTTCGAAGACCGGAGAGGCCACTTTTGTAAAGATGATAAGTGTCCTTTTATACGCTTTCCAACTCGAAAGGTTCGGTGAACAAAAGTCCATCAAATCAAATCAAAAAGAGAGGAAATAACACTTTGTTTGTAAGATAATAGATTTCCCTTCTTCATATTACCAACCTGTATACAGCTAACACCACATCCCAAAAAATAATGTGTGTGATGTCTGACTTCGTTCTCTCTTTCTTTCTTTTTACAAAAAAGTGAAAACAACAAAAATATAAAGAAAATATGTATACCAAAAAGATGTATCTAATTAGGGGTTTCTTATGCCCCTATTCTATGGTTTTGATTTGTGCAAAAAGGTATGTGCAGGATGGAGTCAACGACCCAACTCGCACTTCAAGGCGCAGATATCTACACGTAAGATATCCTCCTGTGTGTCCCGCTCTATCATCCAACGGCCATGGAGACTTTTGTACCATTTTCGAGAGGCATCGGTAGCACCGAGAGCATTGCTCAAAGCCCTTTTCAAACAAAGGACCTCACACTCAGCCACATCAGCCCTGGTTTCTGCCGCCTCTGCTCTAACCTTTTGCTTCTCTGAATAATCGTGCAGGACGCGCTTCTCAGCCACCAGCAACTCAATGCGGGATTGAAACATCGATTCCTTCTTCGGCCAAAGCCCTACCACGTCATCGCTCTCCGCCTAATCCAGGCAACCCACAGGAGGCTGCTCAGACAATAGCCAAACCTCATACTTTGGGGAGAACAGAGCCGAGTCTCCCTATTCTAAATCACACATGAGCAACGACTGGCGCGTCTCCCAGAGAGCAGTTATTTGATCCATATCCCCAAAGGACCCCCGAGAAAAGATCAAGTCACATAAAGGCGGTTTCGCCTCACAAGGCACCTGCTAGGAACAACCAAACTGACGCAGCACCCAATATGGTAAGTAGAACATACTACCAGTCAAACCAAGGAGGGTGATGCCCTCATAATATCTAGAACGAACCACTGGGAAGGTCCGATCTAACTAAGGAAGTCGCCATACCAACTCAGCACGGTCAGCCAAAGCTTCAACTCCGACACATCTCCCTGTGGAAGCACGTGGCACCTACCCAAGAAGCATCGGGCTACCTCACCACACACGATATAAAAGCGGGGCACTGGCCCCAAAATGGCGAGATGCTCCCCTAACTAGACTTGGAGTAGAAGCGGACACCCCCTAAGGCACCCCACCTTGCCCGAAGCAAAGGCATCAAGGCAACAATAGAGTTCGGCCAAGACCATATGCATCACCGATCGGCCCCCTTTAACTCTGTCAAGACATTGCAGAGAGCGAGTGAGAAACTCTCTCCCCCGGTAAAGAAAAGGACCTCCAAGATAAGACAGAGAGCAAACGCCTTTACATTGAAAAAATTTTGGACTGGCAATTTTCGCAGGCTCTCATCACCAAAAAGTTTTCTTAGGAATTTTATCGAACACCTAATGGGCACTCCAATGAGATTTTTCTCATAATCGGATTCCTTCAAACCCAGATTAAGGAGGACGGCTTTAGCATAGCCCGATTTTGGCATGACTCCTGCAAGGCCTCTATGAAGCTTCAAGCCTGACAGATTGGAGAGCTCTTCAAGTATGGGGGATAGTTCTCATTTTCCAAACGAAACACATGGGCATTTACTTCCCAAAAGGAGGCTGTTGCATGAAGTAGGTCCCACCATGGAGGAACCTCGAGAAAAGATGAGAGGCGCGATAATCTAAGCCGATCCAAATCCATGAGTTCGCTCTCATTCAAGCTCTCAAGCCAATTTTTTAGAAAACTGGGCCCCATGCCCAAAGAGGGGAGTAAATTGGTTTCGGACCCCCCATGAACGGGAGGGTTGGAAAGCGGATTGACATACAAAGATTTGTTCAATGATATAAAATTCGATGTAGGACAATGGACCCACCCTTGGAAAAGCAAGGAGAAAAATGGTAGCAAAAAATGTCAAGCCAAAATGAAAAGAGAAAAGAAAAAAGTCCATTATCGGGCTTAAAAGGGCCCATTGTGCCCAGGAATCACTTGGCGCATCTAATACATGCGCCAGTGTATTTTTTCCCAGAATTGGCCTGGCTCATGTAATACATGCACCAAACCACTGGGGCCCCCTTTTGCAATGAAAAATGGGGTTTTTGAGGGGGAGGTTTCTGTCTTTTGCTGGCTCCCCTAACCAGCTCACTTGCATTTTCTGATACATTTAAAGAGCACGTTAAAATCATATGCAGGGAAAATTTTTGTCACATCTAACTCATGTAAATTTTTGTGCAGGAAAAATCCACCCAGTTGGCAGCCAAGTCAACACCCATTCTGCAAGAGATATGATATATTACAGCATGCAAAGAAAAGATAGAGCATACAATCAAAAGAAAAGGCACCGACATTCGTATGAAGAAATTAAAAGAACCATCCAAACAAAAATAAACAGCGCCACATCATCCATCACATACTTCCAAAAACTAAAAACAATATCCCAAAGTTCTCAGATATTCCAAGGTTCTAAAAATTCAAAAAATAGAGCCTAATCCTTTCTGGCACCCTTGGACTTTTTGCGACTACGCACTGAGCTCTGATATGTCCGAGTATCTCCCACTCGGGTTCATGCCTGAGCAAGTCGGCCGAGCAAAGAGTGCGATTCTTTTTCCCGAGCGCACTGCAAGATCACACCAAAACCCATCAATCAATAGCAGTCGAAAGATAAGGATAGTAAAGCAACCATCCAGATCAAATAATAAAATACTTACTATCTCATCCTTCTGAAGGCCATGAAGATTGCGGTAATAATCTACCTGATGGACCGCCAACTCATAATCCTGTAGGAGAGAAGAACAAATAAGGAGGTCAGATGCATGAATCATAATACAGAGATCGAACATACAAAGGAAGGAAGACTTATCCCAGAGACTAGCTCATATGGGGGAGCCTGCTCCGCTTCAGCAGATATACGGGCCCGCTAGTCGACCGCAGCACATAAATCGTGAGAAAGGCATCGTCGAGGTGCCTAAAGGTCCCCTGGATCTCGGCAGTCGAACTACCCAAGGCACCCATATCAGAAGGACCTGACGGGCCAACACCTGTAGGCTTAGAAGGACTTGCCCCTGTTTCCTCATCATCATCGTTTGAATCGCCCTTCCGATAGAACTGTAAGAAAGAGCAGGGTGTTAGCTGGTCAAGGCAAAGGAGTGGAAAGCTAACCCAAATAGAAACTAGCCTAAAAGGGAAGAAGAGCTACCTGAGACTGCGGACCACCAAAAGCCAAAAAGTTGGTACCGGGAACAAAACGCAGTAGAAGGAATCGGTAAGGCAGAAACTCATACCACAGCTTGTAACTCTCGGGCACAAGGAGATCATTAACAGGAACCCCATGATGAAGAAATTTGGCGGCGAGCTCCTCAACTGAACCCATAGGCATCATAACATTCGCGAGAGGAGCTTAGGGCACAACAAGGTGGCCCCGATACTGGTGTACCACTCGCTCGCCCAGATAGTAGGCCTTGGCCCAAGGTCCATAGAAGAAAACTATGCAGCCGTCAACAAAAAAGAGAGACTGACCCACAGCAACTCTGTCCAAAAAGAGGGAACTAATGTAAGGGTCAAGAATGACCCGCCAACACAGGAAGGGTGTCCTATCAGCCAAACATATTGCATAAAAGGAAGTGCTGAAAGAAGAAGAAGAAATAACCGTACCTGCTCAGAGATCAGTAGGTCAAACTGAGATCTCGGGCCCATCTCCAGATGCTTCATACCAACGTCTTTATGATGGTTCGAGCTCCAATTACTCAAAAGCGGATAGGTGGATACCTCAGAGTGAAGAAGGGGGTGAATCGGCTGGAAGTGCAGATATCCCCAGACCTGAAATGACTAGTGTACATGCAAGATATGTCAGAAGCTACGAATGGCTAGGCAATGAACCAAGAAAAGCGAAGAAATCAAGGGATACCTCTAAGGCAGGCTAAAAGCCAACAACGGACTTCGCAGCCCTAATGGAGGCTTGAGCTATGCTAGACATCAGCCAGGCATATCCGGCCCCGCCCCAGTCGTATCGATGCACCTCACCATAGTCTCCCAAAAGGCTGAGCAAAGATAGTGAGACTCGCCCCCCACTGGCATTAGAAAAGAGGGTCTTGCCTAACACAAGGAGGAGCGAGATACGAGCCAACATCACGGCCCGCACAGGATCAATAAAGATATTCGCATCCGACTGCCCCAGGTCTACCAACTCATTCGCACCAAACAGAGCAGACAACCAGGACATCTTGACCTCAGAGCCGTGCAGATGCGCGAAGGTCGGGTAATCACCAATTAACTGGATCACCTCATTCCGACTAGACAGAGGAAGGTTGGCCACCGGTGTCCCCCCTATCTGAATCCCCATAATCATTGACCAATCAACAGGGGTCATAGTCATCTCCGCCATTGCCATATGAAATGTCATGGTCTCAAGGTGGAAACGCTCAACCAGAGCTCTCAAATAAGCTGCACTGGCCCGCATGGTGAGGCTTGAAAGGAAGTCTCCAAAACTGGCCTTGGCGAGATAGAACTTAGCGATCGGAGGGAGGCAGGGATAAAATTGCTGAAAGTCCAACCAACCTCCTCGGAACACAATGTGAGGCAAATCCTACATCAAGATAAGGAGGCATCAGATCCTGAAGATATAACAAGCTCACAAAGAAACAATAGCAACAAAGCTTAAGCTCTTTACCTTGCCAGCGATGCCAAAGTTGAAAATGTGAACATATTGTTGATAAAGGAGACCAGTACGGGCAGCCTCCCCTTGCATTTCATACCAAGAACTGGCAGGGCGTCGCTCTACAAAGAATTGCTCCCCCCGAGGATAGTAAACCACTTCCGACCCCTCCTCTTGCTCTTCCTCCTGCACGTACTCGTCATCACCTGGCATGCTCAGACGGATACAAGCAATAGCAATAGACATATCAATAACACAAAATCATTCGCTAAACAAGCTAGCAGGGAGGTAAGTAGGACCCTTTCCTATTCCTCATCATCATCATCATTTAAAAAAAAAAAAAACCAAAATCATCATCATCAAACCACCCATTACCTTCAAAAGAAAAAGAAAAAAAATCACCCATCATCATCAAAAAAAAAAAAATCATCACTCATCATCCTAAAAAAAAACCATCACCCGTCAGCGTCTACATTTTCCCAAAAATATCATCCATATTCCAAACAAAAAAATTTCTCTCTGTGTGCAAAAAAGAGAGAGAAAAATTCTTTTTCATGTCTAAAGAAAAACAAAGAACAAAAAAAAAAAAAAACCCAACAAAAATCCCTTTTTATGTCCAAAAAAAAAAAAATCCTTCTCTTCTATATACAAAAAAAAAATCCTTCTCATTTATATATATTAAAAAAAACAACAACAAAAATCCCTTTTTATGTCCAAAACAAAAAAATTCTTCTCGCTTATATACAAAAACAAAAACAAAAAAAATCCTTCTCTTCCATATACAAAAAAAATCCTTCTCGTTTATATACAAAAACAAAACAAAAAATATATATAAATCCCTCTCTTAAATACCCTAAATCATGAAATAACTCAAGGAGAAGGAAAATAGGGCATCATTTATATGGAATAAAATCAACAACAACCAGGCTTGCAAAAGAGATCGCCCATTTATCATCTAGAAAAGCAAAGATCATACCCACATTGCAAGAAAATTCAAGAAAAATCAAGTTAAATGGGTTTGAAATGATTACCTTCAAGACAAATGGATCCTTGTTCCAGCGTGGAGCGGGAGTTTAATCAGCGCAAGCGAACACCAGCAATGAAGCACGCTTGGAATCGATCCAAAGGAACCCTAGGACAAAGCCTCGTTTTGGCTTAGAGAGAGGGGGAGAGAAATTTTTGAAATAAACCCCTTTTGGTTCAGGCTCGGGCAGCTTTAAAATGCTTTCAAGTTTTACTTGGCGCATGTATTACATGCGCAGGAAGTTTTTGGGCCATATTTGGCCCGGCCTATGTTCGACCCGGATTTGGCTTGACAACACACCGGGCCTGACCGCTGTTTTTCTCTATTGGTGCACACGCTCCCCAAACGACGCGTAGATCTCCATTTGACCTACTTAGAATCTCGGACGATATAAAACCCAAAATTCCACATAAAATGATAACAAAAAAAAAATATCTCAAAAACCCACATTAAATGATAACAAAGATCCAAAAAAAATCCACATAAAATGATAACAAAAAAATCCACATAAAATCACAACAAAAAATTTCGCATAAAAATCCACATAAAACAACAAAGAATTCTGCAAAATAAAAGTGGCACGTACTCCTAAAAAGCATGGCGACATCAATTCGCTCCGCTCAAGTAGTCGTGCTAAATTAACTTGGGATCGATGGGTTTGCCCAAAGACCTAGAACCCGCTTCACGCAGGGGCACCCGTGACCATTCAAACGGAGCAATCAAATGCCTCACATGATTGGACATAAACTGTGGACCTTCGCGTGTTTGTTTCACGCCTATCTTCAAGTATGGATTGATCACCCTCTCACTTATGGAGCTGTTTTATTCAGAATGAAACTTGAACATCAAACATCTTCAATCATCTCGAGAAGCGGACATTTTTTACAGCAAACTCGTTTCATCTCGGTCATGCCCAGTAATGTCGCTAAGCACTTGGAGACTGATAACCTTGAGAAACAGATATTTTTCTCGACATACAGGGCTTTCGTTTACTCATTATGTTACTCATATGATGTTTGAGGTTCGTTCTAAATACAGTAGACCCATCAGTGATGCCTTGGGCCTCTTCGAATGTCTCTTATCTTTGCTATTCGATCATTAGTGATCGGATACCAAAGAGGGGCATCTATAGACACCCAAATTTGGCCTAACGACCGATCGAGACATACTTCGAGAGAGGCGCACCCCTGAGCTTTCGATAGCATTCCCCATACCCTTAGGAATCACCTCGGATCCTTTAGAACCCTCCTCGAACCTTTAGGAACCAATCCCAACCCTTAGAAGCCTTTTCGAGCCCACAGCTAACCCTCCTCGACAATGATCAAAGAGAGATGTACCATGGCCATCAAGTACTTCTACTATGATCAAATATTATACCATTGAAAAGTAGAGTTTCTCAGCTCCAACGAGCCAAAAATTGCCCCGATCCAAGCTGTACATCAAAAGTTACGGTGATTCGAAGGTTGGGCACCAAAAATGAGCATCAACTGAACTTAGCGAAGCTGGCCTTGAGCCTCGCGAGAACTCTGCGAGAAGTGGCGCATGTATTACATCGCCAAGCCATTTCTCCCCAAAAATGGCTTGGCGCATCTAATAGTTGCGCCAGGCATAGGTGGGTCCCTCCTGCGGGCCTTGAACTTCTCAATCATGTATTTTGACTTGGCACATCTAATAGATGCACTAGGCTTAGCTACAGTGATCACCTGGTTTTAGCACGAAAATCCTTTTTAGGACTGTTGACCATCTCAAAGTGTGGGATGGGTTTCATTAGGACTGTTGCACCCATGCTTACCCTATTTGCAACCCTTAAGTCATTTGAAACCTCACCCTATCATCTATCATTGAAGCTCATTTCCTATCTTTTCAAGCTCTTGAAACCCTAGGAAACCTTAGATTAGGAGATTACCTAATTAGCTTTTAAGTGCCCTCCTAACCTCTCCTTTTCCTATAAATAGAGAGCTACCCCTCCCTTTACAAAGGCTTGAAAAAATTTCCTAAGAGAGAGAAGATTAAGTGAGAGCTTTTCTCCCTTTGGTGCCCCATTTCCACATAAATTTCTGAATTCAAAAGTCACCCTTAGACCCCATCTTCCATAAAAAAAACCTTGAGTTAGGAGAGAACTATCCCCTAGCCTTCTTCCTCTACCTCTTATTTATCAAGCCCTTAGAGTTAGAACCCTTCATTCGACCATCTAAGCTATTGGAAGCTCACCAAAGCAAGAGCTCCGGCTCCCGAGAGCTCCGGCTCTCTCCTCTACTCCTCTACCTTCTTAGTTTTTCCCTTATCCTCCAATTTGTGCCGTTACGCTGTCGAAATCTCAACAAGTACGGAGGGGCACAAATAGGATCCAAGTGTCTTAGGGCAAGGGGAAGTGCTCTTTCCTTTTCATTTTTATTTTCATTTTGGCCATAAGTAGAGACCGCTCTAGAGCGGGTTGATCGGGTGCCTAACACCTTCCCGATCGATAACCGAAGCCCCTACCCAAGAGTCTTTGGCATGAATTGGTAAATCAGAGTCATATTTGTGACACTTCAGTGCTTATAAAAATTGATTTAGATTTCCCGGGACACCAAAAGCTTTGGGTGGCGACTCTATCTCTTTTAAGCCAATGCGCATCGTCGCGACGGGGATCGTAGAAAATCCGCGGTTGCACACTAAGGCATGCGTCCTTTAGATTTTGATACACTACGCATGCAAAATAAACTCAATATTTCCATAAATACCCCGAAGCCGCTTTTTACACCTATGATGTGTCTTGATGCCATGTATATTGTCGACCTTTTAGTTTTCGTCCATATTTAGCGAACTTCTTAAGACAAAAAAACCCTTGTAGTTTAGGAAAGTTGTCATTTTTAATATACACAGAAATTTAGAACCTTTAAATTAATGAAATTGGCTATTTATGTCAATTTTGGCCGTACAAGTTATAATGAGTTTTTATTGGGTACATAGTCTATAATCTATATAGATCAATCGCCAAATGCCAACCTCGTCAACTTCATACTTTGAAGAATTTTTGACAGGCTTGTTTCGCAACATGATTGACCCATGTAGGCTTGTGTAGGTGTACAACTCACGTACTTGCACTACAAAAATAAGGTGTTTCAACGACGCTGTTAAGGCAATTTTCTGAAGTGGAAGTTTTTTGTAGCGACAGGACTAATAGCGGCAATTTTTTGTTAAAAAAACTGCCACTAATAGTCTTATTTTTTGTAGTGTTGGTACAATGGCAGCACAATGCGCATTGGGATGAGTATAGGGATAACTTGAATCTGACCCTCCAAACCGTAACATGCCTTGAAGATGAATAGTTAAAAATAGAGAAAAGTATCAACCGCATATCAAATTTCATAACTAAAAAAATGGACCAAATATATTTTCACCAAAAAGTACAAACATGGGTCATAATCCATTGTGCATAAGTACACGAGGCATAGGTGCACAATCCACTATTTCCACTGATTTTACCATTCTACCCTTATACTATTAAGTTATTACAAATCAACCATCTTCTTCAAGGCAACCGTCTCTTTCTGCCACGCTCCGAAATCGGATACATAATCCATTTCGACACATGAATGCGTTCAATAATCAAAATTCAAATAAAGGAAATACAACGGTTCATTCATATTAGTAACAATTCAAAAATTACATTTATTTCAATTCCAACATTAAAATAACTCCTAACCAAGGCTAAACCAACAAGACTTCTAGTGTCTCCTCCTGAAATGCAACTTCTGAGCCACGAGGTTTGGTCTCTGAAAATTAAATAGCAACGGGGGTGAGATAAAACTCAACAAGTAACTCCCAATAAATAATATAACTACTACATTTATTTTATCAGTCGCACTACCTACCAGTTTAGCTACCTATATCAAAATGCACAAGATGAAGATGAACAATAAGAACTTCAACAAAATTATCAACTAGAAGATCAACAACAACAACAACAATAGGAACAAGAAAAAAACCAACAACATACTTCATAATTACGGTCAACAATAAAGAAAAAAACCAAAAATATTAAATAAATAACCCAACAACCATAACATCAACAAGGTATTAAACTACAAAAAGAAAATAAATAAATAAATACCAACCCCCCCCCCCCCCCCAAAAAAAAAAAACCAACAACGCAGAAACTATCGAATGAATGAACCCAATAACATTAAAAATAATGATAGTACTATAATCACAAACTAGAAGATCAAGATACTTAATGATGATGATGAATCTCATAAGAAAAGAAAACCCCAAAATTCTTTAAAAATAAAGCCCAACAACATCAACAGAAGCACCTATTAGAGATCAACAAGATTAAGAAATATTTCAAGAACAAAACACTTACAGGGTTTGAAGTAGGAATTGTTTGGTTTGCAAAGGTCGGTGGCAAAGAAGAACGAGTGGAGGAAGAGTCAATGAGAGCTTCTTCATGCTCAACACTCAACCTCCCATGCAGTTCCAGGGGCCTAATTTTAAAAGAAGCCAAATATGATCTCTGACCATTCAATGTCCATGGAGAAGACGAAAACCCAAACCATGAACTGTTCTTAGGATCAAATATTATCACAATAGCATAAACCAATGCCAAAGGAATCACAATCAAAAGTATCAAAGAAGAAGAAGAAGAAGAAGAGTATATGAACCACTTCAATTCATTTAACTTTTAAAAGTTCAAATCATCATCTGCAGCTAATTTTGATTTCCTAGAGAGTGAGAGAGAGAAACAAAGAAGAAGAAGAAGAAGAAGAAGAAACTAAGTCATGCGTCCTTTAGATGCTGAGACATTATGCATGCAAAATAAACTCAATATTTCCATAAATACCCCAAAGCCGCTTTTTACGCCTATGATGTGTCTTGATGCCATGTAAATCATCGACCTTATAGTTTTCGTCCATATTTAGCTATCTTTTTAAGATGAAAATACCCTTGTATGTAAGGGAAGTTGCCATTTTTTAACTACACAGAAATTTATAACCTTTAAATTAATGAAATTGGTTGTTTATGTCAATTTTGGCCATACAGGTTATAATGAGTTTTTATTGGGTACATAGTCTATAATCTATATAGATCAATTGCCAAATGCCAACCTCGTCAACTTCATACTTTGAAGGATTTTTGACTGGCTTGTTTGGCAACATGATTGACCCGTGTAGGCTCGTGTAGGAAAGACGCCAAGAAACTCAAAAACAATGGGCATACTAGAAACTTTGGACTCTTTCTTCATTTCTTCACTCAGAACATAGGCTAGAAAATTTGACAACCTTTATTAAGAAGTCTTCTTGCCTTGATGGCAGAAATTATAGGAAATTTGGAATTCATAACTTTCCCTTGGAAGGAGAACCTTGGCTGTCCCTTAATATGAAAATTGACTCATTTTTTAAAACAATCGATTCTAACATGATAAGCAGAGAGCTAATCCATACCCAAGATAACATCAAAGTCAGACATATCAAACAAAATGAAGTTGACTGATAGGTTTCTACCCTCTAAATTAACTGTACACTCCCTATATATTGCGTTGGTAACTAACGAATCACCAAGTGGTGTGAATACTGAGACTGAAAATTCTAGATGTTGTGGCACAGGTTTCAAGTATTTAGCAAATGTTGAAGTAAAAGAATGACTTGAACCATAATCAATCAAAACTTTAGCAGCTTTCTCATAAATGGGTAAGGTACATTGAATAACGTTCTTCGAGGTTTCTGACTCCTTATGAGCTAAGGCGAACACTTGTCCTCAAACATTTTGACGTTGTTGTGGAGTAGATTGCTGTTGAGTGGATTGTTGGTTGCTTTGGCGCAGTTGGTATTACACCAATTATTGTTATCATTATTGTTGCTACAGGTACTGCTACTGCTGCGGGTATTGCTATCGAATAGGTTGAGCGTTCCTCGTTACACCGCAATATTTTAATATATGTCCCACTTTTTCGTAACTATTGCAAGTCTTTTTCGATTTTGAACATGTTCGAGACACATGCCCAGACTCTTCATAATTGAAACAAGTTGCATTCATCATTTTGCGGGGCGTGGTACCATGCTGCCTTCCACATATTGTGCATGAGGGACTAGGAAAAGCAACGACCTACGAACCTTTGAATCGGGGTTGTTTAAAGTTATAGTTTGGCGTAATTAGTGCCTTATTATTATTGCCGAACAACTCTCTTTTCTTCACATGAAACTTGCGGAGTTCCTGAAAATTTTCTTCTACCTCAAGGGCTCTTCGAATTGACAATGCATAATCTTCCGAAAAAAACATGGAAGTATGCATACAAATATTGGGCCTAAGACCCTTGTCAATCTTTTCTACTCACTCTACATCTAATAGAGGGTGCCAATAAAATCTTTATAAGTCAAAGAACTTAGCTTCATAATCTACGACACTCAGATTCCCCTACTCCAACATAAGGAACTCACTTTCCTTCTTTTGCCAAATGTGCTTCGGAAAGTACTTCTCGAAAAATAACTTTGAAAATTTCTCTCATACTATCACCTCTTCGTTCTCTATCTGAGATCTCAGCATCATTTTCTACCCCATCTTGGCTTCCCCTGCCAGTAAGAAAAAAATATAGGTGGCCTTCATCTCCTCTGTACACTTTATCGTCAGGAAGATATTTTCAATATCTTCAATCCACTGTCTGGCTTCTAGTGGATTGGTCAATCTTCTAAAGATCTGAGGGTTCATCTTCTTCAGTCTTTCAAGTCATGCTCCAGCGTCGTTGTTAGTGTTGCCAGAAGATATGGAATTTGTTTCTTTCTCGACCATGGCTGTCAGAACTGCTTGCATTCCATCTGATACCTTCTCGACATTAGTTGAGTTAGTGGCAGGTGTAGTAATATTCTCTTCAGCCATCTAGTAATAAAAAAAAAGTAAATACTAAATGCAATCAAAGGTCATAAAAAGACACTTCACAAAAAATTTCGCTCAATTTATTTAACTAAAAGTAGTTACATATAGCAAATTACATTTTAAAACTTCAACTTAATCTATTCTAGGTATTACTAATCTACTCGTCATCTGAGATATCTATTATCTCAATTTCGATTAGGTCATAAGTCTCTATTTCCTCAGGTTCGTCATCTGAAGAAGCATCAACTTCATTTAGCTCTTCGTTCTTAGAAGAAGCAGATATTTCTTTCGGGTCGTAATCAGATGCTTCTTTCACTTCAATCGGTTCTAATCCATCCTCTAAACCATCTTCATCAGATAATATGATATACTCAGATGGTGTGTAAACGGGTTCTATTTCAACGTCTTCATTGTCAGAGATTTCCATCACTTCTGCGGGTCCTAGTGTATAGCAAGGGTGTGGTGTATAATAAGGCTCATTGGAGGACTCAGACGGAGATGAGAAACTAACATACCTTGCATTCATACTAGACTCATTCCATTCTTGAGGCGACGTACGTGGACGCCTAACGCAATATTTCCTAGCAGTGTGACACATTTTCACCATTTCCTGGTAACCAGGAAAATATGAAAATTAATCTCTATAGGTAATATTGGATTTATTTCTAACTTATGGGTTCACAACCTAATGTCACCTAAGGTTTTACTAAAGTTGGGCTTTGATACCAAATTGTCACACCCCGAAATCCGATACATAATCCATTTTAGCACATGAACACATTCAATAATCAAAATTCAAATAAAAGAAACACAATGGTCCATGCACATTAATAACAATTCAAAAATTATATTTATTTCAATTCCAACATTAAAACAACTCCTAACCAAGGCTAAACCAACAAATCTTCTAGTGTCTCTTCCTGAAATGCAGCTTCTGAGCCACAAGGTCTGGTCTCTACAATTTAAATAGCAACGAAGGTGAGATAAAACTCAACAAGTAACCCCCAATAAATAACATAACTGTTACATTGATTGTATCAGTTTCAAATTGAGAACTTCATATCAAATAAAAAAGACCATCATCTATACCATTTAATGAATTAACATAAAAAAGAAAAACAAAAATAACTTAATTTACAATTATACTACTGTTGAGCACTGAAAAGTACCACTTTTCACCCCTTAACCTAGCCTTTAATGGACCTTTGAGCTGATTAATAATAGTTTTTAAGTGTGTTTGTGAAAATAACAGAAAAATATAGCTTAACTGCTGTAATCCAACATCTCAAGCCAAGAAGAAAGGATTTTGAACCAAACTATGGAGCTGATGAATTTTTAGAGGGAGCACCATGGTGATTCACACCATTGGGACAATTTTGGCATGCTTTGGAGCCTTTGAAGTCATGCTGAGAGAGAGAGGTGAAACCCAAAGTTCAATGGAGTGTTGCTGCAGTGGAGCTAAATTCCAATTTGTATTGCTACTGTAAGCAGCCATTCAATCATTTTATGGATGCATCTTACTCTCAACCAGCAACTGCAGCACTGAGCACAAGTGTTTTAATCAAAAGAACAGTTGTTGCATGGAGACCTGTTGTAGGATTGAAGCCATGCCAAGCTTCACATACATGCTGTAGAGCTGCATTATTGATGCCCCTTTAAAGCTGCATGCCATTGCTGAGGAACCAACTACTGATAAGTTGTTCATGCACCTCAATGATGCAGCAAGCTGATGTTGCACCAACAAGAAGAGCGGCATGTAGCTGCACCAACCTGTCAAATCCAAGCCATAGTACTGAAAAAGAGTTGCTGCTGCCTGCAGCAGTGCAACACATTGAGTGGAGCACAACAGCCTCGAGAACAACTGCATTGAAGCATTCGAACTCTAGAGCTGTAGACCTGATACTATAATGTTGCACTTGGCAGCTTAAGCGAACATGCCAGCAGTTGTAGTTAACTCTACTGCAAGCAAGCATTCAAGTTGATGTTGCTTTATACCTGCAAGCCACATAGCTATGTAGCAGCCTTTACTTAAGCCTATCAAGCAGTTGCCTTTGCTGGGAATTAAACCACTAGAGCACATAGCTGGAGGAAGTTGCAGCAGTGAAGCCAACATCACTTAAGAAGAGCAGCAAACTCTCAAGCAGCTAAGATGAACCTGTTGAGCAGCTGGGAGAGGAACCTGTCAAGATGCATTTTATGAAGACCAGCCACTCAAGCAGTTTAAACCTTCAAAGATGAACCTGTCGAGATGCCTTGAACCTGATGAGCTGATAGAAGTTGTGCATTAAGCTGCATTTAACTGCTTGAGCAGTTCAAATAGCATACCCTTTAAACCCGTCAAGCCCTCTTTGAACCACTCACGCTGGATTTTGCTGAATTTAATGCAATCGAGTGGTTCACATTTGAACCTATCGAGCCTCATTTTAACTGCTCGAGCAGTTCAAAAATAGCCCACATTTCATCCTATCGAGCTCCTTAAATGGCCTGTTTTTCATCTCAGCGAGAACTAAACGAGATCCTCACAAGAACAAAGCAAGATCCTGTCGAGGTGCAACTTCTGAAGCTGCTGAGGCTGCCATCTGCTCGAGATGAAAAGTGTTGAAGCTCATCCTTGTGAGGCATGGGTTCCAACAGCCATACTTCAGCATCCAAGGACTTTTTGGGTATTTCACAACCTCTAGGGCACACATCGCAATGTCCCACACATCCCAGAGCATCCAATGGCTACAGAAGGGCCACAAAATCAACTCCAAACATCCTCAATTCTGATTGGCCAATGCACATAGCTACTGCAAGGATTGTATAAATAGAGCTATATTCTATTTTGTAAAACATCCAGACTAGTTGGATGACTTTAGTTATTTTTCTAGGGTTTCGAGTCAGGCTTGTTTCCCTTTTATTTTTTCTTTTCTTCTTCCTTAGCCCTACTGCAAGGTTGGGTTAAAACTTAATGTAGCAGCTAGTTTATTTTAGTTTTTGCAATGGGTTTTGTAATAACGTAGTGAGCTGTGTTGGGCATTTGCACAGTGTCACGAGGTCACTCTTCCAGTAGTGTTAGCTCATGCGACACCTAACACCCGATACGCTAAGTCAGCCTACCTCTGATACCAACTGTCACGAGGGCGTCCTTCGACGCACAATCAACCCACACGGTGCCTCGCTACCACATGCAACGAAGCCAACCAATCTCTTCATCAGCTTTGATACCACCCGCCTAGAGGACGGGAACTCCCTCTCATGGTTACCTCTGTTTCGTGGCCTACCATCTGATGTATCGTGCCCCTTACGACATGCTCGCTTATACTAATGTGTCGTACTTGGCCTGGTCAAGCTTCACCCTGTACACTGCACTAGTAGCTCGCTTCGCAACAGTATTGGCATGCAGCTTCCAATACCATCATGTCTTGCTCGCATATCAAACCAAGCCCACAGTCGTATGCCTACCTCATGTTGTCGTGCTCTACTGAGTCCCGCGCAGCACTCGTGAAGTTGCCCAGCCGTATGCACCGCGACGAGTAGTCCGAGGTCATACTTCAACCTCACCTTGGGTGCCACACGGCATCATTGCGTCGATGTCCTAGGCCCACCCTTTTAGGCCTAGGAGACATTTGCACCCCCTCTGAAAATGCAAGGCCCCGTGTGTAGGGTAATAGCTCCCAAGCTCTCTTCCCCCATATAAGGGTAAACAATAATTCAGTCAGAATGACAGGAGAACCTCAAACCCCTTGGTTTGACATACTTTACTATTTACACCGCAATACCCCACATCGCTAGCCCAACTAGCCATGTCGAGTCTGTGTCACTCCCACAACGTCTTCTCCTACAACTGTGTCGCATTCTCGCAGCACGACCACGTCGCGAGGCCCTCTTGGCCCCATGTCGCGTGCTCTCCTGGCACCACATGTTGTGCCGTCCCGACACCAAGATGTCGCATGCCTTCTTGGCACCACATCGCGTGCCCTAAGCACCAAGTCGCAACTGCCTCTATGAGGAGTATAAGCGACTCGAGTGGCGCCACGGATGGCCCGGATAGCCACGCTGCATACCTCCGTCACATCTTCCTCCACTCAAAATCGTCAACATCCTCGTTGGCGCGAATACACTTCTTAACCTTGAATGTTTCCTCACTCTATGCTGCAGTCCCTGAACTCCCAGTCTTCACTACACGCCATCAACGTTTTGTCATTGCATAACAAAGTAGCAAGCCACTGACCTTTCTGCGGTACTAGATAGCTCGGGAATGTCACGTGCCCTCTTGGCACCACATCACGTGCCCCAAGCACTAATACTGTTCATGTTGTATTGTTCACCGGCGCTTCTGCCTCACCTCAAGCCCTAAGACTGTATATGCTATATTATTCATTGACACTTTCGCCTCACCTCAAGCCCCAATTCGAGGATGTCGCGTGCCCTCTTGGCACCACATCGCGTGTCCTGTTAGCACCAATCATCTCCTTAGTATCATCCCTTCTGGATGAAACTTGGCTCTAATACTAAATGTCATGGGGTTACTCTTCTAGCAGTGTCAGCCCGTGCGGCACCTAACACCCGATGCGCTAAGTCAGCCTACCTCTGATACCAACTGTCACGGGGGCATCCTTCGACACACTATCTACCCGTGTGATGCCTTGCTACTACATGCAACGAAGCAAACTAATCTTTTCATCAACTCTGATACCACCCGCCTAGAGGACTGAAACTCTCTCTCGTGATTACCTCTATTTCGCGACCTATCATCCTATGTATCGTGCCCCTTACGACACGCTTGCTTGCACTAATATGCCATACTTGGCCTGCTCAAGCTTCACCCTATGTACTGTACTAGTACCTCGCTTCGTAACAGTATTAGCATGCAGCTTCTCATGTCGTCATATCCTGCTCGCATATCAAACCAAGCCCACAGTCATGTGCCTACCTCATCCTGTCGTGCTCTACTGAGTCCCACGCAGCGCTCGTGAAGTTACCCAGCTGTATGCACGCGACGCATAGTTCGGGGCCATACTTTAACCTTACCTTGGGTGCCACACGACATCGCTGCGTCGATGTCCTAGGCCCACCCTTTCAGGCCTAAGAGATACATGCACCCCCTTTGGCAACGCAAGGCCCCGTGTGTAGGGAAATAGCTCCCAAGCTCTCTTCCCCCATATAAGGATAAAACAGTAATTCTGCCTGAATGACAGGAGAATCTCAAACCCTTTGGTTTGACATATTTTATTATTCACACCACAATGCCCCACATCACTAGCCTAGCTAGACATGTCGCGTCCGTGTCACTCCCACATCGTCTTCTCCTACGACTGTGTCGCGTCCTCGCAGCACGACCATGTCGCGAGGTTCTCTTGGCCCCATGTCGCGTGCCCTCCTGGCACCACATGTCATACTGTCCCGGCACCAAGGTGTCGCGTGCCCTCTTGGCACCACATCGCGTGCCCCAGGCACCAAGTCACCACTGCCTCTATGCGGAGTACAAGTGGCTCGAGTGGCACTACGGATGGCTCGGGTAGCCACGTTGCATACCTCCGTCACAACAAGCTATTGCCTTGAGGGCAATCATTGTAAGTTTCTTTAATCAATAAAATATCATGTTTAAAGCTTTAATTAAATCTATATTTTCGTTGTATTTTTTTTATAGATTTGATGCTCTCATGGTTGCTTGAGCTTGTAGCCCTACAACCATAGTGGTAGCAGTAGGTTTCATGTTCTATTCTCATCATCTATGATTAGGATAACCTCTGGGATAACTTCTGACAATTTTAGTGGGCAGGGTATAGCCCTAAGGCTGGTCCAAATCACAAGGCTGAAGTAGATTATTCTTCTCTGCACTTGAGCTTGTAGCCTTATGAGAGATAATTGCAGAGCCAAACTCTCCTATGTTTTGCAATCTTATCATCAGTGAATAGACTTGATATTCCGTAGAGATTGTAGACTTGTGAGCTAGGTCATTGCAGGCCTTTTTGTTGCAATGACCAGCTTTCTTGTGTTTTTCACCTGATTTTCAAGGGTTGTTTACTCCTATGGTTGCTTGAGCTTGCAGCCCAGCAACCTGTCTACAATAGGTTTATTGTTATGATTTAATCCTTTGATTGGGTGAAGTCCCTGGGGTAATCTGTGACCATTTAAGTGGACAGAGTACAACCCTAAGATCAGTCCAAACCTTTGGATTAAGCTAGATTATTCCACCTTGCAGATGTGCTTATAGCCATCTGAAGGATTGCTGTAGATTCAGTTCTAGATCTGATTTGTTTTGCTAATTTACCCACAACTGTCTACTTCTTCATCTTTTTACTTTATTTTATCATACTACATCCACTTTCTTCTTCCCCCTTCTTTAGCTGTAGTTTATCTATGTTTTTAGTTTAGTTGTGACACTTAAACACTATGTCTTTACCTTGCTTTCTAGTTTAGGTTTAAAGTTGTCAGATCTGTAGCTAGATCTGGAGATTTACTATTCAACCCTTGTGGTTTAGATCACTACTCCCTATGGGACAAACTCTTACTTATTAAAACTTGCTACAACAGCCCTTGATCTTGTAGGACTGTAGTTTAGATTGCTGTTTTGTGAGTTGTTTCATCTCATTTCACTCCCATCTTTGTTTGGTGTTTGCTACCATATTTCACCACTGTTTTCAATAATAAAATAGTCAGCACAGGCAATTTCAACCTAACAACTGTATATATGGTACAATTGTTAAATAATAGCACCGATCCAAGTGCAGTTGCATTCATATCATCATTCATCATAGATACCAGTCACAAAGGAGGATTCCATATTTTCATCAATCTCATTGTCAACTGTGCCGATCCAGTTTGACGGGTTTACTTCGTATTACGGAAGTACACAAATGGATCCGTTCGTCTAATACTACCATGCGGCCCTATAGAGATCTTAATCAAATATCATATCATAAATATTCATCATTTCTAAAGCCCTTTATATCAATTTTTTTTTAAACACTTATCCAACATGCTTTATCAATTCTCATTCTAAACAATATAATATTTCAATGTAAATGAGATCATATGAAATTCACTCGAGTAAACAACACTTACAACATTTATATTTTTCTGGCAATAACATGATTCAAAATGACATAATCATCATTAGGCAAGACAAGTCTAAAATTATCCATATCATCATAATCATTCAAACATCTATTTATCAAAGTTATAACATATATTATGTAGAATAAAAGCATCATTAACTAATAAGGTACGTTTTTAAAACATGCTATGGGATAGACTACTTGCCTCAATCGTCAGATTTAAGGGTCTTGTGAGGATAGTGTGAAGTTTCACGATTCTGGTGGGCACAAGGAAAAGTAGTCAAGAAGAGAGAACAAACTACGATAGGTTATCGATGTTATGATGGATTTTATCGAGTTAGTTCAAATCTCTATTTTAGAAGATATTTGATATTGGAAATCCTTAATTTAAAACAATGTGATTTATAAATCAGTTTTAAAACTTTTGATTTAATATTAAACAAATAATTTTTAAATCCTTTTTAATCTCATAACCTGATTTAATATAATTATATTTTAATATAAAATCAACATAAAATCAGAGTTAAAAATATAATTTCAGGTTATAAAATCAGAATTAAAAATATAATTTCAAGTTATAAACTAAAATAAAATCAAAATATAAAATGTTAATTCAAATTATAAAGCTAAAATAAAACCAGAATATTAGATTATAAAGCCGGATTTAAAATATAAAATCAGAGAATATAAAAATTAGAGAAAATAAACCTTATATTATAAACCTAAAATAAAATAGAATATAGTTTTAGATTATAAAACTAAATAAAACAGAATATAATTTCAGATTATAAATTAAATTTTAAAATACACTTTTAGCATATAAAACCAAAATTTCAAATATAAAATCAGAATTATAAAACTAATATTATAAACCAGCATCAAACATAATTTTAAAATATAATTTCATCATATAAAAAATAGAATAAAATCAGAATATAAGATATCTAATCAAGTTATAAAATCAAATTAAAATATAAACCAGAATTTCAATATAAAACCAGAGTATAAAATCAGCATATTAATATAAAATCAAAATTAAAATGCAAAGATTAGACATAAAATAAACTAAATAAAAGAACATACCTTAAGGGAAGAAGAGAATAAGAAAAGCTTGAAGAAGAGAGTTTTGAAGAAGAAAGCTTGGTGTGAAATAGAAGAAGGGAATTGCTCTATTTATAGGCCCGATGAATGACCGAGAAGAAGAGAAATGGCTCGGCTATTATGCGTGGGTTTTTATTTGGGCTTAAGTTGTAATGGGAAAGGTTAAAGTGTATAGCAAATACAAGTTAGAGTGTGTGTGTGTGTCATGGGTCGAATCCTATCAGGTTCGGTCGAGTTAGGGTTTGGGTTGTAAGAGTTTGGGTCGTCACACCTTCAACCTCAACCTCCAACAGCCCATCTATTCCAAGGCAACCCCTCCGTCAATCCCAACCTCTGCCAACCCATCTTCTTCAAGGCAAACCCATCTCCTTCAACTTCAACCTCTGCAACCGATCTTCTTCAACCACCCATCTCCTTTATGTTGGATTTTTGTGGTCAACACCTTAACCCATCTTTGGGTTTCCATTAAAAATTAGGTTGAAACTTTGATCACACGAATCTCGAGGCGATAGAAAGTAGTTTCCTAATATAAGTGATATGTCTCCACTCTCTTTCCTTGATGGATTAGGAAAGAGAAGTGACTATATAAGGAGACCACCATCCCCTCTTCCTCTAACCCTAGCTCATTCCCATCTAGAGGCTAAACTTAGAGAAGACGAGAGGTAATGTGGACTCGGATTCTTTGGCGGAGATCATCAATTTCATTAAGGAGATCACTGACGCGACGACCCGATAATAAATATAAGGTACGCATGTTCTTGCAAATGTATATTTTGATCGTGTGATTCGAGCCTAGATCTTAAAATTTCTAACAATTGGTATCAGAGCCAATCGGCTCGACCCATCAATCTAGCAGAAAAATTAATAGAGAGTTGGGATAACTCTATCTCATTTTTGTCTAAAGTTTGACCAAACTCTCGCCTCGATTCTTGAAGACGAAGAAGACCCCCCTTCTTATCCTGACCCGTCTATGATGATGGGATCAGGATTTATATAAACCAGAGGTATGACTAGGTAAGGAAAGGAGTAAACAACCCTTTGAATCTGATGATGCCTAGAGAGTAAGACAGACTTTTTAAAGGGTAAGAATCTGGTGTTATACAAGCATATCTAAGGACTAAGTTCTCTATGTGAATAAAGCTACTAGTTCAATAATTTGATTTTAAGAAGATTAGATGTGCACGCCTATCGATGACCATCCAAATAAGTGAAAGTAAACATTACATTAATTTATCAATGGGTAATTATCAGGTACCAACACATTATGGTATAGTTGTTTGGCTCTTTTCTTTGTTTTGACCACCATAGCCTCGGTTTTTTATTTATTGTGCGAATCTTGTACTTTTGAGATGGGTTTGTCAAATCCCATAAGAGAGTTCTTCCTATAAAATTTCGAGATAGATTTCTGACGGTTGATATCCTCCTCTGGGCACTGTGAGAGTGGGTCAAAATATCATCCGATACCGATACGTATCGGACGATACGTATCGGTTTTGAAGGTCAGCGGTACGATACATAGGGTATGTATCGTACCCTATATGAAATAGTAAAATTATCGTCCGATACGGGCAAAATATCGCCCGTATCGTCCGTATCGGACGATAATATCAAATTATCAGACGATAATTTCAAATTATCGTCCGATAATTTGGATAAAAAATTAAAAAACTGAAAGGATTGAAATTATCGGACGATATAATTTCAAGATTTCGTGGGTCCCACCCTTTGACCCGACTATAGGCTCGAGTTTTTGCTTTTTTTCCCCCATTTTCCTTCTTCTTTCTTCTTCCTCTCTTCTTCCTTCTTCTTCCTCTCTTATTTTTTGGTTATTTGCACCCTAAATTGTCGCCGAACCGCACAAAAAATTACGGGATCAACGCGAAAGATACGTGTTTATCATTTTACCATTATTTTATTTCATTTTAAATATTAAAATAAGGTAGATCTGCCTTATTTAAGGGTAGATCTACCTTATATAAGTGTAGATCTACCTTTAAATTTTATTATTTACCCATAATTTTAATTATTATAATTATTTAAATTTATGGGTAGATCTACCATTAAATATGGTAGATCTACCTTATATAAGAGTAGATGTAGTCATAAATTTGGTAGATCTACCATATTTAATGGTAGATCTATCCATAAATATGAGTCAAAATTAATTAAAATATTTAAAATATTTAAATTAAGAAGAGGGGAAAATTAATTTAAAATATTTAAAATATATAAATTAATTATTTAAATATCTTAATTACTTAAATTATGAAGAGGGGGAAAATAATTAAAATATTTAAATTAATTAAAATTATGGGTCAAAAATAATATAAATAATTAAAATTATGGGTCACATGTAATTAATATGGGTCACATATAATTAATAAAATAATGGGATCAATATAGGTCAAATATAATTTAAACTTAAAATTAATATGGGTCACATATAATTAAATTTATGGGTCACATATTAAATTATATATGACCCATATTAATTTTAATAATAAATTTAATTATATGTGACCCATATTAATTATATATGACCGTCATATATAATTAAAATAATTAATATTATGGGATATGTCCCATAAAATATTAGAATAATATGAAATAAATTTTAAATAAATTTATAAAAATTAGAATAATAGCAAATAAATTTTTAAAAATTAGAATAATATCAAATAAATATTCAAAAATTAGAATAATATCAAATAGATATTTAAAAATTATAATAATATCAAATAAATATTTAAAAATTATAATAATATCAAATAAATATTCATAAATTATAATAATATCAAATAAATATTCAAAAATTATAATAATATGAAATAAATATTCATAAATTAAAATAATATCAAATAAGCATTTTTAAATTATAATAATATCAAATAAATATTTAAAAATTATAATAATATCAAATAAATTTGATAAAATATAATCTAATCTTTTAAAAATTAGAATAATATAAAATAAAATTTCAAATGTAATCTAAATTTTATAAAAATTAGAATAATATCAAATAAATTTAATAAAATATAATTTAATATTTTTAAAATAGCAATAATTAAAAAATAAATTTTATTTTCAAGTGTAAATTAGATATTTACTTTAATGCAATCGTTTGCTCATTCATGCAGGTGAAATAAATAAATATGGTACAATCGACAGATCCAGCGTGGCAATACGGTATAGCAATAGATGGTAATAAACTCCAGATACAATGTAAGCTTTGTAGAAAAAAATTGCTGGGAGGAGGTATCACAAGGTTAAAGGAGCATCTGACTCACGTAAAGGGAGAGACAAGAGGGTGTCCCAGTGTACCCAGAGAAGTAAAAGAAAATATCAGAGCTAGTTTACAAGTGGCAAAGGGAAAGAAAAAAGCTGAAGTCGATCGTGATAGAAAAATGTATGAGAGAATCAGGAGGCCAGATCCAGAGTTTACATCAGCTGCACCTGAGGATGATGAGGATGAGTAGATAGCGAGAGCTATGAGAGAAAGTGCTAGAGAAGCACAACAGCGGCGAGATCAGGAAGAAGCCGATTATCGGTTCCGGTCCAGGTTGAGGGGCCCATCCATGCCTGCTACCGGTGGTGGATCTAGTCATAGGCCACATGTTGTTGAGGATGATAGTCGACATCCGGGAGGGATTATAATTAGTCTACTAGAGTAGGCCTACATTCATGGATCCATTCATGTATCGCACTGAAAGCTCCAAACAAACCAAATTGAGTGCAATCTCACTTATAAAAATGGGGAAGAAGCTTGGAAAATCTATTGCCAAGTTTTTTATATACAACCACATTCCGACCCAAGTAGCAGAGTCGCCGTACTTCAAAAGCATGATTGATACAAGTGCAGAAGTTGGTTCAGGAGTTAAAAAGCCTTCTCCATATGAGATATTTGGTCCCTTACTAAAAGATGAATACGATGAGATAACTGCCTATGTACAAAGATTTGAGGATGTATGGGATAAGAGAGGTTGCACAATTATATGCGATGGATGGACTGGTCCCACAAAAAAGAGTTTGATCAACTTTTTGGTTTACAGCGATGTCGGGACAGTATTTTTGAAATCAGTTTATGCTTCTAGACACGTAAAGACTGCTGACTACCTCTTTCAACTAATGGATAAGGTAGTTCAAGAGGTTGGAGAGCAGCGAGTTGGGCAGGTGGTAATAGACAATGCGGCAAATTACAAAGCCGCTGGATTAAAACTAATGATGAAGAGACGTCACCTGTACTGGACCCCGTATGCCGCTCATTGCGTGGACCTCATTTTTGAGAATTTAGGAAAGAGAAGCAAGGCACAGGCAACTATTCAGAAGGGAAGAACGATTACTTCCTACCAGTACAACAGTGACAAGCTGGTCAATTTAATGAGAGCCTTCACGAACAATGACTTGCTCTGACCTGCGATTACACGTTTTGCAACACAGTTCTTAGCCCTACAGAGTTTGGCTAGATATAGGCGTGAGCTGAAAAGCATGGTGTCGTCGGAAGAATAGAATCAACATGAAATAGGACTCCCACGAGCAAAGAGACTAGCTTACACTGAAGTTGCTAACCTGATCTACAGCACGTAATTTTGGGCAGATGTCGACCACCTGATCGCCGTCACTACCCCGTTGGTGCAAGTGTTGAGATTGATTGATGGTGATGACAAATCAATAATGGGGTACGTTTATGAGTCAATGGATAAGGCAAAATTAGCTATAAAAGCCAAATGTCCTATAAAATATAAACGATATTGGGCGATTATCGACAAGAGGTGGGATGCACAATTTCCCCAATACTTGCATGCAGCAGGTATAACATGTTGCACAATTATGTAGTGATATTTATTTATTTATTCATTATTTTCATATACTGATGAAATTGCTCATATTTGATGTGTAGCACACTACTTGAATCCAGCCTTCCAGTATACGCGACGCTTCGAGCTGAGTGACACTGATGAAGTGTATACCAGTTTGCTCAATATAATCCAAAGAATGCTCCCTGAGTTGGCGAACCAAGGTCAAGTCATAAGAAATGTGAGTAATCATAGTATCATACCTTATAACTAATAAGTCAAATGTCATGTGATATTATGACCTATTTATTGATATGTGTCTTACTGTGTTTCATCTTTATAGATTGACATGTTTCGCAAGAGACATGGGTCATTTGGGACCCCGTTGGCGCAATCCCAAATTAAACACGACAAACCCGCTGATTGGTGGATGCATTATGGAGGTGATGGTCCGATATTGAGGCGAGTAGCAATGAGGGTATTGTCGCAAGCGTGTTCCTCGTCCAACTGCGAGCGAAATTGGAGCCCTGTCTCTCTCATTCATACTAAGACAAGGAATAGACTAACTATGGACCGATTGGAAAAGTTAGTCTACTGCCGCTACAACATGCGATTAAGGGTCAGGAATATACAGAGGACCAACCGTGGTAAGCAATTACATGAAGTCTTAGATCCTTAATTATATGAAGTCTTACTTATATATTATACTAATTCATCTATCATATTCTACCTTGTAGACAGTGAATATTTTGATCCCATCCAGTTGGATTATATATTCGAGGATGACCCTTTGAATCAATGGATCGAAGAGAGAGAACCGAATGGTGAACAATCTTTGAAAGAGTAGCGGAGCAACAGGCTTCCCAACCACCGAGGCAGAAAAGAAGATTGAATCGTCATTCAGTGATTGGATCTGATGACGAAACGTAGCCCGGTAGTGATGATGGGAGTGGTGAGGATGATGGTGGAGGGCATGATGGTGGAAGGGACGTTGGCACTAGTGGTGGAGGGGAGGATGCTGGTACCTCTGATCCTTATTGAGATATGGCGGCATGGGACGATGACTCGACACCATTAACACAGTTCGACACTCCTACATTTAGAATGGGAGGGGGTTGAAGGAAGAGGAGCGTCGAAATCATATCAAACACCACCACCACCACCACAAGGTCCACAAGATGATACGGATATGGGTTATATGACTTCTAGCTTCGGGGATCTGGGGATTCAATGGTAAAATAATCAAGATTCAAAGAACTAGTAACCCATACTACCAGCCACAACAAACCTACTAGGTACCATATGACTTCGTTGGTCAGATTTTTGGAGGACCGGCCTTTACGTACTACACTGAGCCTCAGTTTCAAGGGGGCATATATAATCATGGGTATCAATATGGGCAACATTATAGG
Source organism: Chloranthus sessilifolius (assembly GCA_021018995.1). Classification (NCBI taxonomy): domain Eukaryota; kingdom Viridiplantae; phylum Streptophyta; class Magnoliopsida; order Chloranthales; family Chloranthaceae; genus Chloranthus; species Chloranthus sessilifolius. The sequence continues at coordinate 16,291,328 of CM037587.1, read as the reverse complement.
CAAAGGCCGGAAAGCTCGCGCACCGATGATGACGATGATCATGAGGGCCAAGAACCACCACGAAATTCAATGTGGCTCTAAAGTAAGTTTTTCATGTATAATTAAATTTATTTTTATCAATATAGCTATTAATTTTGACAATATATAATTTATTTATGTCAATATACATTGTAATCTAGTTTATGCATGTCTGCGTCGATCAAATTATGAAATATTGTTATTAAAATAGACATGTGATCAGCTGGTCGAAAATAATAAAATAGGCATGTGATCACATTAAGTCAAAAATGTGATCTTAAGTCAAAAATAAGTCACAAATTAGGAATGTGACTTGGGTTAAGTTACAAAATAGGCATCTTACTTATATATTCATCTAAATAATACATCAAATAAGTCAAAAATAAAAGCAAAAATACTTGAAATAAATACAAAATAAATAAATATAATTTTTCAGATTTTTTGACTATTTTTTCATATTTTTGGGGGAATTTTTCGGTTTTTTGAATGTATCAAACCAATACATTCAATGTATCGCCGATACATCGAATGTATCGAACGATACCCGATATGTATCGTCCTGGAGGTCAGGACGATACGTATCGTTTTTTCGGTTTTTTGACCCATGACTGTGAGTGCTCTATGATTCTTAGTGAAATTTTTTTAATATTTTAAAGAGATCACTAAAGACCAAAGAAGCTATATTCCAAATTTGGGAAAAGTACAAGGATTCTCTGTATCTATTATTTTATTTTACTAAGCATGATCTATAAACCGTAGTGCCTTGGAGCCTAATTTTTCATAACATAGGGTTTGGTGGTCTCCCTTAGAGATGAAAAGAGGCCATTAAAATCTTGAAATCATAAATTTGAAGATTGGGACAAGGACAAGGTCGTCTTTCCCCATTCTCATGGGCCTATGGACACTAGAAAAAAAAATGATGAAAACTTGAAAATAAGAAACTCCAACACGAGAGTGCAGAATACATATTCAGACTTGACTCTATATGACTTGATCTGGTCCAGTCCATTCCTGGCCCATGGTTCATGACCCAATTCGGCCCGTTAGACACGACCCGTTTGTCCTTAAGGCCCATTTTGACACGTATTATTTCTTATTCTTTTCGGGTCATTTCTGGGCTATTTATAAGTTCGATTTTCAGACATTATATATGGATTTTGACTTTTTCGAACATTCTGGATCTATTTTTGAGGTCTATTGTTTAAAAGGAGTTCTCTGTTATGACTTTTTTATGACATGACGTCTTTTTGACAATTTTCAATCGAATAATTATTGTGTATTTGAGTGCTTTTAATTAAAGTTGGATTTTGTGAGGAAATATAGGGATGGGTATTGAAGGTTGTGCTCTAGCACCAACTCTGGTACTTACATAATGTTACCCATGATTATTATTAATTTTGACACTTACCCATCGCATGAGTTAGTTTTGACTACTTTGAAGGATTTCTTCTGTCCAACGGTGATAATCTTTCTTAGTGTCGTGACTTTTATAAATGAGGTTTATTTTTGTTTGATTGTTCTCAACATATCATATCCGATTCAAAGTAAATATCATATGTACTTTTCAATGCTCTATTGTCAATGTTGACTAGATGTGACATGCATACCCATATAATCATAGTTTGATAATTATAGATAATTTATTCACTTAATGCATATATATCTTATAATTATTTGAATTTGATTAATTTTTTCATCAATTATAATGTGTGGCATTGATTTATCTTTCAAAAGAAGATTAGTTAGCAAGATGTGCATATATCTGAAAATGAGTTTTTGAAACTTTGAATTAGACTTAATATGATTGAATGAAATTTAGGTCGTACATTAGGGATCAAGGTAGACCGGTAAAACGATCGTTCGAGAGTGCGTAGCTGAAATAGGCCAAGGTATGTCCAAAGGTGACCACCTATGTAGGTTACATGACTTTTGAATCTTGATACTTGTGTCTTATTAAGATCGAGTTGGCACATGCTTTTATGAGGTTTCTAACTTCTGACCAAAGCTGATTTATAAATTTCATATAAGTAGGGTGAATAGAATGGTCATAAGTGCGTAGGGGGGAGAAGAACAATCTTTCTGGTCAAAGCTGATGGAGAGTCTGGATCAAACATATGACACGAGTGATTAGGTCTATACGTGTTTTCTCAAATACGATCTTAGGAAGCAAATTACATGTCGAAGTTTCTGCCCAAAGGTGATGCTGAGACGAAGCGACCGGACTGTCCCATAGAGTGAATGTTTGCACATGACTTACACTCTATTTAATTTAAATTTGACCCTAAGTTCGAGTTAAGTCCTCGGAGGTTAGTTAGTGACATATGGTCATATTTCATGATAAATTTTTAGTGGCATATGGTCATGCCGTAATTCTCAAAGACGATCCGTGATTTATCGTCAAAACATTTGATAAATTGTACAAGTATAGTGACATATTTTTTTTGGTGTATCTAGTGGTATATGGTCACTATTAGTATAGTTATAATTGTGTCTACCATTTTTAAATTTTTAATGGTGTTGAGAATCGAAAAGATTTTAACTTTTTGATTTATCATGTGGCTAGTGATTTTATAATATAAAGGATGACGATGATGATTCGTACATCGATAAGAGAGACACAAATTGAATAACTACAGATTTGATAGAAATGTAGCACTTAAGAACATATTTTGAGAATATTAATGCTTTTAATTTGGAGATGATTTTGTGATTTACCTTATAATTTATTTGTTTTCGTTGTTATATTATTTTATTTAAGGTGAACAATACTAAAATAGCATTTAGAGTAACAAACATTAGAGTTGATATAAGTAAAAGTTGGAATACCAAAAATTGAGAATCAAACCTTATTATTGTAACTAAATTTTCAGAGAAATTTAATAATTTTTTGTTAATATCAATTTTTATGGACATGATACGCTTAAAATTTATGGATAGTTAATGTAGTTACGATTAAGTTATTCTTGTTGAAAACTTACTGATTTTAATGAATGATTAAATTAATGAGAGCTTGAAGTTGTTGACAATTATTACGAATCTTAGAACTATGATGTTCATATCGAATTAGTTTTAACTGTACAATTTTAGTGGGAGTTGTCTCTCTGATATTGATTAGTTTATTCTGTCGTTGATGCATCATATATTTTAATTTTGTACATGTGCTCTTGAGAGTATATGTGATTATACTATATCCATCTGCATGAGGATTTTATCACATGGCAAGATGGTGAGATTGTATCTCGTTATGCCTGAATTTTGCTTGGGCTAGATGTGATTAGGCACCACATCGGTAAACCTTCATTCTGATTGTTTGGTGACTGAAAGCCATAGGCGGGGAGCCAGTAATGTATCAGAAACGACATATCCTTAGGGGTATAACGCATGGACAAATATATGAACTATACAGACATGTAAGTTGCCTGATATCACTAAGTAAAGACTTAAGTCTATTAATGATGTTAGTTTTGTGACCATAGATTGCCTATTGTCGATTCGTAAGATGGAATACTCTGTGTGTCGTGATCTTTTACTGATATTGTCATTGAATTTTGGTGATTATTACGAAGCATCGAGGTAGTGGGGGTTAATGATTTTTTAAAATATAAAATTGATGGTCATTTGCTTTTCAGAGTTTATAAGCCCAAATAGTCGTTTTTCAAAAATTATATTTAAATGAGTTAAAGTGTAGACCAAGTGGGAGAATGTTGAATTTTTGTGATCAACACCTTAACCCATCTTTGGGTTTCCATTAAAAATTGGGTTGAAACTTTGACTACACGTATCTTGAGGCAATAGAAAGTAGTTTCCTAATATAAGTGATATGTCTCCACTCTTTTTCCTTGATGTGTTAGAAAAGATAAGTGACTATATAAGGAGACCACCGTCCTCTCTTCCTCTAACCCTAGCTCACTCTCATCTAGAGGCTAAACTTAGAGAAGACGAGAGGTAACGTGGACTCGGATTCTTTGGCGGAGATCATCGGTTTCATTAAGGAGATCGCTGACGCGACGACCTGATAATAAATACAAAGTACACGTGTTCTTGCAAAGATATATTTTGATCGTGTGATTCGAGCCTAGATCTTAAAATTTCTAAGACTTTATTAATGGTGGATTGTGTCCATCTCTAGCTATGTATAGTTCTCAATTGGGATGGACAATCTCATCGTGAACGATTGAGGTGATATAGTGATATTTTGCCGATCGGAGTTTGGCGCATTACAACCCTTCAACGAAGCTCGCATCACGAGATCTGATCGCATGATATCCAAAACCGGCCGTGAATCAAAGGGTTGATTAGCACCACCATTGGCCGTCGACCGGTAGGCCAATTGTTGTGAAAAAAATATTTTAGGGTTTTAATAAGATGGTATAAAGAGAAATTTTGATGGCTTAAGAAGGGCAAAAAGGTAATTTCACTCTTTTTTAATGTACCATTAACCTTTAAAGTTAATTACCACTTCTAAAATACTAACAAGATGGTAATTTTAAAATTAATTACCAATTCTTAAAAAAACGACATTTGATTTTTCTGCCATATGATCTCCACTATATATCAATCTAGACCATCTATTCTTCTGTTCATCTCTCATTTCCAGCCTTATGATCGATCAACTTTACTCCCTAGACCACTGCTGATAATCTGATGGTCAAGTAAATGTACACTAATTGATCCAATGGTTAGAAATTTTAGGTCATGAGATCACTTTTCTAGTGTCTATTGGACATTAATTGGACGGTCTAGTTCAATACTACAATTTTAGGATTATATTAGGAAAGAAATTTTAATTATGGTTATTTTGGTAATTTTCTTTCTCATCAAACCCTGCATGTTCCGCCCGTCTCTTGCCTAACTTTTTCTTCGATAATTGGAAAACAATTGATTCGGACGGATATTCTGGAACTCTATTTTTAGGTGATTATAAAGTGATTCAGCTGTTCATATGTAGGAGACGAATCTAGACGGTCAGTGATTCCTTAAAATGGAAAATACAGCTCACCATATATATATATATATATAATTGCTAAAAGGACCTTACTCTCCCTACCATCATTTAACCAGGGTGTTTAAATGATCTTACACCCTCAATTGTTTAAGATGTGGTGATCCCTATGGTCAACAAGATAGATCATAGATTAATGCACAACATGTCCAAAATGGGGTTTTTTTGGAGATGTAAACAATTTGATATGTGGCTATAATATCAATCATTATTTTAAGTGTTAATAGTTGATATTAAAGTTCATCAATCAGATGGTTTACATTCACTTATAAGTTATAAGTATGTAATTTTTTGGGGCCAAACAGTTTTCAAATTTTCAATGATCATAAGTCACTAAATTAGGATTCGGCAATAAAGTTCGGAAAAGTCCGGCAAAATTGGGTAAGTTCTAGAAAATATTCGAAAAAAAATGGGAAAAAATAAAAATTAAAAAGTACAAAAAAATTTTAAAATATTATCAATTATGATGTAAAAATATCATTTTAACACATTTTAGTGTTTAAATGTGGGTCAGTATCACTTTCTAAAAGGATCCTACCCTCCTGATCCTTTGTGTTTAAATGATCTTCTTCCATTAATTATTCCAGATATGATAAATCATACTCTCAAAGTGATAGACCATATGTTAGAAGTAGCCCTACCAAAAATATTATTTTCTAAGAAATTTGAATCATTTGATCTACACACTTTAATATCAACCATTGTTCTTATAATTTTTAACGCCAATATTAAAGTTTTCCAATCGGATTTACCGACCATTGTAACTTATAAGGTTATCCTCCCAATCTTTCACACGATGGATCTTGAGATCATAGGCCTACCATAAGATGGTTAGCATTTTATTTCTTATGGCGCACATCTTAAAAAAATGACCTTATATCAAGTGCACGCTCAAAATTAATTTTAAGGTCACTTTTTTGGGTGTTTATTACATGAAATAAAAAATAGACTATCTGATAGTACGATCATGTTCTCAAGATCTATCGTGTGAAAGATTGTGATGATAAACAATCTCCATCATCCAATTCAATATAATCAATGTGTTCGAGGGCGGGTGAACACAATTTTTTTTATTTTTTTTTATTTTTTTTTGAAATGAGGGTGAACACAAAGAATTGTGGGTATAAAGGTATTCAAAATTTAAATCTTTCAAGGTTCGACGTATCTTCTCATTCATTTAGTATTTAATAATTACAGCTCCTCAACACGATTTCCGAAGTTTGTTAACTAGTAATTACATGCGGATTGTTTTCATAGGAGTTGGTATTAGGTATCGGACCCATTCTCCAACCAAGTTTGAAAACGGGTCAGTGTTTTTAGATAAGGAGAAGCTTGTGTGGGCCCTATGATATGAAGACCACCATCCAAAGCTCAATGGACAATAATGCATACGAAAAAACTATATATCTACTTCATGTAATCAAGTGTTTTAACTTTGTCTTCTAAGAGGACATAACTTTTCTTCTCGCACACCTTTTTTAGTCACACACCATTGTTTTATATTCAAATACCAATTAATGAGAAAATAATAATAATAAAATTTATGTACGTTTTCTAATAAAGGTTCAAAGCATATATTACTGAGGCAAAAGTTTGGTACCTTTGTAGGAGAACTTCTCCTAAATTTTAGTTTCTTATTGCTAAATAAAAATTTCTTAGGCAATAGGCACACACTAGATTTTGTACTTCTTTTTAAGCGTACAAGAAGAAAAAGTGTTGTGTGCGTGACAGCCCTCTATTTGAATCTCCGAAGTTTCACACATAAGTGTGGAATGTTTGGAATCAATCACGTGCAATGGTCAGATCTTACTGGGTAGAATCGAAGCTTCAATCTTATTCCATCTGCTGCCTTTGGAAATGAGAGAATCTTGACTGCACGTCATGCCTTTGGAAATAAGAGAATCTTATTCTAAAGGCAGCAGCTGGCGGCAGATGAGATAGGGCTCGAAACAGATGAGATAGGACTGGAAATTTGGTTATGCCAGATAGGACTTGACCATTCCCCTTGCAATTATGACTTTATTTCTTTGTCCCATTCTTCAACACACTAGAATAGATCCTTAGTTACGGTCTCAATGTCTCACGTGGTCTCACATCACGTGGCAATCAGTTATCCTAGACGTCCAAACGATCCATCATTGTTTAGATGAAACTTAATTAGCACAAATTACAAGTCATTTTTAATAATAATTAAAATTCTGATATCCTAAATTTACCTAGCGATGATATAAATAATAAATGATAAAAATAAATTAATCACTACTATACACGAAATTTTTACGTGAAAAATCTAAAAGGATAAATCACAAGATCTATGTCAGATCCAAGGCAACGAATAGACTATGGGTTCAAAGGTTACAGAAAGTATCGAATAAATGCAAACACACTAGTCCTATCAAACATTCCCAAACCACAATTTTAGATTCCACTACACGTCCTCATATATCCCTGATTTGTCACCTTTAACCACCGAGTCACACGATAGTCCACTCGTATTCAAACGAACCACAATAATACCTCAAATTCTACCAAGGCCACTCGATTCCACTAGCCAATACACGCTTGATATCTCAAGCGCAATATTCTTTGGAAAGATAAAAACATATCAAAAAACCTTTGAATCGTTAAGAACGATCAGATAAATAGTTTCAAAGGCTGCAGGATTTTCTTCTCTTATAAAACGGCTAAGCAATAAGGTACGGAGATATGAGCCGCAAGGAGTCCCCAAAAAACAGAATATATATCCTACGATAAAATACTAAAAAATATATTAAAAGACCTTTTTCGGAAGGTAATCTCACGATTGACCCACATATAAGTGATTGTCAACCATCAAACCAAAGGTGGTTAACCACGTTTCTCTTCGTGGTCAACCATCAAAGTTTTGGTGGTTAACCACAAAAGGGAACGTAATCAATCATCAAACACATAGCTTTTTGGGAAGTTAACTCCTTGTAAAATATAAACACATGTGAATCAGTGTTATCCAATCATACATCATAGTACACACGTAATAGGTTAAACTTGGAGACACGTGAGAGTAAATTACTAGGTTATCATAGATCGTGACAATCAAATCTAACAATCTCCCCCTTATCACCATCTATGACAAAACCTAGTTTAGAAGGGTATGAAAAAAAAATTACATCAATCATAAAATAACCCTATATAATTAATCTGTATGTCATACGAAAAAATACAACTTAAAATACTCCCCCTAAACCTTTCCAAGTTAACCACAAGATGATGTGGGCAAAAAGATCTTTAGTATTTCCAAACTGTAATCTGAAATACTAAAAGACAAGTTAGCTCAAATATAAAATAAATAAGTAAAACGCATAATGTCATTACTTGGAAAAGAAACAAACTACATCATATCATTCCTAAAAAATAAAGCACACACTTACCATACCCATACAATTACTCCCATCTTTTGTCATAAGAGTACAAAGGACAATTTCTCAAGTCAGGAAAACATAAAAATAAACTAATAATAAATACAAAATTTTCCATCTAAGATCAAATAATCATCATTCAAACCTTTAAAAGTCAATTTCAAAATTTATAAATATGAAATCAAATCAAGTATTTTATCATCACAATTATAAAATTCAAAAAATCATCAATCATGTAATCGAATCAGAAAAGATAATCGTACAATTCATTGAATCTCAAGTGACTAGTAAATAATATACACTGCACACATATGTCTTCTAAGCAACAAACGCTTATCAATCATGCCTATGTAAATTCAAAATTTTCACATATATTTGACAAGATGAATGTGATAATGTAATCGCCAAGGATAACTGTCTCAAACATGAAGATTATAAGAAAAAATAAGGGATATAAAGTGAGAAATATTTTTAACCCAACTACATCTTCGAAACATGTAAATCTTCATTAAATAACAAAGAAAAGTTTATAAAATTGTGTAAACCCAAATACCCAAGTGAAATTCCCGATAATTCTACCTAAGAGGATGGTGGTTTTTGTTAGAACAATAGGTTTGGATTGCAAAAGAAGATAAAGATCGGAATTAAAATATACGTTGATCCGGTTCGAGGCACGTTAAATATCGTTGTCTTTAAACCGAGATTTGCCCCTACCACTATGATCTAGTGGTCACCAATAGGTTACCGGCAAATCAATTCCAGGATACAACGAATCGGCAGCGTATTCGTGTGATCAGATTTGGTGAATCTAATCACGCAACCAAAACACCAAAAAACTAAAGCGGAACTTTCAGAAGGAGAAAGCTTAAAGTTGCAGCGAAGAAATTTACGAAAATATGCAGTATAATAAATGAGGGGTCTTGGGGCCCTTTTATAGATAAAATAGGTGTAACCGAACGGACATATCCATAAAACAGGTGTAACTGAACGGACATAAGACATATCCGTTTAAAATTCAAATAGGTGGTTACACACTTATTCAAAAGTTTAATTAAATTACCGTATCGCCACGCCACGTGCCCGTGCGCGTGCTCGTGCCCATCCCGTCCCGACCCAACCCGACCCGACTCGGCTCGGCTCGGCGCGCGCGCGCGCGTGTGTGACTGATGGGTTGCATGGCGGTAGAAGCTACAAAATTCAGTGCTCCCTGGGTGAAGGCTACAAGCCTTGAGCCAAGACAAAGATATATAAACCAAACCCAAAAAAGAGATTACATGATGTGGGACAAATCCCAATTTCAAAAGCTTATTTTTTAAAACCTTTAAAATTTCCAACAATCCCCCACTATTTTAAAGATTTAAAATAAAATTAAAAACTTTTCTTTAAAAAATAAACAATCCCTCACTATTTTAAAGATTTGAAATAGAGAAACGCTAGAAAATGTGCATAAATGAAAATGTCTTACAGACTTGAATTTTCACTTTAGTGAAAATAATTCAAAATTTATCAAGATTTTTAGTGAAACTAAGTCTTGAACTAACGATCTTATATGACAAATCGGAATTATTTCACACACATATTTCACATATTTTGGTGTTCAATAAAAGGTTAGCACATTTAGGCCCTATGCTAGTACCCTAGTTTTCGTAAGTGTTTATGAGATAAAGCCAAGTCTCATTGAAAGCGGCTCCACCTTCACACTTATATAGGCAGACCTATAAGAGATGTCCCTGTAACTGTAACATCTCAACACATAGTGTTATAGGACTGTTAAGAGCAATGCTCTACCTCCCCATATCAATTACAGGTGAAACACTACCCTTCCTGGGATGTATATGAGATTTATTTCTCATCAATGTAGCCACGGATTTACGACTTGTTTTTCCCTTTGAACCTAAACATTGATTAAACAAATATTAGGTAGGGTTCCCATCATAAGTGGCTGTTTAGGTTTAATGGCTTTAAACTCATCCCGATTGAAGTTTTATTAATCCCATCTCTGCCAAGGCTTTTAGTAAACGGATCCGCCAAGTTTTCTGCAGACCTGACCCCAATTACTGAGATTACTCCATCTCTAAGTAATTATTTTACATAGCTATGTCTTAGACCAATGTGCATATTTTTTCCATTATACGTTTGACTATAAGCCTTTGATAGTGTTACTTCACTATCACAATGTATAGAGATAGGTGGCAATGGTTTAATCATAATTGGAATTTCTAGTAGTAAATTTCATAACCATTCTGCTTCTTTTCCACTTGCCGCTAAGGCAATGAATTCTGATTCCATAGTGGAATGTGTGATGCAAATCTACTTCTTTGATCCCCATGAGATCGCAGCACCTCCAAAAGTGAATATCCATCCACTTGTAGACTTTGATTCTTCTGAACCAGATATCCAACTTGCATCGCTATATCCTTCTAAAACGTGAGGATATCCAGAAAATTATAAACCATAATTAATAGTACCCTTTAAATATCTAAAAATATGCGAAATGGCATTCCAATGAACAGAACTAGGGTTACTTGTAAATCTACTTAACTTACTGCAAATGCGATGTCCGGTCGTGTACAATGCATTGCATACATAAGGCTACCAATAACCCTTGCATATTCTAATCATACACATCGTCCATCATTTTTAGTCAATTTAAGATTAATATCTAAAGGTGTATTGGCAGATTTCAAATCAAAATAATTAAATCTTTTCAACATAATGAGATTGAGTTAAAGTTAATGTATTTTCATTTCTTATAATTTTGATTCCCAAAATTACATCTGCCTGACCCATGTCTTTCATGTTAAAAGATGAACTTAAGAAGTTTTTAGTTTCTAAAATAACTTCTAAATTAGTTCCAAAAATAAGTAAATCATCTACATAAAGACATATAATAACACTATTATTATGAGAAAATTTATAATACATACATTTGTCGACTTCATTAGTTTTGAATCCAAAATTGGTAATAGTATTATCAAACTTTTCATGCCACTATTTTGGTGCTTGTTTGAGCCCATATAGAGATTTAATAAGTTTATAGACTTTCTTTTCTTGTCCAGGTAGAACAAATCCTTCTGGTTGTTCCATATAGACCTCTTCTTTTAAATCACCATTTAAAAAAACAGTTTTAACATCCATTTGATGGATTTGTAACTTATGTATAGAAGCTAAGGCAATTAGAAGTCTTATAGTCGAAATTCTATCAACGGGTGCGTAGGTGTCAAAATAATCAACACCTTCCTTTTGTCTATATCCTTTGGCAACCAATCGTGCCTTAAATTTTTCTATAGTTCCATCTGTTCTAAGTTTTCTTTTAAATATCCATCTACATCCTATGGGTTTAGATCCTTCTGGTAAGTCTACTAATTTCCATGTTTTGTTTCCCATTATTGAATCAATTTCATCATTGATAGCTTCTTTCCAAAAAGCACTATCTCTAGATTTATTGCGTCGTTAAAAGTGATAGGATCATCGTCTACATTTAGACACAAATGTTTCTTAGTACTTTTGGTCCTATTTCCTTCAATCAAATAGATATAATAGTCTTTTGAAAGACTAGTTTCAAATCGTTGACGCTTACTTCGTCGAGGTTCAATGATGACCTCTTCATCACTTGACGATTCAATAACTTCTTTAGATTTAGAAGATTTTCCATCTTCATAAGATTTACTTTCAATATTTAATTTATTAGTTAGAGTAGTGAACTTAGATTCATAGAATATAGCATCTCTAGATTCTATTATAGTATTTTTATCAATGTTATTATTAGATTTCATAACTAGAAATCTATAAGCTTTACTATTTTGTACATAGCCAATAAATGCACACTCAATAGATCTAATCCCTATCTTAGGTCTTTTAGGATCTACTAATCTAACAAGTGCCCTACACCCCCACACTTCGAAATAGGCTAAACTAGGTTTTCGATTCTTCCAAAGTTCATAAGGTGTAATTAAACTTTTCTTATGTGGAATTCTATTCAAAATATGAGTAGCAGTTAATAAAGCTTCACCCCATAAATTTTTATCGGAATTAGCGTTAACTAATAATGCATTAGTCATTTCTACTAATGTTCTATTTTTTCTCTCGGCAACTCCGTTTTGTTGTGGCGTATAAGGAGCCATCACCTCATGACGAATTCCATGAATTTCACAGAAATCGGAGAATTCATTTGACATGTATTCTCCACCCCGATCAGATCTAATGGCTTTTATTCTTTTATTTAATTGATTTTCTACTAAAGCTTTATAAACCTTAAAAAATTTTCAAAAGCCTCATTTTTAGTATTTAATAAATATATATGAGCATATTTTGAAAAATCGTCTATAAAAGTAATAAAATATCATTTTCCTCCTCTAGTAGGAACATTATTTAAATCACAAATATCACTGTGTATTAAATCTAATAAACATGAATTTCTAATAACACTAGGAAAAGGTTTTCTAGTAATTTTAGTCTTAGCACATATACTACAAGCACTACTAGCAAAAGATTCATATTTTGGAATTAAATCTAAGTTACCCATACATTTCATAGACCTATAATTTATATGTCCTAATCTATCATGCCATAAATTAGAAACTGAGACTAAGTAAGAAGAAGATGAGTATTTATTGATAGGATCAGTTACATTGAGTTTGAACATGCCTCCCATGGCATATCTTTTTCCAACAAATTCACCATTTTTGGATAAGATAAACTTATCTGATTAAAATACAAGTTTAAAATCATGTTTAATCAATAAACCACCCGAAACAAGATTCTTGCGAATATCGGGTACATGGAGCACATCAGTAAGTGTAACGACTTTTCCAGATGTGAAATTTAATTTCACTTTTTCAAGTCCTATGATCTTTGTCGTAGATGAGTTTCCCATGAAGAGATCTTAATCATCATTATCTTTGTCATAAGTCACAAACATGTCACGATTATTACACACATGTTTTGTGGCACCAGTGTTGATCCACCATTCATTGATGTCAGCAACCAGATTGACTTCCGAAAGAACGGCTACGAAGTTATTTTTCACTTCCACTGCATTCGCTTGATTCTTCAACTTCTTGAAGAGGCGACAATCCCGTTTGAAATGTCCGAGTTTTCCACAGTGATAGCAACCACCATTCTTCGGTACCATGGTCTTATTCTCCTTGGCGAATTTCTTATTCTCCTTAGAATGAGAATATCCTCTCTTCCTCTTCTTGGACGGTCCACTAACAACCTTAGACTCAACCAAGTGTGCTTTTGATGTTATATCAATGTGATCTTCTATTTTGTCTCTAACTCGGGATTCTTCCTCAATACGTAAATGAAGGAGAAGATCTTTCATAGAAATCTTTTCATTATTACTCTTAAGGATTTTTTGGTAATCTTTCCATGATGGAGGCAACTTGGCGATTACCGCACCAACCAAAAAATCCTCATCGAAATGAGAACCATTAGCAACCATATAATTAATAATAACTTGAAAATCATGAACTTGGCTAAGAATAGGTTTATCATCAACCATCGTAAAATTAAAAAACTGACTGATAATATAAGAATTATACCCTGCATCTTCAGTTTTGTATTTCTTTTCGAGTGCATCCCAGAGTTCCTTTGAAGTGTCGTAAGTGCGGTAGACGTCGAACAAAGAATCCGACAGTGCATTCAAAATGTAGCCTTTGCAAGTGTAGTCGTCATCCTCCCATTTATGCTTTTTACGGCCTTCAGCGAGGGTGGATGATTCGGTAATAGTCAGACACGGAGTTGTGATAATGTATACAACTTTTAGTGTGGTTAACAGAAAATGCAATTTCTGTTGCCACCGTTTGAAATTCGAACCATCAAAACTGTCTAACTTGTGGATGTTGTTAGGCAGCGCTGGATGAATCTTATCATTCACTAGAGCAGAAGTGGAGGACAGAATATGAGCCATAAATCTCGGTTTAAAACTGTTAGAACAATAGGTTCGGGTTGCAAAAGAAGATAAAGATCAGAATTAAAATATACGCTGATCCGGTTCGAGGCACGTTAAATATCGTTGTCTTTAAACCGAGATTTGCCCCTACCACTGTGATCTAGTGGTTACCGGCAAATCGGTTCCAGGATACAACGAACCGGCAGCATATCCGTGTGATCAGATTTGGTGAATCTGATCACACAACCAGAACACCAAAAAACTAAAGCGGAACTCTGAGAAGGAGAAAGCTTAAAGTCGCGGAGAAGAAATTTGCAAAAATATGTAGTATAACAAATGAGGGGTCTTGGGGCCCTTTTATAGATAAAACAGGTGTTAATCGAACGGACATATCCGTAAAACAAGTGTAACCGAACGGACATATTCGTAGCATATAACTGAACGGTCGGATAAGACATATCCGTTTAAAATTCATCCGTCTCCGACCCGACCATTTCGGCTCATTTCGACTGGCGCGTGTGTGACTGATGGGTTGCATGGCGGTGGAAGCTACAAAATTCAGTGCCCCCTGGGTGAAGGCTACAAGCCTTGAGCCAAGACAAAGATATATAAGCCAAACCCAAAAAAGAGTTTACACGATGTGGGAGAAATCCCAATTTCAAAAGCTTATTTTTTAAAACCTTTAAAATATCCAATAGTTTTCTCACCAGACTTGTGTAGTTAGCCATTTTCGTATCTTCCTCATAACTTTTAAATTAAGGAGAATAAGACTAGAGCATTTTTTTTCTCTCTTATTTTATTTTATTATTATTATTTTTTTAATTCCATAAAAAAATTGACTATTAAGTGGAATTTGAGGGCGGCACCTTTCACTCTACAACTAACTCTGTAGCCTTTTTCACCGTCCACTTAGTGATGGCTTTCACACGAGTCATTTGTATAGCCCTTTCCCATTAAAAAAAATAAGACTAAAAAATACTAATGACATAGGTGACACTCTATATGAATAGACAATCATCCAAAGTTAGAACATCACCTTCAAACAATTTATCAACTATATGATAATGAATTGAAAAGTCACATATGCATGATTTTAAAGGTTAATTGACTAAGATATACATATGCACACAATATGATGAGGAACACCCATATACTTAAAATTTAATGAATATAAGGAGAGACTTAACATATACAAATGTGCATGTAAGACAATAGAATTGAATATATGATTATAAATATGACACACTCATAAATATTTTTATTTTAAAATTCTTTAAAAAAAAATATTTATATATTTTTTATTTTTTATAAAATAAAAAATAAGGAGAAAGCAAAAACTTACTAAGATACAAAACTAAAGAACCTCAAATCAAATCGCTCTTCCTGATCCACTTGAGAGTGTATCTAAAAATTACAATACCAATACAAAAATAGCCACTCTCAACATCCCTTAAATTTGACCTCAAATTATGATATTGAGAAACCTTTATGTACCTATTAGAGATAGATTTATTGAAGTGCATATTTCTCTTTCTATCGTTATGAGCATTTGGGTACCTATTTGGAATATGTCTATGTGATTCCTTCCAATCATTGGGGATTGATACATGTCCCTTCTCTTAATAGCACAGTTCAAAATAACGTCCCCTTCTCTACCATAGTAAAAGCACCTAGGGACTTTTCTACCAACAATTTTAGGAACATCAAGTATATTCACAATTGGCTTTGGGTTGGTATTAGACTTGAAGGAAGAAGTACCAAGATATCCAATACCACCCTTATTAGCTCCTGATTTTCCAATGCCAAGCAATTTTTTAAGTTTTTTTTCACCCTTGTAACAGTTAGTGAACTTTGACGTTGATGAGGCTAGTTCACTTTTCAACTTTTCATTTTCAAGGGCGAGGACCATAAAATTCTTATGATGCCCTTGGCATTAATTTTCAAGAAATTTAACTTTGTCTTGGAGATATCTCATAATACTTTTTTGTTTCTCCTTAACAAGTTTAAGTTCCTCAACCTTAAATTTTAGAGAGGAGTTAACATTTTTCAATTCTTCATTCTCTTTTAAGAGGTTACTCTTCTCTTTGGCTAACCTCAGGGACTCGAGGTATAATTTACCATAGGCTTCATTAATATCACAAGTCTTTTTTTCAGAATTAGATGCCTCCATCACAGTAACAATATTATCTTCCTCAACTAAATTAGAAGAGAGGGCATTAGGATGTTGAATAGTGGCAACAAAAGACCTGAATCCATACTCAATCTGAGAGGATGCATCGCTTGATGAGTTGTCATTATCATCCAACTCTTGAGTATCCACAATTTCTTTGAATTTGCCTTTAAATTTTTTCCTGTTAGCACAATTTGTGGCAACATGTCCAAAACTGTGGCACTTAAAGCACTGAGTGCCTTCAAGAGCCTCTTTCATGGGCTTTTTCTCATAGGATTTTCCATTGTCAAACTTTTTAGGAAAGTTCTTCTTACCAGTGTATAATTTCTTGAATGTTTTAACAAGGTAAGCAAAATTATCAGAATTGTCATTTTCACTATCAATTTCAGTTTCAATCTTGGATGATCTAAAGGCAATGCTTCTGGTCTCATGAATATCTTCAATTTCGTACTCATAAGTTTAGAGAGACCCAACAAGTTCATCCAAGTTAATAGTGTCAATGTCCTTGCTTTCAACAATGGCGTTGACTTTCGACCTAAACTGCTTAGGAAACGATCATAAGATTTTACGAATAATCTTGGAGTTAGAGATGAGTTCTCCAAGATTGAAGGAACCATTGACAATATCATTAACGCTGATGTAGAAATTAGAGAAATTCTCATCCTCTTCCATGAGAAGATTTTCAAATTGCGAGGTAAGCATATGAAGCTTAGCCAACTTCACTTGTTGAGTTCCTTCGTAGGCAGTCTTAAGGATCTTCCACGCATCCTTGGCTAACTCACAAGTACTGATCCTACGAAACTCAGATGCAGTAATAACACTAAACAGTGCATTAAGAGTTTTGGAGTTGTACTCTAGAGAATTATAGTAATCAGGACACCACTTATCTCTAGGTTTTAGAGACACCTTAGTCACTCTATTTGTTTCAGAAGATATCATCGGAGGACACCATCCATCGTCCATAGCAAACCAAATCTTAGGGTCTAAGGATTTCAAGAAGGCTCTCATCCTAGCTTTCAAATACAAGTAGTTTGACCCATCAAATAATGGAGGACGCGTTGTGGAGGCTCCTTCTCTTGGCAAATCTAGGATACTAGAAAGAGTCATAGACACTTAGTTCGTTCGAACAAATTGAGTGAACCTAGCTCTTATACCAATTGAAATTTCAGTATTCTAGATTTGCCTAGCGATGATATAGATAATAAATAAAAAAATAAAACAATCACCACTGCACAAGAGGTTTTTATGTGGAAAATCCAAAGGGATAAATCACGAGATATATGCTAGATCCAAGGCAACAAATACACAATGACTTTAAAGGTTACAGAAAGTACCAAACGAATGCTGACACACTAGTCCTACCAAACCTTTCCGAACCACAACGCTAGATTCCACTACATGTCCTCATAGATCCCCGATTTATCGCCTTCAACCACCGAGTCACACGATGATCCACTCGTGTTCAGACGAGCCATAACAGTGCCTCAGATTCCACCAAGGCCACTCGATTCTATGAGCCAATACACGTTTGAGACCTCAAGCGCAATATTCTTCAGAAAGATAAAAGCATATCAAAATGCCTTTGAATCGCCAAGAATGATCAAATAAATATAGTTTCAAAGGCTGCGGGGTTTTCTTCTCTCATAAAATAACTCAGCAATAAGGTACAGAGAGGTGAGTCGCAAGGAGTCCCCAAAAAGCATAATATATATCCCACGATAAAACCCTAAAAAATATATTAGAAGACCTTTTTCGGAAGGTAATCTCACGATTAACCCACATATAAGTGGTGGTCAACCACCAAACCAAAGGTGGTTAGCCACGTTTCTCTTCATGGTCAACCATCGAAGTTTTGGTGGTTAACCACGAAAGGGAACGTGGTCAACCGTCAAACACATAGCTTTTTGGGAAGTTAACTCCTTGTAAAATACAAACACATGTGAATCAGTGTTATCCAATCATACATCATAAAACACACATAATAGGTTAAACTTGGCGACACATAAGAGTAAACTACTTGGTTATCATAGATCGTGACAATCAGATCTAACAATAATATTAAAATCTCTCATCCCATAATATATATATATATATATATATATTAAAATCTCTCATCTACATGAAAGTTAGTCTAAAATGCTTAAGCATAGACAATTGGGACCGAAAACATCTCCATCGCGTGTTTCTAAGAGCATCTTCATAGGCTATTATTAAATGGTCAGATTTTGATTCCACGTACAACACATCCCCAAAATTGAAATGGTCATAGGCATACATCTAACATAGTTATGTTTATCACACATCCCAAGATTCTTCCTTCTCAACTACGGCTTCACCTGTTGAACAATTGATTGCTTTGAATTAGATGATGGATAGTGTTTTTCATTCAAGTCGTCAATATTAATCTTGGGGATCATGGGCTACCATTAGATGGTCAAAGTTTGATTTTATGTACTACACATCCCAAAAATTGAAATGGTCATGGGCATACATCTAACATAATTTTTTATCACTTTTTAAGTTGTGTGTCGTATAGGATCAAAATCTGACCGTCTAATGGTAGGACAATGATCTCTAGATCGATTGTGTCAAGATTGTGATAGAAAATGATCTCCATGGTCTGATTCGAAGCAGTGAAAGATTTAAACACTTGAAACTCAAGTTGAAAAGGAAGAATCTTGGATTGGAAATAAAGGTACCCATGTGTCTACAGGCCCATACGCGATAATCAAAGACTCCTTATTCACTACTTCTAGTGATCATTAGAAGGAGAAGCTCTGGACTGGTTTGCAAGACTACCGCTACATAAGATAGACACATTCAAGGATCTAGCTGGTTAGTTTCTCTACCAATACAAATACTTGATCCAGGAAATGGTCAACCTTAGAGATCTTATGGCCTCAAAGCAAGAACCCGGCGAAGAGTTCGCCGATTTTATTGCAAGATGGAGGAAATTCGCTGCTAGGATTGGAACTTCAATGAAAGAGAAAGACACGGTCGACATATCATCGACAACACTAGAGAACCCTTGAAAAGCGCACTCGTTATAAGCGATTGTCCCAACTTCGCTGCACTGCACTCTCGGGCCTCTCGTTTGGCATGACACATTAAGGGCGGTGACTTCGCCCTATCTATAGTTACATCGAAAGAAGACTCTTCAGGCGAATCAAAGTCAAAGAATAACAAGAAAGCATCAGGGGCTAAACAAGTTAATACCGTCGCCAATCAAGGGCAAAATTTTGGAAACGGGAGCTT
Organism: Chloranthus sessilifolius; assembly: GCA_021018995.1. Classification (NCBI taxonomy): domain Eukaryota; kingdom Viridiplantae; phylum Streptophyta; class Magnoliopsida; order Chloranthales; family Chloranthaceae; genus Chloranthus; species Chloranthus sessilifolius. Next base: position 16,271,592 of record CM037587.1, on the reverse strand, counting down.
CCAGTCGATGAATTTCGGACAAAATCAAGGCCAACAATGATACGCGAACCAGAATTAGGGCTCGGATCAACAAAGATATCCGAATCAAAACCAAGGTCAGAACCAAAATCAAGGACAATATCAAAATAGAAACCAATGTCCCAACACTTATCAAAACCAGAATATGATGCAGAATCGACCGACTAATACTCATAACTACAATAGCATACCTCCGCCATAGAATTTTAACCAACAAACCTGAGGCCCCTACTAGTTAAGATGAGAACACTATCCCCCCTTGCTTGATATTATCTCCAACATCTTTCATCTTCTCGATACTCAGATGCTCATCAAGTTTCCATAGGAGTGACCTTGACCTTGGCCGACGAACCTAGATTATAGCAAGTACTGCGCGTTCCATCGGTACGTAGGGCACAATATGGAAGACTGCTGGGTCCTCCGAAATGTAATTTACAATATGAATGACCGAAATCAAATTGATTGGAAAGCACTCAGGAATTCTAACCCCAATAATAACCAACCACTGCAGAACCTGGGAATCATCAACAATCCCATGCAGAACCACAGTCAAGGGGGACTGGCCCACATCACGACAGTAGACCTCCCCGGTCGACCTTCTTTCCGACCTTCCACTTTGATCACCCGTCTCCATCCCTCAATTACCTCCATAGATAGACCCCATCGGAATCTCCCGGCCTCCGCATCCCTCAACCTTGATCACCCGCGTAGCCCTTGCAAATCCTCCGAATTTCACTCAAATACGAGTCTAATCCTTCAGGGCTCGAAGACCATTTCTTCAGAGATACTCATCCGAACCTTCAACTCCTCCAAATCCTGAGCCAACACCATTACCGCTTCCTTCATCCGACTCCAAATCTGAATACGAAGATCACATCCTCCAAACTACAGCCCAAATCGCAGCCTGGGTGGAGAGCGTCACCAAAGGAGCTTCAAGCCAAGAAAGTGAGTCGATGATCGAGCTCCAGCCAGACGCAGAAAATAATGGACAAGGAAAACCAGACAAGTCGGAGACACTAATTTTTGCCCTCCTAGATGATTATACATAATACCTCCCACGATGGAGTGACATGGCACAAGTATGCATTCCTTCTTCGAACTTCACCTCGTTCAAGACAAACACTCCTACAAATATATTAGCATCAAGCACAACCTGGCTCAACCAACAACCGACTTGCCCGATCCTTAAGTCAAGGACTAATGACCCACTACCACCGTTTTCTTGGGATAAAGAGCCTATGAACGCGCAACCATCAGAGAGGAACGCGAGAGAGAAAGAGAATAACTTACCTCCCCCGCCTCACGTCATTCCTCCACCAATTCCTGCGCCTTAGAAACTTCAACCACCCGTATACAAGGCACACCGGCTAGGCAAAGAAAGCATGCTTGAAACAGGACAGGAGTATGATCTCCTGTGACATATCCAGAAGATCCCAGCCTAGATATCAATATTAGAACTCATCAAGAAATCGTCAAATCATCATCAACTACTGATAAGGACACTGAAAGACACGTAGGTAGATGAGGATATCACGTTAGACAAGCTACATCAAATCACCTCAGTCATGGCACAACCTCCAGCACTCACCTTCACAAATGCAGACATGCCTAAGGAGTCACTCCAAGGGAGTTCAACTCTTATATTCCTGACAGTTATCATCAGAGGGTTCTCGGTACCCCATGCGCTAGTCGAAACCAGAGTAGAGCTCAATATCTGCTCCATCACCACACTCAAGATGAGTACATGGAGCAAGACATCAAGCCTTCAGCACTATCCCTTATAGCCTATGACGGCTCACATCATTTCATCAAGGGAACTATCAAGCTTCAAGTCTGCCTCGAGCTCGTAACCAAGGACGTCACCTTCCACGTTTCCGACTCCTCCAGTACTTATAATTTCATCCTAGGTAGGAGATGGCTAGAATCTATGAAGGCTATTGCATCTACATATCATCAATGCGTCAAGTTTCCATACGAAGACTCCACTGTCCGGATATATGTCGACGCACCTCTCCAGGAGATAAACACCGACTACGTAGCAAGCATCCCCGACGACCCACGAATCCGTGTTGAATGCATGCCACATAAAGAGGATGCAAGTCTCCAACGAGGCGATCGTCGTGGAGGTCAGCCCTCCTAACCCGCCTCCGACATATCAATCGTGATTAACAAGAAGAGAGGCAGGCCCTGACCTCACTAAACTCTATGACATCAATCCAACTATGACGAAAGGGTGGGACCTCATGTACCAACTTGGATATGCCCCCCACACCGGACTCGGTAAAAACAAACAAGGTCGTATAGGGCCTGTCATTCCAAAGAAGATCTAAAAGAACATAGAATTAGGTTATCAAACAGGCGGCCAACAAGCTGACATACTGCCGACCTCACCAAAATGGTCTCTGTACGACCACTTCGTCTACGGGGCCACTGAGAAAGCTGATGTGCCAAAATGGAAAGAAGTATCCCTCACTAAATCCTAGGAAGCCAAGATCGAACAGATGGCTAGAGCATTCGCGGATCTGACGAATCTAAACGGCGATATTAATAAGCCGCTCGAGGGGGTCGGACCCTTGTTTGATACTAACGAGTTTACAAAAGAGAGGAGGAAAGAACCTCAAGATCTCGAGCCACACATAGAAGACTGGGGGTCGACCGACGAAGAAGACTTCTACATCGCAACCCTCAGAGAATTTGAAGAGGAGTTAGAGCCAGATGCTACTCAGTCTCCGGGCGTACCACAACTTCAGATATTCTAGAAATCCCTCAATAAAGAATGACAACCACTGCCAAGCGACAATGAAGACTATTGGATAGATCTCCCTGTGCTTGAGTTATCAGAGCAGGACGACCAAGGCCTCCAGGCACTTTTAGATCAAGAAGATGAGCTCAACGATAGTTCTGACCCAGATCCAGAAGGATGGGAATGCCCTTGGGAATCTCCCGGCATATATCAGCCTCATTGTTGTGCATGCGTACTCATTCTAGCATACTATGAAGATCAAGGGAGAGAGTTCAACATCCCCGGGGATTATCAGGAAGACGACCCCTGACAGGAAGAACAACTTCACCCCAGCTTAGAGGACGACAGCTTAGCCCATTACGACCTCCGAAGCTTGTTCAAGGGCGAAACAATCAATATGTTAGAAGACACTGGAACAACAACGACACCATCACCCGTATCATTCATCCAGAGGATTGCACCAGATGAGGACTATAAAAAAATGCCAAATTCAGAACGAGTCTGCATCACCTGAAGAACTGCACGAACGGCTCCAGCAGCCATCCTGCTCCCTCAACTAGAAGAAGCAACCCTGTCGATTCCTTAAGCAACCGACCTTCTACCATACTTATTATCAAAAATCAAAAAAATAGAAAATCCAAAAGACCATAAAAATCTAAAAATATAAAAGCCCAAAAAAGTAAAAACTTTCGGAGAAGAGAGGGAGCCCTTCATCCCAGGATCATCCGGTGACCCACCAAGGGAACTTTCCCTTAAGGCTACAAACGGTGGCTATGCTGACAAACTCGTAATCATACTAGAGGGAGTACTCCACAACTTTGAAAGAAGGATGAATAGCCTCAACTTATACCTCACTAAGGACATCACTGTCGTTAGTTGCCCCGATGAAGAGTTGCCTCTCACAAAATTAACCCCTAAGTATAGCAATTTTGCAGTCAAACTTACAAATGATGAAGAAGGATCACCAGCCATTGAAGAAATGCAGGACTTCCAGTGGGTCATCAAACTCTTCGATGAACAGACTCAAGCCGCCACAGAACCTACAGAAGAGATCAACTTTAGCACTGAGGAAAAACCCAAGAAGTTGCTAATTAGTGCAATGCTCAACCCAAAGGAGCGACAACAAATCATCCAAGTCCTACAGGAACACCTCAGGTCATTCGCATGATCCTATGAAGACATGCCTAGTTTAGCCTAGTAGAGCATCGCCTGGTTCTAGAACCCACTGTGAAACCCGTTAAGCAGAAACTCAGAAGGATGCACCCACAGACAACACTTCAAGTCAAAGAAGAAGTTGACAAACTACATAAGGCCAAATTCATCCGAGTTGTCCTCTACCCTAAGTGGGTCGTCAATATAGTACATGTTGCCAAGAAAGACGGCAGAGTCCGAGTATGCATCGACTTTCAAAACCTCAACCAGGCATGCCCAAAAGACGACTTCCCACTCCCCCACATCGACACCTTGGTCGACAACACTGCCAGACATGAGATGATATCCTTTATGGACAGTTTCTCCAGATATAACCAGATTAGATTAGCAAAATCTGATCAAGAGAAGACTTCTTTCATTATGCCATGGGATACTTATTACTACGTCATCATACCTTTCAGCCTCAAGAATGCAGGAGCCACGTATCAACGCGCCATAATGGCTATCTTCCACGACATGATGCACAAGTGTGTAGAAGTTTATGTCAATGACATATTAATAAAGTCTCAAACGGGGGCTGGACATGCAGAAGCACTACGACTGGTGTTACAAAGGTCAGAGAAATATCGGCTGAAAATGAATCCGAAGAAATGTGTTCAGAGTCACTTTTCGAAAACTACTTGGCTTCATAGTCAGCAAGCGAGGAATTGAAGTCGACCTTGTGAAAGTTAGAGCTATCCTTGAAATGCCACCTCCCAATAACATCAAAGAATTACGAGGTTTGATAGAAAGATTGCAATTTATCAGAAGATTTATCTCCCAACACTCAGGCAGATCCGACCCTTTCTACAGATTACTTAAAGGAAGAGCCGAATACATATGGGATGACCAGTGTTAGCAAGCCTTCGACAGCGTCAAAGCATACCTCCTCAACCCGCCAGTATTATCACCGCCAATTCTTGGAAGACCTCTGATCCTCTATGTGTTAGCCAATGAGAAGGTAATGGGGTAATCTTGGGACAATATGAAGAAGATGGTAAGACAGACAAGGCCATTTACTACCTTAGCAGGACTATGGTCGAATACGAACAAAAATACACTCCAATGGAGAATACATGCCTCGCACTGGTATGGGCCTTAACAAAACTATGACACTACTTCGGGGCACACAAGATATTGGTGTTAGCATACATGGGCCCTTTGAAGTACATATTCTAGAAGCCCGCTACATTCGGAAAGATCACTCGCTGACATATGCTACTACAAGAGTTTAATATTACCTACGTCATACAGAAATCAATCAAAGGACAGGCAATCACCGATCACCTCACAAATCTCTCACTCCCGAACAACGAGCCTGTACCCGAGGATTTTCCCGATGAAGACTTACTCACGATTCACAACGAAGAGTCCGACAAGACCTCATGGACACTCTACTTCGACGGCGCTCTCAACCACAAAGGAAAAGGCATCAGGATAGTCCTGCTAAGCCCAGAAGGAGTCGTTATACCTAAAGCCTTTCAACTAGACTTCCCCATCACCAATAACATCACAGAATATGAAGCCTGTATAACTGGACTACAAGCAACATTACAATTAGGCGTCAAGTAGTTGAAGACCATTGGCAACTCCAAGCTCGTGATATCACAAGTCATCAAAGAATGGAAGATCAAAGAGAGAAGACTGATGGCATTCCTAGAAACAGCTTAGTACTTGATAAAAAAGTTCGAGAGGATTTCTTTTACACACATCCCTAGATTAGAAAATGAGCTCACAGATTTCCTTGCCACATTAGCCTCAGTCATCCAGATACCTATCGGACATAATATAAAATCTTTCTTCATTGAAAACCTGACACTACCTGCGCACGAGGTAGCATGGACAGTTAAGCGAGAGTTACCAGTCCTCCGCAGGAGTCAGGAACAAAAAGAAGCAATCACTCCAAGAAACCCTATCGAGATAGACGCCGCCGTTGCAACCTTCAAATTCGAGAAATCACCAACCGACAACGGCCAACCATGGTACTTCGACATATGAAACTACCTGAAACATTAACATGTCCCTCTATATGCCACGAAGATTGAATGGAAGACTATAAGGAATCGATGCGCCAGATTCTACATTTTAGGTGAGACACTGTACAAGGAAGCCTTCACCAAAGGAGTACTACTACGATGCGTCACGATAGCTGAAGGATAATACATCATCAGAGAAACACATGCCAGTGTCTGCGGTGCCCACACTGATAGACAGAGATTTATGGTTCAGATTATACGATAAGACTACTTCTGGCCGACAATGATAAGAGATTGTCACCTCTATGTCAAATGCTGCAGATAATACCAAGAACACACCGCTCATCAAAGCTCCATCAGTTGCATTGAACCCTATAACCTCACCATGGCCATTCTTGATGTGGGCCTTCGACATCATCGGACCCTTCACAGACACAGTTGGAAACACTCACAAGCATGCGTTTATACTCACAGCAACTGAATACTACACCAAATGGGCAGAAGCCGAATCCGACATCAGAATCACTGCTTCAACGCTCGTAAAGTTTATCATTCAGAATATTATCACCTGGTTTGGAGTACCTAGGATATTCATCACCGACAATAGACCACAGTTCATCGCAGAGAAGACGAAGAAGCTATGCAAGAAATTCGGCATCAATCTACACCATGCATCACCGTTATATCCTTAGGGAAATGGACAAGCAAAAGCTACGAACAAAACACTGATCCGAATCTTGAAACACACAATAGAGACAAGTAATGGAGCCGATTGGCCTGAACGGCTACCCCAAACTCCCTACCTCCTCACTTATGGGATGGAAGCAGTCCTACCCTACGAAATACAAACACCATCCTCCACATGCCGCACCTCAATCCCCACACCCCTTAAGCCACAGCGACACCTCCAATTACACCTCTATCGGAAACCACTTCAGAACGAAGAACGTGCGAAACAATGAAGATCAAACGAAACAACATCACGGTCGGACAATCGGATCGCACAATATCACTAAAACACGGAAAGCGGGACACTCAAGGTTTGGAGTCTCGCAATTAAAGCGAACGCGTAGAAGGAATGAAGAAAAATGAAGAAAGCTTAGGCACATATAGATGCTTGCTGAATTAAGTGCCTGGAACACAATGCGCAATCCCATTGAGTGTTGGTACAACTGCGCGCATTCCGAATTAAGCGCCACATATAATGCGCACAATTGGGGATCTGTCATCCCAAAAGACATGACGAACCAATCCCGTGCCCATTAAGCCACGTGCAATTCGAATAACACGCCCCTAATACTGTGCAAAATTTGAAAAGTCACCCGGACGCCCCCACCTTGTGACCTGCTGACGCTTCGATTGTGCGCTTTCCAACCCGAGCGTAATTGGATTACACACTAAGTGCTAAATGCATAATCAACCCACTGATCCTTCAATCATGCCCCCTTTCACCAACGAGTAATTGAATTACACACCCCAAACGATGAGCGTAATTCTCCAGCCATAACAAATATATATATATATATATATATATACAAATAGCAGCAGCCAGAGACGAAACAGACCTACATGTACACACAAAATAGTACCTACAACACAAAATTCACACATGCACCTACACCATTCTAGACGCGCTTCGAACTTAAGTGCACACGCTCTGAAAACTAGAAAAAATCCCCACCTATACACACGCTCCAAACTTAACCACTGAGCAAACCCACGTAATCCAAATCGAACTAAAACTCGCCCCAAATTAATCCAAATCAAGCCCAAACCAGGAGGATTCATGCGGTTCAAAATAAAATCTACCAAAAATAATAAAAGTCTATGAAAATAAATAAATCACCTTTATAAGTATGAGAAAATGTTACAAATTGCACTGGGGGCATACCCCCTAAATATACAATTAAAAGTGGGAAACCTAAATTCGGCGCATTCAGGCAATGTATGCCCGAATGATGATGCACAAGAGGAGAAGTGATGACTAGGTGGCATGCCGACGCCTCGTGCATAAACTTTAAGGATGAACACAAAAAGACAACTGAGGCTGCGGCATACACCTATGGAAGGCCAATCTAGAAAGCCCCCAAAGGAAGTTTCACAAAAAATCAATCAACAAGGCCTACCAAAGAGCAACTAGGAAAAGAGTCGGGGAAAATGATCCATCTCTTTTCTTTAGCTTTCTGCCCGCCACCTTTTGCTCTCCCATCTCTTCCTCCAATATAGTGGCACAGAGGGTACCACTCTCCATTGCCAACACCTTCCATGCCCAAAAGCGACGGCCCACCATTACAAACCACTTCAAGGCTAAATACCTAGGATACAAAGCAAAACGGGAGAAAAGACATTAAAAATACAAATTATTACAAAAATGCAAAAAGTTATTACAAGCTTACAAATTAACCACTAAACACAAATATAAGATTCAAAATAAAGCCCAAACCCCTAGGCACCTATTTATAGACAAAAGGCCTCTTAGCCATAGTGTGACAAGTGTCAAGCTCACAAGCCCCCTTCATCTATCTTAATTAAAACAAGACACCTAGCCCCTTTAAGAAAACCAATCTATGACAAACATAGATAAATCAATAATCAAGAGACATTTACCCCTAAAATAGGCACAATCCATGACAAACATAGATAAATCAATAATCGAGAAACATTTACCCCTTACAAAAGCACAATCCATAACAAGATAGATAAACCAATAGCATGAAAGCACCTAACACACCCATTTGAATTAAATCCAAACTCACATGTTTCTAACAAGTGTCATCCCAACCAAACCAAAACAAAAAATTCATACCTTAAACAAAACAAACACAAGGAATTCCCTCTCCCACCATGACAAAAATAATAAAAAGTAATTCTACCAATTCACAACATAAAATAATAAAATAATCACACTTAACAAAAATAATCTGAACAAAAAATACCCAAAATAAAATAACCAACCAGTCAGGATCTGCCACATAATACCCCTGACCTATCACAGCCTAAGAGCAATAACAAAAACAAAATATAAAAAATAAATAAAAATAACAAAAAAATATAACAATAATAATAACAATAAACAACAAAAAAGAACAAAATAATAATAATAATAATAAGAATAAATAAAATAAATAAAGACAAAGACAAAACAAAGTGAAAATAAAACAATGCAAAATAAATAAAACGAATAAACAAATAAAATAAAGCAAAAATAACACAAGTAAAGTGGCTCAAAAGGGAAGTCACCCTTGCAGCTCCATCGTGACATGACTCAAAATTTCAAATCACCCCCTTATGTCCTACCACAAATACCCACCACTCACACAATTCTGCCAAATAAACTAACAAAATAAAATAATAAAATGGGCCCATCAAAGCCCCAGGAAAAATAGAAAATGGGTAACAGACAAAAATAACAAAAGTCCCATCGCGATAAAGACGCAAAAAGGATAACAGAGACAAGTCATACATACTGTCCCATTGCGTGACCCCGCACACCGACCGGAGAAAGAACTGCCAACGTCACATCGCGCACCCATAAGCACACGTGACAACACGTCCGCGACAAAATTCACACATAATCACCACCACCCCGGCTCCTGAAGCCAAATCAATCAAACCCATAGTCTCATCGTGATAACACAACACAACAATTCCAGACATCTCCTGATACCCTATCACAAATTTCAGGAATCAAAAGAAAAAAATCAGCCCACTAAAACCTCGAAAAGCAACAATAAAATAATAAATAATAACAGTTTCATCACAATAAAGACATAATAACATCTGAAGTAATAGATCACACAACAAAAATAACCCACCATGATCAAGCCATTCCCCACAGCCTCGTCGCGACACAATCACACAACTCATCCCATCATATAACCCAAGATCTGTCAAAGAAAAAAAATAAATCGTCACTGTCACATTATAGCAACAAACTATCCCATCACATAACCACATATACCCATTACAACCTACCACAACACAGAGGGAGGCCCACCAATGTCCCATCGTGAAGAAGCAAGCAACAAACCTGGACCTCTCAAATGTCCCATCACGCCAACAACCCTCCAATGTCCCATTGCGTGACGGCTCTGTTTGAAGCACGTTGGCAATAAATCAGGTAACTATCACCTTTACTCGATATTCCCTGTAAACATAAGTTAACTAATATTAAGTCAAACGTTTTCCAAACCTGACTCTCCTGATTCACGAATCACTATAGACCTCCCATAAGAGACAATCATCAGTATTCGTGAATAAGTTAGATGGAGTATCTGGCATATCGAGCATCGTCTTGACAACCAAACAAAGGTCGGGTCCCCAAACCCCGTACCAATGGATAGAAACATCTCGAAAGCCACATTGTCCGTCACTTTACCGAATTGATTTTAAGTTTAAAACCTAATCTTTCAAAACCTCTATCTATCAAACTTTCACTTCTCATCACCCCAATCCGTTCTTTCTCCTGAGAATTCGAACGCCAAGTATACTCAACTTTGAGAAATCACAAGTGTCCACTAGAAAGGGACTCCTAACGCATCGTTGGTATGAGCAATGACGCACCCAACCTGACATGACTTGCGAAAGCTTTTGCCATCATATTATATCATATTATCTGATCACTTGACCTTATTTCTAGATATTCATATGATGTCTCCCATACCTCGTTTGTGTCAATTTCCCTTCGTTTGATTGTGATATGTAGCAGGTCGCGATATGCGACGGGATGCGATATGCACCCGCGGTTTAGAATACACCTCTCGACAGCTACAATCTGGCTCGTAAATGCTTCCATTAGCTTGCGCTGATAGATAAGAAAGCCAAACACTTCATGTCAGGTGTTTAGTTCACACTTGTAATCTCTCAAAGAAACAAGGAATCACCCTGAAAAGGGGGGTGTCTACTTCTTTGACGCATTCTTGTTCCACAAGAACGCGTCGAAGATGGGCATCTGTAGACACCCTATTTTCGCCATCTTAGAGTATACAAACATGTTTGGTCAACCTTAGACCTTCCCCACGACTCTCGAAAAAGGATCGACCCTCTCCGGGAGCCTTAAAATCCTAAGCATGGGGGCTATATACTGAAACAATAGTATATGGTTGAGACATGGACTGAAACCTCAACTCACAGGCTCGGACCAGACCCAACCCGGGAAGATCTCAAATCACGCACCCGCACCTAAGCGTGTAATTCGATTGCACGCATGGATACATGCATGCAATTGGTCCCACTTGGACCAAGTTTCCCCTTCCTGCGGACTGCCCTAAGACCTGAATTACGCGCTTGTTCCAGGGCGCGCAATTCGATTACACACTTCACTTGTGGGGGCGCAATTGGTCCCACTTTGACCAAATTTCCACCTTTCGAAGACTGCCTGAAGACCCAATTACGCGCCTATAATAGGGCGGGCGCGCAATCAATTGCACGCTTCCCCACAGGTGCATAATTGGTCCAAGTTGGACCATGACTTAAAACCCTGTGACTTCCTAAATTTCTCGATCACGCGTTGGACTCCCTGCATGCAATTGGATTATGCACGCTTCGTGCGACACATAATTAGTTCCAAGCGAATTAGAATTGGGATTCTCGACTGAGCCAGTCAGCCGATCACCCTCAAGTCAATGACCAACTCAAAGATGGTTTAAGCGTCAGTGACCCTGAACGTAATTCAATTAAGCGCCCTAGCGACCATGTGCAATGCACTAATTGCGCACTTGCCCCCTGGCACGTAATTAACTCGTTACCTATAAAAAGACCCCCCTAGCTCACCAATTTCACAACATAATTTACATAGCAATCTCTCATCTCTTAAGCTTAGCACTTCTTAGAAATTTTGAGGTTCTCTCTAAGGCTCCCAAAGAAAGGGGTTGAGCTGCTTTTCTAGGCTCCTAGAAATGCAGACTCTTCTCTATGATCCCTAGGTAATCAGGCTAACGATCCTAGCTAGCTTGCCCTGTCTCTCCAAGGAGTATAGGAGGGGACTAAGCCCTTAGCCTTAGACCTTTAGGAAACCCCTGCCCAGATCCTTAGCCTAGATCCCATTAGGTCCTAAACCTCTTCCAATTTCCCAAGGGAGCTTACAGAGGGTACCTGGGAACGGGGCCGATCCTTCTTAGTATAGAGGGCCAAAACTCCCTTTTTTAGATAGATTAGGAAAACCAAACTAGATAGACCATAGGTAATCCATAGCTACTGAAGTCAGTCGGCCGGTGCTCAGTAAAAGAGTCAACCCACATCTCGCAAAGCGTGATTAGTGATGAGTTACAACGTCGATAAATATCTGTAGCTGGCGATCGCATCAACCCAAGTATTCTTCATTTAAAATTCTCTTTTGCTTTTTAGTATTTAATATTTAATAGGGCACGCAATCGATTGCACGCTTCCCCACAGGTGCACAATCGGTCCAAGTTGGACCATGACTTAAAGCCCTATGACTTCCTGAATTTCCCGATCACGTGTTGGACTTGCTGCATGGAATTGGATTATGCACGCTTCGTGCGGCACATAATTAGTTCCAAGATAATTAGAACTGGGATTCTCGACTTAGCCAGTCAGCCGATCACCCTCAAGTCAATGACCGACTCAAAGATGGATTAAGCATCAGCCTACACATAATTCAATTAAGCGCCCTAGCGACCGCGTGCAATGCACTAATTGTGCACTTGCCCCCTGGCATGTAATTAACTCGTTACCTATAAAAAGACCCCCCTAGCTCACCAATTTCACAACACAATTTACATAGCAATCTATCATCTCTTAAGCTTAGCTTTTCTTAGAAATTTTGAGGTTCTCTATAAGGCTCCCAAAGAAAGGGGTTGAGCTGCTTTTCTAGGTTCCTAGAAATGCAGATTCTTCTCTAAGATCCCTAGGTAGTAAGGCTAACGATCCTGGCTAGCTAGCCCTGTCTCTCCAAGGAGTATAGGAGGGGGGACTAAGCCCTTAGCCTTAGACCTTTAGGAACCCCTGCCCAGATCCTTCGCCTAGAGCCCATTAGGTCCTAAACCTCTTCCAATTTCCCAAGGAAGCTTACGGAGGGTACCTGGGAACGGGGCCGATCCTTCTTAGCATAGAGGACCAAAACTCCCTTTTTTAGATAGATTAGGAAAACTAAACTAGATAGACCATAGGTAATCCATAGCTACTGAAGTCAATCGGCCGGTGCTCAGTAAAGGAGTCAGCCCACATCCCGCAAAGCGTGATCAATGACGAGTTACAACGTCGATAAATATCTGTAACTAGCGATCGCATCAACCCAAGTATTCTTTATTTAAAATTCTCTTTTACTTTTTAGTATTTAATATTTTCTAGTTTATTATTCTATCGAGAATGTAATCATTCCAAGCGAAAAGCTTTCCCCTTGCATCCTTTGTGATTCAATTTTTTGATCACATTGCTGCTCTTAATATCGAATGCTTAAGCACACGTGGCCACCAATTCAAGTGTACTACAAGGGTTTGCAATAACTGTCTTTCCGACTATAGTTAAGCCTATGAGATGCACGTCGTCAAGAGTTATAGTCATCTCACCGACAATGAAGTGAAATGTATTCATCTCAGGGTGCCATCTCTCAACCAAGGCATGTACTAAGACAAAATTGAATTTTCTGAATGCAACCCTAGCAAGCAACCAAAACCCAGCCATCTTGATTTTACGTTAAACTTGCGAGACATTGAAAGGATGGACTATGCATCGAGTTTGGCTGAATGTTGTATACAACAAAGCGTACCTCGATCCTACATCAACCAACAACAAAATTAAATACTAAAGAAGTTGCCCAATTCGGTCCTACATCAACCAACAATAAAGCGTACCTAGATCCTACATCGATAAAATAATAGTTGTTGACTCCATTAAATTATATCAACTGTTGAATTGTGCTAATATTTTGCGCAAGGATCTTTAAATCATGGACTTAAAATCAAACAAGGTAGATATATGGCATAAGTCTCCTATTGCCAAATCTTTCCTTTAAATTATATGCCAAGGCCAACTTCTCATGTGCATGTAATGGATCCCCCTACCCTTAAATTACCTTAAAGTTTTTGTTCAGGAATTGGAGCCAACATGGTTATAGAATTCTCAGACACCCTTAAGAATTCAAATAGGATTATGACAGCCAACATGGTTATAGAAATTTGGAGATAAATAATCTTAGAGCTATGAATCAGGCATTGTGAGGGAAATGGTCACTGAATTATTAGCAAAAGAAAATAAATACTTTAACAAAAAAATTTCTTTTCTATTCATTTCTGTATTATTTTATAGTATGTATTAATACCAGTTACACAAAAAGATGCTGGCATGATTGTAATATTTTAAAGATTTACATGAATATACCCTACCCCAACTAAAAAAATTATCAATCAAGGTCAATAACCGAATATTCTTTTGTCACAACTTTCTCATCATCATTAGTAGAGTTGAAGTTCTTAGATCATTCTGCAAACAAAGACCGCCATCCCACGGCCTCCATACAGTCGTCGATGATGGAATGAGACTATCTTTAATCAAGGTGACTAGGAAGAAGTGACACCCGTTCATGTGAGCGATGCAAATCACCTTATCTGTTGTGTCTGCTGCTGTCCACAGTGAAAAAAGGTCATACAAAGTCGAGTGCTAAGAAAGACTAAAGGGGTACGATAGCACGATGTTATTAGGTATCTTATATCCAGCACTGCCATCCAATAGGCACTCCAAGCATGATCGGTGAAGCAGTTGAGGATCACATGTATTTGAATTATTCATTCTTGGCTGCTGAAAATCGGTAAATACTTCTCCGTGTGGGTGGTCAACTCAGCCAACAAATCTGCTTACACTACCTTCCATCTATCGTAGCCCATCCCTAACCAGTGTGCAACAACTCTAAACCTGCAGTGTCCATCTGTCGTTACTTCTGTGATATCTGTTACGATAGGACGCACAAACTCAGGGAGTTTTTTTAGATATAATTTTATTTCGAGACCTTCTTGAAGCTTCGAAACTTCAACGATTGCAGCCTTCTTCCCTTTCTCCTTTGCCTTCGCCTTCGTATTAGCTTCTTTTATTACGTGCTTAAACCCAGATTTTTCTCTTTTCGATGACGCATTATGTTTTTATTTATTCTCCTTCCCCTTAGGCTTGCCACGTTTACTCTGCGACAACTTTAGCTTGACCATATAAATCGTAGTGGGGGTTGCCATCTCATGTAACTATTTAAAAATTTGTCCCTGGACAGCAGGGTCGAACTTCTCATATCTATTGTATATCCAACAAAAATATTCTAAGACTTTAACACCTCTTGAGGATGCATCAGTTTTAAAGTGGTAGAGTTTCTTCCACCGAGGATGAATGAATTTGAGTGGAATTCTGTCACTGACCAATAGCCATGAAAAGAGCTCATATAAGCATGGAAGGCCATGTGTCTTGCGCAGTACATGCCTGCACTGAGATTCCATAATAGGATACGTCTCAACTACAACTCTGTTTGCTTCTATAATTTCGAGCGCGACTCTAGACACGTGACCCACTATGAGCTCATAGAAATGGGCGAAATAATGATGCCCCCTCTTAAGTTTACTTTCCTCAAATGAAGCTCATATGTGTATATGTTGCAGCTCAATGACGCTATCAATCTTCTCTCATGATTGTAAAAGGTCAACGATAGAAGATCTCAACTCGTGCTTGATTTGAGCATGCGTGCTCTCCGCTCGGTTTGAAGCTGTATTATCGAAATGCATATACTCATTCGTCAATGCTGATATAAAATTTTCCTTATAGGGGTTCTATCCAAGTCGCATATAGATAGTGGAGGATACTTTGATGATCCGCATACCGATGGACCATGGTATCTATCGCGGTTTCGTATTCCTCTACTGATAAACTCTACATGACACGATTCCATGCCTTTTGGAAGGCATCCCATTCTTCTGTAGTGTCAAACACCTTTCAGCAGTTCTTCAACACACCCATGTTTATGTGCCATACACATAAAATGTGTTTGGCTTAAAAAAAAACCACTTTGATTACATTCATAAGTGTTTTCTCTCAATCGGTGACGAATAGAGATAGAAGCTCGCCTCTCTTAAAAAGAAATTTGAATGGTTGCAATGCCCACACATAAGCGTTCCCTTTCTCGGATGATATGAACGCGAAACTAACGTAAAAGATTTTTTGTGTGAAGGTCATTCTAATGATGCTCAATACCAGAAGTTCGTATTTCTTCGTCTTGTACATGTAGTCCATAATAAACACCTGAGGGAAGATGTTCGCTAGCTCTATTAAATCTGGATAAGAGAAGAAGATATCGGTTAATTCATCTGTTTTAAGATGTTTACAATGAAAACAGACGTATTTTCATTGTTCAAACTTGAACATCAACTCTTGGAGGTGAGTCCTCCCATCTTTCTCAGTCAACCGCATCACATGCCTCTCATTGTAAATTGTTTGAATAGTCATATAAATCTTTGAATCCTTCTTTTGAATGCTATACAGTACATGACTAGGCTCACCCCGACAGTTGACATCTCTTTCAGAACCTCTCTCGTTTTCTTTTAATCGTTCGACATACGAATGACCTCTCCAAATTGCCCCGGGGGGTGGTTGTGAACTCCGTAAAGTACTTCCAAATTTTATGCAGGCTTCCCTTCTTGTTTAATCTTCGTTCCTCGTAATGAGAACGGACAACCTGACTTTTTCGTAAAAGTTTTTCTCGTTGCTAAGGTTTTGGATTGTCCCTTCATATGCAAACAAAAATTACCTCCTCGCTCTCAAAAACCAACTTCACTTTGGCAATGCGGCCTTGAAATCCCTTATCGGCCCTCTGTGTCGTAAGTACAGTTTTCACTTTATTTGTGATATCGCAAGCCCACTCTATCATTTTTTCGCGGGTACTAAAGATCTTATTTGTGGTCATAGGAAGAGTAAGGTCCATATTCTGTGATTGCGTATCTGCCTCCTGAACATAATAACATAACGATTATAACATTATCACTATTGAAATGAACGAACTCATGTACATAATTTTCAAGATAATGCTATTTTAAAAATATATATACCCTCTCGTAACTTACTTCGAAATACTTAAAGATTCAATGACAATCATTTTTTAATCAAATCCAATCCATGTTGAACTAAAGTCAATCCATCAAAAATATATATTACTCTTTTATAAATAAATTTAATATAGAAATGGAATGGAACCTACTAAACTATTTTTCATTAATGTATAAAAATCCTAAATTTACTTAGATTAAAAAATTATATAATAAAAATCAATACAAATAGAATAAATATAATATAATAAAAAATAATGCAAATAGAATTAAAAAAAACTCATTTACCAAACCCTAAGTTTACTTCGAATGAAAAATTATATAATGAAAACTAATACAAATAGAATTAAAAATAATGGAATTATAATGAATACAAATAGAATGAAAAATATCTCATTTACCAAATCCTAAGTTTACTTAGAATGAAAAATAATATTAATAGAATGAATAATAATATAATGAAAATGAATACAAATTAAATGAAAAATAATATAATGAAAAAATATTACAAATAGAATGAAAAAAAACTCATTTACTTGTACAGGAGATTGTGATTTTGTCCGAGAAAATTCCGTCAACTACAGATCATTATCATAGGATATCAGCTCTTCGGAGCTATCATTTGCGTCTTTTGAACTCATGCTCGGTGTTCCCAATAACACGAATTCGAAACCAAAACGAGAGGAAGAAGAAAGTAAGTGAGTGTACCGAAAGGAAGAAGAAGAAGGTCGTGAGTGTTCAACTGAGCGAAAAAGAACGAATGTGGGAGCGTGGGGAATGCTTGGTGTTCAAAGAAGTCGTAGAGCGGGAACGAGAGGAAGAAGAAGAGCTCGAGAGGTTTGTATGAATAAGTGGGTGTACCGAAAGGAAACGGTGGGCGTATTAGCCTCACAAATTTTGGGGAGGTTTTTTGGTTTATTTTATGCACAGGTCGGAGCGGGAGCGTGGTAAACTCAAAGAATCTCTAGGTGGAAATAAATGTACTCTATATATAATTACTTACAAACTACATTCAGTTCGATTTAGTCGGTTTCGGCTTGGGGAGGCTAGGAATCAAAACCAAACAAAACTTCTCGATTTTCCTTTTTATCAAACCAAACTCAATCCGGTACCCATCGGTTCGGTCTAAAAAATGTACAGCCCTACTCACTTGAATGATGAGTAAAGTGTCTTTTAAACTACTTGCACCGGTCACCGAATACTTGATATTTTCTCAACACATCAAATAAGTTTGTAGTGCCTATTATATTTTGGTGAGATGGTATAAGGTAACCAACCCGCTTTTAATCTACATCGGAGCGGCTCATTGATTCGGTGCATGTGGTATATATTTCATCGAGTGTGACACTTGAGGCGAAGGACTTGATGCAAATTTCTAGTGAGTAAAAGATCATATAGCAAACAAGTTTCTATCGTGTAATTCAAAGCGATCAAACATCTTTAAAATGAATGGCTATTATAAAACTTGTTTTTGCATTTACCCCCTACGACATGTCGTATTTACATTCCGCCCCTCATGTTTCACCTATTCACATTGCAATCCTGCTTTTGTGTTTCCTTTATTTATTACCCTTAAGTGACAAATCAACTGTTGACTATTAAAAACTAAACTTTGACTGCTTTGAATTGGACGATCATTTTTCACCATGATATTGTACCCAATGAATCTTGAGATCACGAGTCTACCATCAGGAGGTCAAATTTTGATTTCATTTGGAAAATAATACAAAAAGTAATCATGAACGTGGGTGTACATCAAACATGGTTCTTGGACCACTTTTCAATATGTGTGTCATGTGAATCAAAATTTGACTGTCTGATGCTCATGATCTCAAGATTCATTGGGTAAAAAATTATAGTAAAAATTGATCTCCATCATTTGATTCCAAGCACTCAAAGTTTAGTTTTATAATAATCAACAATTATTAATCCTTGTAGGGGGAAAAATGTAAAGGAAACAAAAAAATAGAGACTACATAATAAATAGGTGAAACACGGGAGCGGAGTGTAAATACGACATAACTTAAGGGAATACATGCAAAAATCCCTTCATTTTAAAATGAAGCGGCTACTATAGAGAATTTTGTTTAATGCAATCTTTAACCCACTATATCTTTATAGAGTTAGTTTACAACGGGTGTCCATTTATCATGGACGATAAAATAGCCCACACATTTGTGTGATTACGTGACGTGTGCGAATTTTCATAAATTAAAAGTATGTGCACATTACCCAGTCGCACAGACATGTGTACTAACTCATCTTTACATGGAGTTCTCGAGAATGCACTCTATAAAATAGAGTGCTTAGTGAACCTAATAATTGGAAATACTGCCGAGATTCACTAGGTAAGTGACGCCCGTTAATATATTTGGAACTACATTTATTGAGGTAGGAGACACATTCATGTTTAGTACCTTAAATAATTCTAACCATGAAATCCATCAATAAGGTCGGTGCATATCAAAGATCAAAATTCCGGGTTTTATTTTGATTTTGGAGGGGATCGAAACTGAAATTTCGGACATTTAGATCAAAATTTTGATCCTTGGTGCACATCTTATGGTCTACAAAATTGTACATCTAATAAAACAGTGCTCATTGTATATGAAATTATGATTTCACTAATCTAAGGGAACCAAATTCACTTAGGGCCTGTTTGGATAGGGGGAAAAGAAAAGAAATCATGGAAAATAAAAGGAAATGTGATACTTTCATATGTTTGACAACAAAGTTGTGCCACTGAAAATTATAGGAAAATTCAAAAAAAAAAAATTCTATTGGAAACCGACAAATTCCTCTAAAATAGTAGGATTTCATCGAAAAACTTTTGTCATTCTCGATTTCTCTCTTCTCTCTCTCTCTCTCTCTCTCTCTCTCTCTCTTTTTTGATGAATAAATTAAGACAAAATCAACTATTTAAAAAAATTACAAAAAATTAAAATAAAATAATAAAAATTTTAAATTTTTTTTAAGAAGTAAAAAAATAAAGATAAAATAAAAAAAATAAAAAAAATAATAAAATAATAATAAAGAATAAAATTTTAAAAATAAAATAAAAATAATTAAATATAAATAAAAAATAAATTAAAATATTAAAAATATTAAAAAATTAAAATTAAAAATTTTTTTAATTTAAAAAAATTAAAAAAATAAAATAAAAATACAAAAATAAAAAAATAAAAAAAATAAGATTTTAAAAAAAATAAGATTTAAAAAAAAATAAAAAAATAATAATAAATAATACAAATTTAAAAAATTAAAAAAAAATTTTAAATAAAATAAATAAAAAATAAAAATAAAAATACAAAATTTACAAGAATAAAATTTAAAATAATAATAATAATAAATTAAAATAAAATTTTAAATTATAAAATAAAAATTAAAAAATTAAAAATAATATTAAAAATTAAAAAAATTAAAGTAAAATAAAAATAAAAATAAAAAAATAAAAAATAAAATTTTTTTAATAAAATAAATAAATAAGTAAAAAATTAAAATTAAAATACAAAATTAAAAAATAAAATAAAATAAAATAAATAAAATATTTAATAAAATAAATAAATAATAAAAATATAAAAATAAAAATAAAATTTTTTATAAAATATAAAATAGTCAAATAAAAAAATAAAATTAATAAATAATAAAACTAATAAAAAATAGAATAAATTATAATAATAAATAAAATAATATAAATAAAAGAATTTTTTATTTGTATTATTTTATTATTTTTATTTTTATTTATTTTATCAAAAGAAAGAGAGAGAGAGAGAGAGAGAGAGAGAGAGAGTGATTTTATTTTTATTTTTTTTATATTTTTATATTTTTACTTTTTTTTTAATTTTTTTTATTTTAAAAATAAAGTAAAAATAATAATAATAATAATTAAATTAAATATGAAATTTTAAAAAAAATTTAAAAAGAAAAAAATTAAAAATAATAATAAATAAATAATAATTAAATCTCTCTCTCTCTCTCTTTCTTAGCTCTCTATTATCATTCTCCTTTTTAGATGTCTCTCTTTCCGAGTTTCTCTCTCATAAATTTTCTCTCTATATGTATTTCTTTTAATTTCTATCTCTTAATTTCTTTCTCTCCTCAAATTTCTCTCCTAAACTCACTTTTTATCTTTTCTAATTTTTCTTTCTTTCACGAAATTTCCTTCATAATAGAAAGTTAAATTTATTGGGTGTGTGAGATATATACTGTCGATAGTGGTCATTTTCTATTTTCTATGTGCCAATTACACAATCCAAACACCAGAAAACAATGAATTCCTATGAATTCCCAAAGAGCTGGAATTCATTGGATTTACAAAACCTTTTCCTATGTTTTCTAGAAAATTGCCAAACAGACCCTAGGGTATAGCTACTCTCACCTGTTTTGAGTAAGATCACACACTGAAAGGAGTAAGGATCACACACTTTTTCAGGAACAAAAACCATTGATTGATTTGAATGAGACGATGGAGATTGTTTTTTCTTCCAATCTTCCCCATGACAGATCTTAAGATCATGGTGCGCCTATAAGATGGTCAAATGTTGATTCCACATAGCACACGTCCCTAAAAGTGAAAGGTCAACTTAATTGACCATGAATTGGATCACTTTTAGGTATGTGTCTTATGAGGAATCAACATTTGACCGTCTAATAGGCCCGCTATGATCTTAAGGTTTATCGTGGGAAAATTTGAAACAAAAACAATCTCCATCATCTGATTCAAATCCATCAATAGTTTTTGTCTGTGAAAAACTGTGTGGTTACATGAGAGAAAAGCCATACCCATTCACTTATGTTCACTTATTTAATGAGTGGATTGGCCATCAAAGAGAACCACCTGCCTAGTTTGGAGAGTTTGGGGCGTACACTCTGGCTTAGGTATAAAACTTGCGCTCGAATGTAATCAGGCCAAATCCGGCTTGAATTGTAGCCCGACCTGGTTCGAGACTAATTAATAGGGCCCATTAAGCTCTATTATATTAAGTATTGCGGCCCAAGCCCACACGTATTATACTTGGGCCAATTGTGACGGGCCAATACTCGAGCTTGCAGCTTGGTGCCTGGGGCACGACATGTGGTGTCAAGGGCACGACATGTGGTGCCAGGAGGGCACGCGACATGGGGGCCAAGAGGGTCTTGCGACGTTGTCGCACTGCGAGGACGCGGCACGATCGCATGTGGGTAAGACGCAGGAGCGACACGGACGCGACACAGCCAAGATAGGTTAGCGATGCGATATGTTAAACCAATATGTTTGAGGTTCTCCTGCCATTCTGGCTGATTGACTGTTTTACTCTTCTATGTGGGAGAGGAGCTGGAGAGTTGCCTTCCACCCACACGGGGCCTTACGTTGCCAGAGGGGGCGCAAGTGTCTCATATGTCTGAAAGGGTGGGCCTAGGACGTCGACGCAGCGATGCCGTGTGGCACCCAAGGGAGGTTGATGTATGGCTCCGGACTTTGTGTCGCGGTGCATACGGCTGGGCAACCTCACAAGAAGAACACCAGCGCTACGTGGGACTCAGTTGAGCATGACAACACGTGGGCCAAGGATGAATGAGTGCTAGTAATTCGGAACGCACACGAAGGCAAGCTGCGTGGGACTCAGTTGAGCACGCGAGCACAAGGCACAAAGCTGTGGGCTTGGTTCGGTATGTGAACACGACATGGTGGCATGGGGAGCTGCATGCCAAAACTGTTGTGAAGCGAGGTACTAGTGCAACACACAGGGTGAAGCTTGAGCAGGCTAAGTTTAGCACAGTGGTGCAAATGAGCATGTCGTAAGAGACACGATACAGCTGGGTGGTAGGCCATAAAACAGAGGTAACCACGTTGGGGGAGTTCCCATCCTCTAGGCGGGTGGTATCAGAGCTGATGTGTAGATGGGTTCGCTTCGTTACATGCGGTAGCGAAGCACCGTGCGGGTTGAAAGCAAGTCGAAGGACGCCACACGACTGTTGGTATCAGAAGTAGGCTGACTTAGCGCAACGTGCGTTAGGTGCCGCACGGGACTGAGGTTGCAGAAGTGTGACCCCGTGGCACAACGCTGAACTGATTTGTAATCAAGAAAATTTTGAGCCTTCACAAAAATAATTAGGCCTATCAAAAGCCTTGCGAGCCTAAAATAGCCCGGCCCAAGCCAACTTGTTAATTGCATCTAGGTATGCTGCCTGAGTGCCAAGTCACTTGGTACTCTAAGTCGTTCTTAAGGGTGTGTCCTCTTACCAGTGCGCAAGGCCCGCTTTTATCTAACTTCTTAACTTTCTCAGTTAATAATTTCGTATGATTAGGGCTCTCAATGGGCCAGATTAGGGTCGGGTTGGGTTCAACCCGGCCCTAACCTATCCGAGTGGATTCCCAAACTTTTCAGTCCGATCCTAATCCGGGCTGCGATTTATTCAACCCAAGCCCGACCTCTACTGGGCTAGGCAGCTTGGGTGTTTTTTTGGGCTTTTTTTTTCAACTATTTTTTTCTAATAAAATTTGGTTTGACTATTTTTTTTAAATAAAATTTGGTTGGACTTGGACTATTTTCTTTTTCTAATAAAAAATTGAAAAAGGTTAAAATTTTAATTAAATTATTATATTAATATTATAGAGGCTCTGGTACATGCTTTTATTCAAATATTTCATTTTAGTTTGTTGCACAATGGTTGTAACGGACAACAACTGCTTGAAAGGACAACAACTGCACGATAATTATAACGAACAACGGTTGCATGAAAGAAGAATGGCTGCACATTGGTTATAACAGACAATAGTTGCACAATGGCTATCATGTACAACGGTTAATCTCAGGGCATTTAAATAAATTATATTTAATTAAAAATAAATAAAATTAATAACTTTAAAAGGATATATATATATGTGTTTGGGCCAGTTTCAAGCCTAGTTTTTAAGTAAAAAATAATCAGGACAATCAAAACTTAACTCAACTCGAACCCAAAATGATTCGGCCCTAAAAGTGTACTTGGGCATGGGTTAGGACAAAATTTTTAGGATAAATAATTAGGTCATCCCAAGCTCTTGACCCAACTCGACCTACTTTTACTTAAAATAGTGATATTGGGGGCAGAGGGATGGCTTACCGAACGTGCTCCTAAGCCGTGAGAGTTCCATATCAGATCACAAAGTCTCTTAAGCCCCAAGGAGTTATACCAAATGCTAGGGGTGCTATCGGGTCAGTTCAGGTCGGTTTTCATGCAAAATCGAAACCGAACCGATAACTATCGATTTCTATTTTATGAAACTGAAACCGAACCGATAAGGTTCAAAATCGAAACTGAACAAATAGTTATCGGTTCGGTTGGTTCGATCGGTTTTTGGTTTCTAAACCTCATTTAAATTTTTTTTTTTATTTGTAGCATTTAATCGAATTGAATCAATTTCTTCGGTTTCGGCTTAGAGTTTTCAAAATTTATACAAACCGAACTGATTTAAGACTTTTAGTGATTAACAAACTAAAGCAGCAACAGTTGGTTTTCTACAATAAGCCTTACACACCATCAAACTCAAACATAGACATACTATAATCAGGGCCGGCCTTGAGATTTTAAGGACCCAAGACGAGTTCCTAAAATGGGGCCCCTCTTTCATATTACTTTGAAAAAAAAAAATTCATAACAACTATTTTTTGACAATAAAATAATACTCGTATTCCTAAATTAGATATATCTGTATATTCCATTCGACTATGTATAATTTGAAAATGCAACTAACAATATAAGGAAAGTATATATTAAAAGAAAATGTAATACAAAAAGAGTAAAGTTAAATAGTAGAATGTACCCGATGGATTGAGTAACCCAAGCGATAACTTTTTGGCATCTTCGAACTTATTCATCTGCATTCGAAAAGAAAAAAAATAAGGTTTTATGTTCTAGAAAAATATAAAGATAAATGTAAACATACTATTTATATTATACAGTTACTTAAAAGAATTCATTTAAATGACTTATCAATTTTGATCTACTGGTTGAACTTAATTTCGTGTTCAACTAGATTTTCAGCCATTGGATGAAAGAGAATCATAACTTCTGATTAATATAATAACAATAATAATAATAATAATAATAATAAGGGATATCTATGAACTAGTTGAACCCTTTTCATAGGAAGATACAGAGTCAAAATTATCTTCTATAAACTAGTTGAACCTGACCATTGCCCTATGTGTGTTATGGTATCTTTGGGTCACTTTTTTTTGGCATGTGTGTCACTTGACTGTCCGATGATATGCCCATAAAACTATCTTCGTCATCCGGTTTAATGTTGTCAACGACTAATGAAGGTTATCTATTAAAGGGTACCTTTAAATACGCCCACAAAATCTTGAAATGCACCCACCCCAAAAATCACTGATTGCTTTAAATCATATAATGGAGATCGTGTTTCACTCCAATCGTCCACACAAGGGATCTTGAGGCCATGAATGTGCCATCATGCGATTAGTTTTTTATTTCATATGTCATAGATCCTAAAAACGTGGTCCTAAGCACACAACACACTTAAACATGACTTTAGGGCCACATTTTTTAGATATATGATTTGTGGAATAAAAAGCTATCCGTTTGATGATAAGTTCATGGCCTAAAGATTGCTTGTGTTGAAGATTGGAGCGAAACACAATCTCCATTGCCTGATTTAAAGCAATCAATAGTGTGGGCACATTTTAAAATTCGGAAGGTGTATTTAAAGGTACCCTTTATTAAATTGGTAGGGGTTGGTAGCAGGCATGCTTTAGGGCTTGTGTTACTACAACAAATGTGTTATAGCCACCTCACTCAAACAAAGGGAAAATCTGTTGATTTTTTTAAATTAGCCGATGAAGATTGTTTTACACCCCAACCTTCCACAAGACAGTCAGATGTCAAACATCTCAAAAAGCGAACGTGAACCACATTCTGCTAAACGCAGTTCACATTCACTTAATGTGTACAACGTGGAATCAAAATTTGACGGTTTGATAGTAAGTCCATGATCTCAAGATCTGTTGTGTGGACGATGAAAGTCGATCTCCATTGTATGATTTGAAGCAATCAACAATTTTTTCTTTTGTTAAAGTGAGGTGGCTGTGACATGAAGTTGTGTGGTAATAACATCAACTTTTTTAATTGTTTATGAATTAAATAAGTAACCAACTCTCCCTGAAATGCAAAATGTAAATATGTAGTTTGGGTTTCAATCGCCATTTGTATAAGGGGTCTTTCACTGTCACACCCCCTTAACTTAAAAAACCCCAATTACTAAATAAAATAAAAAATTAAAAAATATTTAATTAAATAAATTCAATCATAAAGATTTAAGAGAGAGAAAGAGAGACAATCAAATAAATTAATACTAAGAGAAAAAAAAAAAGCTCAAAATCATAAAAAACCTAATTTGGGATTGGCCAGTGAAAGAGCCGAAAAGGGTGTCAGGGTGGGGCCCGGGAGTGTCAGATGCAATGTTCCCTCTCTTGTTGGGGCCAGCCGATGGAGGGTGGGGCCGCGATGGTGGTGTGGAGCCGAGAGAGAGAGAGAGAGAGAGAGAGAGAGAGAGAGAGAGAGAGAGAGAGATGAGAATAATTGAATAGGGGGCGATTGAAAGAGGTGGATATTTATTTTTTTTTCGTTTAAAGGCTTAAAACTGAAGTGGGCCCACCGAATTCGATTAGACCCAATCGCCGAACCTTAATTTGTATTGTAAGGGGCTCATATCAATTGGGCATGGGGCCCCTCTAAAAATATTTTCAAATACAAAAATCAATTAAAAAAATTGCGATTCCATGTTTGGGGCCCCCTAAATTTCGGGGGCCCGAGACAGTTGCCTCTATGGCCTTAGTCCAGGATTGGTAGTAACTATAATCCATATATGCATCACAATTGATTATGTTTCGATTTTTTAACGTTAAAATCAAAATCGAACTGATAATTATTGATTTCTATTTCTTAAAATTAATATCGAACTAATATGTCTCAACCGAATCGAAATTTCGGTTAATTTGGTCGGTTCAGTCGGATTTTTGTGCACAGCCCTACCAAATGCACATGAAACCTAAGAGCAACTCTAATAACACACATCAAATTCTAGCTAGCTAAAAGGCTACTTTTGAAGCACCTAAATCATTATTTTCTCCCCAACCTGCCCGACAAAGCCACGTGATTTTGGCATCCGAGTTTTCACGCGTGTGACTGAGAGATGGTTTACCGAACGTGCTCTTCAGCAGTAAGAGCTCTCCATCGTATCCCGGAGGGTCTCTTAAGCCCCTAGGAGTTAAACCAAACGTGCATGGAGCCTAAGAGCAACTCCAATGATAAACGCCTAGTCCTAATCAGCTGAAAAACAGCTACTTTTTGAAGCACCTAAAACATTGTTTTCTCTCCATCCTGCACATCAAAGCCACGTGGTTCACATGCAACTTTACTTTTGGGCGTGCGAAGTTTGAAGCGATAAACTCTATTTACTTATTATTTTATTCCTTCACATAACTTAGTAACCAAAAGAGGTTCTCCAAATAGTGCCACCTCAATAAGAGAAACGACCATTTTTGAAGTGTGTTATTGAAGATGGTATAACAACTCTATATAAAAAGGATAGTGTTATGGACAATTTTAAGCTGCACAAACAGTGGGGCTCAAGCACAGCAGCAACTTAAGTTGTGCCACATCAGCTTAAGCTATTTGAAACATTTTCTATTAAAATATATCCATCATTTATAATTTTTCATATAAAATATAGGTAGCTTTAACTATATCCACCGAATCTTGCTAGAAATGCTAAAAGCCATTGGTGCCTTCAAATAAAGGATGGAGATCACGTGTCACTCCAATCTTCCACAAAAAGAATCTTGAAGTCATGAATAAGTCATTAATGGATCAATTTTCAAGATTACACATCACACAAATCCCACAAAAGCAGTCTTAAAATAAAATAACACACATTACGAATCAAACCTAACTTTAGGGAAACAATTATAGATATGTATCATGTGAAATCTAAAATTAACTGTAACCAATTAATGATTTTTAGCGTACGAGCCCAATAAGATTCGGTCGGTGCATTTAAAATTAGGGAAATTTATCTTATCGACCCTATCAGATACACCTTTTACGTCAGAGACCTTATAGTTTCACATTTATCCAAACCGACCCGCTTTTAGCCAAGCCAGCTCCAGCTAGTACAAAAAGTCTTAAAATACTCCTTACACTTTTTTTAAAACTTTCTACATAGTTTGAAGTTTTAAAAATTTACACTTTTTTATATTAATGCAATGTGAAGTAGCATCTAGTTCATCTGATTTGAAGGCCATAATATAAAGATCGATGGTCTCAAAAATTGACACAAAAAAAGGCGATATTACCTTTTAAAAAAAAAAATCGCCTGTTTATGCGATGTGAAGCATCATCTATGCTGTATGATTTGAAAGCCATAATATAAAGATCGATGGTACCAAAGATTGACACAAAAAAAAGTCAATATCGCCTCTTCTTCTTCTTTCGATGGTCTATGATTTGAATTAATTTTTTTAGGTTTTCCAATTACCTACTGTCTAGACAATCGATATAGATTGTATAGACAATCGGTCTAGACTGCCTAGACAATCGATATAGACTATTTAAAAAGTTATTTTTATCTTTTAAAAGAGGCGATGTTGCCTTTTTCGTGTCAATCTTTGGTACCATCGATCTTTATAATATGACATTTTAATTAGACATTATAGATGTAGTTTCACATCACGTAAACAAGCGATTTTTTATTTTTTTTAAAGAGGCAATATCGCATTTTTTTATGTCAATCTTTGGTACCATCGATCTTTATATTGTGGCCTTCAAATCAGACGGCAGCATCTATGCCGTCTGATTTGAAGGCCATAATATAAAGATCGATGGTGCCAAAGATTGACACGAAAAAAAGTCGATATCGCCTCTTCTTTCGACGGTCTATAACTTGAATTAATTTTTTTAGGTTTTTCAATTGGCGACTGTCTCGACAATTGATATAGACTGTCTATATAATCGGTACGGACTGCCTAGACAATCGATATAGACTGTTTAGACAATCGGTTTAGATTGCCTAAACAATTGATATAGACTATTTAAAAATGCGATTTTTTTTAAAAAAAGAGGTGATATCGCCTTTTTTCATGTCAATCTTTGGTACCATCAATCTTTATAATATGACATTCTAATCAGACATCGTAGATGTTGTTTCACATCGCATAAACAAGCGATTTTTTTTCTTCTAAAGAGTCAATATCACATTTTTTCGTGTCAATCTTTGGTACCATCGATCTTCATATTGTGGCCTTCAAATCAAATGACAACATCTATGCCGTCTGATTTGAAAGCCATAATATAAAGATCGATGGTGCCAAAGATTGATACGAAAAAAAGTCGATATCGCCTCTTCTTCTTTTTTCGACGGTCTATAATTTGAATTAATTTTTTTAGGTTTTTCAGTTGGCGACTGTCTAGACAATCGATATAGACTGTTTAAAAAGTTTTTTTTATTTTTTAAAAGAGGCGATATCGCATTTTTCGTGTCAATCTTTGGTACCATCGATCTTTATAATATGACCTTCTAATTAGACATCATAGATGTAGTTTCACATTGCGTAAACAAGCAATTTTTTTTTTTTTTTTTTTTAAGAGGCAATATCGCATTTTTTCATGTCAATCTTTGGTACCATCGATCTTTATATTGTGGCCTTCAAATCAAACGGCAGCATCTATGCCGTTTGATTTGAAGGCCATAATATAAAGATCGATGGTGCCAAAAATTGAAACGGAAAAAAGTCGATCTCGCCTCTTCTTCTTCTTTCGACGGTCTATAATTTGAATTAATTTTTTTAGGTTTTCCAATTGGCGACTGTCTAGACAATCGACATAGACAATCGGTATAGATTGCCTAGACAATCGATATCGACTGTTTAAAAAGGTGATTTTTTTTTTAAAAGAGGTGATATCGCCTTTTTTCGTGTTAATCTTTGGTACCATCAATCTTTATAATATGGCCTTCTAATCAGACATCATAGATGCTGTTTCACATTGCGTAAATAAGCGATTTTTTTTTTAAAGAGGTAATATCGCATTTTTTTGTGTGAATCTTTGGTACCATCGATCTTCATATTGTGACCTTCAAATCAGACGACAACATCTATGCCGTCTGATTTGAAGGCAAAAATATAAAGATTGATGGTGCTAAAGATTGACGCGAAAAAGAGTCGATATTACTTATTCTTCTTCTTTCGACGATCTATAATTTGAATAGGTTTTTCAATTGGCGACTATCTAGACAATCGATATAGACTGCCTAGAAAATCGATATAGACTGTTTAAAAATGCGATTTTTTTTTTAAGAGGCAATATTGCATTTTTTGGTGTCAATCTTTGGTACCATCGATCTTTATATTATAGCCTTCTGATCAGATATCATAAATTTAGATCATAACCTTCGAATCAAATGACCTAAATATGGTATTTTCACGTGACACAGGTCCACACGAGGTTAAGATCACTTTTTTAGAATGGATATCATGTGAAATTAAATACTAATGGTAGATGGTAAGAACAAAATCTCAAGATACATTATATGAAAGATTGAGATGAAAAATAATATGCATCGTCAGATTTAAAGCAGTCAATAGATTTCAACGTGGGTGAACTCAAACAATATGGGTGCATTTTTAAAATTTTAAACTTTATACAACCATAAAAAGTGTAAGAAAGGGTATTTAAGACTTTTTGTGGTAGTTGGACCTGGCTAAGTTGTAGCTGATCAGTTTGGGTAAAAGTAAAAATATAGAATCTCTTACCGAAAAGGTCCATCTGACAGGGTCGATCAGGTAAATTTCCGTTAAAACTATCCCTATATAATGTTATATAATATGTAATTAAAATCCGGACGGTCCAGATCGTTTTTCTAGAGAGCACCGATGGCTTCGTCCTCTTATTAAGACCCCATCGAAGCACACGCTCTTGTCGTGGGCATCGCCGCCAGTTCACCCGCACTGCCCATGTATCGTACGTGTCATGATCTCGGCACGTGTCACCTTATAACAGCACTTCCTCTTTAAAACCAGTAGCCTACCTTACGGTTACTGGTTACCACCCACAGAACTGACCATGGAGGAAAGTAACGGCGCCCGTCAATCGGCCGTTAATTCCGTCACGGCGCCGACGGTCTTTCGTAGGACAGAATATTCCCCCGTCCTCACGATCATCGCACTCGCCGTGTGGCTGGGCCCGATACACTTTAACGTGGCGTTAGTTCTAACGGCGTTCTTCCTCCTCCCCACTCATCTCGCTGTCACGTCCGTAAACTCCATCAAATGTTGCCGTTACTGGGAATATTCTCTTTATTCCTCAACTTATCACTTTTATTATTATTATTATTATTATTATTAACTCTTCAAAAAAAAAAATTGTATTGCAGGGTTTATGGGGTAATGCTATTTTTTATGGTGGTTCCTGTATATTATGAAAGCAAATTGGGGTATGCTTTATCAAGGTAAAGAAATTTGATTTAATTTCTTTAAAAATATTTAATTTCCAATTATTATTAAGATTATTAAAATTAAATTTAAAGATTCAAATATATATTTTTTAAATATAAATATTTTTTGGGTTTTGAAAATTTAGGTTTATTTGCAAGAATGCATGTGGGTATTTTCCTATAACGCTTCATGTGGAGGATATAGAGGCGTTTGATTCAAACCAAGCTTATGGTATGCTTTCTTATCATATTTATTTTACTTTTTTTTTTTTTTTTTTTCATTTTATAATTCAAGTTTATTTGAAATGGTGGCTCAAGTGTGTGTATGAATTGTGATACTAGCCAATATGGTAGTTAGGGCTGACAAAATTTGCTATCCAACGGGAAGCTGGTAAATACCCAATGAGGCACGCAACCCGACCCGACGGACCGGACGGGTGACCCGATGTGACCCGCCCTATTTTTCTTGATTTTATATATAAACTAGACCTATATGTGCCTGAGAAAGTTAGAATCCGGGTCACCACTTACTAATTGCACACCATTAAAAAGATCTTTTATTAACTGGGTGTGCGTAGCATTAGCTGACATGTCAACGGTAATTTCACTAATTGGTGTCTATATGAATTTTCCCTTTTTCATTAGTTGGTGTGCGCATAGAATTAGTTGATTTCTGATTAACAATTTCCTGAATTGGTGTGGGATGAGTAAATGATGGTGTGGCAGTAGCATTTTGGGGGGAAAAAAACATTCATGTTGAAAGTTGAAAGTTGAAATTCCTTGTATCTAGAGAAAGATATCCACTTATTGATAGCTTGTACATGTATCTACATAGCAATTACATCATCATCATTCATTCCATCAAATCACTTCTCACCATGGATCAAAAACCGGCTTTCCGGTATGTATCGGACAATACATCGATATGTATTGTCCGATACATCACCAATATATATGGAATCCAACGGTACGGAACATTCAAAGTATCGTACCAGTGACCTCCGACGCCGGTGTGTACCGTTCTTGTACGAGATTTTAATCCATGCTTCTCACTGTTTCCTTATAGATCGTCACTGGTCTTCCTCTTCTCCTATTTCCTTTTGCTTGTAACGTCTCAATTATTTGTATAGGGTTCTTTTCTAATCTCTGAGGGACATGTCCAAACCATCTGAAACGATATTTTGTAATTTTCTCTTATATTCAGTCTGAAATTTCCTCGTATTTACTAGTTATTACTTTTATTTTTTCTTGTTACTCTACTCATCCATGTTAACTTATACATCTTAGCCCCATGTTCACTATCTTGTTTCTTTTTTGTAGCCCAACATTTTGCACCAAACAGTATGGCAGGTCTTACCGTTGTCTTATAAAAACATCTCTGACATTTGTAGATTGCACACTATTTCACTAGATTGTCTCCATTTCATCCAACCTATATTAATCCTATTTGAGATGTCTTCCTCAAATCGGTCACCTGATTGTAAAGTAGAGCCTAAATATTGAAATCTATGGAAGTGTGGTACTAAATACTTTTTTGTCTTAATTAAATCCTCCTTTAGGCTATCATGTTCAATAATTTACAATCCATGTATTTTGTCTTTGTTGTACTAATTTTCAAGCCTCTTGACACAAAGGCCTTTATATATAATTTCAGCTTATCATGTACTTGTTTCCCTGTTTGGACAATTAGTACATCATCTTCCATAAATAACATTGTACCGTGGAATCTCTTCCTGTATGTCTATTGTTAGCACATCAATGATTAGACAAACAAATAAGAACTCAAGGCAAACCCATGATGCAACTAAATTCGATAAATAGATCAGATGACTGTCATCAGATGTCTATCTTCTGAGGCGTACATATTGAGGAAGCATATATAAGCTTGCAAGTGCGATGCACTTAGGATACACATAATGCATATTATTCCAACCGCTCATAGGATGTGCATAGATTGAAACTTGGGCTTGTTCTAATGTATCAGCTGGCAACGCCTGATGTGTTTGTCTAAATCAAATTCAATTATCGTTATCTACCTCTTGCTATGTGACCAGGGCTAAATTGATCGTCACAGTTAAAGAAAATGCAATTCTTTTGCAGTTCATCCATTTCTATCACCTTCAATACCTTAGGTGAAGGTCTTTTAATTACTAGGGTAGGTATGAACAATGTTAAAAGTGCTAGGTGCACCCGAGGTGACAAGGGTCCCAAGGGCCTTAGGTGTAAGGCATTTTTTAAGGCCCATTTTAATTCTAAATTTTTTTATATATCCTTTTTATTACATATTTATATATCTCAATATTAATATATAAATATGAAATAAGATATATCTATTAATAAATTAAGTTTTATATTCCTATTATAATTTGTGACCGTTAACTTTTTAAATATATTCATAAATTATTTTATTTTTAATTTTAAACTTAAATCATAAATATATAGAAAAATTAAAGAATAAGACTATGAATCTATTATAACAATCAAGTAATTAGCAAATATAAACAAAATACAATCTAATAAACTAGCACGTAGTTGTCTAAGTAACTAGCAAACAAGCCCTAATTCTTGAAGCTCGAGTGTAGTACTATAGCTTACAAACTTTAGAGAGGAAAGTTTTAAAAGTCTTTAACTTAAGAGATATAAGTTTAACTTATAACAACTAACAGCTTGTGTACAAGTTCTAATTTATATAATATTTTTTAACCTTTTATTATACTAACTCGAGGTGTACAAGTTCTAATTTATATAATATTTTTTAACCTTTTATTAAACTAACTCGAGGTGTGCCTAGGTGCACACCTAGCCGCGTCTTACTGCCCCTGCTTGCAAGGCACAGAGGGTGCGCCTTTGGCAATACCGGGTACGAACATTGGTCCTCTTGAAGTGGTCACCCAGGAGCAACATGGATTCACCATGATTGATTATTCTTGAGGGCCAAGCAAAATGCTTGGACAAGTGTAGTGGATTGGGAAAGTTTTAACTACCGTAATCATCATCATCATCATCATCATCATCACAACCTTATTCCATCTATTTGGGGTTGACTTTGCGAGTCCTAGTTCTTCACTCATTTCTGATCAACGCTAAGCTCTCTGTAACTTCACAATTCTTCATATGCCTTCTCATGGCTTTCCTCCAAGTCTTCATTGGTCTTCCTCTTCTCCTACTTCCTTATGGTTG
Source organism: Chloranthus sessilifolius (assembly GCA_021018995.1). NCBI lineage: Eukaryota > Viridiplantae > Streptophyta > Magnoliopsida > Chloranthales > Chloranthaceae > Chloranthus > Chloranthus sessilifolius. The sequence goes on along the minus strand of CM037587.1, from coordinate 16,236,978 downwards.
TTGCGTCCTCATACAGGGTCTGCTTCATGCCTCTGATGAACATATCCAAACCACCTCAAGCGACATTCTGTAAAAAAATTCCTTTCTTGGGAAAGTTTTAATCCATATCCAGAATTCATCTCGCAAATCAAATATAAACAAGTAATGTACAGTTTGTCAATCTCTGAAACTGGAATTGATAATCACATACCTTTTACTCATGGCAATCTGGATAAGGATCCATTTGGCTGATTTTCATTGACAAATTGGATTGGCAATAAAATTGCAGTTATGGAATGGTTCCTATCATAATTACCATCCATTGATAACCTGACACTTCTCCTAACAAGTGCATCAACACAATCTCGGCCATCTAATCATTTGCAAATTAATCTTATCCTTTGAATTGCTCTGTTGAGAAGACCCAATTTGTCAAATCCTCCCCATCGAACCAGGGTAATTTAACTCGTAATGGAACATGGAAAGTATTATTCGTGCGGTTGTTTTCTATGCTATCATCACTATCAATGATTATCGTCATCATAAAATTCGTAGTTTATGTTGTTTCGATGCAAAAATAATGCTATTGAACTTATGATTAAGTGTTTCCATGGATGCTTGGAAATTGTCAAGGGCATCTTTAGTAACGTTGTTCCAAAAGACTTCTTTATATTTCTTATTCTCAATCTTGTTGCTACATTTATGTCAGAACTCAACTTATTTAGGAAGCTATTTATTAATTGATAACTCATGCAAATTCACTAAGCAAGTCGATAATATCCTAACAATTATACTGAATGATTTCTATCGAGGGAGGGCTGTTGGTTGCGGCATTCATATCAAGGAAGCATGTATAAGCCTGCATGTGGGATACATATTAGTTTGTACTGTCCAATATGACTTGGTAGCAGTGCCTAGCGATCCAAATCCACGTTGGTTTGTATTGTCTGATACATTCTAGTATTGATGCCTGATGATCATGGTTGAAACTACCGGTTGATACATATTAGTTTGTACTGTCTAATATGACTTGGTAGCAGTGCCTAGCGATCCAAATCCACGTTGGTTTGTATTGTTTGATACATTCTAGTATTGATGCCTGATGATCATGGTTTAAAATACCGGTTTTCCTGTACGTATTGTCCAGCTTCAAACTGGTACATACTGGATGATACGTACCGTTTCCGGATGATACATTGGTATGTATCATCCGAAACATTACGAAAATATATGTAATGCACCTGTACGATACATTCATAGTATCGTACCGGTGACCTCTGAAACCGTTATGTATCGTCCAGTAAGTACTGGTTTCGGGTGGGATTTTGAACAATGCTGACGATACAAATCCATATTTGTTTGTGTTGCCTAATATGTGTCGACGTTGATGCCTAACATTGCAAATTCATATTTGTTAGTATCGTGTTGTATCAGTGTCTGAAAATACAAACATGTATTGGTTTGGATCATCGAAAACATCTCATATCGGTGCCCAATGATACAAACACATATTGTTTTGTATTGTCTGATACATCGTATTGTGCTCACCGATACAAGCTTAGATGGGTGTTGACTCATAAATTTTGGAATCAGTAACTCTTTCTTCTTCCACTTAACCTCAAAAATCAGATAGAATAAATTAATGGAAGGAATTAGGAAATGAGACTTTATTTATAATTTTTCCTTTTAACAAAACCTACTCTAAATAAGACTTAAGAAATCTACTCTAAATAGGATTTAAAGTCCTAAGTTATGTTAGTCACCTAGGTAGCTAGAAAATATACTTAGCCACCTATGTGGCTAGAAAAATATATGTAGTCACCTAGGTGACTAGAAAACATACTTAGTCACTTAGGTGGCTAGAAAAATATACGTAGTCACCTAGCTGGCTAGAAAACATACTTAGTCCCATAGGTGGCTAGAAAACATACTTTAGCCACCTAGGTGGCTAGAAAACATACGTAGCCACCTAGGTGACTAGAAAACATGCTTAGTCACTTAGGTGGCTAGAATAATATATGTAGCCACCTAGGTGGCTAGAAAACATATGTAGCCACCTAGGTGGCTATAAAATATACGTAGCCACCTAGGTGGCTAGAAAACTTACTTAGTCACCTAGGTGGCTAGAAAACATACTTAGCCACTTACGTAGTTAGAAAACATACTTAATCACCTAGGTGGCTAGAAAAATATACATAGTCACCTAGGTGACTAGAAAAACAACTTAGTCACCTAGGTGGCTAGAAAAACAACTTAGTCACCTAGGTGGCTAGAAAAAATACATAGCCAATTAGGTGGCTAGAAAACATACTTAGTCACTTATGTGGTTAGAAAAATATACGTAGTCACCTTGGTGGTTAGAAAACATACTTAGCCACCTAGGTGGCTAGAAAAATATACGTAGTCACCTAGGTGGCTAGAAAACATACTTAGTTCCTCGCGCACTATATGTAGTAAATTCCGTCACTAAATCCGCAACAGTAACATCTTTGCGTGCATCCAAAGAAAGAGGAGCCGGGGGAATAATCTGATCATAACTCAATTGTCGTGCATATCGGGCCGGATAATATGGCTCGAGCAATTTATGGTTGCCAAAACGTAATGGCAATAAATTTTGTCTTAAACTCAAAAAATAGTGAAGGATTTCGATGGGAAACACAAAGGTATCTCTGCCTGGATTAGCTTGATCTTCCCATGAAAGTTGGTCATTGTCTGGAAAGAAATGCCAAATGGTCGAAACTTGAACGATCGAGGATTCTGCATTAAATCTCAAGCCCCTTTCAAACTATGAGGACTGGCTGCCCGCTCCAAAATACTCAGTAAGAAGGGGTTTCCCGGCTTAAGTTCAAAATCCCTCAAATTATAAGTGGAAGGAAAATGGGCTCCCACCCATCCAAAGAAATAATGAATAGGGAAATGAGCTCCCGAATTCCCTGGATCGCTACACCTCTTTAACTGATCAAAGCCATAAAATATGCTAGCAAGGACAGCTGGACCGACGGCATAAGTAGCTCCATTTGCCATCTCTCCTGCTATTATGAATGTTTCAGCACATACACTTTTCTCTTGATTCGGAAGTGCGAACCTGCTTAAAAAAAACTGCTAAAAAAGCCGAGAAATAGGTCCTGCGACTCATTCTTAGGGAAGTCTTCTTTTCAATTCGGCCTACTTGAAGAACATCCCTTTTTGAAGCAAAAGGGTAGATAATGTTGCCGCTCTAATCATAAAAATCTAGGAAGTAAGACATCCATTGTCCATGGTTTACATTTCTCTTTTTCACATCAGGATCATCCTCTACAATTTCCTTTACAATTTGATCGAAAATTGCAAATAAGTTAAGTGTTTCAGGCTTATAGAAAGGCGTCTCTCCGTCTTCCTGTACTCCGTATAGAAGATTATTCTCAGGAATGCACTTATCATACATAAAGCCTGTAAGCGGTAGACCACTAATATGAAATAATTCCTCTAGTGTTATACCAGCTTCCCCCCAAGGAAAGATCCAAGAGTTAGTAAGTGGACAGAAGACTTCAATTAGAGTGCTTAATGCACACGTCATATAACCATCACAACAAATTACATCTTTTCAATTCGTTGCGAAACTCTGATAACATTTGTACGACCTAGAGGTGAAAACTTAAGTTGGTCGATGCTGCTCCTCTCAAACGAAACTTGTCACCCCATCTGACGCCTGACTCTTTATTTATGAACCTCTGAGAAAAGGTAGGAAAGGATTATGGGCTATGGAATTCTTCACCCAGTGGACAAACATGACCTGGTTTAAAAAACATTAGATCAATACCATCCTCTTGCCGGGGTTTGGAAAGATAAGACCCCAAACTCCCAAACTTCAACGATCTGCTTAGACTTGTCCACCACTCGTCGGTTGGTGATGCATGGTGTCCTCTGTGAGCTACGTTAGGGCTAAAACAAAGAAGATGTCTTCGCAAGGGTACCTCGGAAAAATCATTCCTGATATCACTCGATCTTCTTATTCGATCAGCTTTACAATCAGAAGATTTCTCTTTTGGCATGATTAATAAGAGGAAATCTGTGAAAGTGCATAAGTAAATAAATAAAAAAGGAGTTAGATTACGTTTCAAACTACATTTGAATTATATTCTTTTATTGACGTTGAGATCGATGGTCAATATAAAATCAACCTCATAATTTTTGTTGATTTTTAGAAAATATTTTTAGGAATGTTTCGATCTCTGTAAACATCCCAAAATCAGTCAGATCTGTCCGGGTAGCCAAAGTAGATCTTTCAGATTTAATTTCGACCACCCGATCTACATCGAGATCGATGGTGAATATAAAATCAACCTCATAATTTTTGTTGATTTTTAGAAAATATTTTTAGGGACGTTTCGATATCTGTAAATGTCCCAAAATTAGTCAGATCTGCCAGGGTAGCCAAAGTAGATCTTTCGGATTTAATTTTGACCACCCGATCTACATTGAGATCGATGTTTAATATAAAATCAACCTCATAATTTTTGTTGATTTTTAGAAAATATTTTTAGGGACGTTTTGATCTCTGTAAACGTCTCAAAATCAGTCAGATCTGCCTGGGTAGCCAAAGTAGATATTTTGGATTTAATTTCGACCGCCCGATCTACATTGAGATCGATGGTTAATATAAAATCAACCTCATAATTTTTGTTGATTTTTAGAAAATATTTTTAAGGACGTTTTGATCTCTGTAAACATCCCAAAATCAATCAGATCTGCCTGGGTAGCCAAAGTAGATCTTTTGGATTTAATTTCGACCACCTAATCTACATTGAGATCGATGGTCAATATAAAATCAACCTCATAATTTTTGTTGATTTTTAGAAAATATTTTTAGGGATGTTTCGATCTCTGTAAACGTCCCAAAATTAGTTAGATCTGTCCGGATAGCCAAAATAGATCTTTCAAATTTAATTTTGACCACCCGACCTATATTAAGATCAATGGTCAATAGAAAATTAATTTCATAATTATTGTTATCGATTTTAAGGTTCATAAATTTTAATCGGATTATTTAAGAGATTTAGGAAATTCATCTTAGTAGTTTGAGAGCGTTTTCGTAAGAATCGCAAATCCAATTTAGGAGATTCATCTTGATAATCGGAGAGCGTCCTCGTAAGAATCGCAAATCCTGTAACCATAAGTCAGTATACAGTATTCCCGTAGGAATTACAGTCTGATTAATCTCGAAATTCAAAATTCGTCCCCTGAAATCTCTCAGATTGAAATAAGATCATCCGATGGACCCAAAAAAAAATTCAAAAATTTTAATGATCAAATCTCCGTAGTGAATAGGATCATTAGTCATATTTCGATGAATCAAATCTCTGTAGAGAAAATGATCATTAGTCAGTAGTAAAATTCTCATAAGAATAAAAAATTTATATCGATTTTTACCAATTTTTTTTATAATAATTATTTTTTTTATTAAAAATAAAATAAAAAAAAATCGAGGAGCATGGATCAAAATATCGTCCGATACCGATATGTATCGGATGATACGTATCGGTATTGGACTAGGACGATACGGTATATTGAATGTACCGTATTGTCCAATTGTATGGGAAGGCCCGGACGATTCATTCAATGTATCGTTTGGTAAGTTACTATTCCGATATGTATCGTCCGATACTTATCTGTTTGGAGCTCGGACGATACGTATCGGAACAGCGAAATTTTGACCCTTGTCGAGGAGGCACCTGTTGACTCAGAAATTTTGAAATCAGTAACTCTTTCTTCTTCCACTTAACCTCAAAAATCAGATAGAATAAATTAATGGAACGAATTAGGAAAGGAGACTTTATTTATAATTTTTTCCTTTTAACAAAACCAACTCTAAATAGGACTTAACAAATCTACTCTAAATAGGATTTAAAGTCTTAAGTTATGTTAGCTACTTAGGTGGATAGAAAATATACTTAACTACCTACGTGGCTAGAAAACATACTTAGCCACCTAGGTGGCTAGAAAAGCATATTTAGTCACCTAGGTGGCTGAAAAAACATATTTAGCCACCTAGGTGACTAGAAAGCATATTTAGCTACCTAGGTAATTAGAAAACATATTTAGCTACCTAGGTGACTAGAAATCATACTTAGCCACCTAGGTGGCTAGAAAAATATACGTAGCCACCTAGGTTGCTAGAAAACATAGTCACCTTGGTGGCTAGAAAAATATATGTAGCCACCTAGGTGGCTAGAAAACATACTTAATTACCTAGGTGGCTAGAGAAAAATACTTAGCCACCTAGGTGGCTAGAAAAATATACGTAGCCACCTAGGTGGCTAGAAAATATACTTAGTTACCTACGTGACTAGAAAACATACTTAGCCAATTAGGTGGCTAGAAAAATATACGTAGCCACCTAGGTGGCTAGAAAATATACTTAGCCACCCATGTGACTAGAAAACATACTTAGTCACCTAGATAGATAGAAAAATATATGTAGCCACCTAAGTGGCTAGAAAACATATTTAGCCACCTAGGTGGCTAGAAAAACATACTTAGCCACCTAGGTGGCTAGAAAAATGTACGTAGCCACTTAAGTGGCTAGAAAACATACTTAGCCACCTAGGTGTCTAGAAAATATAGTTAGGTGGCTAGAAAAAATACTTAGCCACCTAAGTGGCTAGAAAATATACTTAGTCACCTAGGTGGCTAGAAGACATACTTAGCCACCCGGGTGGCTAGAAAAATATACGTAGTCACCTAGGTGGCTATAAAACATACTTAGCCACCTAGGTCGCTAGAAAAATATACTTAGCCATTTAGGTGGCTAGAAAAAAATATATAGCCACCTAGGTGACTAGAAAACATACTTAGTCACCTAGGTGGCTAAGTATGTGTTCTAGCCACCTAGGTGAGTAACATAACTTAGGACTTTAAATCCTATTTAGAGGAGATTTGTTAAGTCCTATTTATAGTAGGTTTTGTTAAAAAGAAAAAATTATAAATAAAGTCTCATTTCCTAATTCCTTCCATTAATTTATTCTATCTGATTTTTGAGGTTAAGTGGAAGAAGAAAGAGCTACTGATTCCAAAATTTCAGAGTCAACAATGGGTTTCTTAGTGGTGATACTTACATCGTTTGATAGTCATAATATTAGTGTTTGGCAATACAACCTCGTATTGGTTTGTATTGACCGATGCAAACGAATGTGAGGATTTTATTAAATTGCACCATCTTTGATACTAAAATTTTAAACCTTGCTACATATTTGACTCGTGGACAACTTCAATTGTTTAATTCGGTGTTTCTCTAGTTAAGTCTCTTTTGGTATATATAGATATATGGGAAATGGGTTGGTACCCACGAGGATAGTGCCCAAGTGCAACCCACGTGGGCTGGATCACACACCATGTGGCAGTATCCAGCCATGGGGCATGTGATTTAAAAAAAATATATTGATTTTTAAGACTCTTCCTTTAAATCAGGGTAACGCCCACGTATCCAAGTGCATTGAATTTTCTCCTAACCTTGACCACATTTTTTTATGGTGGATAAGCATTGGATTTTGCCCAAAATTTCCCGATCGATCTTTTCCAATTTTCCGTGGCACCCGATCTTCGGGTTGGGTTGTCACGTGGCGCACCAGCTGGGTCGTGAGTAGTGCCAAAACGCTACCCCCGTGGGTAGCGCCCTGACCCTCTCTTTCTTTCTGTGTATGTGTGTGTGTGTGTGTGTCTCTCTCTCTCTCTCTCTCTATATATATATATATATATATATATATTTATTTGATGGACCAGTAACAGTTGACTTCCATTCATTTTTCTCTGGGTGAGCACACTCTAGCGTTGCTTGGGAGTTGGGACTACTCAAGTCCCCATATTTTTAGGTGTACATTTTTTATCCTACTCCCAAAGACTGAATAGGATAAGTTGTCCCACAGAGTTTCTTGTGTTTGTTTGATTATATGGAAACTCTAATGTTATCCCACAGAGTTTCATGTTAGGAACCACCCCAAGCTTAGTGGCATAAAAGACTTTGTAGGAATGTCACTTTGCTTGAGTATATTTTATTTTACTCTCAACCTACTTCCTCTCTGTGCTATTGTCTTGTTTTGAGCATGAGGAGTTTCAATCCCTTCTAAATTCATTTTAATTGGGTTTTTCGGTCATGAATTTTTACCATGGACCATTGTTTCATGGGCTCTTAACCTTTAGATCTGGCTGTATCAGTCCCAACTAAAAATATGTGCGCAAAAACTATTACCATGTAGCATACTATATATATATATATCATCACAACCTTCATTACAGCCTTAACCCATCTATTTTTGGTAGGCTTTGAGTCCTATTTATTCACTCGTTTCTTATCATCGCAAAGCTCTCTGTAACTTCAGTCTTTCATGTTCATTTTCACTGCATCCCTCCAGGTCTTCACTAGTTTTCCTCCTCTCCTACTTCATTGTGCTTGTTGCCTCTCAACTCTTCGTGCATGATCTGCTTCTAGCCTCTGATGGACATGTCCAAACCATCTCAAGCCACATTTCATAATTTTTTCCATTGTAGGTGCTACTCTTAAATTTTCTTTTATGTACTCGTTATGGACTTTATCCTATCTTGTTACTCCACCAATCCATCTCAACATACACATTTCGGTCACTTGTACTCTTATCTTCTTCTTTCTTTTTCGTAACCCAACATTTCGCACCATATAATATGGTAGGTCTAATCGTCGTCTTATAAAAATGCCCCCTCAATCAAAGTGGAGCTCTTGGGTCGCACAAAACTCAGCTTGCTTACCTCCATCTCATCTAGCCTATATTAATCCTATTATAAGTTTCAAAAATGCATGTGACAATGGTTGAAATAGTGGGGGTACACATGGAGAGGCTTTTGTAACATTAGGTAATGATTAGAGTGATGAAGATCGATGGTTGCAGTCTAATATCTTCTAAACGACATGGATAGCTAGTGAGAAGCTTTGTGTAGGGTGTAGCCATCTTAGATAGAACACGGACAACATGTTCTCGAAGGAGATGGTGGACAAGCTATGCTTACCAACTGAAAGGCTAAAAGATTCCTACTTACATTTATGAAGGATGGCATTCAAGTAATCCTTCTTCCTGAACAAGATCGAGTATCACGTTTAAAAGATGATTTTAAATCTTATAACCTCCTCGCGGAATCAAATAATCGGATGCATGGGTAACTCAGGGAAGATAGGATTCTCGAAATGATAAACTCAACGGAAAATTTCTCCCAAACGGGAGGCATTGATAAATCCCAAGGAACTATGAAAAGGGAATGACAGATTGTGGAGAAAGAAAAGAATAAGAGAAATAAACAACGGATCAAGCAAATGGAGCTTCTAAGGGCCTATCAGCCCCAATAAAAAGGCCCATGTACACTTAAATGAGAGCCTCACATGAGCTCACTTAAGTGCCTCAAGTTAGACTGCTTAAGGGTGTCACATCACGTGAGTCCTTCAGTGGCTCACTTGAAACTTTAAGGAGATGCTATTCCCTTCTTTTCAAAGATGTACTTTGACTTTAACGTGGGGTAGGTTTATTTTTATTAATTGTTCACCTAAGAGGTCAAAATATACGTGGACATTAGATTCTGTTAATAAACGAGGGCGGTGAGATCCTAAAAAACCAAGATTTGTATGGATATTATTATGAGAGAGAAGAAAATTCTCTTGGAGAAATTTGCTAGTTCTTTTAGAAACCCTCATTATTTCGTTGATTGCTTTCTTTTCTTTTGCGTGGAATTGAAGAAGAAACCATGTGCTTTACTTTTTCATATTAAATCTTCCTTCTTTGAATCTCTTCCTCTTCTTATTACATCAGGTGGGGTGTTAAATTGTATATTTAATTATATATATATAGTCAGAAAAATCACACATTTGGGCATAAGAATACTCAAGTCTTCTTGATGTGCTCTATTCTTTGTACATATTGATAGATGCTCTATCATCTTTCTGTATTTACTTTTTTGGTGTACACCTTAAGGCATTATATTAACTTTACCCCTTTTTATTTGTTTCTTATTAATGTTTTCCTTTACTGTGGTCAAATTTAAGCTTTATCATATTTAATTGATTCGCAGCTACTCTTTAATGATTCAAATCTATATTTCCTGCAGTTTTTGGTTTTGAGCCACACTCTGTTCTACCAATCAGTGTTGTCTCCCTTGCCAACTTTACAGGCTTCATGCGACTTCCAAAAATCAAGGTTCTTGCAAGCAGTGCTGTAAGCTTTTCTACCTCGAACCAAGCAAATATCAAAAGCATTTCACATATTTTTCCTTACTATAGAAACAAATTGATCAGGTATTCCACACACCATTCCTAAGGCAAGTATGGACATGGCTAGGACTTGTACCCGCAACAAGGAAGAATTTTGTTTCGTACTTGGCAGCTGGTTATAGTTGCATCATTGTTCCTGGTGGCGTCCAGGAGATTATGCATATGGAGAATGGTTCTGAGGTTTGTTTTCATAACATGGTTGTTTTTTTTTTTTTTTTTTTTGTGAAGTTTAATGTTCATCTTTTTATATTATGGTTTTATTCTTACTGTTTTAGGATATTGCTCTGTTTCATAGGAGTGTTCTCGATTTCGTGTTAATTTAAAAAGGGCGGTGGGATCAATGTATAGTTGAGGCAACATAGATTTCATTTATTTCGCGACTTTGAGACTATCCTAATAGGCCCTAGACACTGTTACCTAGACACGTGGAATGGGTGCCAAGGGTCAAGGTGTCAAAGATATTTGGCATGCCAATTTCTGAAAATTCCAATACGGCAGCACGGCCTTAAGGAAAATAAGATTTTAAAAAAGTAGAAAAACATATATAGAAAAAAATAAAAATTGAAGGGAAATCTTTGAGAACCAATTGAGATATGTAATGACAAGATACATAATGTATGTCATGAACTTAACTAAAAGGATACTATACAAATCATTTTCAAGGACCCAAGTTTTTTTTTTATATGTTACAAAATTTGACATAATTTTTTTATTTCATTTTGTAAAGCGACAGTTAATTTTATCGTGTCAAAACGAGGAACATTTTGATGTATTATGTGCTATTTTCATACTACCTACATACCATTCAAGAAGCATAGAATCTCATGACTTTGTAGTCATGGTCATGCTCGCCAATGAGATAATACCCACAATATCCATGGAGGTTACTAAAATGTGATCTTCATTTTATTTCAGAATCTAAAACTTGGGTTAAGTGTAAAGAATTTGCTGATTTGAGGGAGACTTGGTCCAAACCTAGTTCACCTTTCGGGAATTACTTGTTTTGCTTAAGATCTGGAAAACTGTTTTGACTACTTGAATCCAGTGTTGTCAAAATTGTACAATCCATGATTGGATCTTACGATTTCATGTAGGCCTTCAAACCAGGACTCGGCGATGATGGGATCAAGGGTGCCTTCAAACATTAGTGGATGAAATCTTTTGAATCTTTCAACTGCGGAAGGATCTTCTTCAGTGCTCTTCCTTCCCTCACTAGAGTGGCTATCCCCAGTGCCACGTCCCCAAGATTCCATGTAGGCATTAGTCTATTGTTTCATGTAGCTCTCCATAGTTTTGAAGAACTCTGTGACGCTACCCACATTGGAGGTCAAGGATTCTCCGTTCTCCGACATATCGTTGACCTGAACAGCCAAGGGATTATAGTCAGTTGGACACATCACTCCTAGGGTCCTATCCTAGTTGGATACCCTAAAGACTCAGTTACAAACTTACTAAACCCACGTCCTGCCTCATCATAACAGTTGTCAAACCTAAGGCCCTGATACCACAACTATAACTCCCTGAAAGCCACACACGAATTCAGGGTGTTACAACATATGAATCTGGCAACAAAGGGTTATTAAAACATGACATTGCGGAAATAAACTAACAATGCAGTAAATTTTTTTAAAAAAAATGGACAAATATAAAACTAGATCTTTCGTTAATTTCACTTTTCCGTACATCATACACCCCACAAATATCTGGTTCCAACATCTAATACAAAACTTTCATACAATACTATGGATACAACTGGAGTCTACTGCAAACCAACAGGTAACTAACAGGCATGACCAACTGACAACTAACAGCAAAAGTAAATTACTAGAACCATATACCTCACAAACTGTTCGCTTGAGCCCGTGTAACCTCTAGTCTCCTTCCTCGTGTCCCTTGTAGATAAAGGGTTTCTCTGTGAAAAATAAACGTATGGGTGACATACATCAACCCAGCAAATCCAACCTTTCCCCAAGGTGTTTTGTCTACATGATGTGGAAGAAGGTAAGATATGCTGTCAGGTTAAAAAGATCTTGAACTAATGACATAATATGTAAAATAAAGGAACAATGCTGTCATGAAGTGCTAGGAAATCATTATGCTTTCATTTGGTGACACTGGGTTTCATCTTTTGGGTGTTCGGTGCCATTTCAATTTATTCATTTCATAGAGTGATCAAAATTTGTTTTACCTGTTTGTACATTGTACCCTTCTTCAATGTTATTTTCCTCATTCATTTATTCGTTCGACAAACAAGAGCACTTAAAACTTAACTTAATTAGCTGAACGACAAATAGCGGTTGGCTAAGAGATAGATAAAGCCATAAATCATGACTGTTGAACACGGATTCTAGATGCCTTACGTATATGATTGGTAATTTCCCTTCATCACTCATCATTTGGTTGACTGGCCCTGTTCATGCATGATCATCTCCATGTCAACATATCGTAACATATTCCGGCTTCTGCCGCTAATTGTACAGCTTGCACTGTTCATAAGGTATTCCATCAAAATCGTGAAATATTATACCACATAGTTAAGTATTCTCTTATCTTAGGTTGCCTAATCGGCAACCATCGTTTTGGGATTAGGGCATATGACCCATCAGTCCCCTATCCCTTGCATCATATCTTTCTTTTTCATGTATCATCATATACCACCATCTTAGGGTTAACCCGTTATAAACTTAAATTCAGAAACTACCCTTCTCTGGTTATCATTTTCTTTTAAAACTTCATTTTGTAGCAATAATTTTTATAAGCCTTAAAAGATACTTTCATCATGCATAAAGTTTTTCATGAATATCCTACACAAGTGTATGAGATGCAATAACGAGATCAAACCACCTTTCGTAATTAAATTTCTAGGTCAAACATTAAATCATAGTTTCTTAGATGACTTTCTATAAAGAAGAGGTCTCATCAGGTTTAACTGCCAACAAGGGCAGCCCAATAACAGACCCAATTCCAGCTTAAGAGGGCTGGTGTAACTGTCTTAATCCAAAGTTGACAGCTTCACTTTAAAATCTCTGCCCTAGTAGGGCTGGTGTAGTTGCGCTGCGTTTAGGGCAGCCAGTTACACCTCTGAATATAACTTAAGGGCTGGAATTAGGCATGTCAAGGGGTGAAACTGATGGCTGATCTGACAACCCATAACATGCGTAAAACTCAAGTACAAAGGCTAAAACTATAATCAGGTTTTGAACGGGAATTTAGGGTAGGGCTTTAATCCAATTACATAGGCTGAAATAAAAATAGATTGGGAGGAAGAAAATTGGGGAGCAATCATAGAGTTTAAACCTGATTTCCAAGGACTTAACAATAGGGTTTGAAGATAATCAGTTAGGGCAACATCGTATAGAAATAATATGAAGGGACAGGAAGAACTTGCCTTAGGAAGCTGAAATCGGAGTTGAGCTGGAGCCGAGGGAGGGCAGGTAAGGCTTTTCTTCTCTTCCTTCTTCCTAGGTTTCTCCTCTCTCACTGATTTTCTCTCTCTTTCTCCTATTTTCTACCTCTGTTCTCTCTCTTTTTTCCCTTCTCTTTTCCTGCCTCTAGCTCCCACGATCCCCGTATGTACACCCCAAAGGAAGTGGCACCTCCTTTGGGAGTTGGCTGCTCTAGCCGACCTTGGAGTCGGCTAGGTCAGCCGACTTCCAAAGGAAGTTAACTGGTTTACCTCCTTTGGAGATCACAAGTTCATCCCCCTTCACCCCTTGTCTTCTTTTGCCCCTACATGAGGTGACACGTCATCCTTATTAAATGAGGGTGAGGTGGCCTCTTTAGGTCCTCAAAAATAAAAATTCGATTTTTAAAATTTTAAAAGCTCATTTTTGAGAAGACCAAAATCCCCTTGTATATAAAAATATCTATGAAAATGCCCCTTTGAGGGCCAAAAAACCAAAATACCCTTAATATATTTAGAAAATTCAAAATCTGCCCTTTATTACTAAAGACTATTATGTCCCTGGTATTATCCAAAATACCAAAACTGTCCTTCGGGATTAAATTATCATAAATATTTAAATTATCATAAAACTGTCCTTTGAGGGCCAAACGACCAAAATACCCCCACTGTTATCCAAAATTCTGAGAATGCCCCTAGGGCAAAATTATTTCAAGACGTTCAGAATAATGCATAGAAAATTACTGACCCATTTTAAGCCTCTAATTAACAAGGAAAATGTCATTAATTAGGTTTTAAATATTCGGGTATTACACAGTATTGTGCAATCCAAGAATTCCACTTTGATTGAAAGGGCGATTTTATAAGATGGCGGTGAGATATGCCATACTATATGGTGCAGAATGGGCTACGAGGAAGCAACAAGAAAGAGTATATGGGGCTGAGATGCGTATGCTAAGATGGAGGTGTGAAGTACCAAAAGAGAGTAAAATTAAGAATGAGTATTTAAGAGAAAATTTGAGAGTAGCACTTATAAAGGAAAAAAAATTGGAATGTTTCTTGAGATGGTTTTACATTTGTATATGTCTATCGGTGGCCAGAAGTAGACCTTTTAAGGAGGGCTGATGCGCTACAAGCACAAGTTGGAGAAGAGAGAGGCTAGTGAAGACCTGGAGGGAATCAGTGAGAAGGAACATGAAAGATTGTGATGGTACGGAGAGCATAGCATCGATAGGAAACGAGTGGAGAAATAGGACTCGCAAGGTCGATGTCAAATAGATGGGAAAAGGCAATGATGATGATGATGAATGGCTATTTTTGTGCATGAAGGGCCGGGCACATCCGAACCGCATGTGACCCAAAGCAACGTCAGTACTGGTCGCTGATTTCAACGTGCGTTCCCATCTGAGTTAGGCATTCTCATGGTTCACTATGATGCCACTTCACATACGAAAAGTGGCAATACGGGTACGGGTTAACACGGTGAGCAAGAAAGTCGGAAAAGGGTAAAATAAGGAAAAATAAAGGGGAACAAATTGAAAGCTAAAAAAATGGTAAAGGAAGACGGAAAATATTGGGGGGGGGGCTGTTTAATATGTGAAAAATGCGTTTAATAACCGAAATACATGTATTATACAAAAATATGTGTTTTATTCAAACTACTAGTATTATACGTGTTTAGTATGTTATGGAGAAAAAATGCATATTATACGCATTTTATATATATAAAAAAACGACATATTTTGTCACAATGCAACACCTGTAGTGGCCAAGTTTAAATTTTGTACTTAAATTTATTTAATCCATAATCAATTTTATAAGTATAACCAACCATTTAACCAAACTATTTTGTTGACCTTTTGAGGACATTTTTATTGACCATTTGACTGACCAAGCCCTAAGGCATTTATTTTAACTGAATAACTAACTGTATCCAACAGTCAATTTACTTTTGAATTTTCCAAAATGGTGGGATTGTTCTGAACTGAGTTGCCCAAGCCCTAAGGCATTTGAAAACCAGAATTTCTTTTAAACTGTTACTATTGTATTTGAGTTCTCTTTTTATTATAGAATTCTTCTCTCTGCCTTGAGATAGTTGTACACATACTGATCAAATCAGTGAGTTTGGACCTGTGTATCTTCTATGAAACAGCATTGAGACAATTTTCTAATGTATTTTGGATTGTAGTGTATGAAAAATCTGACTAGCTGATTCAAATTGGTTTGACTGGAATCTAGTTTTAATTAATTGTTAGGGTTAGGGTTAGGGTTAGGTAGAAGGGGGAGAAAATTAGGGTTTGTGTTATGGCACTCATGCCAAAGCATTATGTATTTATATGATCCTACAAGAGACACGAACTATGGTATCATGAATGCAAGTTAGACATGCTCACACCTAAACATGAACTGAGTTGTCCAAGGCATTTGAAAACCAGAATTTATTTTAAACTGTTACTATTGTATTTGAGTTCTCTTATTATTTTAGAATCCTTCTCTCTGCCTTGAGACAGTTGTACACAGACTGATCAAATCAGTGAGTTTGGACCTGTGTATCTTCTATAAAATAGCATTGGGACAAAATTTTCTAATGTATTTTGGATTGTAGTGTATGAAAAATCTGACTAGCTGATTCAAATTGGTTTGGCTGGAATCTAGTTTTAATTAATTGTTAGGGTTAGGGTTAGAGTTAGGTAGAAGGAGGAGAAAATTAGGGTTTGTGTTATGGCACTCATCCCAATGCATTATGTATTTATATGATCTTACAAGAGACACGGACTATGGTATCGCGAATGCAAGTTAAACATGCTCACACCTAACACCCCACAATATAATACTCACACACCCATATATAGTAATATATATATATATATCTTTTCCCTTCCCCTCAAGTTGGGGTATATATATCTATCATGCCCAACTTGCTTGTGATATCATAAAGTCAATTTCCACTCACTGCCCTAGTGAGAACATATGCTAATTGACTTTCTAATTTGACTCGAGGAATACACACTTCTTAGATTCCACCTTTTCACTAACAAAATGACAATCCACCTCGATATGCTTGGTCCTCTCATGACCATGGATCAAAATCTCGGCCGAAATTTCACATTTTCGGCCGAGTCATCTTGGTTTCGGCTTGAACTGAGACGATAAAATGCTATTTATTGCTCCCCTCCGGAAAAAACATATTATCGGCCGTAATTTGAAATTATTGGCCGATAATTTCTAGTTATCATCCGATAATTTGAAAAATCAAAGTATTGGCCGATAATTTCAAATTATCGGCCAATAATTTCCGAGATCACACATTAAAAAAAAATAGGGTTTAAACCCAGTTTTTGCATAAAAAATCCCAAATTTTTTTCCTCTTTCTTCTTCTTCTCTCCATTTTTCCCCTCCATTTTTTATCTTGCTTGCTCCTTTAATCCCAAAATATTAAAAAAAATGGAGAAGATGAAGAAAGGGAAAAAAAATAAAATCGAGGAGCCACCTAAACGTTGCCCTAGCCTCCCGAAATCCCCCTTTTTTTTTTTCCCCTCCCTTTCTTTCTTTTTCTTCTTCTTCTTCCTCTTCTCTCCTCTGTTCTCGTTTTTCCTACAAAAAGTGCAAAACAGTGAATGAGTTTAGCCTTTAATAGTTGCCTTTTTAATAAATGGAACGGGAGTCATTATTTGCAGACGCTTTTTAAGTAATTGCAACCATTACTTGCACTTGTTTTTTAAGAAATTGCACCCAAGTTAAAAAAATAACCCTGTATTTTAGGGCCATGTGACATATGAAAACACAATCTGGCCGTTTGATTTAAAGTTCATGATCTATAGATCCTTTGTAGATAAGATTGGCACGCAATATTATCTTCATCGTGTGATCAAATATTGTCAAAGGCTAATATTTGATTCAACGGTTGACAACTATAGATCATATGATAAATATCGTGTTTTGCTCCAATCTTATCTACTAAGAATCTATAGATCGCGAACTTTAAATCAGACGGCCTAAATTTCGTTTTCACATGTCACATGTCCCTTAAGGGAGTCATTACTTGCACACGCTTTTTAAGTAATGGCTCCCTTAATAAAATAAGAGTGCCTTTATATCCACCCATCAAATCTTTGAGTTCACCTACGTTAAAACCCATTGACTGCTTTGAATACGGCGATGCAGGTCGTTTTCCATTCCAATCTTTCACATGATGCATCTTGATATCATGCTCTTATCATCCACCGTCGGTTTTTATTTCGCATGATTTTTATTTCGTGGGTAACTTTTGAGATTTATTCAATGTGGAATTAAAATTTGATCGTCTGATATGTTTGGCATGAGCTCAAGATCCTTTGTGTGATCGAAAATTAGCTTCACTAGTGTAAATATGTATTCTAACAATGTTAAATAATTTAAAAAATTCAATAAAATAAAGTTCGGTAAACTTCGGAGCATTTTTTTTTAAAAATCCGAAATTTACCAAAATTTTGATCGAAATTTACCGAAATTTTAACCAATTTACGGTTCGGGTCATGAACGAAACCGAAACCGAAATCGAGATTTTGATCTATGCTCATGACAAGCCGGCTGCTGCATGATACGATGAGCAACTTCATTTTCTCCATACAAGATCATAGGAAGTTTCACCTCAATTCCCAAATCAGCAAGGATATGTTACATCCACTGTACGACGCGAGTTCTCACAATGGCTGATTGTAAGATCTTAGGCCGTACCATCGTATATCATGATCCTTAAAAACATCATAAGGCACTATGAGCGCCTTAAACCTCAGAAGAAAGCTCAAAAATATAAATAAAGAAGACGCATCAACACCCATGACAATCATCTTATTCCAATTATAAAGTCTAACATACTTAAAAGCTTAAAACATTCTTAATAAAACTACTAGCCAATCATTGTTTCATCCATTTGAAAATAATATTCTATTAAAGAAAATAAATAGCTAGGCTACGAAGCTCTCATTGCCATCCATCTTAGGCTGCTGAATACCACGTGCAGACTCATCACCAAAAGCCTATACGTTATCCTCAGCTACACCTGGTTTACAATTATATGGATCAGACATGCAATCCATTAAAACATAAGATATCAATCATCGCAATGTAAACAGTTCTATAATTCATGAGCGTGCGCTTGTGGCATGCACAATTTCAATAAGCTGAAAGGAACTAAAACTTGACATGAAATTCATTACCACATGAGTTTATGTTTTCTTTTAAGTTCCTCTTTTACCTGTCCCTCTCATGATGTTGACTTTTAGACTGTCCCTATCAAGACGTTGGGTCTAATAAGTCTTTATTCTTGTGTCATTAGACTCCGTCCCTATCAAGACGTTGGGTCTAATTGATCACATGTTCATTACTGGTTAGACTCCGTCCCTCTCAAGACGTTGGGTCTAATCCAGCCTGATCTTTGCTTATTATTTCATCATGTTCATGTGTCTTAATAATGCAATCTGTGGACTATCATAAAACATTAAAATGCATGTGAATATGATCATTGAGCATAAACCTTAACATTTAATCAAACTATTGTAAAAGAACTGAAAAAGGACACGAACATCCGTCCCGAGTTCAAATCTATGGAACTTGTCTGCCCAAAATCGATCGATCGATTTCGAGACTCGATCGATCGCTTCCAGCCTGTGAGCAGACCGTGAATTATCATCCAGAAATCGATCAATCGGTTTCCAAACTCGATCGATTGATTTCGACCCGAGACCACTCCTCAAAGTGTCTCAAATTGTACGGTGGAATTTAACCCGATTTTTAGCCAAAAACATCAACATAAAAAACCATCAATCGTAGCATGCTTCAAATCGAATCATACCATTCATTATGCAATAAAAGCACTAATTAACATAAAACTCATTTAAATCAATATTTTAAGTTCCAAGGGAGAGCATGATTTCTCCATACCTAGATCGCTCGTATCTCTGTGATTCAATCGGGTTCCTCACCATGACGATGGCTCTAAAAGGAGGCGAAGGTTGCTTGAGAATAGACGTAAACGTCTCACCGATCTTCCAAAAAGAAAAGTTCTAGAAAAAGAGGATATAGAATCTCTTCTCTATGTTCTTAAAGGTTTCTTCTGGGAAGGACCTCTATTCTTAAGGACTCTAAATGAGATTATGATTTAGGGTTTTCCTTGGAATACCTTTTAACTTATTAGGGAAACATCCAGTGTTATGCTAACACACCATAGAAGGATTTATAGGCATTTATTTCAAGATCCAAAATAAAGGTTTAAAACTTATATACAAAGGTTCGATCCTCTGACCTCTTATCTCTAACTCAAACCTTTAACCAGTAGGCTGCCTTGCAACCGTGGACCTTGCGGGTCTATCTCGACGATGCACACTCGCGAAAAAAAGGATGGAGTCGCCACCCGGAGCTTTTGGTGACCTGGGATACCTCAAAAATCGATATATAAGCACCAAAGTGCAAAGTATAACTCCGATTTACCTGTCTTTGCCAAAGGCTCTTGGATAGGGGCTTCGATTATCAATCGGGAAGGTGTTAGGCACCCGATTGACCTGCTCGTAAGCGGTCTCTACTATGGCCAAATGAAAAATAAAAAAGGAAAATGAATGGCACTTCCTCTTGCCCGAAGGCACTTCGATCCTATTTGAGCCCCCCACCCTTATCGAAATTTCGGCGGCGTAACGACTCAAATTCAAGGATGGAGGAAAAGCAAAGAAGTTAGAGAAATAGAGGGGAGAGCCGGGGCCCTCAGGCCCTTATAGCACCGCTGTGGACCTTCGCGTTGATGCGCTTCCGGTGAGCTTCCGATAGCAAAATGGGTTGAGGAATGGGTTTGAACCTCCAAGGCTTGGAAGCTAGAAGGTAGGAGAACGCTAATGCCTAGTTCTAGCTAAATCTAAGAGTTTGGCAATGGAAAATGGAGTTTAAAAAAAGAAACTTAGTTATGGAATTTTATGGATTATAGCATGAAAGTGGAGGGAGAAATCTCTAAAGGGTTCTCTCTTTCATAATATTTTTCAATCCCTTAAGCAAGGGGGGGGGGGGGGGAGGTGGCTCTCTATTTATAGAAAAGGAGAGGATTAGTGAAGGGTTAAAGGGCTAATTGGGTTAGCAATTAGGTAATAGGGATCTAAGGTTTTCTAGGGTTTTGAGAGCTAAGATAGGTGAGAAATAGGTTTAATGGTAGATGATAGGGTGGGGCTTTAAATGGCTAAAGGGTTGCAAATAGTCTTAATGGGGGTGCAACAGTCCTAAAGAAACCCACCCTATACTTTGGGGTGGTCAACAAGTCAAACTCCAAAAGTGAAATTTGGACATTTTCCCAAAAAACACTGTAGCTAAGCCTAGCGTGTATATTATACATGCTAAGCTTAGGAACAGTGTCCCTGAGAAGTTCATAGCCCGTTATGGAGCTCAATTCTGGAGGAAGAAGGCAATTTTGCCTAGCGTGTATAATATACACGCTAGACCAATTTCAGTCAAACATTGGCCTAACGTGTATAATATACACGCTAGTGTAATTTCCTTCATTTCTGCACCAATTTTAAACCACTATAACTTGTGAGATACAACTCGGATTGAGACGATTCTTAGCTCGTTGGAAAGTTGGGAACATCTTCTTTCCAAGGGCATAAGGCTCAGTTGCAGTAGTGGTCTGTGTCATGGATCAAAATATCGTCCGATACCGATACGTATCGGACGATACGTATCGGTATTGGACTTGAACGATACATTGAATGTATCGTCCGATACAGACCGATACCGATACGTATCGTCCGATATGTATCGTTTTGGAGCTCGGACGATACGTATCGGTAACCCGATATTTTAACCCATGGTCTGTGTACGACTTGGCATTCCTCTTTCCATTCACTGCTCGGGAGGATTCGAAATGGGTCCGAGAAGGGTTTTAAATGGTCGGGGAAGGCTAGGCTTGATTCCTAAGGGTTCGGGATGATTCCTAAGGGTTTTTGGGATGATCCCTAAGGGTTTGGGAGATTCTTTTGGAAGCTCGAGGGTACGCCTTGCTCGAAGTATGTGTCGATCGAGCCTTGGGCCAAATTTGGGTGTCTACAGATTCCCCTCTTTGGTATCCGATCACTAGTGATCGTATCCGATCACTAGTGATCGTATGCCAAAGAAAGAGACATCCGAAGAGGCCCAAGGCAACGCTAACGGGTCCGCCATATTCAAAGAGAAACTTAAACATCAGGAAAGTAACATGGTGAGTTTATGGAAGCCTTATATGTCGGGAAAAAACGTTCGTTCCTCAAGGCTATCGGTCTCCATGCGCTTAGCGACATTACTAGGCATGACTGTGATGGTGCGAGTAGAGGAAGCCTAACGTGTTGGGAAAAAACGTCCATTTCCTTGATATGATTGATGAGGTGTGATGTTTGAGTTTCATTCTGAATAAAACAGCCCCACAAGCAGGAGGGTGATCGACCTATATTTAGAGAATAGAATAATGTAAAGACGCGAAGGTCCACAGTTTGTGCCCAATCTTATTAGGCATTGATTGTCCCATTTGATCGGTCACGGGTGCCTTACGTGAAGTAGGGTTTGAGATCTTTGAGCGAATTCATCGATCTCGAAGATAATTTAGTACAACTACCAGAGCAGAGTGAATATTGATGTCGCAACGCTTTTTGGGAGTGTATGCCACCCTTTTGATTAATGTGCCCTAGATCAACATGACCTAGAGTACCCAACTTCAAATAATACTGAACAGATCCGGCCAAAATGGGGTGCCTACCCAAGGGGGCACTCAATCTTGGTCTTCATCATCGATGATCCTACAAACGAACAATTATGCAAAAACATGCATACATCAGGGGCAAATAAGAACAAAGGGAAATGGAAGTCCTGGCCTAGAACCAGTCCGAGTACTATTTACGGGAACAAACGACCCTCTAACGAATACCCAGACGCAAGGAGTACACTTTACAGGGATACTGTACAAATGCAGGTTTCAAAGCCTACACCTTAGAATGAGCCCTTCGGAATGCATATTTGAGCATAGTCGTTCGATAGGTAATTTCCTTTTTGACAGGTTGGTCTTAACCAACGATTGGCCTTTTCCAACGGAGTTAACCGGACCTCAAACCCTGTAGGGCGCATGCCCAGATTGCGCAGACCAAGAGTCCACACCTCCGAAAAGTTCGTGAAAAATACGAAGCTTAGATACTCACAAAAACAGAGTGATCAACACATAATTTAGCTGTGGAATCAATCTAATCGAAACATTGATTGTCTGACCGGGATTGACATCGTTGCTCCTACTTTAAAGTAGGATCCAAAGATCCAAGGCGAACCTTAGATTTAGGGCATTAATTTAGCACAACTGCGTTGCTGAAAAAATATTGACATTTTACCGCATTTAATCACGCATATGCGTAGCTGTGTGTCAAAAGGTTCAATTAAAACACAGATTCCTTTTTTTTCTTTTTCTAATGATTGTTTTTCAATTTTTTTCTTGAATAGGCCGACGTGAGTTGTGAGATGCTTCCTCTGCTCTGCCCATTGCCGAGAGGTTGCCTGCCTCGAGGCTTTGGGCCATTTGATGTTCCTGCACATTCTTAAGAAAATGTTAATCCCTTTTTTGTTTATGGAGATAACAAATATACATCCTAATTAACAGAAGAAGCAAACTTTTACCTACACATTTTTTGTTTTGTTTTCTTCAAGACTTATATTTTTGGATTTTTTTCTGAATTTTTTTTTCTCTCTTGTTTAAGACGAAAGTACGAGGCTACAACTATGCACATGGAAGGGGTATATATTTTTATGGAATTTTCAATTTTCTTATTTTTGTTATTTTTTCTTTCTTTTCTTTTCTTCTTTTTTTTTTGTTTGATGCTTGAACAATGAGGCGAGGTAACGGGTCCCATTTTGACAATAGTCAAACCCGTTCATACGGTCGAACCTGAGTGAGGCTCAGAATTTTCCATGGTCGGAACGCCTATCCTTCTGGATTGAATTAACCTTTTCTCCTTACCTCGGGTCATACGCTTGACGATGCAGTCTAAAGATACACCTGATCAGGTCCCAATTTGAGCAAACATGAGCGACTCAGTTGGCGACCAGATAATTTGTACTTGACCAAAGGAGCAATCGATTTTTCTTTCTTTTTCTTTTATAACATTTTTTACTCACAGCGCCTGCTATGCCCGTTATCGCCCACTTTTTTTTACTCGTAGTGTCCTTTCAGGTTTTCACTATGTCCATGAGTTTTTTGCATTTTTACCCCAGGCGCCTTTTCAAGTTTTCACCTGGTTCGCACAAGCTCGCTCTTTTTACCCATAGCGCCCTTTCGGGTTTTCACCACGTCCATTTTGCTTTGAGCTTGTATATTTTTATTTTATTTTTTAAAATTTCAAAAACAAAGGCCACAACATGGACGTCGATTCCGTCATAGCCGGCTTGATGGAGTTCTATGTTATCTCTCAGCTTGGCTCGTGCTGACTTAACGGATATTGTGACTGCTCGTATACCTTAAAGAGGGCTTTCTCTCAGGATGAATTGTGGCCACGAGTTGAAAGGGGTGGGTTAGGAATTTTAAAGGTATACTTGGGTTAAAAGGTTTCTTGGATAGGGTTCCAATTGCCGTAATACACTTTTTCTTTGGGGGATTTTTACTGTACACTCCCCATGATTTTTCTCTCTTTTCTTTTATATATTTTATATTTTTTTTGCTTTTTTTTGGCATCCTTTTTTGGGATTTTGCTTTTCTATTTATTTTTGAATTTTGATGGTAACTCTTTTTTTTTTGTTTGGTATATACACTTTTTCTTTTTCTGGGAGGTTAATGAAGGAAAGGCCATTAACTCTAATGGGGTAGCAAAGGGTATGAGCATTCAGGGACGCTTTTTGGCTACTTGGCTTTGAAATGATGACATCTTTTATGGGATTCTTAAGCAGTCACGTATCCATCTTATCAATACTTACCTTGCTGTGGGAGATTAGGAGTAGGATCGTCGCACTCATCCAACATTGATGGGTTCAGGAAAATGATCCCCGACCATGGTGGCGAGACAAAGCACGTATCCGGGGAGTACCTCTCGAATGACATTGGGTAATTCTCAGTTGGGTTTGAATTTCCCTCTCGGATGTGTCACCTACTCTCAATCTCGAACGCGAACAAACTTTTTTTAAGCACGTGCGATCCTTCCTTTGTAGACCTCCGTGTGACACAAGGCTAGGAACCTTTTCTCGTCGAGGAGGTTTAGCTGTTCGAAACGGGATCTCTCTCTCTCTCTCTCTCTCTTGGCTTCCGGCAAATCAAACTCGATGAGGATACAGAGTGAAGGTACTTCAACTTCAACTGGTAGCACGACCTCAGTTCCATATACAAGGAAAAATGGTGTTACCCTTGTAGCGGTACGGATTGATGTTCGGTAAGTCCATAGTACAAATGGTAACTTTTCACTCCAATCCCGATAAGTGACGACCATTTTCTCGAGGATTCGGACCACTGTCTTGTTTGGGGCTTCAATGACCACATTAGTTTGCAACCGATATGGTGAAGAGCGATGATGTTTGATCTTATATCTCTCGCAAAAGGTTCTAATGCGCTTGTTTGCAAAGTTGGTGTCATTATCCATGATGTCTTTGGGCACGCCGAACCGACAAACAATATTATTCTTGATGAACTTCTCAATATGATTAGCCATGATGTTTGCATAGGATGCCGCCTCCACCCATTTTGTGAAGTACTCGATGACGACGATGATGAACTGATGCCGGTTGGATGCCTTTGGATTGGCCTTTCTGACTACTTCGAGGCCCCATGTAGTGAATGGCCATGGAGTGGTAATGCTGTGTAGTTCTATGGCTGGAGCATGTATCAGACTAGAGTGTTCTTGGCATTTGTAACACTTTTGAACGTGCTTGCAGCAGTTAACTTCTGTTGTAGTCCAGAAATACCCTTGCCATAGGATCTTCTTAGCGAGCATGTGCCCATTGACGTGTGCCCCGCATACTCCCTCGTGGATCTCTTTAATGACGTTAGCTGCCTCGCTTTCAGTTAGACATCTGAGCAGGATATTGTTATATGATCGTTTGTAAAGGCACTCACCACAGATGACGTAATTTGCTGCTAAGCATTGGATGGTCCGCCTGTTCGTCCTGGATGTGCTCTCAGGGAATGCATGTGTTTCGAGGAAGTTCTTGATATCTGAGAACCATGGAGGCTCATCATTTAACTTTGTGCATTCCTCGATCTGGAGGCGAAATGCAGGCTCGTTTATTTGTCCGATCATGATGGGCTTCATCTCAACGCCCTATGGAATTTCGACCATTGATGCATCGGCAAAATGAATTCTTGCTCGTGGTACGTAGGAAAACGTAACACTCGGCCATGCTATTGGTGCAAGGGAAATTGAGCTTGATGGAGACCGGTATGTGGGACCCTTTTGGCGAGATTAGAACAACGCCGATTCCTTGACCTTCGGAGTTTGATACCCCAGCAAAGTGCATTACCCAGGACTCTTCAGCCTCCTCTGTGTCATCTTCTGTCATGAATAAGATGTCCTCATCAGGAAACTCGGTTCTCAGAGGCTCGTAGTCATGTAAGGGATTCTCGGCAAGATGATCAGCGAGTGCTTGCCCTTTGATTGACTTTTGGGTAACATATGGGATGTCGAACTCTAATAGAAGAAGTTGTCAACGTGCAGTTTGGCTAGTAAGAGCCGGCTTTTCGAATAAGTACTTTAAAGGATCCATTCTTGTTTGAAGGAGAACCGCTTGAGATAGCAAGTAGTGCCGAAGCCTCTGTGTATCCCATACAAGAGCCAGACATGCTTTCTCCAGATGAGAATAGCGTGTTTAGTAAATGGCCTGTTCTCTTCTTCTAGTCTCATCATGTTGCCCTAGGACACATCCCATCGAGAATTCCGTTGTTGAGAGATACATTAAGAGTGGCCTCCCGGATAATGGTGGTACCAAAAATGGAGGATTGAGGAGGTAACTCTTGATCTTATCGAATGCTGGTTGACAGTCATCATTCCACTCAACTAGCGAATCTTTCCTTAATAGTTTGAAGATCGGTATGCAGATAGGAGTTAACTGTGCAATGAACCGACTGATGTACTATTCTGCCCAAGAAACCCCTGACTTCTTTTTCGGTAGATGGTGGCGACATTTCCACGATGACTTTCACTTTGATTGGGTCGACCTCGATGCCTCTCTTGCTGACAATGAATCCAAGTAGCTTTCCCGACATGGTGCCGAATGAGCATTTATGAGGGTTCAGACGCAACCTGTGTTTTCCCAATCTTTCAAATAGCTTTTGGAGGTTCATCAGATGATCACCTCTCTCTTGAGACTTGGCTATCATGTCGTTGACATACTCCTCGATTTCTCGGTGCATCATGTCGTGGAACAGCGCTGTCATGACTCTTTGATATGTTGCTCCAGCATTTTTTAATCCGAACGGTATGACTCGGTAGCATATAGTTCCCCATGGGGTGATGAATGTTGGAGATGATATTTTCCCTATATGGGTGTGTAGTAAGTAGCTTTGGGTGTGTGTGTAGTTAGGTGAATTTTAAGTTGTACAATTCACTTAACTATGGGACTATGTAATCCGTGAACATGCTGAGATTATATAAATAATAACTTACATTGGGATTTGGGTCACATTGACTCAACCCTATTTTCTCCCAATTTTCTTCTCTCTTCTTCCTCACCAAACCTAACCCTAATCTACCCTCCTTAATTTTTGACTTGGTATCAGAGAAAGACGATCGAGGTTTGACATTGCCGCTGCATTGCTGGTGCTGAAATCACCTTACAATTGCTGACGTCAGCGCTGGTGTCATGCTGACGTCAACATTCCAACTTGGACCTGCTCGAAAGTGATCGGAACTCACATGGTTTTGGTCGGTTTTTTATCCTCAGCAAGGTTGTCTTCTACCGCCTAGCCATTTGATCACCGGAAGATAGACTTCCAACTTCATCTTCTCCAACGAGATTTGAAACTCAGATATGTTACAGATGAGATCTAAAACTCAGATCTGTTACAACTTTCTTTCAAGGCTGGTTAATAAGTGGTTCTCACTTGGGTTTCTCAAGCACGCCCTTGAAACAGGTAGGAAGTATTTTTTGATGGATTAAAAACCAGTTTTGTTGCTGTTTTTGAAGTTTTTTTGTGAATCGGTGGTGATGATAGTCTGGAAATGTTGATACTCGGCAATTTTTCTGTGAATCAGTTTTGTTGTTGTTGTTTGATGATTGCCCTTGCCGGAATCTGGAATCTGGAGTTTGTTGTAAGAAACCCAGAAAATCTGCTGGAAAATGTTGTAGGTGTAAGAAACCTAGAAACCTTGTTTGGAAGCTGTGGGTCTTCCCTTTTTTAATATATTTTTTTCTTTTTGATCTCGGTATCTCTTAATCATGGACGAGAATAAATCCGGGAGCGTTGGCAGGGGAGATGTCTCTCATAACTTGCAAATTACTACCAAGAAATTGAATGGAGCCAATTATCTTTCATGGTCACGGTCTGCTGCTATGTACTTAGGGATGAAGAAAAAGTTGGGTTACATTTATGGGACTATCCACAAACCCAAAGAAGATGACCCTAAGTATATTGATTGGGAAAGTGACAATCTAACTGTCATGACATGGCTGTTACATTCCATGCAACCAGACATTAGTGATTCCTTTATGTATGCCGGTGATGCTAAACAATTATGGGAGGCTGTGAGGGATGCGTTTTCGTAGAAACAAAATCTCACGAAAATGTTTCAGGCGAGTGACAAAATTAACACTATGAAGCAAGGGGATAAGATCATTGGAGAGTATTGTACTCAAATGAGAAGTTTGTGGGATGAACTAGCCCAATATCAAGAAGAAGAACTGTGCAGCTCGTGTGTCAGCAAGGTTTGTAAAAATACTAAAAGGAGGAGTGTTCGACTTCCTAAAAGGGGTTAGACCTGAATATGAGAATATTAAATCCAACATTGTAGGCAGAGAGGAGTGTCCTCCACTTGGTACAGTGTATATCCTCCTTCAGCATGAGGAGACCAGACAACAGTTTATGCAGATTCCTGGTGGTGATGTATCTGAGAGATTTGCCCTATCATCCTTCACTTCTTTTGGTCGTGGTGGAGGCAAGTTTGGTGGTAGAGGTGGTGGTTGTGGAGGTCGTGGGGGCCTCTCCCGTGAAGGCAGAGAGAAATTGTTGTGTTCTCATTGTGGCAAGAAGGGTCATACCAGAGAAAGATGTTGGGAATTACATGGGAAACCGAAATTTCTTCCGGGTCGCGCATTTCAGTCTTCCACTGAGGACACTTCTAGTCCAGTTGTTGGTCAGAGCATACCTCCTTCAGCTCCACCTTCAACCTCACCTTTAGCTGATTTCCAGAGCTTACAGAGAGAGCTTCAGGATCTCCAGGGCCGCCTTCAGCGCATGACGGTAACACATGGATAGACATCTTCCTCCCACATAGCTGAGTCAAGTACCTATGAGTTTGCCCATGTGACCTCTACCTCTCACTCCCCATGGATCATCGATTCTGGGGCTACGGATCACATGTCTGGTATGACAAATTTATTTTCATCCGTGTCTAGTCTTTCTGATTCTATTCATATTCGCATTGCTGATGGATCCCTTGTTCCCGTAAAGGGTAAAGGGAATGTTCCCTTAGGCACCTTGTCTCTTGACTCTACTCTTTTAGTTCCCAATATGCCTATGAATCTATTGTCTGTCAGTAAAATTACCAATTCCTTACATTGTCCTGTGACATTCTTTCCATCCCATTGTGTTTTCCAGGACCTGAAATCGGGGAAGATCCTTGGTCATGGTACTGAAGAGAAGGGGCTCTACCTCTTTCAAGATTTACGTGGTGCATCTCCTCCTGCAGCTATGGTGGTTTCTGTTGATGAAGCTAGATTGTGGCATTCCCGCTGTGGCCACTCTCATATTAGTCGTTTGAAACTTTTATTTCTGAAAAAATTTCATGGATTTGATAGTAGTTTGTTTAATTGTGAGACTTGTCAGTTCTCTAGACATGTTCGCAGTTCTTATCCCTTCAGTGGTAGTAAATGTGATATTCCTTTTGAAGTTATGCACTCTGATGTGTGGGGGCCTTCCCCTGTTACTGCTTTGCATGGTTATCGTTATTTTGTTAGCTTTATTGATGACTGTACTAGACTCACTATGCTCTTTCTTATGCGCACCAAAGATAAAGTTGTCTCTATTTTTCCTCTGTTTCACAGACTAGTTAGCACCTAATTTCATGGGCATGTTAAGGTCCTTAGATCGGATAATGGTGGGGAATATTCCTCTCACATTCTTCAATCTTACCTTAACTCTCATGGAATTGTGTGGCAAACTACATGTTTTTATACCCCCCAACAGAATGGGGTTGCTGAGAGGAAAAATAGGCATCTTCTCGAGGTTGCGTGATCTCTATTGTTTGATATGAAGGTTCTTAAATATCACTGGGGTGAAGCTGTTCTCACTGCTGCCTACCTCATCAATCGGCTACCTACCCCCATTTTGGACGGTCATTCTCCCTTCCAACTTGTATTTCCTCATCGACCTCTGTTCATAGTCCCACCACGTATCTTTGGGTCCTTATGTTTTACTCATATCCTCAAAATTCAGAGAAGTAAACTTGATCCTAAGGCTACCAAGTGTATATTTATTAGGCATCCCTCTTCTTAAAAAGGATACAAGTGTTTTGATCCTCTCACTCGTCGTGTGATAGCCACCATGGATGTCACATTCTTTGAGGGCACTCCTTTCTCCCATCCTCTGAGTCCTCTTCAGGGGGAGAAACAGCGTAACAATAAAGAGCACTCTGAGATGTTTAGAGTTTTACGTATGGGAGGTAGTGAAAATTGTGAAGTGGATGACGAAATCATTGAACCATAGAAAAGCGGACAATTCATCCTTGTTAAATATGGAAAGGGAAAGATGTATGTGCGAAGGAACAACAAAAGTATTGCTGAAGCCACTACGCATGAGAATGTGGCTGAGTCTCCTTCTCAGAATACCGACCAGGATCCCTTACCCGAAGAGGGTTCTCTTCGTTCTGATCTTCATCTACCCATTGCTCATAGAAAACTCCCTAGATCGTGCACTCGTCATCCCATCAGTAAGTATGTGTCATATCACAATCTTTCATCATCCCATTATAGTTTTATTTGTTCTCTTGATTCTATCACCCTTCCCTCTACTGCGTATGATGCCTTGTTGCAGCCAAAATGGAAGGATGCTATGATTCAGGAGATGAATGCTCTGGAACAGAATCGAACATGGGAAATTGTTGAACTCCCAGAAGGAAAGAGAGTCGTTGGTTGCAAATGAGTGTATACAGTTAAGTATAGACCTGATGGTACTGTCGAAAGATACAAAGCAAGGCTTGTAGTAAAGGGTACACTCAAACACAAGGAGTGGATTATCAGGATACCTTTGCACCTGTAGCCAAGTCCAACACAATCAGGGTATTGTTATCTCTGGCTGCCCACAAAGACTGGTCACTATCTCAACTCGACGTGAAGAATGCATTTCTTCATGGTGATCTCAAGGAAGAAGTCTATATGGATCTTCCTCTTGGGTTTGTAAAAGGAGAGAAGGGAAAAGTGTGTAGATTGAAGAAGTCTATCTATGGATTAAAGCAATCCCCAAGGGCCTGGTTTCAAAACTTTAGTGATGCTATTGTCGAAAGATACAAAGCAAGGCTTGTAGTAAAGGGGTATACTCAAACGCAAGGAGTGGATTATCAGTATACTTTTGCACTTGTAGCCAAGTCCAACACAATCAGGGTATTGTTATCTCTGGCTGCCCACAAAGACTGGTCACTATCTCAGCTCGACGTGAAGAATGCATTTCTTCATGGTGATCTCAAGGAAGAAGTCTATATGGATCTTCCTCCTGGGTTTGTAAAAGGAGAGAAGGGAAAAGTGTGTAGATTGAAGAAGTCTATCTATGGATTAAAGCAATCCCCAAGGGTCTGGTTTAAAAAATTTAGTGATGCTATTATGAGAATTGGGTACCGAAGAAGTCACTATGATCATACTCTATTTGTAAAAAGGGGGATCAAGATGACGGTCATATTAGTCTATGTTGATGATATCATCATTACTGGTGATGATGGTCATGAGATTCTGAAGCTGAAGGAGTATTTAAGCAGAGTGCTTGAAATTAAAGACTTGGGGAGTTTGAAATATTTCCTTGGCATTGAAGTGGCGAGATCTAAGAAGGGCATCTAATTATCTCACCGAAAGTATACCATAGACCTCCTTCATGATACGAGGTTTTTGGGTGTAGGCCTACTGTGACCCCTATCAGAGATTAGTTGGCAAACTGATTTATCTAACCATGACTCGTCCAGACATTGCTTATGCAGTAAGCGTGGTGAGTCAATATATGCACTCACCAAGGACCGTACATTTGGAGGTTGTTCACAGGATCCTGAGGTATCTGAGAGGAAGTCCTGGCAAAGGGCTTCTCTATAAAAATCGTGGTCATTTGGATGTAGAGATATTTACTGATGCCGATTGGGCTGGGTCTTTGGATGATAGGAGATCAACTACAGGATATTGCACCTTCTTGGGAGGTAATTTGGTCACATGGAAATCTAAGAAGCAACATATAGTATCAAACTCCAGTGATGAGGGGGAGTACCGTGCCATGTCCCAGGGTGCGAGAGAAGGCATGTGGCTTAAATTCATCTTGTCAGATTTGGGAGTCACCCTATGATCTCCAATTATTTTGTATGGTGACAATGAGGCCGTTCATCATATTGTAGAGAATCCTATCTTTCATGAAAGACCAAAGCACATTGAAGTGAACTGTCACTATATTCGCGAGAAGGTCAAGTCTAAAGAAATCAATATTCCTCAAGTTAGAACTGAGGGTCAACTTGTCGACATCTTGACTAAAGGTGTTGGTGGTAAGAGACTTTATGACATCTCCTTCAAGTTGGGTATGATTGACATCTACACTCCAACTTGAGGGGGAGTGTTGGAGATGATATTTTCCCTATATGGGTGTGTAGTAAGTAGCTTTGGGTGTGTGTGTAGTTAGGTGAATTTTAAGTTGTACAATTTACCTAACTATGGGACTATGTAATCCGTGAACATGCTGAGATGATATAAATAATAACTTACATTGGGATTTGGGTCACATTGACTCAACCCGATTTTCTTTCAATCTTCTCTCTTCTTCCTCTTCACCAAACCTAACCCTAATCTACCCTCCTTAATTTTTGACTATGAACACTGTCTTCTCTCGGTCCACTTTTTCCATCTTGATCTGATTGTATCCAGAGAATCCGTCCATGAACGAGAGTCCCATGCCTTGCAGCGTTGTCGACCAAGATGTCGATGTGTGGCAACGGGAAGTCACCCTTTTGGCTCGCCTTGTTGAGATTTCTGAAATCAATGCACATGCGAACCTTTCCATCTTTCTTCAGTACTGGGACGGTGTTGGTTAGCCACTGCGGGTATTTGGAGACCATGACAAACCCTGCGTCGTACTATTTGATGACTTCATCCTTCACTTTCAACATCCACTCCGGCTGGAGACGTCTTAACTTCTGCTTGACTAGCTTAACGTCGGGATACAACGACAACTTATGCTCGACCAAATCGGTGTCCAAACCGGGCATTTCTTCGTATGACTATGCGAAGACGTCTTGGTATGACCGAAGGAAATAAATCATGCTTTTTCTTTCTTCAGGAGACAACGACGTTCCGATCTTAGTGATTCTAGGAACCTCATTGGTACCCAGATTGACATCTTCAGCCTCTTCAACGATCGGGGTAGGGCCATGCTCAAAAGCGGCATACCGTTCAAGGAGCTTATTTGGAAACTCTTCGATTAAGTCCTTGCCATCTAGATCCGTGACTCCTACATCTTCTTGTATTTCTACAGGAAAGAGATTGACTTCACGTCGAGCTATTTCTTCTATTAAGGCATTTTTTTTTTAATCGGGAATTTTAAAGGACAATATTTTTGTAGTTTTTTGCATTTTTTCTATTTTTTTAGGAATTTTCTTCTTCAGAGATGGACCCATGGCAAGGTGGGTCTTTATACACACATGGTATTGTCTGCTAAGGGCTCACCTCATTTTTTATAGGTTGTTTTTTTTTTTTTGATAGTTGGTGTCGTATTTATGACCATGTGATGGTTCCAGAGTTGGGGGCATAGAAGCCTAGTTTCTCACTTGAGGTGCTACATCTTTACCTGGTTTTGTGGAGGAGGCTGATTGAGCTGGCTTTTGAGGGTCAGCCCCCAACATGTTAATCATGGGTTCATCTTGAACTTGGCCTTCAAATATTAGTACGGGTTTTGGATGGTTTAGGACGAGTGTCTGTACATGCATGGGTATCTCCTCCTCAAAAAGTGATAATGAGGCGAGGTTTATTTCAAATTTCGGAGGGATAATTTGGGGATTGGTTTGGTGGATGACCACCTGCTTATATGGGATCAACTCCGTTGCCCCATTTTTGTCGATTTTGATGACCCCTGCGCTCACGAATGTGCTTCAGATGTGAGGTCTCAGGGGGGGTTCATCCTCCAAATCTACCCCCTGGCTTTGGCTGCAGCAATAGTTCGGGCCTTTTCCTTGGCCTCTTGGATTTCTTCTTCGGTAGGCTTATAGCCTAAGCCGAATCTGACATGTTGACCGCCTTTTGCTCTGACTGGGTCTCTCCTGCCTTGTAAGCGAGGGCTTAACCCTGTACCTCTTTGATAAACCCACTTTTGGAGCATTCCTACTGTTGCAATCATTCCTCCGATTTTTTCAATGACTTTTTTCGAGAAGTTCTGGTGCTACTGCTGATACATCATATTGAAAACTATGAAGGTTCGTGTCCTCAGCTGTATGGGGTACATCCATCACCTTGAGATTTTCGATGTTGTGGACCATCTTCTCTCTTTCCTCTCGTCCCTCACCTCTGACAGTAATAACCTTTTCTTCGAAGATGAATTTGAGCTATTGGTGTAGAGTGGAGGGCACCACCCTGATTTCGTGCAGCCATGGGCGCCCTAGCAATAGGTTGAAAGAGGACTTGATGTCCATGACTCGAAACGGGATTGAGAAGGTCATTAGCCCAATGGTGAGCTCAAGATCGACTTCTCCTATCACCTCCCTCTTGTATTATCAAACCCTCTTGCACTTGTTTTGGCTGGCCTGAATGTGGAGGGATCAATCCCTATCTTGGTTGTAGTTCTGAGGGGGCATACATTCAGTGTCGATCCGTTGTCTACCAGCACCAAAGGGATCACCAATTTTGCCATTTCCACTGTGATATTGAGGGGTTTAGAATGATTGCTTCCTTCACTTGGAAGATCGGCGTCTGAGAAAGAGATGGCGTTGGGAGCCAATACCTGCCCGATCATTTGTCCCACTTCATCTGGAGATATTTTATTTGATACATGAGTGTCCTTTAGTGCTCCTATTAGAGCTTGGAAGTGAAGTGGTGACGTCATGAGTAAGTCCCATATGATGTCGTTCTTTTGACTTGTGTTTCTAACGCGTGGTCTCTGCTCATCTTTTCCAATGGGTGCACTACTGTAGGTTCCCTTCTCCCTTCTGACTGGGTTGACACTGGTATCTCAGGCTATTTGACGAATTCAACTACCCCTTCATTGCTGCTGCTAGCATTAACATCCGTCCAATCATAATTGAGCGGGACTTGATGGGGATCATATGATGGTCCGGAGATTTGGAATGGGATAGATGAGGGCGTCGGATATGTTTGAACTGGTAGGGCTGGTGTGGCCATGCTGGGCCAAATGTGGTTGACTAGTATAGGAGGCGGCTGGACTGATGATGACGTGGCAAAATTAGGCCAACTGTATTGGGTTTGCGTTGGGGGTGAATATACTGGTGGTAGTGCGACAATTTTGGGCCAGCTATCTTGGGTTGGTGTTGGAGGTGAAGGAGGATGGGCTGATGATGGTGTGGCAAAATTGGGCCATATGTAGTTGATGGGAGTTGATTTTGAAGGTGCGGTAAAATTGGGCATCATGTAATTGACGGGGGTCGATACCAGATGTGATTGGTATTGCGGAGGTGGGGTCCAGCTGGGTTGAATGTGGATAACAGGAGCGGGCACCGGGAGGTATAGCCTTAAATCTAAAGGTTCTGCTTGGGGTGTTTGGTTTGGGAAATAGTCGGCTAAATTCAGAGGCTAGACTACCCCTATGATTTCACTCCCCTAACTCCATTGCCCTGGTGTTTCGTAGCTGTTCCTTGTGTCGATATATTCCGAGGGGTTGAGCTCTTCTATTTCTTCCCCCAGCATGTTGATGGTGGCCCTTGGGCCCATTACTCCCTGCGGGTGTGGCGGTAATGGCGCCTGCAGTATATTGGTATGGGGGTTTGCTTGGGGAGGTGCCGAAGGGATGATCTTTCCTGTCTCTATTAGATCTTGGATCGCATGCTTTAATGGAAAGCATTGATCGGTTGGGTGACTTGGACCCTGGTGGAAATTGCAGTGTACATTAGGATCATAATTTCTCGGGATTGGATTCGGTGGAGGTCGTGGTTGAAGCTGAGTGACCAAACCCTTCTCGATCAGTAAAGGCAAGAGGACATTTAGGGATTGTCCTAAGGGAGTGGACACTCGGTTATATTGGGCCCTTCTCTGCTCAGGGGTTTGTTGCCCCCAGGGGACATTGTTCTGCCTTGGAACCTGATTTGTTGGTGTTGGCGTTGATGGTGCTGTTGCGAACCGAAATGATACCATGCTGGTGTTGGGCTGTGTGTTTATTAGTATGAACATCTTCCCTGGTTCTTCTCTCATTTCTTTGCTCTGTGAACTTGCGAACCCCGCTAGTTACAGTTTTGTTTAACCGTCCCTCTCTCAATGCGTCTTCGCAACAGTTGACATTTCTTACCAGGTCAGCGAAACTGGTTTGCTGCTGGTAGACCAAAAAGTTAGAGATAACAGGTAGGGCTGCTTTCGAGATTATCTCGATCTGTTCATCATCTGGGATGCGGTTCTTTACTTGGGCTGCGAGGGCTCTCCATCTTCCCAGGTACTCGTTAAAGGCCTCATCGGGTTTTTGTTTCAACCGCGCCGGATCTGATTTGCATGGTTCTACGTCTATGTTATAGACATATTGCTCTTGAAACAAATGGGTGAGGTATTTTCATGTTTTCAACATAGATGGTTCAATGGACGTGAACCACCTTAGAGTCGGACCCGTGAGGCTTTTCTGGAAAACTTTGATGAGTCGTTCATCTCCGCCGTATTGGCACATGTCCCCACAGTAAGACTTGAGGTGGGCGATCGGGTTGCCTGTGCCATCGTATTTATCAAAAGTGGACACTTTAAATTTGTGGGGTAATGACACCTCGGAAAATAGGCATAAATTTGAAAATTCTGTAGCATATATTTCAGCCCCTCTCATCTTCATCAATTGTTTCTGGATTTTATCCATCTGCTCCTTCAACAGTTCTGACTCCCTGGACTGTAGGGTTGGGGCTGCTCCCCCGCTAGGCTGCCTCGATTCATTTTGGGTGGCCTGTTGGTTGGTGAGTGTGGGTGGTGGGGGATTAAAATTGGCAAATGCCCCCTTGTAATTCCACTATTTCGAACCTCATCCTCTTCATATTGAGGATCTGTATCCACAAAAGGGAGGAGGAAGGGTGAGGTTATCTTGCTGATTCTAAGTGGGTTGGGCGGGTACCTGGTGAGACCATTGTACATGAGGGAAGATTTGGTGATGGGTTTGTGGGGTAAGTGGATTGGGTGAATTGTGGATTTTGGAGGGATTGATTGGGTGCCTGATGAGGCCATTGCACATTTTGGGGGTCTGGTCGGGAAGTGAGTGAATGGGAAAATTGGGGATGGCTAATGGTTTGAAGTGGGTTCCCATGTTGGGTTGGGTATGACGGTTGGTGTGGATGGGCATGGTTTAGGCCGGATTGGGGGGTTGGATGAGAGGCTCTCCATTTGAGGGGGAATGGGGGCTTGTTGGGTGTAAGTGAAGGTGGGGGAATTATGGAGGGTTTGAAAATGTGACCCTCGGATTTGGGTCTTGATGGGCTTGTGATTGGGTGTTGGGCTTTTGAGGCCCACTCGGATGACCCCATGGTTGGGTGGTGTGGACTATGGGGGGTTGGGTAGGATTGGTATTTTGGAAAAATGGGGTGTGGAGATTTTGGAGAGTATGTTTGGAGTTTGATATTTGGGGTGGATTGGGAAGGCTTTGGGAAGCCTTCCAAGCTGAGTAGACCCTCATCATGTCCTCCATCATGGACATAGGGTCGGGTATGGGGTTGGAGGTGGATGGCCCTTCCGATGAAGGGTGAATGACGGAAAATTGGGTATTGAATTGGATGTGTATGGGGGAAATTTGGGTATTGGATTGGATGTGGATGGAGGAAAAGTTGGCATGACTTGGGTGGATTGGGGAAAATTGGGTGTGGGGAAAATGGAAAAGTAGGTGTGTTTTGAGTGAAAGGGAAAATGGGTGTATTTTGGGTAGGTGGAAAAGATGGTGTATTTTGAGTGGAGGGAGAGTGGGTGTGTGTTGGGTGGATGTGGAGAAATGGGGTGTAGGTTGGGTGAATGGAAAATTAGGTATGGTTTGGGTGAAGGTGGGGGAAAAATTGGGCATGACCCGGGGGGATGTGGAAAAATGGGGGGTATTTGGATTGGTTGTGGGAGAGGGGTGTATGTGGGGTTGATGTGGAAGGAAAAATCGGTGCACCGAGGGGTCCGGTGATGTGGAGAAATGGGGTGTAGGTTGGGTGAACGGAAAATTAGGTATGGTTTGGGTGAAGGTGGGGGGAAAATTGGGCATGACCCGGGGGGATGTGAAAAAATGGAGGGTATTTGGATTAGTTGTGGGAGAGGGGTGTATGTGGGGTTGATGTGGAAGGAAAAATCGGTGCACCAAAGGGTCCTGTGACATTGAAACGGGATTGGGTGCGAGAATCAGAAATGGGGATTTCTTCTATGTGGGAATGTGTTGGGGAACGTGGTGGGGATGAATTGGGGTCGGCATAAGCCGAATCAACTGCCCACGACATGGTTTGGTGGTGGGTCGGGTATGGATTCCTCGGGTGAGACCTGAACACTTCTTCCTTCCCCTACGAGATGGAGGGTAAGGCGATGTCGTTGTTCCTGCACCACAAGCTTTTTTTTTTGGATAAAAATTTGAACCTCCTTACGATGCTTTTCCGGGGCCTTGGAACTCCCGTTTCGGGTGGCGTTTACACCCATAATATCTCCCACGGCGGGATCCCGATGCACTTCGGAAGAATCAAGGGGAAGCCCTTGATCTATGTGAAGGCATGGAAATCCACGCGACAACCCGATCCCTCGGAAGAGTCAATAAGAGGGCGGCCTCTTTTGACCGGCAAAGGCATTTTGGGCGTCAAGTTGTGGGATTTATCAGGAGTACAAAAACTGCCGAGCAGGGTGTTCAGGATTGGTGGAAAAAGGCTTCAGCTGCTTGAGCCAAAATAGACTAGCATATATATTATATACACTAGGCTAAATTTATGGAGATTTGGCTTAGCGTGTATATTATACACGCTAGGTTAAAACTCTGGAACTTTGGCTTAGTGTGTATATTATACATGCAAGGCCAAATCTAGAGATTTTTGGCTTAGTGTATATATTATACAAGCTAGGCTCAAAAGTATATATATTTATATTTTGGACAACAGCAGCAGACCTAAGTTGGTCTATTTTTTTTGGATTTTTTAAAAGAAGTGCTTCCGGGGACTATTTTTTGTTGTTATTTCGGGGCCCCTCCTCATCGTACCTAGGGATACAGGGCTGTTTCGGTGTATTCAAACACGCTTCCCAAGGGTTTTAGGCTTTGTAATCAGATCAGTCACCCACCCAATATACCTCCGGCATGAATGCCTTCTCAGATACTGGATGGGGTGGTTCCTTTCGAGATCATCACCACTAGGGCTACCTGTGACGGAGTCACGCCCCTGGTGCATAGAGATGCACATCAATCAACTAACCTCAAACCCCTTGGTTTGACATATCACCATGGCACACGGCTCTCTGCCTGTGGCACACTCCTTCCGAGGTAGTGTTTTGGCATTAATTGTGGCACACGAACCTCTGTCCGTGGCACAGTGCCATCCTCTAAGCCCACAAGCCTTGTGAGGTCACGCATCAACGTCACATGCGACTGTGTCGTGTTCGCGTCGCGAGGCCCTCATGGCCTCATGTTAAGTGCCCTCGTGGCACCACATGGCGTACCCTCGTGGCACCGCATCACGTCCGAGTCGTGACCGTGTCTTGTGCCCACTCGGCACTATGTTGGATCCGTCATTGCACCCGGATGCGGTGTGCCTTCTTGGTACCGCATTGCGTGCCCTCTTGGCATCACATTGCTTGCCGTACAAGCTAGATGTCGCGTGCCCTCTTGGCACCACCTCGCGTGCCTCATGGCATTAGGATGTTGCGTGTCCTTTTGACACCACATCGCGTGCTGCCTTGGCACCAAGACGTCGCGTGCCCACTTGGCACCACATCGCATGCCCCTATGCGGAGCACCGCATTACGTGCCTCATGGCACCAGGACGTCGCGTGCCCACTTGGCACCACATCGCGTGCCCCTACGCAAAGCACCGCATTACGTGCCTCATGGCACCAAGACGTCGCGTGCCCTCTTGTCACCACGTAGCGTGCCCCTACGCGGAGCACCGCATTACGTGCTTCATGGCACCAAGACGCCCCGTGCCCTCTTGGCACCACGTTGCGTCCACTCACCATCGCATCATGTATAAGGGACACATGCATGCGTTGCAGGGCCACGTGCCTCTCCACCCACGTACTACACAGCTAGCTACAAGGTCCTCCCACCTTCTTGCTAGCCAAATGCCCAGCTCTAAGGTCGCCATGCCTTCATGCTGGCACCCAGATTAATGAGGCCGTCACATGCCGCTCTACCGAAAACCGGGACGAGTGTATCGCTACCTATTTTCAACCATTTAAAATCTACCCACGCAAAAATGAATTAAGTCCCCTTGGTTCAATTTTTAATGTTCAATTTTAAGGGAGTTTACTTCGGTTAAAAAACAGGCGGTGAGAATCCAGTGCCGCCTCAACGGGCCGACGTCCACTGATGGTATATGATTGACAAGAAACATAGGTGCTCAAGTAGGCCAGCCAAATGGCTAAGGCGTGTAAAAAATGTAAATGCGCAAGTAGGCCCCGCCAAACGGCTAAGGCATGTAAATGACAAAAATGTAGGGGTAAAGTAGAAAAATGATAGAATCGTAGGGGTAAGTAGAAAGAGTGCTCAAGTAGGCCCGTCAATTGGCTAAGGTGGGTAAATGACATAATTGTAGGGGTAAGTAAAACAAAAACAAAAAGGTTAGTGAAAAGAAGAGTATATGCAAGTAAAGAAGGCCAAAACTTCAAGGAGAAGCTCTACAAGCTATCCCCAGCGGAGTCGCCATCTGTGCAACCGTGGACCTTACGGGTCCGTCGTGGCGATGGGCACTCGCTCAAAAAAAGATGGAGTCGCCACCCGGAGTTTTTGGTGACCCGGGATACCTCAAAAATAGATATATAAGCATCGAATTCCAAAATATAACTCCGATTTATCGGTCTTTGCCAAAGGCTCATGGGTAGGGGCTTCGGTTATCAATCGGGAAGGTGTTAGGCACCCGATTGACCCGCTTGTAAGTAGTCGCTACTATGGCCAAATGAAAAATAAAAAAGGAAAATGAATGACACTTCCTCTTGCCCGAAGGCACTCCGATCCTATTTGAGCCCCCCACCCTTATCGATATTTCGGCAGCATAACAACTCAAATTCAAGGATAGAGGAAAAGCAAAGAAGGTAGAGGAATAGAGGGGAGAGCCGGGGCCCTCGGGCCCTTGTAGCACCGCTGTGGACCTTTGCGTTGATGCGCTTCCGGTGAGCTTCTGATAGCAAAATGGGTTGAGGAATGGGTTTGAACCTCCAAGGCTTGGAAGCAAGAAGGTAGGAGAAGAAGGCTAAGGCCTAGTTCTAGCTAAATCTAAGGGTTTGGTAATGGAAAATGAATTTAAAAAAAGGAAACTCAATTCTGGAATTTTATGGATTATAGCATGAAAGTTGAGGGAGAAATCTCTAAAGAGGTCTCTCTTTTAGAATTTTTTTCAAGCCCTTAAGGGGGGGGGG
The DNA here is from genome assembly GCA_021018995.1 of Chloranthus sessilifolius. Taxonomy (NCBI): domain Eukaryota; kingdom Viridiplantae; phylum Streptophyta; class Magnoliopsida; order Chloranthales; family Chloranthaceae; genus Chloranthus; species Chloranthus sessilifolius. The sequence continues at coordinate 16,195,234 of CM037587.1, read as the reverse complement.
TGGCTCTCTATTTATAGAAATGGAGAGAATTAGTGAAGGGTTAAAGGGCTAATTGGGTTAGTAATTAGGTAATAGGGATCTAAGATTTTCTAGGGTTTTGGGAGCTCAGATAGGTGAGAAATAGGTTTAATGGCAGATGATAGGGTGGGGCTTTAAATGGCTAGAGGGTTGCAAATAGGTTTAATGGGGATGCAACAGTTCTAAAGAAACCCACCCCAAACTTTGGGGTGGTCAACAAGTCAAACCCTAAAAGCGAAATTCGGACATTTTCCCAAAAAACACTGTAGCTAAGCCTAGCATGTATATTATACACGCTAAGCTTAGGAACAGTGTCCCTGAGAAGTCCAGAGCCCGTTCTGGAGCTCAATTTTGGAGGAAGGCAATTTTTGCCTAGTGTGTATAAGATACACGCTAGTGTAATTTCCTTCATTTCTGCACCAATTTCAAACCACCATAACTTGTGAGATACAACTCGGATTGAGGCGATTCTTGGCTTGTTGGAAAGCTGGGAACATCCTCTTTCCAAGGTATAGGGATCAGCTGCAGTAGTGGTATGTGTAAGCCTTGGCATTCCTTTTTCCATTCACTACTCGGGAGGGTTCAAAATGGGTCCGGGAAGGGTTCTAAAGGGTCGGGGAAGGATAAGGTTGATTCATAAGGGTTCGGGATGGTTCCTAAGGGTTTTTGGGATGATCCCTAAGGGTTTGAGAGATGCTTTCGGAAGCTCGAGGGTACGCCTTGCTCGAAGTATGTGTCGATCGAGCCTTGGGCCAAATTTGGGTGTCTACACTGCCACATAACTTATGTCAATTAATGATAGAAATAAATATAAGAGTTTGAAAAATCAAAACATATATTTTTAATTAAAATGTTTGGAAATTTAAAGCATGCGGTGCATACGCTATTAGGCACGTACAAATAAATTACATGTATCAAAGACATGATATTTGAATCACTTCAATGTTACCTACTTATAAAAATTTCGTCCTCGAAATTGAGTCAGACCTTTACTCGAAGAGATGGGGATAGTCTTTCCTGATAGTATCCTTGCGATCTCAAGTGGCTTCTTCACGAGAGTGATGTTGCCGAATCACAAGGACCAACGGTATAACTTTATTTCGTAGGGTCTGCTCTTTCTGATCGACAATTTGAATATGCCTCTCTACAACAGACATATCCTTATAAACCTCCAAGGGTTCCCAGTCGATAATGTGAGCATGGTCTGTCACATATTTATTTAACATGGATATGTGAAAAACATTGTGCACCTCGAGAAACTTTGGTAGTAGCTTGACTCAATATGTTGTTTCTCCGATTCTCTTCAAGACTTCAAACGGTCCCACGAATTCTCGGACTAAGTTTTCCTTTCAGCCCGAATCTCATCACTCCTTTTCATTGGTGAGATTTTCACGAAGACTATCCCCTTCGATAAGATCCCAATTCCCACATTTCAAATCAGCATAGCTCTTTTGTCTGCTCAGTGTGGTCCACATTTTTAATCGGATCAACTGAACTTGTTTAGACGTATCTTCTACAATTTTAGGTCTTAGCAAACTTCTTAACTGACCTCATCCTAACACAAAGGAGTTTTGCAGCTTTTCCAATACAAGGCTTCATACGGGGCCATCTGTATAGTAGCCTGATAACTGTTATTGTAGGCGAACTCCGCGAGAGGTAGATGTTCATCCCAATTGCCTCCGCAGTCCAAAACACAAGCACGTAACATGTCCTCTAACACTTGATTCAATCTTTCAGTTTGTCCATCCGTATGAGGATGAAAAGCGGTGCTAAATTTCAACTTAAACCCCATCTCACCTTGGAATTTCTGCCAAAATCTCGACGTGAACCTTGGGTCTCTATCAAATACAATATCAGCATGTACTCCATGTATTCTGACAATTTCTCGAATGTAAATATCTGTCAACTATGAAGCTGAATAGGTCATGCAGTACGAAATAAAATGAGTTGATTTAGTCAATCTATCAACTACGACCCAAATAGCATCGTTCCTCTTCAATGTCCTTGGCAAACCGGTGATGAACTCCATACCGATACTTTCCCATTTCCATCTTGGAATCAATAGCGGCTGAAGTAAATCAGGTGGTTTCTGGTGTTCGACTTTAACTTGCTAGCATGTGAGACATCTTGCCACGTAGTCAGCGATCTCTCTCTTCATATCATTCCACCAATAATTTTTTTTCAAATTATTGGTTGTTTCTAGGGTGAGTACAAAATTTAGACTTATGAGCTTCGTCCAAGAATTCTCCTTTCAATTCTAAATTATCAGGTACACAGTAGAGTCCCTGGAACAAACTCATCCCATCATCTCTAACAGTTATCTCCGGCTTCCCACTATCCTTAAGTTTCAAAAGGGTGGGATCATTAAGCTGTAGTTCCCTGATTCGATCAAGTAATGTGGAGGTGAAAATAATATATGAAAGCATTGCCCTTGGTTGAATCACCTGCTCTAGAATAAATCTGCTGAGGGCATCAACAACTACATTAGCCTTTCCTGGATGATATTTGATCTCGCAATCCTAATCGATTAGGAATTCCAAGCTTCTCCTCTACCTCATGTTCCAGTCTTTCTGAGTAAAAAGCTATTTCAGACTTTGATGATCCGTCGAGATGATGAATTTCTCCCCATAGAGGTAGTGTTTCCAGATCTTCCACGCAAATATGATGGCTGCCAGTTCTAGATCGTGATCCTTTCTGTAAGCCACAACTCTCTCATTCTGCATAAGGACACTGCCTATTCCTTTATACAATGCATCGATATTAATGGTAAAACCACCACTACCAGTAGGTATCACTAGAATAGGTGCAATAGTTAACATTTTCTTCAATTTGAGAAAGCTCTTCCCTCATTCTTCGGTTCAATTGAATTTTGCATTCTTCTTGGTCAGCCCGGTAAGAGGTCCTGAGATCTTTGAGAAGCCTTCCACAAACCTCCTATGGTAACCAGCTAAGCCCAGGAAACTTCGTACTTCTGTAACACTCTTGGGACTCACCCAATTTACAATGGCTTCAATTTTAGCAGGATCCAAAGTAATCCCTGCCTCAGAAATCCTGTGGCCCAGGAATGTCACTTCACACGTTCGGAATTCTCATTTACTTGTCTTAGCGTATAACTGGTGGTCCAAGAGGGTTTGTAAGGCTATCCTCATGTGCTCTACATGTTCTTGGAATTTGGGGTAGATCAGGATGTCATCGACGAAGACCACCACAAATAGATCCAAGTATGGCTTGAAAATGCGATTCATCAAGTTCATGAAGATTGTAGGGGCATTAGTTAATCCAAAGGGCATTACTAAAAATTCATACTGCTCATACCTCGTACTGAATGTCGTCTTAGCCACATCAGACTTTCTCACCCCCAACTGGTGATATCCCGATCATAGATTGATCTTAGAGAAGTATCATGCAGCTTGTAGTTGATAAAAAAAATTATCGATTTGTGGCAATTGATACTTGTTTTTAACAGTCGCTTGGTTCAACTATCGGTAGTCTATGCACAATCTCTGAGTACTGTCCTTCACAAATAAAACAGGAGTACCCCATAGTGACTGACTCCTAATAAAGCCCTTATCTTGAACTTCCTGTAACTGTTTCTTTAATTCTAACAGTTCTGCAGGTGCCATCTTGTAAGGAGTCTTGGCTATCAGCGTCGTACCTGGTACTAGCTCAATCTGAAATTCGACTTCCCTACTCGGTGGTAAGCCCATCACTTCATCAGGAAAAACTCCGGTAAATTCGTTCACAATAGGTATCGAAGATATATCCCTGCTTTTCCTCGACTTCCATTAAAGCAAAGAGTTCAAGAATGACACATTTTCGCGCTCCTTTGAATTTAAACTTCGGTCCTTCCAAAGAGGTAAAAATCACGGTCATGGCGTAACAATCTAGGGTGGCATGAGATTTAGCGAGCCAATCCATTCCTAAGATAACATCGAAATCTTCGAAGTCTAATTCAATCAGGTTGACAATCAATGCATGGGTCCCGGCCTGGACAGAACATCAGTGGTAGAATCTGTCAGCTAACACGCTCTTCCTTGGGGGAGTTGCTACGGTCAATGGAATGCTTATCGGAGACGAGTCCTTATCAAAACGCTTAGCGAAGTTCAAAGAGACGAAAGAATGGGTAGCACCCGAATCCAATAGTACGTAAGCAAAAAGCCCATCGATCAACATCGAACCAGAGCATACAAGATAGACTACTATTCAAACTATCTAACATAATAATTATCTTTCGATTTAAAAGTTAATGTTTATAAGGTAATATTAATTCCCAACTCATCATTTTTCTTAAAGCAAACAATACTGAAAAGCTGATCATTTTTCTTAAATTAATATGCATGGCATCACTACATATATAGGTATGAAACAAATTAATCATGAATTTTAATAAAACATACCCTGGACGACATTGTCTGAAGCTCTTGTGTCAGCGCCAGATAGGGTATACACTCGCCCATTAGCCGTAGTCGTTGCCGGAGGTGTAGTCCTCAATCCAGACGACTTCCTAGGCATTATGCACTCGATTGCTTTATGCCCTTGCTGCTCATAGTTGAAACAAGCACCCGATCCTCTCAGGCAGACACCTTAATGATTCTTGCCACATGTGGTACAAATTGGAATAGTCTTCGCAGTCGATGCCATTGTTGAGACGTTCTTGCTTTGCTGAGAGAATGTTGGTTTTAAGTAAAAGGCATGGTCCTACTCTCCGATCTCGTATTCGATTTCGAAAACACTCGATCTCTGCGGTCAGATTGAAAATTCCTAATCGAGCTTTGACCGATATTGCCAATTGTAAGAGTCACCTTCAGTTCTCTCTCGATGGTGTAAACACCTATCAATCATATCTGGGGCCTCAAACCCCTCTCAAACCTCCTGAGTCTAAAGTTCTCATCAGACTGACTCAGTTTCGTAAAGAGTTTGGCGTAAGCTTCTACGGTCATCTCTCCCTGCTGGAGGTTCAGGAGTTCATCAATCTTCGCTTCCTGGACGCTTTGAGGGTAGTACTTATAGTGAAACACCTTCACGAATTCGTCCCAATCCCAAACATATCTGGGCTCTTCGACATGAATCGCTTCTTTCAATTATCTCCACCAATTCTCAGCATCCCCTTCCAGTTTGCAGGTTGTCAACCTCTCCTTCGTCGTCTCGTTACATTCCATCATATTGAAAATCTTTTCCATCTGCTGCACCCATTTTATAGCCTCAACACTATCTCCTGTCCCAATGAAGTGACGCAGTCGATTCTTCCTTAACTCGTCCAATTCCGACCTAGGAGTAGGGGTAGGATGGGGATTTGGAGCTTTGGTTGCATTGATGGCATTCACAATCGCCTCGATCAATGCATCAATGTGCTTGTTTATCGTCTGCAACCGTCCAATAACTCACATTAGACTCTAGTTCGACATATTCCCGACGTAAGAATCAACCTTAGGCTGTAGCGACCTGAGTTCTCACAATGGCTGATTGTAAGATCTTAGGCCGTATCATCGTATATCATGATCCTTAAAAGCATCGTAAAGCACTATGAGCGCCTTAACAACGGAAGGAATCTCAAAAACATAAATAAAGAAGACGCATCTATTCCAATTATAAAGTCTAACATACTTAAAAGCTTAAAACATTCTTAATAAAACTACTAGCCAATCATTGTCTCATCTATTTATAAATAATATTATATTTAATAAAATAAGTAGTTAGGCTATAAAGCCCTCATTGTCATCCATCTCAGGCTCCTGAACACCACGTGCAGTCTCATCACCAAAAGCCTATACGTTATCCTCAGCTACACCTGTCTCATCTGGCCACCCACATCAACAAGGGATGTAAGTTTACACTTGTATGGATCAGACATGCAATCCATTAAAACGTAAGATATCAATCATCGCAATGTAAACAATTCAATAATTCATGAGTGTGTGCTTCTGGCATGCACAATTTCAATAAGCTGAAAAGAACTGAAACGTGACATGAGAATCATTATTGCATGAGTTTATCTTTTCTTTTAAGTTCCTCTTTTACCTGTCCCTCTCAAGACGTTGACTTTTAGACTTCGTCCCTATCAAGACGTTGGGTCTAATAAGTCTTTATTCTTGTGTCATTAGACTCCGTCCCTATTAAGACGTTGGGTCTAATTAATCACATGTTCATTACTGGTTAGACTCCGTCCCTCTCAAGACGTTGGGTCTAATCCAGCCTGATCTTTGCTTATTATTTCATCATATTCATGTGTCTTAATAATGCAATCTGTGGACTATCATAAAACATTAAAATGCATGTGAATATGATCATTGAGCATAAACCTTAACATTTAATTAAACTATTGTAAAAGAACTGAAAAAGGACACAGACATTTGTCCCGAGTCAAATCTGTGGAACTTGTCCACCCTAAGTCGATCGATTGATTTCTTAGCTTGATTGATCGATTTCTCTCCTAGAGTTTTCAAACTATTATCGGTTAGATTCGATCGATCGATTTCGAGACTCAATCGATTGCTTCCAACCTATGAGCAGACAATGAATTATCATCCAGAAATTGATCGATCGATTTCCAAACTCGATCAATCGATTTCAACTTGAGACCACTCCTCAAAGTGTCTCAAATTGTACGGTGGGATTTAACCATTTTTAGCCAAAAACATCAACATAAAAACCATCAATCGTTGCATCCATCACATTTAATCATACCATTCATTATTTATGCAATAAAAGCACTAATGAATAGAAAACTCATATTTAAATCGATATTTTAAGTTCCAAGGGAAAGCTTGAACGATCGATCGTATCTCCGCGATTCAATCGGGTTCCTCACCACGACAATGGCTCTAGAAGGAGGCGAAGGCCGCTTGAGAATAGATGCAAATGTTTCGCCGATCTTCCAAAAAGAAAAGTTCTAGAAAAAGAGGATCTAGAATCTCTTCTTTAAGTTCTCAAGGGTTTCTTATGGGAAGAACCTCTATTCTTAAGGACTCTAAATGAGATTATGATTTAGGTTTTTCCCCATAATACCTTTTAACTTATTAGGGAAACATCCGGTGTTATGCTAACACACCATAGAAGGATGTATAGGCATTTACTTCAAGGTCCAAAATAAAGGTTTAAAACCTATATACTAAGGTTCGATCCTCTGACCTCTTGTCTCTAACTTAAGCCTTTAACCAGTAGGCTACCACATAACTTGTGTCAATTAATGTCAGAAATAGATATAAGAGTTTGAAAAACCAAAACATGTATTTTTAATTAAAACGTTTTGAAATTTAAAGCATGTAGTGTATACGCTATTAGGCATGTACAAATAAATTAGGTGTATCAAAGACATGGAATTTGAGTCACTACATCCACATTCCTTCCCTAGTGCCTTGAGACATGACTATATTCTCCTTCGGCACTCGAATTTGAGACCACATGTTATTTTTTAGATTTCCAAGTGACCAAATTTCCGCCCAAAAATGTGTAATAGCTTGTATTAGATCTCCTATCATCCAAAGAACCAGCCCTGTCAACATCAGTAAAACTTTCTCTATCAAGAAGACCGCGATCTCTATATAGGAGTCCTCTTCCTGGACTACTCTTCAAGTTCCTCAAAATTCGATCAACATCATCTAGATGAATACTCCTTGGAGAATGCATGTATTGACTAACAACACTCACAACATATGCTATATTTGGTCTTGTCATAGTGAGGTAAATATGTTTACCAACAATCTATGATACATGCTTCAATTCTTGAGTAGCTCTCCTTCAATGCCTTTGAGTCTATGATTCTACGCAGTGGGTGTAACTGCTGGCTTACATCCCATCATCCTTACATCTATAAGCACATCCAAGGAGTACTTCCTTTAGGACAATGCAATATCCTCCTCGGATCTTGCAACCTTGATTCCAAGAAAATACTTCAACGAGCCTAAGTCTTTGATCTCAAAGACTTTACTTAGATACCCTTTCAACTAGAGTATCTCATCACTGTCATCACCTGTGACAATGATGTCTTCAACATACACCAATATATAAGACACATCTCTTTTTACAAACAGGGTATAGTCATAATGACTCCTGTAATACCCCATCCTCATGACTGCCTCACTGAACTTCTGAGACCAAGCTCTAGGAGACTGTTTTAATCCATAAATTGATTTCTTTGACCCGCAGGCACTCAGTTTCCCCTTGCTTTACAAAACCAGGAGGTAAGGACATGTTAACTTCCACCTTTAGGTCTTTGTGAAGGAAGCATTCTTACGTCTAACTGATACCGTGGCCAATTCTTACAAGCAGCCAGAGATAATAGGACGCGAATAGTACTTCACTACTGGAGCAAATGTCTCTTGATAATCAACCCCCCGTGTTTGCGTAAAGCCTCTTACCACAAGATGAGCTTTATATCTCTCAATAGTACTATTAGGTCTATACTTCACAGTATACACCCACTTGCACCCGCACCCGCACCCGCACCCAACGACCTTTCCTAGAAGAAGATGAACTACTTCCTAAGTATGACTGGATTCAAGGGCATTCATTTCATGTAACATAGTCTCCTTCCACTTTGGCTGAGATGAGGCATTAGACACAAAAGTAGGAATAGGAATGGAATCCAATGAGCTAACAAATGTACAATGAGAATCTGACTTATTTTCGTAGGAAACATACTTACTAATAGGATGGCGAGTGCATGACCGAGATAACTTTCGAAGAGCAATGGGAAGATCAAGTTCACTTTGAGGGCCTTCCTCTTGGAATGAACCTTGGCCAATGGTCTCTGAAGGAGGTTCTGGTGGTGGCTCCTATGGCACACTAATAGCCTTGAATTTCCTTTTGACATAGAATTTTGACTTCCGCAAACTTATTGAATTCAGGTTCAGATCTTTTTATCTCTTCTACGTCTCCATTTACTTCACAATCGAACTTAGGAAACACATCATTCACATCCAACTTTGGTAATACACTCGTGCGCTCTTCACCACAATTCTCCCCCTGAAGAGGGCATTGAGTGTTCTACCTCTGTCATGAATCGAAGGGGGTATCTTCAAAGAATGTCACATCCATAGCAACAAAAAAAATTTCTGGAGACGGGTTCTTAATACTTAATACCCTTTATTTATAGGAGGATATCCAACAAATATACAACGAGTGGCTTTAGGATCAAGCTTAGATCGATGCCTGCAAGTACATGGACAAAACACAAGGACCCAAAGACATGAGTAGAGAAAAGAGCACGATCCTGAAAAACAAACTTTCATGGGGATTTTCCTTGGAGGACGGGAGTGGGCATGCGATTGATCAAGAAAATAGAGGTGGAAACAACCTCTCCCCATAGATACTTGGGAACATTCATGCCCAACAGAAGTGATTGAGCAAGTTCAAGTATATGACACTTTTTTTTCTCAGATACCCCATTCTGCTTGGGGGGTATACGGACAGGTGGTATGCAACTATATGTCATGCTCACATAAGTATGATTGAAGATGGTGTGAGGAATACTCCCCCCCCCCTCTCCCCCTCCCCAATTATCAGATCATAGGATCTTAACCTGAGCATGGAACTAAGTGTGAACTAACTTATGGAAAATGGGAAACACAGAGGCCATCTCATTGTTGGTTTTGACTAAATAAAGCATAGAATAACGAGTGAAATCATCTATAAGGGACACAAAATATCTGTAACCATGAGTAGAAACAACTAGGGATGGACCCCTAACATCAGAATGAATTAATTCAAAAGGTGATTTACTTCTATTTTCGCTAACAAGATAACTTCTATTATGTTTTTCAAACTGACGAACCTCACATTGAAATAAAGACAATCACACTTCTGAATTTTTTCTGAAAACAATAAAGAAAGACGATAAATAGGTAAGAGGCCACAACGTGCATTCCACAACTGAAGCTCCTCCAATCTAGAACTAGCTGCTATCGGTGTCTGTATCTTATGAAGATTTGACACCTCAAACAAGTAGAGTCCATGCTCCTCACAACTGTGACTAAATGTCCTCCCCGAAGTTGGGTCCTGAAACACCCAATGAGAGGGATGAAACTGATGCAGGACAATACCCTAAACTATGTGAATGCGATAATTAATTGCTTGCCGAAATTAAATTGAATTAAATTAAACAATAAATCCGAAAATATAACGAATACCTTAGGCGTTCGTAGTCCTCCATGTGAAAAGATCATGTTCGGTTTGAGTAGGGTTCAGCCTTTGCGCTAGATCCGTTAGAATAGTGATGCAGATCGGTCTTAGAGATAGAACTATAAGTCTTTCCAGATTAGGGCGCTCACAATGCAGTGATGGAAAGAGCTAGGGTTTTGGGAGTTCAGGTATTTGAATGGGATATGGCAGATTTTGGGTTGTTTGAATTAAAGCAGGGAAGATAGATTAAAAGGGATAAAATAGAAAAGGATAGATTGTAGGCTTCACACCAAACCCTTCTCGAGAAACGAAGACTCACTCTCTGAAGATGCTCATCTCAAGCAGGGAAGAAAAAACTCTTTTCATTAATCATCAACTAATTACATTGTTTATTTATAGACCTTATATAGGAGGCCTCTCAAACGTAAATAAAACCCTAAAACAAATAACAAAAAAAAGAGACAAGTATGCCCCTAAAAGTCAATTTCGAAATCTAAAAAGAAAAATAAATTATAACCTGCACGACTTCGATTGATCAAAAGTGAAGCTCGATCGATCGATTTATATATATACCTATATATCGCTGCTGGAACTCGATCGATCGAACTGAGGTCATCGATTGAAATAGACATTCGATAGATCGAATATACAATTCGATCAATCGAATTATATGTATGTATATATATATATATATATATATATATATATATATATGTCACTCAAGAACAAATGTTTTTTGTCGACATAGTTCGATCAATCGAATTAGGTCTTCGATCGATCGAATATGCAATTCGATCGATCAAATTTGTAGTGTTCCTCCAATTCTCTCAAATTTCATTTTTCGTTCGCCTAGTTTTGATTTTCATTCTGCTTCTTTCGACGTCGGTACATGTGAAAAGGTTTATATCCGATGTCTATGATGTCGGCGCCCCCGTCAATTCTCCCGAGCCAAAAAGGCTTCATCACCGATGAAGCGGCATCGTGATAGCGATTTAGCATGTCGGGGTCCAGGCATCGCACCTCGTCTTCAGCTAATCATAAGTTCTCGGAGTCCGACTTTCCCAACCACTTGACCAAGTACTTTTGAAATCCGCCCCCATGGGTGGATATCGCCAAATCATCTAATATCCATTCAATCTCATCTCTGTGCTGCTTGTGTGGGGAAGGGAATGGTAGGGGTTGCAGGGTGGGGCTGGCATTTGGGCTCGGGACTGCTAGGAAGGGATTGTGAGGGGCTGGGGCTGGGGCCAAAGAAGGAATTAGGTCATCCACATTGAACGTAGAGCTGACCCCTATATCTGGTGGAAGCTCGAGAACATATGCATTAGGTCCGCTCATTGCCACAATTTTAAAAAGTCCGACTCCGCGGGCTTGAAGTTTCTTTGCGGCTCCTAATGGGAACCGCTCAGGTCTAACCCGAACCATTACGTAATCTCCTACTTGGAATTCCTTGAAGCGCCTATGCGCATCCGCAAATATTTTGTATTGTTCATTGCTCGCATTAATTCTTTTTCGAATTTCGGCATGCAGTTCATGTATATGTTGTGCAAATGAATCGGCTGACTCAGAAACTTGATGGGATGCAGACATGGGGATTAGATCGATGGGTGTTCTAGGCCTATGACCAAGGACGACCTCAAAAGGACTCATACCTAGGGACCTATTGATTGAATTGTTGTATGCAAACTCGGCTAAAGGCAAAGTAGAATCCCAAGTCCTAGGGTGATCACCAACAAGACAACAGAGAAGATTACCTAAGCTCCTATTGGTGAACTCCATTTGGCCATCTATTTGAGGATGATAGGTCGAAGAAAATTGGGGCATGGTACCCATCATGTGTCATAAAGTTTTTCAGAAATAACTGATAAATTTCACATCCCGATCTGACACAATCGTCTTGGGTAACCCATGTAGACGCACAACCTCCCCGAAAAATAATTTGGCTATGTGAGCCGCATTGGAGGTTTTCGAGCAGGGTAGGAAGTGGGCCATCTTTGAAAAGCGATCGACTACCACAAAAATGGAATCGTGCTTCCGTTGAGTCTTTGGAAGTCCGAGTACGAAATCCATGGAGATGTCTTGCCACGGGGTGTGCGACACGGGTAAAGGGGTGTACAAGTCGGTGTTCTGCTTAATATGCTTCGCAACTTAGCATGTACGACATTGTTTTATGACCCTAGAGACATCTCTCACAAGGCTAGGCCAATAAAACCTATCCTCAACGAGCGCACTGGTTTTATCGCTCCCAAAATGTCCGGCAATCCCTCCAGCATTTAACTCCCAGATGAGGAAGCCATGCAATGAAGTACGAGCGATACACAAACAATTTCCTTTTAACAAATACCCATCCAGCAAGGTATACTCGGAGTTGATGTTGTTCGGATTTTCAAGGAAAGCAGTGTATTTTGCTCCGAAATCTGGGCAATCAGGATAATCTTGTTTCAACTGCTCAAATCCGATGACCTCGGTGCTCATAGACTGCAAAGTCGCCACTCGACGACTAAGTGCATCAGCTGCCTTGTTCTCGGCACCGGCCTTATGTTTGAATACGAATGTGAACCCTTGAAGGTACTCGACCCACTTTGCGTGCCTCGGGTTCAACTTTTTTTAGGAGGCAAGAAAACGTAAGGCTTCGTGGTCAGAAAACAACGCAAATTCCTACGATCTCAGGTAAAGTTTCTAATACCACAGAGATCCGACGGCTGCATAAAACTCCTTGTCATAGGTGGAGTATTTCTGCTTTGCCTCATTGAACTTCTCACTAAAATAGGCCACAGGGTGGCCTTCTTGGCTTAACACTCCCCGCCTATGCCTATGCCCGACGCGTCACATGCCACTTTAAAGACTTTAGAAAAGTCTGGTAGGCGCATAACGGGTGCAGTGACCATTTTCTCTTTTATCTCGGCAAAGGCCCTCGTCGCGGCTTTGTTCCACAGGAACTCCCCTTTTCTCATGCAATCAGTAATGGGAGCCATGATAGTGCTAAAGTTATGGATGAAACGACGATAAAAAAAAAAACCATGGAAGCTACGGACTTCATGAATATTTCGAGGTTCGGGCCACTCCACAATGGCCTTAACCTTCGCAGGGTTCGCAACCATCCTGTCTACCGAGACAATGAATCCCAAGAACACAATAGATTGCTGCAGGAATGTGCACTTCTTGAGATTCGCGTATAACCTTTCTCCCCTCAAGGTTTCGCAAACCAACTCTAAGTGGATAATGTGTTGTTCCTTGTCCGGGCTGTAAATTAAGATATCATCAAAATATACGATGAGGAATTTGCCAAGAAATGACCTCAACACTTGGGTCATTAGCCTCATGAATGTGCTCGGGGCATTGGATAGCCAAAAAGGCATGAGCCTCCACTCATAAAGACCGTCTTTGGTCTTGAAGGCTGTTTTCCATTCATCGCCAGGGCGAATACGAACATGATGGTAGCCACTTTTAAGGTCTATCTTGGAAAGATAGTGGCGCCAACCATCATGTCAAGCATGTCATCAAGCCTCAGTATGGGAAACCGATATTTAACTGTGATCTTATTAATTGCACGACTATCCACACACATGCGCCATGTACCATCTTTCTTAGGCGTGAGTAATGCTGGTACAACACACGGGCTCAGACTCTCTTGTATGAACCCCTTTTGAAGGAGCTTACTGACTTGCCGAGTCAACTCGGCGTGCTCAACTGGATTCAACCTGTAGTGGGGCAGGTTCGGTAATGTGGATCCTGGAACCAAGTTGATTGCGTGTTGAATGTCACGCATGGGAGGGAGCTCATTGGGTAAGTCTTCGGGGTAGACATCCGCAAATTCAATCATTATTGGCTCTACCTCCTTGGGGTACTCACATACTGACTCAGGAGTATTTTCAACAGTGACGGCGACATACACAACGCTTTCATCTAACGATGCCCTCTCAAATTTTGAAGGGCTCACAATATTGATGGCCTTAGATTGACCTTCCTTCTTGTCAACTCTGTTGACCGATGGTGCTTTGGGAGCCAAAGGGTTAAGAGTGATTTTCTTGCCCTTGTAATTGAACGTGCAAATATTAGATCGACCAAAAATGGTCACGTTCAAGTCATAGAGCCATGGCCTCCCTAAGATGTGGCCCACGTCCATCGGCACCACGTCGCACCATAAGGTGTCCGAGTATGAACCCAACTGTATGGGTACACGTCACCTCTGTGACACGAGAATGGATGAGGAGTTAACCCATGCGACTTTGTAAGGTCTCGGATGGGCTTCGGGGGTTAAGCCTTAAGCGGGTGACTGTATGTTCTGACACCACATTGGTGCAGCTTCCGCTATCCACGATTACCCTACAACTCTTTGTCCCACATGTGACAAAGTGTGGAAGATGTTCTCCCTTCGCCATTCCTCTTTTTCATCCCGTTGAGGTTGTGTAAAGGCACACCTCACAATGAGAGCACGACCCATGTCATCACCTTCCTCATCACTAGGTGTGGCATTTGGCTCAAAGACTTCTTCATAAACTCTTTCACTTTCTTCTCCTTCTCGGTCGATGAAGAGATTCCTTTGTGGGTCGTTCGTGGGGCATTGGGCGGCAAAGTGTCCCAATCCTTGACATTTATAACACTTGACATGAGACCCACTATTCGAGGATTCTCCGGCTACACCCTTACCTTTGTCAAACCTTACATTGGTAGATGTGGGTTGTGTGGGTTTGGTAGGCGGGTTTCTAGCACTAGATCTCACTTCGCCGATACGGAGTTGACCGGTGTGAAAATCAAATCGCCTAACCACTGTCATCTTCAAATATCGTTCAAGGTCTTGAACGACGGTGTAACAATCGGCGAGAGTCTCTACAGGGTGGGAGACTAACTCTTTTTGCAAGTCAAGTCTCAATCCGGTGCGAAATCTGGATAGAGTGACTTAGGGTCTTCGAATACCTTGGTTCTCATCATGAATTCTTCAAATTTGCCAATGTAATCCGCTACGGGCATACTACCTTGGCGCAAATTTTGTCATTGGTCGAGGAGACGATGGTAGTATGAAGAAGGAACGTACTTCTCTGTAAGTCACTCCTTCATGTCTTCCCAACGGGTAATGGGAGTACAATCCGCATTCGTTCTGATGCGCTCAATGTTGACCCAAAAGAGTCGGGCTTGGCCTATGAGCTTCATTTTAGCAAGTTTAACACATTTTTTATCGCTCATGCCAAACGACTCAAAGTGCTGGTTTATATCGGATAACCAATCGAAGAAGACTTGAGGGTCTAATCTTCTATCGAAAGTTGGGAACTCAACTCGGACATTTTTAAGGAGTTTCCCTTCTGGGTCGTAAGCATCTCCATGATGATCTATCCTATGATTCCGGTTCTGATTATGTTGGTAGCCATCTCGTTCGAAACGTGGACCATTACACTCACGGGGTGGTTTGAGGTACTCATCACCCTCGTCTAACCAATTGACTTGGTCTAACAACCTCTCATTGGACGTTTCAATGGTCCTTTGGGTTGTCTCCATGGCAGCCATTCGATCATTGATAGATTTTAGATCAGCCCTCATGCCATTAAGAGTCTCGGCAATCCCATTCATATCCATAGTGATATGGTTCACTAATGACGGGTTCTAGAATGGAATGCAAAATGAACTAACAATGAAGGGGGACTTTTGACAAACACGTGATGTGCACACTTTGGCCAAAACATAAATAATATGTGATTAAAATTAAAGTGCAATGAATTCAATGTCACACAGTATGCCCTAACTTAGAACCTAGGCTCTGATACGAAAACTGACGCAGGACAATACCCTAAACTATGTGAATGCGAT
The DNA here is from genome assembly GCA_021018995.1 of Chloranthus sessilifolius. Taxonomy (NCBI): domain Eukaryota; kingdom Viridiplantae; phylum Streptophyta; class Magnoliopsida; order Chloranthales; family Chloranthaceae; genus Chloranthus; species Chloranthus sessilifolius. The sequence goes on along the minus strand of CM037587.1, from coordinate 16,179,295 downwards.
GATTAATTGTTTGCTGAAATTAAATTGAATTAAATTAAACAATAAATCCGAAAATATAACGAATACCTTAGGCGTTCGTAGTCCTCCATGTGAAAAGATCATGTTTGGTTCGAGTAGGGTTCAGCCTTTGCGTTAGATCCGTTAGAATAGCAATGCAGATCGGTCCTAGAGATAGAACTCTAGGTCTTTTCAGATTAGGGCGCTCACAATGCAATGATGGAAAAAGCTAGGGTTTTGGGAGTTCGGGTATTTGAATGGGATATGGCAGATTTTAGGTTGTTTGAATTAAAGCATGGAAGATAGATTAAAATGGATAAAATAGAAAATGATAGATTGTGAGCTTCACACCCTTGGCTTCACACCAAACCCTTCTCGGGAAACGAAGACTCACTCTCCGAAGATGCTCATCTCAAGCAAGGAAGCAAAAGCTCTTTTCATTAATCATCAACTAATTACATTGTTTATTTATAGACCTTATATAGGAGGCCTTTCAAACGTAAATAAAACCCTAAAACAAATACCAAGAAAAAGAGACAAGTATGCCCCTAAAAGTCAATTTCGAAATCTGAAAAGAAAGAAAAATTATAACCTGCGCGACTTCAATTAATCGAAAGTGAAGCTCGATCGATCGAATTTGAAACTCGATCGATCGAATAGAAAATTCGATCGATCGATTTATATATATATATATATATATATATATATATATATATATATGTCACTCCAGAACAAGTGTTTTCTGTCGACATAGTTCAATCGATCGAATTAGGTCTTCGATCGATCGAGGATTTCGATCGATCGAATATGCAATTCGATCGATCGAATTTGTAGTGTTCCTCCAATTCTCCTAAATTTCATCTTTCGTTCGCCTAGTTCTGATTTCCATTCCTCTTCTTCCGACGTCGGTACACGCGAAAAGGTCCATATCCGATGTCTATGATGTCGGCGTCCCTAAAGAAAGGTTATGCAATGGGTTAGCTACTTGGTTAAACGACTAACATAAAACAAATAGAGAGGCATTTTTGGAACACGCAATGTAGACTAATTGTAGATGTCCCAACTGGATGGTCCCTATCCCTTGCACAAGAACAAGAGAACCATCCGCAAAGAATCTGATAACTATTAGAGACACTAGAGATGATTGAAAATAAATGAGACATATCCGCCATATGGTCTGTAGCAGTAAAATCAATGATCCATGGGGACGAGGAGGAAGATGATACATATGCAGAGCCATGGGTACTTGACTCAACTAAATGGGATGATTTTGGAGGCAGGTCTAGGTACTGAAGCCTATGAAATGCTCGCACGCTAAAGAAGGCTCTGGAGGTCCTGGTACTCCTTTTGAGTAAGGGGGACCTACTCGGATGATGATGCAGTCACTGGAGGAGAAAAAGTAGGTGTAACAATGATCGACAGACCGGTCCCCTCATCACAAGCTGTTTGATTCCACAAGCCCCTGGAGGAAACTTGGGCTTGCCATTAGATCCTAACACGTATCTATCTGATGTCCCTTTCTTCCACAATGAGAACATTTTAGCTTTTCTCTGTCATCTCTTGAAAAATTACCACGAGCGCTTCTACCACCACGACCTCCATTCGATTGGCCTCCACCTCTACGAAATTTAGAAGGATGGGAGCATAGACCTCTCAGGACCACCACTCAGAGGAGAAACGTGCATAACTGCCTACGACTCTCCTCATGGAGTAACTATGCAAACATAGAACCAATTAGGGGACATTCCCCTCATTCCAAGATATTAGCCCTAATGGCTTCATATTCAAGATTCACACCCCTCAACAAGTCAAATACTTTCTTTTGATCAACCATCTTTTGAGCCTTGCCACTGCAAGCACTGCACATATCGTTCTCCTGATACTGGGCCAACTTATCCCACAATGACCACAGTTAAGTGTAATAATCACTCCGATCTCTCTCCCTAACGGAGGTTTCTAATCTTATCACTGATTTGAAATATCTTTGCTAAGTTTTGTTGTTGTGCGTAGGCTTCACAAATGGCCCACCACAGAGCGTGGGCTGTAGGAAAACTCAGAAGCGACTCACTAATGTCTAGCTGCATAGAATGAAGCAATAGGGTCATCACATACCAATTTTCAGATTCCCAGTCACCATACTTGGGATTTGTAACATTGGGGGAACTATGGTACCATTGATGTACCCCAACTTCTTCTCTGCCCTCAAAACCATATATGTAGATCTGGACTATGACAAATAATTTTTGCCGTTGAACTTCGTGGTAGTAATTTGGAAGCCATGGGATCCATCGGCACCACCACCAATACCAACTTTATAGTCTTCCATTACAGGATGCTCTCAAACCAACAGTAACACTGATGTTTTATACTAAGGAACAACTACACCACTCTTCCACGGCTACACAGCCCAACAACTTCCCACCATGAGATCACAGCCAATGGCTAGCACACACTAGAGGTAGATTCACAAATAACTCCCCCAAAGCATAGATTCATCTCCATTAACCATTCCACACAGCGTCGCAAAACAAAAAAAAAAAAGCCATTCCACGTATAAAACTAATCGATGCTAGAAAAACATGGTTCAGGCAAGGTTTACCTTGTTTGAGACCTTTCTGACAACTTTATATCCACTTTCGGTACAACAAGGCTTTAAGGGACTCATATCAACAAATAACAGTGAAGGGAAGCTTTATCGAACAATTCCGGCAAGGTTCCAGCGAGATCTGGCAAGGTTTTGGTACCTCTACGCAAATCCACTCTCAACACTTTAGATCATCAGCAAACCTTCTTTGCACACTGTTTCTGACAGCTTTCATATATCTAAAAGGATTCCGACAAGCAGATATGGTTTTCCAGCGACACAACTCGACTTCAGAGGGCTTAGATCGTCACAGATCTTGTGAAAACATCAGATAGAGGCATTGAAATCCACTATATTTATGATTTCAATGCCTTACATTCTATTTCGGAAAGGTTGTAGAAGCTTTCAATAGAAATCCTAAATCTTTACAACTTTTGCAAAGGGGTTAGCTCGAGGTTGAAGACAATCCGGAAACTCAACTTTCGATCATCAGATGGTAATGCCACAAGAGCAAAAAATGCTCCGAATATTGATCGAACCAAAACCCAAAAAATTTGAAGGATTCTGGCGATTTTTTGGCATCGGCTGACGCCTGTACTGACGTTAGCTCATTGCCAATGATGTCATCAGCGAGATCGAAATTTCCTTCACATAGATTCTATTGTGGATCGATCGCTCTGATACCAAATTAATTATTAGGGTTAGGGTTGGTAGAGGGAGGAGAGAGAGAGGAGAAAATTAAGGTTTGAGTGTAATGGCACTCATCCCAATGCATTATGTATTTATATGATCCTACAAGAGATGCGAACTACGATCAATCAAAAAAAAAAAAAGATGCGAACTACGGTGTCGCAGATGTAAGTTAAACATACTTGTACCTAACACCCCACAATATGATACTCACACACCCAAATACACTAATAGATATCTCTACAGTTTTGCTTTGAATTGGCCAGTTCAATCCACAAACTATTTGATTCGCAAGTGAAAAACCGAAGCTATGCCACTTGATTTCATGCTCATAGAGTGTGCTTTTGCTTTTAATTTTTTATTATGCACAAGTTCAAAAAGTTCTTTTTACAACTGACCATCAAAGATTTGATTCCTCGAATCTCCATTTACCAAATGAGCATATAAGTATAGTATTCTGGGTGATCTAGTCGACATACCTTTCTCGAATGATCCATTTGCTCAAGAAATTTTCTATTAGGTGAATGTAACGTTCTTAATAATTTTTTGATTGGTTGAAACTTTTGGGTACCTCTATTCGCGCCTACCAGATTACTGGTGGGTGCGTACACTGAAAACCGTTGATTGAGTTGAATCAGACGATGATAATCATTTTTCATTCCAATCTTCCACACAAGTGATCTTGAGACCAGGAGCGTGCCATTATATGGTCTCGTTTTTTATTCCATGTGGCACAAATCCTAAAAAGTGGCCCTAAAATCACATGGCACACATCACTCTCAAACATGATTTTAGGACCACTTTTTGGGATATGTGCCACATAAAATAAAAAATGGGACCATCTGATGGCACGCCCATGGTCTCAAGAACTTGTGTGGAAGATTGGAATGAAAAATGATCACTAATGTTTGATTCAAGGCAGTCAACGGTTTTCAGTGTACACTGTAGGCACCCACCAGTATTCTGGCAAGCGTGAATATAGGTAGGCAAAAATTACAATGATCGGAACATTATAAAGCGCTAGAAAATTGAAAGGTTATAGTGTTATCCCGACATTTGCCTATTGAATTGAATGTGTTGTTGATTTTTGTTTTGCATTAACTCATGTTAAGATTCCACCTATTTTTCATAGGTCGCCTTCCTCAAAGCAAGAAAAGGTTTTGTACGCATAGCCATGGATCTGGGCCGCCCTCTAGTTCCGGTTTTCAGCTTTGGTCAGGTTGGTAACGTTTTTTTATAAATTTATGGTTTGTAAGTTTACACTTGATCGGTACTCCGGAGCACTCCAGCTTAAAAAGTATTTTATGATTTACATTCTGCATCGCATGATTTCATTTCCCCCGTGACGTCCGATCGTCACTTTTGGTTTGCTGCATGATAGGAATAGATGGGAAGAATCTCTTATTTATTTATTAAAAATGGGGTACCTCTGTTTGCACTACAGGTTTACTGAAAGCGCCTACATCCCAAACCCCTTCAAAGCCATTGACTGCTTTTAATCAGACGATGGAGATCGTTTAACCACCCCGATCTTCCACACAAATGGATTTTGAGACCATGAATGTACCATCAGACTGCCAATTTTTTATTCCACACTGCACGGATACTCAAAAGTGGCTCTAAAATCGTATGACACATCATGCTCAAACATGATTTTAGGGCATGTTATTGGGATCTGTCACACGTCGAATCAAACATTGACCGTCTGATGGTAAGATCATGGTCTCAATATCCATTGTGTGGAAGATTGGGGTGAAAAACTACCTCCATCATCTGATTCGAAGCTGTCAATGGGTTCTGAGTAGTTTCAGACGTAAGTGTGAACAGAGGTACCCTAAAAAATGTGCGGAGAGGTGGGCTTATGTACGTGTGACTACTTGTGTACATGCATGTTTGCAAATCCACATGAACGCATGTGGACTCATGTACCGTGTATATATATATATACATAGAGCTGGTATCAGGTTCCTGACCCGGGTGCCAAGCACTGAGGTCAATCTCCTTTTGTCCAAATGGTCAAGTTGGGACTCAAGCCTTTCCCCCTATTTAAACCAACACCAGAATCGCAGCTTATTTATTGCGTTAAAGAAAAACGTTCATGTGTATATTGTACATATCCACGTTTGTGCTCTGTATATATGTTTTGCATGTTGGTGTGCTGAACATATGTACACATTTGCTTTCTACACACGAGTTCATACACATGTATGTTTAGGAATCTATATATATATATATATATATATATATATATATATATATATATATGGCAAGCTTGTACACAAGTATATCTTTACCGAATTATGTGTTCACGTAATACAGATGTATGTATTCATTACTTTTCGTGATATATGCTTGTGTTGATATGTGAACATAATTGGGTATGCACCACAAATTGTTGTCACATGTGTATGCATTTGGAATTCCAGATGTGCATGGAAGTTGGAACAAACAAAAAATGATTGGAATCTAAAATCTGATTCACAAATATTTGTGACGAGTCCACTTCCACAAGGCTTAATTATTTGAACCTTCCCTCCCAATTTTGCAAAATACAGAGTAATATTTACAAATGGTGGAGGCCCAGCGGAGAATGGTACCGACGTTTTTCTAGAGCAATCAAGTTCACTCCCATTCTCTATTGGGGGAGGTTCGGGTATCTCTCAAATCCTCTCTTCACCTTTTTAAAAGTTATTTTTAATGTTTTGATAATCAAATCCTTCATTCAATGTTAAAAGAGTGAAGGAGAAATCCTCCTTTTATCATGCTGGTGCAGAGTGACAAAGTTGGAGTTCTAGAATAAATTAACAATATAAATGTTTGGAAAAAGTTGGAAAAATTACAAAATACTAATCATGATGAGTATATATATATATATATATATATATATATATATAGAGAGAGAGAGAGAGAGAGAGAGAGAGAGAGAGAGAGAGAGAGAGAGAGAATTGGGGAAATGCATCTGGAGGGCTCCACCTGGATGCCAAATCACATGCCACGGGGCATGATCAACCCAAAACAACTCCCGTTTTGGGTTGATCAGCCATAGGGCATGTGATTTTTAAATTTTTTTTTTTTTTTTTTTAAAACTTTTCTGACCTCCCTTTGATCGGTCAAACATAAGGTGACGCTCAACCAACTTGGTGCATTGATTTTGGGCACTTGACCACATTTTCAACAGTGAATATGCACCAGATAATGCCTGAATTTTTTGGGTAATACCTGATCGATCCTGTCTAAGTTGTCGTGGCACCTGATCCTCGTGATGGGTGCCACTTGGTGCTTAGATGTTATGGACACAACCCTCACGGCTGCGTCCGGACACATAGTCCCGGCCCTCAAATATATATATATATATATATATATATATATATATATATATATATATATATATATATAGATACACACACACACACACACACACACACAAGAGGCCTCAGAGTTTACACTTGAGTGTAGTGCTGAGTGCTACACCCGAGCCAGATGTCTATCATGTGGCACCCAACCTAAGAATAGGGTGCCAGTTGTCTGTCATGTGGCACCCACCTGAGAATAGGGTGCCACGAGAGCATCACATCAACAATCAGATATTGTCCAAAAACAACGCTATTAAATTCCATGGTCAACAGTGTTTAAAATTCATGGTGGAAAATTTTCAAAGAAAACCTACATGGGAGCCGGTTAGGTCCTCCATTGGAGGACGGTCACCGTCCTCCATTGGAGGACGGTCACCGTCCTCCAAGATCCACGTGGCACCCAAAACAGTGTTTGGGTGCCACGTGGAGCACAAGTGGACGGTATAGATCAATATTAAAAAAAAAAAAATCGAAAAAAACTTTTTAAACCCACAAGTCAAAGTTTGACGGGTTTTATTGGTTCACATTTCACGGTTCAAAAAACAGACGGTGGAGATGAGTTTTCAAATTTTTTTTTCAAAGATGATCTAAGCAATGCACCCGAGCTCCATGTGGCATCGAAACAATATTTTGGGTGCCACGTGGAAGCTTGGAGGACGGAGGCCTTTTCTATCATGTGGCACCCAACCTAAGAATAGGGTGCCAGTTGTCTGTCATGTGGCACCCACCCGAGAATAGGGTGCCACGAGAGCATCACATCAACAATCAGATATTATCCAAAAACAACGCTATTAAATTCTATGGTCAATGGTGTTTAAAATTCATGGTGGAAAATTTTCAAAGAAAACCTACATAATCCCCTTTGGCTATTAAATTTATTATTTTTTTAAATCGGTGAACCCTTAGGGAGATCTAGCCAGTTGGCACACGTGCCACGTGGCACATGATATGGTAGTAGAGTGTAGCGTTTTCACCTTCACTAGAGTGTATTTTCCAGTGTTACCTTGGCACTTCTAGTTTTGGGATTCTTGTCCACTTGGCACATGTGCCGACACTTGGTGGCACTTGGACACTCCTCAAACAACACGAAACTTCTAGACGTATGAAAAGATCACACAATACCAACAAAATGCTCATCGTTTTGACAACGATAAAATGAACGTTTCAAAAAAAAAAATTGTGTAAAGTAAAGTAACTACTAAATAAAATGTTTGAATTGTTGAAAACGATTTTTATGATATAGAATCTTCTATTTAGGTTCATGACATATACCATGTATCCTGTCATTACATTTCTCAATTGGCTATCTAAGATTTCTCTTCAATTGTTTTTCTATGTATTCTATTTATTTAATTTATTTATTTTAAGGTCGTGCTGCTGTATTGGAATCTTTAGAATTTGGCGTGCCAAACACCTATTGGCACCTTGACACTTGGCATCCGTGCCAAGTATCTAGGTACACTGGTATTTTCCCATTTCCCTATATACATATATTCAATATGCTAAATATTTATGCCATGTTTTTTACATTTTCTCAGCAAACTAGCATTCTTCAAAGCAAAAAAAAAACATAATTTCATGGACAATTGTTCATGCTAAAAGATTATAAACATTTTTTTTACGAAAAGACGTAATTTTATTGAAGAGAAAATTACATCAGTGTCTGGCCGAAGACGTGTGAAAAGGAAAAATCAAAAGTTAGAACAAGGTTTCAGAGATGGAACAAAACCCACTAGGCCCAGACGGGCTGTCGGATCAGGAGAAGTCTGAAAGGGACAGAGAACTCAAATCCATAAATACAGTGTGGCAGGAAAATGTGCAATAAGTGCTTGTAGTTGTATCAGTACCTCTCATAAGGAGGATCCTGAGAATCATTACATATTCAAAGTACGAGGAGCCAAAGAGCATGTCATGGGCAACATTAAAGGGCGTCGAAAGATCATTAATGGTGAAGGGACAAGGTCGGTGAGGCCCAAGACAAAGCCAACAAGCATCCTGATAGAGAGGGGAGAGGAGAAGCTACCGACAAGTGAGGAAAGAGACAGTCGAGAGGGGACAACCCAAGGCCCATGCTCGTCAGTGGAGCAAGGGGGAGACACTTGCGGCTAGACATCTGTCAATTGGGGCATCGATATCGAGGAGTGTCAGATTTGTGAGATTGAGGAGGCAATGAATAGCCACATGGGAACCTCCAACGGGAGATGGAGTATGGGAACAACACCATTTTCGAACCAAAGCATGAAGACGCTCTCATTTGATTGAATTCCTGAGGTGTCAAGTGGCCATGACCTGGAACCTAGCGCCAGAGGTGGTGCATGTTGTGGTTGTTCCACCTGAGCCATGGGGGGAGGATAACCTTCGTCCCTATTTCACAACTGCACTTCTTTGACCTGTTATCCCCTAAGTCTTCCTGCTAATTCATTCAAATTCGAAGCCACAATCAGAGAGGCATCTTGCCACAGATTGGGCCTGTAGGAGAGGTTGGAGGTGGCCCGGGCGTCAGTGAGGGGTTGAAGATACAAGAGCGGAGAGGAATCATTCACGTCCTCCCGGATACGGGGACAAGAACAAGTCGTCCAGGGAAGACTGAAGGTCCCTCCCGATCGAAAGAAGTAAGAATGTGTCCATCATGGTGAGCAGTACTCAACCCTTCATCTCTTTCTTGTATATATCCTATTGTATGCATGGAAGCTACCTTTAGTAGAATTCACATTTTGAATTCATTAGGACTTGCATCTTTCGAGAGGTCCAGGGTCCTCAAGGGGTTAAGGGGTTCGAAGTAGGTGAGAATAAATATGCCCGAGGCCTGGGTAAAGATATCAATCTCTATCAAATATGGCAGAAACCCCCAAGGAGGCCCTGGTTACTTCCAGGGCAGAGCAGGTATAGACTTGGAGGGGCACGTGCCCCCTCAACATTTCAAAATGAGGATAACTCCTATATCCTTATCAAAACAGAGTGTGTCATAACCATCTACTTTTTAGCCAAGTGACAGACTTGTTTGATCAGTAAGATATGTCCAACAGACAGCCCATCATTGACACGACTCAGCCAAAAAAATTTGGTGCATTTTGATCGTTGAAAAAATATGTAACTGCCGTCCATCTTAGCGTGAATGAGAGTGATTTGTGGGCCCACTTTAGTTCATTATATGAACTATCATCTTGATGACTTGGATTGTTAAAGAACACGTGCCAATTGGTGTAATAAGTGGACGATCATAGAATAATCTGGAAGAAGCGTTCATCTGATGGACAGTTGTTTGTGTCTATTATAAGTTTAGAGTTAGTATTGGGTAAGCACTATGAGCAAGAGGTGATCTGCTACTTGGGTCACTTTTTGGCATGTGTTCCTCATGGAATCATCATGTGTGTCATCTGATAGGTGCGCCATGATCTAAAGACCCTTGGTGCAAAGACAAAAAACGATCTCTATCATCTATGTCAAAGCAATGAAACTTAATCTAAATATAATGGCTACCATGTAAATCCAGCATACCATTAATTTTAGCTGGCCTTTGACAATTTGGAATCAGATGAGATGAGAAACAACATTTCAATCCAATTTTTTTGCACGGTAGGTCTTGAGATCATACTCATCAAATCACATGGAATACATGATGGTTCCACATGGCCCTGCGCCCTGCATCCTGAAAAAGGTGACCCGAGTACCAAGAGCATCAGCATTGGGGTCTAGTACTTATGATCAACAACTTTACCATTGTGTGCCCCGTGGATGAAAATCCTGGCTCCCTCCCTGGGGAGGGCGTCACCATAAACGGCAAAGGGGAGGCATCCGGGAGATGGATTCAAAGATTGTGGAAAAAAATTGGGTCACAGCAGAATGTCCTGGGAGTTGAAGGGATTGGCTGGGCAGCATTCGACCCACATTTGCAAAGGGCGTCCAACCTCCGGATCTTGCCTGCGAAGTGGGAACAACCTGCCACATGTAATTTACTGCAAAATGTCATCAATGCTTCCTCCTGGGAGCAGGGCTCTGATCTCTCAGAGTAAGAACTGATTGCCCAGTTCATCATAGTTGGTCGAGAAACGGGCAGCGGGGCTCCTAGAGAAACTCGTCACATCCATCTAAACAAAACACAAAAAAAATAAATTATTATTGACAAATTAACAATCATAATTCACTGCACATCATACAAAACTACGAAAAAACGTTCACAATTCAACCATAAGTTCATCTACATAATGTCATTTATGGCCGATGGCCGTCACTCAAAATTACAAAATGCAATAAAACTCGTGATTTTTTAATAATCCATGATCTATTCACAATTAATTCGTTTTATGAATAAATCACGCGACACTTTTTCAAATAGTTGGGACGCTTTTGTGCAGGTGTATTGTAGAGAATTTTTCTAGTTTCTTTGGTAAGTACTATTATACTGAAAATCTTGTCTTTATGTAGGTCACCTATACCCTACAGACATCCCATGCATGTCGTGGTTGGAAAACCAATTGAGGTCAAGAAAAATTCACAACCCACCGCAGAAGAGGTACAGAAATTTTAATGTTATCAAGGGACTGAAATTATATGCTGTGAGTTATGGTAGACAGAGAAAGTATTAGGTAAGCAACACGAATGCCAGGTGACTTGGTACTCGGGTCACTTTTCGGACATGTCAGTTTAACATGTGTACCGTTCTGATAGTAGTGCCATGATCTAAATCTCTGTAGTGTAAAAGATTGGGATGAAAAGCGCACTCCATCGTTAGATTCAGCATCATGTTGGACTAATGGTATTAATACCATTAATTTCAGATGGCACTTGACTCCATTGAATCAGATGATGGAGATCTTTTCTCGTTTCAATCTTTTTCCAAATAAATTGGAATCATGGGCGTCAAATCACATGGAACACGTGATGGTTCCACATGGCACATATCCCAAAAAGTGACCCAAGTACTAAGAGCAACAGCGCTCTGGTTAAGTACCTAGTACAAACTCAAAATTTAAAGAAAGAAACCACACATACTGTAGGTAAAAATGGGGACAAAGAGCCTCTAACTAAGCACCCCCACCCCTAATTGGCTCCCCACCGATTTTAATGAAGAGCCACCACAAAACTATACTTATTATCAAAAGGTGTGTTTAAAAATATTTACCAAAGGATACCCTATACGGTCGCTTATTTGACCCGGGTACTACTATTGACCACCCACTCCTTCCTCCCCCCCGCCCAACCCGGTGAGGTCAGAGGAGAGCAGATCTCTCAAGCAAAGTGAAGGATAGGAAGAGAAGACTGCTGGCAGGAGATCTCTACTCATTACACCCAGCCCAGTGGGCACTACTATTGCAGGCATGTTATGGTAAATACTTTGGGGAACACATGTTTTGGTACACAATTTGATTTTGGGGCGAGTTTTGGTAAAAATCCTGAACACATTTTTTGGTAAACAGTTTGGTTTTGGGGTGAGTTTTGGTAAAAATCCCTTTCTTACACTCATTTGATATGGAAGCAATATATATATAATGAATATAGGGCATCATCACTTATGAAGTGCCTATTTATCCATCGAGTCTGGCCAACAGCATGTTTTAATGTTTTTAGGGGCCTTTGGAGGCCTTGGAATTCATGGAAGTCGGCTTTTTGCTGATCCAATGGTTAAAAGGTTCTTCATGATTATTCAAAGTCACCAAGGAGAGTCAATCTGTTTACATTCATATGTAATTATATACATCATCATCACAGCATCATCCCATTTATTTGGGGTCGGATGGTTTGGACATGTTCATTGGAAGCATGTTGCAGTCCCTGTGCGAAGGGTTGAGACGCTACAAGCACAAGTAGGAGAAAAGGTCACTAGTAAATATGAAATGGAAGACCCATGAAAACCTAGAGGGAAAGTCATGAAAATAGATATTAAGGATTGCGAAGTTATAGTGAGCTTAGCGCTGATTAGAAGAGAGCTTACTCGCAAAGCCGGCGCCAAATAGAGGGAATAAGGCTGTGATGATCATTATCATCACAGCCTTATTCCCTCTATATGGGGCCGGCTTTGCGAATCCTATTTCTCTACTCTTTTTTATCAGCACTAAGCTCTTTGTGACTTTGCAATCCTTCAAATCTCTTCTTACAGCTTCCCTCCAGGTCTTCATTGTTCTTCCTCTTCTCCCAATTCGTTGTGCTTGTAGCGTTTCAACCCTTCGTACAAGGTCTTTTTCTAGCCCCCGATGAACATGTCCAAACCACCTTAAGCGACATTCCGTAATTTTTTTCTTTATAGGGTGCTACTCTCAACTCTTCTCTTATGTACTCGTTCTCTTATGTACTCGTTCCGAACTTTATCCGTTCTTGTTACTCCACACATCCATCTCAGCATACGCATCTCGGCAACATGTACACTATCTTTTTTTTGTTTTTTTTGTGGCTCAACATATTTGGCAAAATACTCATAACCCACCATAGAGGTGGCACAATTCTTCAAACATGCCTTTGTAATTTGTTGGATCTTGAAAACACTGTGTTTGGAGAGATTTATATGTTTTCTTTTTTTGTGGACAGGTGGCTGAGGTTCATTCTCAGTTTGTTGGAGCCCTTCAAGAGCTCTTTGAGAAGCATAAAGCTAATGTTGGTTATCCTGATCTACAGTTGAGGATTCTCTAATTCTGCTTGTATTTCAGTCCCACTTCTTTAACCAGTCTTTAGTTACATATAAGCCTTACCTTACTTTCTGTTGTGATCTATAGTTAAAAGGAAATAAACAATCAGTGGCTTCCCTTAAAATCTGGGATGCTTTCTCAACTCTTTTGTATAGATTTCCAATGGTTTATTTATGTATTTATTTATTTATTTATCTATCTTGGTAATCAATTATGGTAGACCAAACCTGACAAAATCTCCCCCAAGTGTGTATATTATTAAAATAAATGAATAAATAAATAACCTTGAGGATATACATAGGGCTGTCAACAGGTCGGGTCGGCCATAACTTGACTCGATCATTTAGCGGTGTTGGTCTGTCAGGTTAGGTTGGATCGAGCAAAAATTGGGTTGGCTACCATTCTGTCACGCCCTGAATTCCACATATGTCGACACCTTGGGTAATAAATCAATACTAGAAAATCTTGGAAACTTAAATCGGGTGTATGATAAATCAATCAAGTATAAAATCCAGATGAAGAAAAGGCTGGATCAAGAAGAAGGGGTATTATGTGCCCCTCTGCCCCACCGATCTAATCGTCTCACTCTCACTCTCCGGTTCCTTGTTCTGTCGCTGGCTCACTCGCTCTCTGGGTCCTTGTTCTCCTGTCGCTGGCTCCTCCGTAACCACGAGAAGCTTTAGAATGAGATTCCAACTCAAAGCACCTTTTGAGATTTTGAGAAGAGCTGCTTTGCCTTTGTATGGGTAGAAGAGGTCATAAAAGATTTTGATTTATCTCTGGAGGAGGGGAAATGTAAGACGAAGATTCGTTCATATGCTTAATTAACTTAGCATATACTTAATTAATCCGACTATTTTAAATGTGTACTATACAAAGGGATTTAAGGAGGTTTATTGAATCGGGTTGGGCATATGCCTCTTTGACCCATCGGGTCAAGGTGCATTGTTGGTCAGGTCAAGCATATGCTCTTTTGATCGGTTGGCCAAAATTTTGGCTCGACCAGACCTTGACAGCCCTAGATACTTTATTGTGGGATAGTGATGAGCATAGTTAACAAAATCTCCGTTTGAAAAATTAGTTGGAAACGCCTTTTTTCTTCATCATCAATACGTTTAAAATGTGCTTTTCTAACAAAAAAAACTCATATTTTAAATATTAAAAAATACGACTTTTACATTTATTTTAAACTGTTTTTTACGAAAATTCTCATTTTTGTCAAAAAACAAAATATTTATTTTAATATTTTTAATGCTTCCTTTTTTTTTTCAAACATTTTTTTCGTTTTCTGCGTGACAGTTTTTCCCGAATTCCGACTTGGTAACTATGAGGATCTGAGTGCCCCTTGATTTGTTTGCTTTATAATAACTATTAGGGGGGAGTCAAGTGTTCGATACCATACCCGGGAATTGGCATTGCTGGCAATGCTCGAGTCAATTTCCCTCTCCCACACTGGGGAAATACACAGATATTTTTTACCACTAAAACAATGCATGGTCAAAGATATACTTTCTCTGATTCCAATGCTCATAAGCAGTTTTGCGCCTCAATAGGGCTTTTGTACCCAGGTGCTCCGGTACCGGTAAAGTGCCATTCATCGTTAGAGCTGCAAACGTTGGGTCGGGCTCGTGGTCAAAGCCATTTGCAGTATACCTCAACCCCAACGAGACCCGATTAGCAGAATATTGGGTTGGATCTGGTTGGGTTACGATATAATGTACGTCTGGTCTGATCGGGGCTGTGTGAAGAACCTAGGGCCTAAATTCAACCTGTTTAATTAGTGGGTTGAGATTTCTGCCTCGGTTCCAATTGTGCGAGCAACAGAAATCCGGTTAAATCAACGGCCTGTAAAAGATCGACTGAGTTAGATACCACTGACATGGCCGACGGCGACCGATTGAATTATATAGGGCCGACGTGACCGATTGAATTATATAGGGCCGACGTGACCGATTGAATTAGATAGGGCAGGCAGACGTGGCCTACGGCCGACATTTAGAACGAAAAGTTCACCTTCTTAAGGTGAAGGGAATCACCGGTGTGAGCTATTATTTAAACACTTCCTCCAACAACTGTCATAACTTTTGCTTCCAAAGGCAACCATCATAACTTTTGCTTCCAAAGGCAACCATCATATCAATGACCATCGATTTCGTGTGTGCCACAGATCACTTGATCTTTATACAGAAAATGAGGACAACGGGGGTTAGAGAAATGTCACATGATCTACACATGGGAGGTACAACTTGCACACGATTAGTACCACATGGAACATGATTTAAAAAGAAAGATTTTGACATTTTTTAGATCTATTCAATGTGAAACACCATCTAAGCAGTCTGATTTAAAGGCCATGACTTAAAGATCTTTCTTGCCAAAGAATGGCACGAAATACGATCTCTATCATCTGATTTAACACAATCAACCATTGAATCCTCTGATGAACTCTAACTTGGTTAAATCAGATGATAGAGATCGCATTTCAAGCAAATGACACGAAATCTTTACATCATGGCCTTCAAATCAGACGTCAGTTCCCAAAAATAGCGAGTCTTTAGTTTCAAACCATGTGCCACAATTCAAATATCATGTGCAAGTTGTAGCTCCCTATAGGGCCTATACACATTTAAGTACAGAAGAAAAAACTAGATTTAAGATCAAATACATCTGAGGTTTCAAGTTAATTAAGCTAAACAGTTTTAAGAAAGCATAAAAGTCAAGACTCATCTAACCATTGGCGTGCTCAATGCTTTCTGGTTCTTCAGATTCAATCTCTCTAATGCGAACCTTTTTTGATAGATTTTGTTCGTGTTCTCCAATATCTTTCAAGAACATGAGAAGATGGGCACGATAGGCTTCGCATTGCCGATTCACTCTCTCCAGCTCAAACTTCAGCTCCTGAACTCTCTTCTCCTTTTCATCCTATCCAAAAAACAAAATTTCTGATAGTTAGACGCTAAGGAGAAAAAAGCATATTTAAAAAAAATGAAAATATAAAAATTCACGAATCAATTGCCACTTCGGCAATTTTCTGAAAACCTGGTTGGAAACTTGATGCTCAATTCTCCAGTAAAACAAGGTGATTGCAGTACCTACGAGTACACGATGCTGATGATGCTGTAAATGGTCCAATTTCTTTCCAGTCACCTAGGCACATGGATCAAAATTACGGCGTAAATTTCATAATTTCGGCCGAAATGTTTCAGTTTCGGGCATGGCCGAAAAGAAACCAAAATCCAAAATTTTGGTCCAATTTGTATGGGTCCAAAATTTCGGATTTCGGTTTTGGTCATGCCCGAAACCAAAATTTTGATCGTTGCCTAGGCAAGTGCAAAGTGCAAAGTGCAAAGGTGTCATGTTTTGCACAGGTATTTTCTGAAAATTTTGATCCTGCAGCGCGACATTTTTTTGAAAAAAACAATATATATACAAGTAACTACTTGCACACGAGATATATGTCGTTGCACATAGTATAAAAAGAAAGATTTGGTATTTTTTTGGATCACCACATGGAACATCATCTATGTTGTCTGATTTGAAGGCCCTGATGTAGAGATCTATGGTGCCAAAGATTGACATGAAGCACAATCTCTAATCCTCTATCGTCTGATTCAACACAGTCAAAGCCCATCATTTGATTCGATGGTTGACTGTGTTCGATCAAATGATAGAGACTGTGTTTCATGCCAATATTTTTTCACCAAAGCGCTTTACATTAAGGATAAAATTTTTTGGTTTCGGGCATGACTGAAACTGAAACCGAAACTGAAATCAGAAATTTTGGAGCCCATACAAATTGGACCGAAATTTTGGATTTTGGTTTCGTTTCGACCATGCCCGAAATTTTGATCCATGCTTTACATTACGGCCTTCAAATCAAACGGCTGAGATGGAGTTTCACGTGGCATATGTCCCAAAATACAAGGTCAGCCTTTTTAAACTATGTGCAACAGCAAAAATATTGTGTCATGTCATGTTGACACAAAAAATCCAACTTAAAATATTCTATATCTGCAAACGGTGTCATGTCATGTTGAGAAGTGTCCAAGTGTCAGCACGGCAAAATCCCAAAAGTATCCAGGCAACAATGTTTCTACTGACACGCACTAGAAATTAATCTTTCTGAAATGAAGGGGTGGGGGACCCAAAGAACACTACTTGGCCATTAGAAGGGGAAAAAAGGAGATAGAAAACTTGGCATTAATGAAAAATATGAACAAACTTTTGAAAGAAAAAAAGGTTTTTTGTAGCATGCATATGAGACTTTGATATATAAACAGTGGCTCAATCCACAAATTCTGGCAGATCACAGAGAAACCCAAACCTCAACGAAAAGTGTTATTGTCTTTATGATGCTATCAGATTCCTGTAGTGTTATGATACTAATGAGCCACGGTGACCGACTCAGTCAATTAAATCTACATGGCTCGCAGTTTCTGTTTTCCTAGTGAAACTAAGAGATAGAACCAGGTAAATAATTGGCCAATCAGTTTGCAGGATTATGTTCATGGAGGGCTTGAGCAGAGTGGAAACCAAGTTATAAAGTTTGAGCTAAATTAAAAAAATATTAGAAAAAAAACGAGGATGAAGAAATGATTCATAAGTCGTGACTAAATTGTTTTATTTTATTTTCTAAAATTTTTATGACATGCCATTATACCGAACTGTCACTTCTAACTCAAAATAAAAAAGGAACCTTCAAATGACTTGACTTTCCAAATATACTAAGCATGCAAGGGTATTACACCAAGTGTGTTTAAACGATCTTCCACCATTAAACTAGAAGTTTTATCTCACACCATTGAAGTGTGGTTTGCTATTAGGACACGTGGGGCACATTTATGATCAATCTAAATTGCCCAGGTGGCAATCCATCATTAGATGATGCTTTAGCCCAAAAATCATGCCCAGAAGTAGAGCTGTAGAGGTGAACCATCCGATTGGCGATCTTTAAATCTGCCATTAAAACTAACCACAACTGTTGGTAAGAGTGCACAGATCGGATCGTTCAAAACTCTAAAAAACTGTATTTTTGGGCCCGTTATCCTTCAATCTCTGATCTATCAGTTTGACTTTATTATCCACATTTCAAATCGTTGAAACGGGACTGACTCTCCGAACCGTCATTTAAACACCAAAGTGGTGTTTAAGTGATTGAATACCATCAACGATTTGAAATGTGGATAATCCACAGAGTCAAAGTGAGATATCATAAGTTGAAGTGCAACAGGCCCAAAAATGGTGTTTTGGAGAGATTTAAAATTTTAAACCATCTGATCTGTGGACGATAATATCAACCGTTATCTTTATTTTTGAAGGCTGATATTAAAGTTCATCAATCGTATGGCCATCTACTTATCGGCATATTTGATTGGCCCGAGACATATTCCAATGATAGATTGCGACTTGGGCAATTTAGATTGATCATAGATGTGTTGCACATGGCATAATGATAAATCACACTTCAATCATGTGAGATAAAAGTTTAATTTTAAGTGTGTAAGATGACTTCAACACTATTTGGTGTTTAAATGTTGGTCCGGAGCCATTATCCAAGTGCCACATGTTTGACAATAAAAGGTCAAAATCAACCCAAGACTGAAATTCATACAGAAAAAAGGGAAAAATCATACAGTTATGTGACCACCCAATCCATACAAATTTAGTTCCTATAAATGACCGAGTTACTAATGTAATGAAAACTAAAAGGTACAATGGGTTATGAGAATCATTTATAAACAGAGCTTATGAGAAGCAATTATTTTAGCACAAGTGGCACATTTTTTGAGCAATCCAAGTTATCAAAATCCTAGCTCGCATTGGGAGCTACTGTGGGTCCAAAAATCAGTATCGTTGGGGGGATTTGACCCATCCTATCTATGCACTGTAATATAGACTGTTGTGCACATTATTTTAACGGTCGATATTAAAGCACTCGGATCGGATAGTTCCAATCATGGGTTAAAATATCGGGTTACCGATACGTATTGTCCGAGCTCCAAAACGATATGTATCGGATGATACGTATCGGTACCGGTCTGTATCGGACGATACATTCAATGTATTGTTCGAGTCCAATACCGATACGTATCGGTATCGGACGATATTTTGATCCATGGTTCCAATGCTCCAAAATGTGTAATTGTTGGGCTGAGTGTGGTGCAAGTGATGATGAAACAATTAAATTGATCAAAGGTGTATGCAACCAGGCCTCATGCAATATCAGTGTAAAGCGGTCATAGGAGTCAGTCCCTTCTTATTTTACAGTAACTATTCGATACGCAATTCTATAGAATAATTATGAAGTAAAATACAAAGCCCATGTCACATTAAAATGAAAGGAAAAAAAACTCTACGCTGACTGGCATTCAACTAGTGCACCACCTGCCTGTGGTGCACTGCCTGTCATATGTGATCA
Organism: Chloranthus sessilifolius; assembly: GCA_021018995.1. Lineage (NCBI taxonomy): Eukaryota > Viridiplantae > Streptophyta > Magnoliopsida > Chloranthales > Chloranthaceae > Chloranthus > Chloranthus sessilifolius. Next base: position 16,159,633 of record CM037587.1, on the reverse strand, counting down.
CATATGTGAACGCATATGTATTTTAAATGGCTCTGTCGCATATCCCATGATGGCATATGCGACATCCCCAACGGTCATATTTATGACCGTTAGACTTTTTTTAATTTTTTTTTTGCTTTTTAGGCCTCTCCAGAGCCCTATAAATGGGGGGTTTCTCTTCCTAATTCATACCACATCCATCCAAGGTATGATTTGTGTCTATTTGGTCTATTTTGAGTTTTTAGTACTCTCTTTCTCTCTCTCTTACTTAAATCTTTAATCATAATTTCTTTTGCTTTATTTTGTAGTTAATTAAGTAAAGAGTTGAGAGGTTCATGCTTCAATCTTCAATTCTTCATTCTTCAAGCAAAGAGGGAGGAATCACCTTAAGAATCAAGAGACGAGTTAGAATTAATTTATAATTCCTATTACATTTTATTTGATTGTTTTTCTTCCTTATTACACGTCATTTCTTTCAGTTTTTTAGTGTGGTTGTTAATGTCACTTCTTTAAATTACGTTATCATTATGTCTACATCCTCGAATGACGCTCTTACGCCGGCAAATTCCGCCGATCTGGGTTGGAAATATGGGCGTTACAAGAGTGTAATCGAAAAAAATAAGGTCCAATGTCCCTAGGCGCCCATGTAAGCATGGGGGAATAGAGAGATACAAGCAACATCTTGCTTGGCAACCATGATCGAATGCGAAGGCATGTTCAAATGTCACGCCGGAAATTCGAAAAGAGATCTTGAAATGGATGGATAAGACTTCGAGGACGAAACATAATGACGAAGTGATTTTACAACAGTACTATGATGTTGATGAAGATGAAGAAGAACATGATAGATCTACTCATTCCACGGCTCGTACTGGAAGACCACCACCCACTAAAAGAGCACGTGGTAGAAAGGGGAAGGGAATAGACAAATTCTTCTCTTGTAGACCACATCCCCAGGATGTGGTAGACGCTAGGGGTAAGGGTCTGGCCCAAACCACTATAGAAAATATATTTAAAGCTAAGGACTGATCCAACACTATTTAATACGTGGCTAAGTGGATGTACCAAGCCAGTATTGCATTCAATACCGTAAAGTTAAAGAGCTTTCAAGTAATGGTCGAAGCTCTTGTACAACTTGGACCTGGCCTAAAACCTCCATCATATCATGAGATAAGACAAACCGTCTTAAAAAGGAGGTAGACTTCATAAAAGCCTTTCTCGATAAATATCGAGAGGATTAGAAGACATATGGGTGTTCATTAATGACTGATGGTTGGACCGATAAGGCCGGTAGGTCAATCATCAACTTTTTGGCAAATTGTCCTACCGAAACTATGCCCATTAAATCCGTAGATGCCTCGGTCCATTCTCACATGGCCGAATATCTATTTTCCCTTATAGATGAGGTGATAGAAAGACATTGGTGCATAATATGTTGTCCAAGTTGTCACGGACAACGCGGCAAACTTGGTAGCCGTGGGCTGATAATAGAATGGAGACCACACGTATATTGGACCCCATGTGCGGCCCATTGCTTAGACTTAATCTTGGAAAAGATAGGAAAAGTGCATATTAAAACCGTAGCTAAGGCTAGGAAGGTAGTAGTGTATATGTATGAGCATACACTTCTACGATTTTAAGCATATTAAAACCGTAGCTAAGGCTAGGAAGGTAATAGTGTATATGTATAAGCATACACTTCTACTCCACCATATGTGAAAAATAATTGGAGGTAATTTGTAATGCCTCGCCATCACCCGTTTTGCTATGGCCTTCTTTACATTAAAAAACATGCATGCTAAAAGAGGACCTTAGAAGCTTTGTAACTTTCACCAATTGGAGGAATGGAGTTTAGTCAAAGAAGGCCAAAGGGAAGTGGGTGGCACAAACCATCTTAATCAACTCTTTTTGGAATAATGTTGTCCAATCACTTAGAGACTCGCAACCAATTGTAGAAGTACTACGATTGGTTGATGGTGATGAGAAGCCTGTTATAGGCTATATCTATAGTTTTATGGAAAAAACTATAGAAAAAATTAAATTTAATAATATGTACAAATCTCGTCTCTTTCAACTCATTATTGACATAGCTGAGAAGAGATGGGGTGCCTAAATGTATAGCCCATTGTATTCCGCAGCATTCCTCCTAAATCCTGCAGTTTATTTCTCTTATCTGAATTGGGAGGCGGTAGAAGCAACACATATTAGTGATTTCCTTGATGTTTTAGAGAAGATGGTTCCAGACAAAGACGAACAAGATCAGATTAGCAACTCTTTTGACCGATACAAGAATGCTCAAGGGATGTTCGGAAGAGAAATTGTGGTTCGACAAAGAGAATCCAAAATACCTAGTAAGCATGTTTATGATTTATTTTTTATTACATTTCATTTTTTCTAAATTAATAGTTTAATACTATAAATATATTTAATTAATATTAATGTTTGTAGCCGATTGGTGTTGTCCTATGAAGTGGATTCGGTGACAAAATATCGATTATTGAAGAAGATGGCCGCTAAGGTTCTTAACCTTACATGTACCTCCTCGGCATGTGAACGGAATTGGAGCACGTTTGATATGGTAACTAGTTTATTTTTATTAAATTTTTACACTCATAATTTTAATTTAATTGTTTAAATTTTAATAGATATTAATATTTATTAAACATTTCTTTTAAATAGATACATACGAAAAAGCGGAACAAGCTTGAGCAAAAAAAGCTTAATGATTTGGTCTTTGTGTAATACAACCAAAAGCTACGGGATCGCTTTCTAAAGAATCGGGAACATCAGGGACACTATGATCCCATCTCTCTCGAAGACTTGCCTTCGATTCTCCTTGGATGGCGGATGCCTTCGATGAGCAAGTCTTTGCGGATAAGGATTTTACGTGTAAGCAAGTGGAAGAGGCCGCTTTTAGAGATGAGCTTCCTACTAGGCGGAGGAGAAGATCGACAGCGGGAGACGGTAGCTCACGCACATCCTCGCGTCAATAAGAAGAAGACGAGATATATGAAGATGAAGCACTCATAGACGATATAGATACCGTCTTAGTGAGATTTGATGATGAAGAAACCGAGGAACAATAATGTGTTGAAGAAGGAGACGATTCGAAGGATGACGACAATACAAGTGATGATTATGGTGGAGGTGGAGGTGTACCATTGTGGGTTAAAAACTAATGTGTAGAATTTTTGCCCCCGGTACCCAATACCGTTAAGTAGAAACAAATGTTAAGAACTTAAGATACTTTTACTTAAATAATAATTTTCTTCTTTACTATTTTCCTTCTTTTTTGTATCTTCCTATGTTCATTTTTGTACTATTTTGTTTAAATCAATGAAATTTATATTTTCCCTTCTAACTTATGGGTTATATACTTATATCATATACTTCTATTTCATACTCGAGACACTACAAAATTAATACTTAATTAACACAAAACATATTATTGATCAATATGGGGAACTTTGGAGATTTTTTTGAAAAAACAAAAAAAATTTATGCCATGGCATAATGGCATATGCGACCCACATATGCATATGCCAATTGACTACATTGTGCACAGGCCATCAATGCTTTACACGTGGCCATCATCTAGCTTCAGCCCAAAAAATACTGCACCATTCACTACCACCTGATCAACAACAGCCTGTAAATGCATAGGTAAAGTGGGTATTGTAACACTGCACATTGCATCCAAAAATTTCATTTGATCAAACAGTTTGCAAAATTCCAATGACGATAAAATTTCAGCTGAACCCGATCTAGGCATTGGCATGCAACTTGGACATCTCATATTGATGAGATATGTATGTCAAGTCGCAGGTTCAGTCCCAGCTTAACTATATATATATATACACTCGCGCACAAATACATGTCTCACAGGTGTACATATTGATGATGACCCCAGCACCACAAGTGTGGCACTGCCCATCCACTTAGTACCATCTCCTACACTTAATGTACAATAAAATAGATAAAGAATAAGAGTAGAGAAAACAAAAAAGAGAAAAATAACTGACCTGAGAAGGCTGAGATCGAGGTTGAAGCAATGCCCATGGATGAATCGCACCCATATTTTGATGAGGATCGTGATGATGAGTTATCTGATGCACCATATTGTGTGCCTGGCTTAGTCCACTGATATTGTTGTCCCGATTATTCCCACCGATGAAAGCGCCCATTTCAACAATTTCGAGAGCACTTTTTTTAGCTGCGGTGACTTTACCCACGGCCTCTCGTAGAGCATGCATAGCCACATTGTAAAGATCTATGGAGGCCGCTCCTTCCTTAGCATACTTAATAGCCTCCTGGCGTAAATTATTATATTGCATGGTCAAAGATTCTCGAGGATTGCCTTCCGATTCAATGCCGCGATCATCCAATACAATCCCGCTCTTCGCCTCTCTTGTCCACCGTTTCAATATGTAATGAGTTGGGATTGTGAGAACATTTCTCACTCTGAAGACGGTTAGCACATGCCGACAAAGAATACCGGAAAACTCAAACATCTGGCAACTACAAGTGGCTCTCATTTCGGATGAATTGAATGTCACAGTGTATGCATTTTGATCACCCCCAAATTTCGCCACCCTATAGGTGCTGATCACCCCATCACCGTTGATTTTCTTCGCTGAGTAGGCAAGAATCTCGACCAATTCATCTTGGAACTCTGAAAATATCTTCTTCGTGTAGAGTTCCGCCGCTTGCTTCTCCATAGGAGAAGGCGTCTTCAACACCGGCGCAGAGTTAATCGTCTCTGAATCCGCTTTCACTTCCTTTTCATAACGGCTGTCGAGAGCTTTCTCATACTGCGTAACAAATACTTGCAGATTGGTCTTTGAATTAACATAGCCGTCAAAATACAAGCCCACACCTTCACTTCCTTGGTTCGTAAACATTTCGGCAAAGAAGGTGTCTCGTAAGTAGACCGGGACCCACTGCCGTCGAGAATTGTACAACGATATAACCCACTCGTTATCCCTAAGTTCGTACTGATCAACAAGTGACCCCCAATACGACTCGAATTCATCAATCGATTCGGTCCCATTTACACACTTATCGAAATCTCCTTGAAAACTAGGGCTAGCGTGATACACATGAGACAACCTCTCTTGGGTCTCTCTCAAAACATGCCACTTGCAAAGGCGGTGACGGGTTTCGGGGAAAACTTGCGCAATGGCTGCTCGTAGTGCACGGTCTTGATCAGTCGTGATCGAAATCGGATGGCGACCGGACATTGCGGAAAGCCAGGTTTTAAACAACCAAACAAATGAGAATTCAGACTCGTCGGGAAGTAAAGCACAACCAAACAGGACAGGTTGACGATGATGGTTCACCCCAGTGAACGTCGCAAAAGGTATGCGCGACCGATTAGTCCTATACGATGTATCGAACGTAACTGCATCGCCAAAGTAATTATAGGCTGTTCGGGCACGCTGGTCTGCCCAAAACACATTGCTCATGCCCTGGTCATCGTCGTCTTGGATCGCATAATAGAAATTAGGGTTTTCGGAACGCATTCTTTTCAAATAGTCAACGACGTTTTGGGCGTCACGGGCAACAATCCCATGTTGAGGGGGCATATTGTAACTGCGAGAATTATCGCGCGGGGTGCCAAATCCGACAGTGTTAAAGCCGCTAGATTCTTGCATAAAACTAGGGCCGATCGCCAGAACCCTAGGTGTAGGGGTGGCGATTGGCATTTGGCGTTGGGTTCGAAGCCAATGTAGGTTATCGTGGCGATCAACGTCGTCGAAAGCCATGTGGGAATCCATTACATCTCTATCCATGTTAGGGTTTATCAAAATTTCTTGTGATTACAGTTTATAATAAATAAACCGATTGAGAAAGATGATGAAGAACTGACCGTTGGTGTGAGATCTGTGGATGAGATCCTGATGAATCTTGTGTCGATGAAGGCTCAATTAGATGAGGTGGAGATCTGTACAATGAGGGAGATGAAAGATTGTAGATTTTGAGGTTGCAGAGAGGAAAATTTGGATTTCTAAGGGTTTTGGAGAGAGAATAAGGGGTTTTCAGGGTGAGAGATGGGAGGAATGGTTAGGGTTTCTAGGGTTTTTGGTTTGGGCATTTTGAGAGAGAGAGGGAGGAGTGAGAGAGTGTAACAGAGATAGAGAGCAACGGTGTTACGTCGTTCCTTGCAATTTTCCCTAGTAAGTATTTGGTAAGCAGCCCGAGCAACAGGTGCACTTGCTACTCGGGTCAATTTAGAGAAGCATGCCACGCGTTACCGCCCAATTATTTTTATCCCAAAAAAGAGTACCTTCATTTCCACCCACAAACTCTTTCGATCCACCCACGCTCCCACGTGCGGGTAAAATAAACAAACAACTCCCCCCTGGAATTCGTAAGCCAAATACGCCCACCGTTTCCTTTATTTCCACCCACATATTCATGCATGCAAACCTTCCGCTCCCGAGTTTTTCTTCTTCTTCCTCTCATTCTCGCATAATGACCTCTTTGAATACTGAGCATTTCCCACACTCCCACGTTCGTTCTTTTTCGCTTAATTGGACACCCACGACCGTCTTTTTCGTCCGTTCCGTATACTCACATACTTTTTCTTCCTCTCATTTTGATTTTGATTTTGATTTTGTGCTATTAGGAACACTGAGCATGAGTTCGAAGGACGCAGATAATAGCTCTGAAAAGCTGCTATCATATGATGATAATTTGGAGTTCACTCAATGCCCTCGGACGGAATCACAATCTCCTGTACAGGTAAATGAGTTTTTTTTATTTTATTTGAATTTATTTTTCATTATATAATTTTTCAAGTAATTTGTATTCATTTTCATTCTATTATTATTCATTCTATAATAATATAATTTTTGTTATGTTATTTTTTATTCTAAGTAAACTTAGGGTTTGGTAGTGGACTTATTTTGGATTCTATTTGTATTATTTTTTGTTTTATTTGTATTCATTCTATTTGTATTAGTTTTTATTATATAATTTTTCATTCTAAACAAATTTAGGGTTCTGTAAAAGCGTTATTTTCCAATCTATTTGCATTATTTTTTATTTTATTTAAATAAGTTTTTATTATATAATTTTTTAATCTAAGTAAACTTAGGGTTTCTATGTATTAATGAAAAATTATTTAGTAGGTTCCATTTCATTTTTATATCGAATTTATTTATCAAAAAATAATATACATTTTTTATTTTTGATGGATTGACTTTGATTAAAAAATGATTGCCATTGAATTTTTGAACATTTCGAAATAAGTTACGAGAGAGTATATATGTTTTTAAAATAGCGTTGTCTCTAAAATTATGTGCATAAGTTCATTCATTTCAATAGTGATTATGTTTTGAACGTTATATTATTATGTTCAGGTAAATGATACGCAATCACAGAATATAGACCTTACTCTCCTTATGACCACAAATGAGCTCTTTAGCACCTGCGAGAAAATGATAGAGTGGGCTTGCGATGTCGCAAATAAAGCGAAAACTGTGCTAATGATTCAGAGGTTCGATAAGGGCTTTCAAGGCCGCAGTGCCATGGTAAAGTTGGCTTGCGAGAGAGCAAACAATTTTCGTCCGCGTAGGAAGGGACAATCCAAGACCCTAGCAATGAGAAAAACTTTTACGAAAAAGTCAGGTTGTCCATTCTCATTATGAGGAATGGAGATTAAACAAGAAGGAAAGTTTGTATAGAAGTTGGACGTACTTTGCGGAGTTCAAAATCACCCCCGGGGCAATTTGGGGAAGGTCATTCGTATGCGAGACTGTTGAAAGAAAATGAAGGAGAGGTTTTGAAAGAGATGTCAGCTGTTGGGGTGTAGCCTAGCCAGGTATTGCATAGCATTCGAAAGAAGGATCCAAAAAATTGTACGACCATTCAAGCCATTTACAATGCGAGGCATGTGATGCGGTTGACTGAGAGAGAAGGGAAGACTCTCCTCCAACAGTTGATATTCAGGGTTCAAGAAATCAAATATGTCTATTTTCATTGTAAAGATCCTAAAATAGATGAATTGATCGACATCTTTTTCGCTCATGCGTATTCGATAGAGCTAGCGAATATCTTTCTTCACGAGTTTGTTTTGGGCTGTACATACAAGACGAATAAATACGAACTTTCGGTATTGAGCATCATCGGAGTGATCACACAAAAAAACTTTTACGTTAGCTTCGTGTTAATGTCATCCGAGAAAGTGAACGCTTATGTGTGAGCATTGCAATAATTTAAATTACTTTTCAAGAGAGGCGAGCTTTCATCTCTATTTGTCATTGATCGGGAGCAAGCACTCAGGAATGCAATCGAAGTGGTTTTTTCAGAAGCCAAACGCATTTTATATGTATGGCACATAAATATAAGTGTGCTAAAGAATTTTAGAAAAGTGTTTGATATTACAGAAGAATGGGATGCCTTTTATCAGGCATGAAATCGTGTGATGTATAGTTCATCAGTAGAAGAATACGAAGCCACCATAGGTACCTTGGTCCATAGGTATGCGTATGCTCAGATCAAGCGCGAGTTGAGATCTTCGATCGTTGACCTTCTGCAATTGTGGGAGAAGATTGATGACGTTGTCGAGCTACAACATATACACATACGAGCGTCATTTGAGGAATGTAAACTGAAGAGGGGGCATCATTATTCCTCCAACTTCTTCGAGCTCATAGTGGGCCATGTGTATAAAGCCGCACTAGAAATTATTAAAGCAAACAGAGTTACAGTTGAGATGCAACCTGTTATTAAATCTCAGTGCACGCATGTACTGTGCAAGACACATGACATTCTATGCTTGCATGAACTCTCTTCAAGGCTATTGGTCGGTGACAGAATTTCTCTTGAATCCATTCATTCTCGGTGGAAGAAACTTTACCACCTTCAAGTTGGTGTATCATTAAGAGGTATTGAACTGTTAGAATGATTTCATCGCATATACGAAAGATATAAGAGGTCCAACCCTGCTATCAAGAACTAAATTTATAGACAGTTGCATGAGATGACATACCCCACTACGACTTACATGGTCAAGCCGAAGTTGTCGCAAAGTAAACGCGACAAGCTTAAGGGGAAGGGGAGCAAAAGAAAGCATGATGCGTCTTGAAAAAGAGAGAAATCTAGTTTTGAGCACATATTAAAAGAAGTTAATAGGAAGAAGACAAAGGAGAAAGGGAAGAAGGTTGTAGTCATTGAAGTTCTAAAGCTTCAAGAAAGCCTTGGAATGAAATTATATCTGAAGTCACTCCCTGAGTTTGTGCGTCCTATCGTAGCTGATATCATGAAAGTAATGACAGATGTGCACTACGAATTTAGAGCTGTTGCACACTAGTTAGGGATGGGCTATGATGGAAGGAAGGTAGTGCGAGCATATTTGTCGACTGAGTTGACCTCTCGCATGGAGAAATATTTATCGATTTCAGCAGCCAAGAATGAATGATTCAGATATAAATGATACTCAACTGCTTCACTGATCATGCTCGAAGTGCCTACTGGATGACTGTGTCAAACATGAGATACTTAATAGCGTCGTGTTATTGTACCCCTTTAGTCCTTCTTAGCACCTGAATCTTATGACCTTTTTTTCCATTGTGGACAGTATGGAGGAGATACCGAGATAGTCCCATTCTGTCATCGACGGCTGTATAGAGGCGATACCGAGATGATTGTGCAGCGAGATGACTGTCTTCGTTCGCAGAAAGATCGAAGAAATTCAACTTTGATAATGATGATGAGAAAGTTGTGACTGAAGATTATCCGATTGTTGACTTAATTTTTTTATTTAAGGGTGGGGTATATTCATATAAATGGTGAAAATATTATGATCATGCCAACATCTTTTTGTGTAGCTGGTATAAATACAGAAACTATGATATTATATAGAAATGAATAGAAAAGAACTTTTTTTTGTTAAAGTATTTATTTTCTAAGATTCTTTATCCCTCAATTTCTATAATTATTACTTACACATGAGAAGTTGGCCTTGGCACATAGTTTAAAAGAAAGATTTGACAATGGGAGACTTGTACCAAAAAATAGCAAAGATCCTTGTGCAAAAAAATAGCACAATTCAAAAATCCTTTTGCCAAAAAATGTCACAATTCAAAGATCCTTATGCAAAAAAATAGCTCAATTCAACAGTTGATATAATTCAATGGAGTCAAAGGCTATTATCTGATTCGAAAAATGAGTGTGCTAAATCATATGAAAGAGATAGTGTTTTGTTACAAACTTTTTTATCAAAGTCTTTAGACTATGACCCTCAAATCAGATGTTATAAGATGTTTTGCTAATATTTCATAGAGGCTTCCTTATCTTTGTCAATCTCATAACAATTGGATGGGCTTTCTCATTTCAAATCAATCCAAATCATTAAATAAATCTCATGGTTGTACAAATAGACCCTTAGGAAAAACTGTTAGTATGTTATAGAATCAAAATGAATGACATCCACATGATTGGATTTATAAAAAAAACTCTTAATAATGTGGGCAGTGATTGAATATAACCAAAGTAAAATATAAAAGTGCCAAAAAAAGAATGTATGCTTTGTTGTGGGTTTGGCAGTGGGCACCCACTGTCACAAACCCAAAACAGGCGGTGGGTGCCCATTGTTAGAGTTCCCTTAAGAATTGACAGCAGGCTTCCGGACGGTGGTGGGTCACAAAAGGACACCTGACAGCAAGCACCCACCGTCAGGACCTCAGCGGATGAACTCCTATGAGCAGCTTCACTGGAGTTTAGTCTCTGATGGGCTGACGGTGGGTGCCCACTGTCAGATTCATGTTTGTCATAGCAGGCACCCACTGTTAGGGCACCAGAACTTGAATTCTAGTGAGGCTCCTCACGAATCATAGTCTGACGTGGGCACCCATAGTCCGGACAATTAAAAAAAAAAAAAAAAAAAGCCCTGTGATGGTGAGCACCCATTGTCATTGTAGCATGGATGACAGTGGGAACCCAACTTTAGTTTTAAAATATCCTCTTAACGGTGGGTGCCCACTATCAGGATTGAAAACTTTGACTGTAATAACCCAGATTTTCGTGACACGTGTAGGTCACGTGTGACTTACATGATGTGTGAGTGTATATGGTGAACAAGTGAACCACACCTACTTTATACACTACCAGGTGTGGGTGTCTCGTATGTGAACTATATGAAGGAAAACATCTAACATAAGTGTATGTGTGAAACACACTAGTTTTCACTAGATGAGTGAAAAAGGGAGAGGAGTCTCTCCTACGTGACCTAATTGAGTTAGATAGAGAGAAAGTGAAAATAGGGAGAAGAAGAGAGGACCTTGTAAAAGAAGATTAGGGGCAGGGTGTTCCTAGTGATCAAGAGACAAGATCCACCTTATGGATCTTAAATATATAGAATGAGAAAGGTGTGGTGAAGAAACCTGAAAGGATTGTTTGGGTTTGAGCCTGTGGATAATCTGGAAAGAGGTTGGAGGAGGAGTTTTTGAAACCCTCCTCATTTGAATTGATCTTGGATCAAGACTATATAAGATCTAATGATTTGAGGTATGGTTTAAATATTTATATGTGTTTTAGATAGAGTATAAATTATTAGTTGAATGATTTTGACATTAATAGGGCCTTAAATGAAGTAGGAAACTGGTTCTTGAGCGGATCGAGTGTTTATTTTTAACACTCCTCGCTCGAGCAGTTTAAAGGACTCGCTCGCGCGAGGTATCGCGTGAGGTTCAGGTACCTCGTTTTAACCGCTCGAGCGATGAACAGTGATCGCTCGAGCGATGAATAGTGGTCGCTCGCGCGATGGTTGGTACCTTGTTTTAACCGCTTGAGCGATAAACAGTGATCACTCGAGCGATGAATAGTGGTCGCTCGCGCAATGATTGGTACCTCGTTTTAATCGCTCGAGCAATGAACAGTAATCATTTGAGTGATTAAAAGTGATTGTGCGCGCGAGGAGATGGTATCTCGTTTTAATCGCTCGAGCGAGGTCAAGTGATCGCTTGAGCGATAAATAGTGCTTGCTCGCGCGAGGAACACATGCATTTTCAAATTCTTTTTGTGTAATTCATGGGAGCTATGGTTCCCAAGGGTTCTATAGAGACATTTCTAAATATATCCTTAACACATGTAATGTAAATTTGGCGTGAAACTGTTACATGTAAACCTCTAGGAGAAAGAGTGCGTTGGATTGAAGGAATTGCGTTGAGGTAAGGAATATCTTGAAACATGTACCTTAATTCGTCAAAATCATATATGTAAAGTATATTAGGTGTGATGTCTAAAAGAGTGTGTGTGTGACTTCAAATAAGAAATCATGAGGTCCCCAGGGGATGTAGAAATGTTATAATGAGCATCTAGATGATGCATTGAATCAGTGGCATCCCAGGGATGCAGATGAAATCTAATAGTGAAACAAAAGAAAAGTGATAAGGCCTAATGTAATAGAACTAACACAATCACACGGTGAATAACTATATGTATAGCACACTCGATATTTTTATTGTTTAAGGTTTGATTAGAATACCCTACCGACGTGGCGGAATATCCACGACTAACTCGACAAGATATCCGTGACCGGTACGGCGGCCAATCCGTACAGTTATAGCACATCCTAGGGATGTTGATTTGAGAATAGACCCCGCCACCTATGAGAAAAGGGGCCTGATAGTATTGAAACTGAGAACAATTATGACCAGTGTCTATTTAGACGATGATAATGGGTATTCCATCAGGGCTCGATGCTATATTGCTCGGGGATTATTTAAGTTATGATTTAAGTGATTAGGCCGAATCCGTAACTAACACCAGCAAGATGAGAATGAACAAAGCCATGTAAAGCAACAACTGTATCTACCATAGCATTTTTCATTATTTCATTTGTCTTCTCAGAAGTTCTATCAGATAGATCATGCCTTTAAACTATTTTTCCTTATATATGTGAGAGATTAACTTATATGTTCATTGTATTTTCCCTATTGAGCTAGGGTGTAGCTCACCCCTTTAGACTATACGTCGGAGGTTCAGTGCTAGCGGCAGCGGAGGCTTTGGAAGACGTTGATCCAGAGGATTCGGATTACGTGCCAGGAGAAGAGTTAGAGCCTCCTCCTGAGAACTTCTTCTAGGAGACCCCCTTGCGCACTTTGAGAGTGAGTTTAAGAGTATTCTATACAGCTTGGTATGTCAAGCCTAAATTTTTGGAATGTAATTAAATACTATGATTCTTTTGGCGAACCATCTGGGGTGAACAGTTTATCACCGATGGTTCGGGTCGGTTCTTCTGCTCACGCTTTGGCATAGGACTAGAACTGTCTTTTAAGTTGCTAAATTGATTATTAACAGATGGAGACTTAGTTAGACTAAATTTCTGATGATTTACTTGATGGATGGTTACTTGATTATACCAATGCTCCGTATAGGGTTATGGGGCATGGCCTTGATGGTTGTGCTGATGGCATGGATTTTGGGGCGCCGAAATTTCAGGCTGTCACATTGACAACAGACCCCCACCGTCAGGCAATCAGAGATTGAATTCCAGTGAGACTCCTCACTGGAATTCAAACTCTGATGGCCTGACGGTGGGGGCCTGCTATTTTATTCAAGTACAAGACAATGGGTACCCACCATTAAGAAGATTTTTAGCCCTGACAGTGGGTGCTTGATGTCTGTTCGGCAATGTGACAGTGGGTGCCAACCGTCAGACAAAATTTCTTTTTGCTTGTTGGTTCTCTGACAGTGGGTGCCCACTGTTAGGTTTGAAACTCTAACAGTGGGTGCCGACCGTTAGGACCACATGACAGTTTATTTTTTTTTATCAACACTTACACTTTTTTTGTGGAATCCAATCAAACCCTCAGGACCTCAGCACAATTTTTTTGTTCCTCACACCACTAACACTTTCTTTTGTCAAATCCAATCACACACTTGGTTAATTTGGTTATGAACCTGCAGTGAAGTGCTTTCAACCATCAACTCGACACACTTGGTTAATTTGGTTAATTATGAACCTGCAATGAAGTGCTTTCAACCATTAACTCGACACACTTGGTTAATTTTGTGTATCTGAGTTCTATGCTTTTTGATATGGTAGCATATGCCTCCCCATAAATAAAACTTATATAATTTGCCTCCCCATAAATAAAGTTGGTGAAATTAATTAACTAACATTATCCCCACTGATTTAGTGATCTTTTTCCATTCTGTTTGTAATGTGCGGTTGATGGGAGAAGGAAATTGATTGGATGACTCTTTAAGGTATCAATTTGCCTCTAACATTAAAAGTTCTCAGCCCATATTTTTTCTATAGGTTTTATTTGATTTTTGCCATTCATTTTGATTCTACCAATTTGGATTGATTTGAAATTAGGAAGATATGAGATTGAGAAAGATAAGAAAGCCCATCCAATTGTTATGAGATTGGAAAAGATAAGGAAGTCCATCCAATTGTATGCCTTACTAACAAGTCAATTGATAGCAATGTCTTTATTTACAACAAAAATTGATATCTTCAAGCAATACACAACTTTCTCTTCAAGAAATACACAAAAATTGATTTCTTTAAGCAATACACAAAATTGATATCTTCAAGCCTTAGAAATTAAAAACTCTACATCCCATATCACTCCAACTTTCTCTTTTTTCGTGGAGGATTTCTGCGTGGTGTTGAAGTGGTATCAACAATAGGGGATCATTACTTGAGGTAGAAACCTGTGAGGTGGGCAAGTCAAATCAGAGCTCATTGTGTACCCTCTTCATGACTTTCATCATGTACCCAATGTCTTGATTTGCAGCGGTAGCTATCGAATCCTCTAATAGTATGAACGCCCTATCTCTGTGATGTCGCTGCATTCAAAATGAGCATTAGATATTATATAAATTTTTATATATGATAGCAATTATAAATGAGAGACATCATAATAACACAAATATGTACCCCTTCCTCCGAGACATCATAGACATCATTTCTACTTTAGACATTATCTCTACTTTGGGATGACCTCAAGCTCCTGTGGTGGCTAGTGGTTCACAAGGTACAAATGTGAGGACTTCTTATACTACTCCATATAACCCTTCACAGTGGCCCCACTAAACGTTAGAGCACCACGATCCTCTAAGGATAATTGGTGACTGCGATGACTTTAAAAATTTTCTGGAGGAGCACGGTAATATATAGTATATTTCTTCGCAGTTCTCCCTCTAATGCTCCCTTATGTAGGTGCTATTGGTGCCAGGGAGATTGAATGTACATGTCCCAACTGTCACAACACTTGCTTTGGGTAATACGGCTCAACGATATCGAAAATAGGACAGACATTCGGTGTAAAACACCATAGGAGTAAACAGATATTCTGATCTAATTTTATAGTATAGATCCCAAATAACCTATACGAGAGAGAGTTATTATAATTATATAGGTTCACGTAAAATAACTAATTATGATAATACCTGATCCATTCGTAAGTCATCTAATACTTTACATAAAAGAATCAGCTTTGATTCGGGATGCACAAGTTGACTTAAAGGTTGTTGCAATCTAAAGGCTAAAGACAGTTTATCAAAAGACTTTTGGATAAGCGATTGATGCTCAAGAGCTAAGTGCTCGTAGCTACACGCCTAAAAATATAAAACATATAGTTTAACAGCAATACACATCAACCATTTATTAAATAGTTGAAACGCAATTTAGTAAGACATTGTTATGCGAATGTAATATACCTCAACCAACGAATGTAGTAGCCCATAAATTTGTGCGACCTTTTTTCCTGATGCGATGCCTAGCTGTCTTTAAAGATAAGCGAGTGCAATTGCTCCCCACGCATAGTCCCCAATGGTCTTCAGATCGACCAACACCTTTACTGTCAGTACGCGCTTTTTCTAGGTCCCTTTTGGTCTCCTGAAAGAGTGGCCCAATTCGGTCCAAGTGGACTCTGGTAAAGGCGGTGTTTTTAGAGGTAATTAAATATTGAAAATAAAGAGGTAAATCTAAGGAAAATACCTAGTTCGCTGAGATCGTCATCTGCAGATATTTATTGACGTTGCAACACATCACTGATCATGCTTTCCGGGGTGGAGATATGGGTTGTTCTCTTTATTGAATCATTGGCTGACCGATATCAGCAGCACTGGGTCGCTTGTAAGTTTAGTCAAGCTAGTTTTCCTAATTTCCTTCTAACTACTTTACCTTTCCTACTCTCGCTATGATTACCGGGGCTCTAATTTTCTCTAATCTTATTTGGGGTCTAATTAATCAGGGGAATCCTAATCCAACTAGGTCTCCTAATCTGACTAAAAGTCTAATTACTATCCTAATTCGAATAAAAATCTAATTATATCATAATCTAATTGGGATTCTAACTAATTTCCTAATTTTACTAGAAATACTAATCTTCCTAATTTTATTAAAACTATAGTTAAATAAATTACGTAGGGTAATTCTACCAAAACTCTAATTAATTAAAGTACCTAATTTCATTAGAATTATAAAAAAAGGAGTTTTGGGCCCGCTATGCTAAGGAGGATTGGCTCCATTCCCGGGTACCCTCCGTAAGCTCCCTTGGACAAATCGGGTGGCTAGAGATTATTTTAGTAATAATATGGATTGAAAAACTAGTTTTTATTATGAAATTATTGACTTACGGATTGAAAATCGAGAATCAAGTCAAAAATTAGAACTAAAATTCTAGAACTAAAAATGGAAATTCTAAGACTGAATTTAAGACTAAAATTAAGGACTGATTCTAGAAACTAAGGACTAAAATAAGAAAACTAAAAATTTAGATTAAAACCTTAGATTTAAGATCTAAAATTTTAGAACTAGAGGGCTAGAACCTAAATCTAGAACAAAAAAAAAAAAAAAAAAGAGGAACTGGTTCTCAAACCTGCGAGCTAGAATCAGGGAAAAAAGTAAAAATTAAGGATTAAAGAGATTTAAAATCTAAGATCTAGAACTAAAAGCTTAAGAACCTAGAGTCTAGAACCAATGATCTAGAACTATGAACTAGAACTAAAGACTAGAACTAAGGACAAGAACTAAGAACTAGAACTAAAAAAATTAAAAACCAAAAGAAAAGTATACCTGAGGCCAGGGCCGCAGAGAGAAATCTCAAAGTCCTAAGCTTGGAAGCAAGAACTCAAAAGTTCGATTGTTGACTGCATTGTGATGTCCTTTTGGGACGAGGTGGTGGGCCCTATTTATAGGTATTTGGCCAATTGTGCGCCCTGTGAGGTGCGGTCAATTGGTCGTTAAATTTCAATTATGCGCCCTTTCTGGTACGCTCAATTGAATTATGCACCCTGTTTCAGGCGCTCAATCACTTTGAGTTAGTGATTGACTCAATGAGTGATCGGTTGACTGGCTCAGTCGGGTATCCCAGTCCTAGTCTAATTAGACCGATTGTGCACATGGTTTTGTGTGCACATGGTTTTGTGCGCACAATCTAATTAAATACTGTGCCAACTGTGTTTAATAGGGGAATTTTGATGGTCTAGGGAGTTAGAGACCAGGTTCGCTTGGGAATCAATTATGCGCTTGTGCTGAGGAGCATATTCCGATTGCGCACTCTAGATAGGGCATACAATCATGTCTTAGGCGATTTCTAGAAAGGTATAAGGTCAGTCCAAAACGGACTAATTACACACAAGGTACAAAGCGTGTAATGTGATTACACGCTCCCAGAGGGGCGCATAATCAAGGTCTAAGGCGGTCCTCAAGAAGTGAAATCCTTGTCCAAGAGGGACCAATTGCGCTTCACCCATGGGGCGTGCAATCGAGTTACGCGCGCATAATTCTAGATTTTTCTAAGTTTGAGTTAGGTTCGAGCCACAGAGCTATTGTTTCAGCCTGGGTCTCAACCATGTACTATTGTTTCAGTGTATAGTCCCCGTATTAGGGTTTTAAAGTCTTAATAGAAAGCTAGTCCTTTTTCGGAGATCACAGGCAAGGTCAAAGGATGACCAAACAAGTTTGTATACTCCGAGAGGGCAAAATGGGGCTGTCTACATTTACGTATCGAGCCGACACCATATTACCTAATTTATCAGCAAGGATTGTGCAACTTAGCAGGTAAAGAATGTATCCCCTTATAACATAGTCAATCTGATCATCAGATACACCGTCTTGCTCAAACGAGCACACAACCATTCCAAGCGAAAAGCTTTCCCCTTACATCCTTTATAATTCAATTCTTCGATCACTAGTTGATACTAATATCAAATGCTTGAGCACATGTGACCACCAATTTAGCTGTACTACAAAGGTTTATAATAACTACCTTGCTGACTACAGATAAGCCAATGAGATGCTTCACGTCATCGAGAGTGATATCGTCTCACCGGTAACGAAGTGAGATATATTTGTCTCAGGGTGCCATCTCTCTGCCAAGGCATATACTAAGTCACGATTGATGGTCTTGAATGCAACCGTAGCCAGCAACCAAAATCCTGCCATCTTGATCCTACTTTTAAATTTGCAGGACGTTTGAATGATGGACTATGCATCGAGTTTGGCTGAATGTTGGATGCAACGAAGTATTCCTCGATCCTACATCAACCAACAGTAAAATTAGTAAGAAATTTATAATTATGTACATATATTTTAAATACAAAAGAAAAATACATTATATGAATTGACTATTGTTGCTTACTTACTTTGTTACCCCATAGATCGTGAGCAACATGATTTTTATATCATCGTAGAAGCGAAGTGTTCGTAGGGCCTCCGAGAAATGGTACCACATTATCCTCTACTCTAGTTTGGGCTGGGTCAACGTCCACCTCTTGCATTTTTCTCTTCTTTTTTGGAACTCAAGTTGCTTCTTCTTTGCCTTCCACTATCTCCTCCACCCCCTCAGCTCCCTCACCTTCACCCACTTCACTCTCTCCTCCACCCTCTCAGCTTGCTCACCTTCACCCACTTCCACTCTCTCACCTTCACCCTCTACTACCACATCATCCATTCTCCCCTCTTCCAAAATTTCTTCCACCCTCCTCTCTATTGTCACATCATCCACACTACCCTCTCAAATAACCTCTTCCACCCTCCGTTCAACCACACTCCCCTCCTCCACTCTCTTATAATATTCTCCCTTCTTGCATCTTTGGATCTAATAAAGATAGGACTTCACTCGAAGATTTAGATATCATTGTCATTACAGATGCAGTTTCAACAACTATTGTTAAAATTCATGAATTGTCAACAACAATTTCAAAAGGCATCTCTTCGGATGTTTCTTCAATTCAAACTTTTGTAAGCCTTCTTCTGTAGAAAGTCGTAGGTTGTTTACGAAAATCATCCATTTCACACACCTCGTATCAATCCAATCACATTATCAACGATTTATTTGGAACCACAATAAAAAATGAGAATATTCAAAGCCACCCACCAAATCTTTGAGTTTAACCAAATCATTGTATTTACTATGGGTAAACTCAAAGATTTGTTTGGTGGATTTAAAGGTACTCAAAATATAAAAACAACTAAATATGTGGAGCAATCAACGAACCCTATATGGGTGTATAGTACAATCAACTAAATATGTTAAAAAATCAATTAAAAAATTAAAAATACCTCAAACAGTTGACTGTCGTTGCCCCATAAATCCTAACAAAAACTCAGAGGGTTTCTTTACAGGTATGGATGGGTGTACAGAGTTCTTCCGTTCCTCATGTTCTTGCAGCGTGAGAAACAAATTGGGGAAGACGATGTGGGTGTACAGCCACGAGTCCAAAAAGGGTTCGTATAGCCATGAAAACCCTTCCTAACGTTGCACAGTGCGAAGAGATGATTGGAGAAGACGATGTGGGTGTACGAAATTCAAATATGGCGCAAGCAGGAAGAGGGAAGAAGACGATGTGGGTGTATAGCTAAAGATTTCGGTGGGTGGATTCGAATGTTAGTAAAAAGAATTGAATATGTGCGTGGAAGGAAAGATTCGGTTTGCCTCAGTCATGCACCCACTTATGGTGGTGGATCGAAAGAATCTGTGAGTAGAAATAAAGGTACTCCCCAAAAAACCAGGGCCGAAACCAACTAGAGTAGAAAATGGGTAGGGGTGGGCCCAAGTTCTTCTCGACTCGGGCTTGTTATTTCAGCCCAAATTCGATTAGAACTGGGTTCAGGCCATAATTTGGGCCAACTTGCCTTTTCCTTAATTTAGTCGGGCTTGGTCGACCCTGCTGCATTTTGATTGGCCTATTTATTTTTAAACCTAAAAAATAGGCTCGAACCATAAAATAAATGAATGCTGGGTCAACTTAGATCAGTTCGGGCTAGAGCATTTTATTTAAAGCACAAACCCAACCGAAAGTGGGACGAGCTAGGCTCGGGCTAAAGCCAGAATTGTTGTTAGTCCTAGATTTAATGAAAAAAAATTAGGGGGAAAGCGTGCATTTGAATGCTAGATCATGTGCCACGGTTGATTGAAAGCAGTCATAGGCTGTCATTGCCATTCATGCTAATATTTTGCACCAAAGATCTTCGAATTAAGACCTTCAAATCAAATAGTTTAGATCGTGTTTCTACTTGGGACATGTCCCCAAAATTCAAAGTAAAGTAATGGCTCCCGTAAGGCTCTTTTAGGTGTTTCCTGGCTTTTCTTAGAAAAGCTCAGATTCTTGAAAACTCAGAATCCTGCAGATTCTTAGCAGACTCAGATTCATAGCTTTTCTTAGATGCGTTCTTAAGTTACTCAGATTCTTAGTTTTTTCCATAAAAGGTCATAATCTTTCGTTCTTAAGGTCCTCTTAGAAAATATCAGAATCGGTTCAATAGGTGGTTGTGCTACGATTGTAGAAATGCTATTTAATCATCGGTTTATGTGTCGTACTTAGATTTGACTCAAATTTGATCGGCAACTAATCGATGTGAGGTTGAATATATTTTACCTATTTTTTTTACCAATTTTGATTTAACGGCTAATAGATTGTAAATCATATATATAATCAATTAAACGGTAGAAAGAAGAAGATTCTAGTGAACATTAGAGCATAAAATATCACGTAGGGCATATATATATATATATATATATATATATATATATATATATATATATATAAAAGAAAAGGACAAAATACATATCGATTAAGTAAGTATGAGAAAATTGGATTTATTAAAAATATCTACAAACTAAATTAGATGCGAATTAAATGAAAAACATATACATATCAATTAGGTCGTTCCAACAAAATTATCCTAATACAAAATTCCAACAAATGATGACTACCGGTAGATCATCCTCGTCGTCATTCTCCAAAGAGTAGGAGGATGTGGCAGTACATCGCTGGAAGCCCATGACACTATCGAAGATGTCAAACATATTCTGATGATGAAGGGTGAAGACCCAACATTTTTTTATTTAATAATTTTAATACCTTTTGTAAAATACGTATGCATTATTTCGATTTAAAAAAATTATATATGTATTAAATTATTTTATTTTTTTACATGTGTTACTGAATTGCTGTAGTGGTTGAATTAATTTTTTGTGAAGTTTAGGTTCTAGGTTCAAACCTTGTTATGTGCAATATATTGTTTATTTTTTTTAATTATTTATACTAGAGCCTATACACCCTATATGTGAGTGTATAGCTCCACACTATAGTGGAGCCCCTTGTGAGGGAAATCTCTCCGAAAATAAGTTCTTGGAGCACCTAAGTAAATGGAGGGGGCGGTAATTGGGTACCATTATTTGCAATCTGGGTTCTACCAAAATAATGATGGTTGGAATCCTCTATTATGGGTAATTGAGAGAAATAATTTACTTCCTTCTTGCTTTATAATCTTAAACATTGAGTACAAGTATTTGCAACCAAAGATTCGGTCTCTTGAACTGACGGTTTCACTGCTAACACCATTGACTGCCTTGAAGCAAATGATGAAGATCATTTTTTGTCTCAATCTTTGGCAAATTGGTATTCAAACCATGGCCCACCTATCAGATGATCAAATATTTGATTCCTCATGGAACACATCCCCAAAAGTGACCAAAGAACTCTACTTATATAACGCCCATAATCATGGTCACTTTGGGGATATGTGCCATGTGGAATCAATATATGATTGTTTGATCTGTCGGCCATGATCTTGACTGGCTTATAGTATGTATATATTTAAATTAAAATCAAGCCTTAACTTATTGAAAGCTCATAATGGAAATTATAGCGTAGCGATAGGATCGATTCCACGAAGAAGTGATTATCTTCTTATAGATTTTTATATTCCTGTTTTAAAAACTATCGTTATCTTTTAAGTCCTAAATTACTGGAGAATATGAATAAAAGAATGTTTTATTTAATCTAATTGCATAAAAATAAATCCAAATCCTCCTTCAGATTGAGGTTGTCAATCTCAACCTTCAGCTATCGGATGTTTGTAAATTTAAAATACCGTTTCTCCGTATTGTAGCCTTCCAGAATTTGATTGCCAATCAAAAACTAAAATTCTTCAACATAGATTTAATCTAATCAACAATCTCCTAAAATCTAGGCATCAATCAAATTCAAGAAAATTGAAGATGAAAAAGTAAAACTGTTACACTAGTTTGTAAACTTCAACCTGAGTCATCAATTCAAATCAAAATTCGAAGATGTTTACAAAGCAAATAAAATCTAAACTAAAAAATAAAAATAAAATCTAAACTAGAAAGCGAAAGTAGAACCATCCAAAGGGTTGATCTTTCAGCTTCCTCTGCCTTGGTTGTCAGGCGAGACCTCAGAGAACTGTGAACGATTTTACTTTGTAAATCCTAAATTACTTTAATCGAGAAAAAATACAAACCTCAGTTATCGGTTGATGCTGTAAAATTCTTCGATGATTATTCCTATGCCAAGCCCTCTTATTTATAGATCATAAAGGTCGGTTTACAGAGATCTCATTCTAACTTCAAAAACTAATAAAATAAAAGATTCCTAATATAACTCTAATTCTAATTTTATTCTTCCTTGCTTTTGGATGTTTGATGTGTTCCAAATTTCTTTCCTTGATAGTAGTAGTAGAGTCCTTTTAAGATTCTTCTTCATCAATTTCTCAGATCTGTGATTATCCAAACTTCTAATTCAAGATTCTTCTAATTATGTTCATGGCGGTGGAAATTTTCACGTGATTAGCAGCAACAGTAGTAACAGGAAAGCTTCTATAATCGTAATCGTAAATCACGATTATCTCTTTCTTCAGCTCCCATGACTTTCATATTGGACAATTCTCTATAATGAACGATCTCTCTCTTCTGTATCGCCTTTTACTCTTTTATCGCTTTATGAAGAATCATCTTTTTAAGAATAGTAAATTACGATTTCTCATTTTTCTCTTCTTTAGTTTCAGTATTAGCGCTCAATTGTAAAATGCGATTTCTCAGCTTTCAATAGGTGGCAAATCATCTTCTTACGCTCAATTGTCTTTTTATTATTTTTTGAGTTTATTTTGATGAATATTAATACTTTGGCTCTCTTTTACTATTTTATTTAATATCTGCACATCATCAACTTGTTAGTAGCAAACTAAGTCCTAGCATCACTAAGTTAATTGTGATAAAATGATAAATTATGTGATTGATCAGATCTCAAGATCTATTTTTCCCAAGATTGGGATAATCTCCATGATTTGATTTAAGGTCGTCAACAATATAAAAAAAAATTTCAAAACGCCTTAAACATGGTGGTTGTGGGGTATTGGAATAAAAGAATCGTTGGGTTTTAAATAGGGAAATTTCTAGAATCGTTCCTATTGGATTCATCTTACGTGACAGAGACCCTCTAGTTTCACTTTTCAACAAATCGACCAGCTCCAAGTCGAGTAGGAACGCTAGCTATTAATACATCCCGAAAATACCATTAAGGTAATAAATAGTCGTAAAAGCTATAAAATTGCTTGCTTGCTTTTACTTGTTACTCTTTTTTTTTTTTTTTCGTGCGAGGGAGAGCAAAGGCGAGTGGTTTGGAAGGCGGTGACGCTCCAATTCACAATCTTCCTTCTACCAGATCTGTAAGTTCCAAATTAAAATATCCACTGTTGTTGTAGAATTTTTTTTCCTCTTTCAACGATCTATATTCGATTGTATATTAAAGCGTTAACGCTTGATATGAGAGCGATAACGCTATGTTATTGGCACGTTATCGCTCTAATATATCTCTAACAACTTCCCTCCATCAGTCTATTCTTGTGATTCACCTTTCCTTTTTTTGCCAGAATTAACATCTTATATCAACTGTTGACCATTGAAATGGTAGTATAATGAGCTATTTTCAAATGTTCCCCTAGCGGCATTTCGAAGCACTGCGATTAATCTAGCTCAAAGAGAAAGGAGTTACTGAGGGCATCAATCTTCGGTGGAATATTCCAAATGCCAAAGGGTGTGGGATTTCATGGAGATGTTGTCGATGTGATATTGAATTTCTGGGTTCAAAAAAATCACTTCCGAATCAGGAAGTGTGATGTCTATCTTAGGAAGATGGACATTGCATTAATACTGGGCCTTTCCATAGTTGGGCCCAAACAGTACACCCCCTCGACTAAACCACCGGAAGCAGAAACCATTCACTGCAAGTATTTTCGAGGAGTGCCTAGCGGGAAAATTGTCCGAGCCCATATAAACCTTGGAATAAAGCGAGCATAAAGTGACAATGACTTCGTAAAGCTCTCTTCTATTTATCTCGTGTACATTTTTTTTTGCTAGGTCCCATCATCAACTGGCGGAAGAGCATGTCGACCTCATCGACCACGTAGAGAACTTCAATAAAACTTTGTGGGGTCTCCATGTGTACCATGACTTGCTTGAGTATATAATCACGAGTAGAAAGGCGACCGAAATGGATAGGCTGCTTAAGACATACAACATTTATGGATGCATTTGTGTACTTCAATGGTAGGCTTATGAGCTGATTCTAGAAATTACACCTACTGAATGCCTTTTAAGAATCATTTCCCGCTATTTTTGAAATGGGAAGAGAAGGCACAATTGAGGATAAAAGGCTACACTATTGGTGAGATGCTGAAAAGCAAGGTATGATGTCCATTTATATTAAATGATTGAATCAAATATCTGTTATGATTAGAATATCAACGCCGATTGAATAAGTGAGCTTTATCATGCTCTTACTAAAGCGTTAATGATCATTCACAGATTTTACCACTTTGATACCCTTAATTGAGTGTTGTTAGTCCACAGTTTAATACTAATAACTCCTTGATAGTGGATATTTAGATCGGTAGATAAAAGAAGAAGAAAAGGAATATCTTTGCAAAAGGACTCAGAAATCGTAGAGGAAATCTCACCCATACGAGCGAAGTAGGATCGTAACTCCTACGATCAAAACAGAGAAAGTCCACAATCACAATCTTGCAATAGAATAGCTGAAGAATTGTAAAGCATACGATTACACCACAAAAGCATCAAGAGCAGTACGAGAGCGTTGAGAAGCCTACGAAAGAACGAAAAAGGATTACGAGAAGGAAATACACTGCACAGTCTACAATCGTAATCATGATTTTGCTAATAAAGTTGCATGAGACAATTCTGAAGACTCACGATACCATTGTGAGATGGTGCAATATCATGCATAATTGTAATTCACGAAGATAGCTGAACAATCCATGCAAATCGCGATTCTAGAAGAAGTCCTGCGAGATCATGGTGCTGAATAAAAGGAAGAAAGATCTCCATGTAAAAGGAGTTCTAAACAAAGAATATGTGTTAGGAAATTTAGTTTTAGAAAAATTCTATAGTATGTAGTTTGCCCAGGATAGAGTCCTGATTTCTTTTAATCGTCCTCTTATAAGTCTATAAATAAGAGAGCCTATGTAGTGATCTAAATTTTATTGCGTTGATACACCTTATTATTGTATATATGCCTAATAGTATATATACACAGCATGCTTTGATATTTCCAAATGTTTTAATTAAAAATATATTTTTTGGTTTTTCGAACTCTTATATTTATTTCTGTCATTAATTGACACAAGTTATGTGATAATCTACTGGTTAAAGGCTTGAGTTAGAGACAAGAGGTCAAAGGATCGAACTTTAATATATAGGTTTTAAACCTTTATTTTAGACCTTAAAGTAAATGCCTATACATCCTTCTATGGTGTGTTAGCGTAACACTGAATATTTCCCTAATAAGTTAAAAGGTATTATGGGCAAACCCTAAATCATAATCTCATTTAGAGTTTTTCTTAAGAATAGAGGTTCTTCTCGTAAGAAACCCTTGAGACCTTAGAGAAGAGATTCTAGATTCTCATTTTCTAGAACTTTTCTTTTTGAAAGATTGCCAAAATGTTTCCATTGATTCTCAAGCGGCCTTCGCATCCTTCAAGGGTCATCGTTGTGGTGAGGAACCCGATTGAATCGCAGAGATAAGATCGATCTAGGTATGGAGAAATCATGCTTTCCCTTGGAACTTTAAGTATCGATTTAAATATGAGTTTCATGTTAATTAGTGCTTTTATTGTATAAATAATGAATGGTATAATTAGATGTGATGCATGCTATAATCAATGCTTCGATGTTGATGTTTTTGTCTAAAAATCAGGTTAATCCCACAGTGCAAGTTGAGACACTTTGAGGAGTGGTCTAGAGTTGAAATCGATCATTTTAGTTTGAAAATTGATCGATCGATTTCTAGACGATAATTCATGGTTTGCTCACAAGTTGGAAGCGAGCGATCGAGTCTTGCAATTGATCGATCAAGTCTGATCGATAATTGTTTGAAAACCCTCCGAGAGAAATTGATCGAATCGATTATGGGTAGACAAGTTCCACTGATTTGGACTCAGGACGGATGTCTGTGTCCTTTTTCAGCTCTTTTATAATGATTTACGAATTGTATGATAAAGACATTTGTGAATATGGTGAAATGTTAAGCAATGATCATATTCGATTAGACCCAACTTCTTGAGAGGGACGGAGTCTAACGAACATTGAATATAAGCATGATTAGACCCAACGTCTGGATAGGGACGAAGTCTAACAGGCAATGAACATGTGATCAATTAGACCTAACTTCATGATAGGGACTGAATCTAAAAGTCAATGTCTTGAGAAGAATGGGTAAAATAGGAATTTAAAAGAAATGATAAACTAATGCGATAATGATTTTCATGTCACGTTTCAGTTTCTTCTAGCTTATTGATATTATGCATGCCACAAATACACACTCATCAATTATAGAAACATTTATATTGCGATGATTGATATCTCATGTTTTAATGGATTGCATGTCTGATTCATATAAGTGTAAACTTACACCCCTTATTGATGTGGGTGTCTAGATGAGACAAGTGTAGCTGAGGATAATGTATGAGCTTATGGTGATGAGACTGCACGTAGTGTTCAGGAACCTAAGATGGATGGTGATGAAGGCTTTATAGCTTAGCCATTTATTTTCTTTTGATATCATATTGTTTCCAAATGGATGAGAAAATGATCGGCTAGTAGTTTATTAAGAATGTTTTAAACTTTTAAGTATGTTAGACTTTATAATTGGAATAAGATGATTATCGTAGGTTTTTTTATGATTCCTTAATGCTTATTGAATCTTTCCTTCCACTGTTTAAGGTGCTCTAAGTGCCTTATAATATTTTTTTATGGATCATGATATGAGATGGTACGACCTAAAATCTTACAATTGACCATTGTGAGACTTCGGGTCGCTACAGTTTGTATCAAAGCCTAAGGTTGATTCTTACATCTGGAACATGTAGAACTAGAGACTAATGTGAGTTTGATCAATCTAGATGATGAAAAAATACATTGATGCATCGATCGTGGCTGTAATATCCCAAAAATTTGAGCGTTAAACAGTGACCTCGGGATCCGTGTTCGACTGGTCGTAGGTTTGACCAAGTGATGGTCAAACAGTGGACTCATGAAGTGATGAACTAATGTGATATAAATTTAACCTAAGTGTAGTGTATGGTGTGAGTTTAAGACCACATACACCTATCTCTGTTGTATGTGCTTAACACATAAGCTAGAAAGATGATATAAGGGTTTAATAACCTAGGTTTCATTGTTTTGGTTGGTAAAGAGAGTTAAGAAGAGAGATAGAGAGAGAGCTAAGGCGAGTTAATGAAAAGGAATTAATGTGGTTGGATTGAAGGAAAGATTGAGCAGTAAATGTCGGATTCAACGTGATTAGATTCGTGGGAGCAAGAGCTGGAACCCTAGCTACTTAACCAACCAATCCATCTTTGTAGAGATTGATTTGAGGTGAGTCCTTATTAGATTTAAATGCATAAGTTTTAATGGTTAAAATTAGTCAAATGTAGTTAAAAAGATAGATTAAAGGCGTAGAAAAGGGAAAGAATTGATAAGGAAAAGATTTGGAAGAACAACCCGAAAAGGGGCTGAGTTCTGGCCAAATCGATGAATTGATTTTGAGAATCGATTAATCGATTTTG
The DNA here is from genome assembly GCA_021018995.1 of Chloranthus sessilifolius. Taxonomy (NCBI): domain Eukaryota; kingdom Viridiplantae; phylum Streptophyta; class Magnoliopsida; order Chloranthales; family Chloranthaceae; genus Chloranthus; species Chloranthus sessilifolius. Next base: position 16,131,300 of record CM037587.1, on the reverse strand, counting down.
GTCTAGAAGTTGAAAAAGCAAGGATGCCCGATTTCAATTAATCGATCTGGAAGTCGATTAATCGATTTTGAAATTCGATTAATCGATTTGGAAATCGACTAATTGGCTGAGTACCTCTAGTGGCTGGAGAAATAAGACTTGGAGAAATTGACTAATCGATTTGAGAAATCGATTAATCGATTTTGAATTTCGATTAATCGATTTGGGATCGACTAATCAATTTTGGATTTTCGATTGCTCAATTTGAGAATTGATTTAACCATTTTGGAGAATTCGATTAATCGATTTGGGATCGATTAATTGATTTTAGATTTTGATTAATCAATTTTGAGAATCGATTAATCGATTTAGGGTTCGATTAATTGATTTTGGGAGTCGATTAATCGATTTTGGCAGTTTCACTTGACTTCTTAATTGAACCTTGAGATTCATGGAGGGTCTAGGACCTTCTCTATTGCATCTTTAGTGATATGTTACATGTGTTATGATATACCATAGGTGGTACGTGTGAGAGCAAGCATAAAGAGCCGTGTGGGACCTTGATGCTTGAACTTTCAGAGACCTGAGGTAGGGAACACCTTGAACATGCACTTTAATTACAAGAGCATGTATGTAGTGATATAAAAATCAAATTGAAAATGTTTTAACTATGTAAATATTTATAAAAAGGGTGTGTGTGTGACATTAAGAAAGTAAATGAAAATGAGGCATCCCCAGGGGATGAGAAAGTGATAAAGGCATCAGTGTGATGTGAGTAATTTAGACATCCCAGGGATGCAAGTAAGATTGTATAAGTACTGATAAGACTTAACTGATATAAGATAGCACTTTTACACGGTGAATAGCTATATGTAAAGCATATGATATTTTTGTTACTTAAAGTTTGAATAGAATACCCCACCGACGTGGCGGGATACCCACGACTGACTCGACAGGATATCCGTGACCGGTACGGCGGCCAATTCGTACACCGGTACGGAGGTTTATCCGTACACAGTAAGCACATCTCAGAGATGTTGAGATGAGATTTAACCCCGCCTCCTATGAGAAAGGAGCTTGGGTAGTATTCCCAGGGAATACATATAATAACTGTCTATTTAGACGGCGATGGAGGGTATTCCATCGGGGCTCGATGCTATATTGCTCGGGGACTACTTAAGTTGAAGATTTAAGTTTTACTTTAGGCCTAATCAGTGTAATTCATGAACAGTTTGAGAATAAATGAAACATACAAACCACCAGTAAACTTTAAGGCATAATTGTCATCTTTTAAACTGTTTTTCCAGTAAATGCATAGATACATCATGCTTAGAATATCATAGAATATATGTGAGATTTTGACTTATATGTTCATTGTGTTGTTCCCTATTGAGCTAGGATGTAGCTCACCCTTTAGACTATACGTCGCAGGTTCAGTGTTAGCGGCGACCGAGGCTTCAGGAGACGTGGATTCGGGTGATTCGGATTACGTGCCTGGGGAAGAGTTAGAGCCCCCTCCTGAGGACTTCTTCTAGAAGACTCCGCTAAGTACTTTGAGAGAGTAGTTTTGAGAGCACATTGGTATGGCTTGGTATGTCAAGCCTTTATTTTAATCAACAATGTAATAAATTGATATATTCTTTTTGGCGAACCATCTGGGGTGATCTGTTTATCACCGATGGTTCAGATCGGTTCTCTTTTCATGCAGCGGCATGAAAGTAGAATTGTCTTTTGAGTTTATACTTAGAGCAGTATTTTGCTTCCGCATTGTGTAGTTATTGTTCCATTTTGTCTTAATATTGCTTGTTATACCAATGTTCCGTACATAGCCATGGGGCACGGTCTAGAGGATCGTGCTGACGGCACGGGTTTTTGGGTGTCGAAATCCAGGCTGTCACAGTGGCGATTGTGAATGCCATCAATACAACTAGAGCTATAAATCCTCATCTTACTCCTACTCCTAGGTCAGAATTGGATGAATTCAAGAAGAACCGACTGCATGACTTCTATCGAATGAGAGATAGCGCTGAGGCTATGAAATGGGTGCAACAGATGAAGAAGATCTTTGACCTGATCGAATGTAATGAGAGGACGAAGGTGAGGTTAGTAACCTACAAACTGGAAGGGGATGCTGAGAATTCATGGAGACAATTGAAAGATGCGACTCATGTCGAAGACCCTGGATATATACGGGATTGGGACGAATTCGTGAAGGTGTTTTATGATAAGTACTATCCTCAAAGTGTCCAGGAAGTGAAGATTGATGACATCCTGAACCTCCAACAAGGAGAGATGACCATAGACGCTTACACTAAACTCTTTACGGAACAAAGTCAGTTCGCGTCGACCCTAGTTTATGATGACAACTTCAGCCTCATGAGGTTTGAGAAGGGTTTGAGGACCCAGATTAGGAAATTAGTGATTGGACACCGAAGCGATTCATATAAGGATTTGATTGATAGGTGTTACACCATTGAGAGAGAACTGAAGGTGACTACTTTGACTGATAATGTTGGTGAAAGCTTGGCTAGAAGCTTTCAATCTGGCTGCATATATCGAGTGTTTTCGAAATTGAACACGAGATCGGAGAGTAGGACCACTCCTTACTCATGGCCGACATTCTCTCAGCAAAGCAAGAGTGTCTCTGCAATGGTGCTGACTGCGAAGACTATTCTGATATATACTACATATAGCAAGAATCATTATGGCACCTACATGAGAGGATAAGGTGCTTGTTTCAACTGTGGGCAGCAAGGGCATAAAGCAACCGAGTACATATTGCCCATGAAATCGTCTTGATCGAGGACTATGCCCTCGATGACGATTACGGCTAATGGGTGTGTGTATACCCTATTTGATGCTGACGCAAGAGCTTCAGAAAATGTTATGCAGGGTATGTTTGTTTTATTAAATTCATGATTAATTCATTTCATACCTATATATGTAGTGATGCCATGCACATTAATTTAAGTAAAGTGATCAACTTTTCAGTATTGTTTGCTTTAAGAAAAATGAATTAGTTGGGAATTATTATTACCTTATTGACAGTAACATTTAAATTGAATAATAATTATTATACTAGATGATTTAAATTGTAGTATGTCTGGTATGCTCAGATTTGATGTTGATCGACGGGCTTTTTGCTCACATACTATTAGCTTTGGGTGCTACTCATTCGTTCATCTCTTTGAACTTAACTGAGCATCTTGATAAGGACTCATCTCCGATGGGCATTCCATTGACTGTAACAACTCCCCTAGGGAAGAGCATCTTAGCTGACAGATTCTACCCTCGATGTTCTATCCAGGTTAGGACCCATGCATTGATTGTCGACCCGATTGAATTAGACTTCGAAGATTTCGATGTTATCTTAGGGATGGATTGGCTTGTTGAATCTCATGTGATCCTAGATTATTATGCCAAGATAGTGATTTTTAGCCCTTTAGAAGGACCGCCGTTTAAATTGAAAGGAGCATAGAAATGTGCCATTCATAAACTCTTTGCTTTAATGGAAGCCGAGTAAAAGACGAGAGACTTATCTTCGGTGCTTGTTGTAAATGAATTCATTGGAGTTTTTCCTGATGAAGTGATGGGCTTACCGACGAGTAGGAAAGTCGAATTTCAGATTGAGCTAGTACCTGGTACGACGCCGATAGCCAAGACTCTTTACAAGATGACACCTGTAAAATTATCAGAATTAAAGAAACAATTATAGGAACTTCAAGATAAGGGCTTTATTAGGAGTAGTCAATCACCATGGGGTGCTCCTGTTTTATTTGTGAAGAAGGACGGTACTCAAAGATTACGCATAGACTAATGACAGTTGAACAAAGCCGTAGACACCCCATTTCGCCCTCTCGGAGTATACAAACTTGTTCGATAAACCCTTGGCCACGCCCATGACCCCCGGAAAGGGACTCCCTCTCTTCGAGAGCCTTAAAATCCTAAACACAGGGATTATATACTGAAACAATAGTATATGGTTGAGACCCAGGCTGAAATAATAGCTCCAAGTTTACCTGGAAGTTGATTGAATTACTGAATTGTAGTATTTGAATCCGAACTTGATTTTTAATGAAGCTCGTATATGATATGAATCCGATATTTGATTTGAAACCGATATTCAATGAAACTCGTATTTGATCTGAATTCGATATTTGATTTGAAACTGATGTTTGATGAACTAGTATTTGATTTGAAACCGATATTCGATGAAACTCGTATTTGATCTGAATCCGATATTTGATTTGAAACTAATGTTTGATGAACTAGTATTTGATTTGAAGTCGATATTCGTTGAAACTCGTATTTGATATGAATTTGATATTTGATTTAAAACTGATATTTGATGAAACTCGTATTTGATTTGAAATTGATGTTTGATGGAACTTGTATTTGAACTTGAACTCTCTAATTCCCATGACCGCCCAAACTCCCCTATTATGCGCGCCACCCACAGGGTGCACAATTAGTCTCAAGTGAGTTGGAACTAGAACTCCCCAACTGAGCTAGTCAGCCACTGAGTCGTGACTGACTCAAATTGGGTTAAGTGCCCTGGACAGGGCGCATAATCCAATTACACGCCCTGGACAGGGCACGCAATTGAAAACGACCCGACAATTACGCACATGCCCCCGAGCGCCCAATTACCCTGACACCTATAAAAAGGCCCCTACCCTACCATTCAACACAATAATTTTCATAGCAATCTCTCCTCTCTCAAGTTTCTCCCTTTGAGAAAATTCAAGGTTCTCTTTGGGGCTTCCAAAGAAAGGGTTCGAGCTGCCTTGTAGATTTCTAGAATTATAGATTCTTCTCTAGGAGTCCCAGGTAATCGAGTTAGCGGCACTGACCCGCTAGCCTGGACTCTCGAAGGAGTATTGAAGGAGGGTGCATTTAGCCTTAGATCCTTAGGAAACCTCTGCCCAAATTCTTAGCCTAGAGCCAATTAGGTCCCTAACCTTCTCCATTTTTCTCAACCTTAGCCATTCAATTTGCCCAAGGGAGCTTACTGAGGGTACCCAAGAATGGGGCCGATCCTCCTTGGCATAGTGGGCCACCACTCCCTTTTCATAGATAGACCCAGTAGAAATAGGCAACTAAACTAGTTAGACCTTAGGCAACTCGTAGTTGCTGAAGTTGGCCGGCCGACGTTCAGTAAAGGAGCCAACCCCGTATCTCTGTGCGTGATCAACGACGTGTTGTAGCGTCGATAAATATTTGCAGCCGGCGATCACATCAACCCATGTACTCCCCAGTTAGAATTTTCCTTTTCTTTTTAGCATTTTAATATTTCATAGTTTATTATTCTATCACCGTCCGCCAGAGTCCACGTGGACTGAATTGGGCTACTTCTTTCGGAGACCGAAAGGGACCCAGAAAGAGCACATACCAACAGACTGGCGATCGCGATGAGACACTTTTCGCTAGGGTTGCCCCAGTTTAATTAGTTTGGTTTTTTATTTTTTTTTTCGCTCTATTTTTCACCTTTTTATGCAACTTTTCAATAAAAAAACTAATGAAAAACAATAAAACAAAAAAAAATGTCAGGCATCGAAGACTTGAACATTAATACTGACCCACCCTCATGGTGCCACCCTAGCAGTTCTGAGTATAACGTCAGGCCGTCTCCCTGAACAACCCAATGTCATGCCCGAGTAAGAACGGTTGGTGAAAGCAAAAAATGCCCCTTCGCTCCATAAAATACGAATCACAGTAGTAACAACGGAGACCATAGCGAGCCAAGATACACTGCCAGCCAAATCGGGGACCTCACTGCCCAAAAGCTGATGAAGGGAGGAGAAGAAGCTGATGCCCTATGACGAGCCCTGACCGAATTATATAAAGTCGAAATGGACCAAAAGCTGGCGGATGGACGACAAGTTGCTTCGAGGAACAGACGAGAAGGAAGGACGTCGACTCCTTCGACTCCCTCGAGACATAACACACACACGCTTCGCACCTCCTATGAAAACAACCACCAAAGACAGCTCTCTCCTGATACACCTAAACAGGACACCAACATAAATACGAACTACCTCCATCGATTCTTAGACAATTACATGGCCAACAGAGAACGCTCTAACCCCACTTTTGGATTTGACAAATTCTGCCAAGACCTCGACTTCACTGTACCCATGAGCTTTAAACCCCCAAAATTTAACAACTACAACGGTACCGAAAATTTGAAACACCACTTGGCCCTATTCTGCAATGGCTGTCTACCAATCCGCATTGATCATGGGCTCCTGATCCATTACTTTCAACGATATTTAGAAGAAGCCCTCGATTGGTTCGCTGCTCTGCCCATAGCCGGAATCGAGACCTTTAAAGACTTAGCTGATAGATTCCTATACCAATACTAACACCTAACTCACGAAGAGATCAGTCTCACTGACTTGATGCACACAAGACAAGAGGACGATGAAGACTTTACGACATTCACCAATCACTGGAGGAGGCCGCCTGCGCAATCGTGGGCTCTCTCGAGTCAGTCACGACGATGCGCTCGTAAGAAAAATGGAGTCGCCACCCGGAGCTTTGGTGTTACGAGATACCTAAAATCAATATTATATGCACCGAAGTACCAAATATGACTCCGAATCATCGGTCAATACCAAAGCCTCTTGGGTAAGGACTTCGGTTATCAATCGGGAAGGTGTTAGGCACCCGATCGACCTGCTCGTAAGTGATCTCTACTATGACCAACCCTATGTTTAGATGTATATAAAATATATATGATTATATATATATATAAAGAGAGAAAAAGTGAGCGGCACTTTGATCAATCACATAATATACCAATTTACCACCCTTAACTTAGTGATGCTAGGACTTAATTTGTTACTAATAAGTTACTGCTGTGCATATATTAAAGAAAAATAGCAAAAGAGAACTAAAATGATAATATTCATCAAAATGAACTCATAAAGCAATAAAAAGACGATTGAACGAAGTAGACAAATCATCGCCTACTAAAAGATGAAAAATTGTGTTTTACGATTTTGCAGAACGATGCAAAGGAAAGTAGAAAATCGTAATTTACTATTCTTCAGAGGAAGCCGTTCAAGTGAAATGCCATATACGAGAAAGCGATAAATCGTAAACTAAAGAATCGTTCAATAGGAAGCTGTATAGAAAAGAACAGAAAATCATGATTTACGATTTTCCCGAAAAGAAGCTTTCTAAAGCTGCTGATCATGTGAGATTAACACCGCCATGCATATACTTAAAAAGAATTCTTGACTTAGAATTTTGGCCAATCATGAATCTGAGAAGATAGACGAAGAAGACTTTTAAAGGACTTCGCTACTGAAATAAAGGAAGAAATCCAGAAGTACATCAACAGAATGAAAGCAAGGAAAAATAAAATTAGAAGTAAAGTTATATTAGGATATTTTAGTTTTAGTAGTTTCTTTGATTAGAATTAGGATTTTTTGTAAATCGACCCCTTATGATCTATAAATAAGAGGGCTTGGTATGGGAATAATCATCAAAGAAATTTTCAACATCAATTGACGCCTGAGGTTGGGTTTTCTTCAGATCATTAGAGTAGTTTAGTTTAAATATCTAAGGTTCCTTGATCACAATTGACGACTGGGATTGAGAGCTGGAAGATTAGAATAGATATCTGTAGTTTCTCAAAAGCAATTGGCGACTGCGGCTGAGGGGTGAAAGATACAATTTTATGGGTTTCTATTTTAAATTTATTTTATTGTAATTTTTTGCTTTGTAAATATTTTCAAATTTGAATTTGAATTGATGACTCAGGTCGAGATTTGCAGATTAGTGTAATGGTGTTTATTTTCCATCTTTAATTTTCTAGAGCTTGATTGATGCCCAAATTTATGGTAGATTAAAGATTAGTATAAATCTATATTAAATGATGCTAGTTTTTGATTGACGCCCAAATTCTAGAAGACTGAGATATAGTATAACGGTATTTTAAAATTATAAACATCCGATAGCTGAAGATTGTGATTGACGACCATAATTTGAAGGAGGATTTATGATTTATTTTTTGCAAAATTAGATTAAGAAACCATTCTTTATTCATATTTCTCAAGTAGTTTAGGAACTTAAATGATAAGAATAAGTTTTCAGAAAATTAATATAAAGATAAACCTATCTTCGTGGGAACGATCCTATGTTAGTACTATAATTTCCATTGTGTAGTTGCAATAGGTTAAGACTTAATTAGATACACCTATAAGTAGATACCAAGTTTTTAGCGCCGCTGCCGGGGATAGCATTTTATTTATATTTATATTAATTTAAGAAAATAAGTATTTATCTTTCTTTTTTTATATTTCTTTAAATTTTTAATTTTCTTTGATCACTTCTTAAGCTTTTGCAGGTTTACTCGGAGCAGCGAATCAAAGGTTTCAATACTTCTGCTGGCCACATAAACTAGAGGCTCAAATTTGTCTCTCTCCCCGCTTTCTAAAAAAAAAAGAAAAAAAAGAAAAAAATAATATATAATATTTAAGATGCAAGGCCGCGATGAAACATCTTGGCTGAATCTCAACATGACTTACCTCCCATTGGAATTCCCAACTACTCCTTGATATCCAGCCATGTTGGAGATAGATCATGCCTTTGCCTCTTAGTGGAGTAGTGCAAAAAATTCTTATAACTCTCAGTGGGATATTCCTTATGGCTTCCCAAAGATAAATTGACAAGAAATATCTTACACATACCCACAACATTCTCTAAATTCCCAATAGTCATATAACCCATACTAATCTTTTGCACAACAACCATGTCCTCAGAATGGGAACAATGCTGCTATGATACTTCAAATCCTCTAGGATTTGCAGCAACACGCGCACCATCGCTCTAGGGTATTAGCCAAATTGTCTCAGATCTCCCAAAACTTATACTCTTGTACTCAGTTCATTTTAAATTTAGAAACCCAAATCGAGCAATTAGCCTCGCAGTGGGAGGAAAGAGGGTGTAACCAATCGAGCTCGCAGACACTAATTCCCATAGTTCCAGCCGTTCAGACCTTAAGGAGTGGCCGGACTATTGACAATAGAGTAGAGATGCCTACTCCAGTAGTTGTCCCTACGACCAAAGAAAAAGAGAATGAAGCTAAAGAAGAGACCCTCCCACAAGAAAACCAAAAAAATTAGAAAATGAAAACAAAACAAAGTAGAAAATAAAGAGGACGGTACACCTAAATTTATGACTGAAGTACCCTATGTGCCAAAGTTACCATTTCCAAATGCCTTTGGTGCACCATCCCCTTTTGATAAAAAAAAAAATATAGGAAATTACTGAGATCTTCAAAGAGGTGAAGATCAATTTGCCCCTCTTATAGGCAATTAAATAAGTCCTAGCCTATGCAAAATTCCAAAAAGAGAGGTGTACGTGTTAATCTCTAAAAAGTACCACTTTTCACCCCTTAACCTGACTTTTGATGGACCTTTGAGCTGGTTAATAATGTGCTTTTAAGTGTGTTTGTGTAGTTAACAGAAAAATTATAATCTAATGTAGCAATCCTTCATTTTCAAGCCAAGAAGGAAGGATTTTTTGAGCCAAACAATGGAGCTGCTGGGTTTCTATTGATAGCACCATGAGGGTTCACACCATGGCAGTTATTTTAGCATGCTTTGGGACCTTTGGAGGCCTGCTGAGAGTGAGATGAAGCTCAGGGTTTATAGAGTGCTGTTACAGAGGATTAAATGGAACAGTTGTTGCACTGCACCATTGGAGCAGGCTCATGCAAGCATGCAGTTGCAATTTCCTGTCAAGCCTAAAACCAACCCAGCTGTAGCATCAAGCCTCATGAGTAGCACAACTGCTGCCAATTTTTATCCTCCAACCTCCCAAGCAGCTACACCATACACTGTTGAGCACACAATGCTGGCATCCAAGTGAGCAGTAGCCGTACAACAACCATCTGTGCATTAGAGCAGCCCCATCATCCCAAGCAGTTGCATTAAATCAACTTGAGAAGTGCTGAAGCAAGCTGCTAAGCAGCAACCATTGAAATCCTCGCGCAGTTCCTTGAACCTATCGAGCTAGGGACTTGAAGAACAACAACAAAGAGAACCTGGCGAGCAGATGCAATAGAACCTAGCGAGATGTTCAGTCATCCTCGCGAGCCTAAAAGTTGCACACACATAGATCCTCGCGAGCCCTTCACTTGAACCCGACGAGAACCCAGCGAGATCTATGCAAGTCATGAATTATGAGGCTCTATCCTCGTGTAGTTATTGTGAGGGCCAAACATTGTATGCATTATCTGCTCGCGCAGTTCTCGCACAGATACAGATTCAGAAAACCAGCTCACGCAGTTCTCGCGCACTTCAAAGACTCTGCAATTCATCTGCATGAGCTGCAATTCAGCTTAGCGAGATCCTCGCGAGACTTAAAGATTGCATCCAATTGAGCTTAGTGAGCAGCTTAAAAGATGCACACATTTCATCCTCGCGAGTTGCAAAAGGCCACATTTGAACCTCGTGAGATCTTAGCGAGATGTAACTTCTGAAGATTTAGCCTAGCGAGGCACGGGTTCTAGCTGGCACACTTCAGCATCCAAGGACTTTTTGGGTATTTCACACCTTCTAGGGCAGACATCCCAATGTGCTTAGCTGTCCCACACATCCCAATGCAACTACTTGGCCACAAATGAGGCATGACAACAACTCCAAACATTCTTATTTTTGATTGGCTGCAAGCATGAAATGCTGTTATGGATTATCTGTATATAGTAATTTTCTGTTGTGTAATAACATCCAGAATAGTTGGATTCGTTTAGTCTAGTTTAGAAATAGGGTTAGAGTTTAGTTTTCCTTTTCCATTTTCTTTTTCTTCTTGCCTTAGCACAACAACAATGCTGGGCTAAGTTCTTTGAAGCAACTATAGGTTTTATTTTAGTTTTGTAATTGGTTTTGTATAAGCATTGAGAATAGTTTTGGGGATTTACACAAACTGCTGCTTTGAGGGAAACCGTTGTAAGTTCTTTTTATTCAATGAAATGCTGGTTTTAAAGCTCCATTAACTCTGTGTTTTGCCTGTGATTTTCACATTTATTTACATACACTTAATGCTCCCATGGTTGCTTGATCTTGTAGCCCTTCAACCATGGTGGCAACAGTAGTTTTACTGTTCTATCATCAACCTCAGTGATCCGGATAACCTTCAGGATAGCCTGTGGCCATTCAAGTGGACAAGGTATAGCCCTAGGGCTGGTCTAAATCACAGGGCTGAGATGGATCCTTTTTCTCTACACTTGATCTTGTAGCCAAGTGAGAGATTGTTGCAGAGCCAAACCCTCCCCTGTTTGGCATCATCTTCATAAGTGTTTAGATTTGAGTTTTTGTAGAGATTACAGACTTGTGAGCTGGGTCATTGCAGGCCTTTTTGTAGCAATGAGAAGATGAGTCTAAGTCCTCATTCAGCCCGAGATTTCTTGTGGTTTCCACTTGTGTTTCCAAGACTGTTTGCTCCGATGAATGCATGAGCTAGTAGCCTTCCAAACAAAGTATCTCAATGGAGTTCAAGTTCTAACTTTTGCACCTGTGATTGGATCACCTCCCTAGGATAATCTGTGACCATTTAAGTGGACAGATTATATCCTTAAGAGCAATCAAAACCACAGGGGTTAGTTGGATTCTTCTACCTTGCACTTGTGCTTGTAGCCAAGTGAAGGAATGCTGCAGATTCATTTTTAACACTGAGTTGCAGTGCTGATTTATCCATAGCGGTCTATTTCTTCCTATTTTTCCTTTATATTCTCACATCATCATCATTCTTCTTCTTCTATCCCTTTCTTTAGCTGTAGTTTTATTATTGTTTTTAGTTTTAGGTTAGCTTTGTGACACCTAAACACCTTCTCTTTACCTTGCTTTCTAGTGTAGGTTTAAAGTTGCCAGGTCTGTAGCCAGATCTAGGGTTTACTATACAACCCTTGAGGTTTCAGATCATTACTCTCCATGGGACAAACTCTTACTTCGTAAAACTTGCTACAACAGGCCCTAGATTCTTGCAGGACTGTGATCGGGTTTTGTGCTGTGTTCATTCCCCATTCTATTTTGTTTTGTTTTTGCTATTCTTTATTTTCCTCATATTATTTCCTTCATATTTTTATAATAAAAAGAACACACTCGAAATCTTCCGACAAGTTTTTGGCGCCGCTGTCAGGAAGTTTTGATCTAAGTATAGTAATCTGAGTTTAATTTTTATTCTTTGTAGTTGTAGTGTTTGAATAAATTACTACTGTAATTTGTATCTGATTTTTGCATTTTTTTTCTTTATTTTATATTTCAGGTAGGTTGTGTCTTTTTAGTGTTTAAAAATTATAGCTTTAGTCCTTTCTTTAATTATGCTATTTTTCTTAATTTTTTGTATATTTTATTGCCTGTTTAGTGTTTAAATAAATTTCGGCTAATTTTTTTTGGATTTTTACAGACTTGGAGCAGTGGCAAATAGGGAAGTGTAGCGGTAGCTGGGGCATTCCTGCATCAGTTTGCATCTCTAACTCCCTTGTTTTGTTTCAATTCTACATTCTTTAAATTTCTGCAGTAGTAGTTAGTAGTCTTCTTTTTAAGTGATGTAAGCTACCCGAGTTCTGCTGTGTGTGTGTTATATGCAAGGAAGGAGGTCTCTCCATCTTGAACTGGAAACTTTAAATCTTGAGATTGAGAGAGTCCTGAGCCCTAGGACAACAACACACACCTTGACTGAAAATTTAGTAACAACTGAGATGGGAGAGCAGCCTAGACCCATTAGGGAGTACAATGCACCTAGGGCATACTCATCCCCCTCTTGCATATAGCTCCCTAATGTTGTGGGTAACTATGAGATCAAAGCCTCAACCATCCAAATGTTACCGAGTTTTCATGGGTTGAGCAAGGAAGAACCTTGCTTGCATATAGATCAATTTCTTTCTTTGTGTACGACCTTTAATATTACTGGGTTGGGAGAGGAAGCCACAAAATTGAGGTTTTTTCCTTTTTCCCTAAAGGATAAGGCCCACACTTGGCTCTCCTTGCTCCCACCAAGCAACATACAGTCTTGGAATAATCTTCAATGCCAATTCCTGGCTAAATTTTTCCCAATCGGTAAAACTAGTTAGTTGAGGAGGAGCAATATCTCCTTTGCTCAGTCCCCAACTGAACAATTGTATGAAGCTTGAGATAGATTTAAGGAGTTGCTAAGGCAGCGCGCACACCACCAGATCCCCAGGTGGCAACTTGTACAAATTTTCTACCAGGGACTAGATGCCAAAAGTAGAGCTATGATTGATGCATCAAGTAGTGGTACATACCTCAGCAAGACCGATGTAGAAGCATGGGATCTGTTTCAGCTTATAAGTGAAAATTCTCTTCAGCAGAAGGCTTTGTCAAGATTTGACATTGACCCACCTACTAGAGGTGCTAAAGAATACCCACGTCTTCTGGAAAATTGTATGAAGTGAATGTTTACAATGACCTGGAGAAAAAAGTGGACACATTGTCGAAAAAGTTTGCTAAAATTTTGAGTGTGTTGCAGCCCCATATGGATGCACTGGTTGGAGTAGCATGCACCATATGTCACTCACACACACACTCTCATCTACATTGTTCCTCTGCTGGTCAAGTCCCTGAATTTTTAAATGAGCAAGCTAATGTTGTCCAATCATATGGACAACAGCCTGCTGGGTACTCTTGGAAGAACCACCCAAACCAGAGGTGGAGACAAGTTGATTTACCTCATACCCAGCAGCAGCAGGCCCAGCCCTACAATACCTACCAGCCGTCCTACTATGGTCATGCACCTAGACAACAGTTTTCTCATCAGTCCCCTCAGCCAGGTAAGGTAGTTGTAGCCCCACCCCAATCAAAAGCCCCTTCCATTGAGGAGCAGGTTTTGACTTCATTGCAAAACCTCGGCTCCTTTACACAAATTTTGGATTCCCACACTCAGAGCATTAGGAAAATTAAGGACCAGCTTGGTCACATCTCAAATGCTCTGATGAGAAGGGATGAGGGTCGGCTCCCAAGCCAAACTGTAAACAATCCCAGAGGGGCACACTTGATTGGTGAAGTCTCTTCAAGTCATGAAGAAACTAGAGCCATCAATGCCTCGAGGAATGGGAAGGAGGTGGCCAACCAAGATGATGTTGATGCCAAAAGGTTGTGCATTCGATGAGAAGCTGAATAAATAGGGGCTGTTGTATAGCCCAAGAAAAAAAACAAAAAATATAGATTTTCCATAATAAATTATAATAAAAATATAATAGAAAAAAAAAACCTTGTTGAGCCCCATTTCCTTAGGTTTTGTTTGAGGAAATGGGGACTGTTTTCACTGTTGTAATCATTGATGAGAAGGATTGGACTGAGATGTGTGCTGAAAATTTTAGAAGTATGGACTGAGGAGGGCCCCGCCTATGTGCTAAAAAATGTAATCATCTTGGGCTTCTCAGTGTGCTAGTACAGAGTCCATTTGGACACCGCCTCATTGTCTTTCCCTTAGCACATTAGTGAACCATCCACTGTTGTGGAGCCGAGCCGCTCGCACCTCTCATACTGCAATTAAGTGAAATTTGGAAGGAACTAAGGTTTGATGCCTATGCATCTGCAAAGGTAAGAATTTTAACTTTTGAATTATAGTTCTTTCCTGCTGAGATAAAGTCCAGATGGGTGATTAATTCATTGTCATTCATGCACCCCCATCCAAACTGATTTGTATATATTATGTCTGATTTGATTTGGTATGAATCCTGCTTTCTATTGTGTGCTATTAATGAAGAAAATTCTTTGCTATCAATTTAGATTCATACTTAGATAATGTTTAGACAACTGTTTAGGATTTTTTCTATTTTAGGTGTTTAGTTTCGTTAATGTTTTGTATATAGTTGCTATTTTTAGGGTAATTTCTGCAATATATAGTTGCTGTTTTTAGGATTTAGTGTAGTTGCTTTGTTTTCCTCTTAATAATCTTGTGCATATTTTCTTTTTCCCCTTCTTAGTTTAATTTTTTGCATCTTTTTGCTTAGTTGTCTCTTTGTTTGTTGCTGTAGTTCAGGTGGTTTTATTTTACCAACCCTGCTATCCCTATACATAATTCATGAAATAGTGAGGACACTGTTTAACTTAGGTTTGAGGGTATGGCAGGGTAGGTAGGCCAGGAAAATAGTTAACTTTGGTGTAGAAAATGATGGTTTAATTAAGATAAATAAAGTTAATTCTCACCTAATCATGTAGAGAGGAAATTTAAAAACTTTTGTAGACTTTTTAAACTAAAAATCTTTAAATAATTAGCACTACCATGAAGCTAACATCGGAAATTTTTTTCAGTTAGTACTTAGTGAATCTAAGAAGAGAGGAACAGGCGAAAATACACTCCATGGATTAATTTGAAGACCATACACAGTGAGATTTGGGCCTATCAAATTTCTTTTAAAGAGTGTTTGTGGCAATTTTTCTGCTTTAAGGACTGATTGATGTAACTTCTTTTCACTAGAAGTTGGACACCCCCAAGTTGAAACTGTTTGATAGCACTCTTGACACTAAGGAGATGATCTAAGGTCTTCATTTAGACAGTTTGAGCTTAAAATTCCTACCCATTAAACTGCCCTTGTGTATACACTCCTTGAGCCTTAAAAAATCATTCTTCTTCAACAAACACTAGAGTACTTGAACCCAAACCTCGTGTACCTCATGACCTGATTCAACCTTACCCTCACTCTGAGATTTTAGAAGGTAAAGGAGAAGATGTTGAAGATAGTTGAGAGGAGTTCAACATTTGGTGAAAGGAGAAGAGAAGCAATCTAAAAATAGTAGCGTATCAGTGGTATATGTGTGGCAATTCATCATAAAAACTCATAAAAATTATAAAAAATAAGAGAGAAAAAGAAAAGAGAAGTCAAAGAAGTATCTCATCTGAAAATTAAAAAGAAGAGAAGAAGTTGGCCACTTTAACTCTGAAAAAAAACACAAATGAAGATGAAGTTGTGCTGAAATGAAGAAGGTGAAGTCATGAACCACCACGTCACCTTGCTGATTTATCAGTTTTGAATCCCTCATCCCCCTTTTATTCTTTGTAAATTTCAACCATAAGCCACATTATAACCCATCAAAAATACCTTATTGATCCAAAGTGAAATGAGCTATCAGGTGGAGTTAAGGAAGTGTCAAATCTATGGTGAAAAAGGATTTGAGGATGTCAAGAATTAAAAGCAATGCCTATACTCATGCTTGCAGGCCTATTTGAGGTCTGTGACTGATCTTGAGCTGATGAGAATGTGAGCACCCTTGAATTTTCATTGTTGAAAGATAGCCCTGGTGAGAATTGGGTCAGAAATTTAATGTCATTAGGGTAGTATCCAAACCTGATTCTTGAATTAAGGGCAAGCTTAGTATTGATTTTTGCACATTGAATTCCTAATGTAAACTGATTGGTGGTGATGCAAATACATATTGATTTTGAGTTTTAATTTGCTGCATTACTGCTACAATTCCCTTCGCTCTTTAAAAAATAGGTGTGAAATGATGATTTATTCATTGAAATCTGTTTTGTCATTGATTGCATTATACTAAATTTTTTTAATGGTGAAGTTTGTGGGTAACTTCACTTAAAACTCTCAGGAGACTTCACTCCTCCACTAGGGATCACCCAGGAGTTTAAAAGGCTTGATGCATATGCTAAATGCATCCGTGCTCCCTATGAAAGTGGCATTTACTATTTTGAATAACTGTTTTAATTTTTCCTTTGCTCGAGGACTAGCAAAGATTAGTTTTAGGGGTGTGTTAATCTATGAAAAGTATCACTTTTCACCCCTTAACCTGGCCTTTGATGGACCTTTGAGCTGGTTAATAATGTATTTTTAAGTGTGTTTGTGTAGATAACAGAAAAATTATAATCTAATGCCACAATCCTTCATTTTCAATCCAAGAAGGAAGGATTTTTTGAGTTAAACAATGGAGCTGATGGGTTTCTATTGATAGCACCATGGGGGTTCACACCATGGCAGCTATTTTAGCATGCTTTGAGACCTTTGGAGGCCTGCCAAGAGTGAGATGAAGCTCAGGGTTTATAGAGTGCTGCTGCAGAGGATTAAATGGAACAACTGTTGCACTGCACCGTTGGAGCAGGCTCATGCAAGCATACAGTTGCAATTTTCTGTCAAGACTAAACCAACCTAGCTATAACATTAAGCCTTATGAGCAGCACAACTGCTGCCAATGCTTTATACTCCAACCTCCTGAGCAGCTGCACCATACACTGTTGAGGACACAATGCTTGCATCCATGTGAGTAGTAGCTGTACAGCAACCATCTATGAATTAGAGCAGCCCCATCATCCCAAGCTACTGCATTAAATCAACTTGAGCAGTGCTGAAGCGAGTTGCCGAGCAGTAGCCATTGAAGTTCTCGCATAGCTCCTTGAACCTATCGAGCTAGGGACTTGAAGAATAGCAGCAAAGAGAACCTGGCGAGTAGATGCAAAAGAACCTAGCGAGATGTTCAACCATCCTCGTGAGCCTTAAAGCTACACACATAGATCCTCGCGAGCCCTTCACTTGAACTTGGCGAGAATCTAGTGAGAGCCCAGCGAGATCTAAGCGAGATCTACACGATACAAGAATTCTGAGACTCTATCCTCGCGTAGTTCTCGTGAGGGTCAAACATTCCATAAAATATCTATTCGTGCTGTTCTCACGTAGATATAGATTCAGAAAACCAGCTCGTGCAGTTCTTGTGCACTTCAAGGACTCTGCAATTCATCTGCGCGAGCTGCAATTCAGCCTACGAGATCCTCGCGAGACTTAAAGACTGCATCCAATTGAGCTTAGCGTGCAGCTTAAAAGCTGCACACATTTCATCCTTGCGAGCTGCAAAAGGCCACATTTGAACCTCGCAAGATCTTAGCAAGATGCAACTTCTGAAGATTCAACCTAGCGAGGCACGGGTTCCAGCTGCCACACTTCAGTTTCCAAGGACTTTTTGGGTATTTCACACCTTCTAGAGCATACATCCCAATTGCTTAGCTGTCCCACACATCCCAATGCAACTACTTGGCCACAAATGAGCCATGACACCAGCTCTAAACGTTCTTATTTCTGATTGGTTGCAAGCATGAAATGCTGTTATGGATGGTCTATATATTGTAATTTTCTATTGTTTAATAACATCTAGAATAGCTGGATCACTTCAGTCTAGTTTAGAATTAGGGTTAGGATTTAGTTTTTCTTTTCCATTTTCTTTTTCTTCTTGCCTTAGCACAACAGCAATGCTGGGCTAAGTTCATTGTAGCAGCTATAGGTTTTATTTCAATTTTATAATTGGTTTTGTATAAGCATTGAGAGTAGCTTTGGGGATTTTCACAGACTGCTGCTTTGAGGGCAACCATTGTAAGTTCCTTTTATTCAATGAAATGCTGGTTTTAAAGCTCCATTAACTCTGTGTTTTGCCCCAACTGAACAATTACATGAAGCTTGGGATAGATTTAAGGAGTTGCTAAGGCAGTGCCCACTCCACCAGATCCCCAGGTGGCAACTTATACAAAGCTTCTACCAGGGACTAGATTCCAAAAGTAGAGCTATGATTGATGCATCAAGTGGTGGCACATACCCCAGCAAGACCGATGCAGAAGCATGGGATCTGTTTCAGCTTATAAGTGAAAATTCTCTTTTGCAGGAGGCTTTGTCAATATATGACATTGAGCCACCTGCTAGTGGAGCTAAAGAACCCATGTCTTCTGGAAATTTGTATGAAGTGAATGTTTACAATGACGTGGAGAGAAAAGTGGACACATTGTCGAAAAAATTTGAAAAAGTTTTGAGTGTGTTGCAGCCACATATGGTTGCACAGGTTGGAGTAGCATGCACCATATGCCACTCACCCACACAGTCTCATCTGCATTGTCCCTTTGCTGGTCCAGTCCCTGAAATTTTAAATGAGCAAGCCAATGCGGTCTAATCATATGGATAGCAGCTTGCTGGGTGCTCTTGGAGGAACCACCCGAACCTGAGGTGGAGACAAGTTGATTCACCTCATACCGAGTTGTAGCAGGCCCTACCCTACAATACCAACCAACATTCCTTCCATGGTCATGCACTTAGACCGCAATTTTCTCATCAGTCCCCTCAGCCAGGTCAGTTAGTTGTAGCCCCACCCCAACCAAGAGCCCCCTCCTTTGAGGAGCAGGTTTTAACTTCATTTCAAAACCTCGGCTCTGTTACACAAATTGTGGATTCCCACACTCAGAGCATCAGGAAGATTGAGGACCAGCTTGGTCATATCTCAAATTCTCTGATGAAAAGGGATGAGGGTTGGCTCCCGAGCCAAGCTGTAAACAATCCCAAAGGGGCACACTTGATTGGTGAAGTCTCTTCAAGTAATGAAGAAGCTAGAGCCATCAATGCCTCAAGGAATGGGAAGGAGGTGGCCAACCAAGATGCTGTTGATGCCAAAAGGTTGTGCATTCAGCGAAAAGCTGAATAAATAGGGGCTGTTGTATAGCCCCAGAAAAAAAAAAACAAAAAAATAAAGATTTTCTAAAATAAATTATAATATAAAAAAATAAAAATATACCTTGTTGAGCCCCATTTCCTCAGGCTTTGTTAGAGGAAATGGGGACTGTTTTCACAATTGCAATCATTGATGAGAAGGATTGGACTGAGATGTGTGCTGAAAATTTTTGAAGTATGGACTGAGGAGGTCCCCACCTATGTGCTGAAAAAGGTAATCATCTTGGGCTTCTCAGTGGGGCTAGTACAGAGTCCATTTGGACACCTGCCTTGCTGTCTTTCCCTCAGCCTGTAAGTGAACCATCCACCTGCTGTGGAGTTGGAGCTGCTCCCTACACCTCTCATACAACTGCAATATGTGAGCTAGAAGGAACTAAGGTTTGATGCCTATGCATTTGCAAATGTAGCTTTTTAACTTCTGAATTATAGTACTTTCTTACTGAGATATGGTCTAGATGGGAGATTAATTCATTGTCATTAATGCATCCCCATCCGGGCTGATTTGTATATATTGTGTCTGATCTGATTTTGTAATATCCCGAAAAATTGAGCGTTTAACTTTGACCTTGAGATCTGTGCCCGATTAGTCATAGGGTTGAGCAAGTGATGATTAAACAATGAACTCATGGAGTGATGAACTGAAGTGGTGTGAACGTGACCTAAGTGTAGAGTATAGTGTTAAGTTAGAGTCACATACACCTATCTCTGGTGTATGCACTTAACACCGAAACAAGAAAGAGGATATAAGGGTTAATAACCCTAAAATTCCTTTTGTTAGTTGTTGAAGAGAGAGTTAAGAAGGGAGAGAGAGAGAGTAAAGAGGAGTTATTGTGGTTGGATTGAGGAAAGATCGAGCATTGATTGTCGGATTCAACGCATTTGGGGCCGTTGAAGCTAAAGCTGGAGCCCTAGCCATTCCTACCTAGACATTGATCAATTTGAGATAAATTGAAGGTGAGTTTTTTATTTAAATTAATGCATAGATTGTTGATGAGTTAAATTCATTATAGCATAGTTAATATGATAGATTAAAGACTTAGAAAAAGAGGAAAAATATTGGGTTTTGGAAAAATCGAGTGGTCGAAAATCAAATCGATTAATCGAAATCCCAAATCAATTAATCGAATTTAAAATCGATTAATCGATTTGCCCCAACTTTGATTAATCGATTTCAGGTCATGTTTAATCATTGAGGACCTCCGATTAGTCGAGTTTCAAATCGATTAATCGACTAATCGAGTTAATCGATTAATTAGGATCCTTGATTTTAATTAATCGATTTGGGATCGACTAATTAATCGAATCACTCGATTTGATTAATCGACCTTTATGTTAGAGACTTGATTAATCGATTTGGGATCGATTAATCCAAAACCCATTTCTTTTCTTTTAATCAATTTTGAATCTTAATCTATCATATTAACTATGCTAGAAATGAATTTTAATCAATCTAATGCATTAATTTAAATAAAACTCGACCTTCAATTTATCTCAAATTGATCAATGATTCTCTAGTTGGAATGGCTAGGGCTCCATTTTAGCTTCAACGACCCAAATCAATGAATCCTACAATCAATGCTCGATCTTCCTCAATCCAACCACAATAATCGATTTCTCTCTCTCTCTCTTCTTAACTCTCTCTTCAACAACCAACAGAAGGAATTTTAGGGTTATTAACCCTTATATCCTCATTCCTGTTTCGGTGTTAAGCGTATACACTAGAGATAGGTGTATGTGACTCTAACTTAACACCATACTCTATACTTAGGTCACATTCGCACCACTTCAGTTCATCACTCCATGAGTTCATTGTTTGACCATCACTTGAAAATTGTTTAGGATTTTTTCTATTTTAGGTGTTTAGTTTCGTTAATGTTTTGTATATACCTGTTGTTTTTAGTGTAATTTTAGCAATATATAGTTGCTATTTTTAGGATTTAGTGTAGTTGCTTTGTTTTCCTATTAATAATCTTGTGTAGATTTTCTTTTTCCCCTTCTTAGTTTAATTTTCTGCATCTTTTTTCTTAGTTTTCTCTTTGTTTGCTGCTGTAGTTTTGTTGCTTTTCTTTTACCAACCCTGCTATCCCTATACATGTTTCATGAAACAGTGAAGACACTGTTTAACTTAGGTTTGGGGCTATGGCAGGGTAGGTAGGCCAGGAAAATAGTTAACTTTGGTGCAGAAAATAAAGGTTTAATTAAGATAAATAAAGTTAATTCTCCCCTAATCATGTAGAGAGGAAATTAAAAATTTTTTGCAGACTTTTTAAACTGAAAATCTTTGAATAATTAGCACTACCATGAAGCTAACATCAGAAATTTTTTTCAGTTAGTACTTAGTGAACCTAAGAAGAGAGGAAAAGATGAAAATACACCCCATGGATTAATTTGAAGACCATACACAGTGAGATTTGAGCCTATCAAATTTCTTTTGAAGAGTGTTTGTGGTAATTTTTCTGCTCTAAGGACTGATTGATGCAACTTCTTTTCACTAGAAGTTGGGTGCCCCCAAGTTGTAACTGTTTGACAACACTCATGACACTAAGGATATGATCTAAGGCCTTCATTTGGACAGTTTGAGCTTAAAATTCCTGCCCATTAAACTGCCCTTGTGTGTACACTATTTGAGCCTTAAAAATTTATTTTTCTTCAACAAACACTAGAGTACTTGAACCCAAACCTCATTACTCGATTCAACCTTACCCTCATTCTGAGATTTCAGAAGGTAAAGGAGAATATGTTAAAGATAGTTGAGAGGAGTTAAACATTTGGTGAAAGGAGAAGAGAAGCAGTCTAAAAACAACAACGTATCAGTGGTATATGTGTGGCAATTCATCATAAAAAATCATAAAAATCATAAAAAAAAAGAGAGAAAAAGAAAAGAGAAGTCAAAGAAGTACCTCATCTGAAAATTAAAAAGAAGAGAAGAAATTGGCCACTTTGACTATGACAAAAAACACAAATGAAGATGCAGTTGTGCTAAAAGGAAGAAGGTGAAGTCATGAACCACCTCCTCACCTTGCTGATTTCTCAATTTTGAATCCCTCATCCCCCTTTTATTCTTTGTAAACCTCAGCCATAAGCCACATTACAACCCATCAAAAAGACCTTATTGATCCAAAGTGAAATGAGCTGTCTGGTGGAGATGAGGAAGTATCTAATCTACTGTGAAAAAGGATTTGAGGATGTCAAGAATTAGAAGCAATGCTTATGCTCATGCTTGCAGGCCTATTTGAGGTATGTGACTGATCTTGAGCTAATGAGAATGCGAACACCGTTGAATTTTCATTATTGAAAGATAGCCCTGGTGAGAATTGGGTTTGAAATTTAACTTCATTGGGGTAGTATCCAAACCTGATTTTTGAATTAAAGGCAATCTTAGTACTGATTTTTGCACATTTGAATTCTTGATGTAAATTAATTGGTAGTGATGCAAATACATGTTGATTTTGAATTTTAATTTGCTGCATTACTGCTGTAATTTCCTCTGATCTTTAAAGAATAGGTGTGGAATGATGCTTTATTCATTGAAATTTATTTTATCATTGACTGCATTATACTTAACTGTTTTAATGGTGAAGTTTGTGGGTATCTTCACTGAAAACCCTCAGGAGACTTCACTCCTCCACTAGGGATCACCTAGGGGTTTAAAAGGCTTGATGCATATGTTAAATACATCCGTGTTCCCTACGAAAGTGGCATTTACTATTTTGAATAACTGTTTTAATTTTTCCTTTGCTCGAGGACTAGCAAAGATTAGGTTTGGGGGTGTGTTAATCTATGAAAAGTACCACTTTTCACCCCTTAACATGGCCTTTGATAGACCTTTGAGCTAGTTAATAATGTGCTTTTAAGTGTGTTTGTGTAGATAACAGAAAAATTATAATATAATGTTGCAATCCTTCATTTTCAAGCAAAGAAGGAAGGATTTTTTTAGCTAAACAATGGAGCTGATTGGTTTTTATTAATAGCACCATGGGGGTTCACACCGTGGCAGCTATGTTAGCATGCTTTGGGACCTTTGGAGGCCTACTGAGAGTGAGATGAAGCTCAGGATTTATAGAGTGCTGCTGCAGAGGATTAAATGGAACAACTGTTACACTGCACCATTGGAGCAAGCTCATGCAATCATACAACTGCAATTTCCTGCCAAGCCTAAACTAACCCAGCTGCAACATTGAGCCTCATGAGCAGCACATCTGCTGCCAATGCCTTATACTCTAGCCTCCCGAGCAGCTGCACCAAACACTGCTGAGCACATAATGATGGCATCCAAGTGAGTAGTAGCTGTACAGCAACGATTTGTGAATTAGAGCAGCCCCATCACCCCAAGCTGCTGCATTAAATCAACCTGAGCGGTGCTAAAGCAAGCTGCTGAGCAGCAGCCATTGAAGTCCTCACGCAGTTCCTTGAACTTGTCGAGCTAGGGACTTGAAGAACAACAACAAAGAGAACTTGGCGAGCTGATACAAAAGAACCTAGCGAGATGTTCAACCATCCTCGTGAGCCTTAAAGCTGCACACATAGATCCTCGCGGGCCCTTCACTTGAACCTGGCGAGAACCTAGCGAGATCTACGCAATACAAGAATTCAGAGGCTCTATCCTCGCGAGGGTCAAACATTCCATGCATTATCTGCTCGCGCAGTTCTTGTGTAGATACAGATTCAGAAAACCAGCTCGCGCAGTTCTCGTGCACTTCAAAGACTCTGCAATTCATTTGCGTGAGTTGCAATTCAACCTACGAGATCCTCATGAGACTTAAAGACTGCATCCAATTGAGATTAATGTGCAGCTTAAAAGCTGCACACATTTCATCCTCGTGAGATGTAAAAGGCCACATTTGAACCTCACGAGATCTTAGCGAGATGCAATTTCTGAAGATTCAGCCTAGCGAGGCACGGGTTCTAGCTACCACACATCAATATCCAAGGACTTTTTGGGTATTTCACACCTTTTAGGGCACACATCCCAATGTTCTTAGCTGTCCCACACATCCCAATGCAACTACTTGGCCACAAATGAGCCACGATAGCAGCTCCAAACATTCTTATTTCTGATTGGCTGCAAGCACGAAATGCTGTTATGGATGGTCTATATATAGTAATTTTCTGTTGTGTAATAACATCCAGAATAGCTGGATCACTTTAGTCTAGTTTAGAATTAGGGTTAGGATTTAGTTTTTCTTTTCAATTTCCTTTTTCTTCTTGTCTTAGCACTGTAGCAATGCTGGGCTAAGTTCTTTGTAGCAGCTATAGGTTTTATTTTAGTTTTGTAATTGGTTTTGTATAAGCATTGAGAGTAGCTTTGGGGATTTGCACAGATTGCTGCCTTGAGGGCAACCATTGTAAGTTCCTTTTATTCAATGAAATGCTGGTTTTAAAGCTCTATTAACTCTGTGTTT
Organism: Chloranthus sessilifolius; assembly: GCA_021018995.1. Lineage (NCBI taxonomy): Eukaryota > Viridiplantae > Streptophyta > Magnoliopsida > Chloranthales > Chloranthaceae > Chloranthus > Chloranthus sessilifolius. The sequence continues at coordinate 16,106,457 of CM037587.1, read as the reverse complement.
TGCCTGTGATTTTCCCATTTATTTACATAGACTTAATGCTCTCATGGTTGCTTGAGCTTGTAGCCTTGCAACCAGGTGGCAATAGTAGTTTTACTGTTCTATCTTCAACCTAAGTGATCTGGATAACCTCTGGGATAGCCTGTGCAATTCAAGTGGGCAGGGTATATTCCTAGGGCTGGTCTAGATCATAGGGCTGAGATGGATCCTTTTTCTCTGCACTTGAGCTTGTAGCCAAGTGAGAGATTGTTGTAGAGCCAAACTCTCCCCTATTTTGCATCATCTTCATCAGTGTCTAGATCTGAGTTTTTAGAGAGATTGCAAACTTGTGAGCTGGGTCATTACAAGCCTTTTTGTAGCAATGACCAACTGAGTCTATGTCCTCATTCAGCTTGAGATTTCTTATGGTTTCCACTTGAGTTTTCAGGACTATTTGCTCCTATGAATGCATGAGCTTGATGCCTTCCAAACATAGTGTCTGCAATGATGTTCATGTTCTAACTTTTGCACCTGTGATTGAATCACCTCCCTAGGATAATCTGTGACCATTTAAGTAGACAGATTATAGCCTTAAGAGCAGTCCCAACCACAGGGGTTAGTTGGATTCTTCTACCCTGCACTTGTGCTTGTAGCTAAGTGAAGGAATGTTGCAGATTCATTTCTAACACTGAGTTGCAGTGCTGATTTATCCATAGGTATCTATTTCTCCCTATTTTTCCTTTATTTTCTCACATCATCATAATTCTTCTTCTTCTATCCCTTTCTTTAGCTGTAGTTTTATTCTTGTTTTTAGTTTTAGGTTATCTTTGTGACACCTAAACACCTTCTCTTTACCTTGCTTTCTAGTGTAGGTTTAGAGTTGCCAGGTCTGTAGCCAGATTTGGGGTTTACTATACAACCCTTGAGGTTTCAGATCATTACTTTCTATGGGACAAACTCTTACTTTGTAAAACTTGCTACAACAGGCACTAGATTCTTGTAGGACTTTGATTGGGTTTTGTTCTGTGTTCATTCCCCATTCTATTTTGTTTTGTTTTACTTTTCTTTATTTTCCTCATATTATTTCCCTCATATTTTTATAATAAAAAGAACACAGTCGAAATCTTCCAACAAGTTTTTGTCGCCGCAGCCGGAGAGTTTTTATCTAAGTATAGTAATATGAGTTTAGTTTTTATTTTTTGTAGTTGTAGTGTTTGAATAAATTACTGCTATAATTTGTGTCTGATTTTTGTATTTTTTTTTCTTTATTTTCTATTTTAGGTAGGTTGTGTCTTTTTAGTGTTTAAAAATTACAGCTCTAGTCCTTTCTTTAATTTTAGTATTTTTCTTTATTTTTTGTATATTTCATTGCCTGTTTAGTGTTTAAACAAATTCTTGCTGATTTTTTTATGGATTTTTGCAGGTTTGGAGCAGTGGCAAATAGGGAAGTGTAGCTGCAACTAGGGCATTCCTACATCAGTTTGCATCTCTACCTCCCTTGTTTTGTTTCAATTTTGCATTTTTAAAATTTTTGCAGTAGTAGTTAGTAGTTTTCTTTTTAAGTGTGTTGTAAGCTACCCGAGTTCTGCCGTGTGTGTGTTGCATGCAAGGAAGGAGGTCTCTCAATCATGAACTGGAAGCTTTAAATCTTGAGATTGAGAGTCCTGAGCCCAAGGGCAACAACACACACCCCGACTGAAAATTTAGTAACAACTGAGATGGGAGAGCAGCCTAGACCCCTTCAGGAGTACAATGCACATGGGGCACACTCATCCCCCTCTTGCATTTAGCTCCCTAATGCTATGGGTAACTATGAGATCAAAGCCTCAACCATCCAAATGTTACCGAGTTTTTATGGGCTGAGCAAGGAAGACCCTTACTAGCATATAGATCAATTTCTTTCTTTGTGTACGACCTTTAATATTGCTGGGTTGGGAGAGGAAGCCATCAAATTGAGGCTTTTTCCTTTTTTCCTAAAGGATAAAGCCCACACTTGGCTCTCCTTGCTCCCACCAAGCAACATACAGTCTTGGAATGATCTTCAATGCCAATTCCTGGCTAAATTTTTCCTAATCGGTAAAACTAGTCAGTTGAGGAGGAGCATTATCTCTTTTGTTCAGTGTTGAGCACTGAAATATACCACTTTCTACCCCTTTAACTTGACTTTTGCTAGGGCTTAGCATGTATAATAATTACTTTTTAGTTGATTTTTATAGTTAGGCAATAATAGGCAGTCATCCAGATAAAAGGTGCCAAGAGGAGGATTTAAAGCCAAAATAGCTGCTATTTACTTGAGCAGAGGAAGACCAAGCAGCTATGATGAAGAAGAATTGCAAATTAAATCTACCAAGCAGCTTAGCAAATCAGAGGTTCAGCGCAGCTGCACATTTCAGCTATGTGCACTCATACTAGCTGCACACATAAACTTTTGAGAAGCAACACATGGAAGAGCAGCACATTAGAATAGCCTTGGGGTTCAACATTTTACACTCTATGTTGCAGCACTTCAGTATACAAGTCCAAGCCATCATAGCAGCTACACCCATGCAAGCAGGCATTGACCCAAGTTGAACTAGCAGAGCCATCATCCCCAGCTGCAGCAACATTCGAACACTTGAGAACTGTAAACAAGGAAGAAGTGGTTTCATCAACCTATCGAGTGGATGCCCAATGCATTCATCCTACTTGTCAACTTGTAAATACAGTAGCATCAACACCTATCGAAGAGTGAAGCCTCCAAGCTTTAAACCTATTGACATTTGGCTTGTAGCTTCAGAACCTATCGAACTTCAGTAGCTCCTCAGCCAACCTGTCGATTGATAAATGCAGCAGCCTCTCATCCTCTCAAATGGAGTACACTTTAAACCTGTCGAGTGGTGCAATTGCCCAACCTGTCGAGATCTTGTTTAAAATCCCCAGCCAACCATCCTCTCGACCTTTGGTTCTCATCCTCACGAAAGGAACCTTTATACTTCAACCAATTGCTCGAGCAGTCCAAATCAAATCAGCAACCAACCTGTCAACAGAAGCTGTCGACAGAAATTGCAGCAACAAACTCTTGAGTTTGCCACTGATTCTATCAACATCTTAGCATGCAAGCTTCAGTACCTGTCGAATAGGAGCAGAAGCAACTTCCCATTCTCCCACATCCTCTCGAATACAACTCTCATCCTCATGAAAACATACCTAAAGCTGCTGTCCTTCCAACTTCCAACCTATAACCTGTCGACCAACAGTTCAACCCTTTAGCTATCCTCTCGACATATAACTGCAGCAGTCTTCCAACCTCTCGAGATCATCCATCATCCTCACGAAGAGGTACCTGAAGCTAATATGGGTCTGAACTTGCATCACCAAGTTGTAGCCACCTTTCACTCGAGAAAGCTTATGAGTTCTTCAAGATAATTCAGCTCGAGCCCCATCGAACTACATTGAGTTTCAAATATCAAACTAATGAGGTTACTTCAGTTGCAACCATTTGATTAAATACCTTCAAGACCACCCCAGTAGTGTAACAAATCGGGTTCCATTTGGGGGCTATTTTGGTAATAAATAGCAGCATGGTTATTTTGGTTTCCAAGGCAGCCAAGAGGATGGTGAGATTAATTTGGGGCATTCCCAGTAGTTTGGGTTCATTAGTTACAACAATTATTTTAGGCATGCAGTTAAAGCTATTTTTGGTTTTCATAAACAAAATATCAATGGTCAGCAGGGGCAAATGTGGGAACTCCAAGGCACAAGAGATAGCTGCCCACATGCAAAGTAATTCTTGGCGGGAAGCTTCAGCTGAACATAACTGAATTGAGATCTCTTTTCTCTCTGATTGGTTGGAATGCTAAACATAGGGATTAGCATAAACTGAAGTGGAAACTCTCTCCTCTGATTGGCTGCAACTCAAGGCACATGGATCACTGCATTTGTATAAATAAGCATCCTTGCTGCTGTAATTCTTCAGCAAGGAAACCAAGGAATAGCTTTAGTTCTCCTTGACTCATTTATGTTTAGTTTTAGCTTTTATTTTCTCTTTTCTCTTCCCCATTCTCTTCCTAATCCATCCTGTTGGATTAGATCTAGATAGCAGTTCAGATCTGGTTTGTAATTGTAATTTTGGCATGAAGATGTGTGGATTGATGCACAGACTACAGATCTAAGAACAAGGTTATTATAAGTTGTTTGATTCAATAAATTGTTGATTTTAAAGTTTAATTAAATCTAAAGAACTTGTGGTTCCATTAGATGTCTATGATTCATGTATTTGGGAATAACCCATTCAGTTTACCAGTAGATCTATTGATTGCCATCTGATTTCCCTTGGTTTAATATTCCTGTGGATGCCTGAGCTTGTAGCCTTGCATCCACAGCATCTGTAGTGATTTTAATATTCTAATTTAAACCTTTGATTTGGAGGAAATCCCTAGGATGATTTGTGACCATTAAACTGGAAAGATCATAGCCTTAAGATCAATTCAAACCTCTGGTCTAAATTGGATTCTTCTACCTTAATCCTTTGGATTGGATGAAGTTTATAGGATGATTTGTGACCATTCAAGTGGGCAGATCATACCCCTTAAGATCAGTTCAAGCCTTTGATTTAGAGTGGATTCTTTTACCTTGCACTTGAGCTTGTAGCCAAGTAAAGGACAACTGCAAATTCACATGCCTTGATCTGTTTTGTAATGAAAACCATTCCCAACTGTCTATTTCTCCCCATTTTATATTTCATTTCACCATTCATCTTCCTCCATCTTGTAGATTTAGTTTTATATTTCTGTTTTATAGATTAGATCTAGTGACACCCGAAAAACTCCCTTTCTTCTTAAACGAGGTTAGAATTGCCAGATCTATAGTAGATCTGGAGGTCTACTATACTGCCTTTTAGGTTTTAGATCACTACTCCCAGTGGGATAAACTCTTACTTTTAAAACTTGCTACAAAAAGACTCTGTATCTTGTAGGTGTAGATATTTTAGGATTGCTATTTTCATCCTCTATTTTACTTTCATTTTATTTTTCCTTTATAATAATCAACACCTGAAATATCCTCAACACTCAGTCCCCAACTGAACAATTGCATGAGCCTTAGGATAGACTTAAGGAGTTGCTAAGGCAGTGCCCACACCACTAGATCCCCAGGTGGCAGCTTGTACAAAGCTTCTACCAGGGACTAGATGCCAAAAGTAGAGCTATGATTGATGCATCAAGTGGTGGCACATAACCGAGCAAGACTGATGTAGAAGCATGAGATCTGTTTGAGCTTATAAGTGAAAATTCTCTTTAGCAGGAGGCTCTGTCAATATATGACATTGAGCCACCTACTAGAGGAGCTAAAGAACCCATGTCTTCTGGAAAATTATATGAAGTGAATGTTTACAATGACCTGAAGAGAAAAGTGGACACATTGTCGAAAAAGTTTGAAAAAGTTTTGAGTGTGTTGCAACCCCATATGGCTGCACAGGTTGGAGTAGCATGCACCATATGCCACTCACCCACACACTCTCATCTACATTGTCCCTTTGCTGGTCCAATCCCTGAATTTTTAAATGAGCAAGCCAATGCGGTTTAATCATATGGACAACAACCTACTGGATACTCTTGGTGGAATCACCCGAACCTGAGGTGGAGACAAGTTGATTCACCTCATACCCAACAGTAGCAGGCCCTGTCCTACAATACCAACCAACAGTCCTACCATGGTCATGCACCTAGACAATAATTTTCTCATCAGTCCCCCCAGCCAGGTCAGTTAGTTGTAGCCCCACCCCAACCAAGATTCCCCTCCTTTGAAGAGCAGGTTTTGACTTCATTGCAAAACCTCAGCTCCGTTACACAAATTAATGATTCCCACACTCAAAGCATTAGGAAAATTGAGGACCAACTTGGTCATATCTCAAATGCTATGATGAGAAGGGATAAGGGTCGGCTCCCGAGCCAAACTGTAAACAATCCTAGAGGGGCACACTTGATTGGTGAAGTCTCTTCAAGTCATGAAGAAACTAGAGCCATCAAAGCCACGAGGAATGGGAAGCAGGTGGCCAACCAAGATGTTGTTGACGCCAAAAGATTGTGCATTCGGCGAAGCTGGATAAATAGGGGCTGTTGTATAGCCCCAGAAAAAAAAAACAAAAAAATAAAGATTTTCCAAAATAAATTATAAAAAAAATATAATATAAAAAAAAAAAACCTTGTTGAGCCCCATTTCCCCAGGCTTTTATTAGAGGAAATGGGGACTATTTTCACAATTGCAATCATTGATGAGAAGGATTGGACTAAGTTATGTGCTGAAAATTTTTGAAGTATGGACTGAGGAGGCCCCCACCTATGTGCTAAAAAATGTAATCATCTTGGGCTTCTCAGTGGGGCTAGTACAGAGTCCATTTGGACACCTGCCCTGCTATCTTTCCCTCAGCCTGTTAGTGAACCATCCACCTGTTGTGGAGCTGGAGCTGCTCCCTACACCACTCATACAACTGCAATTCGTGAGCTGGAAGGAACTAAGGTTTGATGCCTATGCATCTGCAAAGGTATGGCTTTTTAACTTCTAAGTTATAGCTCTTTCTTGCTGAGATATGGTTCAGATGGGTGATTAATTCATTGTCATTAATGCACCCCAATCCGGACTGATTTGTATATATTGTGTCTGATCTGATTTTGTATGAATCATTCTTTCTATAGTGTGCTATTAATGATGAAAATTCTTTGCTATCAATTTAGATTCATACTTAGATAATGTTTAGAAAACTGTTTAGGATTTTTTCTTTTTTAGGTGTTTAGTTTCGTTAATGTTTTGTATATACCTACTGCTTTTAGTGAAATTTCTGTAATATATAGTTGCTATTTTTAGGATTTAGTGTAGTTGCTTTGTTTTCCTATTAGTCATCTTGTACATATTTTCTTTTTCTCCTTCATAGTTTAATTTTCTGCATCTTTTTTCTTAGTTTTCTCATTGTTTGCTGCTGTAGTTTAGTTGTTTTTCTTTTACCAACCCTGCTATCCCTATACATGTTTCATGAAACAGTGAGGACACTGTTTAACTTAGGTTTGGGGGTATGGCAGGGTAGGTAGGCCAGGAAAATAGTTAACTTTAGTGTAGAAAATGATGGTTTAATTAAGATAAATAAAGTCAATTCTCACCTAATCATGTAGAGAGGAAATTAAAATTTTTTTGCAGACTTTTCAAATTGAAAATCTTTGAATAATTAGCACTACCATGAAGCTAACATCAGAAATTTTTTTCAGTTTGTACTTAGTGAACCTAAGAAGAGAGGAAAAGATGAAAATACACCCCATGGATTAATTTGAAGACCATGCACAGTGAGATTTAGGCCTATCAAATTTCTTTTGAAGAGTGTTTGTGGTAATTTTTCTGCTCTAAGGACTGATTGATGCAACTTCTTTTCACTAAAAGTTGGGCACCCCCAAGTTGAAACTGTTTGACAGCACTCATGACACTAAAGAGATGATCTAAGGCCTTCATTTGGACAATTTGAGCTTAAAATTCCTACCCATTAAACTACCCTTGTGTATACACTCTTTGTGCCTTAAAAATTTATTTTTCTTTAACAAACACTAGAGTACTTGAACCCAAACCTCATGACTCGATTCAACCTTACCCTCACTCTGAGATTTCAGAAAGTAAAGGAAAAGATGTTGAAGATAGTTGAGAGGAGTTCAACATTTGGTGAAAGGAGAAGAGAAACAGTTTAAAAACAGCATCGTATCAATGGTATATGTGTGGCAATTCATCATAAAAAATCATAAAAATCATAAAAAAAAGGGAGAAAAAGAAAAGAGAAGTCAAAGAAGTACCTCATCTAAAAATTAAAAAGAAGAGAAGAAGTTGGCCACTTTGACTCTGAAAAAAACACAAATGAAGATGAAGTTGTGCTGAAATGAAGAAGGTGAACTCATGAACCACCTCCTCACCTTGCTGATTTCTCAATTTTGAATCCCTCATCCTCCTTTTATTCTTTGTAAACCTCAGCCATAAGCCACATTACAACTTATCAAAAAGACCTTGTTGATTCAAAGTAAAATGAGCTGTTAGGTGGAGATGAGGAAGTGTCTAATCTATTGTGAAAAAAGATTTGAGGATGTTAAGAATTAGAAGCAATGCCTATGCTCATGCTTGTAATCCTATTTGAGGTCTGTGACTGATCTTGAGCTAATGAGAATGTGAACACCCTTGAATTTTTATCGTTGAAAGATAGCCCTGGTGAGAATTGGGTATGAAATGTAACTTCATTGGGGTAGTATCCAAACTTGATTTTTGAATTAAAGGCAAGCTTAGTACTGATTTTTGCACATTAAATTCCTGATGTAAATTGATTGGTGGTGATGTAAATACATGTTGATTTTGAGTTTTAATTTACTGCATTACTACTTTAATTCTCTTTGATCTTTAAAGAATAGGTGTGGAATGATGCTTTATTCATTGAAATTTGTTTTGTCATTGACTGCATTATACTTAACTATTTTAATGGTGAAGTTTGTGGGTATCTTAACTGAAAACTCTCAGGAGACTTCACTCCTCCACTAGGGATCACCTAGGGGTTTAAAAGGCTTGATGTATATGCTAAATGCATCCGTGCTCCCTACGAAAGTGGCATTTACTGTTTTAATTTTTCCTTTGCTCGAGGACTAGCAAAGATTAGGTTTGGGGGTGTGTTAATCTATGAAAAGTACCACTTTTCACCCCTTAACCTGGCCTTTGATGGACCTTTGAGCTGGTTAATAATGTGTTTTTAAGTGTGTTTGTGTAGATAACAGAAAAATTATAATCTAATGTTGGAATCCTTCATTTTCAAGCCAAGAAGGATTTTTTTAGCTAAACAATGGAGCTGATGGGTTTCTATTGATAACACCATGGGGGTTCACACCATGGCAGATATTTTAGCATGCTTTGGGACCTTTGGAGGCCTGCTGAGAGTGAGATGAAGCTCAGGGTTTATAGAGTGCTGTTGCAGAGGATTAAATGGAACAACTGGTGCATTGCACCATTGGAGCAGGCTGATGCAAGCATACAACTTCAATTTCCTGTCAAGCCTAAACCAACCTAGCTGTGGCATTAAGCCTCATGACTAGCACAGCTCCTGCCAATGCTTTATACTCCAACCTCCCGAGCAGCTGCACCATACATTGCTGAGCACACAATGCTATCATCCAAGTGAGCAGTAGCTGTACAACAACCATTTGTGAATTAGAGCAGCCCCATCATCCGAAGCTGCTGCATTAAATCAACTTGAGCAGTGCTGAAGCAAGCTGCTGAGCAATAGCTGTTGAAGTCCTTGCGTAGTTCCTTGAACCTGTTGAGCTAGGGACTTGAAGAAAAATAGCAAAGAGAACCTGGTTAGTAGATGCAATAGAAACTAGCGAGATTTTCAACCATCCTCGCTAGCCTTAAAGCTGCACACATAGATCCTCGCGATCCCTTCACTTGAACCTGGCGAGAACCCAGCAAGAGCTCAGCGAGATCTAAGCGATACAAGAATTTTGAGGCTCTATCCTCGTGTAGTTCTCGCAAGGGTCAAACATTCCATGCATTATTTGCTCGCACAGTTCTCGCATAGATATAGATTCAGAAAACTAGCTCGCGCAGTTCTTGAGCACTTCAAAGACTTTGCAATTCATCTGTGTGAGCTGCAATTCAGCCTAGCAAGATCCTCGCGAGACTTCAAGACTGCATCCAATTGAGCTTGGCGAGTAGCTTAAAAGCTGCACACATTTGATTCTCGTGAACTGTAAAAGGCCACATTTGAACCTCGCGAGATCTTAGCGAGATCCAACTTTTGAAGATTCAACCTAGCGAGTAACGGGTTTCAGCTGCCACACCTCAGTATCCAAGGACTTTTAGGTTATTTCACACCTTCTAGGGCACACGTCCTAATGTGCTTAGCTGTCCCACACATCCCAATGCAACTACTTGGCCACAAATGAGCCACAACAGCAGCTCCAAACATTCTTATTTCTGATTGGCTGCAAGCATGAAATGTTGTTATGGATTATTTATATATAGTAATTTTATGTTGCATAATAACATCCAGAATAGCTGGATCACTTTAGTCTAGTTTAGAATTAGGGTTAGGGTTTAGTTTCCCTTTTCCATTTTCTTTTTTAGTACAACAGCAATGCTGGGCTAAGTTCTTTGTAGCAGCTATAGGTTTTATTTTAGTTTTGTAATTGGTTTTGTATAAGCATTGAGAGTAGTTTTGGGGATTTGCACAGACTGCTGCCTTGAGGGCAACCATTGTAAGTTCCTTTTGATCAGACGCATAATTTACCATTTTATCACTCTTAACTTAGTGGCATTGGGGCTTAGTTTGCTACTAACGAAATACTGATGTGCAGATATTAAAGATAAGTAGTAAATCAGAGCTTAAATGTTAATCTTTGTCAAAATGAACTCAAAAATCAAGAAGAAAACTGATTGAGCAAAAAAGATGATTTACCGCTACTGAAAGTCAGAAAATCATAACTTACGATTCTTCAAAAGAGACAAAAAGAGAAAAGCGATAAAGCGTAATCCAGAGAATCATCAACTATGTGGAAGCTTACTGAAAATAGAAAGTCGTGATTAACAATTTTTTAGAGAAAAATCTATGAAAGAAGGAATCGCTATTTACAATTTCCTAAGAATAGAAGCTTTCCTACTATTGTTGTTGTTGTTGATCAGTGAGAACTATCACTGCCATATCCAGAATTAGAAGACTCATGTAATTAGAAGTCTGATGAATCATGGATCTGAGAAGATTGAAAAAGATCTAATCCGAAGGACTCTACTATTGTTCGATAAAGAACACTCTAGAAGCGCATCAACTAAAGGAAGCAAGGAAAGATGAAATTAGTAATTAGAGTTATATTAGGATACTTTTGTTTTTAGTAGTTTATTTTATTAGAACTAGATCTCTGTAAACCGACCCCTTATGATCTATAAATAAGAGGGCTCGACATAGGAATAAGCATTGAATAATTTCAGCATCGATTGATGCCTGAGGTTGGATTTTCTTTCTATCAGTAGTATATCCTAGTTAGAGTAGATTAGGTATCAGAGGTTTTTCAAGAGCAATTGACGACTGCAATTGAGTGCTGAAGATTAGTGTAGATATCTGTAATTTCTCAAGAGCAATTGACGACTGTGGCTAAGGGGTGAAGGATATATTTTACTTTGCTTTCTAGATTAGATTTTCTTTGTTTTATAAATATCTCCAAGTATTAATTTGAATTGACGACTCAGGTTAGAATTTGCAGATTAGTATAATGGTTTTTACTTTTCCATCTTCAGTTTGCTAGAGTTTGATTGACGCCTAAATTTTTGGTTAATTGTTGATTAGATTTAATCTGTGTTGATAAGATCTTAGACTTGATTGACGACCAATGCTAGGAGACTAGAAATATGGTGTAACGGTACTGCTTATTTTTATAAATATCCGAAAGTTGAACATTGAGATTGATGACCTTAATCTAAAGAAGGAGGATTAAGATTTCTTTTTATGCACTTTAGTTTAGAAAACCATTCTTTTATTCATATTTCTCCAGTAGATTAGAAAATCTTAAAGATAAATGGAAGTTTTTAAGACAAGGAGTTATATAGAAGATAGAAATAGAAATTAATAAGATAATGAACTTTCTCATGGGAACGATCTTATGCTATACTACAATTTCCATTGTGCGCTTACAATAGGTTAAGGCTTGAATTTAATATAATTATAATACACAATAATAGACAAGTCAAATTTTTGGTGCCGTTGTCAGGGAAGCGGATTTATCTAATTCTTTCAAGTTTTTATCTAATATTTTTATCCTTCTAGAAACTAATATTTATCTTTCTCTTTTTTATATATTTTTCTATTTTTATTTTTTCTTTGATCCCTTCTTGGTCTTTTGCAGGTTTATTCGAAGCAGAGAATTAAAAGTTTCCAACTTCTGCCGACTGCGAAATTTAAAAACTCATATTTGTTTCTTTAAACTCATATTTGTTTCTTTCCCCACTTTCTAGAATAAAAATCATATAAAATTAAACTAAAAATAGACATACTGTATTCTAGCCAACCTGCCTCAATTCTAAATCAATATGAATTTGGTAGGAGTAAACCAAAGTAAGGCTTGAACAATGGGGGAATACTAGGCATTGACACCTCTTACACTACCCCCATGTATCCGCATCCAGATTACTGGTAATGAGTCTTTCGAAATCACGCCCAATACACTCCAAATATTACCTATCTTTCATGGACTTATGGATGAAGATCCCTCGTTGCATCTAAATAAATTCATAGAAATATACACTATTATCAGGATCACGAATTTACGCAACACAAGTATCCGTTTGAGGTTATTTTCATATTCTCTCCGAGACGAAGCAAAGTGGTGGATACTCTCTTTGCCTCGGAATTCGATAGCTGATTGGGAAGAGTTGAAACATAAATTCTTTATGGAATACTATCCCATATACAAAGCAACTTGGATTCGATATCTGATCTTAACGTTTCAATAATTTCTGAATGAATCTCTTTGGGAGAGTTGGAATCTCCTCAACGATCTGATGCATAGGTGTCCTCACCACGGGTCACGAAAGGGCAAATAGTACTTTCCCTCTACGAAAGACTTGACACTGCAACTTGACATATGATTGATGTTGCCTGGGGTGGTATGTTTCGTGAATTAGCAATAGAAGAAGCTTAGAAACTCTTCGAGACCCTTAGTGAAGAACCGGTGCAAAACCATGCATCGGGTGAGATTGACTCGGAGACTTCAACAAGTATGCTTCCTAAGCAAGGAAAAGTTTACAAATTAAAGTCAATGATGAATTGCTTTCCAAAACTACAAATTTGGAAGACAAGCATTCAATCTCTGGTGGGTATAAAATCATACCCAACATCCCAACAAGGAGAAGCCTATGGTCCTGACCATGGCCCAACTCAATCAGTCTCCCGACTTCCCTCTATTCCTTCTTACCACACAGGAGCCCATTGCCACACTGCTACAGAGGATACTCTAGTGCACAAAGCCTACTGTAGGATGAAACAGAGTCGTATCCAGACACAGTTACTTAATCATCTTATATTGGAAACTCAATTTGAGCAGCTATTACCTTCTGATAGAGAGAGTAGCGTATCACCTTCGCATGCAATAGGAATGTCTAGAGGACGCATATTTTTGGGAGGCACATCAACTCCCTCTGTTCTTACTTAACTCTCTCTAGAGCCCGTCGAGCTACCGACTCACCCGTAGCAAAACTTTGTAACATATGTATATCAGCATTATTATTCTTTCTTTTAGAAGAATTCCATACGATTCACAGAGCATATGATACACCCAATCATATAAATCTTTTTATTTATAACTGATTCAACGTATGGATTTACGAGCAACAATGCTGAATCATAGCGAATGCGATTCAACTGAAGAGTCTTCTCAACGGTTCACTTTTAGCTAGAATTGTAAACGACAATTCTAGGAAACAGGCAATTCCAGTGACCTGCCTTATCAGTTACATTGGATTTCATATCAAACAACTTTTGCATTCAAGACCACCACTTCCCAACCACCCTAGCCTAGCAACTTATGCAGAGACATTTACTCGAAGTGACAGTTCAATACTTTCCCTATAAAATCCATACCCATCCATAAACCATCTCATCCTTTTGTCTTTAATCTTTCATACTTAAAACCCCATGATGGAAGAGCATACCCAGAACGATTTCAGTAAGCAACTTGATCAAATACATAGAGCTAAGCTCCTTGTTGCACAAAAGAAAGTAAAAGATCTGAAGCACCAGCGACCTACTCGAGATGCTGAATCGTCGACTAGAACTACACTTTACCATAAACCTAACCCAAAGCTGAAATCATATACCAGGAACCCATTTTCCCCACTTCCTAAACTTTACACGATCACAACCCACCCCGAATGCAAACTCCCATATAATGATGGTGGGTTGAGCCGTCCCTCACTACCCTTCTCCATCACTTTTCTTCTGCCTTTGCTTGCGCTACATTCCCTTTATATAGTTTTCACAAGGGAGTAGTATAGGCAAAAGATGAATCAGAGAGGTGTTCACTTCTCACTCTTCGACGGATTTCTACATTGGCTTACATTTCTTCCCAAAAAGAGAAATGTGACGTGCATTGTTTTGCGGAACTTGGAAGGCAGAGGGTGTGACCTTGCAAAGGCATGGGTATGCCTTTGGTGGGAAGGTATGCGAGACTTTGATTGAAGGTATTTAGAAGCTGAGGACCGATCTTTATCGAAGAATCCTTCTCTCGGACATTGCTGCTAGTGTCATAGTTTAGTGTGTGTCTAGATTTTTCCTAGGTTTATACTCTTTTATGTAATTAGTTCTTATATTAAATTTTAATTTTAATTTTTCCTTCTATTCATTGTAAATATTCCGACATATATATATATATAATTTTCTTTTTACTACCTCTGCAATATTTTTTACTAACAGCGTGTATTATTAATATTACTAATAAATTTTTTTTTTTTCTAATTTTTTTTTTAGTTTCATAAAATCGGAAGTATTTTTCTCCTAAATTTGAGAGAAAGATTTTTGATTATTTTTGCAGATTATATACCCGATTACTAACATAGTAAATAAAATAGGTAAATTTTTCTGTATGTCCCCTATTTTGCACAATAAGGATATTGTCCTATTTAAGTTTGGGAGGGATACACCACATTAGTTTATACATCACATTAGTTTAGTTTTCTTTTTTATAAAAAATTTAATTTAAAAAATATATATATTTAAATTTTTTTTTAGTGAATCATTATATTCAATTTATGATATATATAAATCCAAATTTCTTAGCAAACCATCATAGTAGTAATTCAAAAATTAAAATCAAGATAGTTACAATTCAAAGTTAAGCACCTCTAGAATACTATATCAGGGAATGTTTGAAACTATATGATTGATCTGAACTGCATATACTTTAGATTATAGTTTCAAAATTATAACCAGTGAGCTATAGAGCCTATTTCCTCTTTATTCTGAGAGAAAGAGAGATTGTTTTTATTCATGCCTAAAATTTCTTTGAACTTCTCTACTATCTAAAATCTCATATTGCTGAATTTAGAATTAATATATTTTATGATTATAATAATTTATTTGTTTAGAACTGTCTATTAAATATATCAAAGTAATAAGACATTCATATTAGTAAATCGTGAAAATGACCGAAGGCCATCTTTTTCTAACTAGAGCCAAAAAGCCAAAATCTCAAAATATTTTACCATTTGAACCCATATTAGAAGCCTAAAGACTAAATTTCTTTGTACCAGATTTTATAAACCCTTAACCATATGTATTGTCCAAAACTTTCTATTCGTAACCTTTACAATTTCTGAGAGTTTAGAATATAAAAAAAGGGAAGAAAAGCGAGTGAAAGGAGTATGAGTTAACAGACAAGGGATCTGCTGAAAAGGATACAACTGAAAAAGAAATACAGATGTATGAAAATATGAGAGAAAAAAAAGAAGAATGAAAAATCGTAATAAAAAAAAAATGATTTTATGAAAAGAGAAGCAAAAAGCTTCCAAACTAAAAAGAAGAAAAATGGGATTTACAAAAGAAAAAGAAATGAGAAGAAGTTATTCAAAAAAGGATACTTACTGAAGCTGAAAAGTAGAAGAAGAAGAGAAGGAAGAGCTAAACTCTTAGAAATAATTTTGAATCTTCTTTACCTTTTTCTTTGAAACCTTCTGAAAATCTAAACCTCCATTACAAGCCGAAGGAAAGACTTTTGTGATTTACGATTTGCAAAAAAACATGAGTCTAGCAGAGATATATGAGATAGATACTATGAATAAATAAAAAAATTATATGAAAAGAATTGATTATCCTTTCCATGAGATTTATCTTTTTAGCTGATTGTCCTTTGAATTTTACAAACATATCATATTATGAGAACCCAAAATTTCAATTATTGAGAGTATGCCGATAGTTGAGAGTTTGGATAAAAATATTTTCTAAAAATTATGGTTTAGAAAAATCTATGATGAATAAACTTTTTATTGATATGCACACACTCCATGCTATACAAGAATTGAAATTATTGAGTTCTGATCAAGGATGATTGCCATGATGGGATGCTTAGGATAAAAGATTTGAAATATTTTGAAATAATGAATATATAATGACTAACAGACTAATTAGTAATATATATATAATAATAATAAATAATTTAGTTTATATTTGAATTTTTAGTTTTGAAAAATATTTTTAAAAATCCAAAAATATTTGAAGTTTGTAGGTAACTTCACTGAAAACCTTCAAGAGACTACAACTCCTCCACTAGGGATCACCTAGGGGTTTAAAGGCTTTTTGCATCTGCTAAATACATTCGTGTTCCCTACGAAGTGGCATTTAAATTTAAGTTTTAAATATTTTATGTTTCCTTATTTTCTAGGGACTAGAAAAACTTAAGTTTGGGGCTGTGATCAGTCACATAATTTATCATTTTATCACCCTTAACTTAGTGGTGGTAGGACTTAGTTTGCTACCAATGAGATACTGATGTGCAGATATTAAAGATAAGCAGTAAACCAGAGTCTAAATATTAATCTTTGTCAAAATAAACTCAAAAAGTAATAAGAAAAATGATTGAGCGAAAAAGATGATTTGCCGCTACTGAAAATCCAAAAATCGTAATTTACGATTCTTCAAAAGAGACAAAAAGAGAAAAGTGATAAAGCGTAATCCAGAGAATCATCAACTATGAGGAAGCTTACTGAAAATAGAAAGTCGTGATTAACAATTTTCCAGAGAAGAAGCTGTGAAAGAAGGAATTGTTATTTACGATTTCTTAAGAATAGAAGCTTTCCTACTATTGTTGCTGTTGCTGATCATGTGAGAACTATCACCGCCATATCCAAAATTAGAAGACTCCTGTAATTAGAAGTTTGATGAACCACGGATCTGAGAAGATTGATAAAGATCTAATTCAAAGGACTTTGCTGCTGCCCGATAAAGAACACTCTAGAAGCGCATCAACTAAAGGAAGCAAGGAAAGATAAAATTAGTAATTAGAGTTATATTAGGATAACTTTTATTTTTACTAGTTTCTTTTACTAGAATTAGATCTCTGTAAACCAACCCCTTATGATCTATAAATAAGAGGGCTCGAAATAGGAATAAGCATTGAAAAATTTCAGCATCAATTGACGCCTGAGGTTGGATTTTCTTTTGATCAGTAGTGTATATTAGTTAGAGTAGATTAGATATTAGAGGTTTCTTAAGAGCAATTGACGACTGTAATTGAGTGCTGAAGATTAGTGTAGATATCTGTAATTTCTCAAGAGTAATTGACGACTGCGGCTGAGGGGTGAAGGATATATTTTACTTTGCTTTATAGATTAGATTTTCTTTGCTGTGTAAATATCTCCAAGGTTTAATATGAATTGATGACTCAGGTTAGAATTTGTAGATTAGTGTAACGGTTTTTAATTTTCCATCTTCAGTTTGCTAGAGTTTGATTGACGCCCAAATTTCTAGTTAATTATTGATTAGATTGAATCTGCGTTGATATGATCTTAGACTTGATTGACGAGCAATGCTAGGAGACTAGAAATATGGTGTAACGGTACTGTTTATTTTCATAAATATCCGAAAGCTGAAGATTAAGATTGACGACCTTAATCTGAAGGAGGATTAGGATTTATTTTTATGCACTTTAGTTTAGAAAACCATTCTTTTATTCATATTTTTCTAGTAGATTAGAAAATCTTAAAGATAAATAAAAGTTTTTAAGATAAAGATTTAGATAGAAGATAGAAATAGGAATTAATAAGATAATGAACTTCCTCGTTGGAACGATCCTATGCCATGCTATAATTTCCATTGTGCGCTAGACTTGAATTAATATAATTATAATACACAATAACAAACAAGTTACCCTTTATTCAATGAAATCCTGGTTTTAAAGCTCCATTAACTCTGTATTTTTCTGTGATTTTCACATTTATTTACATAGAGTTAATGCTCCCATGGTTGCTTGAGCTTGTAGCCCTGCAACCATAGTGGCAGCAGTAGTTTTATTATTCTATCTTCAATCACAGTGATCCGGATAACCTCTAGGATAGCATGTGGCCATTCAAGTGGACATGGTATAGCCCTAGGGCTGGTCTAGATCACAGGGTTGAGATGGATCCTTTTTCTCTGCACTTGAGCTTGTAGCCAAGTGAGAGATTGTTGTAGAGCCAAACTCTCCCCTATTTTGCATCATCTTCATCTATGTTTAGATATGAGTTTTTATAGAGATTGAAGACTTGTGAGCTGGGTCATTGCATGTCTTTTTGTAGCAATGACTAGCTGAGTCTAAGTTCTCATTCAGCCTGAGATTTCTTATGACTTCCACTTGAGTTTTCAGGACTGTTTGGTCCTATGAATGCATGAGCTTGTAGCCTTGCAAACATAGTGTCTGTAATGGTGTTCATGTTCTAACTTTTGCACCTATGGTTGGATAACCTCCCTAGGATAATCTGTGACCATTTAAGTGGACAGATTATAGCCTTAAGAGCAATCTAAACCATAGGGGTTAGTTGGATTCTTCTATCTTGCACTTGTGCTTGTAGCCAAATGAATAAATGCTACAGATTCATTTCTAACACTGAGTTGCAGTGCTGATTTATCCATAGCTATCTAGTTCTCCCTATTTTTCCTTTATTTTCTCACATCATCATCATTCTTCTTCTTCTATCCCTTTCTTTAGCTGTGGTTTTATTCTGGTTTTCAGTTTTAGGTTAGCTTTGTGACACCTAAACACCTTCTCTTTATCTTGCTTTCTAGTGTAGGTTTAGAGTTTTCAGGTCTGTAGTCATATCTGAGGTTTACTATACAACCCTTGATGTTTCAGATCAATACTCTCCATGGGATAAACTCTTTGTGACAGCCCAAATTTTGGTACCCCGAAACTCACACCGTCGGCACAGCCTTTAAGGCCGCACCCCATATATCACACATAACACTTGGTACATCCACACACAAAGTAGAACAAAACATAAGGCTAATAACACAGATAGAGACATCGTACGAGAGAAATATCCATTTCTATGCAATAACCAAACTAACAAATAACTCAAAAGACGGTTCTAATACCCTACCAAGCGCATAGGCAAAAGAACCGAACCAAACCATCAATGACAACCAAAAGTCACCCTATGATGGTTCACCAAAATGAATACAATATCTCATAATTACATCACTTTGAAGTTAGAATGGCCGGACGTTCCAAGCCTTACAAAACAAATCTCAATAAAGCGCAGCCAAGTCCACTAGAAGAAATCCTCTGGAGGTGGCTCTGTCTCCTCTCCAGCAATGTAATTAGGATCCTCTAGGTCTAGATCCCCAATACCCATTGCATTCCCAGAACCTGTGACGTATAGTCAAAGGGTGAGCTACATCATAGCTCAATAGGGAAAAACTAATATAGCATGCATATTTTCAACATCACACATATATTTCATGACATAACATAATTTATATTTTTCTTAAATGGAGAATATAATTTAAAAGCATTTAAATTAATAAACTGATGACTGATGCACATTTCGAAATCACACATATCATAAACCAAAAGTCCTTTTCTTACTTCACAGAACTTAAATCAATAACTTAAATAGTTCCCCGAGCAATATAGCATTGAGCCCCCGATGGAATACCCACCATTGTCGTTCACTTGAACCCTTTACATAATTTACACAAACCCCCTCGATGGGGTGACTTGTCGAACATATATTACCGCAGAATGGTAATCAAAGAGCGGATATCCCACCGCACCGGAGCACAAGTTGCATGGATATTTCGCAGTACCGGTCACGAATATTCTGTCGTATCGGTCACGGATATACCGCCATATCGGTCGGGTATTCATACGAAAACCTTAAACTAAAGTGCTAACTCTATATATAGTTATTCACCGTGAGTTTGTGATCATTATAATAGGTTATGACTTTAAAGTTCTTACACACATTTGTATCCTACTGATGTCACATGTACACATTTTTCTGATTTCAAAGTTCTCACACATGTTCACATGCTGATGATATCACATGCACACATATTTCTGATCTCTTCCCGAAAATGCACAAATACACATCATACTTCACACACACACACATTTCCCCTTAGTGATCACGCATATCACACTTGCATATTTCAAATATGATGAATCTATGCTATGGCAAAACATATTGTAAAACACACCTTCACATCATATCACTACACACATATTTACTGAAATCAAATACACATGCTAAGAAGTTTTTCCTACCTCGCACAAAGTCGCACTATGATCCTTTTAGCTCATAGATGCCTCTCTAATCCATCGTTCAAGCTCACACCTATCATACACGAATTCAGGAACAAAATGTCAAAGATGACGTAAAACAGGAAGGTAACAAGCTTCCCAAAAGTCCCTAACAAAACAAAGCTCAGAACTGTCAAAATTGACCAGTCGATCTCACTTCGACTGGTCGATTTTCCAAAATTGACCGATCAATTTTGGTTTTTCCAAATCAACCGGTCAATACCTTTTTTGACCGGTTGGTTTTTCCAAATCGACCGGTCGAATTTCATTCTACCGATCGGAAATCTTGCTTAGGCTTCAAATCTCACAACTTGTCGAAATCGACCGATTTGTTTCAAATTCAACCGATCGATTTCACACAGATTTCACCCAGTTCGGGTTTGCTCTTCTCAAACCCATTTTCCCTTGTTTTCTCTCTCTTCTTCTTTCAATTCACTCCCCATAATTATAACTAAACTTAACTAAACTATCAACTTAGTTTAGTTTATACAGAATTTACATAAATTTTACTTCTTAAATCGCTCGATTCCTAGATCCGAGCTTCACGGCTTGGCTTCATAGCTTGACGCCCCTGATTCCACACAATTTAAAGCCTTTGAATCACGCACACTCACACATTCAAGTCAGCCTCCTCTCTCTCTCTCTCTCTCCTTTACTCCTCTCTCAACCACTGAAGATAAGAGAAATAAATTCTCTTTAAGTTTAACTCTTTTATTATGACCTAGACTTAGGTGTTAAGCACATGCACCCATACTAGGTGTATTGAAACTCATTCTAAGGTCCACATACGTCCCTTATTCATTTCCAATTTCCCTTGACATATGTCACAACACGACCTATCCATTACATTCACAAGGTCAGACACTTGATCTGATAGCATGCACACCGAGGTGTACTATTCAAAGTCAAAATTTTTCAGGACGTTGCATTCTCCCCACCTTAGAAATTTTTGTCCTCGAAAATGGACTAAGGTACCTTATTTGGTAGGGATGCCCCACACCCTACAGTGTCAATCACACAAACAAGACAACGCAAAGATGTTCCCTTTTTAGAGAATCCAATCCGTTAACAAGATGTTATATAAGTCATAACTCACATAAAATTCATAGACAAGCAAACACCATTGTCCATTCACATAAAAATTGAGCCACACGTAACGACCAACAAAATAACAAATATAACCAAAAGTGGCATCCATGCCACTAGTTCCAAACATAACATGTATTAATTACAAAACATGCCAAAAAGATCACAAAAATTCTTCTTTTCCAGCATACCATAAAATAACCACATCGCCCCCATTAGGTCCAGCCTCCTCCTCAGCCGGCACACTGTCGCCCTGACCACCGCTAGAAGAAGACGCTCTCGTGGAATAGTACCATGGATCCGGTATGTATGCACGACCATCCGCAAGGCGTGTCACATAATCTAGAGGGTATGTGTGCTGCATCCATTGGGTATAAATACCCTCGTGGTAATCCATACGACGATGTAACAAGCGATTGCTCTCCTCTAGCTGAGTCATACTAGCGAGAACATCGCCAAGAGTAGCTGAAGCATGCTGTGGTGGTGGAGGCATATCATCTTGAGCTTGTTGTTGGATCGGTGGTACTTGAGCTAGTGGTATAAGCTGTTCCTATTCCTGGTCTTGTTCTCCTTGCGCTGGTTGATCTTGCCGGGCATTCAAATCAGGAGGTGGTACTTGCTCACCCCCAGGAGGTAAAACCTTCTTCAGCTGGTTATAAGTCCGATTCCAATTCGCGAAAGTGTAGTGTAAGACATGGTCAGTCTTTTTTAGCTCATCTTCAGAAACTTGGTATTCATCCGCCTCTGAATATCCATCAAACATGGCTGATATCAGCCGAGCATAAGGAAGCTTATCCTTTGGCTTTGCACTCCCCTCCATTAAATTCTCTCGTATATATCTCATTCTCTCAAAAACCATCTTGGTCGCACTAAACCATTGACTCCTAAACGCTGCATACAAAGGCCTTTAAACTTCTCCTACCCGTTTGGTGTTGTGGCGTAAAGGGTAGAGGTTGCATTTAATAATTGTGTCTAACATCCATAGATAAGGAGGCAAATCAATCCTCCTAATCGATGTACTAGACCCACCTTGGCCTTGGGTCATCTGCCTCCTAATCTCCAAATATTCTATGGGGTTTTGGGAACGGGGGTAACAACTACAGATTACACCCATACTTGTCATAACATTCCAGGGCACACACGGCGTGGACGAGAGTGAACTTATACTCGTGACCATCCACCTTGGTCACAATTGTGTCATCAGAACCTCCCAACTTCATATGTTGGTAGAACAATCGCACTAATCGTGGATAATAATATTCATTCAATAGTTTTAAAATGTTTTCCAACCCAGCCTTAGTGAGATATTCCCTGGCCCAAACCGTGTTTCCTTGAACGTCCGAGTCTTGAATGACCTTACTCGCCCACCACTCATTGGGCTGTTCCAAATGTGGTGATGGTGGTGGCGAAGAGTGTCGCGAAGATGACTCGGACGATGAAGAGGAAGATGAAGACTGTGGTGATGATGGTGATTGCGGCGGTGATGGAGGTGGTGGTGGTCTAGACGCACTAGGGCATCGAAACGGCAATTTTGAAGCCACAGCCTTCGATGCTTGACGAGTTTTGGCTGTCATTTCTAGGTTTCCTTAAGCAAATAGGAAGTAGGGCTCTAATTCAAATACAAAAATCCAAATTTGAAAGGTTTAAATTAGGGCTTATCGTTTGGATTTGATTTTGATCCAATCCCGCAGACAATCTGCGATCAAAACCCCTGAAAACCCCTCTTCTTCCTCTCTCAAGAACCCCAAGAGAACCCTAAGCCCAAAGCCCAAAGCCCAAAGCCCCAAATTTTTAAAATTTTGAATTAACAACTAAAAACCCAATTTATAGTCTTTTGTCACAAATCGACTGGTCGAATTCAAATATTGACCGGTCAATTTTTCACTTAAAACCTCAGCTTCACAATTTCGACTGGTCGAACTAATTTTGACCGGTCGGATTCCAAAATCGACCGGTCGGTTTGGATTTCGACCGATCGGTTTTAACCTGTTTTAACTTAGTGCAAAATCTTTTCTCTGTTTTCTCAAATTCGATCGGTCAATGCTACTTTCGACCGGTTGGATTCAAAATTGACCGGTCGGTTTGACTCTCGACCGGTCGATTTTAACCTGAAAGGTCCAGTCTGTGTTTTTCTCTTTAATTATTTTGAAACCTTCACTAATTAATGCAATTGACTCCTTACTTTTTCTGTCACGTTACACATAGGTACTGAACATTTCACATTCCTTTACAACTCAAAGTTAGTTCAGTTATAACTCATACACTAGTTCATTAACTAGTTCATTAATGAACTTTTTACAAGAAAACTTTACATTTCAAGTGCAACTTTTGCTCAACTCTTTGCAAACAATTGGGGGTATTGTTCTTTAACCTCAGCCTCACTCTCCCACACTCCCAGGTAGCCTCTTCAGCTAGATGACTTCCCATTTTACAAGTACTAAAGGGATAATCTTAGTATGTAAAATTTGCTCTTTTCTATCAAGAATTTGGACCGGTTCTTCTATCATGGTCATATCTTCATACATCTCGTTCAGTTGATCGTTCAAGATATGCGTAGGATCTTTAACATACTTCTTGAGCATGGATACATGAAACACATTATGTAGGCAACCTTGCCAACTCCACCCAAAACCTCAAAGGGCTCAAAATAACGAGGGCTTAACTTTCCTCTTTTCCCAAATCTCATGTCACCCTTCATGGGTGATATTTTAATGAATACATGATCCCAACCTAAAAATCTATACTCGTTCTCTTGATATCATCATAACTCTTCTGCCTACTCTGGGCTGACTTAATTCTTTCCCAAATCACACGAACAATAGTGGCATTGTCTTCTAGTATTTCCGGACCCAATATAAACTTTTCGCCGATCTCTTCCCAATTGATAGGTGATCTACACCGCCATCCATAGAGTGCTTCATAGGGTGCCATACTGATGCTCGTTTGGAAACTGTTATTGTACGCGGACTCGATCAATGGTAAGTGTTGATCCCATGAGCCCTGAAAATCGAGCATATTTGCCCTGAGCATATCTTCTATAATATGATTTACCCGTTCTGTCTGTCCATCCATTTGGGGGTGGAAGGCCAAACTGAAATCCAATCGTGTACCCATACCCCCTTGAAACTTTTGCCAAAACTTTAAAGTATACAAAGGGTCACGATCCGAAATAATGCTAACTAGAATACCATGTAATCGGACAATTTCCTTCATATATAAGTCTGCAAGTCTCCCTGTCGTATACGTAGTGTTGTATGACAAAAAGTGGGCTGACTTGGTTAATCGGTAAATGACTACCCAAATGGCATTGTGTCGCTTTGCTGTCCGTGGTAATCCCACATGAAGTCCATTGAAATCGACTCCCATTTCCACTTTGGTATAGGTAGAGGTTGCAATAACCTTACAGGATGTCTATGATCTACCTTCACCTGCTGACATACTAAACACTTCGAAACATACTTAGCAACATCCTGTTTTAAACCTCTCCACCAGTAGTTCCTTCTCATATACTGATACATCTTAGTACTACCTGGGTGAATAGCATACTTCAACTTATGAGCTTCGTCTAGAATGGTTTGTCGCAGATCAACATCAATCGGTATACATAGACGTCCTTTGAATAGTAAGGAACCATCTTCCTTAACTGAGAAATCAGGTCTACTACCATCAATTACACCCTGTCTAATCTTTACTAACTTTGGGTCTTTCATCTGCAATTCTTGAATGTGCTTAAAGATTGTCGGTCTAACTATAATGTTGGCTAACAAGGCTGCTGAAGCATACAAAGAAAGATCCTCTAATAATTTCCATCTATGAATTCAACCAACAAGACTTGACAACAAAACCGAACTCTTTCGACTCAAGACATCTGCTACAATGTTAGCCTTGCCTGGGTGATACTGAATGGAGCAGTCATAGTCCTTGAGAAATTCCATCCATTTGCGTTGCCTCATGCTCAGTTCTTTCTGTGTAAACAAATATCTGAGGCTTTTTATGCAACCGTGGGATTTTTAATGATCTCGTCGTGGCGATGCACTCACTAACGAAAATATAGAGTCACCACTCGGAGCTTTTGGTGTCTCAGGAAACCTAGATTATTTTTATAAGCACTAAAGTACAACAAATATGACTCTGAATCTGGTCCACACCAAAGTGTAGACACCCCTATTTTGCCTTCTCGAAATATATTTTTTATTTGGTCAACCTTTGACCCTTTTTAACCCTGATATGGGAACCATGCACTGAAACAATAGTACATGGCTAAACACAGGCTGAAACAATAGCTCTGTGGCTCAGATCCCGACATGGGGAGGGTATATACTGAAACAATAGTATTCGGAATGTAGACTGAAACAATAGTCTTGCATTTCATTCTAGAGACTAGACCCGGACAACCCTGAATTAAGCGCCTGAAACCCCACGCGTAATTCGATTGCGCGCCATACCACAAACGCGCAATCAATCCCCTTTTAGACCAAATTTCCTTTCTCAGACCTATTCGAGACTCGATCACGTGCCTGAAATTGGAAGCGCGATCAGATTGAGCGCCACAAAACCAGTGCGCAATTGGCCTACGCCTGACCTAATCTCATTACCCTTAATCCCTAAGTTCCCTTGATTACGCGCTTATGACTAAACGCTTAATCAGATTGCACACCTGTCATTACGCGTGCAATTAGCCCTAATTTTGTTAGGACTGGGAAACTCGCTGAGCAAGTTAGCTGGTTGCTCACTAATTCAGTGACCGACTCAAAGCAATTAAGCGCTAGGAAACTGACGTGCAATTCAATTAAACGCCTGAAATAGGGCGCGTAATTGAAGGAAACCTATAAAAGCTTTTTTTCTCGAAGAGAGAGAGGAGGCTGGCAAATTTTTGAGAGAGAACGGATTTTTTTTAGGATTACAAAACCAGAGAACTCCGAGAATCAACCCATAGAGCGTCTTAATCATGGTTTCGAGATTCAAGATTCTAATCTTCGAGATTTCTTTCCACAGCCCCCGACCCT
This sequence comes from Chloranthus sessilifolius, assembly GCA_021018995.1. Lineage (NCBI taxonomy): Eukaryota > Viridiplantae > Streptophyta > Magnoliopsida > Chloranthales > Chloranthaceae > Chloranthus > Chloranthus sessilifolius. Next base: position 16,080,083 of record CM037587.1, on the reverse strand, counting down.
AAGTAAGGATTTAATCTTTTAATTCACAATCATATCTTCTAATCTCTAGATCTAGGAATTCTGTTAATATTTTTATTTATAGTTTTAGACCGTAGCACCCCGTTCGGACCAAAATTCTATATATCTGGTTCTAGAAGTAGTCCTTAATTTATCAGTCCGATATACTGATTTTAGACTTTAATTCAGTTCTAAAATCTCGATTTGCAGTCCTATCATTAATTTCTGGATTCCTTCGATTCAGAACCAGTCCTTAATCATACAGCTTGATTTCTCGATTTCAGACCCGAATTCGGTCTTAAAAATTTAGTCTTAACTTAGTTTCTTATTTTAATATTTTTAAAAAAAATTGTAAATATAGTTTCAGTCTTATAATTCTAGTTTTACAATTTAATTCATAATTATCATTCTGAAATCAACTCTGAAAAATCCAAAACACTATTTTACGGCCCAAAAATCCAGTCTATTTTCAATTTCAACCACCTGATTTGCCCAAAGGAGCTTATGGAGGGTACTCAGGAACGAGGCCAATCCTCATTAGCATAGCGGGCCCAAACCCCTTTTTTTTAGGAATTTTAGAATTGATTAATTGCTTTAGTTTTATACTTTTAGTACGATTGATTAGTAGGTTTATTTCAGCATGCTTAATTAATTCAGTGTCTTAAATCTTAGTGTGATTGATTGATCTCTTTAAATATGAATGGAATTGATCAATTCCTTACATCAATTATAATTAAATAGGATTAAATTTGGTGCTTCAATTGGATTCTTTAGCATAGTCAATTCATTGCTTTAACTAGAGATTTTTACAAAAATTAATCTATTTATTCTAATCAGATTTGGGTAAAAATTAGTTTACTCATTTTAATTTAATTTCAGTAACATTAATTCCTTTGCTTAAATTAGAATCTCAGTAAAATTAGTCTTTTATTTCAATCAGAATTCTAACGGGACTGTTATAATTGCTGCAATTAGAATTTCAATAGAACTATTATACCTTATTCAGTCAGAACTCTAGTACACCTGATAAGCCTGAACAAATTAAAGTCTCACCAGAACTATTACACATATACTCATTGTACCAATAGGAGACTGAAACTAATTGGACTTCTAGTAGCATCGGGAAACTAACATTAATTAAACTTCTAATAGAATTGGGAAATCAACCTTAACTGGACTCCTAACCGGATTGGAACAAACCTATATAACTAAATTCCCAATATAACCAAAGGAGATCTAAACTGACTAGAAGTATAACTATAAAGGGAAATAAAAGGAAATCAAACTATCTAACCAAAAGAAATAGAACGCTGCTGACGTTCGCAGGCGGACGATTCAGTATAAGAGCAACCCATACCCACTCCTAAGCGTGATCATTGACATGTTGCAGCGTCGATAAATATCTGCAGCTGGCGACCGCAATAAATTAGAAACTTTCTAGGAAACCCCTTTTACTATTTATTTTTGCCTTAATTATTCCAAACACCGCATCACTAGAGTCCGCTAGGACATAGTTGAAAGCCACTGATTCAATGGGAACCGAGAGGACCCTAGAAAAAGTGCGCACCAACAGAACCGGCGATCGCGATGGGACATTTTTACAAACTCTGTTTCTAGATCGTCAGTTTTCAGCCTATTTTCCTATTCTTTTTCTCCTTTCCAATCGTGTCATTTAGATTCTCTTATATATATATATATGAGCCTTTGCCAAAGACTCGAAATGTCTGGTATACGAAGAGTAAGTTTAGGAGACCCGCCATTGTGGGGGTATCATGACAACCCAAATGGAGAAGAACCCTTTCATAATTCTAGCCCGCAACAACCTGAAATTAATATGGCGGGTGAGCAAGAGAACCCCTTCTCTACCTCATACACTGGGAACAACCATGATGGGAGAGATGGTGGCATCAGACAAAACCTTACCGCTCAACAAATCATAGAACTCAGTATTCAAAGAATACAAAGAGGAGATGACGACCTCGAAGAATTGCTTCGAGGGTTGGCCGCTGCATACGAAACCATTAGGTCACGATAATTTTTAGAAGAACAAGAGCGACAAGAGAGGCCACCTCCCACCCCGAGCACCGTGTTAGCCCGCGCCACCTCACTGAGACAATCGGCCCATACATTATTTAACGATGACCCTCCGGATAAGGTTTGCTCACGGGTTGCTCTGAAAGACAGCACCGTTAAAATCGAAGACCTCTCTAGAATGCTTGATGAGTACATGGCCAAAAGAGAGTGCCCCGATCACTCGTTCGGATTCGACAAATTTTACTGAGACGTCAAGTTTAGTTTACCAATAGGGTTCAAGCCACCCAAATTCACTAAATACAATGGCACCGAAAATCCAAATCATCACTTGGCCCTCTTTTGCAATGATTGCCAACCCATACGTGACAATCAAGGACTTCTCATTCACTACTACCAACGCTCATTAGAAGGAGAGACTTTAGATTGGTTTGCGGGACTCCCCCTTTATAAGATTGAAGCTTTCGATGAATTAGTCAGTCAATTCCTGGACCAATACAAACATTTAATCCAAGGGATAGTTAGTCTCAGTGACCTAATGGCAGCTAAGCAAGGACCTGATGAAGAATTCACTGACTTCATTGTTAGATGGAAAAAACTCGCTGCCAGGACCGACACTTCGATGAAAGAGAAGGACTCGATTGATATTATTATCGACAACACTAGGGAACCGTTAAAGAGCGCACTCATCATAAGTGATTGCTCCGACTTCACTGCACTTCACTCTCGGGCATCCTGATTAGCGTGACACATTAAAGGCGGAGACCTTGCTCTATCCATAGTCACGTCCAAAACAGGCTCTTCTAGCGAATCGAAATCGAAAAATAATAAGAAAGCCTTAGAGGCTGAGAAAGTTAACACTGTTGTCAACCAAGGGCAAAACTCTAATAACGGAAACTTCCAATCACAAAATTTTAGACATAACCAAAATCAACAACGGTATACTAATTAAAATCAAGGTGCTAATCAGCAGAGATACTCGAACCAAAACTAAGGCCACAATCAAAGTCAAGGCCAATATCAAAATAGGAACCAGTACCCTAACGCCTATCAGAACTAAAACGTGACACGGAGTCAACCGGCCCACACATCAAATTATAATATCGTACTCCCACCGCAGAACTTCAATCCAGCCAGAGGCCCTTACCAACCAAGGTGGGAACACCATCCCCCTTTACTAGATACAATTCCCAACATCTTTCATCTCCTTAATACTCAGAACCTCCTCCGATTCCCACAGGAGAAACCTCACCCATGGCCTGCAAATCTAGACTATAGTAAATACTATGCCTTCCATTGATATGCGGGACACGATTTAGAGGACTGTTGGGTCCTTAGGGACGTGATTTATGATATGAACGACAGAAATTAAATTGATTGGGAAGCGCTTAGAAATCCCAACCCTAATACTAACCAACCCCAATGAAATTTAGAGATCATAAACAATCCCATGCCTAACCACAACCAAGCAATACCTACCCAGGTTTTCGTCCCTCTACTTTAATCATTCGCATCCAACCCTTTACCGCTTTCACCACACCAGCAAGAGTTTCTTCACCCCTACATCCCTCGGCCCTGATCACTCGAATCGCCCTGTCGACCCCGCCTCCATACCCAAAATTTACTCAGATACGAGTATATTCCTTTAGGGCCAAGAGACCATTCCTCCATCGTCACCCACCAGAACCTTCAACCCCTCCAAATCCTGAACCAACATCCCTACCACTCCCTTCATCCGATTCTAAATTCGAGTGCAGAGAGCATGTTCCCCAAACTATAGCCCAAATCGCTGCACGCGTAGAAAGTGCCACTCAAAAGGCTCCAAGCCGAGAGAGTGAAACAAAGACTGAGTGTTTACTAGATGTAGGAGAAAGCGAGCAAGAGGAACACCTTGACCCAAGTGAGACACTGGTCTCTACTTTCATAGAAGAGGAGGATTACACACAGTATCTCCCACCTTAGAACAGTGATGTGCAAGCACACTCAAATTTCACTCGCTCTCACGAACACATCGGGTCGACTCCTCCTCCTTTCCCTCGAAGTAAGGATTTCACAAGCACACAACCACTAGAGGAGAATGTGAGAGAAAGAGAGGTCAACTTGCCTCCCCCGCCTCATATCATCCCTCCACCAATCTCTGCACCTCAACCACTCCAACCACCTGCACCCAAGGTTCACCGGCTAGGCAAAGAAGTGACGCTCGAGCCAGGACAAGAATATGACCTTCTGCGACATCTCCAGAAGATCCCAACTTAGATATCCATACTAAAACTCATTAAGAAATCGTCTGATCATCACCGGTTGTTGATAAGGACACTCGAAGACACGCAAGTGGACGAGGACATGACCCTAGACGAACTTCATCAAATCGCTTCGGTCATGGCACAACCCCCAGCGCTCATGTTCACAGACACAGACATGCCCAAAGAGTCCCTTCGCGGAAGTGCGGCCCCCATATATCTCACAGTCATAATTAAAGGATTCTCCGTACCACACGCACTAGTTGACACGGGAGCAGGACTTAACATCTGCCCTCTCATCACGTTAAAGACTCTTGAATGCACAGAACAAGATGTTAGGCCCTCCACCCTGTCACTCATAGCTTACGACGGCTCGCGTCATTTCGTGAAAGGAACTATTAAGCTATAGGTTCACCTTGGACCTGAAATGAAAGACATCACCTTTCATGTTTCTAACTCAGCTAATACATTCAATCTTATCGTAGGAAGAAAATGGCTAGAGTCCATGAAGGCTGTTGTGTCCACATACCATCAATGCGCCAAGTTCTCATACGAGGACTCCATCATCCGTATATACGCTGATGCACCCCTTCAGGAGATAGACACTGATTATGCGGCTAGCATACCAACCGCTCACGACTACGTATTGAACACGGGCCATATTCAAAAGACTCGGACCCTTGAAGACCCGATCATCGTAGAGGTCCATCCCCCTGACCGCCCTAGTTCTCCCCTAATGCATCAACAAAACAATGTGAAGAGAGAGATCGGTCCAGACCTAGCCAAACTTTATGGCATCAACCCCATTGCAACAAAAGGGTGGGATCTCATGTATCAACTGAGATATGTCCCTCACACTGGACTTGGTAAGAATAAGCAAGGTCACATCGCACCTATCGTTCCAATAAAAATATGTAAACACATAGGGTTAGGTTATCGATCGGACGGCTCACAAGCTGACTTATGCCATACCTCACCGAAATGGTCTCTATATGATCACTTCGTCTATGGGACCACTGAGAAAGTTGACGTGCTAAAGCGTAAGAAAGTATCCTTCACCAAATTTCAAGAAACAGAAGTTGAACGAATGGCCAAAGCATTCAATAATTTGATGAGTCTCAACGATGATATCAATAGACCGCTTGAAGGAGTCAAACCCTTGTTTGATCCTAAAGAGTCCGTAGATGAGAGGAGAGAAGAGCCTCCAGAAACCAAGCCACGATTAGAAGATTGGGAATCTACCGATGACGAAGACTTTCATATAGCTATCCTGCAAGATGACGAAGAGCACTTACACTCAACGTGGGAAGAGGATGACGCTCCTCTAGAAAATCTTAACCCGTATAGCATCCACCACGACTTGGCCTTGGAGGGTGGAAATGCCCATGGGATTCCCCTTGTATCGTTCACCCTTACCAGCCCCACTGTAGAGCATGCACAAGCATATTAGAATGCTTCACCGAGTGGACCCGACGGTATGTGCTAGAGGGACCAAACCATTCCATCCCTGCGACGACGAAAACTAACAATGACCTACCAGCTCAGCTACGAGCACAAGGAGCAGAAGATCCCGATGGCTATCCATCTGATCCAGAAGGAAACACTCAACCCGCCTTTATAGAGTTTGAAGAGGAACTCGAACAAGATACTTCTACATCCTCGGATTCACCGCAAATCCAAATATTTTGGAAATCTCTTGAAGAAGAATGGCAACCTCCCCCGAGTGATGACTAAGACTACTGGATAGATCTCCCGGCACTAGAGTTGGCCGAGCGACCTAATTTAGGTCTTCAAGTATTATCAGATCAAGAAGATGAGTTCGATGTCGTCTTCGATTCTAATTTAGAAGGATGGGAATGCCCTTGGGAATCCCCCTACATCCTTCACCATTACCAACCTCGCTGCCGAGCATGCGTGCTCATCCCAACGTATCATGAAGATCAAGGAAAAGAACTCGCTACCCCTGAGGATCCTTCGAGAGATCCCCCTCAGCTGGAAGAACCACCATATTATGACTCAGACACGGATAGTTTAATCGACTACGATCTTCAGAGTTTCTTCGATAAAGAGGCCATTAACGTGATAGAGGAAATCTGAACATCAGTGCCACTATCACCCGTTCCACTTATTCACATGGTCTCATTAGCTGAGGACTTCAAATTTTTTTTTTTTCAAATTTACAATGAGTCTACATTTCTCGAAGGATCGTCCGAACAGCTCTAGCAGCCGTCTCGCTCCCTCAACGAGAGGAAGCAATTCTCTTGGTGCCCCTTGAGGCGACTGACCCTGTACCATATTTATTATCAAAAATAAAAAATTTAGAAAAATAGAAAATCCTAAAAATTCAGAAATACAAAATCCAAAAAAATTAGGAAATCTCAGAAAAGAAAGGGAATCCTTTATCCCTAACCAGATTTGTGGCCAACAAGGAGACTCTTCTCCTAAGGTTTCTATCCCATTCTTCACACTAGGACGTAAAGCGTCCCGGCTAGACAGTAAGCCAGTGATCATCTTGGATGAGATACTTTGTGACTTCCAGAGAAGGATCAATAACCTTGACCTTTACCTTACCAAAGATCTCTTGGTTATAAATTGTGCCAATGAAGGGCACCAGTTACCAAGGATCAATTACCTTTCGCAAATTCAAATCCCCAGTGTAATAACTTCACAGTATAGGAGCTTACCGAGGACGAAAAAAGGGCACTAGTTGCCAAGGAGGCACTAAACTTCCAACGAGTTATCAAGCGTTTCGATGAGCAAACCCAAGCTACTGCGGAACCCACCGAAGAACTTAATTTTGGCACTGAAGAGAAACCTAAAAAGCTATTGATTAGTGCAACGCTCAATCCTAAGGAACGCCAACAAATTATACAAGTCTTGTAAGAACAACTCGATTCCTTCGCATGGTCTTATGAAGATATGCCCGGTCTAGACCCTAGTTTAGTGGAACATTGTCTTATCTTAGAACCCGATGTAAAGCCTGTTAAGCAAAAACTCCGTAGGATGCACCCACAAATTGCCCTCCAAGTCAAAGAAGAAGTCGACAAGTTACACAAAGCCAAATTTATTCTAGTCGTCCTTTATCCTAAGTGGGTCGCCAACATAGTACCTGTCTCCAAGAAAGACGACAGAGTGCGAGTTTGCATTGACTTCCAAAATCTCAATCAGGCGTGCCCAAAAGACAACTTCCCACTCTCACACATTGACACTCTAGTCGACAATACCGCTGGACATGAGATGCTATCCTTTATGGATGGCTTCTCTGGATATAATCAGATCAAATTAGCGGAGTCCGACCAAGAGAAAAATTCCTTCATCACACCATGGGGGACATACTGTTACGTTGTCATGCCTTTTGGGCTCAAGAACGCAGGAGCCATGTATCAACGCGCCATGATGACTATTTTCCACGACATGATGTATAAGTGTGTAAAAGTCTATGTTGATGACATATTAGTGAAGTCTCAAATGCGAGTAGGAAATGTTGAAGCTCTCTGACTTTTTTACAGAGAGCTAAGAAGTATCAGCTAAAAATGAATCCAAAGAAATGCATTTTTAGAGTCACCTCAGGAAAATTACTTTGTTTTATTGTTAGCAAGCGAGGAATCAAAGTTGACCCTGTAAAAGTCAGAGCCATCCTCGAGATGCCGCCTCCCAGTAATATGAAAGAATTATGAGGCCTAATAGGAAGATTGCAATTCATTAGGAGATTCATTTCCCAGCATTTGGACAGATGAGATCCTTTCTATAGACTACTTAAAGGAGGAGCTGAATACAAATGGGACAACCAGTGTCAGCAAGTCTTCGATAGTATCAAGAAATACCTCCTTAACTTGCCTATACTCTCGCCACCCGTCCCTGAAAAACTCCTAATTTTATACGTCTCAGCGAACGATAAAGAAATGGGAGTAATTCTGAGATAATACGAAGAAGATGGCAAGAGAGAGAAGGCTATCTATTACCTCAGCAGGACGATGGTCGAATACGAACGAAAATATACTCCGATGGAGAAGACTTGCCTCACATTGGTGTGGGCCTCGACCAAATTGCGACATTACTTTGGAGCACATAAAATATTAGTACTGGCCTGAATGGACCCTCTGAAGTATGTATTTGAAAAGCCTGCAACATCAAGAAAGATCGCTCGCTGGCACATGCTATTACAAGAATTCAATATCACTTATGTCATGCAGAAGTCGATCAAAGGACAAGCCATCGCTGATTATTTCATGAATCTCCCACTCCCGAATGATGAACCTATACGCGCCGATTTTCTCGATGAAGACCTATTCATGATTCATAATGAAAAGCCTGACAAAACCTCATGGACTCTTTATTTTGACGGCGCTCTAAACCACAAAGGAAAAGGCATCGGGATAGTCCTCCTCAGCCCAGAAAGAGTTGTCATACTTAAAGCTTTTCAACTAGATTTTCCTGTCACTAATAATATCACAGAATACGAAGCTTTTATAGCTGGGCTACGAGCAGCACTACAATTAGGAGTTAAATAATTAAAACCATCGGTGACTCCAAACTAATAATTTCATAGGTTATAGGAGAATGGAAAACTAAGGAAAGGAAACTAATGGCATACCTAGAAACCGCTCAATATTTAGTAAAGAAATTTGAAAGAATCTCTTTTACGCACATCCCTAGATTAGAAAATGAGCTCCCAGATTCCTTAGCCACACTAGCCTCGGTCATCCAAATACCTGTCGGACAAAATACCAAGACCTTCATTGAAAAGCTGACAGTACCCGCCCACGAGGTAGCATGGACCGTCAAGAGAGAATTACCCATCCTCCCCATAAGTACAGGACCAAAAGGAGCAATCACACTGGAAAAATATGACAAGACAGACACCGAAGTCGCCATATTCAGATTTGAAAAATCACCGATTGACGATGGACAGCCATGGTACTTCGATATCTGAAATTTCTTGAAATATCAGCATGTTCCTCTGTACGCTACAAAAATCGAACAAAAGACCATAAGGAACAGATGCGCCCGATTCTGCATACTCGGTAAAACATTATACAAAGAAGCCTTCACCAAAGGAGTACTACTACGATGTGTTATGACCGCTGAAGGATAATACATCATCCAAGAAGCACAAGCCAGTGCCTGCCGCACCCACTCCGATAGACAGAGACTCGTCGATCAAGTTACACGACAAGGTTACTTCTGGCCGACAATGATCAGAGATTGCCACCTCTACGTTCAATCCTACAAGCAATGCCAAGAACACACCTCACCCATCAAAGCTCCATCAGTTGCATTGAATACTATGACTTCGCCATGGCCATTCTCAATGTGATTGACCATTTCACTGATACAGTTGGGATACTCACAAGCACTCATTCATCCTTACAGCGACTGAATACTACACCAAATAGGCAGAAGCTGAATTCTATGTCAGAATCACCGCTTCAACACTCGTGAGGTTTATCATTCGGAATATCATCACCAGATTTGGAGTACCCAGGATGTTTGTTATCGACAATGGACCACAGTTCATCGTGGAGAAGACGAAGAAGCTATGCAAGAAGTACAACATTGATCTACGCCACTCATCACCGTTCTACTCTCAAGGAAATGGACAGGTAGAAGCTACGAACAAAATGCTAATCCGAATCTTAAAATGCACAGTAGAAGCAGCAATAGAGCCGACTGGCTTGAATGACTACCAGATGCACTCTGGGCCTATAGGACCTTTATTCGTATGGCTACTGGCCAAACTCCCTACCTCCTCACCTACGGGATGGAGGCAGTCCTACCATATGAGATACAAGTACCGTCTTTACGCATTCAACTCGATGATGAGCTATCCTTAGACGAGAGGAAAATTATTCTACTCATGCAGCTAGAGCAGCTCGATGAGACACGTCTAAGGGCAACTGATCATGCTCAGGTATATCAGAGGAGAGTCACCAGGGCTTACAATAAGAAAGTCTTCGAACGAACCTTTAATATTGGAGAATTAGTCTTGAAGAAAATTATGCCTTCCAAGCACGCCCACCCGAAAGGAAAGCTGAATCCAAACTGGGAAGGCCCATATGTCATAACAGCTTCATACCCTAGAAATACCTATAAACTGGCAAATCAAGATGGGAAAGAACTCCCTAGTCCTTGGAATGCCATGTACCTTAGAAAATACTACCCCTAACCCTGTGATCGTCACATCCCGTGGTCCAATACTTATACTTACCACCCCTGTAGTCGTCACGACCCATTCATTGGTCATACACCTTCAATTCTTAAAATATCCTTAAGGCCTCCAATCTATTGCCCACCTTTTTTTTTCTCTCATTCAGATAATTTGATTAACGGACTAGTGACCTATCTAACCTTTTTCAAAAGCATAAGTAACACCCGAACCTCACTTCCCTTTCCCTGCCATTGGAGGAGACGTTAGAGCAAAAAAAATGAAGATGTTAGGTTTAATCAAAACTCATCATTCTTGTGCTAATAGGATGCTTTCAAAAAAGATATGTATTTACATATCCAAAAAAAATCGAGTGAGAGCATTACGATGAATGAATAAGTCAATGAGCTCAGGGAAGCATAAGCAGGTCGTGAGGACATCTCTGGTAATTTCACTAGAAGTGCATAACCAAGCTACGAGGGCACCTCTGATGTCCCCATACTAGTAGATGTTGTCGTAAGGTGGCGGGAGGAGGATAAACTCATGCTAACCATAGAATATGAGATTTTGATGGTGCCAAAGCATGACGAAGAACTTGATCATGGCATCCTACACCCCTCTGAGAAAAAGACTATCACCTATCCCTTTTGGAAAGCATTGGATATAAACTACTCCTCCCATCACTGAGCTTTACCTCCCTCTGCTATTTTTAATTTTGGACGATAAATCAGAAGCCTTGCAGGATATTTCTAGAAATGAAACCGAAAACTGATGAATGACGACTGACACAATCACCTACTATACATACCATACTTCTTCCTAAAAACCACAGGATAAGATGACCACCACCCTAGGATAGACCCCGTATACAATTGACCTAATCATAAAGATGACCTCACTAGATCGGTGACAGTACCGATCAATTTTTTTCTTCAAAACTAACTCACTAGATACTCATGACTGCTCAAAAACCCAAAGTGCTTATCTCAAAACCTGGAAAAGCTTCATTGCTTGTCCACAAAGAAGATAAGAAATGACGAAGTTACCCTCCGAAAAGCACTATCGAAGATACCATACTGCCGATCCTACCACACTCCTACACTGAGGCATTTTTATTTTATTATTTTGTTATTATTTCCATTTTAGCTATTTTCTTTCCCTGTTACATTATTTTCATTTAAAAAAAAAGAGAGAAAAAAAAGGAAAGAACACATGCCCATCTTTTGCTACCAGGCTCCGGTCTGAGATACCCACCCCCCTTGACAACTGGCAAGGGGGTGAACAAAACTACTAATGATGTTACTTTCACATGTGCAGATACGAAGTAGCCTTCAACCCTTACTAAGCCAGCTCAGGAAGCATCCAAATCCCAATGAAGGTTGACGGCGCTAAAGAAACTGAAAGCAAAAGTAGATGCAAGAGGTAACTAAAAGGAAAAGGAGCCAATTAGGTACATCTAAATAAAAAAAAAATCTCTCTATATATATGTGTCAAAAAATTTTCCATTTCTTTTTACACCTATCACTGGGGACACCCCCTATATATACAATAACACACATGCTATAGTAAAAAAAAAAAAACCACACACACACACCTAATCCCTACGCTGCCGCTAGGACGGTCGAGTACTGCTGTCCCTAGTATCATCAGCTCAGAGGTCTATGGACTAATCCTCCGAAAACACAATCCCAACAACCGGAGTCTGTGGAACCTCTAAAAGACGAGGCCCTGCCATAGATCCCCCCTCACTTGTCTGGCTAATAGATCACCTCAACCGGGAACGAGGAGGATATCTCACAAGAACCTCACGAACCACTGCATCCTCGTGATCATCCCCCCTGGCACGATCATGTGACGTCTGACGAGACTGCCCAGCAGAAGAGCCTGTCGCCCTCGAGCCCGATCCACCAAGCTGATGAGCTAGCCTATATATCCCTCGCTCACTCCTCATTAGATGATACTGTAGCCCATCTAGGGACACCTGCATCTCTGCCCGCGTAGTCCGACAAGCTACCTCTAACGCCTTGGTATGTGTGATCTGAGTGGCCATCATCTCGGCAAATAAGTCAACCTTACTCTGCGTCTCCCCAAGGACTCGTCGCGCCTCAAGATTGGCGCGCGCTCGCACCACCTTTAGACGCGCCTCCTCTAGCTGACGAACCTGCATAACCGTACCAAGTCAAGCGAAAACTAATATATACATGAACAAAATGAAGAACTTTGAGAAAGAGGAAAGAACCATACCAGATTCAGCCTCTCCCTCAGGAGTCGCTTGACTATCTCAGCGGTCACTGAATCAGCAGGAGGGACAACAAACGTAGGTGGCTGCAACAAAAAAATAGACAAATACATCAGAAAAATACTATATTGTCAAATAAACTATAAACACAATAACTAAAACACACCTGAGTAGGGATAGGAATGGACTCCTGAGGGGGAGCCTCGAGAGCGGAATCTGAAACAGCCTGCATAAAGAACCAAATAATCCAACACAAGATATGCTAGAATGAGATAAAGATGGAATAACTAAAATAAAATTATCCCACATCAAAAGAAACTTTATCTGGCTCTCCGGACGTAGAGAGGCAGCAGTCGCCTCTCTCGTCTGAAGATCCTTGGTGACCTGACGCTGAAATACCACATAATATTAGTAAACTACTAAGAAAGCAAAACAACGACACTCAACAAACTAATGCAATGATGCAAACAACATAACAGATTGAACGAAACTTACCCAATGATCTAACTCAGCCCAAAGCTGAGCCATCGCTGGATCCTCCTGACTAGAGGAAGCAACTAAAGATGGATCAAATGCCAGAACGGGGCCTCCGACGGCCAGCTCGGCTCTCTACAAATAATAATAAACATATCAATCGACGAGCTCATAATGCTAACGATTAAATAGAACCATACTTGTGAAGATGCTTACCAATCGGTCAATCTCAGATCGTAGACTGGCCGCTATCTCCCGGTCAGCTAGCAACTGACTCCGGTAAACATCCAGCAAGGCCGCCTGACGAGCAACCTCACCCTCCCTCATAGACTGTTCAAGACAAAATAAGATGCGACACCATAACCCCGTCAGAACGACTAGAAAGCTAAGCCCACATAATTTAAAAAAAAACTACAAATTAACTCACTAGGAATTATCGAGCCTTCACTATGCCCCTGGCTTGAGCAACTGAAGAGGCTAAAGACTGCAGCATCTCCTCATCCGGATAAGGAGCACACGCCATCTGCTCCATCACCCTGTGGACAGCGTCTAATGCCCCCCACACGCTCACGGTGACATGGCCCTGCTCTAATGCAGCCAACCTCTCCCTCAAAGCTGACGCAAACTCCGGCCCACCGATTGTAAAAGAGCCGCTCCCATGGAAGGGACGTGTGAAGAGGCGCCCGCCACCCAATGCACTAAACTGCCGTGCATACTCCCGGGCATCTGCCTCGTTGCGTGCCCTTCTAACTCTAGTCCCCCCAGCTCTAAAATCTGCTATCTTAAGGGCCATCCGCACTGCAAAATTTTGACCAGGAGGGCCAGTCATCCTCTTCGCCACTCTGTGGCAAATCTCTGGAGGGACTCCCTGAGTGAGCCCCAGCTATTGTACCACACGAGAAGTGTGGATCCACTCCACCCTCTCAAAATAGTGGATCCTATGTCCACATCGAAGAAGGGCCGGCCAGACTCAATCACTAGCACACCTGCGTCCTCCTCATCCTCATATGGCCTCCAGATCACCTATAACCAAACAAATGAGCTGATCTCTCAATGAAGACTTAAATCCTACAACACCAAAACAAAAAAAAAACATACATGTGACAATCTATACCTGCCCTGCATGCATATCCTCAAAGAGGCCACACGCGGTTTGAAGATCCGAAGACCAGTGTCGACCCCTCAACGCCTCCCTCCACACGTGCATCCGCGAGAACGTAAACTTCACACCCAACATAACCCCCAGACGAAAGAAAGAAAAATGATCGTACGCCCAAAACTAAAAAGAAAAGTAACAACATTAACAGCGACACATAAGGAGAAACATCTACCATTAAACGACTTAAAATTAACCAAACTAAAGACATTGTGACGTTAATTAATTAAAACTCACCTGGATGAACGGAAGGAAATCGCCGATCGATGTGACACCCTGTCCCCGACGGTAAAGTTGCTTATAAAGATGCGCCAATACGACTGCACTCCACGCATAGGTAGGGACTCGGTCAAGATCCCCAAGAACCATAAAAAATAACCCGGTGACGCATCCCCGAGTCGAAGAAGAGAAAAGTACCGCACCAAGAAAGTGCATCAAGAATGCTCGGAGCACCCTATCCATAGCTAATCTCGGCTCTACCACGGGCTCTCGACCCGCCACCACTGCACAATGTGCCTCATAGGCCGCTTTTGCCTCCAAATGGCACCTTAGGGGGACGAAGCCACTCGCAAATGTATCGGAAAACCAAGTGACCCGAACTATACCTGGCCTTGAGCCGCTCGACCTATACGGCACACCTAAGATCTCCTCACACACTCTAGATAATGCCCTGCCATTCACCCAGATCGCCCACCAAAACGAAGATCGTGATGCAACTCATTTTCTCCGGAGTTGGTAACATCATGCCTACTGGAAAGAGAAGCGCCTGATGCTCCTCCCTCCACCTCTCTAGAATCACCGCGACCAAGCCACGATCGACCTGAAAGGGCTCTAACTCCAGAATCGATCCAAAACTGAAAGCCACTAGCCGCGCTTGCTGAAACTTTGACAAGGCACAATACCAGGCATGATACTCGGCCAATGCTGAGCTGATAGCCAGCTGTGGGGGCTCCTATTGAACGAAACATAAACAACAATAATAAAACTAACACATACTTATGACGGAAGGCAAAATAATAAAAAAACAAGGGGGAAACTAAAAGAGAGTCAAATATGCCCTGGACACAGTGATAATAACAACAAACGCAAAAAATATGATGAGAACAACTAAGTAGAAGCATTACCTACCTCTACCTCTAGATGCAATCATGATGCATGGGTAAACACACAATCAGTCACTAATGCAGGGTCGACATAAATGAGAAGGGTTCCAAATCCTAATAAGCCTATGTCATGACCTAAGTCACTAAGAAAACAGAAGAACTCTAGCTCGTGAGTGCCTACCTAGCCTCGGGCAAAGAAATCCTCCAGCGGGAAGTGCCTGAGATCCGGATGCTCCATAGCTGCACCCTCAGCCCCCTCACCCGTGGGTATCTCACCCTCGACTCTCTCACCCTCACCCTCAACACCCCCAGCTCAATCTCGAGTGCCTCCTCCCCGACCGCCGACTGGTCAAACTCTAGGACCTCCTCTCCAACTACCTTCCCAACAACGTCCTCCTCGATGACAGTGTCAGTCCGAGCCTCGAACGTCTCACCTGTCTCCTCCTCCAACATCCTCTCCAACTCAGAGACAGTGATATCATGCACACCGATATCCTCACCCTCCATCCTAGTACAAAGAGCTCGAGAAACTAAAGAGAATGGAAGAAACGACATTTGAAATGGACAACTGGATCACAAGATATCACGAAAACACAAAAACTAGAGCACACAGAAACAAGAAAATCAGAGAATCAGAGACTAAAATGGATTGCGCGATGAAAATGAGAGACTTTAAGCCATTTATAGGGAACAGTCCAATCGCGCGCTTCAATCCATGCGCACAGACCATTCGCGCCATCATAGTAGTGCTTAATTCTAATTACATGACCGATATAGAGTGCGCAATCTAATGGTCGCCTGCTCAAATTAACCCAACCACTCAATTGCGTGTCGCCCTGCAGGCGCGTAATTACATCAAGCGCGTGCCTCGTGGCGCGTGAATACCACTAGTCACATCCACATTAACCACCACCGCCCTAATCAAGTGCTCCACACCTAGCGCTTAATTAGATTAAACGACCAAATATTAACGCTTAATAACCTTTTGATGCCTTGGAATACGCGCTTTAAGACTAGCACACAATTCATTTAAACGTTCATACTGAAGCGCACAATTCCCTAGAAAACATAAAAAATATACGGATACAAAGCAGCACTTTCACAGACCTAAACTAGGAGATTCCTAACACTAATTACCAGTCTAAACCATACCCTTGTCAAGACTGATCCAAGAACACCCCCCTAACTTGAAGAAAAATATATATGCCTCGAAAAAGGAAAAAATGATAAATGACTTGACACCATCTGCACACCCCAACTTAAGCTGAAACCAAAAAAGAGAGGAAGATTTGCCCCAAACTAGAACTAAAGCTAAACACAAATTTTGTCTCGACCAGCACCGATTAAAAACTAAAAAAAAAGAAAGGCCCCATATCACACACAACCCCAATTAATTAAATTAAACAATCAGAAAATGCCCCCTTTCTCTTTTTTTCTTCTATACACTAAGACCAAAAAATGTCCTCATCATTCATACACTCTGATTAACCCCAAGCTAAGTCAAAATACAAAACAAAATATTCCTAACATGTCCCAATCTAAATAAATGAATTAAACAAGTAAATCCTACATTCCAAATAAATCAAATAAACTCAAAACAAACTAAACTAGAATTTACAAAGAATTTAAAATCATAATCACTTCATAAATAAATAAATAATTACAAAATATACCGAGGGCATACCCTCTGAATATACAACTTAAAACAAGAAACTTGAAAAATCCGCATGTTCAGGCAATCCCTAAATTCGGATTCATTCGGGAAACTAGAAATCTCGGAGAAACCTGGAGCAAGGAAGCGCCCTGAACAAATTCTAACCGTAAGAACCTCCTACCCTTGCCTTGAGCTGGCAGAAAAGAAAGAGTGGCTCACGAAAAGCCACCCAAGACCTGCAGGATTCACCCTTAGCAGCCCGCCTTGGAAACACTAAAAAGGAGAAGCAACTAATGCTGAATCCGCAAAGCCTACCGAGGAAAAATAGGCATCGGTCACGAGAAATCTGACCCTACTTTTTCCTTGACTTTCCTTTCTACCACCTTCTTCTCCTCCATCTCTTCCCTCAGCATTGAAGCAGTTCGACCGCTACCTTGCATTCTCAATCCCGTTCATTCTCAAGAGCCCACACAATCAACACAATTCTTCGGGTCCAATACTTGGGATACAAAAAAGAAAGGAAGGAAAGACATTAATTAAACAAAAAAATGCCCCAAAAGAACGTCTCAAAACCTTCAATCCCAAACATAAAATAAAATTAAAAATAATAAGACTTTTGGCTCACACATTTATAGACGATACTTCTTAAACTATCAAATGACAAGTGTCACATCTTTAAACCTCTCTAATCTAAACTAAAACACACACCCCTTTTGAAAGACCATGATCCATGGCAAACATGCATGAGCCAAGGATTACACAATACTTAACACCCTAAGAGACACCCATCCAAAGAAAAATGGATAAACCAATAAGATTTAAACATTTAACACCCACCTAGAACTCTAAGAAAACTCACACTTTTTCAACCTCATGTTCAATTAAACAAAAGATTAAAAAACTCAAGTTAAAATCAAACCTAAACCAAACAAACAACAACAATTCCTTGGAGTGAGACCCTGACTAAGAAAAAAATGCTCCCAATTAATCAAATAAAACCAAGTAAATTCTCTAAACCAGGCTCAATAAGACAAATTAACTTCGGGATAAACCCTGAATAAATTCGAAATAAATCCTAAAACTCTAAGTTAAGACCAAAAATAAGTTAAACAAATCGAATAAATCCAACTAATTCGTTAATAAATTTAAATGAATAAACAAGCGCAATAAGAGCAAAAGAAATGCCCCTTTATTTATAATTTAAAATTTTACAATTATCATAGGAGGCATACCGCCTGAATTTACAACCTAAAATGAAAACCTAAAACTCTAACCTACAACCCAAAACAAAAACTGGGTTCGAAACTACGACGAAGCGAGGAGCAGATTCTGCTTGGAGCGTCCAATCAGAGACTTCAGAGAGCATTGGTTGGGAAACACATCCCTCCACTTTACTCTTGCTCTTCTGCCATCTTTACCTCCTCCACCGCCGTCGCTTCAACGCTACCTTCACTGCTCCTTAAAAGGATCGATGCGAATACTAGCATACTCATTCCCAATACCGCCCATTCCCAGAACAACACCGTCCACGAGCATCACCTCGGGACGGAGATCACGTGAAATAACGAACATAGGAAGAAATAGCATCCCAATCAGACAGTTAGATCGCCTAATATCACTAAGATAAGAATTTTAGAACACAAAATACCCAAAAAAGGTCAAAACTCAAGTCTAAACCAGAATGAAAAACAAATGAAAGCTCTTTCGCTTATATAGAGTACGAACTCAATCATGCACACAGACACATGCACTTAATTATATCACATGCCACTCACATGGCGCACAATCTGAAATACGCGCTCTGACTTGATCGTGCAATTAAACCATCACCCGCATCATCCGCACGACACTTTGATCACGCGCAATCCATGGGCCGCACAAACCAATCAAACAACACACTGTAAATGCACAATACGAAAGGTCACCTACACATTGACTGTACGGTGACCAGGTGACGCCTCGGCCATGCGCATGGATAATAGCGCATAATCCAGTTGCACATGCACATAATCGCACGTAAATGACCCTTCAACCCCGAGATCGCATGCCCGAACTCAGGCGTGCAATCAGATTGAGAGCTCGAAAACTAGCGCGTATTACCTAATTTTGGATGAAATTTATTCCCTCAAGACCCTTTTATCCCATCACGGCTAAATTTTTTTTATCACATCGCGGTCACACCCTTTTATCCCATTGCGTAGCCTCACAGGTTGTCCCAAAAAGACACACACGCCCCTTACCGCAATGCCCTCATGACCCCACCAAAGAAGGAAGATCCCATTGTGATAATGTGCACAAGCAACAATGTCACCTCAATACTTAGTCCCATCACAATAAATTAACCATACCCTCATGACCCATCATGAAGAGCCAAAAGTAAACTGCCCAAAAATGAAATCAATCACAATGCAACACGATTTCTTCTGTAACTCAAGATCTACCAAAGAAAGACAACAATGTTCCATCACCCAAATAACATCTTCCAATGTCCCTTCGCTAACTACATCCGGCCGACGTCCCACCGCAAACCTCACTACCTGAAAACAAAAGAAGGCTTAAGCAGCGCATGCCACGCCATATAACGAAAAGAGGGAAAGCCCAGTCACATCCCATCGCTAAGGCAACAGACTCTCTCTCTCTCTCTCTCTCTTCTGAATCAACCCTCAAGTCCCATCGCGACATTATTTCTCCCAAGACGTCACATCACAACCTCCAAGCCCTGCCACAATAGGTCTGAAGAGAACAAATCTCTAAAGTCCCATCGTGGCATTACACCTGGAACACTGCATCAAGACAATAGCCACAAAGTCCCATCGCGACATGACGACTCCACCAATCCTGTCGCAAGTTACGCATAACTCAGGTGAGTATCAACCTAGGTAAGTACCATCCACTTTTTAATTACTCGATATTGCCTATAAATATAGTTAGCTATGATTAAATCAAATGTTTTCAAAACTCGTCTCTCTGGACTCGCAAATCACTGTAGTCCTCTCATAAGAGACAATCATCAGTATTTGTCGAGAAAGTTAGATGTAGTACCCGACATACCAAGTGTCGTCTTAACAACCATAATAATGGTCGGGTCCACAAATCCTGTACCGGTGGATCTGCTCAGCGACGTCTCGGAATCCATGTTTTCTGTAGTTTTACCACTGAATTGATCTTAAGTTAAATTCCCTGAAATTTCAAAATCTCAAAACCTCTTTATTTCAAAAAAACCTTTATTTCATAAAACAAAATCTCTTACTTTAAAAGAAAAAACAAACTACTAAAAAAGAAAAACAAAGCAACAAGATAAATAAGACCCAACTCACCTTTCTTTAAATGCTAAAATTTTTGATTAAGTGCCCCATCATCAGCACATAAATTAAACTTGAACCTGACTATTAGCTCCTACCAATGCTTGAACTTACAATCTAGCGCATATCCCACTGCGCAGGATTGGATCAAGCACCCACGCCACTGCGCAGAATCATTAGTTCAGATACATTAGCATTAAAATTCCAAATTTACTGACCTCCGAACTCCAAATGGATCAAGCGCACACGCCACTGCGAAGAATTCAATTGAGCGTACCTCCTAAAAAAAAAAAAACACACCTCTATTGCTAGCCCAAATTGACCAATTATTCCTCTGGAAAACTGAACATTGAATATATTTAATCCAAGAACTAACAAATGCCTATTGGAAAAGGAATGTCTGACGCGCATTGGTGTGAGCAATGATCCGCCCGGTCTGACATGACTTGCAAAAGCCTTCGATATTACATGATACTTCATCTTTTTATTATTGGTCCCTGGACCTCGTTTTGGACATTTCATTGATGCCCCGGTACCTCGATTGCATAAAATCCCTCTGTTAGCTCGCGCCATGCGACGGGATGTGCCATGCACCCACAGACCCAGCCCTTCGACAGCTACCATTTGCCGTTCAAATGCTCTATTTTAGCTTGCATTGATAGATAAAAAAACCAAGCATGCCATGTCAGTATCACCAATTCACATTTGTTAATTCTTAAGAGAAACGAGAAGACACCTCGAATGAGGGGTGTCTACTTCTTTGACGCATTCTTACTCCACAAGAGCGCGTCGAAGAGGGGCATCTGTAGACACCCCCATTTTGCCTTCTCGGAATATATTTTTTGTTCGGTCAACCTTTGACCCTTTTAAACCCTGATATGGGAATCATGCACTGAAACAATAGTACATGGCTAAACACAGGCTGAAACAATAGCTCTGTGGCTCAGATCCCGATATGGGGAGACTATATACTGAAACAATAGTATATAGTCGAAATGCAGACTGAAATAATAGTATTGCATTTCATTCTAGAGACAAACCCAGACAACCTCGAATTAAGCACCTAAAACCCAACGCGTAATTCGATTGCGCGCCATACCACAAACGCGCAATCAGTCCCCTTTCAGACCAAATTCCTTTCTCAGACCTATTCGAGACTATATAATGTGCCTAAAATCGAACACGCGATCGGATTGAGTGCTACAAAACTATCTCGCAATTGGCCTATGCCCGACCTAGTCTCATTACACTTAATCCCTAAGTTCCCTTGATTACGCGCTTATGACTAAACGCTTAATCAGATTGCACACCTGCCATTATGCACGCAATTAGCCCTAATTTTGTTAGGACTGGTAAACTAGCTGAGCAAGTCAGTCGGTTGCTCACTGAGTCGGTGACTAACTCAAAGCGATTAAGCGCCAGAAAACTGATGTGCAATTTAATTAAACGCCTGAAATAGGACACGTAATTAAAGGAAAACCTATAAAAGCATTTTTTCTCGAAGAGAGAGAGGAGGCTGGCAATTTTTCGAGAGAGAATGGATTTTTTTTGGGATTCCAAAACTAGAGAACTCTGAGAATCAACCCATAGAGCGTCTTAATCATGGTTTCGAGATTCAAGCTTCTAATCTTCAAGATTTCTCTCCATAGCCCCCGACCCTAAGTAAGGATCTAATCTTTTAATTCGCAATCATAGCTTCTAATCTCAAGATCTAGGAATTCTATTAATATTTTTATTTTTAGTTTTAGACCGTAGCACCCCGTTCGGACCAAAATTCTATATATCTGGTTCTAGTTCTCTGTTTCTAGAACTAGTCCTTAATCTATCGGTCCGATATACCGATTTTAGAATTTAATTCAGTTCTAAATCTCGATTTACAGTCCTATCATTAATTTCTGGTTCTAATCCTTCGATTCAGAACCAATCCTTAATTATACGACCTGATTTCTCGATTAAAGACCCAAATTCGGTCTTAAAAATTTAGTCTTAACTTTAGTTTCTTATTTTAATATTTCTAAAAAAATTCTAAATATAGTTTCAGTCTTATAATTCTAGTTTTACAATTTAATTCATAATTATCATTCTAAAATCAACTCTGAAAAATCTAAAACACTATTTTACGGCCCAAAAATCCAGTCTATTTTCAATTTCAACCACTAGATTTGCCCAAGGGAGCTTACGGAGGGTACTCGAGAATGAGGCCAATGCTCATTAGCATAGCGGGCCCAAATCCCCCCCTTTTTTTAGGAATTTTAGAATTGATTAATTGCTTTAGTTATATATTTTTAGTATGATTGATTAGTAGGTTTATTTCAGCATGCTTAATTAATTCAGTGTTAAATCTTAGTGTGATTGATTGATCTCTTTAAATCTGAATGTAATTGATCAATTCCTTGCATCAATTACAATTAAATAGGATTAAATTCGGTGCTTGAATTAGATTCTTTAGCATAGTCAATTCATTACTTTAACTAGAGATTTTTACAAAAATTAATCTATTTATTCTAATCAGATTTGGGTAAAAATCAGTCTACTCATTTTAATTTAATTTAAGTAACATTAATTCCTTTGGTTAAATTAGAATCTCAGTAAAATTAGTCTTTTATTTCAATCAGAATTCTCACGGGATTGTTATAATTGCTGCAATTAGAATTTCAATAGAACTATTATACCTTATTCAGTTAGAATTCTAGTACACCTGATATACCTGAACGAATTAAAGTCTCACCAGAACTATTATACATACACTCCTTGTACCAATAGGAGACTGAAACTAATTGGACTTCTAGTAGCATTGGGAAACTAACATTAATTAGACTTCTAATAGAATTGGGAAATCAACCTTAACTGGACTCCTAATCGGATCAGAACAAACTTATATAACTAAATTCTCAATAGAACCAAAGGAGATCTAAATTGACCAGAAGTATAACTATAAAGGAAAATAAAAGGAAATCAAACTATCTAACCAAAAGAAACAGAACACTGCTGACGTTTGCAGGCAGATGATTCAGTATAAAAGCAACCAATACCCGCTCCTAAGCGTGGTCATTGACGTGTTGCAGCGACGATAAATATCTGCAGCTGGCGATCGCAATAAATTAGAAACTTTCTAAGAAACCCCTTTTACTATTTATTTTTACCTTAATTATTCCAAACACCGCATCGCTAGAGTCCGCTAGGACATAATTGGAAGCCATTGATTCAACGGGAACCGAGAGGAACCCAGAAAAAGCGCGCACCAACACAAAGGTTCTTGGGTAGGGGCTTCGGTTATCGATTGGGAAGGTGTTAGGCACCCAATCAACCCACTTAATGCGGTCTCTACTAATGGCCAAAATAAAAACAATATAAATGAAATAAAAAAGGCTTCCTCTTGCCCAAATGGGTCTTAAAATCCTATTTGTGCCCCTCCGTTCTTACCAAAAATTCAGCGGCGTAACGATACAAATGGGGCTATAGAGGAGAAATCGAGAAGGTAGAGGAGTAGAGGGTAGAGCCGGAGCTCTCAGGCCCTAGTTGTACCATTGTGGAGCCTTGCGTTGGTTTGCTTCGGTAAACTTTTGAAGGCTTGTATGGTATGGAATGAGGTTCTAACTCCTAAGGCTTGATAGCTAAGAGGTAGAGGGAGAAGGCAAATGGGTAGCACACACCTAAACTAGAGGATCTAAGGTGGAAAATATGGCTCAAAGGAGGTTTTGGAATTCTAGATTTTGTAAGGGAATGGTGCACCAAAGGGAGAAAGATCTTCTCACTTAATCTCTTTCTCTCTAAGGCAAATTTTCTCCACCTTTAACCCAAGGGGAGGGGGGATCTATTTATAGGAAAAGGGTAGGTTAGGAGGCTACTTAGGTGCTAATTGGGGGTTAGCAATTAGGTAATCTCTAATCTAAGGTTTCCTAGGATTTTGAGAGCTTAGAAAGGTGTGAAGGTGGTTTTAATGGTGGATGATAGGTTGGTGTTTCAAATCACTTAAGGGTTGTAAATAGGCACTAAAAGGGTGTCACGGGACTATCAAAACACACCCCAAAGACCCAAGGGGTCAACAGGTCATACCCCATTCCCAAAATTTGAGGCAAAGTTGCACAGTCACTGTTCATATGCATGGCGCAACTAATAGTTGCGCCAAGCATATGTATACTACAATATTGCAGCTGAGAGAGTTTTTGTGAAGTTGAAAGCCCACGGGGGGACCCACTTAAGTGTGGCACAACTATTAGTTGCGCCTAGCCATTTTTGGGCGCAAAATGGCTTGGCACAACTATGCCCAAAAATCTTGCAAAACTGCTCAGTTTTCAAATCGCCATAACATTTGCTATATAATTCCAATTGAGGCGATTTGTGGCTCGTTGGAAAGCTGAGGAAGTCCTCTTTCCAGTAGTATATAACTCAGCTCCAAAAGAAGTTTGTGTATATTTTGGCACTTTTCTTTCCAACCATTGCTCGGGAGGGTTCGACACAGGTCCGAGAAAGGGTTCTAATGCATTTGGGAAAGTTTACGGGTTTGGGTAGGTCCTTAAGGGATCTAGGTGATTCCTAAGGGTTTAGGATGGCTCCTAAGGTCTTGGAAGTGTTCCTAAGGGTTCCATACATGCCATCAAAAGCTCGGAGATGCGCCTCTCTCAAAATATGTTTCGATCGAGCCTTGGGCTAAATTTGGGAGTCTACAGATGCCCCTCTTTAATATCCGATCACTAACGATCGAATGCCAAAGAAAAGAGACATTCAAAGAGGCCCAAGGCATTACTAACAGGTCCGCTACATTCAGAATGAATTTCAAACATGAGATGAGTATCATGGTGAGAAAATGAAAGCCCTGTATGTCAAGAAAAATGGTTGTTTCTCAAGGTAATCAGTTCCCAAGTGCTTACTGGGCATAACTGAGGTAAAAAATGAGTTGCGAAAGGCCAATAGCTGAGAAAAATGATCGCTTCTCGAGATGTTCAGAAGAATTTTAATGTTCAAGATTCATTTTAAGTACAACAGCTTCGTGAGTAAGGGGGTGATCGACCCACATCCAAAGATAGGCATAACGTAAGTATTCAAGGCTCCATAGTTTGTGTCCAATCATATGAGGCATTGACCACCTCATCTGACTGGTCACGGGTGCCCCTGCTTGAAGCAGGGTTCAAGGTCTTTGGGCGAACACATTAATCCTGAAATTTATTTAGCATGACTATTGAGCGGAGCAAACAAAGGTTACAACACTTTTTGGGAGTACGTGCCATTTTTTCAACGTGCCCTGAACCATCATGACCCAGAGTATCCAACCTTAAAATAACACTGAACAGATTCGGCCAAAATTAGGTGCCCCCCGAAGGGAGCATCCAATCCTAGTCTCTGCCTACGATGATCTTATAAATCATTTAACTATGCATATACATGCACCCATTAGGGGCAATAAGCAACAAAGGCGATGGAAGTTTCGACCCATATCTCATTCGGGTACAATTTATGAGAACAAACGACCATCCTATGGATACTTAGACGCAAGGCGTACACTTTACAAGGGTACCAAGCCAAAACAGGTTTTAAGCCTGTGAAAATAAAGGGAAATGAACCCTTCTGCATGTATGTTTACACATAGTTTGGTTGATATGTAGTTTCATTTTCAACAGGATCGTTTCAACCAACGATTGACCTTTTTCATAACGGAGTTACCCGGACCTCAAACCCCGTAGGGCGCACGCTCAGGCTGCGTAGACCAAGAGTCCACACCTTTGAAATAGCCTGTGATGAACCCCAAGTTAGACACACTCGTTCATATGAATCCAAAGACAGGGCACTTAGCTCGAAGATTTAGCAGTGGAATCGACTAAATCGAAATATTATCTGTTTGATTGGAATTGACACCATTGCTTCTACTTTTAAGTAGGATCCAAAGATCCAAGGTGATCCTTAGACTTAGGACGTTGCTATAGCACAGTTATGTTGCTAATAAAATATTGACATTTTACCGCAATGGAGTATGCATGCGCGTCCAATCATGAGGCATAGACCACCTCACTTAACGGGTCACGGTGTCCCCGCTTGAAGTAGGGCTCGAGGTCCTTGGGCGAACCCATTGATCTCGAAATTTATTTAGCATGACTACCGAGCGGAGCGAACAGAGGTCGCAACGCCTTTTGAGAGTGCGTGTTATCTTTTCAAAACATATTTTTGTTATTTTATGTGACATTTTTTTTGTTTTTTTTTTTGTTTTGTTTTTATTTATTTATCATTTTATGTGATTTTTAGATTTTTGAGTTTTCATTTTATGTGGTTTTTTGATGATTTTATTTTTATTTTTAAGTTATCATTTCATGTGATTTTATTACTTTATTACTCCTATTATTTTATGCGATTTGTTGTTGGGATTTTCTTTATCCTTCTTTGTTGATTTTTAGATTTTCAAGTTTTTATTTTATGTGATTTTTTTGGTCTTTTAAAGTGATCATTTTATGGGAATTTTCTAGTTTTTTGGAACTATTATTTTATGTGAATTATTATACCATTTTATGTGAGCTATTCTATTATTTTTTGGCTTTTCTGTGGAGATTTTTTTCATTGTGTTTTAGACTTTTTCACGTTTTTTCATGTAGGATCAGGACGCCTATTGCTCTCGTCCACTTTATTCTTAGCACGACTTCTCGGGTAAGTCGAATGAGGATGGACACACCGTTTGGGGCCGTGTGCATCTGCCTGGAGTGACAAAACAAAGAGAGGGGGGACCGGGTCATGCATCCGACCCACACCAGGCCCGTGGACCTGCTCCTAAGTGGCTGGCGCAACTATTAGTTGCACCAAGCCAAAAGAGGCCCCAAAATTGCCTGATGCAACTATTAGTTTCTCCAAGCCTGACTAGGGAGCCAATTTAAACAGCCCAAGTTCGGACATCAGGGCATATTTTCGAAAAAATTTCTCCCCCTCTCTTCAAAACCGAAAATCAACTTCCTTAGGGTTCCTTTACATTGCTTCTACGCGTGCCTCATTGCCGGAAGTTGCTCGCGTCGATTGATCGTCTCCTCACACTAGATCAAAAACCCTGAGTATCCATCTTTAAATAAAACTGAACAGATTCGGCCAAAATTGGGTGCCCATCGAAGGGGACACCTAATCCTGATCTCTATCAACGATGATCTTATTATTGAAAAATTGTGCAAAAATATGCACTCATTAGGGGTAGATAAAACAATGGGGAATGGAAGTCCCGACCTAGAACCCGTCCGAGTATAATTTACGAGGAAAAATGACCATCCAACGGATACCAAGACGCAAGACATACACTTTACAGGGATACTTTATAGAATGCATATTTGAACATAGTCATTCGATAGGTAATTTTCTTTTTGACAGGTTGGTTTTAACCAATAATTGACCTTCCTTCGAGGAATCTGAAGCTTAAGACACTTAAGTTCACATGAATCTAAAAACAGAGCGCTTAGATCGAAGATTTAGCAGTGGAGTCATCCCGATCGAAACATTGACCGTTTGATTGGGATTGACACAGTTGCTCCTACTTTAAAGTAGGATCCAAAGATCCAAGGTGAACCTCAGACTTAGGACGTTAATGTAGCACAGCTACACTACCGATAAAATATTGACATTTTACGACATCGGAACATACATGTGTGTAGCTATGAGTGGCAAAAGTTCCACAAAAATATGGCTATCTTTTTTCTTTTTCAAAATGATTTTCTTCTTATTCTTTTTTTTTAATAGATTGGACATCGGTGGTGAGATGCCTCGTCTGATCCATCCATCGCTAAGAGGTTTCCTGCTTCGAGGCTTCGAACCATTTGATGTTTCTACACATCTCGAGAAAATGTCAGTCCTTTTTTGTTTATATAGGTAACAATATGAATCTTAATTAACAGAAGGAGAAACAAATAATTACCTACACATTTTCAATTTTTAAGATTTATATATATTTTGGATTCAGAGATTTTTTTGTTCTTTTTCTTTATTTTGAGATAGAAGTATGCTATTGTATATATATATACGTGGGCATAAAGAAAGTGGGGATATATGTAGATGTATTTTCTGGATTTTTGATTGATTGATTTTTTTTGTTCTTTTTCTTCATTTTTTGAAATGGAAGTATGATGCTGAACATATGGAAAAGAGTAGAAACATATACAATTTTTTATATTTAGATTTTTCTTGATTTTTTATTCTTTTTTTAGTGTGGTGCCTTAATCACAGGGTGAGATCTCGGGTCCCCTTTTGAGTATGGTCGAACCCCTTTGAAGTAGTCGAATCTTGAGTTTCAACAGTTTTACCAAGGCTGGAATGTCAATCCCTTTGGATTGAGTCAAACCTTTCTCCTTACCTTGAGTCATACGTTTAAAAAAGCAATTTCAGAAAGACAATTCTAGTGGGGGCCCGATTTGAACTAACATGAGTGGCCCAGTCGGAGAAAGGGTATCAGAGAGAGTAACCAAGAGGGCTCCTCAAATATTAATCTTATCAATCAATTCAATCCTTTCCTTCAATTTTTTTTAATCCTTTTTTACTCCCAACGCCCAAGGCGAGTTTGTCATGCCCATTTTTTCCCTCTTTTTTCCCGTGGTGCCCTTTCGGGTTTTCACCACGTCCATGGGTTTAGCTTTCTTACCCCAAGCACCCTTTCAAGTTTTCACCTGATTCGAACAAACTCGTTGTTTTTACCCGTAGTGCCCTTTCGGGTTTTCACCTGATTCGCACAAACTCGTTGTTTTTACCCGTAGCGCCCTTTTGGGTTTTCACCACGTCCATCTTGCTTTGAGCTTGTATTTTTATTTTATTTTTTTCTTTTTATTTATTTTATCGAAAACCACGACACAAACGTCGATTCTGTCATAGCCAGCCAGATGGGGTTTCGGTGTCGTCTCATAACTAGAATTGTGTTGACTTAATAGATACTATGACTGCTTGTGAACTTAAAAGAGGGCTTCCTTTAGGGTGTAGCTTGGCCATGGGTTTGGTTAGGATTTGAAGGTATGTTGGGATAAATAGGGTTTTCTTGATATGGCTTCAATTTTTCTCAATACTCTTCTTCCTTGGGAGATTTTACTGTACACGCCCCACGATTCTATTTTTTCTTCTTTTTTCTCTTTTTGAGGTTTTACTTTTTCGATTTTTTTTGAATTTTGATGGTAACTTTACTTCTTTTTTTGTATATGTACACACATTTTTTTTGGGAAAGGGGTTTATTTGAAAGAAAGGCCTAGGCTCAAATGGGGTAGCAAAGGATATCATCATTTTTAGGGATGCTTTTTGGCTACTGTTCTTAGAATGATGGCCTTTTTTTTGGGTGGTTCTTAGACAGTCATGTATCTATTTCACCAATATTTACCTTATCGCAATAGACTAAGAGTAGAACTGTCGGACGTATATAGCATTGCTGGGCTTTGAAAGATGATCTTTGTCCATGGTGGCGAGGCGGATAGCGTATCCCGGCAGTACCTCTCGAACGACATAAGGTCCTTCCCAGTTCTGCTTGAACTTCCCTCTCGGATCGGTGTGGAGGGATGGGAAGATCTTCTTCAACACAGTGTCTCCTATCTTTAGATTCCGCGGACACATTTATTGTAAGTGTGTGCGATTCGCCCCTGGTAAACTTGAGTGTGACATAAGGCTAGGAGTCTCTTCTCGTCTAATAAGTTCAATTGTTCGAAGTGGGATCTCTCTCTCTCTACTTCGGATAAGCCTGATTTGATAAGGATTCAGAGCGAGGGTACTTCAACCTCAACCGATAGGACGGCCTTGGTTCCATACACAAGGGAGAATGGTGTTGCCCTAGTAGCGGTACGGATCGACGTTTTGTAGGCCCACAAAGCAAACAACAGTATTTCACTCCAATCTCGATAAGTGACGACCATCTTCTCAAGGATATGGACGATTGTCTTGTTCGCAGCTTTCGCGGCTCCATTAGTTTGAGGCCGATAAGGTGACTAGTGATGGTGCTTTATTTTATGTTGCTCGCAGAAGGCTCGGATGCACTTATTCGCAAAGTTTGTACTGTTGTCTGTGATGATATCTTTGGGTACTCCAAATTGGCACTCAATATTGTTCTTGAAAAACTTCTCGACATGACTGGCCATGATGTTGGCATATGATGCTACTTCTACCCACTTGGTGAAGTATTCAATGCGATGAGGATGAACCGATTTTCGTTTGATGCTTTCGGATTAATCATTCCGACGATGTCAAGGCCCCAGGTAGCAAATGGCCAAGGAGTGGTCATGCAGTGAAGATCGATGGCAAGAGCGTGTATTAGACTGGAGTGTTCCTGACACTTGTAGCATTTCTGAACATGTTTGCAGCAATTCGATTCTATAGTGGTCCAAAAGTATCCCTGCCGTAGGATTTTCTTAGCGAGCATGTGACTGCTGACGTGGGCATCGCATAATCCCTCATGGATCTCTCTCATGATGTTGATTGCTTCACATTCTGTAAGGCACCTGAGCAAGATGTTATTATATGATCGCTTGTAAAGGCATTCTCCACAAATGACGTAGCTTGCTGCCTGACGTTGAATGGTTCGTCGGTCCATCTTGGACTTACCCTCAGGGAAAATTAGTGTCTCGAGGAAATTCTTGATATCTGGGAACCAAGGTAGCTCATAATTAGGCTTGGTAGGTTCCTCAATTTGGAGGTAGAAGGCCGGCTCATTTCTTTGCTCGATCATGATCGGCTTCATCTCAACACCATAAGATATTTTTGTCATTGACGCCAAAGTGGCTAGTGCATCGGCAAGGCGATTCCTTATCTAAGGGACATATGAGAATGTCACGTCTTGGAAGCAAACTATCAGATCGTCGAGGTGTTCATGGTAAGGGATTAGTTTTTCATCTTTCATCTTCCAGTCACCATTCATCTGGCATATGATTAACTGTGAATCACCAAACACCCGGAGGTGAGTTACATTCAAATCAAGAGCCGCCTGCAGACCAGCGACACAAGCTTTGTACTCAGCCATGTTGTTAGTGCAAGAGAAGTTGAGCTTGATGGAGATGGGTATGTGGGATCCTTTTGGCGAAATCAAAATGCCGCCAACTCCCTAACCCCCAACATTAGCTGCCTTGTCAAAGTGCATTACCCAAGAATCTTCTGCTTCTTCAGTATTGTCTTTCATCATGAATAGTATGTCCTCATCTGGGAATTCAGTTCTCAAAGGTTCATAATCTGGCAAAGGATTGTCGGCAAGATGATTGGCGAGTGTCTGTCCCTTAATCGACTTCTGAGTGACGTACGTGATGTTAAACTTAGACAATAAAAGCTACCATTGTGCGGTTCGTCTAGTGAGAGCCAGCTTCTCGAACAGGTATTTCAACGGGTTCATTCGGGCTAGGAGTAGAATGGCTTAGGATAACAAGTAATGGCGGAGCCTCTTGGTAGCCCATACAAGGGCCAGGCATGTTTTCTCCAGATGAGAATAGTGCGTCTCATAATCAGTAAACTTCTTGCTCAGATAGTAAATGGCCTGCTCTCTTCTTCCTGTCTCGTCATGCTGCCCTAAGCCACATCCCATTGAGACTTTCGTTGTGGAGAGATATATCAAGAGTGGTCTACTCGGCTCGGGTGGTACCAAAATAGGTGGATTAAGGAGGTAGCTTTTTATTTTATCGAATACTGCCTGAAAATCGTCGTTCCATTCAACGGGCGAGTTCTTCCTTAGTAGATTGAAGATCGGTGTGTAGATTGGAGTTAGCTGTGCAATGAACTGACTGATATATTGCATTCTGCCCAAGAACCCTCTAACTTCCTTCTCAGTAGATAGTGGCGGCATTTCTGTGATAGCTTTGACTTTGCTTGGGTTGACCTCAATCCCTCTCCTGCTAATGATGAATCCCAATAGTTTTTTAGATATAGCACTAAATGCAAACTTCTGTGGATTCAGACATAACCTGTACTTTCTCAGTCTTTCAAACAGCTTCTAAAGGTTTACCATGTGATCATTTCGCTCTGATGACTTGGCTATCATATTATTGACATACACTTCAATTTCTCGGTGCATCATGTCATGAAATAGCGCAGTCATAGATCTTTGGTACGTTGCATCGACATTCTTCATCCCAAACGACATGACTCTATAGCAGAAGGTTTCCCAAGGAGTGATGAATGTAGTCTTCTCTCGATCTGCCTCTGCCATTTTGATTTGATTGTATCCTGAGAATCCGTCCATAAAAGAAAGTATCCCGTGCTTTGTAGTGTTATCGACCAATATGTCGATGTGCGGTAATGGGAAATCGTCTTTCGAGCTTACCTTGTTCAAATTGCAAAAATCGATACACATGCGGACCTTTCCATCCTTTTTTGGCACAGGCACAATATTGGCTAGCCACTGCGAGTACTTAGATACCATGAGAAATCCTGCATCATACTGCTTGATGACTTCGTCTTTGACTTTCGACATCCACTCTGGTCGGAGACATCTCATCTTCTGCTTAACCGACTTCATATCAGGGTAGAGAGGCACCTCTTGCTCAACCAAATTGGTGTCCAGACCAGGCATGTCCTCGTATGACCAGGCAAAATTGTCTTGGTATGACCGAAGAAAATCGATCATACTTTTTCTTTCTTCGGGAGACAGCGATGTTTCGATTTTTGTAATTCGGGGAATCTCTTTAGTCCCAAGATTAATGTCCTCGGTTTCCTCGACAATGGGGATAGGGCCATGCTCAAATTTGGTAAACCGGTGGAGGAGCTCATTGGGGAGCTCCTCCAAAAGGATATCTTCATCCAGACTCGTAACTCCTACCTCTTCTTGTATTTCTATAGGAAAAGGGTAGATTTTACGTGTGACGGATATTTCGATTAAGGCATCTTTTTATGGGACTTTATTTGGGATTTTAAATGATAATATTTTTGGACTTTATATTTTTTCAATATTTTTGGGCTTTTATTTTCTTCGGAGGTGGACCGTCGGCAGCACAGGTCTATGTATATACAAGGTATTACCTGCTAAGGGCTTATCTCACTTTTTATAGGTTTCTTTTTTTAGAAAATAGGTGCCAAATGTTAGGCCACTCCCCGCTTCCAGAGTTTGGGGCAAAGATATCCAATTGCGTGCCTAAGGGGTCGCTCCTTTACCTGATTGGATGGAGGGGGCTGCCTGATATGGCTCATTGGAGTCAGCTTCCATCATGTTGATCCCTATTTTGCCTGAGACGACGTCCTCAAATGTTAACACCGTTTTATGGTGATTTACCACAGGGGGAGTTTGTTCAGGTACTGGCCGTCGTTCCTCAAAGAGGGATAATGCAGCCAAATCTATCTCCAGGCTGGGAAGGGTAATGTGGGGATTGGTGGGGTGAAATGGTGCTGTAGGCTTGTGTGGGGTTAATCGGGTCTCCCCATTTTGGTCAATCTTTACGACCCCGACACTTATGAATGAATTTCTTATATGAGGCCTGGGCTAAGGTTTCTCTTCTATGTGGATCCCCCTGGCTTTTACAGTTGCCGTGGCACGAGCTTTCTTCTTAGCTTCTCTTACTTCTTCTTTCATGGGCTTATAACCAAGCCCTAATATGACTTTCTGCCCCCCTTTGGCTGTGACGGGCTCCCTTCTACCTTGTAAACTGGGCCCAAGACCCCTTCCTTTTTTATAGCCCCACTTTTGGAGTATAGCCACCGCCGCTACCATTCCACCTCCAGTTCTTGGAATGATGCCCTCGATGGGTTCCGAGAGTATTGTCGACACCTCGTATTTAAAATTGTGGAGGTCGACGTCCTCAGCTGTGTGTAGTACATCTAGTATATTAGGTTTTTCAATACTATTGGTGGCCTTTTCTTTCTCACTGTGCCCCTCTTCGATGATTATGATGATCTTATGCCCAGATGCAAACTTGAGTTTTTGGTATAGTGTGGAGGGGATCGCTCCAACTTCATGCAGCCATGAGCGCCCTAACAATAGATTGAATAAGGATTTGATCTCCATTACCTGAAACAATATGGAGAAGGTCATTAGCCCAATCAACAGCTCAAGGTTAACTTCTCCCATTATCTCTCTCCTAGTATTGTCAAAACCTCGGGCACTGGTTCTTGTGGGTCTCAACATGCATGGATCTACCCCGATCTTTGTGGCAGTTCTCAGCGGGCATATATTCAATGCCGACCCATTATCGATTAGAACCATGGGGATTACCATATTTCTGAACTCAACAGTTATATTCAAAGATTTTGAGTGACTACCTCCTTCCTCAGGTAAATCGGCATCGAAAAATGAAATAGAATTTGGGGCCATTACTTGACCAATTATCTACTTGACTTCATCTCGACTAACTTGAATTTAGACATGCACATTCTTTAATGCCCCCATTTAAGTTTGGAAATGGAGTGGGGACGTCATCAACAGATCCCATACAGTAATATGGGTAGGCATTCTTCTCAGCTAAGTCTCTAGTATATGTTCTTAACTCATTTTCTCAAAGGGATTCATGGCGTTCTCTTTCATTCCCTCTGGTTGGGATTGTGATGCTACTGGTGCTTTTGGCTGCTTCGAGACCTTCTCGGATCTCATGAAAAAGTCCACTGTCCCTTCTTTGTTGCTGTCAGCGTTGACATTTGTTTGTTCATAACTCAGCGGGACTTAATGAGGATCATAGGTTGGTCTCAAGATCTAAAATGGTATGGCTGCCGACATTTGATGTACATTTACTAATGGCTCCGGAACGGGAATGGGTGAGACCTAGTTTACTTCAGTTATTGATCGGTGGGTGGCAAAATTAGGTCAGGTAGGGGTGGTGAAGCTTGCAGATGGTTGTGCCAGGGGTAATGGGGTGGGTGTAGGCCATTGGTAGCTAATGGGCGGTGGAGGATTGGGGTTTTGATGGGCCATTAGGTAATTGATAGGGGTGGTGGAGTTTGCAGGTGGTTGAATTGGGGGTAATGGGGTGGGCGCAAGCCATTGGTAGTTTATTGGCGGTGGAGGATTGGGGGCCTGCTGGTTTATGGGATAATTGATGGGGGTAGTGGTGTACGGTTGGTACACATTTATTTGTAAGTAATTGATGGGTGTGGGTGCTGGAAAATATGCCCTAAGATCTAGGGGCTTAGCTTGTGGTGTAGGAATGGGGAAATAATCTGTCAGATTTAGGGGTTCAATTACCCCAACAATTTTTTCTTCTTGGTCTCTCCACCTTGGGGCCATGAAAGTTTCCTGGTTACAAATGAAGTCTGACGGATCAAACTCCAATTCTTCTTTAGATTCCCCTACCATCCCTATGGTGGGTCTGGGACCTGCTATTCTAGTAGGGCGTGGGGGCAAAGGCACCTGGTGAATATTTGCGTGCTGGTTCATTTGGGTGGATGCAAGGCGAATGATCTTTCCAGCATCGATTAAATCCTGGATCGCGTGCTTCAATAGGAAACAACGATCAGTCGGGTGACCTAGCCCTGATGAAATTTACAGTGGGTATTTAGGTCATAGTTCTTTGGGATCGGGTGGGGAGGAGGTTGCGGTTGACGAATAGTAACTAATCCATTTTCTATTAATAAAGGTAAAAGTACACTTAATGATTGCCCCTGGGGTGTAAACACTCGGTCATAGCGGACTCTCCTCTGCTCCGGAGTCATCTGCATTCCTTGACCATTCCTTGCTCTTTATATCTGCTCAATTCTGACCGGTGCTTGCTGGGCCGCTTGGAATTGGAACGGGGTTATATTATTGTTGGGCCTGGCATTGACAATGTTTTGGACATCGGCCCCGGTTCTCTTATCATTCCTTTGTTCCGAAAACCTTCTAACCCTACTGACTCCACTTGATATATTTTTATTCAGGCGGCCTTCCCTGATGGCATCCTCACAGTGATTGGCATTCCTCACCAGATCAGTAAAGCTGGACTGTTGCTGGTACACCAAAAAGTCTGAGATTATTGGCAGAGTATTCTTGAAAATCATTTCGATCTGCTCATCATCCGGTATTCTGTTCCTAACCTGAGCTGCTAGTGCTCTCCAACATCCCAGGTAATCGTTAAAAGTCTCATTTGGGTTTTGCTTTAAATGGGCCAAGTCGGACTTACGCGGTTCGATGTCTATATTTTAGGTGTGTTGTTCTTAAAACAGGTGCATCAAGTCATTCCATGTCTTCATTATAGATGGTTCCAAAGATGTGAACCATTTCAAAGTTGGGCCAGTCAAACTCTTTTGAAAGACCTTTATTAACAGTCTTTCGTCCTTTCCATATTGGCACATGTCCCCACAGTAGGACTTCAGGTGTGCTATGGGATTGCCGGTGCCATTGTATTTATCGAAGGCTGGCATTTTAAATTTGGGAGGCAAGGGGACCTCAGCGAACAAACACAAATCTGTGAAGTCCGTGGCGTGGATTTCAGCACCACCCATTATCATTAACTGCTTCTGTATTTTGTCCAGTTCTTTCAATTGTTCAGACTCCTTTAATACGGGGACCACTTTCTCGGCAATTGGTTGGACTTCACTTTGGGCTACCAGGAGGTGGGAAATGATAGGAGGAGGGTTGAGGCTAGTCAATGTCCCAACATAGGCTCCACTATTCCTAATCTCATCCTCTTCATACTGCTGGTGGCATAGTGTGTAGTGAGGGTAGGATTCTCTTGCGAATGCTGCATGGACTGGGTGGGAATGGCATGAGTGGGGATTGGGTGAGTCCATTGGGGATGGGGGAAGGTTTGTTGGGTGATGGGATTAGTGGAAGTTAGATTTTGGAGTGGAGCCTGATGAGGCCATTGAGCATGGGGAAGGTTTGAAGCTGACTTTGGGATGTAGGGACATGGGTAAATTGGGGTTGATATAAGGCATGGGTTTGATCGGGGTATGAGGGTTGCGAATTGGTGAAATTTTGAAGAAATTGGGAAGGGTATGGATGTGAGGCTCCAAGGTTAGGCTGGGCTTGGGCTTGGACCATGAAGCCTTGGGAGGGTTAGGCCACAAGGCCTTGGTCATGGTAGGTTTGGGCCATGGGCCCTTGATGGGTCTGGCATATTGGGCCTTGGTGGGTATGGGCCCTTGATGGGTTTGGCCCATTGGGCCTTGATGGGTTTAGGGCATGGGCCCTTGATAGGCATGGCCCATTGGGCCTTGGTGGGTTTGGGCCATGGGCCCTTGATGGGTATAGGCTATGGGGTTTTGGGCCATGGGGCCTTGAGACATGGGGAATGGAGGTTTGGACCATGGGGCCATGGGGCATGTGGGAAATGGGGGTTTGGGCCATGGGGCCTTGAGACAAGTGGGGAATGGAGGTTTAGATGGTGTGGATTATGGGGGTTGATGGGAGTCATGGGGGGAATGAGGCATGGAGGCTTGCTAGAGTCTTAGATGGATTCATGGGTGTGTGGTATGGATGAGAGGGGATGTGTTGGGAGGCCTTCCACCTATTGTAGGCTTGGACCATTTCTTCCATCATGGCCATGGAAGGGGGATCGGATGGAGACGAGTTATTTGAGGTTTGGAGGGGCGTGGATGTGGAGGGTAAATTAGGCATGATCCTGATAAAATCGGGCATGAACCGGGTAGGAGATGGGATATGGGGTGGATTGGAGGGATGAGGTGGGGCATTGGAAAAGGGGGATGGGTATGATGAAGGGTAAGGTGTGGATGTTTGGGAAGAACCGGGCATGGCCCCGGTAAAAATGGGCATGACCCGGGTAGATGGGGGGATTTGTGGGGGGTTGGATAGGGTGGAGCTGACATATGTGAATGAGGGTGGATCAGGCTTATATGGATGGGAAATGGGGCATGGATGTGGATGCGGGAAGTTGGGTTGCGTTTGTCATGGATGGGGAGGGGAAATGTGTCAGATTTGGCGTGGATATGGGAGGGGGCATGGGCATGGTTTGTGAGAAAGATGGGGAATGGGGGGTTGATATTGGATATTTTGCGAAGTGGTGGTTGGAAAAATGGGGGCACCGAAGGACCCGGTAATTATAAATGGGGATAGGGATAGTGGTAAAATTTCTCCCGAATGAGAATGGGTTGGTGAATGTGGTGGGGATAAATCGGGATGGGCATAAGCTGGGTCCACTACCCACGGCATCATTTGTTGTCGGGTTGGGTACCGGTGCCTTGGATAAGGCCCAAAAAATTTCCTCCTCCTTCCCCTACGGGATGATGGAGGGTGAGATGATGCCATTATGCCGGCACCACAAAGACTCTAGTTTTTAGGTTTTTTTATTTTTTATTTTTTTTGAATTTTTATAAGTGAAAACAAAGGTTTTGAGGCCTTGGAGTTCTCTTCTCGAGTGGCTTTTGTGCCCTAAATAGGACCCGCGACAACAATTTTGAAGCACTTCGAAAGAATCAAAGGAAGACCTTTGATCTATGAAGGCACGAAAATCTATGCAAATAACCCGATCCCTGAAATGAGTCAAGGAGAAGTCACCTTCTTTTGATTGGCAGGGGCATATTGGTTGTCGGAGATGGCGGGGTCCAAACAGAGGCACTAAGACACTAATTGGGGGACTTGGAATGTGGAAAAGGCCACAGATTTGGACTGGGGCTGCTCAGAACTAGCCTGGCGCAACTATTAGTGGTGCCAGAGCAAAGGGTCTAAATTTAAAGCTGGCGCAACTAATAGTTGCTCCAATGTACTGTTGGGCATTTTATATTGGCGCAACTAATAGTTGCGCCAGAGCAATATGGTTCTCCAGTTTGTTTGACAGTAGCAAACTCAGCCTAAAATTGGTCTCCAAGGTGGCTTTTGTGGAAGCTGAGCTTTCGGGGACTGATTAATTTTTTAGTGAAACGTTCTCTCCTCACTAAACCTAAGGTTGAGTCTGGTATAACTCGCTAGCGCGCTCCCCAAAGGGTTTTAATCTTGTAGGAATAGGTGACCCACCCGATATACTTTCGGCACAAGCGCCTTCTCAGATACTAGGTGGGCTGGGACTTTTCTGGATCATCACCACAAGGGGCTGCCGCCATACTAAGACCCGGGTGGTTGTATGTGTGCCTAATAACCCAACCCTTTAAAAAATCTACCCCGTAAAAGCAAATTGATTAAGTCCTCTTTCTTTGTTCAGTTTTAATAATTTTTTTCAAACAAACTTTTTTTATGAAAGTTTTCTTAAGTCCAAAAATCGGGGGTGATGATCCTGTGCCACCATTACGGGCCGGAGTCCACTGTTAGGATATGATTGCACAAGTAGGCCCGCAAATCGGCTAAGGCACTCTAAATGATAAAAAAGTAAAGAAAAGTAAATGACAATGCACAAGTATGCCCGCCGATCAACTAAGGCGCTAAAATGACGAAAAAATAAAGAAAGTAAAAGCAATGCGCAAGTAGGCCCGCCAATCGGCTAAGGCTCATAAATGACGTAAAAGTAGGGGTAAGTAAAATGACTTAATTGGAGGGGTGAGTAAAAATAAAATAAAAAATAGCAATAAAAGGTTAATAAAATAAAAAATAAAAAGGCCAAGTTCAAGGAGAAGCTCTACAAGCTAGTCCCCAACAGAGTCGCCATCTGTGCAACCATGGGATTTTTGACGATCCCGTCGTGGTGATGCGCTTGCTAACAAAAATATAGAGTCGCCACCCAGAGCTTTTGGTGTCCCGAGAAATCTAGATTATTTTTATAAGCACCAAAGTGCCACAAATATGACTCTGAATCTGATCCACACCAAAGTTTTTGGGTAGGGCTTCGGTTATTGATTGGGAAGGTGTTAGGCACCCAATCAATCCGCTTAATGCAGTCTCTACTAATGGCTAAAATAAAAATAATATAAATGAAATGAAAAAGGCTTTCTCTTGTCCAAATGGGTCTTAAAATCCTATTTGTGCCTCTCCGTTCATATAAAAAATTTGGCGGCGTAACGACACAAATGGAGGGATAGAGGAGAAACCGAGAAGGTAGAGTAGAGGGGAGAGCCGGAGCCCTCGGTCCCTTGTTGTACCATTGTGGAGCCTTGCGTTGGCTTGCTTCAGTGAGCTTTTGAAGGTTTGTATGGTATGGAATAAGATTCTAACTCCTAAGGCTTGATAGCTAAGAGGTAGAGGGAGAAGGCAAATGGGTAACACACACCTAAACTAGGGGATCTAAGGTGGAAAACATGGCTCAAAGGAGGTTTTCGAATTCTGGATTTTGTATGGGAATGGTGCACCAAAGGGAGAAAGATCTTTTCACTTAAGCACTTTCTCTCTCAGGCAAATTTTCTCAACCTTTAACCTAAGGGGAGGGGGGCTCTATTTATAGGAAAAGGATTGGTTAGGAGGCAACTTAGGTGCTAATTGGGGGTTAGCAATTAGGTAATCTCTAATCTAAGGTTTTCTAGGATTTTGAGAGTGTGGAAAGATGTGAAGGTGGTTTTAATGGTGGATGATAGGTTAGGATTTCAAATCACTTAAGGGTTATAAATAGGCACTAAAAGAGTGCCACAGGACTATCAAAACACACCCCAAAGACCCAAGTGGTCAACAGGTCAAACCCCATTCCCAAAATTTGAGGCAAAGTTGCACAATCATTGTTCATATGCCTAGCGCAACTAATAGTTGCGTCAAGTATATGTATAGTAAAATAGTATAACTGAGAGGGTTTTTGGAAAGTTGCAAGCCCGCGGGGGGACCCACTTGTGGCGCAACTAATAGTTACACCAAGCCAAAATCCTGTAAAACAGCTCAGTTTTCAAATTGTCATAACGTTTTCTATATAACTTTGAGTGAGGCGATTCTTAGCTTGTTGGAAAGCTGAGGAAGCCCTCTTTCCAATGGTATATAACTCAGCTCTAGAAAAGATTTATGTAAATTTTGGCACTCCTCTTTCCAACCACTGCTTGGGAGGGTTCGACACTGGTCCGGGAAAGGGTTCTAATGGGTTTGGAAAAGTTTAGGGGTTCGAGAAGGTCCTTAAGGGATCTAGGGTGATTCCTAAGGGTTTGGGATGGCTCCTAAGTTCTTGGAAGGGTTCCTAAGGGTTCCATACATGTCATTAAAAGCTCGAAGATGTGTCTCTCTCGAAATATGTTTCGATCGGGCCTTGGACCAAATTTGGGTGTCTACACTTTTGTGATAAGTGAATATCTCAAAGGTCTCGTTGTATAGGTAGTGTCTCCATTTCTTTAGCGCAAAGATTACTCTGGCTAGTTCCAAGTTATGTGTTGGATAATTTTTCTCATGGTCCTTAAGCTGTCTCAACCCATAAGTAATCACTTTCTTATCTTAGTTGAGCACACAACCTAACACTATGTGAAGTGTCATTGTATACCGCAAACCCTCCACTGCCAGAAGGTATAGCCAACACTGGAGCTGAAGTTAGCCTCTTCTTGAGTTCTTGAAAACTATTTTCACACTCTTCAGTCTATTCGAATCTCTCATTCTTTCTTGTAAGTTTAGTGAGTGGTCCAGAGATCTTAGAAAATTTCTCTACAATCCGTCTCTAATATCCAGTCAGACCAAGCAAACTGCGAATCTCCGTTACAGTCTTTGGTTGTTCCCACTACACTACTGCCTCGATCTTTGTCGGATCTATAGTAACATCATCCTTTGAGACAACATGTCCCAAAAAGCTGACTTTCTCCAATCAAAACTCGCATTTGCTGAGCTTTACATATAATTGGTATTCACGCAACGTCTACAGAGCGATCCTCAAATGTTCTTCATGCTCCTCCTTGGATTTAGAGTAGATGAGAATGTCATCTATGAACACCACTACACGAGTGTCTAGGTGTGGTTTAAACACCCGATTCATCAGGTCCATGAATGACACCGGTGCATTTGTCAATCCAAATGGCATCACTAAGAACTCATAGTGTCCATATCTTGTTTTGAACGTCGTCTTCTGTATGTCCTCTACTTTAACGCACAATTGATAATATCCAAATCTCAGATCGATCTTGGACAAGAACCTTACACCTTGTAACTGATCAAATAGATCATCAATCCTAGGCAAAGGGTATCGGTTCTTAATAGTTACTTTGTTCAGCTGACGGTAGTCGATGCACAATCTCAACGACCCGTCCTTCTTCATGAATAAGATCGGTGCTCCCCAAGGAGATACACTAGGTCTCACGAATCCTCTATCTAGGAGTTCTTGTAATTGATCTTTCAACTCTTTCAACTCAATCGAAGCCATCCTATATGGTACCTTAGATATGGGTTCCGTACCCGATGCTAAGTTAATGGCAAACTCCACTTCTCTATCAAGTGGTAATCCTGGTAACTCATCTGGAAAAATATCTTCGAATTCACACGCTATCGAAATCTCGACTATGATGTTCTTCATCTCCTTATCCTCCAAAAATGCTAGGTAACCACTGCATCCTTACTTTATCAAACATTCAGCTTTGACTGCAGAGACGAGTGGTACAAAAGTTGATCTCATTCTAAGGAATCTAAATGATCTCCTCGTATTCGGTCTAAAGGTAACCACCTTGTTCCGGCAATCGACACTTGCACGATGCTTGGATAACCAACCATGCAAAGGATTACGTCAAATCCTTGAATGTCTAAGAGGATTAACTCTGCCACTAATTCATGAACATCATAATCCCTCATGGCAACAATGACTGACCGACAGACCATATCAGTATTAACCGAATTCCCCGTCAGTACTGACATTGCCAAAACGAAGTCCAAGGCCTCGAGAATGACCTTTACTTTCTTCACGAACTGCAGAGCAATAAACAAGTGGGTAGACCCTAGGTCTATCAACACTCTTACTTCGTAACTCAAGTCACTTCCTTTCTCATACATTTGAAAAGTACCTTGTATGATGTCATTGCTATTCTGGGCATCCTGAGCTGTTATTGCATATGCCCGTCCTTGAACGATCGGCTTCCTTGTTTGTGTCTGTCTAGCCATAGGAGTTGAAGCCGTCCTTTCTTTTCTTAATTCTGGGTAGTCTCTAATTATATGCCCCATCTTCCCACACTTAAAGCAACCGCCTATTCCGTAACTATAGTCAGAAGTTTTGTGAGACTTGCCACACCTGGTACAAGTTTCAGTTGGAGTAGACGATGCTACTCTAGAGACACCCTGAGTAATGGATACTCCTGTAGTGGTCACAGGGTTCTCATAGCGGGTCAGTCTCACGGAAGTAGGCATAGGTGGCCCAATGTAACTGATATGAGGTGGTCTAGTATAAGGGGTCTGTGTAAACCACCTCTGCACCGGTGCTACAACGCGTGACTTTTTATTCACCGGTTCATAGTCGCCCACCTTACTCTGATCTATCCTTCCCTTTCCTTGCAGGTCTCTTCTCCGATACATGTCTATGATATCTTCCTCTATCACGAGGGCCTTGCTCATGACTTCTTCGTACGTCTTTAGTTCAAAAGCTGAGACTCTACCCCTGATATCTGGCCTTAAGCCGCGTTGGAGTTTCTTGGCCTTCATCAGATCTGAGACTACATACTCAGGAGCAAAGCATGCGAGTCTCATGAACTCCACTCCATATTCCCTCACAGACATCTTCCTTTGCTCTAGTTGAAGTAATTTCACCTCCATCTGATTCCATACTACCTCTGTGAAATACTACTTATTGAACTCTTCTACAAATTCATCCCAGGTCCATAATAATCCTGGAGTCTCTTGTGCTCTAGTCCGTGACATGGACTTCCACCACGGGCCTGCCTCTCCTTCTAATATAAAAGTTACCCACCGAACACTCTCATCTTCAGTGCACGTAAGCACACTAAATATCTTTTCTATTTCACTTAGCCAATTCTCCGCTTCTATTAGCTTTGCTTGCCTTGAAAAACTTGGAGGACGCATCCTCTGAAATTCTGTAAATGCCGAGTGTACTGGTGGTGGAGTAGTAGTAATTGGAGGTGTAGGTGGTGCCTACTGATGATCATTTGCATTATGAGCTACCAATGACGCCGCCTACTGAGCCATGGCATTTGTCATGGTTTCCATAGTGTGCATCATTCTCTGTCGTTCTTCTCTTTTTTCATTTTTTTCTCGAACCCTTTCTTGATCTCTCTCTTAATTCCCCTCCTGATTTCT
The DNA here is from genome assembly GCA_021018995.1 of Chloranthus sessilifolius. Classification (NCBI taxonomy): domain Eukaryota; kingdom Viridiplantae; phylum Streptophyta; class Magnoliopsida; order Chloranthales; family Chloranthaceae; genus Chloranthus; species Chloranthus sessilifolius. The sequence continues at coordinate 16,035,861 of CM037587.1, read as the reverse complement.
ATTTCCCCGATTACTGCCTTCTGAAACCTCTCTATTTCCCAATGGTACTCTATTTGAAGCTGAGACATACCTATCTCCACTCCTCAAATTCCTACCATGGCCGTCCCTCGGTTGGCCTCTCCCTCTAGTAGACATGATTCTCTGTAACATGAAACAAAAGTTTCATTAGCAGAACGTCCCTATACTCCGACAAAATTTAAGACTTGTAAGAAATTCTAAAGAAAAATGCTTAGATACCAACTGTGACAACCCAGATTTCGGCACTCCAAAACTCATGCCGTCGGCACAACCTTTAAGGCCCCACCCCATATATCATACAGAACACTTGGTACATCCACACACAAAGCAGAACAAAGCATAAGGCTAATAACACAGATAATGACATCGTACTAGAGAAATATCCATTTCTATGCAATAACCAAACTAACAAATAACTCAAAAGATGGTTTTATTACCCTTCCAAGCGCACAGTCAAAAGAACCAAACCGAACTATCTGTGACAACCAAAAGTCACCCTATGATGGTTTGTCAAAATGAATACAATATCTCATAATTACATCACTTCTAAGTTAAAATAGCTGGACGTACCAAGCCTTACAAAACAAATCTCAAAATAGCGCAGCCAAGTCCACTAGAAGAAATCCTCTGGAGGTGGCTCTGTCTCCTCTCCAGCAATGCAATCAGGATCTTGTAGGTCTAGATCCCCAGTACCCGCTGCATCCTCAGAACCTGTGACGTATAGTCGAAGGGTGAGCTACATTATAGCATGCATATTTTCAACATTACACATATATTTCATGACGTAACACAATTTATATTTTTCTTAAATGGAGAACACAATTTAAAAGCATTTAAATTAATAAATTGATGACTGATGCATATTTCGAAATCACACATAGCATAAACCAAAAGTCATTTTCTTACTTCACAAAAATTAAGTCAATAACTTAAATAGTTCCCTGAGCAATATAGCATCGAGCCCCCGATGGAATACCCGCCATCATCGTTCAATTGAATCCTTTACACAATTTACACAAACCCCCTCTATGGGATGACTTGCCGAACACATATTACCATAGAATGGTAATCAAAGAGCAGATATCTCGTCGCACCGGAGCATAAGTTGTACGGATATTCCGCCGTACCGATCACGGATGTTTTACCGTATTGATCACGGATATTCCGCTGTGTCGATCATGGATATCCCACTGTGTCGGTCAGGTATTCACACAAAAACCTTAAATCAAAGTACTAAATCTACATATAGTTATTGTGCAACTGTGAAATTTTTGACGATCCCATCGCGACGATGCGCTCGCTAACAAAAATATAGAGCTGCCACCCGGAGCTTTTGGTGTCTCGAGAAACCTAGATCATTTTTATAAGTACCAAAGTGCCACAAATATGACTCTGAATCTGGTCCACACCAAAGGTTCTTGGGTAGGGGCTTCGATTATCAATTGGGAAGGTGTTAGGCACCCAATCAACCCGCTTAATGCGGTCTCTACTTATGGCCAAAATAAAAATAATATAAAAGAAAAGAAAAAGGCTTCCTCTTACCCAAAGGGGCTTAAATTCCTATTTGTGCCCCTCCATTCCCACTAAAAATTTGACGGTGTAACGACACAAATGGGAAGATGGAGGAATGACTGAGAAGGTAGAGGAATAGAGGGGAGAGCCGGAGCTCTCGAGCCCCTATTGCACCGTTGAGGAACCTTGCGTAGGCTTTCTTTAATGAGCTTTTGAAGGCTTGAATGGTGGAAAATGGGGTTCTAACTCCTATGGCTTGCTAGCTAAGAGGTAGAGAGAGGAGTCTAGGGGTAGCACACACCTAGACTAAGGGTTTTGGATGCAAGATTAAGCTTGAAATAAGGTTGGGAGATTTTGAAATTTTATGTGAAAATGGGATACAAAAGGGAGGAAGAACTTCTCACTTTGAGCTATTTTTCTCTTAAGCAAATTTCTCAATCCTTTAACCCAAGGGGAGGGGGCTCTATTTATAGGAAAAGGGTAGGTTAGGAGGCTACTTAGGTGCTAATTGGGGGTTAGTAATTAGGTAATCTCTAATCTAAGGTTTCCTAGGATTTTGAAAGCTTGGAAAGGTGTGGGGGTGGTTTTAATGGTGGATGATAGGTCAGTGTTTCAAACCACTTAAGGGTTGCAAATAGGCACTAAAAGGGTACCACAGGACTATCAAAACACACTCCAAAGATTAAGCTGGTCAACAAGTCAAACCTTAGTCTCGATGTTCGAGGCAAAAACTAGAGGTTACTGTTCATATGCCTGGTGCAACTATTAGTTGCGCCAGGCATGTGCACAGTAAAACAGTGCTTGAAAGTTGGCTCCCCGAGGTGGGGTCTACACTTTGAACTGGTGCAACTATTAGTTGCACCAAATCCCTAAGGGGGCTTTCAGGAAATTACTTTCCCCCTCAGGTTTGGACCGCCATATCTTTGCATAAATAGCTCCAATTAGGGTGATTCTTGGCCCGTTGGGAAGCTGAGGACTTCTACTTTTCAATGGTATGAGATTCAAATATAGTAAAAGGTCACAGCTAGTTCTGATTGACCACTCTTTGTCCATGGTTTGGGAAGGCTAGGTTTAGGTCCGAGATGGGGTTTTAAGGGTTAGGATTGGTTTCTAAAGAGTTAAGGTAAATTCTAAGGGATTCAGGATGATTCCTAAGGGTCTAGGAATATATCTAAGGGTACCATACATGCCATCAAAAGCTCAGAAGTGCGCCTCCCTCTAAATGTATCTCGATCGGGCCTTGGGCCAAATTTGGGTGTCTACAGATGCCCCTCTTTGGTATCCGATCACTAATGATCGAATGCCAAAGAAAAGAGACATCCAAAGAGGCCCAAGGCATTACTGACGGGTCTAATGCATTCATAACAAACTTCAAATATCAGATGAGTAACATGATAAGAAAATGAAAGCCCTGTATGTCGGGAAAAATGGTCGTTTCTCAAGGTAATCGGTCCCCAAGCACTTAGCAACATTACTGGGCATGACCGAGGTGTGATGAGTTGAGAACGCCCTATAGTTGGGAAAAACATTCGCTTCTCGAGATGATTTTAAAGGTATTTGATGCTCGAGATTCGTTCTGGATACAACAGCTTCGCCGGTAAGAGGGGTGATTGACCCACACTTAAGGATAGGCGCTAAGCAAAACTACGCAAGGCTCCATAGTTTGCGTCCAATTCTATGAGGCATTTGATTGCCCCATTTGACTGGTCACGAGTGCCCCTACCTGAAGTAGGGTTTGAGGTCTTTGGGCGAACCCATCGATCCTGACCTTTATTTGGCATGACTACCCGAGCGGAGCGAATAGACGTCACAAAACTTTTTAGGAGTACGTGCCATTTTCAAAAACGTGCCCCAGACCCACATGACCTAGAGCATCCAACTTCAAATAATCTTGAATAGATCCAACCAAAATTGAGTGTCTACCAAAAGAGACATTCAGCCCTGGTCTCTGCCAACAATGATTTTACACATCATTTAACTATGCATAAATATGCACCCATTAGGGGCGATAAGCAACAAAGGAGATGGAAGTCCTGACCCAGATCCCGTCTGGGTATAATTTATAGGAACAAATGACCATCCTATGGATACCCAGACCCATGGCATACACTTTACAGGGACACCGTGCCAGCATAGGTTTTAAGCCTGTGGAAAATAAGGGAAATGAATCCTTCTATAGGCATGATTACACATAGTTTGATTGATACGTAGTTTCATTCTTAACAAGTTAGTTTCACCCAACGATTGATCTTTTTCATATGGAGTTATCCGGACCTCAAACCTCACTGTAGGGCGCACGCCCAAACTGTGCAAGCCAAGAGCCCACACCTCTGAAATAGTTTGTGATGAATCTTAAGTTAGACACTCATGTTCATATGAATCCAAAGACAGAGCACACAACTCAAAGATTTAGCAATGGAGTCATCCTGATCGAAACATTGACTGTTTGACAAAGATTGACACTATTGCTCCTACTTTGAAGTAGGATCCCAAGATCTAAGGCGAACCTTTAGACTTAGAAAATTAATTTAGCACAGCTGCGTTGCCGATAAAATATTGACATTTTATCGCATCGAAAATACGCAAGTGCGTAGCTGTGCGTGTTATGAAAATACAGATTTATTCTTCTTCTCTTTTTTCTTTTTTCAATAATTTCTTTTTTCATTTAAAAAAAAAGCATTATCTGGACCTCGAATCCCGGGGGGTGCACGCCAGACAATGTATACCAAGAGCCAGTGCCTCTAAAACAGTTTACGACGAAACTGAAGCCAGCGTACTCAAGTCCATGTGATATCGAAAGGATTGGGCCATAATTGAGTGTCCATAGAAGGACACTCAATCTTGGCCTCCACCATCAATGAAGTTACAAGCGGACAACTATGCATAAACACGCACCCATTAGGGGCAATAAATAACAAAGCAATCAAAGTCCCGACCCAGATCCGGTTTGGGTATAATTTATAGGAACAAACGACCATCCAACGGATACCCAGACGCATGGCATACACTTTACAAGGATACCATATAGGTTTTAAGCCTGTGCCCTAAAATGGGCCCTTCTATATGCATATTTGCATATAGTTGTCTGACGTAGTTTCGTATTTAACAGGTTGGAATCAATCCAACAATAGATCTTTTTGAGGACGGAGTTATCCGGACCTCAAACCCCATAGGGCGCTCGCCTGGATAGTGTAGACCAAGAGTCTATGCCTCTGAAAATATCACGTGACGAACTCGAAGTTCAAGGCACTCAAGTTCACCCAAAACCAAAAGATGGAGCGATCAGGGCGAAGATTTAGCGGTGGAATCTATCCGATCGAAACATTGACTGTTTGACCGAGATTGAGACCGTTGCTCCTACTTTAAAGTAGGATCCATGGATCCAAGGTAAACCTTAGACCTAGGACATTAGTTTTGCACAACTGCGTTACCGATAAAATATTGATATTTTACCGCATTGAAAACACGCATGTGCGTAGCTGTGCATGAAAAGTTCAAATGAAAAAAACATAGATTTATTTTTCTTTTTTAAAAATGATTTTCTCTCTTTTTTTTTAATAGACCTGACATCAGTGGTGAGATGCTTCATCTGATTTATCCATCGCTGAGAAGTTGCCCACTTCGAGGCTTTGGACCGTGTGATGTTCCTGCACATTCTCGAGAAAATGTAAGTCCCTTTTTTATTTATATAAGTAATGAATGCATCATAATTAACGGAAGGAGAGATAAACTTTTACCTATATTTTTTTATTTTCAAGATATATATATATATATATTTTTTAGATTTTTATTTTCAAATTTTATTAATCTTTTTCTTTATTTTTGACATGGAAGTACGATGCTGTAACTATGTACATGGGAAAGAGGAGAATTTTTTGAATTTTTCTTTTTCAGAAATTTTTTTATTCTTTTTCTTCATTTTTGAGATGGAAGTAAGATGTTTTAACTATGTACAGGAGAAAGAGCATAAATATATATATATATATATATATATATACAATTTTTGTAGTTAGATTTTTCTTGATTTTTTTTGTGTTCTTTTTTTTTGGCTTATCTTCTTTTTTTTTTTTTTTTTATGATGCCTTAATCACAGGGTGAGAACTCGGGTCCCCTTTTGAGCATGGTCGAACCCCCTTTTAAATGCTTGAGTTTGGGGGAGTTTCAATAGCCTTACCAAGACTGGAACATCAATCCCTTTAGGCTGAGTCAAACCTTTCTCCTTACCTTGGGTCATATGTTTGACGAAGCCATTTCACAAAGATAATTCTGGTCAAGGCCCAATTTGAACTAGCATGAGTGGCCCAGAAAAGGGGATCAGGGAGAGTAACCAAGAGGGCTCCTCAAACATTAATTTTATCGATTCGTTCCAATAATTATTTTTCTTTTAAACTCTTTTACTCACAACACCCAAGGTGGGTTCGTCGTGCTCGTTTTTGCCCTCTTTTTACCCATGGCGCCCTTTCGAGTTTTCACCACGTCCATAGGTTTAGCTCTCTTACCCTAAGCGCCCTTTCGGGTTTTCACCTGGTCTGCACAAACTCGCTAGTTTTACCCGTAGTGCCCTTTCGAGTTTTCACCATGTCCATCTTGCTTTAAGCTTGTATTTTTATTTATTTATTTATATATATATATTTCTTTTTGTACTATTTTTTCAAAAGTCATGACATAGAAGTCGATTCCATCATAGCCGGCTGGATGGGGCTTTGGTGTCATCTCACAATTCGGCTCTTGTTGACTTAACAGATGCTATGACTGCTTGTGAACTTGAAAAGAGGGCTTTCTTCAGGGTGTAGCATGACCATGGGTCAGGTTAGGATTTGAAGGTATGCTGAGCTAAATAGGGTTTTCTTGATATGACTTCAATTTTTCTCAACATTCTTCTTCCTTGGGGGATTTTACTGTACATGCCCCACAATTCTATTTTTTTTTTTCTTTATCTTATTTTAGGCAATCTCTTTTCGAGGTTTTGCTTTGATTTTTTTGAATTTTGATGGTAACTTTACTTCCTCTCTTTTTTTGTATATGTACACACTTTTTCTTTTCCAGGGAAGTGGTTCATTGAAAGAAAGGCCTAGGCTCAAAATGGGGTAACAAAGGATATCATCTTTTTTAGGGATGCTTTTTAGGCTACTGTGCTTGGAATGATGGCCTCTTTTTGGTGGTTCTTAAGTAGTTACGTATCTATTTCATCAATACTTACCTTATCATGATAGACTAAGTGTAGAACCGTCGGACGTATCCAGCGTTGATGAGCTCAGGAAGATGATCTCCGTCCATGGTGGCGAGGCAGATGGCGTATCTCGATAGCACCTCTCGAACGATGTAAGGTCCTTCCCAGTTCGGCTTGAACTTCCCTCTCGGATCGGCGTGGAGGGATGAGAAATTCTTCTTCAACACAGTGTCTCCTATCATTAGATCTCGATCACGGACACGTTTATTGTAAGCGCATGCGATTCTCCCCTAGTAAACTTGAGTGTGACACAAGGCTAGGAGTCTCTTCTCGTCTAATAAGTTTAATTATTCAAAGTGGTATCTCTCTCTCTCTGCTTTGTGTAAGCCTGATTCCATAAGGATTCAAAGCGAGGGTACTTCAACCTCAACCGGTAGGACGACCTCAGTTCCATACACAAGGGAGAATGGTGTTGCCCCTGTAGCGATACGGATCAGTGTTCTGTAGGCCCACAAAGTAAATGGCAGCATTTCACTCCAATCTCAGTAAGTAACGACCATCTTCTCAAGGATGCGGACGACCGTCTTGTTCGCAGCTTCCATGAATCCATTAGTTTAAGGTCGATAAGGTGACGAGCGATGGTGCTTGATTTTGTGTTGCTCGTAAAAGGCTCGAATGCGCTTATTCTCAAAGTTTGTGCCGTTATCCGTGATGATATCTTTGGGTACTCCAAATTGGCACACAATATTGTTCTTGAGAAACTTCTCGACATGACAGGTCATGATGTTAGCATATGATGCTGCTTCTACCCACTTGGTGACGTATTCAATGGCGACGAGGATGAACCGATGTCCATTTGATGCTTTTAGATTAATCATTCCGACGACGTCAAGGCCTCAGGTAGTAAATGGCTAAGGAGTGGTCATGCAATGAAGATTGATAACAGGAGCGTGTATCAGACTGGAGTGTTCCTGACACTTGTAGCATTTTTGAACATGTTTATAGCAATCCGATTCCATAGTGGTCCAAAAGTATCCCTGCCGTAGAATTTTCTTAGCGAGCATGTGATCGCTGACGTGGGCACTGCATACTCTCTCATGGATACTTTTGGACCATGAGAAAGATATTATTATAGGATCTCTTGTAAAGGCATTCCCCACAAATGACGTAGCCTACCGCTAGGCGTTGAATGGTTCATCAGTTTGTCTTGGATGTATCCTCAGGGAAAGTTAGTGTCTCAAGGAAATTCTTGATATCTGAGAACCATGGTGGCTCATCATCAGGTTTTATAGGTTCCTCAATCTGAAGGCAGAAGACTGGCTCATTCCTTTGCTCGATCATGATCGACTTCATCTCAACACCATACGAGATTTCTATCATTGATGCCAGCGTTGCTAGTGCATCGGCAAAGCAATTTCTTATCTGGGAGACATATGAGAATGTCACGTCTTGAAAGCAAGATATCAAATCCTTGAGGTGCTCATGATAGGGGATCAGTTTCTCATCTTTCGTCTTCCAGTCACCATTCGTCTAACATATAATTAATCACGAATCGCCAAACATTCGGAGGTGAGTTACATTTAGATCGAGATCCTCCTACAAATCAGTGGCACAAGCTTTGTACTCAGCCATGTTGTTAGTGCAAGGGAAGTTGAGCTTGATAGAGACAGGTACGTGGGATCCTTTCGGCAAAATCAGAATGGCGCCAACTCCCTGACCCTCGACGTTTGCTACCCTATCAAATTACATTACCCATGATTCTTCTGTTTCTTCAGTATCGTCTTCCGTCATGAAAAGGATGTCCTCATCTGGGAACTCAGTTCTCAAAGGCTCATAATCTGACAAAGGATTGTCAGCAAGATGATCGACGAGTGCCTGCCCCTTAATCGACTTCTGAGTGACGTACGTGATGTCGAACTCAGACAATAAAAGCTACCATCGTGTGGTTCATCCAGTGAGAGTCGGCTTCTCAAACAGGTATTTCAACGAGTCCTTTTGGGCCAAAAGTAGAACGGCTTGGGATAGCAAGCAATGGTAGAGCCTCTAAGTAGCCCAAATAAGGGCCAGGCATGCTTTCTCCAAATGACAATAGTGCATCTCATAATCAGTAAATTTCTTGCTCAGATAGTAAGTGGCCTGCTCTCTTCTTCCTGTCTCGTCATGCTGCCCTAAGACATCCCATCGAAATTTCCATCATGGAGAGATACATCAAGAGTGGTCTCCTTGGCTTGGGTGGTACCAACATAGGTGGGTTAAGGAGGTAGCTTTTAATTTTATCGAATGCTGCCTGACTGTCGTCGTTCCATTCCACTGGCGAGTTCTTCCTTAGTATCTTGAAGATCGACGTGCAAATTGGAGTTAGCTGTGCAATGAACTGACTGATATATTATATTCTGTCTAAGAACCCTCTAACTTCCTTCTCAGTAGATGGTGGCGGTATTTTAGTGATGGCTTTAACTTTGACTGGGTTGACCTTGATCCCTCTCCTGCTGATGATGAATCCCAATAGTTTCCCAGACCTAGCACCAAATGTGCACTTCTGTGGATTCAAACATAACCTGTACTTTCTTAGTCTTTCAAACAGCTTCTGAAGGTTTACCAAGTGATCGCTTCGCTCTGGTGACTTGGCTATCATATCATCGACGTGCATTACAATTTCTCGGTGCATCATGTTGTGAAATAACGTAGTCATAGCTCTCTGGTACGTTGCACCAGCCTTCTTTAGCCCAAATGGCATGACTCTGTAGCAGAAGGTTCCCCAAGGGGTGATGAACGCAGTCTTCTCTCGATCTGCCTCAGCCATCTTTATCTGATTGTATCCTGAGAATCCATCCATGAAAGAAAGCATCCCATGCTTAGCAGTGTTATCGACCAAGATGTCGATGTACGGTAATGGAAAATTGTCTTTCGGGCTCGCCCTGTTCAAATTGCAAAAATCGATACATACGCAGACCTTTCCATCCTTTTTTAGCACAGGCACAATATTGGCTAGCCACTGCGGGTACTTAGATACCATGAGGAATCTCGCATCATACTGCTTGATGACCTCATCCTTGACTTTCAATATTCACTCGGGTCAGAGACGTCTCAGCTTCTGCTTAACCGACTTCATATCAGGGTACAGTGGCAACTCATGCTTGACCAAATCAGTGTCTAGACTAGGCATGTCCTCATACGACCAGGCAAAAACATTTTGGTATGATCGAAGGAAATCAATTATGCTTTTTCTTTCTTTTGGAGATATCAACGTTCCAATCTTAGTAATTCGGGGAATCTCCTCACTTCGTAGGTTAACATCCTCAGTTTCTTCAACAATGGGGGTAGGGCCATGCTCAAATTTAGCAAACCAGTCAAGGAGCTCATTGGGGAGCTCCTCCAAAGGGATATCCTCTTCCAAACTCGTAACTCCTACCTCTTCTTATATTTCTACAGGAAAGGGGTCGATTTTACGTGGGACGGGTATTTCGATTAGGGCATTTTTTGTGGGACTTTATTTGGAATTTTAAATGACAATATTTTTGGACTTTGTATTTTTTCAATGTTTTTGAGGTTTTATATTTCTTCGAAGACGGACCCTTGGTAGCGTGAGTCTGTGTATATATAAGGTATTTCCTGCCAAGGGCTTATCTCACTTTTTATAGGTTATTTTTTTTTGGAAAATGGGTGCCAAATGTTAGGCCACTCCCCGCTTTCAGGGTTTGGGGCAAAGATACCCAATTGCATACCTGAGGGGCCGCTCCTTTACCTGATTGGATGGAGGGGGCTAACTGATATGACTCTTCGGAGTTAGCCTCCATCATGTTGATCCCCATTTCGTCTGAGATGACATCCTCAAATCTTAACACAGTTTTGTGGTGATTCACCACAGGGGGAGTTTATTCAAGTATGGGTCATCGCTCCTCAAATATGGATAATGCGGCCAAGTCTATCTCGAGGCTGGAAAGGGTGATGTAGGGATTGGTGGGGTGTACTGGTGCTGTAGGCTTGTGTGGGGTTAATCGGGTCTCCCCATTCCGGTCAATTTTCATGACCTCGACACTTATGAATGAATTTCTTATATGAGGCCTAGGCCGAGGTTTCTCTTCTATGTGGATCCCCCTAGATTTTGCAGCTGCCGTGGCACGGATTTTCTCCTTATCCTCTCTTCTTCTTTCGTGGGCTTATAACCAAGCCCAAACCTGACTTTCTGTCCGCCCTTAGCTGTGACAGGCTCCTTCCTTCCATACAATCTGGGCCCAAGACCCCTTCCTTTTTTATAGCCTCACTTTTGGAGCATGGCCACTGTTACTACCATTCCACCTCTGGTTCTTGGAATGATGCCCTCGATGGGCTCTGGGAATATCGTTGACACCTCGTATTCGAAATTGTGGAGGTCAACTTCCTCAGCGATGTGCGATACATCTAGTATATTGGATTTTTAAACACTATTGGTGGCCTTTTCTTTCTCACCGTGCCCCTCTCTGATGATTGTGATGATCTTATGCCTAGATGCAAACTTGAGTTTTTAGTGCAGTGTGGAGGATATGGCTCCGAGTTCATGTAGCCACGAGCACCCCAGCAGTAGATTAAACAAGGATTTGATGTCCATTACCTGATATAATATGGAGAAGGTCGTTGTCCCAATCAAAAGCTGAAGGTCAACTTCTCCCATTATCTCTCTCCTGGTATTGTCAAAACCTTGGGCACTGGTTCCCGTGGGTCTCAACATGCATGGATCTACCCCGATCTTTGTGGCGGTTCTCAGCGGGCATTTATTCAATGTTGACCCATTATCGATTAGAACCAAGGGGATTACCATATTTCTAGACTCAACAGTTATATTCCAAGATTTTGAGTGACTACCTCCTTCCTCAGGTAAATCGATATCGAAAAATGAAATGGCATTTGGGGCCATCACTTGACCAATTATCTGTCCGACTTCATCTGGGCTAACTTGAAGTGACACAAGTGCATTCTTTAACACCCTCATTAAAGCTTGAAAATGGAGTGGGACGTCATTAACAGATTCCATATAGTAATATGGGCAGGCATTCTTCTCAGCTGAGTCTCCAGTATATATTCTCGACTCATTTTCTCAAAAGGATTCATGGCGCTATCTTTCTTTCCCTTCAGTTGGGTTTGTGCTGCTGCTGGTGCTTCTAGCTACTTTGATATCTTCTCAGATCGAGTAACAAAGTACACTGCCCCATCTCTATTGCTACCAGCATTGATATCTGTTTGTTCATAACTTAGCAGGACCTGATGAGGATCATAGGTTAGTCTCAAAATTTGAAATGGTATGGCTGTCAGCATATGATGTTGGTTTACTGATGGCTCCAGAACGAGAATGGGTGAGACCCGATTTACTTTAGTTATTAATGGGTGGGTGGCAAAATTGGGCCAGTTAGGGGTGGTGAAGCTTGCAGATGGTTATGTCGGGGGTAATGGGGTGGGCGCAAGCCATTGGTAGTTTATTGGTGGAGGAGGATTGGGGGCTTGTTGGTTTATTGGGTAATTGATGGGGGTGGTGGCGTACGGTTGGTACACATTTATTTATACGTAATTGATGGGTGTGGGTGCTGGAAAAGAGGCCCTAAGATATAGGGGCTTAGCTTGTGGTGTAGGAGTGGGGAAATAATATGCCAGATTTAGGGGTTCAATTACCCCAACAATTTTTTCTTCTTGGTCTCTCCACCTTGGGGCCATGAAAGTTTCCTGGTTACAAATGAAGTCTGACGAATCAAACTCCAATTCTTCTTCAGATTCCTCTACCATCCCTATGGTGGGTCTAGGACCTACTATTCTGGTGTGGGGGCAAAGGCACCTGGTGAATATTTGCATGCTGGTTCATTTGGGTGGGTGCAGGGGGAATGATCTTCCCAGCATCGATTAAATCCTGGATCACATGTTTCAATGTGAAGCAACGATCAGTTGGGTGACCCAGACGCTGGTGGAAATTGCAATGAGTATTGGGGTCAAAATTATATGGGATCGGATTGGGAGGAGGTCACGATTGGAGTGCAGTTATTAATCCCTTTTCAATTAACAGAGGTAAAGTACACTCAAATATTACCCAAAGGGCATAAAGACTCGATCATAATGGGCTCTCCTCTCTGGGGTCATTTGTGTCCCCTGCCCATTCCCTGCTCTTTGTACTGGCCCTGTCTTGAAAGGAACTGGTTGCACTACTTTAAATTGGAAGGGGCCACATTGTTATTATTGGGCCGGGTATTTGCAACATTCTATACCTCTGCCCCTGTTCTTCTATCATTTCTTTGCTTGGAGAACCTCCTAACCCTGCTGGGCCCCCTGGATGCATTCTTATTCAACTGCACTTCTCTGATGGCGTTCTCACAGCGGTTGGCGTTCTTTACCAAGTCAGCAAAAGTGGACTGCTGCTGGTATACAAGAAAATCTGAGATCACTGATCACTGGCAGGGTATTCTTTGAGATCATTTCTATCTGCTTGTCGTCAGGTATCTTGTTTCTGACTTGAGCTGCTAGTGCTCTCCAATTCCCTAAGTAATTGCTGAAGGTTTCATTGGAGTTCTGCTTCAATCGAGCTAGATCTGACTTGCGGGGCTCAATGTCTATGTTGTAGACATATTGCTCTTGGAATAGGTGGGTCAGATCTTTCCACATTTTAATCATTGATGGTTCAAGAGATGTGAACCATCTTAAAGCTAGGCCAGGTAAACTTTTCTGAAATACTTTGATGAGGAGTCGTTCATCTCTGCCATATTGGCACATTTCCCCACAGTAGGACTTAAGGTGTGCAATAGGGTTACCTGTGCCGTTATATTTATCGAAGACCGGCATTTTGAATTTAGGGGCTAGGGGGATCTCAGCAAATAGGTACAAGTCCATGAAGTCTGTGGCGTGGATTTCAGCCCCACCCATCTTCAATAACTACTTTTGGATCTTATCCAACTATTCCCTCACTTGTTTCGATTCTTTGGACATGGGGGCCATCTTCTCAATTGTGAGTTTGGACTCACTCTGGGCTGCTAGGGGTGGGGTAATTACAGGTGGAGGACTAACATTGGTCAATGTCCTGACATAGGCCCCACTGTTTTTGATCTCATCCTCCTCATACTGCTGATCTACGTAAGGTGCAGTGAGGACGGGATTCTCGGGTTGTTGTTGCATGGACTGGGTGGGCATGGTCTGAATGGGGATGGGGTGAGTGGTAGTTTGGTTTTAGGGTGGGGCCTGATGGGGCCATTAGACATGGGGGAAGGTTTAGAGATGGCCTTGGGGTGTGGGGCCATGGAAAAATTGGGTTTGAGGTATGGTTTGGGTTTGACCCGGGTGTGAAGGTTGGGGGTGGGTGAAATTTTGGGGGTATTGTGGAAGGTATGAGGCTTGGGCCTGGGCCATGGGCCCTGAGTAGGTTTGGGCCATAAGGCCTTGATTAGGTTGGGTTTGGGTAAAGGGCAAGGGGTTTGGAGGGCCTTGGCCCATTAGGCTTTGATGGGTATGGCCCTTTGGGCTTTGGAGGGTTTGGGCTAGATAGGTTTGGGCCATGGGCCCTTGATGTATGTGGGTTTAGGCCATGGGCCATTGGTGGGTTTAAGCCTGGGCTAGATGGGTTTGGGCCATGGGCCCTTGATGAGTTTAGGCCATGGGCCCTTGGTGGGTTTAGGCCAGGGCCAGATGGATTTGGGCCATGGGCCCTTGATGGGTCTAGGTGGTGGGGTATTGGGCCATTGGGCCTTGAGACATGTGGTAAAAGGGGGTTTGGGCCAATGGGCCTTGGGGCATGTGGGAAATTGGGGCTTGGGCCAATGGGCCTTGGGATATGTGGGAGATGAGGGTTTGGATGGTGTGGATGATGGGGGGTTGATGGAGGTCATGGAGGAGTGAGGCATAGAGACTTGATAGAGTTTCAGATGGATTCATGGGTGTGTGGTGTGGATGAGAGGAGATGTGTTGGGAGGCCTTCCACCTATTGTAGGCTTGGACCATTTCTTCCATCATGGCCATGGAAAGGGGATCGGATGAAGACGGGTTATTTGAGTTTTGGAGGGGCATGGATGGGGTGGATGTGGAGGGTAAATTGGGCATGGTCTCGGTAAAATCGGGCATGACCCAGGTAGGGGATGGGATATGGGGTTGATTGGAGGAATGAGGTGGGGCATTGGAAAAGGGGGATGGGTTGGGAATGTATGAGGATGATGAAGGGTAGGGTGTGGGTGTTTGGGAAAAATCGGGCATGGCCCCGGTAAAAATGGGCATGAATTTTTGCAGTCTTTTAGTTTAATTTTTTCTTGGTTTTCTGCTGTAGTTTAGTTTATTTTTCTGTTTTAAACCCGGTTGTCCCTGTACATGTCTGTTGGAAACAGTGAGGAGACTGTTTATCTTAGGTTTGGGGGTATGGTAGGGTAGACTAGCCAATAAAGTAGTTAACTGTAGTGTAGCAATGTGAGGAAAATTGAGAATTCCAACCTAACCATGTTAGAATGAGGAAATTTAAAAAATTTGTAGACACTTTAAAACTGAAAATTTTTAAAAAAATTTAGCACCATTATGAAGCTAACATCAGAAAAAATTTCAGTTAGTACTTAGTGAACCGAAGAGGAGAGAAAAAGGTGAAAATACACCCCATGGGTTAATTTGAAGACCATACCCAGTGAGATTTTGGCCTATCATTTTCTCTTGATGAGTGTTTGTGGCAATTTTTTTTGCTCTAAGGACTGATTGATGCAACTTCTTTTCACTACAAATTAGCACCTCCAAATGGAAACTGATTGATAGCACTCATGACACTAAGGAAATGATTTAAGGCCTTCATTTGGACAGTTTGAGCCTAAAATTTCCTACCCATTCAACTGCTCTTTGCATTACACTCTTTGAGCCTTCAAAATCCAATTTTTCTTCAACAAACACCGGAGTACTTGTACCTTAACCTCATGACTTGATTCAACCTGACCCTCACTCTGAGAATTCAGAAGGTAAAGGAGAAGAAGTTGAAGATAGTTGAGAGGGGTCCAACATTTGGTGAAAGAAGAAGAAAAGTAATCTGTAAACAACAGTGTAGCAGTAGTATATGTGTGGCATTTCATAAAAAAATAAAAATAATAGAAGAGAAGTCAAGAGATTTTCTTCATCTAAGAATTGAAAGGAAGAGAAGACGCTGGCCACTTCGAATCTGGAAAATATTAAGGAAGATGAGACTGTGCTGAAATAAAGGTTGTGAAGTCATGAATCACTTCCTTACCTTGTTGATTTCTCAATGTTGAATCCATTCTAGCCCTCTTATTCCTTGTAAACCTCACCCATAAGCTACAATACAACCCATCTCAAAAACCTTGTTGATCCAAAGTGAAGTGAGCTATCATGAGGAGATGTCTAATCTATTGTAAAAGTACTGGAGGATGTCAGAAATTAGATGCAATGCCTATGCTCATGCTTGCAGGCCTATTTGAGGTCTATAACTGTTCTTGAGCTCTTAAATTTTTCATTGTGAGAGATAGCCCTGGTGAGGATGGGGTCTGAAATTTAATTTCATTGGGGTAGTATCTACACCTAGTTTTTGAATTGATGATTTTTGCACAATGTATTCTTGATGTGAACTGAATGCTAGTGATGCAAACACCTGCTGATTTTAGTTTGAAATTGTTTGCATTATTGCTGTAATTTTCTCTGATTTTTAAAGAATGGGTGTGGAATGATGCTTTATTTATTGAAACCTGTTTTGTCATTTGTTGCACTCTACTTAACTGTTTTAATGGTGAAGTTTGTCGGTATCTTCACTGAAAACCCTCAGGAGACTTCACTCCTCCACTAGGGATCACCTAAGATTTTAAAAGGCTTGATGCATAAGCTAAATGCATCTGTGCTCCCTACGAAAGTGGCAATTACTATTTTGAATAATTGTTTTAATTTTTTCTTTGCTCGAGGACTAGCAAAGATTAGGTTTGGGGGTGTGTTAATCTCTGAAAAGTACCACATTTCACCCCTTAACCTGGCCTTTAATAGAACTCTAAGTTGGTTAATAATGGTTTTTAAGTATGTTTGTGTAGATAACAGAAAAATATAGCTTAATGTTGCAATCCATCATTTTCAAGCTAAGAAGAATGATTTTTGAGCTAAGTTGTGGAGCTGATGGAAGAACATAGAGTACACCATGGTGGCCCCCCACCATTGGGACCATTTGACACCTAAAGGGGCCCTAGAAGTCCAACAGAAGAAAAAAGGATGGACCCAAGCAGAGGAGGCTGCTACAGCAGCAGAGAGCAGGTGTGACCCTCGCACAGTTAAAAAAAAATCCCGAAAAGTCCTCTAGTACAGATCTCGTGAAGTCCAAGATTGTAGCACATAAATACCACGCGTAGATCTCGTGTAGATCTTGCATAGTTCAAAGACTGATCCAGCCACATGAGAAGTTCAATTTCATCCTGTCGAGCATCTATGCGAGCTGCATTTTATCCTGGCGAGGTCCTCGCGAGGAGAATCACCTGATGCCTCATCCTAGCAAGCAGCATAAATGGACTCATTTGAACCTAGCGAGCCTTCTTCAACTGTAATCTAGCCATGCGACAACCGCTCGAGATGCAAAATAGGCAACACTTAGCCTCGCGAGGCATGGATTCCCAACTTCTCAATCAATACACATGGATATTTTTGGGATTCCACAACATTTAGGGCTCACACCCCGAGGTGCTAAGCTATTTCCTACTTCCTGAGGTAACACTTGGCCACAAATAAGTCACGACACTAGTTCCACACATCCTCATTTTCTGATTGGCTATTGCACATAGCTGCTGTAAGGATTGTATAAATAGAGCTATATTCTGTTTTGTAAAACATCCAGATTAGCTAGATCAAGAGCTAGGAATAGCCTGAGCTCATTTAGGGTTTTCAAGGGTTTTGAGCCAGCCTTGTTTCCCTTTTATTTTCCATTTTCTTCTTTCTTAGCTCAGCAGCAATGCTAGCTCGATGTTTTGTATAGCAGCTAGGCATATTTTTATATTGCAATTGATTTTGTAAATACATAGAGAGCTATTCTGGGGTTTTGCATAGACTTTTGCCTTAAGGGCAATCATTGTAAGTCTTGTTTAAGCAATGAAATGCCATATTTAATGCTTCATTTAATCTTTATTATTTTGTGCTTTCTACATAGATTTTTATGAGTTTTATGCTCCTTTGGTTCCTTGAGCTTGTAGCCCTGCAACCATGTGGCAGCAGTGGTATTCTTGTTCTACCTCTAACATCTGTGATTAGGATAACCTCTGGGATAACTTGTGACCATTGTAGTGGGCAGGGTATAACCCTAGGGCTGGTCTGAATCATAAGGTTGAGTTGGATTCTTCTTCTCTGCACTTGAGCTTGTAGCCAAGTGAGTGACAGCTGTAAACCCAACATCTCCTCTGTTTTGCAATCCCATCATCAGTGAATAGACATGAGATTTTGTAGAGATTGCAGACTTGTGAGCTAGGTCATTGCAGGCCTTTTGGTAGTAATGACCAGCTGAGTTTAAAGCCCCATTCATCCTTTGATTTCTTATGGTTTCCACCTGGTTTTCAAGGACTGTTTACTCCGATGGTTGCTTGAGCTTGTAGCCTTGCAACCATAGTGCCTGCAATGGGTTTCATGTTCTGATTTAATCCATTGATTGGATGAAATCTCTGGGATATTTTGTCACCATTTAAGTGGACAAAATACAACCCTAAGATCAGTTCAGATCTCTGGGTTAGGTTATATTTTTTCACCTAGTATATGTGCTTATAGCCATCTAAAGGATTGTTGCAGAATCGTTTCTAACACTGAGTTGCAGTGCTAATTTATCCATAACTATCTATTTCTCCCTATTTTTTCTTTATCTTCTCACACCATCATCATCCCTCTTTTTCCCCTTCTTTTAGTTGTAGTTTATTCCTGTGTTTGGTTTTATTTTGGTTGTGACACCTAAACATCTTCTCTTTACCTTGCTTTTTAGATTAGGTTTAGGGTTGCCAGGTTTGTAGCCAGACCTGGAGTTTACTATAAAACCCTTGAGATTTCAGATTATCACTTTGTGGGATAAACTCTTACTTATCAAAACTTGCTATAACAACCCTGTGTCTTGCAGGACTGTGAGTTTGATTTTGTGTTGTGTTCAATCCATTTTGTTTTATTTTTATTTTTCTTTATTATCCTCATTTTTTTTCTTTATCATTTTTATAATAAGAACAACACAACCAAATCAACCAACAAAGGTCCACATCGGTGCTACAAGGGCCCGAGAGCTCTGGCTCTCTCCTCTATTCCTCTAACTTGTTTGATTTTCCTCTATCCTTGCATTAGCGTCATTACGCCGTCGAAATCTCGGTGATTGTGGGGGGCGTAAATAGGATCGGAGTGCCTTCGGGTAAGAGGAAGTGTTGTTTCATTTTTTCCTTAGGCCATAAGTAGAGATCGCTTATGAGCGGGTTAATCGGGTGTCTAACACCTTTCCGATCGATAATTGAAGCCTCTACCCAAGAGCCTTTGGCATAGGCCAGATCAGAGTCATATTTTTAGCACTTCGGTGCTCATCATATTGATTTGGGTATCCCAAGACACTAAAAGCTCCGGTGGCGACTCTAAATTTGTAGAGAAGAGCGCATCATCGCGACAGACTCGCGAGAGCCCACTGTTGCATAGATGGTGACTCTGCCAGGGTTCAAAGCATTGGTAGTCATCGTAAAAATGAAAGAAATATTATTGAAAGACTATGCCTCATTAGATGAGGCCCAGCTGGCTGCTAATATTTGGCAAAAAATTGATGATGCAAAGAAAATGAGAGTTATGATGGTAGAGGATAGAAATGAGTTTGCCACTTTCTTTTGGGGCTTGCCGGACGCTGCTGATAAGTAATATATCTTACTTAATCAAGTCAAAATTTAATTTTCCAATTACACGTGCATGAATAACTCATAATTTGTACAGCAGGTGTCATTTGCAGATTGATGGTGTCTACAGTTGAAGAGCTCCAGATAACTATTACGCTCATTAAGAGTCTTAGGCTGAATACGAAAGTGGAGGACGACATGTTGAATGCGATGATGATGGGCCTATAATGCAAATGCAGTTCACATATTGTGTACCTTCTATCAGTTATGTTTACGGAGAACACTCCTCTCGCACACTCATTTCCTTGGGTCCTACAAGTTGTGACTGATAATCGTTAATTGAGTGCAACTTCATGTAGGAATTGCTGCATGAGGAGGTGGTGAAATTTAAGGAGTTCCAAAATAATGACTGTATACAATGCAATTAAGGATGAGGGATAAAAAATTATGGTTTGGGAAGGCGATGAAAGGTTTTATCTTTTTCACCTTCCATTCCTCAGCAAACACTATTTCGAAAATGTGGCAACCCATTGTGCAACGGTAACTGTAATTTGTTATTTCGAAATGTCTTATTATTCACTACTCATATAATTAGTATTCTATAATATGAGTGACTCTTCTTCACTAATCACGGCTTAGACATTACATCCACAGGTTTTAATTCCGTTGCACAATGATACTGGCTCTCACTATGCGTTAGCCCGTGTTGACCTCAACGAGAAAGTAATTTATCTCCTAGACCCATCGGCCAAGCCAGCATTCGGCATGTAAAAATATCACACGCATGCCTTGGTAAGCAAATAAGTAAGTCATTTAATCTATTAATTTATTTCTCATCTATAGGTTATGTACTTTGTATTTATATACTCAATTTATTTCAGGCTTTCCATCTCCCGCGGCTGCTATACTTGAATGAACAGGACAACGCATCGAGAAAGCTCTTCTATGTCCACTATTCTTTTCTAATGGCCTCCCAAAATAGGCTCGAGGATCGGTGTATTGTGCATTATTTGTGCTAAAATAAGTCAAAAATATTATGGTTGGGAGAGAAGGTAAGTTCCAGTTTGGAGCACTCTTTCCGAAAGCAATGTGTGTTCGATATTCTCGCGCATTAGCCTCAAACATGTTAGTAATGTGTTACTTTCAAAAAATTGATAGTAAAAAGGTAAACAATTCTAAGTGGCCCAAAAATTCTTCAAATGGATGAGACACAGAGTCATTTTTAGACTCTCATAGCTGGTTTAGGGTAGATTTGTATGATGAGTTTGTGGATGGCAGTGGTTTGTGAATTTGTGATATTCTATGCTGAAGTTATAAATTTGTGGATGACAATGGTTTGAGAATTTCTAAATTTGTATGATGAATTTATAAATTTGTGGTTGGCAGTCATTTTTAGACTCCATTATCTCTGTTATGAGTTGTTTTGCCACAAACAGATATACTTATGGTTGATTAATGGAGGTATTTATGAATGGATATTAAATATCTTAGATGTTTCACTGCCTGCTTATTACAGGTACTTATGATATTGATGGTGCAAATATTTTAATCAAATTGATAATATAATCCTGCTGCATGACTTGGTCCCATATGAGTCATTTACTGACTCTTATGACTCCAAGTAAGACTCATGCTGGACCTATAGGCTCCAAATCTGATAGTCAACAACGTTAGACAAGTTATAGTCTGCTAAAAGTAATGCATCATTAATCATTTTCTGTGATCGGGTATGATATGAGTCATTTACTGACTCTTAGAAGTCCAAGTTAGACTAATATGAGACCAAGTCATGCAACACTGCATGACTTGGGTCTAGCAATGAGATCAGCCATATTAAACACTACCAACATTGATATACCAATAAAGATTTTACATGATTGGGCCTCATATGAGTCATTTATTGACTCTTATGAGTCCAAGTAAGACTCATGTCAGACCTGTGGACTCAAAATCTGATAGTCAACGACATTAGACAAGTTATAGTCTGATAACAGTGATGTACTGATCAGTCATATAATATACCAATTTATTACCCTTAACTTAGTGATGCTAGGACTTAGTTTATTACTAATAAGTTACTGATGTGCAAATATTAAAGAAAAATAGTAAAAGATAACCAAAATGATAATATTTATCAAAATGAACTCATAAAGTAATAAAAGGATGATGAAACTAAAAAATGAATCTTCACCTACTGAAAGGATGAAAAATTGTGCTTTACGATTCTACAGAACGATGCAAAGCAAAAGAAAAAAATGAGAAATCGTAATTTACGATTCTTCAGTGAAAGCCATTCAAAAGAAGAGCGATACATAAGAAAGCGATGAATCATGAAGGAAGAATCGTTCAATAGGAAGCGATATAAAGAGTAAAGAATAGAAAATCGTGATTTACGATTTTCCAGAAAAGAAGCTTTCTAAAGTTGATGATCACGTGATATTAACACCGCCATGCACAAACTTAGAAGAATTCTTGACTTAGAAATCTGGCCAATCACGGATTTGGGAGATTGACGAAGACGACTCTACTGCTGAAATAAAAGAAAGAAATCCAGAAGTACATTAATAGAATAAAAGCAAGGAAAGATAAGTTTAGAAGTAGAGTTATATTAGGATAGTTTTGTTTCTTTTATTAGAATTAGGAGTTTTGTAAACCGAACCCTTATGTTCTATAAATAAGAGGGCCTAGTATAGGAATAACCATCAAAGAAATTCTCAGCATCAATTGACAACTGAGGTTGGATTTTCTTTCGATCAAAATTTAGAGTAGTTTAGTTTAGATATCCATAATTTCTCAAAAGCAATTAATGCCTGCGACTGAGGGGTGAAGGATATATTTTATTTTTTCTTTCTAGTTTAGATTTATTTTATTACAATTTCCTGATTTATAAACATCTTCGAATTTTAATCTGAATTGACGACTCAGGTTGAAGTTTGCAGATTAGAAAACTTCCTAATGGTTTTACTTTTTCATCTTCAATTTTCTCGAATTTAATTGACACCCAAGTTTTAAGAGATTGTTGATTAGATTAAATCTGTATTGATAGGATTCTAGGTTTGATTGACGACCAATGCTAAGATACTTGAGATATTGTATAACGGTATTTTAAATTTGCAAACATCTGATAGCTGAAGATTATGATTGATGACCATAATCTGAAGTAGAAGGATTTAGGATTTATTTTTTGTAATTTAGACTACGAAACCAATTCTTTATTTTTATTTCTCCAGTAGTTTAAGAACTTAAAAGATAAGTATAAGTTTTCAGAAAATTAATAAATACATATATAAACTTATCTCTCTCGGAACGATCCTATGCTATGCTATAATTTCTATTGTGCGCTTGCAATAGGTAAAGATTTAATTAGATGACACTTATATGCCCCTAACAAGTTTTTGGCACTGCTGTCGGGGACAACGTTTTAATATATTAATTTAAAAAAATAAGTATTTATCTTCCCCTTTTTATATTTTTTTATATTTTTAATTTTCTTTGAATCCCTTCTTAAATCTTTTGCAAGTTTATTTGGAGTGACGAATCAGAGTTTCCACTTCCCCTGATCAGAGAAGTCAGAAGCTCAGATTTGTTTTCTCTCCCTGACTCTTATGAGTCCAAGTTAGACTAATGTGAGACCTGTAGGATCCAAATATGATAGACAATGAAGTCAGTCATGTTAAATATCGCTAATATTGATGTACCAATAGAAATTTTGCATGACTGGGTCCCATATGAGTCATTTATTGAATCTTATGAGTCCAAGTAAGACTCATGTCAGACCCGTAGACTCCAAATCTGATAGTCAACGATGTTAGAAAAGTTATAGTCTGATGACAGTGATGTATCAATAACCATTTTCCGTGACCGAGTCTAATATGAGTCATTTACTGACTCTTATGAGGCCAAGTTAGACTGATGTGAGACTTGTATGATCCAAATATGATAGACAATGAGATCAATCATGTTAAACACTGCCAATATTGATGTACCCATAGGGATTTTGCATGACTGAGTCCCATACGAGTCATTTACTAACTCTTATGAGTCCAAGTAAGACTCATGTCAGACTTGTAGGCTCCAAATCTGATAGTCAACGACGTTAGATAAATTATAGTATGATAATAGTGATGAACCAATAATCAATTTTTGGGATCGGGTTTGATATGAGTCATTTACTGACTCTTATAAGTCCAAGTTAGACTAATGTGAGACTTATAGGATCCAAATATGATAGGAAATGAGATCAATCATGTTAAACACTACCAACATTGATGTACCAATAGGAATTTTGCATGACTGAGTCCCATAAAAGTCATTTACTGACTCTTATTAGTCCAAGTAAGACTCATGTCAGACCTGTAGGCTCCAAATCTAATAGTCAACGACGTTAGATAAGTTATAGTCTGATAACAGTGATGTATTAATAACCATTTTTCGTGATCGGGTTTGATATGAGTCATTTACTGACTCTTATGAGTCCAAGTTAGACTAATGTGAGACCTGTAGGATCCAAATATGATAGAAATAAGATTAGTTATGTTAAACACTGCCAACATTGATGTACCAATATGGATTTTGCATGACTGGGTCCCATTTGAGTCATTTACTGACTCTTATGAGTCCAAGTAAGACTCATGTCAAACCTGTAGGCTCCAAATCTGATAGTCAACGACGTTAGACAAGTTATAATCGTATAACAGTGATGTACCAATAATCATTTTTCGTGATCGGGTCTAATATGAGTCATTTACTGACTCTTATGAATTATTAACGGACTCTTGCTAATCCCACAGAGACTCATGTGAGTCCAATAGGCCTTTGAGGAATGGATTGAATATTACCAAATTGAAATAACACTCTCTGGTTCACACACAGACATATACATGCATGATAATAAACCTCAGCTTCTATTAGTAGATTAGAAATCTGCTTCACTTTTCCCTTAAAGCTGTTGAGACCCATCAATAATTTTAGATAATTCTAGTCAGATCATCTGTCACATTCGTTGCATGTACATCCAAAGTAGTCAAACAAAAATTGAAAAAGTTTGTAGTAGTATACACCTTTACAACAATATGGCAGTAGACTACATTTACTTCTACAAATAACTTTCAAGAAATTAAAATTCTTCGATGCTTCGCTTGTAACAACACAAAATTATTAAACAATCATAGCTAAAGCTAACCAAAATATGTAAATAACCCTAAATCAAGGAAGGCTTCCTTTTCCTTTACTGCTTATTAACATAGTTACCTCAAATTTTTTGGCAAGCTCTTCAATCTCCACTGTCACTTTTACTTTTAAATTGTCCCTTTCAATTTTTTCCAACTTCGACGCTGGCACCGGGGTTCGAGAACTTTCATCCAACCAGCTAAAGTACCAATATTGATAACATGTAAAGTACTTATGCCTGAGATTCTTGAGAGAGTTTGAAACTCACAATGTTGATTGCTTCTGATAGTAGCAAAGAGGACGAGCATTGTTCAATTGAACCGTTTCATCGTTCCTGACGGTCCGATTTACCAATCCCGTACATTCATCCTCCCATATGAAGAACCCACAATGGTAACACTTAAAATATTTATGGTCGGGATTCTTGTAAGAGTTTAAAACCCAAAGCACTGCTGGTTTTTTACAGTAACATAGGAGTGCACCCTTTTCATCAATAATCTTCTTTTCCAGGCAATCTTTAATCCAATGTCCATGCATTCCACAACCAAAACAGACGTCCATTTCAGCTTTTCTGTATAAAGATTTGAGATACAATTATAACTAAATTGAACATACAATAGAATAAATGTGATAATGGTAAATGACAGTATAAGTGTAATTTAATTAAAGAATACTTTACAGAAAAGAATAAACTTAGAAATGCTACATGACAATGCAAGTCAAATACAGTCTTAAGAACTTATAATTCAGTTTCAAAAAATATATTTCATTATTAATGAACATATTGATAAACTACTGTCTGTTTGATGTGGTAAGAAAAAAGTAGCATACGATACAAAAGACGGGATCATTTTATATCAAAATTTGTAACGGTTTAACTTCTCCTCTAAGTAACTCTAGCATAATCCCATCTCTAAAGTAAGACATATGGCATTGATCAAAATTGAAACTAAGCCCAGGAGATGTATAGTCAATGTACTTTATTATAAAGACTCCACAATCAAAGTAATTTAATTGATGCGGGATAGCAAGCGGTCTAGTAAACAGCCAATCTCGGATGTCGATATTGTCTTCGCCTTGTCGAGCTAGGATCTTAAAAAGAACGTTTTTCTGTATTTAAGAACACTCAAATTTTATTAAGTTGTCATATAATAATAAAGATCTAGAGTTGAATGATATACGTACTAATATGTTTATAATGTCCGGACAATAGACACTATCACTTTATCCACTAGATGAGTCTAAATACTCAACTTTTCTCTCCTTCATATATATTATGAACAAAGACTAGTGATAGTCTCTATTGACGAGAAGGTAAACCTGTTAAGTGGAGCTATGTTTTAGGAGACAAGTGGCGGATTCTAGCAATAGTATAAGTACGAAGGAAGCACCTAAAATTTATCCAATTATGTTGTCACATTTGCTTATTTTATATCCTAATGCCTGGGGTGAAGTCCAAACGATAAGGTTTTTGTTCGTATCGACTTCGTCTTTCGCCAACGATTCTATCAATTTCGTCTAAACAAAATATGAAATGGGTTGAGATAATTACAAATTCTAAGACGTGAAAATTAAAAATTGGACTCTTACAATAAAGAGAAGAAATGACTCTTTATAAATTTCTTTTTATGATCATTCTCTCATTTCTTCATCAAGATAAAGTATGTGTCAATTGCCTATAAAACAAAGTCACGTATCACCCTAATAGATACCATGAAATAAAGGTCTGTACATTATTGGGATGTTTGCCTACCCTCAAATGAGGGTCTAAAATCAACAATAAAACTAGGCAGACATACTCATACAGACCTGCAAGTATTCAGGATCTGTTATAGCAAGCTTTAAAAGAATGGTAAGTAAGGGAATGTCCACAGGGAGGCCGGTTAGAAATATGATAAATCTCCAGATCTGTGAGAGATCTGGCACCCTAACTATCTCTACTTTAGTTAAACGACAAAGGAGAGGTTTGAAATGAGTTGTCACTTAAACTAAACTACAATTAAAATGCAGATTGTCTTAGATCGAATCTGGAGCTTCAGATCTTACAGATGGATGGTTTAAAAACTCAGAAAATGGAGAAGAACAGCTTGGAGGTTGTCTTCACGGCAATCAGGTTGAGCTAAGAACATTACAGTGGTCCAAAAGCACACAAGTCCCTCAGCTTGCCACAAGCACAGCTGTAGGCTATAAATTCCACTCCAAATCACAGGATCCACCTGGTCATAAGGCTATGATCTGTCCACTTTAATGGTCACAGACCATCCTATAGACTTTATCGAATCCATGGATTACAGCGGATGAATCCAATTGAGGCCTGAGCTTAGATTTACCTTAAGGTTATGATCTATCCACTTTAATAGTCACAGACCATCCTAGAGATCTCCTACAAAGCCAGAGCCTCAATAAGAACAATTAAAACCACTACAGATGTTGCAATTTCCAGGTCACAGACACAGGAAATTACAGGGATATCAGATCCAGGGAATTCAGATGATATCCAAGAGGTCTACCAGTTAAGTGGGTGAGTTGATCAAGCAACTCCTCTACACAAATCCGATTGAGCACCAAGAGGAATCAAAAGAACTTTAGATCTAATTAAAACATTGAAAACAACATTTACATTGCAAACAAGGTCACTCTTACAATGGAATGATCTCAAATCTGTAGTCTGTGCAACAATTAACCCCAACAACACTCTTAACCTTACCCAATTACAGATCTAACTCACTCCTTGCTGCTCCTAAGGAATTAGCCAACCATGGTTGAGCTAAAGGAAGGAAAATGGAATCTCGCTGCAAGCTCTGATCTCTGGAAAATTGCTCAAAAATTCGATCCTCCCCAATGACAATTGGGGATCTCTATATATAACTTTCTCCTTTATTTTTCTCGCCAAAAATCCCTTCTAGAAGGTTGTCAGAGTTTGTTAGAGCTCTGTCAGAGCACGTGGGTCGGTTAGGGCTTTCTAGGGCATCTTCTAGAACATCGCGTCGGTCACCTAAGTGCCTCGATTTGCCTGCAGCAGGTCACCAAGTCTCAGCGTGTGCATAGCATAGTTTCTGAGAAGTTCAACATACTATTTCGACAGGTTGGGGAAACTTCCGACAGGTTAAAAGTGAGCTTGTAGTTCCTTTCGACAGGTTGGAGAACCATTTCGATAGGTTCCTTTCTGCATGCTATCCCTTCGATAGGATTGCTCTTAATCCTATCGAAAGACTCAATCACCATTCGATAGGTTCCAGCATCATTTGATAGGTTCCTTTTACGCTTCAGGTAGGCTTTCGATAGGATGGTTTCTTCATTCCTTTCTTTTCTCGATAGGTTCTGAAATCCTATCGAACTCCTCAATCCATGCGAATTCATCCTTCTTCTACCTTCGGATCCTATCGAACCCTTCTCCAACTGCACGAATTCTTTCCTTTTAATCCTCAGCTCCTATCGAAGTCTTCGGACATCCTCTCGATAGGATGTTTTGGACCTATCTTCACTTCTTTCTCCTTGTTCTATTGCTGGGCCTGCATGGTGCTGAGAGATGACTTCTTTGTGGGCATTCTTAAGTGGTTTGCTGCATTATTACCAGCTTTCCCTGCTATCTACAAAATGCACTCAACAGAGGCTTATTAGTGTGCTCACAGGTACATTAAAGGTCAGGTTAAAGGGTGCAAAGTGGCATTTTTCACCACTTAACACACCCCCAAACCTAAGCTTTGCTAGTCCCTGAGCAAAGGAGAATTCAAAGAAAAATATATGCCACTTTCGTAGGGAGCACGGATGCATTTAGCACATGCACCAAGCCTTTTAAACCCCTAAGTGATCCCTAGTGGAGGAGTGAAGTCTCCTGAGGGTTTTCAGTGAAAGTACCCACAAACTTCTCCAATACAACTTAGTTAATACTCATGCAACATGTTAAAATAGAGTTCAAGTGAAATAAAATAAATTTCACACTATGTCCATTCAATTCCAGAGGATTTTCAGTAGAAAAATCACCAATTCAAAACCTGAAATTCTGTTGTAATCCCTTCATTCTCAATCAGTTCATGTCAAGGCATTGGGCTTAAAAGTTTGATGCAGAGCTCACCTTTAATTCAAGAATTTTGTTCCGATACCACCCCAAATCTCTGATTTTAGACCCAAATCATGCCGAGGCTGTTCACTCATAACAAAAATCAAAGGGTGCATCATTTCACCCAGCTCAAGAGCAGTTGCAGCCCTCAAATAGGACTGCAAGCAGGAGCATAGGCATTGCTTTAATTCCTGAAATTTTCTAACTCTTTTCACCATAGATTAAGCAAACTCTCATCTCCACATGACAGCTCAATCCATTTCAGATCAGTAGGGTCTTTTTATTGGGTTGTAATGTGGCTTATGGGTGAAATTTGTAAAAGACATAATAGGGTAAAATAGGATTCAAAATTGGGAAATCGGTAAAGGTAAGAAGGTGTCTAGACAATACCTCCTTCATTTCAGCATAATTCCATCTACTTCTTGAATTTTTAGATTTGAAGTGATCAATTTCTAATCCTCTTTCTAGTCTTTCAATGAAATGACTTCTCTTTCTCAACCTTTTATTTTTCTTTTCTGTTTTTCTTTTTTTATATTTTTCTCCAAATATATATATTTTTTTATAGGCTGGAATGCCACAACGCCACCAACTGTGTTTTTCTCCTCTTGCACCCACTTCACAAACCAGCTCTACCTTCTTCCATTCCATTACCTTTACCTTTTGAAATCTCAGATTGAGGTCAGGCTGCATCAGGTTAAAGAGTTTTGGGTTTGAATTCCTGGTTTCTATCGAGGAAAAATTGTGATTTCAATGCTCAAATGGTGTGTATCAAGGGCAGTTCAAAGGTGGGGCATTTTAGGCTCAAACTGTCCAAGGGATGGCCTTACTTCATGTCTTCAATGTCATGAATGCTGTCAAGCTATTTCAACTTGGAATTTCCAAACTTCTAGTGATTAGAATTAGATCCCATCAGTCCTTAGAGTAGAAGAAATTGCCTAGACACTCTTCAAAGAAATTAAAAAAAATTCAGACCTAAATCTCACTGGGTATGGCCTTCCATCAAAATTTTTGGGGGGTATCCTCATAGTTTTCTTTCATTTCAGGTTCACTAATCATCAATTTTTTGAAAATTCTTGATATTTGCTTCATGAAAAATGTTAAAACTACAGCTCATTTCAGTTATAAAAAGTTTTTAATTTCGTCTTTTCCAAAAAAATCAGGTGGGAACTCACTTTATTGTCAAAAAACTTTTTCAACATAACTGCACAAAGCATTAACTTCTTTTATTGGCACACCTGCCATACCCCCAAACCTAAACTAAACAGTGTCCCCACTGTTTTGAGAAAATGCAATCAAGGGAGAGACAGGGTAAAAAGATATCTATAGAATAACACAACAAAAATGTCAAATATATACAAGAGATAAATGAAAAAGACACTGGAATGGCCACATTTATATACAGCTTGGTGCCAGCTACCGCTTAGATGCAGGGGCTTTTCCCTTGGATTTAGATTGTTTAGGTTGTTTAGCGCGTGCCTCCTTAGACTGGGCAGCAGGCTTTTTGCCTTTAGGATCAACCGCAAGCATAGGATCAGAATCCGAATCGGAAGGGAAAAGGGCCATGGGGTCCAGTCCTAGAGCCATAGCAGCCTTTCTTCTTTCATCCCTATAGAGTAGGGTGCCATGGGGATCAGATTGAGGGGAGGACCTGGTGGGCTTAGCTACTTTGGATGGGGCAGTAGGTTGTTTCCTTTTTTGATAGCGGCAGCAAAAGAAGCAGATCTCTTGGCGGTGGTGGTTCTTTTGGAGGAAGACCTCTTTTGTTTGGGAGGGATAGGTTTGTCAAGAGGAGGTACTTTGGCAGGAGGGGGAGGGGGAACCTCCACAGGTGGGGTGGGAGGAGGTTGCGAGGCAGGAGGTGCTGGACGAGGGGCAGTGGTAGGAGGGGGAACATCCACAGGTGGGGTCGCTGAAGGAATAGTTGTAGAGGGGGGACATGGGGGAGGGGAGGGAGACGCAGCAGGAGGAGCTGTAGCAAGAGGGGTAGGCTCAAAGGGTTGAGACAACAATGACGCGACATTTTTCTCTAAAATATCAATCTTCTTGGTAGCATAGAGGAGGTTAGCATCTGAGAGCTCCTTAGTGGCCTTGATGATCTCCTGAGCATTGGCTAACTTTTTCTTGAGGAGCTCAAAATTCTTTTTCTCATATTTGGCAATGAAACTCTCAGCCGCTGCCACTTGTTTTGCTGACTCATATCAAACCAGGATTTCAGACCATCCTTGAGAGATATCGCGGAGCTGAATTCGGTGTTCTAATTTGATGTTGGCAATCCTCTCTTCATAAGGGGCCTCAAGGGAAGCCCGAAGTGCAGCCATACCTCTCAAGACATCCCTGTGGATGTAAGGGTTGTCCCTCATTGCATACAGGAGGGTGAGATAGGGGGTATGTACATGGATTGGCGAAGGACAAGAGGCAAGGATAAGGGTGGAGTGGATGAAGGGGAGGGGGTGGAAAGCACCAAATCCTCCCATGGATCAGTTTGGGTGGAGGCATCCTGGAAAATAGGGGGGGAGGAAAAGGGGACATGGATGGTGGGTATATCAGCAACTGCAAAAATAGGTGTAGGTGGGGATATAGGTAGAATAGGTGCTGGGGGGGAAGGTGAGGGTAAAGATGGAGCAGCTAACTCTACAAAAAGGATATCAGTAGGGATGGGGGAGGCCATGGGTGAAAAGGGAGGAGAGAAATGGAAAAGTGGGGGATCAAGGGAGGGAGGAGTAGTGGGAAAGGGTTGGGAGACTGAAGTGGGGGGAGTGAGGGTGGATTGAATTGATTGGAGACATGAGCTCATGAGAGCCTGGTGGTCAGTGTTAGTGGCTACTTGGGCCTGAATGGACTGAAGGAGGGAGAGGATTTGGGTGAAAGTATTAGGCAGGGTGGAAGTAGAGGGGATGGGTGAATGAATGGGATGGAAAGGAGAGGATGAGGCATGGGTAAAATAAGGAGGAGTGGTGTGGGGGGAGTCAGGCAGTGGGGTGTACTCATGAGCAACATCTTCTACAATTGAAGAAATGAGGGCAGTGAAACCAGTAGAAGTGAACTGGTCCAAACCCTGTGTATGTGTAGGAAGTGGTGGAGGGGGGAAATCAGAAAGGGGTTAGAGGGAAGGTGGGGAAGACATGGTGGGGGTAGGCTCGGAGAAGGTGGGGAGTTCCAGGACCCCAGGTGTAGGTGATGGTGTAGGTAAGGTGGATGAAAAAGTGGGTGATGTAGGAGAAAAGGTGGATGGGGAGATGTCAGCAGCATGATCTGCTGCTGAGGTAGTGGGCACCTCCTCCTCTGCCTCAACCGGCTTGGTCTTTTGAATCAGGGTTAAACTTGTAGACCATGCCCTCTTTCCAAAAACCTTGGGAGCCATTTTCTCCATTGGCTCAGCCTCCTTGATCCTATACTTTCCAGCTTTGAGCAGACAGGTGATGAGTCTGCTGAAGGGTAGGCCTCCTCCCTTAGCAAAAGCCTATCTTTTTAGCACCTTGTCATTTATGTCCACCATAGTTTCAAAGATCAGCTTAGGTGCATTCACGAACTGCCCCTTGGAACAATAAAATAAAGCATCAACTAATGGGAACCTTCTCTCCTGCAAATGTCATGTAACATAGACATTTTTCCTTAAGATGGTATCCATGAATCTGAGACTAGGATGAAGGTCTCTTCTCATCAGTGATTCTCTAGAACCCACAATCTCATTGGTTAGCTGCTTGGCCATATCCTTAAATGTAGCTCCAACAGGTACTCCCTCAGCGCGGTTGGAGTAAAATTGGTATGGGACCCCCAAAGCCATTCCTATGCCTCTGTGATCGATAGTCAGTTGCCAATCATCAATCGAAATTTCTAATACATCATCAGTCCTCTGTGCCACTTTCTTCTTCAAATTTTGGTACCATAACTTCACCAGCCTGGGATACACTGATTCCTTTAATGGCGACAGTAGGGGCAACAAGCCTTCTTTCTTCAAATAGCTCAGTGTTTCCTGGCACTCCCAATGTTGGCAAAATATGCTAGATCAAATTCAGTCTCAGGGACAAGGTTTAACTTGTCAACAAATTCATTGGGGGTGGTTAGTATAGCCGGAAGCTCTACAGCAATGGGCCTATCAGGGTAGCTCTCTCTAAGGGTGTTTCTACCACAGGTTCCTGAATTTCAACAGTTTTGGCTTTCTTAGCTTTAGGACTCTTTTTGGGTGTCCCCTTAGCGAGCTTCCTCTTTACAGGTGGTTTGGTAGCAGGTAGCGCTTTCTTGGAGGATTTAGGGGTGGATGCAATTGATTTCCGGCGTATGCTGGCTAACATTTCCTTAGGCACATCCATTGTAATCTCAGGGAGTAATTTCTCACCAACTTGGAATGGGAAAACTTAGAAAGACAATAGGGTGATGGTAGGAAGGCAACTCACCTCCAGGTACCTAGGGTTTCACAAAGCTAGCGATGCACCGCTCTAATTTCTCTAAAATCAGTGGCAAAATGCTCCTCTACGCAAACTGAATGTATTGACAAGATGGCACACTAAACAGTTGAAGATTCTGTGAGGATTTAGTAGAGAAAGAGGGAGGTGAAAAATGAGGAAGAGAGCTAGGGTTTTTCAGAGGGTAAGGAATGAAGCCCAAATGACCTATCGACAGGTATATATAGGTGAAAATGCGATTTCGATAGGATGAATGGAATGGTTTCGATAGGTTGATGTGTCCTATCGAAATCCTAGACATCAAAGCTTTCAAAAGGGATGATTTTTAAGAATTTCGATAGGTGAGACCATCCTATCGATAGGTTTAAACAGCAGAGACAACTTCTTTTCGATAGGTGCCTGATATGTACTCAGCACCTATCGAAATCTTTGTTTGCCCTTATTTAACCTGTCGAGCAGTTGGTTTTACCTATCGAAACATCTAGTTCCTATCGAAACTATTAGATATCCTGTCGAAATAACCATGAAACCTAACGAAATGTAGATTTGGCCTATTGAAGGCTCCAAAACCCAGACCTTTCTGGGCACCCTTAGCTTCAGCATTTATCAGGCTCTGTTGATGTGCGGCCCCATAATTGAATTCTTATGTGGATGAGCTCCCATTATCTTAGAGCAGCTGGCAAATTTGAAAAGGCGACCCACTAGAGAACATGGTATGTTTATTGCAAAAGAATCCTACTAGAAATGCAAGGAAATAAAACAATCTAAAACATAAGCAAAATATGGCACATTTGATACATACTCAACTGCAAGTGATAATCTGGAGGATCTGGAAGGCTAACGGCCTCTCCATGTTCCTCGAACTTGTCATCCTTCTTGGATCCATTCCTCAGCAATTGTTCAACCCCTGTTTGCAATCTTGTCTCTATAGGCCAATTATTGCTCTGCAGCAGCTGTTGCGGATTATCATGCAGAGCCTCCTCTAGCCCTGCAATGGAAAAACAGGTTTCATCAAAAGGGGGTTGAGAGCTGGTGATGTACACATGTAGCTTTACTTTCATGTTGCCAAAGGAGACCTCCATGATTCCAGATCTGCATTGAATGCAGGCATTGGCAGTGGCCAAGAAGGGCCTGCCCAGAATCACAGGGATGGAGGAAATACCTTTACTTAGCTCCATATCTAACACCACAAAGTCAACAGGGTAAAAAAAACTTATCAACTCCCACCAGGACATCCTCAATGACTCCCACAGGCTTCCTTTCGGACCTGTCAGCCAGTTGCAGAACCACATGTGTGGGCTTCAAGTCTCCCAGGCCCAATTTTTGATAGACTGCATAGGGCAGCAAGTTCACACTGGCTCCTAGGTCCAATAGGGCCTTTTCAATTTTATGATCCCCAATGATGTAGGGGATAGTGGGCACTCTAGGGTCTTGAAGTTTGGTGGGAGTTGCAATGGACAGAATGTGTTTTACCTTCTCTGCTGAAAAGACTTTCTTGGACAAGTATGTCCAAGACTATCTTTTATGGGTGCATAACTCCTTCAGAAATTTGGCGTAGGCTGGGACTTGTTTGATGGCATCCAGCAAAGGCAAATTAATTTTAACTTGCTTGAAAGTCTCCATCATTTCCTCAATTTTGCCCTGCCCTTTGTCAAAAGGGGAGGGTCTTTGCAATGCCTTGGGAAATGGCAACTGGGGGATTGCTCCCTCATTTGCAGCCTTAGCCAAAGGGGCTTCTTTCTTTTTGATTTTTTCTCTTCCTTGAGGATCCATATCATCCTCTTTATTGACACTGGGTGGTTCTGTCAGGTCCACCACTGGTGGCCTTTGTTGTGTTCTTGGAAAACTCATTCCATTTTCTTCCTTCAAACTTCTCATAGGCTCACAGCCTACTTGATTGTCCACTAGCCTACCACTCCTCAAAGTTGTCACAGATTTAGCTTCCTCATAGGTGAAGGAAACTTCACCCACTACAAACTGTCTTCGTGGATTATCCTGTGGTTGGCTAGGTAACCTTCCTCTCTCTCCTAGTCAGAGCATCAGACAGCTGACCAAGCTGGTCCTCTATCTTTTTGATGCTCTGATTGTTAGAGTGCACAGTTTGGGTTAAAGTGTTCAAGTTCTGCAGTGAAGATAGAACTTGTTCTTCAAAAGATGGTGTTCTCACAGCTGGAGTAGGTGCAACCTACTGCATAGGAGGAGCTACAGGTTGGGCCATGGTTTGCTGATATTGAGGTCTTGAGGCATAACCTTCTCGATAGGGTTGAGCATTTCTGTAGGGCATGGGCTGCTGGGGCAGCTGCTGCTGCTGGCTGGGGTATCCATCTTGTCTCCACCTCAGATTGGGGTGGTTTCTCCGTTGATACCCAGCAGCAGGCTGCTGCCCATAGGCTTGAGTTGCAATCACATGCTCTGTTACAAAATCAGGAAATTAGGCAGCTGATGGGCATTCATCTAGGGAGTGAGCAGGGGACTGACATATGGCACATGCCTCCTCCACTCTAGCAGCCATTGGTGACTGCATTGCTCCCATTAACTTGTCAAATTTCACTGTCAGGCTGTCCACTTTCCTTTCCAAATCACTTGGTACACTCACTTCATATATCTTTCCTCTTGAGGTGTTCTCTTTCATCAATTTAGGAGGCTCTAGATCTCTTGTTAAGGTTTCCCTTTGCATAGAGTTCTCACTGATGATGTCAAAGAGCTCCCATGCCTCCTCAGCAGTTTTATGGAGATAGGTGCCTCCACAAGAGGCATCTATCATGTCCCTACTCTTCGAATCAATTCCCTGATAAAAGCTTTGAACCAATTGCCATTCAGGGATTTGATGGTGGGGGCATTTCTTGAGGAGTTCCTTAAATCTCTCCCAGGATTGATGAAAGTCTTCAGTTGGATCTTGGGTAAAAGAGATGATACCCTTCCTCAACTGGCTGGTTTTCGACATAGGAAAGAATTTGGCCAAAAATTGACATTGGAGATCACTCCAGGACTGAATACTGTTAGGTGGAAGCAGAGATAACCAGGTCTTGGCTCTATCCTTTAATGAAAAAGGAAAGAGTCTCATCCTGGTGGCCTCCTCCCCCAAACCTGTGATGTTGAAGGTGGTGCACAGCCCTAAGAATTCGTCTATATGCTTATAGGGATCCTCCTTGGTCAGGCCATGAAATGAGGGTAATATCAGAATGATGGAAGATTTAATTTCATAGTTTCCTTGAGCAGCAGGGAACTCAATGCAGAAGGGGGAATTATAGACCCCTGGTGCATTGAATTCCTTGAGAGTTTGAGGCTGCTGTTGCTCACCCATTTCAATAGATTCAATTTCAATAGTTGTGGATGTAGTTGGTCTGGATCTGAGAAGTCTTTCAACCTCTGGATTTAGTGGAATAATCTGAAGTTGTAGAGTTCTCCTACCAAATCTACAACACTCACAATTGAATGCAGAGTAAATTCTCAACACAACAAATAGAAACACACAATTGATTAACTAATCTAAAAATCAGCAGATCTGAAAATAAACAGGGGAGAAGGGATGCAAACTATAGAGCAGCCTTCAGCACAGCTCTCCTCTCACTCTGTACTCAGATCTGGTGAAATGGACACAAAAATACTGCAAAAATAGCAAAACTCACAAATGCAGTTAGTAAAATCAAACAAAAACTACAAATCTATGATCAAAACTTAGATCTATCAATTTCTAAACTGCCTCCCCGGCAGCAGTGCCAAAAACTTGTTGGGATGTTTGCCTACCCTCAAATGAGGGTCTAAAATCAATAATAAAATTAGGCAGACATACTCATACAGACCTGCAAGTATTCAAGATCTGTTGTAGCAAGCTTTAAAAGAATGGTAAGGGAATGTCCAGAAGGAGGCTGGTTAGAAATATGATAAATCTCCAGATCTGTGAGAGATCTGGCACCCTAGCTATCTCTACTTTAGATAAAAGACAGGGGAGAGGTTTGAAATGAGTTGCCACTTAAACTAAACTACAATTAAAATGCAGATTGTCTTAGATTGAATCTGGAGCCTCAGATCTTGCAGATGGATGGTTTAAAAACTCAGAAAATGGAGAAGAACAGCTTGGAGGTTGTCTTCACTGCAATTAGGTTGAGCTAAGCACATTACTGGGGTCCAAAAGCACACAAGTCCCTCAGCTGGCCACAAGCACAGCTGCAGGGTATAAATTCCACTCCAAATCACAAGATTCACCTGGTCTTAAGGCTATGATCTGTCCACTTTAATGGTCATAGACCATCCTATAGACTTTATCGAATCCATGGATTGTAGCGGATGAATCCAATTGAGGCCTGAGCTTAGATTTACCTTGAGGTTATGATCTGTTCACTTTAATGGTCACAGACCATCCTAGAGATCTCCTACAAAGTCAGAGCCTCAATAAGAATAATTAAAACCACTACAGATGCTGCAATTTCTAGGTCAGAGACACAGGAAATTACAGGGATATCAGATCCAAGGAATTCAGATGATATCCAAGAGGTCTACTAGCTAAGTGGGTGAGCTGATTAAGCAACTCCTCTACACAAATCCGATTGAGCACCAAGAGGAATCAAAAGAGCTTTAGATCTAATTAAAACATTGAAAACAACATTTACATTGCAAACAAGGTCATTCTTACAATGGAATGCACTCAGATCTGTAGTCTGTGCAACAATTAACCCCATCAACACTCTTAACCTTACCCAATTACAGATCTAACTCACTCCTTATTGCTCCTAAGGAATTAGCCAATCATGGTTGAGCTAAAGGAGGGAAAATGAAATCTCGCTGCAAGCTCTGATCTCTGAAAAATTGCTCAGAAATTTGATCCTCCCCAATGGAAATTGGGGATCTCTATATATAGCTTTCTCTTCTATTTTTCTCGCCAAAAATCCCTTCTAGAAGGTCATCAGAGTTTGTTAGAGCTTTGTCAGAGCACATGGGTCGGTTAGGGTTTTCTAGGGCATCTTCTAGAACATCGCGCCGATCACCTAAGTGCCTCAGTTTGCGTGTACCAGGTCACCAAGTCTCAGCGTGTGCATATCATAGTTTCTAAGAAGTTCAACATACGATTTTAATAGGTTGGGGAAGCTTTCGACAAGTTAAAAGTTAGCTTGTAGTTCCTTTCGACAGGTTGGAGAACCATTTCGATAGGTTCCTTTCTGCATGTTATCCCTTCGATAGGATTGCTCTTACTCTTATCGAAAGACTCAATCACCATTTGATAGGTTCCAGCATCATTCGATAGGTTCCTTTTACGCTTCAGGTAGGCTTTCAATAGGATGGTTTCTTCATTCCTTTCTTTGCTCGATAGGTTCTGAAATCCTATCGAACTCCTCAATCCATACAAATTCATCCTTCTTCTGCCTTCGGATCCTATCGAACCCTTCTCCAACTGCACGAATTCTTTCCTTTTAATCCTCAACTCCTATCGACGTCTTCAGACATCCTCTCGATAGGATATTTTGGACCTATCTTCACTTCTTTCTCCTTGTTCTATTGCTGGGCCTGCATGGTGCTGAGAGACGACTTCTTTGTGGGCATTCTTAAGTGGTTTGCTGCATTATTACCAGCTTTCCCTGTTATCTACAAAATGCACTCAACAGAGGCTTATTAGTGTGCTCACAGGTCCATGAAAGGTTAGGTTAAAGGGTGCAAAGTGGCATTTTTCCCCACTTAACATACATCCATAAAATTAAGATCATCAAACTGACTGACACCAAACGACCTATGGATATCGAACAGGCAACTCTATGAATATAAGCATGTGTGCCTTTTAAAATATAGACCTTACCTCACTATCAAGCCAATTCATACTGTAAACTAAGAATGAGTTCTTCGCAGTGATGGACAGTCTATCAGTCACGTGAATCTCACATCGGTAAAGCCACATAGGTGATCAAGAGAAGAATTGAATTACATTAACTATAACTCAATAACTTTCAAAGGAGATGTGCAACCATGGGCTCTCGTGAGTCCATCGCGATGATGCGCTCTCTTTACTACAAATTTAGAGTCGCCACCTGGAAATTTTGATATTCTGGGATACCCATATCGATATGATGAGCACCGAAGTGCTAAAAATATAACTCTGATCCGGTCTATGCCAAAGGCTCTTGGGTAAGGGCTTCGCTTATCGATCAAGAAAGTGTTAGGCACTCGATCAATCCGCTCATAAGCAGTCTCTACTTATAGCCAAAAGAAAAAAAAATAAAACAACACTTCCTCTTGCCCGAAGGCACTTCGATCCTATTTACACCCCCTGCAATCACTGAGATTTCAGCAGCGTAACGATGCAAATTCAAGGATAGAGAGAAAGCAAAGAAGGTAGAGGAATAGAGGGGAGAGCCGAAGCTCTCGGGCCCTTGTAGCACAGCTGTGAACCTTCGCGTGGGTGCACTTCAATGAGCTTCTGATAGCTTAAAGGGTTGGAAGATAGGTTCTTGACCTCTAAGGCTTGATAGCTAGAGGGTAGGGGAAGAAGGCTAAGAGATAAGTCTCACCTAAGCCTATGGATTTTTTATGGAAGATAGGGTCTAAGGGATGGTTTAGAATTCTGAAATTTATATGGGTTTGGTGCACTAAAGGGGAGAAGGGATCTCTTAATCTCTTTCTCTCTCTTGGAAAATTTTTCAAGCCATTTGCAAAGGGGGGTGCCTCTCTATTTATAGGAAAAAAGGAGGTTAGGAGGGTACTTAAGTACTAATAGGGTTAGCAATTAGGTAATCTTTTAATCTAAGGTTTCCTAGGATTTTGAGAGCTTGGAAATGTGGGCAATGAGTTTCAATGATAGATGATAGGGTAGGGCTCCAAATGACTAGGGGGTTGCAAATAGGTTAAATGGGGGTGCAATAGTCCTAGTGAAGCCCACCCTAAACATTGGGATGGTCAACAAGTCAAACCCCAAGAGTCATTTTTGAGCAAAATCCAAAAGTTATTATAGGTAAGCCTGACGTGTGTATTACACACGCTAGGCATAGCTATAGTGCTTGAGAAGTTCAGAGCCCGCTGTGGGGCCCTTTTGGCTTAGCGTGTGCATTATACTTGCTAGGCCAATACTGTGAAAAATGGCCTAGCGAATATAATATATATTCTCAGCAACATTCTCCAAAAATGACTTAGTGTGTATATTATACACGCTAGGCATAGCCACAATACTCGAGAGGCTCTCGAGAGGCTCAGAGCCTGTCGAAGGGTCCACCTCCTTTGGTGAAGTAGAGTCGATTCAGGCCCGAAACTTTAGATCACCATAATTTTCGGTGTTTACCTCGGATCATGGTGATTCTTGGCTTGTTGGAAAGTTGGGGAAGTCTTCTTTCCAATGGTATATGATTTAGTTTCAGCCAGGGGTCCCAACAAGCCTCGGCACACCTTTCTCTAACCACATCCTGAGAGGGTTTGAAACTAGTCCGAGAAAGGTTCTAAGGGTTAGGGTTGGGTTCTAAAGGTTTCGGGATGATTCCTAAGGGTTTGGGAGATGCTATTGGAAGCTTAGGTGGTGCGCCTTTCTCGAAGTATGTTTCGATCGGGCCTTGGGCCAAATTTGGGTGTCTACAGATGCCCCTCTTTGGTATTTGATCACTATAATCAAATGCCAAAGAAAGAGATATCCGAAGAGGCCCAAGGTAACGTTGACAGGTTTGCCATATTCAAAGCGAACCTAAAACACCAGATGGTAACATGGTGAGTAAATGTAAGCCCTGTATGTCAGGAAAAACATCCGTTCCTCAAGGCTATCGGTCCCCAAGAGCTTAGCAACATTATTAGGCATGACAAAGATGGAGCGAGTTGCGAAAGCCTAATATGCTGGGAAAAATGTCCACTCCTCGATATGACTGATGGTGTTTGATGTTTAAGTTTCATTCTGAATAAAACAGCCTCGCAAGTGGGGGGGGATCGACCCATACTTAAAAACTGGGGCGATACAAAGACGCGAAGATCCACAATTTGTGCCTAATCATATGAGGCATTGATTGCCTCGTTTGA
Organism: Chloranthus sessilifolius; assembly: GCA_021018995.1. NCBI lineage: Eukaryota > Viridiplantae > Streptophyta > Magnoliopsida > Chloranthales > Chloranthaceae > Chloranthus > Chloranthus sessilifolius. The sequence continues at coordinate 15,994,755 of CM037587.1, read as the reverse complement.
TCGGCCACGGGTGCTCCTGCGGGAAGCAGGGTTCGAAGTTTTTGGGTGAACCCATTGACCCCAAAGTTATTTTAGCACAACTACCCGAGCGGAGCGAATTGAGGTCGCAACGCTATTTGGGAGTGTGTGCTATTTTTGGTAAGTCATACATATACATATATATATATATATATATATATATTTTTTTTTTTTGGTATTTTTCTGTTTTATATATTTTTGTATTTATTATTATTATTACATATTATTTATTATATTATATATATATATATATATTTTTCGAGGTTTTGAGGATGCTCAAAGCACTTAAACTTTTTATTTTTGCACAATCCTTGAGGGGCCGAATGGAAGTCGACGCGCTTCTCGGGACGTGTGCCAAAAAGGAGAAAACTTCTATGTGAAAGGGAGGTTCCAAGCCTAGCATGTGTAATATACACGCTAGGCCAAACCTGGCGGGTTTATGCCTGGCGTGTATATTATACACGCTAGGCCAAACTGGCAAAACTAAGCTTAGCGTGTATAATATACACGCTAAGCCACATTGTGGTTTAAAACAGTCGGGCCCGAGTGAAAAGGGCGTTTTTCAGACTTCTCTTTCCCCCCCTCTCCAAAATCAAACCGAGAGACCCCTCTTGTGTTCTATTGATTAGATTCGAACCCCGACTTCACATCGGTGCTCAATATTGACGATTCAAAAGTGCATCCTATGCCGGATCAAGGGTTTATTTTTCTCAACCAAGGTAATCATTTTAATCACTATTTTTCTTGAATTTTCTGATTTTTAATGCAATGTGGCTAGGATTTCCTATATTTAGATGACAAATGAATGATTTTCCTTGTGAATGCGATTGTTTATGCTCTATTTGATGGATTTCATGTGTATCGGTATTGATTTTTAAGGGAAAATTTGATTGAAAAGTGCCCTAATCTTTTCCCCATTTTTTCTTTGATTTATCTTTTTAGGGTTCTTTGGATCTAGATGGTTTCCTTTGCATGTATGATTCATTTTATGAAGATTGCCTTCATCTGCATGAATTTTTGTTTGAAATAAAGTGCATTTTTTATTTATTTTGTTTTGTTTTGTTGTTTTTGTTTTGTTTGTTTTTTTTTTGTTTTGTTTTTTTATTTAGTATAAATATTTTTGGTTTCTTCTTCTTTTCTTTTCTTTTTCTCTTTTTTTTGGAATTCTTTTTGAAAAAGAATGGATGGTTTTCTTTGTTTGGAAAGTTTGGTTTCCCTCTACATGAATGTGATTTTGATTCTTGAAATGCATGGGGAAAATGGACCGATTTTGGATTGATTACTTTTTGGAATGCATCCCCACCCATAATATATGTGCATTTGTGGGAGTTTTGATTGAAGTTTTTAAGAGGACAAAAGAGAGTTTTCTTTTTGAAATGCATGAGTTGTTTTGAGGTCGTCCCCTGACGGCCTTTCCGATTTTGACACAAAATGGTGAGGATTTTTTTAGTTTGCAAAGCATTTTTTTTGTTGTATGAATGAGGCATACCTACCTTCCCTGAGTCTACAGTACTTGATTTTCATTTGTTCATATTCTCCTAACATTTGCTGCCTAATCCCTTCTCAGGATGTCGAGTGAAGAGGAGGAGGACCAGGAGGGTGTTCCTGAGGTGATTTACGGTTCCCGGGGTGTTCAGCTTATTTTGGTGCAGCGTTCCTCTCGAATCTAGTATGAGCTGCAAGGTGAAGCGGCCCGCAGTGGGTTACTTCATCAACAGTACAACCACATTTCTAACTTCGAGATTGTCGGCAAGGTAAGAAGTAATCTTTTACGGCTTCCCTTTGTGCAAGCTTTACTTGTTTGGGGTTTTAATACCTTTTCATTTTGCTGCAGTCTTTGCCTACGATCATGTTTCATGGAGGTTGGTTAAACCTCCAGCGCCTCTATGGCTTCCTCCCTCAGGTCGTGAAGTTCCTCTTGGCACAGGCCAATTTTGGGGATTTTCTTTCATGCCCTGCTATGAGGGGCGATGCGGCTTATGTGAAGGCCCTAGTGGAACGATTTCGGCCCGAGACCATGACATTCCATATGTCAGTGGCCGAGATGACTATTACCCCAGTGGATTGGTCGATGATCACAGGGATCAGGATAGGGGGAACACCGGTGGTTGGCCTTTGCGTACCGGATCGGGCCGAGGTGGTTCAGTTGATCAAGGATTACCCCTCCTCTCGGGATATGGCCAGCTCTGATATCAAGCTCTCCTGGCTGGCTGACTTGTTTGGTGAAAATGAACTTGTGGATCCCAATCATCCAGACATGGATGTTGTCATTAAGCCTGCGCGGGCATTGATGTTGTCTCGTATCTCGGTCCTCTTTCTTATGGGTAAAACTCTTCTTTCCAATACCAGTGGTGGCCGCGTCTCGTTGTCCCTGCTCAATCTTATGGGGAATTGGGAGAATGTGCATCGGTACGACTGGGGTGGTGCAGGGTATATTGTACTAATGGGCAGCTTGGCACGAGCCTCGGTTGGAGATTTGGGTGGTTTGTGGCATGTGATAGAGGTAACCCTTGGCTCTTCTACTCCTCTTGGTTTATCATTTATTTTACCACTGACACATCTTTCATGTTTGCTTCTTCTTTCAGGTTTGGAGATACTTTCACTTTCAACCGGGCCGCTCCCTCCTCTTCTCAAACAAGCATATATATCCTCTTATGAGAAATTGGCATAAGAGTCGTCGAAAGGACGTGGGAATGAAGCATCTGGAGTTGGACCTAAGGTCCCAATTTGATTTGATGATCCCAGAGCAGGTACTGACACTTCCCTTTTCTTCTCTTCTAGATTTTTTATGGTATTTGTTTGACTAATAGGACTCTCTTTATCTGGGTAGATCACCTTTGATCCTTATGTTGGTTCCTCCTTTTGGGATCGAGCCGCCGTGGGCTAGTCCCGCCTGTTTGTTGACCATCGGGTTACCTTCTTTTATGCTGCTTAGGTCAGAGCGTACTATTTGGGGGAGAGAGTGGTGCATCAATACCGAGACTATTTTGATATGCTGCAGGGCCCTCCCAAGGATATCATGACTCCGGGAGGTATGATTGAGGAACTCACGGATGGACTCCTACATCATGGGGTTCCTGTTGATGATCTCTTTATGCCTAGGGGGTATCAGATGTGTTACGAGTCTCTTCCTTACCGGTGCATCCTCCCGCGCTTCGTGCCTGATGCCAACTTTTTAGCCTTTGGTGGCCCACTATCTCAGGTAGTCCTCTTCTTCCTCTATGCGGGTTCCTGATGATTTGGGTTTGATTTTGATTTGACTGACCGGACCTCTACCTCTGTCTACAGTTTGACGGGGGGATGATTTTGAGGAGGATGATGTAGCAGCAGGTCCTGACGAGGCTCAAGATGTCGGACCTTCCGACCCTTCTGGTGCAGGGGCCTTTGGCATTTCGACTATAGAGACTGAAGGGACCTTTAGACGCCTTGATGATGCCTTCCTCTCAAGTTTGTATGCGGGTGTAGCTGAGCGGGCCCGCCTATTTGCTAAAGTGATCCGGGTCCCTCCTCCTGAATTGGTTCCCAGGGTAAATTTCCTCTTTTATAGGTTTTCTCAGAGATATGATTGCCCTTATATTACGAATCATGTAGCTGACCTCTCTTTCTCTTTCTTTCTTATAGGATTATGAGTCGGCGGTCAATCAAGTGGAGTACTATTTCCATATTGTTCGTCTTCGGGATGTGGAGGTGGTAAGTGTTACACCGACCGACTCTGATCATTGTCTTGCCATCTTTGTCTTTTGACCGATCTTGACTGATGATTTTGGGTATGACTTGTAGCGTGCTCATGAAAAGGAGTCGCACTCGCTGCTTAGCCGACTTTCCCAGGCGTTGTCCCGAGTGGGGGACGTGCGGACCGACCAGAGTACTTCGCACTAGCGGAAGAAGAAGGCCAAAGGCACTTATTAGGATCAACTTTTTCTGTTTCTGCTCTTATAGACATTTGAGACTATTGAATAGTATCTTTCATTTTGGGAATTTGGATGTAATGGATAATTTTGACGCATGTTGGATGGTTTAATTTCTGTTTGATGTGAATGTTGTTGCTTTTCGCTTTTGCTTGTTATGTCTCTTCCCTCTGGATGTGATGCGATGGATAATTTACAGGGATGAGCCCCAAATTGGGAAATTGGTCCTTAGGTTATGTATTTAATCGTTTCCAAATTCTGTGTGATAATGTGGGTGGTATCTGAAAGAAAGCCACGCAAATGGGTTAGAGGGTGGATTTTTGGTACACAATTGGGGGTGCCTTTTGTGAGAAAAACCAAGTGTATGTGGGCTGGTTAAAGAACCGGCGAAATAAATCTCCCATATCCCCTCTTTCTCTTTTTTCATTAGGGGGGTTGGCCTGACGTGTGTAATATACACGCTAGGCAAAGCTTCCTCAGAAATGGCCTAGCGTGTATATTATACACGCTAGGCTTTCTCTGAAAAAAAAATAGCTTAGCGTGTATAATATACATGTCAGGTAAAATCTGCGGGATTTTGCACTAGTGTGTGTATTACACCCTCTAGGCATCCTTTTGGGTAGTGTGGGGTCATTAAGACCCGAGGATACCCCTTTTTCTTTATTTTCAGTTGGGCTTTGGGTTTTTCTGCTGTAAGTTTTTTCTTTTCTCTTCCCGAGGGTGGGTCCATCATCTTACATCGAATTATGATTTCTCAAAACATCCTTGTATGACCATGGACCCGCTTTCTGACCCCGCCTCTCATGGGGGGTCCGGGATCTTTATACTCCCCTCTTTGGGCATAAGGCCTAGTTTTTTGACAAAATGGCTTGACAGCTTGAATGAGAGCGAGCTTGTAGGTTTGGACCAGCTTGGTTTGGCTCATCTCTTGTCTTTCCTCAGAGTTTCTCTGCTTTGGGATCTTATTTATGCGGCAGCCTCATTTTGGGAGGTTGATACCCTTGTCTTCCATTTTGGGAACCGTGAGTTAACTCTCACTCTTAAGGAGCTCTTCAGCCTATTAGGTTTGAAGTTGCACAGAAGCCTTGCCAGGGTAGTGCCAAAACTAGGTTATGCTAACGCCATCCACGCGACTTTGGGCTTGAAGAAAGTCGATTATGAGAAAAGCCTCATGGGTGGGCCCACCAGGTGTTCAGTGAAATTCCTAAGAGAACTTTTTGGGATGAAAGCTTGTGAAGACTGTCAGTAAAAAATTCTCATAATGTGAAGGCTTTTGCTCTTTGCCTTATCTCCGAGGTTCTTTTCTATATTGTGGGAGAGAGCTTCTCTCTTGCTATTTGCAATGTTCTGGCAGAACTTGAGGGAGGCCGCTCTGTGATGCATATGGTGTTGGCAGAGCTTTACCGCTGTCTTGACGCCTTTGCTCTAGGGAAGGTGGAGTGCCTCTGGGGATGCCTCGTCCTACTCCAAGTTTGACTTGGGGAGCATCTTGCTATTTTGGGACCCGTGCCTCGCTTTTATGTTGTTCATGGTGAGGCGACTCGCTACTTTTTGGGTCGATGCCACAGGTTACCATAGGAGAATATAGAAGAGCTGAAGCTTTGGCTGGCTGAGGCTAAACTGGTGTGGAGGTTTGCTTGGTTAGACAGGGCTTTTCCATAGTTCGATCTAGGGATTATGAGGGCATCACTCTTCTTGGTTTGACCGATAGCACCTACTACTTTCCATTCCGTGTGTTGCGTCAATTTGGTTGCTCTCAGTAGGCACCCTATGCAATGAAACCACCCTTATGAGACTTGATTTTCTCTCAGGGGTCCTCTGGGGACTTGGATAGGGTAGCCGATCTCTGAGAAATGCGTCAGTCGACGCATATGTGCGATCTAGAGCAAGGGAATCTGATTTAAACCTCTCCAGAGTACGAGGCTTGGCTGCTATCAGAGAGGCCTTTTGCTTGTTGCTTGGACTAGGCAGAGAGTAGTGATGTAGGGGGACCTTGGCCAAAGAAGGAGTCGATGTTCCGAACCCGAATTGAGCTATTGATAGATGAGAAGCGAGTCCTGCATGAGCAATTAGAGAAACAATAGGTTAGAGCAGAGGTGGTAGAAGCAAGAGTCGATGTAGGTGAGTGTGAGGTTCTTCGTCTAGAAGGAGTCTTGAGTGAAGCTCTTGGTGCTACTGATGCTTCCCGAAAGTGATATAAGAGCCTGCATGGCCGTTGGAAGACAAATCGGGATGTTCGGGAGGACGCCTTACGCGCTGAGATTGATGCTTTGAAGCGCGAGCTGTGTCATTGACCTAGGTCTGCACATACTTCTTGCATAGATCAAATTACCACACAAAAGGGCATAAGAACCCCCGTTAGATATTTTTTGGGTATATATATTTTCTTCATGTTTTTATTGTTTTTGCTTCTTCTCTTTTTTTGTGTAGAAGGGGACATGCAAGGCATCACACAGATATATTTTGAGATGTGGTGTGAGCATAGTATAGACATGTAAATGAAAAAAAGGGAATCTATTATCTTGCCTAAATTCTATCCTTCTTTGTTTTTTGTAAAAGGAGGAAGCTGGATATTATACCGGTCATCCTTTTGGGGGATGTGATGCACATAGTGCTGGCCCGAAAATGGGAAAGGGAAATCTATTATCTTTTGCAAATGTGGTCTTTCCGGTCATCAAACCAATCATCTCGAAGCGGGGGGTGCACAGTGCTGGCCCGAAAATGGGAAAGAAAAATCTATTATCTTTTTTAAGATTTTTCTTTGATGCCTTAATTGTGAGGGGAAGTAAAGGGTCCCAATTTGAGCATAGTCGAAACTGTCTATGGTCGGACCAGGGTAAGGTACAGTACCTTTATCAAGGTCATAACGTCCATCCCCTTTGGATCGAATTAATCCTTTATCCTTACCTTGGGTCATGCGTTAGATGACGCGGCTGTGACGATATGCCTGATCAATCTCCGATTTGAGAGAACATGGGCGGCCTAGGAGCATTAGATAGATATGGTTGTAACCAAGGGAGTAACTGATCACTTTCTCTTCTTCTTTCACAACCTTTTTACTCACAGAGCCCAAGAAGGGTTTCCACCGTGCCCGTTGTTTCCCTTTCTTTTTACCCGTAGCACCCTTTCAGGTTTTCACTACATCCATGGGTATGTATTTTTACCCTAGGTGCCTTTCAGGTTTTCACTTGGTCTGCACAAGCTAGTTGTTTTTACCCGTGGTGCCCTTTCAGGGTTTCACCACATTCATTTTTGCTTTTGAGCTTGTATATTTTCTTTTTCTTTTTTTCTTTATTTTCTCAAAGGCTGCGACATGGACGTCGACTCAGTCATAGCCGGTTAGATGGAGTTCTTTGTCGTCTGGTAGCTTGGCTCATACCGATTCAACGGACACTATGACTGCTCGTAGACCTTAAATAGGGCTTCCCTCAGGGATGTATCTTGGCCATGGGATAGGTTAGGAATCTGGAGGTATTGTTGGGTTGAAAGGTTTCCTCGATAGGGTTCCCGTTTTCGTAATATACTTCTTCCTGTACATGCCCCACTTTTCTATATTTATTTAATTTTCTTTTTGCTTATCCTCTTTTGGGATTTTGCTTTTCTGATTGTTTTGGATTTTGATGGTAGCTCTTTTTCTCTTTTTTTTGTTTGGTATATACACCTCTCTTTTTTTTTAGTTTGGGAAGGGTTGATAAAAGAAAGGCTAATGACTCAATTGGTGTAGCAGGGGGTATGAGTATTCAGGGACGCTTTTTGGTTACTGGTCTTCGAAATGAGGGCCTCTTTTTAAAGAATCCTTAAGTAGTCACGTATCCATTTTTGTCAGTACTTACCTTGCCACGGAGACTAGGAGTAAAACCGACATACGTATCAAGCGTTGATGGGCTCAGGAAAGTGATCTCCATCCATGGTGGTGAGGCAAAGTGTGTATCCCAAGAGCACTTATCGAATGACGTAAAATCCTTTCCAGTTGGGCTTGAATTTCCCTCTCGGATCGGCGTAGAGAGATGGGAAGATTTTCTTGAGTACTATGTCACCTACCTTTAGATCTCGGGTGCGAACATGCTTGTTGTAATCCTTCTCTGATAGGCATGGGTGTGACATAAGGCCAGGAGCCTTTTCTCATCTAGCAGGTTCAGCTGCTCAAAGCGGGACCTTTCTGTTTCGGCTTTCGATAGATTAGATTCTATGAGGATGCAGAGTGAGGGTACTTCAACTTCAACTGACAGCACTGCCTCGGTTCCATACACAAGGGAAAATAGTGTTGCCCTTGTAGCGGTATGGATCGACGCTCAATAAGCCCATAGTGCAAATAATAACATTTTGCTCCAGTCATGGTACGTGACGACCATCTTCTCAAGGATGCGGACAATTGTCTTGTTCGCAGCTTTTACGGCACCATTGGTTTCTGACCGATATGGAAATGAGCGATGATGCTTGATTTTGTATTGCTCGCAGAAGGCTCTAATGAGTTTGTTTGAAAAGTTGGTGCCGTTGTCCGTGATGATGTCCTTGGGTACACTGAATCGACAAACAATGTTATTCTTAATGAATTTCTCGACATGATTGGTCATGATGTTCGTATATGAGGTTGTCTCTATCTATTTGGTGAAGTATTAAATGGTGACGAGGATGAACTGATGCCCATTAGATGCTTTCAGATTGATCTTTTCGACGACATCGAGGCCCCATGTGGCGAATGGCCAAGGAGTGGTCATGTTGTGTAGCATATATCAGACTGGAGTGTTCTTGACATTTGTAGCACTTTTGCACGTGTTTGCAATAGTTGGTTTCCATGGTAGTCCAGAAATATCCTTACTGTAGGATCTTCTTGGCGAGCATGTTCCCATTTACGTGGGCTCCGTGCATACTCCCTCGTGAATCTCCTTCATGATGTTGGCGACCTCGTCCTCAGTTAGAGATCGGAGCAGGATGTTGTTATATGATTGTTTGTAGAGGCCCACACCGTAGATGACGTAGTTGGTAGCTAAATGTTGGATGGTCCATTTGTCTTCTTTGGACATCCCCTTAGGGAAAGTACGAGCTTTGAGGAAGTTCTTGATATCCGAGAATCATAGTGGCTCATCAACTATCCTTGGGGTTCCTCAATCTGGAGGCAGAAGGCGGGTTCATTTCTTTGCTCGATCATAATTGGCTTCATCTCGACGCCATAGAAGATTTCTACCATTAAGGCTAACATTGCCAGTGCATCAACAAAGCGGTTTCTTTCTCGCGAGACATAGAAAAAGGTGACATCATCGAAGTAAGCTATTAGATCTTCAAGGTGCTCATGGTATGGGATCAACTTCTTGTCTTTCATCTTTCAGTCTCTATTGGTCTGGCATATGATTAGCTGTGAATCGCCAAATACCCTGAGATGAGTTACATTCAGGTCGAGTGTTGCCTGTAAGCTGGCTGCGCAGGTTTTGTATTCGGCCATGTTGTTTGTACAGGGGAGATTGAGCTTGATGGAGACTGGTATGCGTGACTGTTTTGGTGAAATCAAAATAGTGCCAATTCCTTTGCCTTCGACATTTGCTGCCTCATCGAAGTGCATTACCCAAGGTTCCTCCGTTTTTACTGTGTCATCCTCTGTCATGAATAAGATGTCCTCATTCGAGAATTCAGTTCTCAAAGGATCATCATCAGGTAGAGGATTCTCGGCAAGATGATCGGCGAGTGCCTGCCCCTTGATCGACTTCTAGGTGACATATGTGATGCCAAATTCTGAAAAGAGAAGCTGCCAGCATGCAGTTCACCCAGTGAGAGCCAACTTTTCAAATAAGTACTTTAATGGATCCATTCTTGCTAGGAGGAGAATGGCTTGAGATAGCAAGTAGTGATAGAGCCTTTGTGTAGCTCATACGAGAGCCATGCATGCTTTCTCCAGATGAGAATAGCGTATCTCGTAATCAGTAAATTTCTTGCTTAGGTAGTAGATGGCCTGCTCTCTTCTTCCCGTCTCATCATGCTGCCCTAGGACGCATCCCATCGAAACTTCTGTCATAGAGAGGTACATTAAGAGTGGTCTTCCTGGTTTGAATGGTACTAATACCAGCGAGTTGAGAAGGTAGCTCTTGATCTTATCAAATGCTGCTTAACAGTCATCGTTCCATTCAAAGGGCGAGTCTTTCCTTAGTAGCTTCAAGATCGACGTGCAGATAGGAGTTAGTTGTGCAATGAACCGACTGATATACTATATTCTGCCTTAGAAACCTTTGATCACTTTCTTGATAGATGGTGGCGGCATTTCGATAATAGCTTTAACCTTGATCAGGTCAACTTCGATGCCTCTTCTATTGACAATGAAGCCCAGTAGTTTTCCTTATATGGCGCCGAATGCACACTTCTGAGGGTTCAAATGTAGCCTGTATTTTCTCATCCTCTCAAACAGATTTTGGAGGTTTATCAGACGGTCACTTCTCTCTGGAGACTTGGCAATCATGTCGTCCACATACACCTCGATCTCTCTGGATGGATTCTTCAACCTGAACGGCATGACTCGGTAACAAAAAGTTCCCCACGGAGTAATGAATGTTGTTTTCTCGCAGTCTGCTTCAGCCATCTTGATCTAATTATATCCGAAGAATCCATCTATGAATGAGAGCATCCCATGCCTTCCAGTGTTATCGACCAAGATGTCGATGTGCGGTAATGGGAAGTCGTCTTTTGGTCTTGCCTTGTTGAGGTTTCAAAAATTAATGCACATGCGAACCTTTTCATCTTTCTTTGAGACCGGGATGATGTTAGCTAGCCACTGTGACTACTTGGAGTCTATAAGAAACCCCGCATCATACTGTTTGATAAATTTATCTTTTACTTTCTGCATCCATTATGGGCGGAGGTGTCTCAACTTCTGCTTGACTGGCCTAACATCCGGGTACAGCGGCAGCTCATGCTTGACCAAATTGGTATCCAAACCAGGCATATCCTCATATGACCATGCGAATACGTCTTGGTATGATCGAAGGAAATCAATCATGCTTTTTCTTTCTTCGAGAGACAATGACGTTCCGATCGTAGTGACCCTAGGAACCTCATTGGTACCCATATTGACATCCTCAGTCTCTTCGACGATCGGGGTAGGGTCGTGCTCAAAATCGACGTACCATTCAAGGAGCTCATTAGGAAGCTCCTCAGCAGGGATTTCCCCACCCAAACTCGTGATTTCTACCTCCTCTTGTATTTCTACAGGAGAGGGATCGATTTCACGTGGGACGGGTTTTTTCATTAAGGCATCCTTTTTCTCAATTTTATCGAGAATTTTAAAAGACAGTTTTTGTGGATTATTTTCTATTTCTTTAACTTTTTTGGATTTTTCTTTTTTGTCGAAAATGGACCCTTGATAAGGCGGGTCCCTATATACACATGGTATTGCCCGCCAAAGGCTCACCTCACTTTTTATAGGTTATTTTTTTTGGGAAGCGGGAGCTGAATTTCAGACCACGCGATGCTTCCAGAGTTAGGGGCATTGATGCCCAATTCCTTACCTGTGAGGCCGCCTCTTTACCTGTTCAAATGGAGGAGGCTGATTGAGATGTCTTTTGGGAGCCAGCCTCCATCATGTGTATTTTGGGCTGGTGCAGGACCCTGTCCTCGAACAGGAGCATCGTTCGGTGGTGATTTACCATAAGGGAGACTGTATGGTTATAGGACACCCTCTTTAAAAAGGGAGAAGGAGGCCAAGTCTATTTCAAAAATGGGAGGAAAGATTTGGGGATTCGTTGGGTGGATCGGGGCTGCCAGTTTGTGCAGGGTTAACTGTGTTGCCCCATTCCAATCAATCTTTATAACCCTTGCATTTACAAAGGTATCCTGGATGTGAGGTCTAGGGCAAGGTTCATCCTCCAAGTCTATTCCCCGAGCTTTGGCAGTGGCAATGGTTAGGGCCTTTTCCTTGGCCTCTTCCTCGGTAAGCCTGTAGCCTAGGCCGAATCTGACCCACTGTCTGCCTTTGGCTCTGACTGGGTCCTTCCGTCCTTGCAACTGTGGTCCCAACCCCTTACCTTTCTGATAGCCCCATTTCTGGAGTATGGCCACGTCTGCGACCATTTCGCCACTGATTTTCATATTAATCCTCTCGAGAGGCTCCGAGATCGCTGTCGATACGTCATACTCAAAGCTATGAAGATCTGTGTCTTCGGTAGTGTGCGGCACATCCAATACCTTAGATTTCTCTATATTGTGTGTAGCCTTTTCTCTTTCATCTTGCCCCTCACTCGTAATGGTGACGATTTTATGCTCCGATACAAATCTAAGTTTTTGGTACAGAGTGGAAGGTATTACCCCGACCTCATGTAACCAGGGTCGACCCAATAGCAGATTGAAAGTGGACTTGGTGTCCATGACCTGGAAGGGTATGGAGAAGGTCATTGGCCTGAAAATGAGCTCAAGGTCATCTTCTCCAATTATCTCACTTCTAGTGTTATCAAATACTCGGGCGCTTGTTCTCGTCGGTCTGAACATGGAAGGATTCACCCCTATCTTGTCAGCAGTTCTCAAAGGGCATATGTTCAAGGCCGACCCATTGTCTATCAATACCAATGGGATCACCAGATTCTCGACTTCTACTGTGATGTTGAGGGGTTAGGAATGATTATTTCCTTCTTCTGGCAGATCGACATCTGAAAAAGAGATGACATTGGGAGCCAACACCTGCCTAATTATCTGTCCCACTTCGTCTGGGCTTACTTGGATAGATACGTGTGCATAAGGGGATGCCATTAACAGATCCCATACTATTATGTGGGTCGACATTCTCTTCAGCTGAGTTTCTAGTATGTGTTCTTGGCCCATCTTACAGCTGTAGTTTCCTTCTTCTCTTTTGGTCGGGCTGATGCCGGTACCTCTGATTGCCTGGAGATTTTTCCTGATCGAGTGATAAAATCTACTGAGCCCTCTCTATTGCTGCCCGTATTGACATCTGTCTGTTCGTAACTGAGGGGAACGTGATGAGGATTGTAGGTTAGCCCCGAAATTTGAAATGGAGTGGACATAGGCCCGAAAGGCGCTTGAGTCGGCGGATTAGGGTGGGTAGATAGCAGTTGGTTAACCTCTATGGGATAAGTCGGGGGAGTGGAGAAAGTGGGCCACGTGGGGTTAGTGGGGATTGTGAAGGGTTGTACCGGAGATAGTGCAATGGGGGTGGGCCATTGATGGTTAACCGATGCCGGAGAGGGGTATGGGATAAAACCAGCCATCTGGTAAATGGCGAGGGCTGTTGCCGTGTATGGTTGATACTGGTTGTTTTGGACATAACTGACAGGAGCTGGTGATGGAAAATATACCCTTAGATCTAAGGGTTCTTTTGGTGGGGCGGGATTAGGGAAGTAATTAGCCAAATTCAGGGCTCAATCACTCCGATGCTTCTATCCTCTCGATCTCTCCACCTTGGTGTTATGAACTCTTCCCGGGTGCAGATGTAATTTGATGGGTCAAACTCCTCATCATCTTTCTCTACCATGCTAACAGTCGACCTAGGGCTTGCTCCACCAGGTGGATGTGGTGGTAACGACATTTGGTGTATGTTGGCATGCTGGTTGGCCTGGGAAAGTGCTAGAGGGATGACCTTGTCGGCCTCTATTAAGTCTTGTAGCACATGCTTTAAAGGGAAGCATTAATCAATTGGGTGGCCTGGTCCTTGGTAGAAATTACAATGGGTATTTGGGTCGTAATTCTTTGGAATAGGATTCGGCAGAGGTCGCGGCTGGAGTGCAGTGAATAAACCTTTCTCGATTAACAAGGGTTACAAGATATTCAAAGATTGTCTTAAAGGGGTGAAGACCCGATCGAAACGAGCCCTTCTCTATTTCGGGGTCATCTGTGCCCCTTGCCCATTTTTGATTTTTTACATCGGCTCACTTCTGGCTAGAGCTGGCTGTGCGGCTTTAAATTAGAATGGGGTTATGTTGGTATTGGGTCGTGTATTTAAGACTGTCTACACATCTACCCCAGTTCTTCTATCGTTCCTCTGCTCAGTGAACCTTCGAACCCCACTGGCTCCTCCGAACACATTCTTGTTTAAACGCCTTTCTCTGATCGCATTCTCGCAACGGTTAACATTTCTTACCAAATCTGTAAAGTTGGACTAGTGTTGGTATACTAGGAAATTCAAGATGACTGGCAAGATATTTTTCGAGATCATCTCGATTTGCTCATCATCGGATATCCTGTTTCTTACTTGAGCTGCCAATGCCCTCCACCGCCCTAAGTAGTCGTTGAATGCTTTATCGGGCTTCTGCTTTAGCCGGGCTAGATATGACTTGCGGGGTTCAATGTCTATGTTGTAGACATATTATTCTTAAAATATATGGGTTAGATCTTTCCATATTTTGATCATAGAAGGTTCCAAGGAAGTGAACCACCTTAAGGCTGGGCCTGTGAGGCACTTCTAAAATACCTTTATGAGCAAACGCTCATCTCCCCCGTATTGACACATGTCCCCACAGTAGGATTTGAGGTGTTTAATGGGATTACCCGAGCCATTATATTTGTCGAAGATCGACACTTTGAATTTTGGGAGTAAGGGAACCTCTGAAAACAGGCATAGGTCGAAAAAGTTTGTGGCATGGATTTCAGCTCCGCCCATTTTCATTAGCTGCTTTTAGATCTTGTCCACTTGTTCTTTCAACAGCTCTAATTCTTTGGATGGTGGGGTTGTCTTCTCAGCAGGCGGCCTCCATTCACTTTAGGCTGCCGGTGGGTTAGTGATCATGGGCAGTGGGGGGTTGGTTAATGCCCCTGCATAAGCCCCACCATTCCTGATCTCGTCTTCCTCATACTGGGGGTCTATGTATGGTGGATGGAGGGTGAGATTATCCTGTGTCGGTGGGACGGGTACTTGGTGAGACCACTGAATATGGGGGAATCCTTGGGGATGAATTTGAGAGGTATGCTGGTGAGGGTGGCTAATTTCATGGGATGGATTTCTGTGTTGAACAGGGTATGAGGGTTGTGGATGAGTGAGGCACATGCTATGTTAGCATACTGGCTGATGTGGGTGCTTCATCTGGGGTGGAATGGGGGTATGTTGGGTGTATGTGGGGTATTGGGGGAATGAGAGAGAATGGAAGAATGGAGCTCCCGGGTGTGGGCCTTGATGGGCTTGGGGGATGGGCCCCTGGCGCGCTTGGATTTAGGTTATTGGGCTTTGATGGGATTGGGCCATCGGGCCTTAATGGGCTTGGTCCATCTGGCCTTAATGGGCTTGGGCCATTGAGCCTTAGTGGGCTTGGGGCATTGGGCTTTAGTGGGTTTAGGTCATTGGGCCTTGATGGGCTTGGGCCATTGTGCCTTGGTGGGTTTGGGTCATTGGGCCTTAGTAGGTTTGGGTCATTGGGCCTTGGTGGGCTTGGGCCATTGGGCCTTGGTGGGTTTGGGCCATTGGGCCTTGGGTGGTATGTGGTATGGATAATGGGGGGTTGATGGGAGTCTTGGGGAAAGGGACCATGAAGATTTTAGAGGGTATGGGATGAGTTGTGGGTTGGATGGTGGGGGCTGTTTTGAGAAGCCTTCCAGTTGGTATGGGCCCTGACCATCTCATCCATCATGGCCATTGGATTGGGTGAGGGGGTGGGTGTAAAGGGTGCATCCGATGGGGAGAGGATGTGGGGAAAATTGGACATGACTCGAGTAGATGGGAGAGGAAAGTTGGGCATGGTGGATGGGGGAGGGAAACTGGTCATGACCTTGGTAAAATCGGGCATGACCTGGGTAGATGAGGGGACATGAGGTGGATTTTGGGTAAGTGAGGGGTAATTGGGTGTACTTGGAGGGGGTTGGGATAAATTGGGCATAGCTTGGGTAAATGAGGTGGAATGGGGTGCATTAGATGTGGAAGGGCAATGGGATAAATTTTGGGTGGTGGTGGCAGAAAATGAGGTGGATTTTGAGCAATGGTGGAGGGGAAAATTAGAGTTGTTGGGATTTGAGGAGAAATTGGGTGAAAAATGGGGTGTATGTGAGGTAGTTGTGGATGGATTCTGGGTGGATGGTAAGATGGGAAATTTTTGGGCGGGTGCAGAAGGAAATATGGGTGCACCGAAGGGCACGGTGACGGTAAATGGTAATTGGGAGAGCGGAATGGAGGTGAATATTTCCTCTAAGTGAGAATGGGTTGGGGAGCATGGCGGAGATGAATCAGGATCGGCATAAGCCGGATCAACTGTCCAAGACAAGGCTTGGCGGTAGGTTAGATATGGATGCCTCAGATGGGGTCCGTAAAATTTTCTTCTCCTCCCCCTTCGGGATAACGAAGGGTAAGGTGATACCGTTGTGTTGGCACCACAAGCTATATTATTTTTGGATTTTTTTATTGATTTTTTTTGAAAAAAAGCAAATGAACCTTTTTTTTATGGGTTCCAAGACTTTGGAATTCCCGTTTCCGGCGACATTCACGCCTCGAATATTTCCCATGTCGGAACCCCGACGCACTTCAAAAGAATCAAAGGGAAAACCCTTGATCTATGTGAAGGCACGGGAATCCACGCAATAGCCCGATCCCTCGAAAAAAGTCAATAGGAGGGTGACCTCTTTTGACTGGTGAGGGCGTATTGGGTGTCGACAGGTGTGGGATTTATTCGAGACACTAAACCAGCAAGCGGAGGATTCGGGGTACTGATAGAAGGTCTCAGATTCAGGCTGCCAGGTCCAGAATGGGCAGAGTGTGTGTATTATATACGCTAGGCCAAAATCTGGAGTTTTGGCTTAGCGTGTATATTATACACGCCAGACAAAACCTGATGAATTTTGGCTTAGCATGTATTACATACACGCTAGAGAAATTCTAGGATTGTTTGGCTTAGTGTGTATATTATACACGGCAGGCAAAACATAATATATGATATTTTTTTAACAGCAGAACAGCAAGCCCGAAATTGGTCTGATTTTCTAGGTCTTGGGAAGCAATGCTTCCTGGGACGGATTTTTGTGTTGTAACAGGTCCCTCCTTTCCGAACCTAGGGATACAAGGTTGATTCGAGACAACTAAATGCACTCCCCAAAGTTTTTAAGCATCGTAATTGGATTGTTCACCCACCCTATATACCTTCGGCGCAAGCGCCTTCTCAGATACTAGATGGGGTGGCACTTTTCCGAATCATCACCACTAGGGGCTACCGCGGTACTTAGCACCGGGACGTTTATATAGCTGCCTAAATTCCCAACCCTTTAAAATCTATCCCTGCAAAAATGATTTAAGTCTATTAATTCATTTTTAAGGTTTAATTTTAATTTCAATTTTTAAAGGGAGAGTTCACTTATGTTTAAAAATGAGTTGTAATGATCCCGTGCCACCTCTATGGGCCGGCGTCCATGGATGGTATATGAGTGGGATAAAATAAAAGCTCACGTCGGCCCGCCAAACGGCTAAGGCGTGTAAAATGCGCAAGTAAGCCTGCCAATCGGCTAAGGCGTGTAAATGATCGAATATGAATGAAAGTAATGACAATGCTCAAGTAGGCCCGCTAATCAGTTAAGACTCGCAAATTATGAAAAGTAGGGGCAAGTAAAAGTTGACGGAATCGTAGGGGTAAGTACGAAAATACACAAAAGAGGTTAGTAAATAAAATTAAATACAAAGCAAAAGAAGGCTAAATTTCTAGGGGAAGCTCTACTAGCTACTTTGCTCCCCAGCAGAGTCGCCATTTGTGCAACCGTGGGCTCTCTCGAGTCTGTAGCGACAATGCGTTCTCTATACTATAAATTTAGAGTCGCCACCCAGAGCTTTTGGTGTCCCAGGATACCCATATCGATATGATGAGCATCGAAGTACTAAAAATATGACTATAATCCGGTCTATGCTAAAGACTCTTGGGTAGGGGCTTTGGTTATCGATCGGGATGGTGTTAAGCACTCGATCAACCCACTCGTAAGCGGTCTCCACTTATGGCCAAAAGAAAAAAAAAAAGTAGCACTTCCTCTTGCCCGAAGGCACTCTGATCCTATTTACGCCTCCCGCAATCACCGAGATTTCGATGGCATAACGGCGCAAATTCAAGCATAGAGGAAAAGAAAAGAAGGTAGAGGAATAGAGGGGAGAGCCGGAGCTTTCGGGCTCTTGTAATACAACTATGGACCTTCGCGTGGGTGTACTCCAACGAGCTTCCGATAGCTTAAAGGGTTGGAAGATAGGTTCTTAATCTCTAAGGCTTGATAGCTAGAGGGTAGGGGAAGAAGGCTAAGGGATAACTCTTACCTAGGCCTAAGGATTTTTTATGGAAGATAGGGTTTAAGGGATGGTTTTAAATTCTAGAATTTATATGGGTTTGGTGACCAAAGGGGAGGAGGGGATCTCTTAATCTCTTTCTCTCTCTTAGAAATTTTTTCAAGCCATTTGTAGAGGAGGTGCCTCTCTATTTATAGGAAAAAGGGAGGTTAGGAGGGTACTTAAGTGCTAATAGGGTTAGCAATTAGGTAATCTTATAATCCAAGGTTTCCTAAGATTTTGAGAGCTTAGAAATGTGGGCAATGGGTTTTAATGGTAGATAATAGGGTGGGGCTCCAAATGACTAGGGGGTTGCAAATAGGTTAAATGAGGGTGTAACAGTCCTAGTAAAACCCACCCTAAACATTGGGATGGTCAACAAGTTAAACTCCAAAAGTCATTTTCGAGAAAAATCAAAAAGTTATTGTAGCTAAGCTTGGCATGTGTATATTACACACGCTAGGCATAGCTACAGTGCTTGAGAAGTTCAGAGCCCGCTATAGGGCCCTTTTGGCTTAGCTTGTGTATTATACACGCTAAGCCAATTTTGTGAAAAAATGGCCTAGCGTGTATAATATACACGCTAGGCAACATTCTCCCAGAAATGTCTTAGCATGTGTATTATACACGCTAGGCATAGCCATAGTGCTCGAGAGGCTCAAAGCCTGTCAAAGGGTCCACCTCCTTTGGTGAAGTAGAGTCGACTCAGGCCCGGAACTTCCGATCGCCATAACTTTCGGTGTATACCTCGGATTGCGGTGATTCTTAGCTTGTTAGAAAGCTGGGAAAGTCCTTTTTCCAATGGTATGTGATTTAGTTTCAGTTGGGGGTCCCAACAAGCCTTGGCACACCTTTCTCTAACCACAGCCCGGGAGGGTTCGAAATTGGTTCGGGAAAGGTTCTAAGAGTTAGGATAGGGTTCTAAAGGTTTCGGGATGATTCCTAAGGGTTTGGGAGATGCTATCGGAAGCTTAGGTGGTGCGCCTTTATCGAAATATGTTTCGATCAAGTGTTGGGCCAAATTTGGGTGTCTACAGGAGAGAAACCCTACTCCACGGCGCGACCATTAAGAGCTTTATCTATATCATATTTATCATTCTATGTTAGTGGTTTCATAGGCCAGTGAAAACCGTCGTAGTCCTTCTGCGGATAGACCCCACATACAAATTAACAAATATTCAACTAAATTTAACATATATACGTTTGAACCTTTATTTTAGCTAATTGACCATTCACCTTCAACACACCCTTTGGAGGCGGTCTCTTGATTGTAGATTTAGTACTAGTCCTTCTTCTCTGTGATCTTTCCTGCATGTATATCCTACGATTAAATATGTTAGAAATTTATACTCTTAAAAAAATAAAAATGATTAATTTTAGCATTTGTAGAGATCACCTTTCCTTCTTCTTCGGAGTTGCTTTTGAGGGTTTATTTATTACCCACTGTGGAGGTACAGGTGTTTGGGAGTGAACATTAAGAAGATTGACCGTGTGGAGTTGGTTGGCATGTTGAGGTCTTCGGTGGTAATGGGGTTTGCGAAGAACCCTCAAAATTATTTACCGATGTCGTTTGCGGAGTAACTCGGCCTCTTAAACTAGCTCACACTGGCTTATAAGTATCCATTACGCCCACCAACTTTGTTTTACTTTTTCAAGGGGTTCCTTTTTATTGTTATCAGATGTTGATGTAACTTTGGTTTCCATTATAGATTCTTCTCTCATCTCCCTGATAAATTCTCTATCATCATCTTGTTTCATGGAAGTTTGATCATCAAGCATCTCAGATATCCGCATCATTTCATTGATAAAAATAACGAAAGGCGTCTGCTCTTCATCATCTACATTAGCAATTCCCCCCTCATCTTCTTTTGAGGACATATATATCAGATGATCATCCTTATTGCCTTTGAACGATTCACGAGGCAATTCGCACTCATCTGCTACAAATGTTTCTTCACAGTTCCTCTCTCCATTATCTATTATGTTAGAAGCACGACTCATTCCATCAGTACGAGAGTCAATAGTGATCGACTCTAATTTCATGGACATACTTGCATTTTTACTAGCCTTATTTCATTTACAAGTATCTTGAGGGATTTGCACTTTCTCCTTGCCTTTCACGTCACTATCTCGAGGGACTTGCACTTTTTCCTTACCTTTCGCGTCACTATTCTGAGGGACTTGTACTTTTTCTTTGTATTTCATGTAACTATCCCGAGGAACTTGCACTTTTTCCTTGCCTTTCACTTCACTATCTCTCATTGAGTTTATTGGAGGACTTATATTTTGGGAGTCATTCTTTTGAGTAAAACTACTCCTTCTTTCCGCATTTTTATTATGATTGGGAGAAGATTTGAAATCGTACTCTTTATGTTGGCTCTGTTTTACAATAATAACATATCAGTTAGTTTTTGAAGATATTGTAACAAATAACAATAATTTTTATTAAGTAACTTACCTTCAAAATTGTTATCTCCAACTCTAACAATTTTAGGCTCTTTCTTAGATCACTGTTTAACATCTTCTGTCTTCGCACTTGATGAACAAGTTTGTTGTTGGACTTCTCCAACGCTGTGATATGACTACCTTATTCTTTGGAAGACATTTCTAAGAGTTGAAGATAATTGAATTCGCAACCAACATAATCATTAATCTCATCCTGGATCACATCTTCTAATAATTCACGATCAGTGAAATCAAATTTTGAAATTATCTGTGGATATGTTACAAAGAGGGTGAGACCAAGTTATTAGGAGAAGCTACTTCATTTATTCACAGCTATAAAATTGAATTGGTTGAGGTTGATGCGAATAATACCTTAGGATTATTAAGCTCCGTAAGTTAATACTTTCGATGATGACTTTTTATTAGGGTATACTTCGTATATCTTGAAAAATCATCGATAATTAAAGTCGGTGGTATGGTCAGGAAGTACTCATATGCCTAAATCTAAAACAAATCACAAACTAAAGATTTCTTAGAGAATATGTGTATTATGCAATAAACGGTGTGTAAATGGATAACGTTCGCAAAGACAATGGCTAACCTGCAATGCAAAGGTACATCCATCAAGATTAATATGCAAGCCGCTCCTCTTAAAGTTTAAAGCGACATATCGAAGGGAGTTTAAGAAACATGTATGAGTAACCCGTCCCCATACAATTCTGTTAAAATACTCAATATTATAGACTAATCTCACGTACGTCTCTTCAATTGTTTTAGAGCTATTCAATACATGAATGTCGTAAGAATATGTAATAAGGTGAGACGAGTAAAATCGACTCTTTCTCTATACTAGCAACAGCCACTGCCTTTTCTATTTCACCGACACTAATACTCCCTACCCGACCAAAATATTTCATACAAAATAAATTAATGTCTTCATTTTCGACATTAAAGACCTTCCCCCAAAGTTACAGGGATAATTCTAACATGTTTAAGACTAAGTAAAGAAGACATTTCTAGCAAGGGAAAACCAACAGTACGCCCACCAATGGAGAACCTCTTAGACTCATAATCAAAATTTTCTATTAATATGTATATCAACTCGTTGATTGTTGGAATATCTATTAGACGTAGAAGAGGCTTCCCTGTAATTGAACTAAAAGCTTCAAGCTCCATAAGCGATAAAGCAACTATAAGAGTAGAGCCCTAAGGGTAGAATATGCAATTTTATCCTCCTGTATACAATTTATGATATTACATTATAATTAATTTATGAACATGTGCTAGAAAGTTTTCAAAAAAATAAATGCATTTACTTCTTACCATGAGTGAATTCAGCTACAAGACCGGTCTTAGATAAATATGGTTTCTTTAAAGACTACGACAATCTCATAACAGACCTCACATATTTCACACAAAAGATTAATATATATATTTACAATAATAAACAAATTTTCCTAATATTAACTGTCATTTTTTCAAAAATTAATGGCATTAACAGTTTGTCGTGAGTGACAAAGTATAGGACGAAAATGGTCTTATATGAGACGGAAATGGTCTTATATGAGACTGAAATGATCTTATATGAGACGAAAATGATCTTATATGTATCCCCTATAAATATGATAAATAGGGGATAGTTGGGACCGCGGTTGGTTATTATCTTTAAAAATAAGTCATTCATTATTACAAAGGTTAATCTGAATCTATAAAGTACTGATATGCGAACATTAAATGATTGATATTAGACAATGATGTACTGATGTGAGACAGTGTAAGACTGATATTAGACTAATCAGTCACATAATTTATCATTTTATCACCCTTAACTTAGTGATGCTAGGACTTAGTTTGCTACTAACGAGTTACCGATATGCAGATATTAAAGATAAGCAGTAAATTGGAGCCTACGTGTTAATCTTTGTCAAAATAAACTCAAAAAGCAATTAGAAAGACGATCGAGCGAAAAAGATATTTTTCGCATACTGAAAGCCTGAGAATCGTAATTTACGATTCTTCAAAAGAGATAAAAGGAGAAAAGCAATAAAGCGTAATTCAGAAAAATCGTCAACCATGAGGAAGCCTACTGAAAATAAAAATCGTGAATTACGATTTTTCAAAAAGATAAGAAAGAAATCGTTATTTACGATTTCCTAAAAATAAAAGCTTTCTCGTACACACTACTGCTGCCGATCACGTGAGAGTTTAACACCACCATATCCAGAATTAGAAGACTCCTACAATTAGAAGTCTGATGAACCATGAATCTGAGAAAATTGATAAAGATATAATCCGAAGGACTCTACTGCTGCTCAATAAAGAACAATCCAGAAGTGCATTAACTAAAGAAAGTAAGGAAAGATAAAATTAAGAATTAGAGTTATAATAGGAATCTTTTTTTTTAGTAGTTTCTTTTATTAGAACTAGATCTTTATAAACCGACCCCTTATGATCTATAAATAAGAGGGCTCGGTATAGGAATAAACATCGAAGAATTTCAGCATCAATTGACGCCTGAGGTTAGATTTTCTTCTGATCAAAGTTGTATATACTAGTTAGAGTAGATTAGATATCAGAGATTTCTCAAGAGTAATTGACGATTGCAATTGAGTGCTGAAGATTAGTGTAGATATCTGTAATTTCTCAGGAGTAATTGACGACTGTGGTTGAGGGGTGAAAGATATATTTTACTTTGCTTTCTAATTTAAATTTTATTTATTTTGTAAACATCTCCAAATTTTAATTTGAATTGACGACTCGAGTTAAAATTTATAGATTAGTGTAATGATTTTTACTTTTCCATCTTCAGTCTTCTAGAGTTTGATTAACACCCAAATTTCTGGTTGATTATTGATTAGATTAAATCTGTATTGATAAGATTTTAGACTTGATTGTCGACCAATGCTAGGAGACTAGAAATATGGTGTAACGGTACTGTCTATTTTCATAAATATCCAAAAGTTGAAGACTAAGATTGACGACCTTAATCTGAAGAAGGGGGATTAGAATTTATTTTCATGCATTTTAGTTTAATAATCCATTCTTTTATTCATATTTCTTCAATAGATTAGGAAATCTTAAAGATAAATAAAAGTTTTTAATGTAGGGATTTAAATAAAAGATATGAACTATGAATTAATTAGATAATGAACTTCCTCGTGGGAACAATCCTATACTAGTACTATAATTTTCATTGTACGATTGCAATAGGTTAAGAGTTAAATTTAATATAATTATAATATACATAAAAAGAATCGAGTCACAAACTCATTTTTAGCATTAAACTACATTCTTATCTGTATGAGTAATCTGAATCTATAAAGTACTGATGTGAGAACATTAAAGGACCGATATTAGATAATAAAGTACTGATGTGAGACAATACAAGACTTTTATCAGATTCATTATGACTCATTAAACTACATTCTGACCTACATGAGTAATCTGAATCTATAAAGTACTAATGTGAAAATATTAAAATACTGATATTAGATAATAATGTACTGATGTGAGACAACGCAGGACTAATATCAGACTTATTTTCAGCATTAAACTATATTTTTACCTATATGAGTAATTTGAATTTATAAAGTACTGATGTGAGAATATTAAAGGACTGATATCAAACTATAAAGTACTGATGTGAGACATTACATGACTGATATCATACTCATTTTAAGTTTTAAACTACATTCTGACCTACATGACTAATGTTATCTGATTCTATAAAGTATTGATGTGAAAACATTAAAGTACTGATATCAGACAATAAAATACTGATGTGAGACAATACGTGACTAATATCAGACTCATTATGACTCATTATATAAGTAATTTGAATCTATAAAGTATTGATGTGAGAAAGTGCAGGACTGATATCAGACTCATTATGACTCATTAAACTACATTATGACCCACATGGGTAATCTAAATCTATAAAGTACTGATGTGAGAATATTAAAGGACTGATATTATACAATAATGTACTGATGTGAGACCGTGCATGACTGATATCAGACTCATTTTCAGCATTAAACTATATTCTGACCTGCATGAGTAATCTTAATCTATAAAGTACTGATGTGAGAATATTAAAGAACTGATATCAGATAATAAAGTACTGATGTGAAACAGTACATGGCTGATATCAGACTCTGAAATAACTTTACTCATGCAATTTGCCGTGAGTGACAAAGTATAGGACGAAAATAGTTTTATATGAGGCTAAAATGATCTTATATGAGACGGAAATAGTCTTATATGAGACTGATATGATCTTATATGAGACAAAAATTGTCTTATGTTTGTCTCCTGGAAATAGGGTAAATAGGGGGATAGTTGAGACCCAGGTTGGTAATTATCTCTAAAAACAAGTCATTCATTAATATAAAGGTTAAGCATTTAGGGCAGTATTACTACATTTCTGTCTACCTCAAACAAGTCATTCATTAAAACAAAGGTTAAGGATTTAGGACAGCATTACTACAATATTGTCTTATGAGTTGTTCTTATGAGTTTATCGGACAGCTGGAGATGTGCACGCAGAAAAGTTTAAATGTACGTGATCAGAAAAATATGAAACGTCGGCAAAATTGAAGGTTTGCAGAGACGATAATAACAGACTTCTCCCTGTTGCTTCGTCAAGAGAGAAGAAGATGAAGCAAAGAGCAGGGAGGCTATATGAGATCCTAATGCTTTCAATGTTCATAAAAATTAGCAACAAGAGAGGACGATTTGCAAATCTATGTTCATTGTCTTAAGGGTCTTTTACTAGTTTAAAGAAGATTCATATATTCAAAACAAGAGCTACCTAGACATACCTAAACGTTGTCATAGAGTTCAAATAATGGGACAACAAGCAGCGTCGAGTTTTTTGGTATTGTAAAATACTCCCTTTATAGGAAGAAGATGAAGAGAAGATGTTGTCTCTATAGGAAGAAGATGAAGAGAAGAGAAAACCCACTCGTCGGCAAGAAGAAGATGAATAGAAGAGAAAGCACTAGCATTCTTTGCTAGTTATGGAAGAATGAGTGTTTTAGTAAATTTATGTTAGGATATTTTAGTCCTCTAAAGTTTAAATTAAAGAAAAAAAAAGACGTGCAAAATTTTGAGACCCTTGCAAGTAAATATTAAATAAAAGTTTATGGTCAAGACTTTGCTGGATCATTTCATGAAGTTGGAACTCCGATGGGTAAATTAAAAAGAGTTGGGATTCGCTGGGTAATCCACCCAATATAGTTAGTAGTCCCTAAAGTTTGCTTTATTTTTTTTATTTTTTTTGGTTTATGAGACCCTAAAGTTGCTTTTGAGAGAATATTTGACCTCCTACTATTATAATCTTTGAGTTGATACGATTTTAATTTAGTTCAATCAATCAGTCATCAAGATAACAAATTATGGATATCGACATAGGATACTCAAACTTGGAATAATCTTAACCGTTCAATCAATCGGCAGATGGTCCGTTTGAAATATTTGGTTTGACTGACGAGATATAAACTTTTAAAAAAATTTATGATCGCCTTACTTGAGCGCTAAGCCTCTAAGAAACCACATCGATAGTTAGGTTTTGATGATCAGGAAAATAAACTAAACTGCTGTGATATTTTTTGCTGATAAGGGAAAAGTTTCATTAAAAAAAGAAGTAATTTTAGGTTGGAGCTATGGGGAAATGCAAAATTGAGATTAAGAAGATCGAAAATAAGAGCAGTAAATGGGTCACCTTCTCTAAGGGTACATTTGGTTCATTGTAATTGGTTCCCTGTAAAAATCACTTTACCTGTAAAATGATGCTGACTGGATTACATGTAGATTTTACTTTTTCTCATGTAAAATACATGCTTGTTTCACCGTAAAATTTTGGTGTAAAGTTCACTTTTTGTAAAAAATAGAGCCTTTGGGGTTTGCTTTTTCCTTTTGCAAGTAATATTTCAATATTACGAGCCATCACCCTCGTAAGTCAAAAAAATTACAGATAATTTTTGTAGCACAATCCACGAGAAATTACGGTGAAACAAACGACTTTTGGTGTAAAAAATAGAGCTGTTGGGGTGATATTACAAGCTTTACATGTAATATCCCCCCTTTACATTGAAACGAACGTACCCTAAGAGACGCAAGGGTCTCTTCAAGAAAGCTGACGAACTCTGCACCTTATGCAACGCCCAAATCGCCATCGGCGCCTTCTCTCCTACCGGAACACCCTACTCTTTCAGTCATCCATCCGCTAACTCAAAGAACAGCCGCTAACTCCCATCGTTGTCCCTGTCCAACAGATCAAGAACAAATATTGGAGGGAGCAGGTTGAGGTGGAGGGGATTCAGAGTGTTGAGGAGCTGCAACGCTTGATTAAATAATTGGAGGAAGTAAGATGCAGGGTTTTGAATTAAAAGGGTGTCTGTTGATTATCGATTCATGGGTTGCAACAAAGATTCTGATTGTGAGAGGAGCTTCATTTTTTTTGAATTCCCTTCGCTTGATGATCCCTTCATGGGTTGCAACAGAGACTTTGTTCAGGAGAGGAGTTCAATTTATTCTTCGCTTGATGATTCATTCATGGGTTGCAACAGAGACTTTGCACAGAAGTCTAATATAATTTTTTCTGAACTCGATTCGCTATCTTGATGATTATTCCTTCACGGGTTGAAATGAAGACTCTGATTACTAGACGAGTTTGATTTTTGGGAAATTTACCTGACCGGCCCTGTCATACGCCTTTTACGTCAGAGACCCTGTATTTTCACCTTTACCCAAACCGACCAGCTTTTAGCCAAGCCATTTTCAGCTAGCACGAAAAGTCCGAAATACCCCTTCTTACACTTTTTTTTGTTCTACATGATTTAAAATTTTAAATATTTATATTTTTCTATATTTACGCAATGTGAAACCGAATCTATGTCGTCTGATTTGAAGGCCACATAATAAAATAGATGGCGCCAAAGATAGGCACGATATGAAGGCAATATCGCCTCTTTAAAAAAAAAAAAATTTAACAATCGATGGCGACTCTTAACACAATCGGTATCGATCATTTTAAGAGTCGTCATCGACTCTGTACAAAGTCGTCAACGACTATTTATAGAGTCGCCATCGACTCTATATAGAGTCGCCATCGACTCTGTACAGAGTCGTCATCGATTATATAAATTAAAATAAATAAAATTTTATATAATCGATGGCAACTCAGTACCGACGGCATAGATCTCGTTTCATATCGCGTAAATATAGAAAAATGTAAATATTTAAAAATTTAAAATTATATAGGTTTATCCACTTCTTCCTCATTCTACAGTCTCTGACGAAAAAGGAGTATTTGGGTCGATCCAAATAGCAGATCGGTATAGTTTGGATCGGAATAGATCTCGTTTCATATCGCGTAAATATAGAAAAATGCAAATATTTAAAATTTTAAATTATATAGGTGTATCCTCTTCTTTCTCATTCTAATCTGCTACAGTCTCTAACGAGGAAATAGTTTGGATTGAGGAGAAGACGCCGTCACCTTCGCCACCTCTGACTTTTAAAAACTGTACCAGATTAAAATGAGGAAGAAGATGATGATTTTGTGCGTTAAAGAAAGGGGGTAATTTGGACTTTTTGCTGTCCTTAGGGTCAGCTAGGCTCCCAGTTGGTCGATTTGGGTAAAGGTGAAAATATAGGGCCTCTGACGTAAAAGACGAATCTGATAGGGCCAATCAGGTAAATTTCCCTTGATTTTTTCTGAACCTTGATGATGGAGATTATAGGTTTTGATTTCATTTATTTATTTTACATTTCTTTGAATTATGGGTATTTGGTTTTGGTTTCTTTGGTTGAAGAGATTTCAAGATTTGGTTTTGGTTTCTATGTTATTTAATTTTCTGCTTAATTATATTTTTTTATTTCTGTTGATTCAGTTTTATTCACGAATTACTATTGTTAGGGTGATCTCAGATATTTGTTATTTAGTTCATGGTATTTGCCCCCAATTTTTATCCCATATCTCAATTGGTATGGCTGATCCAATTAAACGGTCCAAATCAATCATCACAGTCGTACAAAACACTTGAAAGAGTTGAGCTCCCTATTCCAAACCCTGGACTAGATAAATTTCAATTGATTTTTTGGGCACAAGCTGTGCATTTTTTCTCTTTAAATCAGATGGTTGATATCGTTCCGAGGGCTGCGAGTTTCTCGGATGGACGTAGGGAATCTGTACACGTTTACGGCTGGGAAGGAGGGGGCTTATGATGAGTAAAATAGGCAACATTTGTGGTCTAGGGCTGTTAATGGGCGTACCCAAAGTGGCTGGATATATATTTGATTAACCACCCATCTTCCAGTTATGGACAGGGATACTCAATTTATTGATTGAAAATTTCCATAATCTCAAAATTCATTGTGTGATAGAAAGGGAAGAAAAATTATCTCCATCGTCTGATTGAATGCAATCAATGATAGTAACAGTGGGACCATTAGTTATGCGGACCGAATCTTCAATTGCAAATGCCCATGTTACTCCTTTTTATGATTGCTTATTGTTAATACATGCACTTATTTTATTAGGATAATGGTTAGGTCCAACCAGGTTAAACCCCATTTACAGTTTAACAACATATACAACCCTTGAAAATAGGACAATAGGACAATCTTGATTGAAAATTATGAAACATCTTCTTCGAGCATCGTCATTTCGATCTCGAGATTTTTCAGGAGGTCGAGATCTTTTCGAGAATCGAACTTTAATAATAATGAAGTTTCTTCAATTTTTTGCTCTTGAGTCCTCATGTATTCAATTGGTAAATTTGTAGTAAAAATTCTCCGACCATCCAATATGTTGAATTGATTATCAGCAGCACGGATTTGTCTTGCCATTGAAGAGAATGTTTTAAGAGAACGAATCCAATAAGATTTTGGATTAATGGCCATGATGCTTGCTTTAGCCATGGGGTCTTCGACTTCATCGAACTCGTAGTATTTAGTTTTATCTAAAAACCAAATTTGATAGGGCTGATAAAATTTTTCTTTTGATCTCCATCCAATTGTGCTTGTGATCTAAAATGTATAGTAGACGGTGCGATTAAGATTTTTGGTGAGATGATAAATCATTGTTTTGATCATCATCGGAAATTCATTGATAGGATAACCAGGAAAGATTAGTTGTTTTACTAATCCCCAATCAAGGCTTTCTTTCAGATTATACATTGGATTTTCTGTACAAACTGACAATTTTGGAAGAAAATCTTCATAACACTGAGCTATATTATAATTATCCATTAAGATTTGTTTAATCTTAACCTCTTGATCTTCAATTTGTGATATCAGGGGTTTACTGATGTTACATGGCAGAACATGTTTTATTTTTTCAAACAAACAAATTCTTTTTAGTTTGTGAAAAATGGGGTCTGGATCATTTGAATCCATAAGATCTGCTAATTCTAAAAAGTAAGTGATTTTTTCAAGAGAGAAGTTTTCTGCGAACGTTTCAGAATCCCATGCTATGGATTTAACAAGGGCATTTGCACTATCTTGTAGCTTTTCTAGCTTTTGTTCCTTTTCATGGATTTTTTGAGAGAGATTGCTCATGTGATGCCTGAACTGTTTCTTCTCATTTAGAAGTTGGCATTTCCAGGCTCCATTAATTTCGTGATAAAGTTCTGAAGATATTCCAGCATTATAGAAATCAGGAACGTTATTCATCGAAATGCTAGTTTGTTCTAGCAGATATTGTGATTGTTGTACTTGATACAAAGTAAAAGCTGATTTGGCTTCATTGAAATCGTCGTGAACTTGATAAAGAGAGTTTGGAAAGTTTGTAATTTATTTTTGGCAAGCTAAAAAAGAGGTATATAGTCCTGGTTGGTGGCCTCTTAACACAACATAGGTTTTTCCAACATAAGGTTTTCTTATAGTTTGAGAAGAGGAGTTTCCTTCTTCTGTCATCTTCTATCGGTTACAGAGTTCAATCCACTGGTTTAGTGGTAACATAAATCTTCTTCCTGCAATAAATATGGCCACTTTGGTTAGTGATTTAAACTTGGATCTCTGCTTAAGAAATCAGCCAAAACGTTAGTACTTCATTTAACATGTTCAACTTCAAAGGTATAAAGTGCTATTTGAATTTTCTAAAAAAAAAATGCTTATGGCAAATTTAGAAAAACAGGATTCCGTTAATAACCATTTAGCCTATGAAACTCATCTTAAAAGTCTTAGAAAACAAGGGTCAAACGAAAATAAGGGGCAACTCGAACTAGAATAGGGGACAACTGTTCATGTGTGACGGATTACCTACACTGTCACCGGTCGTAGTCACTGGTTTGGTTTTCAAAATTATAGCTTAAGCATGCGGGGTCAGGTGAACTCCGTGTGACCTAAACAGGAAAGGGATAATAGCCCGTGAACGCCATTTAAATATCAAACCCCTGAACGTCATTTAAATATCAAAATGATGTTTAAATGATCTTTTACCATTAGAATTGAAGTAAGATTTTTCATGTCATGTGGCGCATATTTATGAGCAATCTAAACTGTCCAAATGGTTGGAACATGTCTCAGTCCAAAAAATCGTGCTTGTAAGTGAATGTAAACCATTCGATTGATGAACTATAATATCAGCCTTTAAAAATAAAATCAACAATTGATATTATAGTGAACAGATCGGATGATTTAAATCTCCTCAAAACACCATTTTGGGCTTGTGGCATTTCAATCGTTAATCTATTAGTTTGACGAAAATCATTCATATCATAAACCATCGATGGTGTAAGGACATATAAATATTTTTGTGTTTAAGTGAGAGTCAGGAGAGTCAGTCCCAACCGGAAATGGTTGCACACCTAGACTCGATATTGTTCACATATACATGAAATCCATAGCTTCAATAAGAGATGATGAAGACTAATGTCAAGGCCGTGCTTGCTACGTTAAAAATTCTGCTAGGACCAAACTTGGGCCTATAGATTGGTTCTGCCCAAACCAGCCCATAGGGAGGTTTGAGTCGGGTTTTGAATGCTTTTTCGAAAATTAACTAATTTTAACCTCCAGCTTTTGACTTTTCTGCTAAACTCACTTAAACAAGACTGATTGACCATTTTCTGCCGACAAGACTAGGTAACGTAGACGGTAGGCCACATTGCATGGCCAATTGGTCATATTTCATGGAAACTTAAGATGTGTATGACATAGCTCTCTACTAGCCTCTGCCATAGCAGTCACCTTCTTTATTACGTTTCTATCCTCTTTGCTAACATCTCGTTACTTGCTTTAGCAAGTACCCCTTCTCCTTAATAACTTTTTACATAATAAGATTTTATACAAGAATTACCTGTTTAGTAGTTTTACCCTCTTCTCTACTCACTCCTTGATAAAGCAGATTTTATTTGCTCTGGTCTGCTAGTAGAGAGCAAGGAGATTACTGCTAGAGAAGATAAATCCTCCTTTGCAGAGAGCTAGACAAGAGAATAGGAACGAACTAAAGCAGGCGAACTCCGTCGTGGCAGAGGCTAGCAAAGAGCTATGCCATACACAACCTTAGTAATTTAATTAAATATAATATGACAACCCGGATTTTCGCATCGGAAACTCGTGCCGTCATGTCACTCATAAGGCGATCCCGGAACACACCGAACACCTGATACATCCATACACCAAGCGGAAACAAAGCATATATTTTACCTAAGCAGATAGAGTCATCATAAGAAAATGAAATCTCCAATTCTAATATAATGACATAACCAAAGTATAACAAAAGACGGTTTCAATCCCATGTAAATTACATGGACAAAAGAATCGAAACGAACCACCAGTGACAAACAACAGTCACCAAAATATGGTTCGCAAAATAATTACCGTACGACATAATTACATATATGCTGACTTATACTGGCTGCACGTACCTTGCCTTACAATAATATCTCAAAATACGCAGTGCTCAGCCCACTAGAAGAACTCGTTTGGAGGGGGCTCAGTCTCCTCCTCTGGCATGTACTCAGGGTCCTCAGGATCTACATCCTCAATACCCACATCTATACTTGTACTTGTGACGAATAGTCAAGGGATGAGCTAACAGTCTAAGCTCAATAGGGAAACATAACTAATATGTATATTTTTCACATCACACATGCATCTCATGACATAATTCAAAACATACTTTTCATACTGAGAGTTACAATTTAAAAGCATTTAAATTGACAAAAATGAATATCAGATCCGTATTTCAAATCACACTTATCATGGTTTTTAAAACTTGTTTTTACTACTCAGAGACTTAAACCAATCACTTAAATACTCTCTTAAGCATATACAACATCAAGAGAGATATATATACCGATGGAAAATCTCAATCATCGTCGTTCAATAAATAATTTTACACAATACCCAAGCCCCTTTGAAGAGGTGACTTGTGTCGCATGAAGTATTACCGCAGAGTGGTAATCAAAGAACGGATATCCCGCCGTATCGGAACACACTTACGGATATCCCACTGTAGCGATCACGAATATACCGTTGCATCGATAGGGTATCCACACACATGAACCTTAAAGCAAAGTGTTGAATCTAACTTATAATCTATCCTCGTGAATTATAGTAATCTATAGTAAATTGAAGTTTCAAAGCTTGTACACACACACACTTATTTACATCTTTCTGATGTCACACATATATATGGATAATTTCACACACACACACGAATCTGATGTCACACACACACACACACATGTAGTTTCCTCTAAGTGCACACACGCACACACACCTTTTCATATTTAAGATCATGAATGAAATTCATGGTAAATCAATGATAAAAATCATAAAACACACATGCTATTATCATATCACTAAATCCATACTAGTTATAATCAAATGCACATGTTACGAAGTTTTTCTTACCTCAAAGCAAAGCCAAACAAAGACTTCTTAATCTGAGCTAGCCCCCCTCACACATACCCATGCTTATACCTAAAATACACCAAGTCATAATCCATACGTCAAAAATGACGTAAAACGGAAAGATATAAGGTCTCCCCCAAATCCCCTTAACAAAACAAAACAAATTCCTAAATCTGTCCAAGTTGATCGATCAGTTTTCAAATTGATCGATCGAAATACATTTTGATCGGTCGGTTTCATCAGAAAACCAACTAATTCTGGTGCCACAATTCAATCGATCGGTTCCCAAATCGATCGATCGGTTCCCAAATCGATCGATCGGTTTCTAAATCAATTGATCGAATTTCATTTCGATCGATCGGTTCCTTCACTCAACCTCTAACAACCTCTAACACGCACACTGTTTTCTCAAATCGATCGATTAGTGTTCAAACCGATTGATTAGTGTTCAAACCGATCGATCAGTTTCACAAATCGATCGATCGAATTTAATTTTGATTGATTGGATTCTCCATAAACCTTCATATTTCTACTCTGACCAAAATCGATTGATCGAATACTTATTTCCATTGATCGGTTTTGTCAGATTTCTCACATCTCGGGTTTCAACTTCCCAAATTCAATTTTCTTAAATCTTAACTCCTATTCTTCTAATTTTTCACCCACATGCTAATTAAAGATTAACATACATATACATCACAACTTAACATATTTCTTCTTACCTCTAATTAGTCGATTCTTCTATCCATGAGCTCACGCTCAAGCTAAGGTTTCAAAGATTGAATTTGGGGATTCTCTGTGATCCTCAACCCACAACTTCACACATATGCTCAAATCTTGCACACATACACACAAATTCAAAGCTCACTTTCCTTCTCTCTCTTCTTAATAACTTCTTCTCAACAACCAAAACAAGAGAAATAAATTCTTTTATTACTTAAAAGCTTAGGCTTAGTTGTTAGCCGCTACACCGTTCCTCGGTGTACATCCCATCATCAAATGGTCCATACACTTTTTATTATCATTCTCTCACTCAAAAACCTAATCTAACTTAACTCACTTTAATATTTTTATTGTATCAAGTGCGTGATCAGTCAGGCACGCACACCGAGACGAACTGTTTAAAGGTAGAAATTTTTTGGACATTACGTTCTCCCCTCTTAGAAATTTTCGTCATCGAAAATGAACCTAAGGAATGCAGCCATAAATGGTTAAGTCAATGAACCTACTCACACATAGTCATAGACCATATTCGCCCACTTAACCACACACATTCAAACTTATCCATTTATATCTAGTCATACACATTCCAGACATGCTGACACATATCTAACCACACACATCCAAGACACATACACGCCCTGCATGAAAACTCATTCACAATTGCATATTGTCCAAAAGAAAACTTTCATTCATATGCAAAATTTAATATTTCCAGAGATAAGATAGAAATTACAAAAAGATATATAACCATCCAAAAGTTGCAACCATGCCATGATAGTTTAAGGACTTACATCCGAATTTTCCTGTTTTAATTACATGTGACCCAAAAAAAACACCTTTGAATATCTTAAAAAAAACATATACTTATACCCTTGAATCTCTGCTCAAACCGCCGCATCACCCGACTACTCATCGTCCTCATCGGGTCAGCCTGCACCAGAACTAGATGCCT
Source organism: Chloranthus sessilifolius (assembly GCA_021018995.1). NCBI lineage: Eukaryota > Viridiplantae > Streptophyta > Magnoliopsida > Chloranthales > Chloranthaceae > Chloranthus > Chloranthus sessilifolius. Next base: position 15,959,642 of record CM037587.1, on the reverse strand, counting down.
CAGGAATTCAAGCTCGTGCCGCCACCATGCGTTGTAGATAGTCTGTCGGGTACATGAAGCGCATCGTCTCAGCTAGTAAAGCATCATGATAGTCTAAACGTCGGCCCATTTGACGATTTTTCTCAGCCATGAGGGTGAGAACGTCATCAATAGTAGTCGTATAGGCACGCTGAGGTGGTGGGGCACACGAATTAGAGCGCGCCACCGTGGTAGAGCTGCAGCTGCTGACTGATCCTGAGATGGTGCGTCATGTGCTGGCTGCTCTTGGTCATGAGGAGCATCAGGTGCCACATTAGGTTCAGGTGGCACTTGTTCTTCCTCATGTGGGCTTTTCTTCAATCGATTATAACTTTTCTTCCACTCTTTTAGAGAGTAAAGCTTGACATTTTCGGTCAATCGCGACTCATCCTTTGAAATCGCATACTCGCTACTTCTGGTATAATTCTCAATTATAATAGAAAGAAGACGGGCGTATGGCATCTCATCAATGGGTTTTGCCGCCCCTTCAAGCATTTTTCCCCCGGCATATTTCAAACCCTCAAAAATAACTTCAGGAGCACTAAACCATTGACCCGTAAATGCGGAAAACAGCGCCTACTGTATCACCCCGACTCTCTCTATCTTATGTCTCAACGGATACAGATTGCACTTAAAAATGGTATCGAGCATCCAAAGATGACTGGGTAAATCTACTCTCTTTACAGTCGAACCCCTTGCTTGCCCTGGGTCATTCTTTCTTTAACAATGTCAAAATCCACTGTCTCTGGTTAAGGCTCTAGTAAATCCATCCCGTCACCATACACCACATAGCACTCCATTGCGTCAGCAACATCGACATAGGTAATCTCATATACTCTATTATCTATTTTCATACAAACTATTTTTGATCTATCACCAACATACATATTTTGGTAGAATAATCTTACCAAACGAGGGTAGTAGTACCCGTGAAATGGTTTGAGTAAATTCTCTAATCCGGCCTTGCCGATGTATTGAAAGGCCCAATTAGCCTCACCCCCCTCTTGGAAGAGTGTTAGATCAGAAGTCCACTCCAGTTCAAAACTTTTCAAAGCCCACCACTCATTGGGCTGCTCACGTGGTGGTGATTGTTGTTGTGGCGGTGGCTACTGCGAAGAACTCGCTTGTGATGTGGGTTGCTTCGACGCTTGTCGAGTTTTGGGAGCTATTTAACTCACAACAAACAAAAGGAAACTAGGTTTTCTAAAAACCAAGTGGAACTAGGGTGGAATACAGAAAAAAAACAAATTTTAATCTCCAAAAGCTTAGGACTTACCTTTTTCAAGTGATTCAACCTCGATCTAGAGAAGAATCGAGTTCCTAATGGTGCCAAGCGAAAGTTGGAAATCTCCAAAGAAGAGCACAAGAAAAACCCCCCAAAGAAAAATAAAAGTTTCTAATATTTTGAAAATAGAAATGCATGATCCCCTTATATAATTCTGAAATCGATTGATCGATTTCCAAAATCAATCGATCGGTTTCCCTCATAAATGCACCGGTCGACCATATCGTTTGGTCTAATTCCCAGTCGATCGGTGGATTTCAAAAATTCGATCAATCGGTTACTTATTTTGAGCGATCGGTTTTCATAAATCCTTATCAGTTCAAAATTTGCTCTCTGTTTTTGTGATTTCGATTGATTAGTGTAAATTTCGATCTATCGATTTTTAAATCGATCGATCGATCGATTTTAATTTCGATCGATTGGTTTTCACAGACACAACCTGTATCTCAATTCTGTCAAATTGATCGATCGATTTTAGTTTCGATCGATCGATTTTGACAGAAAACCTCAATTTTTGTGTTTTTCACTCCAAATTGATTGCAACTTCTAAACTTTCAAACATTTTGGTCTTTATAAGTCCATCAAGATACATTTACACATTACAACATTATGTTTATAACTCAAAAGAAATGTACAATTTTTACAACTATTCTCAACTCTCATTGAACAATTGAGGGTATTGATTGCGGATTTCTGCCTCGCGCTCCCAAGTAGCCTCCTCTGTTAAATGATTCTGCCACTTAACAAGCACTAACGGAATGCATTTCATGTGCAAGACCTGCTCTTTCCTATCAAGTTTCTGAACCAGCTCCTCTCTCATGGTCAGATCCTCATAAATCTCGATCGACTGATCATCAAATATGTGTGTAGGGTCCTTCACGTACTTCCTTAACATAGATACGTGAAATACATTGTGCATCCTATCCAGTTGTAGGGGTAAAGAAACTTTGTATGCCACTTCACCAACTCGGCCTAAAATTTCAAAAGGTCCTATATAGCGTGGGCTTAACTTTTCCCGCTTTCCAAAGTGCATCACACCTTTCATTGGTGAGATCTTGACAAACACATGATCGCCAATTTGAAATTTGATTGTTGTTCTCTTTCTGTCGGCATAACTCTTTTGTCTACTCTGAGATGTCTTGATTATATCACGAATCAGACGAACGGCCTCGGCATTGCTCTCAATAACTTTCAGACCTAATACAAACTTTTCACCGGTCTCGTCCCAATTGATTGGTGATCTACATCGCCGTCCATACAGTTCTTTGTAAGGTGCCATACCAATACTTGTCTGAAAACTATTATTATATGCAAACTCGATCAACGGTAAGTGTTGATCCCATGATCCTCCAAAATCAAACATACACGCTCTGAGCATATCTTCTACGATCTGATTCACCTGCTCGATTTGTCCATCCGTCTGTGGGTGAAAGGCCGAACTGAAGTCTAATTGCGCACCCATTCCTTCTTGAAACTTTTGCTAAAACTTTAAAGTATACAACGGGTCACAATCTGAAAAAATGCTAGTTGGAATACCATACAATCGGACTATCTCCATATACATCTCTACTAGCCTTCCTACCGTATACATCATGTTATATGACAAGAAATGAGCTGATTTGGTTAGTCGATCGACGACCACCCAAATGGCGTTGTGCATCTTTACTGTCTGTGGCAATCCCAATATGAAGTCCATAGAAATTTACTCCCATTTCCACTCTGGTATTGGTAGAGGTTGCAATAAACCTGTCGGATGTCTGTGATCCACCTTCACTTGCTAACATACTAAACACTTTGAAACGTATTCAGTAATATCCTGTTTCAACCCTCTCCACCAGTAGTACTCCTTCAAATCCTGGTACCACCAGGATGAATAACATACTAGACTTATGGGCTTCGTCCAAGATAATCTGTCGAAAGTCGACATTGATCGGTATACATAGACATCCCCTGAATAAAAGCGACCCATCGTCCTTGATGGAGAAATCTAGTCTACTACCATCAATCACACCCTGTCTGATCTTCACTAACTCCGCATCTTTCATCTGCAACTCATAGATGTGATTAAAGATCATCGGTCGGATTGTAATGTTAGCCAATAAGGCTCCTGAAACCTGTACTTCTATCTTCGTGTCATACAAAGAAAGATCTTCAGGCAGTTTCTATCTACCGATCCCCATAATAAGGTCGGATAGTAGAGTCGAAGTCTTCTGACTAAAAGCATCTGCTACAACATTCACCTTGCCTGGATGATACTGAATGGAGCAATCGTAGTCCTTGAGAAATTCCATCCATCTCCATTGCCTCATATTGTAATACTCCGACATTTCGGAAACCTTTTACCGGGGTGTCGTTACGTAGTATCGGGGTGACGGGCATCGTGTACCGTTGTTATGCACTAAAAAGTATCACTTTTCACCTCTTAACCTAGCCTTTGATGGACCTTGAAGCCCACTAATAATCATTTGTTAAGTATGTTTTACAGTTAGGAATTAAATGCACAGCTTAATACAAAATCCTGGCTTTTTGGCCCAAGGAAGAGAGAGAATACAAGCAAAGATGACAGCTGAGCTAAAGCATAATGGAGCACCTTGGTAGTGCTCACCATGGTGACTCACTATTACTGATCATTATTAACCTAAAGTCTAGTAGATGACTGAAGTTAGCTAAGAAGGAAGGATGCTGCAACAGCAGCAAGTGTAGGGCAGCAGAGTGTCAAGAAACAAACCTTGCAGAGTTAAGAAGCCTCCTCGCGAAGCTAAAGATGCAGTGAAAGAAGTTCTCACGCAATCAAGAGGAGAGTTGTAAAGACATCGTGAAGATCTCGCAATGTAAAACCTTCAGAATTCGTGATCACGGAGATCAAGCCTCAAAGCAGCCGTGCAAGGAACACAGCGAGCCCATATGCATAGAGAACAAAAAGTCACCTCACAGAGTTCTCGCGTGGCCCTGGAAGAGAGAGGCACCCAGAATTCCCCTCGCACAAATCTCATGCACTCTAGAGCCTTACAAGTTACTATGTGAGCGTAGGAGCCCACCTATGTGAGTACTTAGCTAGAGAGAGCTCCTGAAGCTCTACTACGCGAAACACCCTAGCTCTCCAGATCATCTTCGCAACAGCATTGCGACGCGAAGCAACTGTACGATTCACTAAAGGTTTACTGCGCAAATGAGCCCTTCCCATCAGCCAAAGGAAACTTCACGAAAGCAAAGCAACTGCTCAAGTAAACTAAAACAGCTTGCAGCCCCGTGAAGCGCGGGCTCTCCACTTCTTAGTTTTAACTCAGAGATCTTTTGGGAATTTTCCAAGGCTAGGACACACTTCTCGAGGTATAGATTTTGAAGCACATATCTCGAGACATTCAAGGGTTATAATAGTGCCACATCTGCTTAAAAAATTAAGGTTAATATCTTTAGAGCCAAGGCCGTTTTGATAGAGTATATAAGTTGTACTTAGAGTTATTATTTTCATCTTTCCTTCATCCTCTGTCGGCTGAGAGCTCTAGCAGGCTAGGTTAGGGTTTGATCACTTTGTTTCCCTATTTTTCTTCTCTTTTAGCTCTGCACTTGCTGGCTAATCCCCCTGTAAGCAGCTAGGTTTAGTTTTGTTTCAGTCTTATAATAGATTTTGTATATATTGGGATTGTGGATGAGCAGTTGTGTATAGGCTGCAGCCAGGAGACAGTTCATTGTAAGTTTTGCTGTTATCAATGAACTGTTGTTTTAATGCTTAATCAAGTCTATAGATCTTATGGTTTCTTTAGATGTCTATAGGATCCATGTATTTGGGACTAGCCCATTCAGTTTCTAGTAGATCTATTATTTACCATCTGATTTTCCTTGGTTTGATAAACACATGCAAAGCAATGCTGAATCTGTATTCCTGCCAAATTTTATTTATTTTTATTTTTTTAGAAAATAGGAAGAGAAGACAAATCTGAGCCTCTAGCTTCAATTGTCCAAAGAAGTGTCGAAACCTTAATTCACTGCTCCGAATAAACCTGCAAAAGCTTAAGAAACGATCAAAGAAAGTTGAAAGTGTAAAGAAATATAAAAAGAGAAAGATAAATATTTTTTTTTAAATGGAAATATAAACAAAGAGATAAAACACTTCCCCGGCAACGGGGCTAAAAACTTGAATTGCTACTTATATGTGTATCTAATTAAGTCTTAACCTATTGCAAGTACACAATGGAAATTATAGAGCTAGTATAGGATTGTTCCCACGAAAAAATGTTATCTTATCTATATTTCTATTTCAAAGTTTATATTTATCTTTTAAGGTTCTAAATTACTGGAGAAATATGAATAAAGAATAGGTTCTTAATCTAAAGTGCATAAAATAAATCCTAATCCTCCTTCTTCAGATTAAGGTCGTCAATCCCAATCTTCAGCCATCGGATATTTATAAAAATAAATAGTACCGTTATATTGTATTGCAATCTTTTAGAATTTGGACATCAATCAAAAACTAAAATTCCTTAACACAGATTTAATCTAATCAACAATCTCCTAAAATTTGGGCATCAATCAAATTCGAGAAAATTGAAGATGGAAAAGTAAAAACCGTTACACTAATCTGCAAATTCTAACCTGAGTCGTCAATTCAAATTAAAACTTAAAGATATTTACAAAGCACTAAATAAAGCAAATAAAATCTAATCTAGAAAGTAAAGTATATCTTTTACCCCTCAGTAGCAGTTGTCAATTGGTTCTGAGAAACTAGGATATCTACACTAATCTTCTGCACCAAATAGCAATCGTCAATTGCTCTTGAGAAGCCTCTGATATCTAATATATAAAGCAATAAAAATCTACTCTAATTTTGATCAAAAGAAAGCCCAACCTCAGTCGTCAATTGATGTTGAGAATTTCTTTGATAGTTTATTCCTATACTCGGGCCCTCTTATTTATAGATCATAAAGGGTCGGTTTACAAAGACTTTTAATTCTAAGAAAAGAAACTACTAAAGATAAAAGTATCCTAATATAATTCTAATTCCTAATTTTATTCTTCCTTGCTTTCAAACTATAGATGTGCTTTTGGATTGTTTCCTTTATTTCAGCAATCGAGATTTCCTAAGAGCTTATCTTCATCATTCTTCTCAGATCTGTAATTTACCAAACTTCTAATTCTATGCACAGCAGTGACAGTCTTCACTTATCAGTAGCAGCAGATATAGCAGAGGGAAAGCATTTCTTTTGCACAATCATAAATTATGATTTTCTGTTTTCTTCTCTTTTTCGAAAAATCGTAAATCACGATTTTCTATTTTCACACAGCTTTCTTATTGGGCAATTTTCTATAACGAACGATCTTTTTCTTTTATTGCTTTTTGCTCCTTTGTCGCTTTTTAAAGAACTATCTTTTAAAGAATCGTAAATTACGATTTCTTAGTTTTCTCTTTCTGTCGTCTTCAATTTTAGCGCACAATCGTAAATTACGATTTCTTGGCTTTCAGCAGCGGTGAATTGTCTTCTCTCGCTCAATTCTCCTTTTACTACCTTTTGAGTTCATTTTGATGAATATTAACACTTTGGTTCTCTTTTACTGTTTTTCCTTAAATTTTGCACATCATTAACTTGTTAGTAGCAAACTAAGTCCTAGCATCACTAAGTTAAGGGTGATAAAATGGTAAATTATGTGACTGATCAAATTGTGAATAGCTTTGTTTTTGGGTTAATGTGCAGGGACTCTAGGTTTTACATGTCACCACAACTAATTGTGGATTCTGACGGTGTATGGATGTGCTACTAGATTTTTATGTGGGTTTGGTATTGGAAAATGACAATTTTGATGAGTCTTTGTAGTGTGGATATATTAGTAGTAATTTTGTGCAGGTATAAGTATATGGTCCAATTTGACTAGGTGGGCATTGGATATGTGCTTCCCACAACTCCTGTTTGGTCTAGGATAGAGGGTTTTTTAAGTGTGGAACTTTTTGGTGTGCATGGGTTTTATGCGTATAGCTATGATCTATACGTGTGGACCATTCATAGGGTGTGTACGTGAACTCTGGATTGTGCATGCATGTGTGTGCGCTTTGAAGTCAATTGCGCATGTACACATCTACTTTGAAATTTTGTACATTCACTTGGACAATGTGACTGTGTATGTGAGTGTTTTGTGTCATGTGTGTAGTTGAATCTAATTACTTTGGCCAATTTTTAAGGACAAAAATTTTATAAGGTGGGGAGAATGTAATAACCCCCAAATTTTGGAACTTGTATAAGTAAATTTGAGTAGGTACTAGAGTGGTGCACTGTACGCCTATAGTGTTTGGATGGGTTTGTGCGTATGTGTGATGACCCATGGGTGAGTGTGCGTCGGATTAAGTGAATGAGTTTTCACGTGTACACACCAATAGGTGTATGTGTCTAACATAAAGAGAGTAAGTGGATAAGAATATCACACCATGCGTGTGTATGTGCTTCACAAGGAAACAAAGTGCTTGTTGGATAAGTGAGGGGTAACTCACGTGCAAGACTTGAGATTGTTGTGTTAGCTTTGAGAGAGAGAAAGAGAAGAAGGGATTCAATTGAATCTGTGTGTTTCAAGCCACTAGATCATGGTGAAACTTTTGCAAACTCGGGTGTGGAAGATCACCATCCAATTGTGTCGGCGTTGTGGAGATTGTAGTGCTTGGAGGGAGACAGAATGGGGTTTTAAGATCTATTATCATGTGAAAAGAGAACGCTCCAATTCTTGCACGATTTCAATGTTTAAAGGTACGAAATCGACACCCATGTGTGTACAAATTGTAGAATAAGATGTGTAAGAAGTATGGAAGTTGTTGGCGAAGAGACCACGAGAAGATCGAGTTGAGAAAACTAAGATCTGAAGTGTTTCTAGTTCTCGCGCGCCCAAGATTCAAATCTTGCTTGCGCGAGAAGCCTTCAGAAAGGCATCTTTGAGCCTCGCTCAACCGAGTAAAAGAGACTCCAAGGAGCCTCTGATATTATCTCGCACGAGGGTATAAGTGACTTATGAGCTCGCTCGCGCGAGACATGTTTCTCGCTCGTGCGAGAGTGTAAGTAGTGTATGAGCTCGCTCAAGCGAGACATGTTTCTCGCTCGTGCGAGAAACTTGCGTACCTGAGGCAGCTGGAGAAATTCAGCTTCAGTAAGCTGAATTTCAATCGGTCGCCTAAGGTCTATGAGCTCGCATGCCCAAGCTTTAGTGCTCGCTCGTGCAAGAAACAGAGTCAGGCTTATTTTGACTCTTTTTGTGTGAATTCTTCATAAATATTTATCTTTAGTTTTCTTAAGCATTCCTAAGGATTCTTTGGATGATGAGGATGTAGGATAAAGTGTTAAGGCCTACGCATAAGTCCTCAAAAGGTTTATGTATGGATTATACAAAGTGTGCTTTGAGGTAGGGGAAAACTTACGACCATTTGATTTGAATGTGCTCTGTATAAATTAAGTAATGTGATGTGATAAGCCATGATACTGTAAACACCCTCATTTTATCCTCTTGGAATATACAAATCTATTCAGTCAACCTTTGACCTCATAACCCTAATGTGGGACCATATACTGAAACAATAGTATCTGGCTGGACACAGGCTGAAACAATAGCTCTATGGCTCAGGCCCCATGACCCTAACGTAGGGAACCATGCACTGAAATAATAGTATATAGCTGAATGCAGGCTGAAATAATAGCTCTGTGGCTTAGATCCCAACGTAGGGAGACTATATACTAAAACAATAGTATATAGTCGGAATGTAGACTAAAACAATAGTCTAGCATTTCAGACTCCTTTGCCCTAATGTGGGACCATATACTGAAATAATAGTATATGGCTGGACACAGGCTGAAACAATAGCTCTGTGGCTTAGGCCCCATGACCCTAACTTGGGAACCATGCACTGAAACAATAGTACATGGCTAAACGCAGGCTGAAACAATAGCTCTGTGGCTCAGATCCTGACGTAAGGAGACTATATACTGAAACAAGAGTATATAGTCATAATACAGGCTGAAACAATAATCTGGCATTTTAGATCCGACCCGAACTCGGACAACCCCGAATTACGCGCCTAAAATCACGCATGCAATTCAATTGCACACATAACCACAAGCGTGCAATCAGTCCCTTTTCAGACCAGACTTCCTTTCCCATACCACATTGAGACTCGATCACGTGCCCCATATGGCACGTGCAATCGAATTGAGCGCCCCACCACCGGGGCGCAATTGGCCACCGCCCGACCTAGTCTTACCGTCCTTGACCCCTAAGCTTCCTAGATTATGCGCTTCAGATGAGAGGCTTCATTGGATTTCACACTCCACACTAGGCGTGCAATTAGTTCTAATGTGAAAAGATTACACTGGAAGTCAGATGCGCAATCTCAGCGATTAAACACCGCCAAATAAGATTTAATTAGAGAAAAACATATAAAATATTTTTTTCTGATTCGCCCCAGGAGAGGCTACAATTTTAGGAGAACTGAATTTTTTAAGATTTCGAAACCAGAGAACTCCGAGAATAAACCCATAGAGCAACCTAGCCATGATTTTGAGATTCAAGCTTCGAATCTTCAGGATTTCTCTCCGCAGCCTCGACCTTAGGTAATTTTTTATTTCTGACCGTAGTTCTTAGTTCTTAGACTTAGGCTTTTTCTTAGTTTTAAAATTATTAATATTAATTCAGTCTTAGACTGTAACACCTTTTTTCGGACCGTAATTTTAATATCCGGTTCTAGTTCTTCGTTTCTAGAACCAGCCCTTAATCTGATGCCCCAATCCACCAACCATAGACTCAATTCTATTCTAAAATTTTAATCTCTAGTCTTATCATTAATCTCTGGTTCTAGTTCATAGTTTCTAGAACCAATCCTTAATCATACAACCTGATTTTCTAATTTCGGACCTGAATTCAATCCTTAAAATTTTAAATTCTAGTTTTAATTCCTTAGTTTAATATTTCTAAAATCCTAAACATTAATTTAGTCTTCTACAGTCCTATTTTTATAATTTAATTCTTAATTATAATCCTGAAAATGACTCTGAAAATCCAAAATACTATTTTTTTATTCCAAAAATCTAATTTATTCTTTACCTCAGCCACCTGATTTGCCCAAGGGAGCTTACGGAGGGTACTCGGGAACAAGACCAATCCTTAGCATAGCGAGCCCAAAACCCTTTTTTTTAGGATTATTTTATTGCTTTAATTAGGATTAGAAAAATCGAGTCCATAATTTTCCTAGATTTTAGTATAAATAATTTACATGCTCTATTTTAATTAAATCCCTAGAATAATTGTTTTGATTAAAGTTCTAATAAAAATTAGTTCCTCTATTTTAATTAGATGATTCTAGTATAGTTAATTTGTTGCTTGATTAGATTCCAGCATAGTTAATTCCTTTATTTTTATTTTATTAATTAGAGTTTTAGTATAATTAATACATCGCTTTGATTCTAATTTTAAAAAAAATCAGTTTATTTATTTTAATTAGATTTTTAATAAAATTAGTTTATTTGTTTTAATAGATTTTTATAAAATTAAGTCATTGCTTGAATTAGGGTCCTAGTAAAATTAGTTCTCTATTCCAATTAGAATCGCAGTAGAACTATTATAATTGCTTTACTTAGAATTTTAGCACGACCAGCATGCTTGATTTAATTAGAGTTTTACCAGAACTAACATGTTTGCATTCCTAGTGCAATCAGGAGACTGATATTAATTGAACTTCTAGTAGTATTAGGACACTAAAGTAATTAGAATTCTAATAGGATTAGGAAACTAAATTAATTAGACACATAATATAATCATAATGTTAGATTAAATCACTATAATAAACCTACACCACTAGACTCACAATAGAATTAGGAAATTTGAACCGATTTGAATTACAATAATAATAGGGAAAGAAAACGAAAACTGAACCATCTAAACTATAAGGAAGAGCCATAATTGCTGACTTTCGCAGGCGGACGATTCAGTATAAAAGTAACCCACACCCGCTCTAAAGCATGATCATAGACGTGTTGCAACATCGTTAAATATCTGCAGCTGACGATCGCAACAAACTAGAAATCTTCCTAGAAAACCTCCCCCTTTTTTTATTATTTTATTTTTATTTTACTTCTAACATTCCAAACGCCGCATCGCTAGAGTCCACTTGGACAGAATTGGGCCACTGATTCAACGGGGACCGAGAGGAACCCAAAAAAAGTGCACACCAACAAACTAGAGATCGCGATGGGACATTTTTGTTGAACTCTTCCCTTTCTTTAGATAGGTAGTTTAGTTTGTTTCTCTGTTTTACTTTCCGTCACGTCGTTTCGAATCCCTTTAGATACATGAGTCTTCGTCAAAGACTCGAGATGTCTGGCATACGAAAAGTGAGTTTAGGAGACCCACCATTGTGGGAATATCATGACAACCCCATGTACAGAGAAGAGCCCCTTTACAATCCCAGCCTACGACAACATGAGATTAACATGGCTAGTGAACAAGAGAATCCCTTCTCCACCTCACACACCGGGAATAATCATAATGGGAGAGATGGTAATATTGGACAAAACCTTATTACTAATAAATCGTAGAGCTTAGTATTCAAAAAATACAAAGAGGAGATAATGACTCTAAGAAATTACTTCAGGGATTGGCTACCGCATATGAGACCATTAGGTCACGACAATATTCAGAAGAACGAGAACGACAGGAAAGGCCACCGCCTACCCCAAGCACAGTGTTAGCCTGTTCCACACCATTGAGGTAACCTGCTCACACATTCTTTAACGATGACTCTCTAGACAAGGTTTACACACGGGTTACTCCAAAAGATGGCACTATTAAAATTGAAGATCTCCCTAAAATGCTCGACGAATATATGGCCAAGAAGGAACGCCTTGGTCACTCATTTGGATTCGATAAATTTTGTCGGGACGTCGAATTTAACTTACCAATAGGATTCAAACCGTCAAAATTTACCAAATATAATGACACCAGAAATCCGAACCATCACTTGGCCCTCTTTTGCAACGATTGTCAACCCATACGTGATAATCAGGGACTTCTCGTTCACTACTTCCAATGCTCATTAGAAAGAGAAGCTTTAGATTGGTTCGCGGGGCTCCCGCTCTATAAGATAGAAACATTTGATGAATTAGTTGGTCAATTGTTAGACCAATACAAACACTTAATCCAATAGACTTTGTCGCCAAGTGATCTAATGGCGGCAAGGCATCCGATGAAGAATTTACTGACTTTGTCGCCAAGTGGAGAAAACTCGCTGCCAGAACCGGCACGTTAATGAAAGAAAAAGACTTGGTTGATATTATTATCAACAATACTAGGGAACCATTGAAGAGCGCGCTTGTCATAAGTGATTGCTCTGACTTCACTGTACTCCACTCCCGGGTAGCCCGACTAGCGTGACACATTAAAGGCGGAGACCTCGCCCTGTCTATAGTCACGTCGAAACTAGGCTCTTCTAGGAATCGAAGTTAAAAAATATTAAGAAAGCCTCAGGAATCGAATAAGTTTAACACCGTTGTCAACTAAGGATAAAACCCTGACCCCCGGGAACGAAAAATTCTAACCGAGAAATTTTGGACAAAATCAGAATCAACAACGGTACACGAACCAAAACCAAGGCGCTAATCAATAAAGATATATGAACCAAAACCAAGGCTAGAACCAGAATTAAGGCCAATACCAGAATAGGAACCAATATCCCAACACCTACCAGAACCAGAATGCGATGCAGAATCGAACGACCCACACGTCAAACTACAATAACGTACCCCCATCACAAAACTTCAACCTAGCTAGAGGCCCCTACCAACCGAGGTGGGAACACTATCCCCCTTTACCTGATATGATTCCCAACATTTTTTATCTCCTTAACACTCAGAATCTCCTCTGATTCCTGTAGGAAGGACCCCGACCCTAGCCGACAAATCTAGATTATAGCAAATACTGCGCATTTTATCAATACGCGGGGTATAACCTAGAAGACTGCTAGGTCCTTCGAGATGTAATCTATGATATGAATGATCGAAATCAAATCGACTGGGAAGTATTTAGGAATCCTAACCTTAGCAATAACTAACCCCAATAAAATTTAGGGATCATTAGTAACCCCATGCCTAGCCACAACCAAGCGACACCGGCTCAGGTCACCACCGTAGATCTCTCTGGTTGATCCTCCTTCCAACCCTCCACCTTAATCACTCGCATCCCACCTTCTGACACTTTTGCTACCCCTACGAGAGTTCCTTTACCCCTACATCCCTCAACCTTGATCACTCAAATTGCCCTGCCGAGCCCGCCTCCCTACCCGAAATTCACTTAGATATGAATCCACTCCTTTAGGGCTCGGATACCACTCCTCCACAGTCACCCACCGGAACCTTCAACCCCTCCAAATCCTGAGCCAACACCATTTCCACTTCTTTCATTTGATTCTGAGGCCGAGTATGGAGACCATGTTCTTCAAACTGCAGCCCAAATTACCGCATGGGTAGAAAGTGTCACCCGAAAGACTCCGAAACTAGAAAACGAAACAAAGACTAAGTGTTCACTAAACACAGAAGAGAGTGACCGAGAAGAACATCCTGACCCGTGCGAGACACTGGTCTTCGCTTTCCTAGAAGAAGAGGATTACACACAGTACCTCCCACCTTGGAGCGTCACCATGCAATACTTGCCCGATTCTTAAATTAGGAACCAATTACCCACCTCTATCTTTCCCTCGAAATAAGGATTTCATGAACGCACAATCATTAGAGGGGAACATGAGAGAAAGAGAGGTTAACTTGCCGCCCCCACCTCACATTATCCCTCCACTAATCTCTGCGCCTCAACCACTCCAACCATCTGCACCTAAGGCTCATCGGCCAGGCGAAGAAATTACTCGAGCCAGGACAAGAATATGACCTTCTGTGACATCTTCAAAAGATCTCGACCCAAATATCAATATTGGAACTCATCAATAAATTGCCTGACCATCACGGGCTATTGATAAGGACACTTGAGGACACACAAGTGGATGAAGACACAACATTAGATGAGCTACATCAAATCACCTCAATCATGGAACAACCCCCGGTGCTCACTTTCACAGATGCAGGCATGCCTAAAGAGTCACTTCACGGAAGTGCAGCTCCCATATACCTTACAGTCATAATCAAGGGATTCTCCGTACCCCATGTGTTAGTCGATATAGGAGCAGGGCTCAATATCTGCCCTCTCACGATGTTAAAGATGCTCGAATACACAGAGTAGGATGTTAGACCCTCCGCATTATCACTATAGCTTATGACGGCTCGCGTCGTTTTGTCAAAAGAACTATCAAACTCTAGGTTCGCCTTGGACTTGAAATAAAAGATGTCACTTTCCATGTTTCTGATTCCACTAGCACGTATAATCTTATCTTAGGAAGAAAATGGTTAGTCAATGAAAGTCGTCGCATCTATATACCATTAATGCGTCAAATTTCTGTACGAGGACTCCATTATCCGTATATACGCTGATGCACCCCTCTAGGAGATGGACACTGATTACGCTGCGAGTATTCCGATAGCCCATGATTCTGTATTAAACACGGGCCATATTCAGAAGGCCCGAATCCCTGATAAGACAACCGTTACGGAAGTCTGTCCCCCTACCCCTCCTAGTTCTCCTCGAATGTGTCAACAAAAATTAATGAGAAGAGAGGTTGGCCCAGACCTCGCTAAACTCTATGACATTAACCCTTCAGCGACAAAAGGTTGGGACCTTATGTACCAACTTGGATACATCCCCTACACTGGACTTGGTAAAAACAAGCAAGGTCATGTCGGACCCATTGTCCCAATGAAAATACGCAAGTACATAGGGTTAGGTTACTAATCGGACGGCCCGCAAGTCGACTTGTTCCCTGCCTCACCAAAATGGTCTCTATATGACCACTTTGTTTATAGGACTATGGAGAAAGTGAATGTACCAAGGCAGAGAGAAGTGTCCTTCACTAAATCCCAAGAAGCGGAAATCGAATGAATGGCTAAAACATTTAATGAGTTGATGAATCTAAACGACGATATTGATGAACCACTTGAAGGAGTCAAACCTTTGTTTGACACTAAGGTACTTACAGAAGAGAGAAAGGGAGAACCTTCCAAACTCGAGTCACAAGTAGAAGATTGGGAATCCACTGACGACGAAGATTTCCACATATCTACCTTACAAGATAGTGAAAAGTACTTACACTTAACATGGGAAGAGGATGACACCCTACAAGAGGATCTTAACTTGCATAGCATCCGCCTCGGCCTTGGCCTTGGAGGATGGGAATGCCCGTGGGACTCCCCGTGTATCACTCACCCATATAAACCCCGTTGTAGGGCATGCACCAGCATATTAGAACGCTTTGCTAGCTAGGTCTGACATTCTACAATCATTGAATTGAATGACTCTAACCTCATAACAACGGAAGTAAGTAACGACCCACCAACTTGGCTACTAGCACAAGAAGAAGAAAATTTTAATAGTCATCTGGTTGACCCAGGGGGAAACACCCCCATCGCCCTCGTTGAGTTCAAAGAGGAACTTAAACTAGACACTCTTCCATCCCCAGACATGCTGCAACTCCAAATATTTTAGAAATCTCTCGAGGAGGAATGGCAACCCCCTCCAAGTGAGGATGAGGACTATTGGATAGACCTCCCTGCACTCGAGCTAGCGGAGCAGGCCAACCTAGAACTCCAAGCATGGTCAGATCAAGAAGACGAGTTTAATACCATCCTTGAATCTAACTCAGAAGGGTGGGAATACCCTTGGGGATCTCCCTACATTTCTCACCATTATCAGTCTTGCTGCAGAGCGTGAGCGCTTATCCTAGCATATTACAAAGTTTAAGGAAAAGAGGTCGCTCCCCTTGAGGATCCTTTAGGAGATCACCCTCGATGGGAAGAGCAACCATATTATAACTCAGAGGATGATAGTTCGATCGATTATGATCTCCAGAGTTTCTTTGAAGATGAGGCAATCAATGCGATAGAGGAAATCCGAATGCCAATACCGTTGCCATCGACGTCGCTTATTCAAAAGGTCTTATTAGATGACAACTTCAAAAAAAAAATGTCAAATTCAGAACAAGTCCACATTTCTTGA
Organism: Chloranthus sessilifolius; assembly: GCA_021018995.1. Classification (NCBI taxonomy): domain Eukaryota; kingdom Viridiplantae; phylum Streptophyta; class Magnoliopsida; order Chloranthales; family Chloranthaceae; genus Chloranthus; species Chloranthus sessilifolius. Next base: position 15,943,231 of record CM037587.1, on the reverse strand, counting down.
AGAATCGCCCGAACGGCTCCAGTAGCCGTCTCGCTTCCTCAATTAGAGGAAGCAACTCTCTCAGTGCCTTTTAAGGTGACCGACCCTGTACCATATCTACTATCGAAAATCAAAAAAATAGAAAAAGAAGAAAACCCTAAAAATTCATAAATAAAAAATCCAAAAAAATCAAAAATTAAAAGAAAGGGAACCTTCGTCTCCAAACCAATTTTGATCAACAAGGAGATTTCTCCTAAGACTTCTACTCACCTCTCACGAAGATCATAAGGCATCCAAAGCAAACAATAAGCCTATGATCATACCAAATAAGATACTTCACGACTTTGAGAAAAGGATCAATAGCCTTGACCTTCACCTTACCAAAAATCTCTCTATCATAAATTGTACCATGAAGGCTATCTTTCGCAAAATCAAATCCCAGCAATTTTATAGTATATGAGCTAAAGGATGAAGAAGGAACACCAACCTCAAGAGAGCCGACTTCCAATGGGTTATCAAGCTTCAAAGCAACTCAAGCTACGGGAACCTACGTAAGAAATCAACTTTTGGCAATCAAGAGAAACCCAAGAAGTTACTAATTAGCATAACGCCAATTCTAAGGAACGTCAACAAATACATGTCCTATAAGAACACCTCAACTCCTTTGCATGGTCCTATGAAGATATGCCCGTTTAGACCTAAGTTTAGTAGAACATTGCCTTGTCTTGGAACCCGATGCTAAGTTAAGGTAAAACTCAGAGGATGCACCCAAGAATAGCCTTCAAGTTAAAGAGGAAGTTGACAAATTACACAAAGCCAAATTCATCCGAGTCATTCCTCTACCCCAAGTGGGTCACATATAGTACTCCACTGCATAGCAAGAAAGAATGGTTTACCATAGATGAAACCTCATGTTTTCCGATCAACACTTCCCACTCGACATTGACACCTAGTGACAATCCACATGATGCTATCCTTATGGATGGTTTTTCGGGTATAATCGATCAAATGAGAGTCCACCAAGAGAAGACTTCCTTCACCACAGATATCATGGGGAACATTCTGCCTCATCCTTTTACATCACTTAAGAACGAGGAGCCATGATCAAGCACATGATGGCTATTTTTCATGACATGATAACAAAAATGTAGAAGTCTACGGTTGATGGCATATTAGTGAAGTCCCAAACAAAGGCAGAGACATGTTGAAGCACCCTAATTGGTGCTACAAAGAGCTAATAAGTATCACTTTAAAATGACTCAAAGAAATGTGTCTTCGCAGTCACCTCCTAAAAATTACTCACCTTATAGTCAAGAATGAGATCAAGTCGACCTCAATAAAGCAGAGCTATCCTTGAGATGCCACCTCCCAATAATAATATCAAAGAATTATAGGCCAGAAAGATTGTAATTTTATCGTGAGATTTATCTCAAGAGATTGATGCGATCCTTTCTCAAACTCCTTAAAGGAGGAACCGAGTACAAATGGGATGACTGTAAGAAGCTTCCTCGACTAATATCAAGAAGTACCTCCTTAACTCGCCAATACTATCGCCACCAATCTTCGAAAAGACTCATTCTCTACCTCCTTAGTAATGACAAAGCAATAGTAATTTGAGATAATATGAAGAAGATGGTAAGAGAGAGAATATCTCAAACCTTAGTAGGATGATGGTCGAGTAAACGAAAATACACTCTTCACGAGATCCCAGATTACATTGGTCAGCCTTCGCCAAATTAGCCTCTCATACATAAATACAGTACTAGCCTCAAATACAAGCACTATTCAAATCAAAAAATTAGATGCTATTGCACTGCTAGGTAGCACTAAGTCGATCAAAGAAGAACTACCAATCTTCCCCACCGGCACAGGACTAAAAGAAGCAATCACTCTGGAAAAGCACGTCAAGGCAAAAATTGAAGTCGCTATATTCAGATTTGAAAAATCACCAATCAAGGATGGACAACCATGGTATTTTGACATCTGGAACTTCCTGAAGCATCAGCACGTCCCCCCATACGCCACCAAGATCGAACAAAATACTATAAGGAACCGATGCACCCGATTCTGCCTACTCGACAAAATGTTATACAAAGAAGCCTTCACTAAAGGAGTACTGCTACGATGCATCACAACCACCGAAGAATAATACATCATCTGAGAAGCACACGCCAGCGCCTGTGGCGCCCACACTGATAGACAGAGACTCGCCGATCAAATCACATGACAAGGGTACTTATGGCCAACAATGATCAGAGATTGTCACCTCTACGTCCAACTTTGCAAGAAATGCCAAGAACATGCCACACTTATAGAGCTCCATCAGCTGCATTGAATACTATGACCTCGTCGTGGCCGTTTTCGATGTGGGCCTTCGATGTCATCGGATCTTTCACAGACACAGTTGGGAACACTCACAAGCATGCACTCATACTTACGACAATCGAATACTATACTAAATGGGTAAAAGCTGAATCCTATGTCAGAATCACCGCTTCAACGCTCATAAGGTTTATTGTTCAAAACATCATCACCAGGTTTGGAGTACCCAGAATGATCGTTACCAACAATGGACCACAGTTCATTGCAAAAAAGATGAAAAAGTTATGTAAGAAGTTTGGCATCAATCTACGCCACTCATCACCGTTCTACCCCCAAGGAAATGGACAATCAGAAGCTACAAACAAAACGTTGATTCAAATCCTAAAACACGTAGTAGAAATAAGCAATAGAGCCGACTGGCCTAAACGACTACCAGAAACACTCTGGGCCTATAGGACCTCTATTCGTACAGCCACTGGCCAAACTCCCTACCTCATTACCTACGGGATGGAGGCAGTCTTACCATATGAGATACAAGTACCATCCTTATGGATTCAACTCGATGATAAGCTATCCTTAGACGAGAGGAGAATTTCCCTATTCACGCAGCTAGAGCAACTTGATAAAACACGTCTAAGGACAGCTGATCATGCTCAGGTATATCAGAGGAGAGTGGTCAGGGCTTACAATAAGAAAGTCCTTGAATGAACCTTTAATATTGAAGAATTAGTCTTGAAGAAAATCATGCCTTCCAAGCATGCCCATCCGAAAGGAAAACTGAAACTGAACTGGGAAGGCCCTTATGTTAAAATAGTCGCATACCCTAGAAATGCATACAAACTGGCGAACCAAGACGGGGAAGAACTCCCTAGCGCTTGGAACGCCGTGTACCTTAAAAAATACTACCCTTAGCCTTGTGATCATCACATCCCGTGGTTAAATACTTATAATAATCGCCCCCGTAGTCTTCACGACCCATTCATTGGTCGTACGTCATCAATTCTCAGAATATCCTTAAGACTTTTAGTTTATTGCTCACTTTCTCACTCAGGCAATCTGATTGAAGGGCTAGTGACCTATCTAACCTCTTTCAAAAGTATAAGTAACACATGATTCTCATTTCCCCTTCCCCCACTATTGGAAGAGATGTTAGAGTAAAAAAATAAAGATGTTAGGTTCAATCAAAACTCATTTTTATTGTGCCAGCAGGATGCTTTCAAAAATACATATATCAAAAAAATTGAGTGAGAGCATTATGACGAATGAACAAGTCAATGGGCTCAAGGAAGCATAAGCAGGTCATGAGGACATCTCTAGTACTTTACTAGAAGTGTATAAGCAAGCTGCAAGGACATCCTTGATGTCGCTATACTACTAGATATTGTCGTAAGGAGGCAGGAGGAGGACAAACCCCTGCTAACCATAGAATATAAGACTTTAATGGTACCAAAACATGACGAAGAGCTCGATCATGGCACCCCGTATCCCTCTAAGAAAAATATTGTTACTTACCCCTTTTGGAAAGCCTTAGATACAAACTATTCCCCATATCACTGAGCCCTACCCCCCTCTTCTATTTTTATTTCGGACAATAAATCAAAAGCCTTGTGGGATATTCCTAGAAATGAAATTGAAAACCGATGAAAGATGACCGATGCAATCACCCGCTATGCTTACCATACTTCTCCCTAATAACTATGGGATAGGATGACTACCACCCTAAGGTAAACCCCCGCATGCAACTAACCTAATCAAAGAGACCTCCCTCGGTTCGATGACAGTACCGATCAACTTTTCTTCAAAACTAACTCCCCAAATACCCATGACTTCTTATATACCCAAAGTGCTCATCTAAAACCTAGAAAGCTCCATTGCACCTAGACACTAGGGCATTTTTTTTATCAGAAGGAGAATCACCTTAGAAGCGCTGACTCGTCCACAAAGAAGATGTGAGATAACGACGTCACCATCCGGAGAATGCTACCGAAGATGCTATACTGCCAACCCTACCACGCTCCTACACTAGGGCATTTTTATTTTCCATCTTAGTTATTTTTTTCCCTGTTGCATTATCTTTATTCTAAAAAAAAAAAGAAAAAAAAAAAAAAAGAGAAGAAAAAAAAAGGAGCATATGTTCATCTTTTACTATCAGGCCTCGGTCTGAGACACTCACCCCCCTTGACAACTAGCAAAGGAGGGAACAAAAATGACGATCGTGTGAAGAAACTAAAGAAACTAAAAGAAGATGCAAGAGGTAACTAAAGAAACTAAACCAATGACAATCGACAGCGCTAAAGAAACTAAAAGAAAGAGGTAAAAGTAGATGCAGGAGGTAGCTAAAAGAAAGAGCAGCAGATCAAGTACATCTAAACCAAAATCTCCATATACATATCAACATTTTATGCTTCTTTTTACACTTGTCACTGGGGGCATACCCCCTATATATACAATGCACACATACAATGGACAAAAATAAACACACACACACACCCCTACTCCCTATGCTGTTGCTAGGGGGGCCGAGCACTATTGTCCCCAGTATCATCAGCTCGGAGGTCCATAGATTGATCCTTCGAAAACATAATCCCAGCACCCGGAGTCGACAAAACCTCTAGAAGACGTGGCCCTGCTAAGAACTCCCCTAGCTCATTGACTAACAGATCGCCGCGATCACAAATGAGGACCATATCCGACAAGAATCTCACGAATGACCAAATCCTCACGAGCATCACCCCTGACACGATCACGTGACGTGTGACGAGACTACCCAACCGAGGAACCCATAGCCCTCGACTCTGATCCATCAAGCTGACTAGCCAGCCTACGCACCCCTCGCTCACTCCTCGTCAGATGATACTGCAGTCGATCCAGGGACACCTGCATCTCTGCCCGCGTTGTCCGACGCGCCGTCTCCAACACCTCAGTCTGAGTCCTCTATGTGACCATCATCTCAACAAACAGGTCCTCACGACTCTGCGTCTCCCCAAGGATCTGTCTCGCCACAGGAGTGGCGCGCACTCGCGCCGCCTCTAGACGCGCCTCCTCAAGCTAACGAGCCTGCATAACCAGACCAAGTCAAGGAAAAACAACATATACATATGAATATAGAAAAAGCTTTGAAAAGGAAATACCAGATCTAGCCTCTCCTCTAGAAGGCGCTCAACCGTCGCAGCGGTCACTGGATCAGCAGGGGGCGCAGAAGGGACAACAAACGTAGACGACTATAACAAGAACAAACAAATACATTAGATAACACTATAATGACAAATAAACTATGAACATAATAACTAAAACATACCTGAGATTGAATAGGAATAGACTCCTGAGGAGGAGCCATGGGAACGGAGTCTGGAACAGCCTACGTAGAGAACCAAACAAGCCCACATAAAATATGTCAGAATAAATAGAATGAAATAAGCTAAATTGAAGAACACCACACCAGAAACTATACCTGACTCTTCGAGCGTAGAGAGGCAGCAGTCGCCTCCCTCATCTGAAGATCCTTGGCAACCCGATACTAAAACACCACGTAATGTTAGTAAACTATTAAGAAAGCGAAACAATGACACCCAACAAACTAATGCAATGACATAAACGAGATAAAAGATTGAATGGAACATACCTAATTTTCTAGCTCGACCTGAAGTTGAGCCAGCACTGGATCCTCCCGACTGGAGGAAGCAACTGAAAATGGATCAAATGCTAGAACGGGACCTCCAGCAGTAAGCTCGGCTCTCTACGAATAACAATAAGCACATCAGTTGGCGAACTCACGCTAATAATTAACAAAACCAAGTTCATATAGACACTTACCAATCGATCAATCTCATATCGCAAACTAACCTCCACCTCTCGACCGACCTGCTGTTGACCGCGTAACAACTCAATCATCGTCACATGACTGGTAACCTCGACCTCCCTCTCAAACTGCCCAAAATAAAATGAGACACCACAACCATGTCAGAACAACCAGAAGACCAAGTCCACATAATATAAAAAAACTAATAAATTAACTCACCAGGAGCCGTCGAGTCTCCGCTAGCCGAGCCCCTAACTCATCCTTCGCTGCCCTAGCCTGAGCCACCGAGAGGATCAAGGAGTGTAGCATCTCCTCATCCGGACAAGGAGCACACCCCATCTGCTCCATCGCCCTATGGAGAGCATCTAACACCCCCTGCACACCTACTGTGAGATGGCCCTGCTCCAATGCAGCCAGCCTCTCTCTCAATGCCGACGCCAACTCCGGCTCGCAGATCGCTAAAGGGCCACTCCCGTCTAAGGGATGTGTGAAGAGGAGCCCACCACCCAATGCACTAAACCATCTCCTATACTCTCGGACATCTGCCTCATCACGCGCCCCTGTGACCCTGGTCCCCCCAGCTCTAAAATCTGCTATCTAAAGTGCTATCCGCTCTGTAAAGTTTCTGCCAGGGGGGGCGATCATCCTCTTCGCCACCCTGTGGCAAATCTCCAGAGGGACTCCCTGAGCGAACCCCAGCTACCGCACCACCCAAGATAGGTGGATCCTCTCCATCCTCTCAAAACAATGGACTCATATGTCCACGTTGAAGAAGGGTTGACCAGACTGGATCACTGGCACACCCGTATCCTCCTCGGCCACGTACGGCCTCCAAATCACCTAACCAAATAAACAAGCCAAACCATCAATGAAGCCTTAGAGCCTAAAATCCTAAAACAAAATGAAACAAAATGTACACATGGTGATATATATACCTGCCCCGCATGCATATCCTCGAAAAAACTGCACACAGTCTGAAGATTCGAAGACCAGTGATGACCCCTCAACGCCTCCCTCCACATGCGCATCTACGAAAACGTGAACGTTACCTCCAACGGAACTCCAGGATGAAGAAAAGCGAAATGATCATACGCCCAGAGCTAAAAAAATAAAACACACAAAAGAGAAATGCTAAACAGATGTTACTATTAAACAACCAAGAAAAAAATAATAAAGACGTCATGACACTGATTAACTAAAACTCATCTGGAGGAAGGGAAGGAAACCTCCGATCGTCACGACACCCCGTCCCCGACAATAAAGTTTCTCATATAGATGCGCCAATGCGGCCACACCCCACACATAGGTAGGGACCCGATCCAAGTCCTTGAGAACCATCAGAAACAACCCGGTGACTCATCCCCGAGCTGAAGAAGAAATGAGTGCAGCATCGAGGAAATGCATCAAGAACGCTCGGAGCACCCTATCTGCAGCCAACCCCAGCTCAACCACGGGATCCCAACCTGCCAATGCCACGCACCATGCCTCATAAGACGCCTTCGCCTCCGAATCATGCCTCGAAGGGATGAAATCGCTAGTAAACATATCGAAGAACCAGGTGACTCGAACTACACCCAGTCCCGATCCACTCGATCTATACGGCACACCCAGAATCTCCTCACACACCTCCAAATAGCCTCCTGCCATGCACCCCATGATCGGCTCACCCTCAAAACAAAGACCAGTAATGCGAACCCAGTCCTCTGGAGTCGGCAACATCATACCAATAGGAAAGAGAAGCACCTGATGCCCCTCCCTCCACCTCTCCAGGTCCAGGATCAGCCTGAAGCCGAAAGATACCAACCGCGCTCGTTGAAACTCTGGCAAGGCACGATACCAAGTATGGGACTCAGTCCATGCCGAGCTGATAGCCAGCTGCAGGGGCTCCTATTAAACGAAACAAAAGCAGAAGAAAATAAGACTAATACACATACCTATGATGAATGACGAGCAGACTTAGAGCTAAAAGCAAATGAAATATGCCCTAAAAATACAATAACAACTCATAACGAATACATAAAATATGATAAGAACAACTGGATAGAAACATGACCTATCTCTAGATGCGGTCATGATGCATGAGTGAGCACACAATCAATAATCAATGCAGATTCGACATAAATTAAAAGGATTTCTAGATCCTAATAAGTCTATGTCATAACCTAAATGCCTAGGATAAGTGAAGAAACTCTTGCCCAAGGGTACCTACCCAGCCTCGAGCAAAGAAATCCTCTAGCGGGAAGTATTTGCGATCCCGATGCTCCTCAGCTCTATCACCCTCAACCCTCTCACCCTCCTCCTCCACTATACCCTACTCAATCTCGAGTACTTCCTCCCTGACCTCCATCTGGTCAACCTCTGGTAACTCCTCTCCAACTATCTCCCTGACGTCCTCCCCGACGACAGCATCGGTCCGAGCCTCGAACATCTCACCTACCTCCCCTATCATCATCCTCTCCAACTCAAAAATAGTAAGATCCCACCTATCACCACCCTCACCCTCCATCCTAGAAAGAAGAACTTAAAAAACCAGAAAGAATGGAAGAAACGACACTTGAAACGGATGATCAGATCGTAAGATATCGCAAAAACACGAAAAATAGAGCTCAAGGAAACAAGGAAACTAGAGAATCGAAGACCAAAACGAATAGCGCAAGAAGAATGGGACGTTTTTAAACTATTTATAAGGCCTGGCTGAATCGCGCCGTGAACACACGCGCTCGACCGAATCACGCACCATGGCCCCTGCTCTTAATTCGGATCAAGCGCACATCCTCGAGTGCGTAAACGGATTGTCGCCTGCTCAACCTAACTCGACCACCTGGTTGCATGTCATCCATCAGGCATGTAATCACCTCAAGCGTTCGAACCCGTACGCGCGAATGCCAATAGTCACTGCAACAGTGACCAGCCACCACCTTAATCCTACGCCCCATACCATGCGCTGAACTCGATTAAATGATAGGACACTGGCGCTTAATGACCTTTCAACCCTAAGAAACAAGCGCTCCCATTCCGGCGCGCAATTAGTTTATGTGCCCATAATAAAGCGTGTAATCCCCCAGAAACACAAAAAAATATACCCAGAACAGTAGCGTCACAAGACCAAATTAGGAGACTTCCGACACTGATTGCCCACCTAAACTACACCCTTGTTAGGACCAATCCAAAAAAAAACACTTTTGACAAAATATATATACGCCCCAAAAAAGTGAAAAAAAAATGCCCCCCATCACTTACACACTTCAACTAAGACCAAACTAAAAAAAAAAAAAACCCCATCATTCATGCACTTGAACCTAAACTAAACTAAACTAAAAAAGGATGCCCTCAACACACTCCAGACAAAAATAAATAAATAAGAGCGGACCAAATTTAAATAAATAAGCATCACGCCCAAAACGAGCCGAAACAAGCTATCAAAATAAACCAAACCAAAATTTACTAAATGGAAATTACCACAAATAAAATGAAAAACATAATCACTTCATAAATAAATAAAATGATTACAAAACACACCAAGGGCATACCCTCTGAATATACAACTTAAAACAAGAAACTTAAAATCCGCACGAATCCGGATTTATTCGGGAACCTAGAAATCTCGGAGAAGCCTGAAGGAGGAACGCACCCTAAACGAATTCTAACAATGACAATCTTTCCCCACCCCGAGCCAGTAGAAAAGAAAGAGTGACTCATAGAAAGCCACCCAGGATCTACGAGATCCACCTTTGGAAGCTCGCCTTATAAAGCAAAACAAGGAGGAGCAACTGACACTAAATCCGCAGAGCTTACAGAAGAAAAATAGGCATCGGTCACGAGAACTCTGACCCTGCCTTATCCTTTGGGTTTCCTTTCTACCACCTTCTTCTCCTCCACCTCTTCCCTTAGCATGGTAATAATTTGACTACTACCTTGCATTCCCAATCCTGTTCATTCCCAATAATCTCCTTAATAGTCACAACCCCTCGAGTTCAATACCTGGGAGACAAAAGAGAAAGGAAGAAAAGACATTAATAATTAAAAAAAATGCCCTAAACCACAAAAAAAATGTCCCAAACTTTTAATCCTAAACTTGAAATGAAATTCTCAAAACAACTAGAACCCAAAGCCTTTAGCTTACACTTATATAAGCTATACCTTCCTAAACCATAGAATGACAAGTATCACACTTTTAAACCCTTCCAATCTAATTAAATCTAGACCAAACGCATGCCCTCCTTTGAAAAACCACAATTCATGATAACCTGGATAAACCAATAATCACACAACACTTACCCCTTTCAAGGAAACACAAATCCAAAGCAAAGTAAACAAACCAATAAAATTACAACACCCCAACAACCATCTAGAGCCTTTAAAAATTCACACCTTTTAAGTCTCATGTTGAATCAAACAAAAGACCAAAACACAAGTTAAATCAAACCTAAGGCCAAAACAAAGTACCTTAAACTTTAAACAAAAAAAAACTCTCTAAAGTGAGACCCTAATTTGCTTGGGACCAAAAAAATGCCCCCAACAAACCAAACAAAACCAAGTAAACTCTCTAAACAAAACCCGAAAAAGCAAATTAACTTCGGGATAAGCCCTGAATAAATTTGGAATGAATGCTAAAACTCTAAGCTAAATTAAAACCAAACACGCATTCACTAATCCATTAAATAAGTTAAAACAAATAAATAAACATAATAAGTAAAAAACATCTCTTCATTTAAAACCAAAAATCTTTACAGGTATTACCAGAGGCATACCTCCTAAACTTACAACCCAAAACGAAAACCTAGAACCTAACTTACAACTTAAAACGAAAACCAAAGACCAAGCAAGGAACAGCGCCCGACTTGGAGCGTCCAATCGGAGGGTTCAGGAAAGATTGGTTGGGAAACACATCCCTTCACTTTTTACTCCTTCTCTTCCGCCATCTTCATCTCCTCCGTCGTCGCCTCCTCTACATTGCCTTCACTGCTCCCTAAAAGGGATCGATGTGAAAACCAGCGCCTTTATTCCCAATATCGCCCATTCCCAGAATGATAACGCTCTCGAGCATTACCTCAAGACAAAGATCACGTGACATAACGAACATAGGAAGAAATGACATCTCAATCGGATGGTTAGATCATCCGATATCGCTAACACATGAATTTTTAGAACCTAAGAGATCCAGAAAAAGTAAAACTTGAGACTAAACCAGATAATGCAAAACAAATGAAGGCTCCCTCGCTTATATAGAGTACAGACCTAATCACGCGGCCGAACACGTGCGCTTAACTCAGTCACGTGCATCACACAAAGCGCTCAATCCAAAACCCGTACAATGAATGGATCGAGCAAATAAACCATTGCCCGCACCAACGACGCGACGCTCCGATCACGGGCTTGTTACAGACCGCGCAACCCTATCAAGCGACTACCATGAGCCATGTAATACAAAAGGTCACCCGCATAGTAACCTGGTGATGCCTCAATCACGCGCTACGATTAGAGCGCATAATACAATCACACACACACTCAGACATGCATAAACAACCCTTCGAACCTGTGATCGCACACCCGAAAACAACCGCGCAATCATATTGAGCGGCAAGTGCCAAGCACGCAATACTTGACCCTCCCACCTTTTCACCCCATCTTGACCAAAATTCTCCTGTCCCACCGCATGGCCTCACACATCGTTCAAAAAGAATGACACAGCCACTTACCCTTCTCCCATCACGATCCCACTAGAAAGAGAGGGGCAGTCGCTCACGCACGTCCCGTCACGACAAGACGAGCACACATGACACCACCTCAATATCCAGTCCCATCGTAATAAATTAGCCATGCCCTCATATCCCATCACTAAAAGACAAAAGCAAATCTCCCAAAAGCGCGGGCACATTGCCCAAAGACGAAGCCAATCACTACGCAACTACAATGTGATTTATTTCATAACCCAAGATCTGCCAAAGAAAGAAACCGGACACACCTATCGCACAAATATCCTATCAGCGTCCCATCATTAATTATGCTTAGCCAATATCTCATCGCAAATATCACTACCCGAAAAAGCTTAGACAACACCTGCCACACCATATGGTAAAAAAGGAAGAAAGCTTGATCGCGCCTCATCGCTAAACCAGACAGCCCTCTTCCCGAATTGCCTTCTACGTAACAATTGCCAGACGCCACTGCCGCAACAAAAATGCATGAAGATTTGGGACTCCTCCCATGTCCCATCGCATCCGACCAATACCAAGTTTCAGCGCGAACATCCTGTCAGAATCCCCACAGTCGCCAGGACTTACCAAGCACACAACCAAAGAAAGAAAAATCTCCAAGTCCCATCGCAACATGACTTTTCCAAGATATTACATCACATTGGCAACAGTCAAGCTCTGCCACAACGGACACAAAAAAAGAGAGGAATCCCCAAAGTCCCATCACGGTATCACCCCGATAACCCATCACGGACCGCACAAGCTATGCATAATCCATGTAAGTACTACCCACTTTTTCAATCACTCGATATTGTTTATAAATATAGTTAGTTATGATTAAGTCAAATGTTTTCAAAACCCATCTCTCTCGACTCGCGAATCACTATAGTCCTCCCATAAGAGACAATCATCAGTATTTGTCAAGAAGGTTAGATGGAATATCCGACATGCCAAGTGTCGTCTTAACAACCACATAAACGGTCGGGTCCATAAATCCCATACCGATGGATCTGCTCAGCGACGTCTCAGAAGCCATGTTTTCCACCAATTTACCACCGAATTGATCTTAAGTTAGCGCTCCCAAAATTTCAAAACCCTTACTTTCAAAAAAACTCTTTTACTCCCAAAATTCAAAAAAAAAATCTCTTACTTCTCAAACCAAAAATCTTTCACTCCAAAACCAAAAATCTTTCCCCCAAAACAAAAAAAGAGAAAAGAAACTAAAAAAACTAATAATAAACGAAGAGACTCACATACCAAAATTCACTTCAGTTATCAGCCCGAACCGGCCAGTCCCCTGGGAAACCGAGCAATAAGTATACTTAATCTAAGAACTTTAAATGCCTATTGGAAAAGAAACGCCTAACGTGTGTTGGTGTGAGCAATGACGTGCCCGGTCTGACATGACCTGCAAAGCCTTTGACATTATATTATATTATATTATCAGTCCCTGGACCTATTTATGAACATTTGTATGATGCCCCCCGGTACCTCGACTGCGTCATACCCCTCTGTTTGATTGCCCCTTGGAGCAAGTCACGATATGTGACGGGATGCCCCTTGCACCTATAGATTAGGATATGGTGATTCTCCTATCCGTTTTATTGTCACTCGCAGCAGATCATGCCATGCGATGGGATGCCCCTTGCACCTACAGAAAAGGATACGCTGACTTCCCGATCGCTTTATGACAGTGGTCGCGATACCTGCAGGATCTCCTGGCACCTTTGCATGGAACACGCCTCACGACAGCTACCACTGGGCCCCCGAATGCTCTATTTTAGCTTGCACTAATAGATAAGAAAGCCAAGCATGTCATGTCAGCATCCCTAGTTCACATTTATGATTTCCCAAGAGAAACGAGAAGACACCTCGAATGAGGGGTGTCTACTTCTTCGACTCATTCTTACTTCACAAGAGCGCGTCGAAGAGGGGCATCTGTAGACACCCCCTTTTTGCCCTCTCGGAATATACAAATATGGTTGGTCAACCTTTGACCTCATAACCCTAATGTGGGACCATATACTGAAACAATAGTATATGACTGGACACAGGCTGAAATAATAGCTCTGTGGCTCAGGCCCCATGACCCTAACGTAGGGAATTATGCACTGAAATAATAGTACATGGCTAAACGCAGGCTGAAACAATAGCTTTGTGGCTTAGATCCCAATGTAGGGAGACTATATACAGAAATAATAATATATAGTCAGAATACAGACTGAAACAATAGTCTAGCATTTCAGACCCCTTTGCCCTAATTTAGGACCATATATTGAAACAAGAGTATATGGCTAAACACAGGCTAAAACAATAGCTCTGTGGCTCAGGCTCCATGAGCCTAACTTGGGAACCATGCACTGAAACAATAGTACATGGCTGAACGCGGGCTGAAATAATAGCTCTGTGGCTCAGATCCTGACATAGGGAGACTATATATTGAAACAATAGTATATAGTCGGAATGCAGGCTAAAATAATAGTCTGGTATTTCAGACTCGCCCCGAACCTGAACAACCTCGAATTACGTGCCTAAAATCATGCGTGCAATTCGATTGTAGGCAAAACCACAAGCGTATATTCAGTTGCCTTTTCAGACCAGACTTCCTTTCCCAGACCACCTCGAGACTCGATGACGTGCCCCACATGGCACCCGTGATCGGATTGAGTGCCCCACCACCGGCATGCAATTGGCCTACGCCCAACCTAGTCTTACCGTCCTTGACCCCTAAGCTTCCTCGATTATGCGCTTCGGATGAGATGCTTAATCAAATTGCGCACTCCACACTGAGCGCGCAATTAGTTGTAATGTGATTAGAACTAGGAAACTTGTTGTGAAAGTTAGCCGGTCGCTCACTGAGTCAGTGACCGACTCAAAGCGATTAAGCACCGGGAGACTGGCGCGTAATCCAGTTAAACGCCTAAAATAGGGCGCGTAATTGGAGAAAAACCTATAAAATATTTTTTTCTGATTCGCCCCATGAGAGGCTACAATTTTAGGAGAACAAAATTTTTTGGGATTTCGAAATCAGAGAACTCCGAGGACAAACCCATAGAGCAACCTAGCCATTATTTCGAGATTCAAGCTTCAAATCTTTGAGATTTCTCTCCGCAGCCTCGACCTTAGGTAATTTTTTATTTCCGACCGTAGTTCTTAGTTCTTAGACTTAGGATTTTTCTTAGTTTTAAAATTATTAATATTAATTCAGTCTTAGATCGTAGCACCCTTTTTCGAACCGTAATTTTAATATCCGGTTCTAGTTCTTCATTTCTAGAACTAGTCCTTAATCTGACGGCCCAATCCACCAACCATAGACTCAATTTTGTTCTAAAATTTTAATCTCCAGTCCTATCATTAATCTTTGGTTCTAGTTCAAAGTTTCTAGAACCAGTCCTTAATCATATGACCTGATTTTCTAATTTCGGACCCGATTTTAGTCCTTAAAATTTTAATTCTAGTTTTAATTCCTTAGTTTGATATTTCTAAAATCCTAAACATTAATTTAGTCTTTTACAGTCCTATTTTTAAAATTTAATTCTTAATTATAATCTCAAAAATGATTCCAAAAATCTAAAATACTATTTTTTTAATCTAAAAATCTAATTTATTCTTAACCTCAGCCACCCAATTTACCTAAGAAAGCTTACGGAGGGTACTCGGGAATGAGGCCAATCCTCCTTAGCATAGCGGGCCAAAAACCCTTTTTTTTAAAGATTATTTTATTGCTTTAATTAGGATTAGAAAAATCAAGCTCATAATTTTCCTATATTTTAGTATAAATAATTTACATGCTCTATTTTAATTAAATCCCTAGAATAATTGTTTTGATTAAAGTTCTAATAAAAATTAGTTCCTCTTTTTTAATTAGATGATTCTAGTATAGTTAATTTGTTGCTTGATTAGATTCCAGCATAGTTAATTCCTTTCTTTTTATTTTATTAATTAGACTTTTAGTATAATTAATACATCACTTTGATTCTAATTCTAAAAAAAATCAGTTTATTTATTTTAATTAGATTTTTAATAAAATTAGTTTATTTGTTTTAATAGATTTTTATAAAATTAATTCATTGCTTGAATTAGGATCCTAGTAAAATTAGTTCTCTATTCCAATTAGAATTGCAGTAGAACTATTATAATTGTTTTACTTAGAATTCTAGCACGACCAACATGCTTGATTTAATTAGAGTTTTACCAGAACTAACATGTTTGCATTCCTAATGCAATCAGGAGACTGATATTAATTGAACTTCTAGCAGTATTAGGACACTAAACTAATTAGAATTCTAATAGGATTAGGAAACTAAATTAATTAGACACCTAATAGAATCATAATGTTAGATTAAATCACTATAATAAACCTACACCACTAGACTCACAATAGAATTAGAAAATCTGAACCGATTTTAATTACAATAATAACAGGGAAAGAAAAGGAAAATTGAACCATCTAAACTATAAGGAAGAGCCATAACTGCTGACGTTTGCAGGCAGACGTTTCAATATAAAAGTAATCCACACCCGCTCTAAAGTGTGATCATAGACGTGTTGCAGCATCGTTAAATATCTGCAGCTGGCAATCGCAACAAACTAAGAATCTTCCTAGAAAACCTTCCCCTTTTTTTATTATTTTATTATTTTATTTTTATTTTACTTCTAACATTTTAAATGCCGCATCGCTAGAATCCACTTGGACTGAATTGAGCCACTAATTCAACAGGGATCGAGAGGAACCCAGAAAAAGCACGCACCAACATATACGTTTTGTGAAAACAAGCATGTAAAATTTTAACCTTTCAAACAAGTTTTGAAAAGTATAAGTGTGATGTGATATGAGATATGTGATGTGAAGAATGTGTTCGTATGAATTTCGAAATCGTGTATGAGTATTAGTTTTTCCAAAATAAGTATATTGTAATCACATTACACGGTGTGAAAACTATAAGTTACATTTTGCACTATGATTGAAGGTTTAGTATAACGAATCCCAAATTATGGTCCGATATGGAGGGATATCCGTTCATTGTGCTCCGGTACGACGGGATATTCATTCATTCTCTTACCGGCCAACGGTAATACTTCATTCGACACAAGTATCCCTCTTAAAGCAGGGGCTTGGGCATTATGTGTAAATGGTTTATTGAATGGCGATGGTAGGGATTCCCATTGCTATAACATGTGGCTCCCAATGCTATATTTCCTTGGGGTTGTAAATTAAGTTAATGTCTTAAGTTATATAAAATGTTTTTAAAACAAGGCATGTGATTACAGTGGATTTCAACTGGACCTCAACTCTCAGTTTTTCTGCTTTGTTTTCTCTTTTTTGTAGAGCATCTTTGAAGGTATCATTATCAGCAAATTTTGCTTTTGTCTCTTCCCTTAGCCTCTCCGATTCATGTTTTTCTCTTGCTATTTCGATCCAACTTTTGGTCGTAAAAGACTTAATATGTTGCTTTTGTTCTTCACAAATGAGGCTTAGGGAATCTTTATCTCCTTGTAATTTGAGCAATTTCCCTTCTGTTACTATTAGTTGATGAGTCTTTTCATCCAGTTGAGCATTTAGTGTGTGCTCGTATTCTTGATGGGCTTTTTTCTCTTGCTATTTCTCTGACATCTGGGTCTTCAATGAATTCGACGAATTGTTCCATCAGAGTTGCTAATTTGTCTTCATATTCCTTCTTGTCTCCTTCCAATGCTTGCTGATTTGCTTGCAATGCTCTATTCTTGCCATTGCATAACTTGTTCTCGGAGGGCGGCAGTGGACTCTTGGACTTTCCTATTTGTTTCAGCTGTCCAATGTGCATGGTGATCTTTCGCAGCTTTTCGCTTTAAGTTGTCCACTATCTCAAGATGTTCTTGTGCTATAGGCATGGATTCGAGGACTCTACTTTTAAACCTATGAAACTCCATCATCTTTCTTACTATTTCTGACAATGGAATTAGATTTGGTCCATTTATGCTTTGCCACTGCTCTACTTCTCGCAATCTCCTTTCCCAATCAAGCTGATCTCCTGAGGTTGTGGGAATTGTTGTAGTGGTAATTGGAGGAGATATCTCTTGGTTCATCAAATCTGTGAAGCCCACTTGGGCTGCTTCAGGAATGACTGGTAGTGTGCTCTCTATTGTGGAAATGGGCAATATAGGTCCTGTTAGCGAGTCCAATGCTGGATCATACAGATTAATGTGCTCTTCAGCTTGTGCTAATGCAATCCTTATTTCCGACTTTGCTATCACTGATTTTTCTGAGACTGCAGTTATTTCAATAGCTGGCTCTTCTCAAATTTCTGAATCTGCTACAGGTTTCTGCATGGTCTCTGGTATAGAAGAGACTTCCAATTTCTGTGTAGAGATGGGAATCTACTTTTTGTTCTCAGAATTCAGAGTTCTCCTATAAGCTATGGCCGTGAGGGTTTCCTCCGGTCTGGGTAGGGCCTTTTCCTTGGGATCTATACTATATCCCACATTTATCAATAGGTTTGTAATTAAACCTTCAAAGGGTAGACATAATTTACTGGTCTGATACTTTTCTTGATTTTATTTCTCCCTTATGGTATTGATGACTTCCAATAGGTAGGATGGAACATCGAACCAGATTCGATTAGCCATTAAATACAGGGTCCTCGCAAAGAGTGCCCTACGTTGTGTTCCATGACCCGTAGGGTGTATTTTCTTGTGAATCAAGACATTCAGGAAGTAGAGTTGTAAATTTCGTGATTCCAAATCTTTGCTCAAGAAAAATAACCTGTCATTTGAGGGTTTTCCTAGCAGTTCTGTCGCCATCAAAACAAAATTCGGAAGGGTATCGAGTTGTTCTCTTAGTATGTTCACTTCCGGAGTGTCTGGGAACATTTCAGGTCTCTCTAAGGGTGCATTCATGACCCCTGCAACCATTTCCTTTGTTATGTGGATTGGGAATCCATCAATTGTTGTGGCAAGAATTGGAAAGGGACCCTTACTATGATTAATCATATTTTTGTAAAACAGTCTAACCAACCTCGGATAGACTCGTGTAACTCCGAACACTAAGAAATACTGAAGCCCTGCATCTTTAAAATACTTGATAGACTCTCCAGCAATCTCAGATTTTTCCCAAAAGGCAACATCTACTGTGATTTCGGCTCCCACAATATGGTGTTTCATTGATTTTGGGAGTCGTTCTGCTGTAATATCAAAGGACGCTAGTCTTTTACATTTATCCATTTGTTTACCTTTCTCTGGGGCAGACACGGTTTCAATTTCCATTTCTTCTTTGAGTAGTTCCCTAATAACCACCCCGGAGGATCTGGACTTCTTTCTTGGTGGGTCTGCTACTTTCGATTAGCTTTAATGGCAGCAGGCCGTGCGATATGGCTAATAAGTGGAGGGTTATCTGAGTTTTTACCATCTTCTTCTTCCTCCCTCTGTCGCTCGTTTTGTGCCTTTGACGTTTTACAACTTCTTTTTATCTATAAAAATGGGGAAACAAAACATTATTCAATAAGACTTATATTTCCTATATTGATTCAAATTCATATATAGACAATCGTTCGATTGGGAATAAAATATCACCCTGCTTACGGTTAATCTGTAAAGCCTAATTTCAAAATGTCAATTGGAACGTAAATGGGGTTTTCGAAATTAAACTAAGAATGCAAGGGAGGTTCAAAAACGGTTGACTCGTGTATAAGGGAATTTAAAAAAAAATAGAGGGAAATGATGGGTAAAAATGGAGAGTTCGAAAATGGGGCTGATGTATCCTCTCTCGAATATGTAGGCTCTATCTTAGTGATGACCTGCTGAACCGGTCATCACGCATGTTTTAACCTAGAATCGTTAGTCAACTCTAGCTTTCAGCCTTATATGCAAACTCTTGTATCAGTTAAATCGTAATCGCTACGCTTCAACTAATAAACATTCCCAAACTTACGAGCAATCGTAAATCCATACGCTTGTTCGCAGAAGTGTACAATAGGAATTATATTATGATCTATCATTTTTCAACGATTTGGCCCGTAATGTAATGTCTAAACTTAAAAGAAAAGGAACAATTTTATATAGTTTACAAAGGGTGTTACGGATGAGTCGGTAGCTCGACGAATCCTTGAGGTTTTCAGTTTGGGTTGAGGGGAGCGGATGTCTCCCCCAAGAACACTTGTCCTCTCAGATTATTAACTAGTTGCGCCGATAACTAGCAATTCTCTCTCTTTGCCACTTGTGAAGCTAGCTAACCAATCTGGCTTTCCAGTTTTGTAATAGATTATGTGTGTGAATGAAGCACTTGAGAGAATTGAGCGAGCTTATGTAAATCTTTTAAATGTTGATGCGACTGTTGCTGCAAATCTCGAAGGATTTAACCAACTATGGTGTTAGGTGCATTGATCGGTGGTCCAAATTAGGGTTGCGTAGCAGGCAATTGAGATCTCTGGTGGGAAACTTGGGTTTGGGGAAATCGGGGCTGCGCAACTGATGGTGCTAGTTGTGCTCCTCCTGTGGAACCATAGTTAAATTTAGGGTAGTTCCTCCATACTAGATTATACGTATTCCCAAAATCTCCTCTCTGAAAGGCCATTACTTGTTCATTTTCCACCACCTCTTGGTACGATGGCGCAGCTAGGTTTTCAGTATAAGTTTGAGACTGGTAATTAGAACAGTTTGCCAAGGGTCTATCCAGAGTGCTAGGTTTGGCAGCCATTAATGTTACGATCTGTTGTTCAATAGCCAAAACTTTCGCACTCATATCATCCTCTTTCTTTACTTTATCTTTACTAATATCGTAAAGTCCACCCCTCCTAAGCGGGGTGTAACGAGTGACATCTAGATCAGATCTAAGCAAGGCCTATTTTTTCTGAGTTATCGACCAGTTTCTCGAATAGGTTCTAGGACTGCTGGCCATTTTGAGCCATAAAGGCTCCTCCGCTCACGACATCGACTATTGATTGGTTAGTCTCAGTCAACCCTTGGTAGAAACTCTGTGTTATTGACCAGTTTGGCACATCATGATGAGGGCGCTTTCTTAGTAGGTCTTTCATGAAATAACTCTCCAGGCTGTTGCCTGAAATCTTAAATTGTTTGGCGAATCTGGTAAGTTCTACCAATTGGGAAGTACTCATTTAAGAATTTAAATTGAAGTTCATCCCAAGTGGTTATACTCCTGGCAGGCAGTGAGGTCAACCATTCTTTCGCTCTGTCTTTGAGAGAGAAAGGGAACAACCATAGCTTGGCTGAATTCTCATTAGCCATCGATAGTTATAACATCGTCCTCAGTTTTACAAAATCCCTTAAATGTTGATAGGAATATTCTCTATCAAGCCCATGAAAAGCAGGTATAGCTTGAAGTGTATTAAGCTTGATTTCATAATTCTGTCCGACTGCAACCTCTGGTATAACTATACAAGAGGGTGCAGTCAGAGCAACTGGGCTGAAATGTGCTTGAATCGAGCGGTTGTCAGCCATGGTTCGGGATTCTCTCATAGAAGATCGGTTTAATGCGAGATTACGTAAGAGAGTTCGTTCGATTTTCGGATCACAGTCGAAGAAATCTAAACTTCGAGATCGAGTGTGATGCATACACTAAAAAAATTGATATTTTTGTGTTTTTAGCTCTATTTGATTTTTATTTTTGAAAGCCGGGAGAGAAATAAATCTGAGCCTCTAGCTTCTCTTGTTAAGGGAAGTAGAAACCTTGATTCGCTGGCTCCGAATAAACTTGTAAAAGCTTAAGAAGTGATCAAGAAAATAAAAATATAAAGAAAAAATAAAAAGAGAAAGATAAATATTTGTTTTCTAAAACTAATATAAAATAAAATCCACTTCCCCGGCAGTGGCGCCAGAAACTTGATTGTGCTCTTTATGTTGTTCTTATTAAGTCTTAACCTATTACAAGCTCTACAATGGAAATTTTTAATACTAGTATAAGATCGTTCCCACGAGGAAGTGATTTATCTTTGTATTTTGCTTTTCTGAAAACTTATATTTATCTTTAAGGTTCTAAACTACTTGAGAAATATGAATGAAAGAATGATTTTTTAAACTAATCGCAGAAAATAAATCCTAATCTTCAAACTTCTGGATCCTAGTCGTCAATTAGTTTCCTTCTGTTCTCAGATATTTATGAAATTAAAATATCGTTACACTATATATCAAGTCTCCTAGCGTTGGTCGTCAATCAAAACTAGATTCCTATCAATACAGATTTAATTTAATCAATAATCTACTAAAACTTGGGCGTCAATCAAATTCGAGAAAATTGAAGATGAAAAAATAAAACCGTTACACTAATCTTCAAATCTCAACCTGAGTCGTCAATTCAAATCAAAACTTAGAGATGTTTACAAAGCAGTAAATTATAATAATAGAAATCTAAACTAGAAAGCAAAGTAAAATATATCTTTCATTCCTCAGTGGCAAGCGTCAATTGCTTCTAAGAAACTACGGATATCTACATTAATCTTTCAGCTCTCAATCCCAATCATCAATTGTGATTAAGGAACATTAGATATCTAAACTACTCTAAACTAAATTTTTGATCAGAAGAAAACCAAACCTCAGTTATCAATTGATGCTGAGAATTCTTTCGATAAAATTATTCCTATGTCGAGTTCTCTTATTTATATATCATAAGGAGTTTGTCGAGCTCTCTTATTTATATATCATAAGGAGTTGAATTACAGTGATCTAATTCTAATAAAAGAAAATACTAAAAATAAAAGATTCCTAATAGAACTCTAATTCCTAATTTTATCTTCCTTGCTTTCACTGGTTGTTGCGCCTCTGGACTTTCTTTAGGAGTTTTTCTTCATCAATCTTCTCAGATCTGTGATTTGTCAAACTTTTACTTCAAGAGTTCTTCTATTTTGGTGCATGGCGGTGTAAATGTTCATGTGATCAGCAGTGTAAGAGCTTCAATCTATACAATCATAAATTACGATTGTTATCTTTTTCAGCTTATAACTTTTCAGAACGATTCTTTATTATGAACGATCATTTTCTCTTTGTATCGCCTTCTGCTGGAACGACTTTTCTGAAGAATTGCAAATTATGATTTTATATTTTTCTCTGTGGCTCTCCATCGTCTTTTGCGATTTTAGACTTTATTCATGCGTCTGATCGTCTTTTTCGTTCAATCGTCTTTCTTATTGTTTTTTTGGTTCATTTCAACGAAGATTAACACTTTAGTTATCCTTTACTGATTTTCCTTAATATCTGCACATCATTAACTTGTTAGTAGTAAACTGGGGTTTAGCATCACTAAGTTAAGGGTGATAAAATTATATATTCTGTGACTGATCAGTAGGGGTCTCTATTTATAGAGTGGGGAGTGTTTAGAGAGGCTATTTAGTCACTAATGGGGATTAATAATTAGGTAATGTGGAGATCTAAGGATTTAGGGATTTTTAGAGCTTGGAGAAGAGGGGAATGGGTTTCAATGGTGGATGATTAGGTAGCCACTTGAATGGCAGAGAGGTGGTTTCTAAGGCTTGGAGGGGAATACGGGTCCTAAAGAAATACATCTCAAAGTCCTGGAATGTCCACAAGTCAAACCCTTAAAGTCAAAATCTGTCATTTTTCGAAAATGTAGGTTTTTAATGCATGCGTGCATACTATGCACGCATGCTTTAATTCCCAAACTGAAACTGAGAAGTTAAGGCCCCGTACTGGGGCTCACTTTTGGAGAAGAGACAGTTTGGCTATGCGTGCATACTATGCACGCATAGCCAATTTTTGATAGAAAATGCTCTATGCGTGAATAGTATGCACGCATAGGTTATTTTTGTCACCAAACTTAAAAGGTGACTTGTGGGCCCGGGCCTGGTCCGATAAGGGTTCTATGGGCTCAGTAGGGGTTCTAAAGGTCTGATAAGGGTTCTATGGGTCTGGTAGGTTCCAAAGGTCCGGGAAGTACTTTCAAAAGCTTGAAGGTACACCTTTTCAAAGTGTGGGTTGATCGTGCCTTAAGCCAAATTTGAGTGTCTGCAGAATAGTTAGCTATTTCTTATTCTTTCGAATTCATATTGTAATTGGTTAATGAATATGAATTTTAAAACTTCTTATGAGTTTTAAAAGGTTTCCAAGATTTCTATAACTCTAAATTCTATGATATCGTTATCGCCTAAGGTTTAGAAATTATTAGATTTTCATCAACCGACTATATTGTTGTTGTTGACATAGTTAGTTTCATTAACGGAATTATTGCTAGAGAAGTTTATATTATCGTTGTTACCTTAAACTAATCTTATCTTTTTCTTATATTATCGTTGTCACCTTAAGGTAATTATAGAATTCAAAGGAATAAGAGATAATTAACTAGGATTACGAATCTGCGATTAGGGAACCTAGACTTGTTTTCCTTATCAGTCTCTTACAACTCTATTTTTTCAGCATTAGTTACAATTAAATCTGTTTACTTTTTACAGCTTAGTTTATAAAAAAAAGAACCAACTTATTTTCTAAAGGCTTATAGACGTATATTTTTCAAAAGGTTTTCCTTGAGGATCAATACTCTTACATGTGCTACAATTCCTTTGTACACTTGCAAGGTGATAATTTTGGTATAGTAAAATAGCTATCATATGTCATTTATAAGTAATATGTGACAAAGTGTATTATGGTAGCCTTCGATGTACGGATCAAAACTCTAAAAAAATCGTTTCAACTTATCATCGAGTGTTAGTTGAAAGGGAGTTCGTACATTGGGATCTATCCTCTCTATCTCCTTCACATAGGCCGGTAAGGCAATTTAACTACCCCTAAGATTGTTTAGAGCGAGTTCTTTCCCCCTTCACGCCTTAGAATATTTTATTTGCACGTTATAAACTTTTACAATGTCGAACATTATCGATGCAAGTGTGTAGTTAAATTCTTGTATAAGTTTCTCTCACACATAGTTGGCTACGAAGGACATTGACGCATTACAGTAGTCGTCCATCCCGATCTTAGGGTTCTCGCATGTGTGCGTACTATTGAATGTCTTGATTTTGAAAGTGTCGAGCCCAGTCAATTTATACGCATGTATTTGTCATGAATAATTGGGTTCGTAGCATCCGACTGTCACTCGATAATTAGCGGTTTTCAATGGCTTGATTTGACAGTTTTTCTCCACCCCATTGGAATGTTTGTTTGTCTCTTAAGACCACTCCAAATTTAAACAATCAATTTCGGTATTTAAATTCTACTTCTTGATCTGAAGAGTCGTTTGATGTCTCTAACCCTTCTTAGTCTTCGTCTACTTGAGGATTATCAATGTCTCACGAAACTTTTTAGATCCTCTTTTATTAACTCATCTGGTTCGTTGTCATCATCTTGGGCGTTCTCTTCTAAGTTCTTTTTGTTATTTGGTTGTAGACGACTACGCCCTTCACCAGCGGGGTACTCAGGTGGTTGACTAAGTCCTTCACCAGCGGGGCTCCCACGCAGTTGACTAGGCCCTTCACCGAAGGAGTGTTCATGTGTATGAACATGGGGTTGAGCTCCTCCGGTAATTCCCATCGATGGAATGGTAGAACATAATTCGTAAGTCAACCAAATTATGAAGCCATAGGAGAAGAGATGACCGAAATCGTCTTCATCGCCCACCTTTACTGACGTGTAGTCTAACTCTTGACGACATTGTTGTGACCCATGCATATAATTTAGTGGGTCATCATATGATTCAATTGGAATGTCGTTTAAATCAATGGTTGTTTCCCTAACCGACCCATTCGTCGTAATATCATCGTCATCGCCTAAACGGAATGTATCATATATAAGTCCATTCTCGTCAAACTTAGATAGTTGAAAGGAATGGTTACTTACAAACCATCCCGAAAAGAGGTACTTTTTCAACTTTGACTCGGAAGGATGACGAGTTTTTTATGATGAATACCTTTATGATGTCCTCCCTGACTTTGTAAATCATAAATAGAGAGGCCAGATTACCCAAGTTCAAAATGTCGGCAAGCACAGGGGTATTCACTATCTTCATAGAGAACTTCAGAAAAAGTATCTCATCCGCCCTTGCAAAATTGCCAATATACATTCGTCTTATGAATTATTCGTAAGAAATATCCTTTGAAATGGAAAGAAGCCTTCATCGGTCACTTTCATACAAGCCATCATCGCTTACAAAGAGACCATCGTAGTGATAGAGCAAAGGAATGTCTACCTCCGACATTGCCTGTTTAATAATGTGAAGATGGGGTCATAAGACAGAGATCCTTCAAAAATCCTTTACAATGAAGGCGATAACTCTTTCATAATGGGTCGATAACGCTAGAATAAGCAAGTGACATTGCTTTTTTATGCAAGCGATGTCTCTTGCTTAATAAAGCGATATCCCATGACTACTGTAGCGTTAACGCTCTTTTATGCAAGCGATATTGCTTTGTTTGGAATGCTATATCGCTTGTTTAGGAATGCGATGTCGACTTATTATCAAGGCATTCTTGCTATCATTGCGTTTTTGAGAGATGACACTACATTAAGGCCACAATGACGCTATGGTAGAAAGGTGTGATTGCTTGGGTATAGGGTTCATGGTTTAGATTGTAGCATTAAGAAACTGTAATGGGGTTTAGGGTTTACACTGAATCATTTAAAATATAGTAAGTGAACATACCTCTCAAGCTTTCGTCGTCCACTGGCAATGGAAAAACACAAGCGTTTTCTTCTCCCAAGAGTGCGTCGTCCACTTCTAATGGCGTTGATGGGAATAAGGAAGAAGACGTCTTCACCTTCCCCTCCTCTATCTCTCACTAATCGGAGCTGATGGAAATGAGGAAGAAGTGGATGCTTTTGGGTTAAAGAAAGTCAAAGGAGGGGTATCTCCGGCTGTTCACCTTCCTAGGGTCGGCTCGACTTGGAGCTGGTCTGTTAGGTGAAAAGTGAAACTAGAGGATCTCTACTGTGAAAGATGAATTTGACAAGGTCATTTCTGAAAATTTCCCTTTTAGATATCCCAAAGGCAACGATAGGGTTTATAAACGAGGTGGAAGTTTACTTTATTGAACTTAGATTCTAAGGGCTCGTTCGAGAGATTAGAAAAGCTCGGATTCTGAGTTTAAACTCAGAAAACAATCAGATTGTGATGTTTTCTGAGTGAATCCGGTGTTCGTGAGTTTCCCTTGGGAAGTGGGATTCCGAGTAGTTTCCGAGTGAAAACGACACTTAGTTGTCCGACCAAATTGCTCGGAAAAAGCTCAGAATCTGAGCTCAGATTGCGGCGCCCAACACGAGATAAATATATCCATTCGATCCCACCTCATCATACGCTTAACAACGAAAAAAAAAACAAAAAAAAAATTTGTAGGAAAACTAATGGAGAAGATGACGGTGAATTTTTGTCAACTCACTATCGCCGGTACTCTTGTTTGGCTCACCAGATGGCCACCGGATTGGTACCGAAAGATTCTGATGTCGGGGGCCATTTGCCGAGCTGCTGGACCGTCAGTTTGGGATCGCTTACTCTAGTAAGATTTGATCTCACCGTCGGGAAGGCGATTATCCTATGTTGCGCACAAGAGAAACACCTTTAAAAGACAACGCCTGCTGATGTCCTATTTATATATATATATATATATATATATATATATATATATATATATATAATATGTTGAGAGCTGTTGTACAACAGCTTTTAAAAGACAATCAACTTACAATATTAGTTTTATATTCAATAGCTTCTTTTTTTTTTTTTGAGAAACCCACTTGAAGTATTATATATATATAAGAGTACCTTTACATCCACCCACCAAATCTTTGAGTTCACCCACGCGAAATACATCGACTGCATTGAATCAGATGATGGAGATTGCTTATCGTCCCAATATTTCACACGATCGATCTTTAGATCATGGGTGTAGT
Organism: Chloranthus sessilifolius; assembly: GCA_021018995.1. Lineage (NCBI taxonomy): Eukaryota > Viridiplantae > Streptophyta > Magnoliopsida > Chloranthales > Chloranthaceae > Chloranthus > Chloranthus sessilifolius. The sequence continues at coordinate 15,915,619 of CM037587.1, read as the reverse complement.
ATTAAATGGTCAGTTTTCAATTTTATGTGGTACACGCTCATAAAAGTAACCTTAAAATCAATTTTAAGTGTGCACGTGATGTTAAGATCATTTTTTTTAGATGCATGCCGCGTGAAATAAAGCACTGGCCGTCTGATGGTACACCGATAATCTCTAGATCCATCGTGTGAAAGATTGGGAGGATAAATGATTTCCATCGTCTGATTCAATTCAATCAATGTGTTTCAACATGGGTGAATTTAAAAATTCGGTGGGTGGATTTAAAGGTACTCTTTATATTATATAACCCTATGTCGACGGGTGACAGTCGTCGGCGTAGGGTAATTTTTCTGTAGTGAACCGTTGATGATTATGTTAGCTGTAAAAGTGATTTCGGAGGATTCAAATCCTGCTCTCTTGATTTGGTTCATGATCATAATTTCCCAACGGTTTTAAACTGCCGTCATCAAAATTTTCTAACTCTGGTAGCTAGAAAGATTGACTTTTTTCCGGCGGTTACAACTGTCGGGAAAGGAAACTTATTATCGACGGTATAAAACCGTAGGGAACACCGCTGGGTATTAGTAGCCCATTTTAGAAGTAATGGTCATTAAATCAAATTTGAAAAAAGACTCCGTCAAATATGCTCACCCTCATCTCGATTGATTGCCCTTAAATTTTGAGAGAAATCTGAGTACGGTACATAAATCGATGATTAGATCACGTTTCTACGGTCATAGCATAATGACTGATTGAATCGATTCTGAGGATTTTTTGAGAGAAACTTAAAAACAAAGGATTATGAGTTTTATAAGAATCTGTCAGGAATTTGAGTAACTTAAGAATGCATATGGGGAAAATCAGGGATCTGAGTCTGCTAAAAATCTGTCAAGAATCTGAGTGTTCAAGAATCTGAGCTTTTTTGGAAAAAACTAAGAAACACCTGAACGAGGCCTAAGTGAATCTGAGTATTTTACTCAGATGAAGGGGGTTGCTTTCACTCAGAAAGCATCGGAAAAATGGTGGAGCCCACACAAACTCTCGAATGAGTGATTCACTTAGATTTGCTCAAATATTTACACCTCTCTGAGTTTTAACTCAGATTATGCGTGAATCTGAGCTCTCAAGCGAGCCCTTAGAAATCGACGACAAAAAACTAGTGGTAGCAAACTGGATCGGAAGGAATGACGATTGATCTAAACCGTCAATTTTTGGCCATAGGATTGATCGAAAGAAAGTACATGTTTAGGAGGGCGTCCGATGTATCCATCGTGAAGCTATAAAAGTGCATCTAAAACCATCTAAACGTCCGAACATTTGACTCTCCTTCATGAAGTCCTTAGATTGTGGAATGACCTCTTTATAATTGAATCCTGTTAAAAGATAACTTGTTGGCAAGGAGGTCCCTAACATATGCTGAAGTGAAAACTTGGATAAAGTAGTTATTGGGTACGTGACCCGAGTGGAGCTGGCCATGGGTCCTTCTTATGCCAAAATGGTCAAGCCTTAGGTGGTCTTGAAAAGCTCTGTGTGAAGCATGATGCATTGGTATTTTGTGTAAAGCCTTAGCATAAAATATATTCTTAGGTTAAGGTACCATTAAACACGCCCACCCAATCATGAAAAGCGCCTACCCTAAAATCATTGATTGCTTTAAAATCAGACGATGGAGATTGTGTTTCGCTCCAATCTTCCATACAAGAGATCATGAGTTCATGAATGTATCAATAAACGGTCCGTTTTCGATTTCACATAATCCAGATAAAAAAAAAGTGTCACTAAAGTCACATGACACGCATCACGCTCAAACATAACTTTAGGGCTTCTTTTTGGGATTTGTAGAGCTTTAGATCCATGGCCTTTGGATCAGATGGCTTAGGTGATGTTTCGTCATGGCATAGCTCCCAAAAATATCAAATATTTCTTCCAAAAATAGCCCTTGGGCATACTTTGTCTGTGCAAGTAATGGCTTGCCTCCCTCCCTAAAGTAGAGAGTTCTATTCGTGCCTACCAAATTACTGAGGGCACTTATAATGAAAATCCATTGATTACATTAAATCAACAGATTGAGATCGGTTTTTATCTCAAGTCTTCCACACAATTGATCTTAAGATCACGGGCATGCCATCAAATGGTCACTCTTTGGTTCCACGGGATACAAATTCCAAAAAAATACTTAAAAATCTGGTCGGTTCAAGTTGATCGATCCGATTTTACCTGAGCCGACCTTTGAGTTTACCCAACCTGGAGGTTGGGTCGAATGCCTGAACCGACCAGATGGGTCTATTTAAATGCCCTACATAGTGAAAAACTCAAGTTGGGCGGTTCAGGTATCGGATCTACAGGACCCCAACACCCGGACATAGGGTGTAGCAAGGATTTCTTTTGATGGTCAGTAAATGTCAAGGATCAAAATTTCGGCCGATAATTTCAATCCCATACAAACAATGACCGAAATTTTTGTCCCATATTATGGTTTCGGCAATCATTTCGGCCGAACTTTTGATCCTTGGTAAATATTAATAATTGTTTTACTATAAATATTGGGACTTATACACAGAAAATTCTATGTCGAGTTAGGCTACAATGGGTGTCCACCCATCATGGGTGCCAAAGTAGTCCACACATCGGTCTGATTATATAATATGTACGGACTTTCATGCAATAAAAGGGATGTGTGGAGTGGCGTGTCCACCTATAATTGGTAGACATCTTTCTACAACATCTTCAAATAGTATGTGTGGTTCCCATGCACCCAAATGTGAGTTGGTCCCAATATGGCAATATCCCATCCCTACAAATTAAGGGATAATGGCTCTTAGGCTCTTAGCAACATCTATACATTAAAATGGTGTTTAAATGATTTTTTACCATTAAAAGTGTCCTTTTTATCTTACACCATTGAGGTGTTATTTATCATATGCAATGTGGCGTACATCTACCCGCAATCTAAACCATCCAAATGGTAATCATCATTGTAACATGTCTCACATGTCTCTGTCCATAGAAATGTGCCTATAAGTGGATGTGAATCATCTGATTGATGACCTTTAATATCGGGCATTAAATTAAATTTAAAGGTTGATATTTATCTTTATTAATTCGGATGATTTAAATTTTCCTAAAACATCACTTTTGGGCCTGTTACATTTCAATTTATGATCTAACAATTTGAAGGTACAAATCACCCAAATCTTAAGCCACTAATGGTATAAGATCAGGGGTTAGGCCCAATTACATAAGGTTTGCGTGGGCGTAGACTTCAAAAGCAGTTGTATCATAGCATTTTAAACATTTGAAAGTCTGAACGGCAATGATGCGAAATGCGAATCGCTGATTTTCAGATATCTAAAGGGACCCTGACAGATGTGGAAGTCGGGCCTTGACAGAATACATAGGATAAAGAGCTTTTCATAAGCTTTGTAATCTTACGAAGACGCTGTCTTCCAAATAAAGATTTGAATTTGAAAAACTTAACCGTTTATGGAAACAGAATAGATCCAACGGCTATATTAATATTTAAAGGCGCGTTGAACACATTCTTCCTCATTTACAATTAATCTTCTTCAAGAGAAATATAGATTCAGTCATATCAAAAAAGAAATAGAGATTCAGAAAAAAAAAATGGATGCATACGAAAAGCTAGAGAAGGTAGGAGAAGGAACATATGGGAAGGTTTACAGAGCAAGAGAGAAATCTACAGGAAAGATCGTGGCACTCAAGAAGACGCGTCTTCATGAGGACGAAGAAGGCGTACCGCCCACCACCCTTCGAGAGGTCTCCCTGCTGAAAATGCTCTCGATCGATCCCCACGTTGTGAGGTGAGGTATCTGTTTTTTTTTCGATGCATTGTTAATTTTGGGTTTCATATTTTTTTAAATATATGAGGTAGGGTTTATTTTTTGCATATTTGTGTGGGCTTTTTTTTCTGGTTCTTGACATGCATATATAAGGGAAATAGTAACTAGTTTTAGGGTTTCTTTTGTTGGGTGTTTTAGGGTTTCTATATATGATTTCCGGGTAGATTTTGAGGGGTTTTGCTCCTCTGTACTGAATCAATTCTCTTTTCATCCACCTGGTATGTCTAGGGTTTTCCTTTATAGAGTATTATGATTTCATTTGTAGTATTAGGGTTTCTTCTTCTTTTTTTTTTCATGCTGATCTTGGTTTTGAGATCGGTTTCAAGTTTCTTTTATATGGTTTTGATGTTTATATTAATTTGGGTTCTTTTGTTTATGAACTGCATTTTGTTCTGTATTCATCTGGTTTTATAGGGTTAGGATTTCTTTTATGGGTGTGTTTTCATCTAGGGTTAGGATTTCTAGTATTAGATGTTCAGGTCATCCATATTGTGTACATGTGGCTCATATGGTCAAATCCGAGATGTCCACGTGGCACTGTGGCAGACTCTGGCCCGATCAAGATCCTGCAAATGGACGGTTGAAGCAGGAATTGATCGGATTAAATACACCTAGATTGAATGGTTGTAATTATCCCATTCTTTGAACTGGATTTTGTTCTGTTTTAATTTCATGGGTTTCATTTCTATGGTTGCAGGTATTGGTAATGGTTTTCATTAATAATTTTGGTTAATGTCTATATAAAATCAGATTTGTTGTAAAAACTTATTTTAGGTAGGATCTTTTACAGCGTTTTGAATCGTGCTTTCATCTTTTACGATTTTCTACAGACTGTTGGATCTCAAACAAGGCCAGAACAAAGAAGGGAAAACAGTTCTCTATCTGGTTTTTGAATATATGGATACTGACCTAAGGAAGTACATCAAAAGCTTTCGCGCAACTGGAGATCGAATTCCTACTAAAACCATCAAGGTATACATTTTTCGTCTCAAAATTCTTCATGGTAAATCTGTGTATTGGAGAAGTATCAAAATCCTAGTATTAATTTATATTTAGTTTATAGTTTCTAAACTTATTCAAATTTTTTTTCCTTCAATGATTGAAGAATAGTAAACTCTTTAGACGGTCTAACTTTTAGGAGGATTTTTATGGTATTAATCCACTTAAATTACCAGTTTAGATGAGATTCTTAAGAGTTAGATGATCCTTTGTGCAGTGTTTGATGTATCAACTTTGCAAAGGTGTTGCATTTTGCCATGGTCATGGAGTACTACACAGGGATCTGAAGCCACACAATCTTCTGATGGATCGAACGACACTGATGCTCAAAATAGCCGACCTCGGTCTCAGCCGAGCGTTCACTATTCCAATCAAGAAGTACACACATGAGGTAAACTTGAATTAAAAATAATAAATTCCGTCAATTTTACCAAATAATTATATATATATATATATATATATATATATATATATATATATATATATATATATATATATATATATATATATATATATATATTAGTATTTACTTTGTAATTATCGTTCCAGATCTTGACGCTGTGGTATAGAGCTCCGGAAGTGTTGTTGGGAGCTACCCATTACTCGACTCCCGTCGACATGTGGTCTGTTGGCTGCATATTTGGTATGATCAGACTGAAATCTCATTTTTCTTTTCAATTGAAAGCAGAAAATTTGATCTTCAATGCATAGTCATCAAGTCGGGGTTCAGCAATAATTCTGCAAGGTTTAAAATTCAAAAAAATCCGGCAGAAATTCGTCAAGTTCGGGGAAAATCAGAGAAAAAAATAACAAATAAAATTTGAAGGTGTAAAAGAATTTCAAATATATATATATATATATAAACATGATTATTGAAAAAAAAAAGCGAATTGAATTTTTGAAATATCGGCAGAACCTCTTCACGATTATTGGCGAATTTTGAAAGAGTACTTGTTATTATAACTTATTGATTATTGAATGGTCTAATATCTACAGCTGAACTGGTTACAACTCAAGCCCTGTTTGCTGGAGACTCTGAACTACAGCAGCTCCTCCATATATTCAAGTTCGGCTAGTTTCAATACCCTTACTTTTTTTTGCTTTTTTTTTTTTTACATCAATATATCCTTTTCGATCATATTTTTCCTTTTTTCTTAAACATTGTTGACTCGATTATTACTGATGATGGCTTTTGATGCAGGTTACTGGGTACTCCAAATGAAGAGGTGTGGCCAGGAGTTAGTGCACTAAGAAATTGGCACGAGTATCCCCAATGGAACCCAAAGAACCTGTCGTCAGCTATTCCAAATTTGGAATCTGATGGGTTAGATCTGCTTTCGGTAAGTCGGGTGTGCAGATTAATCGGTTTAATAAATATATCAGCAAATGTTTCTAGTTTTTTCCTCCAATTTACGAGTGATTTGTTTGTTGCAGAGGATGCTGCTGTACCAGCCCTCAAAGCGGATTTCTGCGAAGAAAGCAATGGAGCACCGTTACTTTGATGATCTAGATAAAGCATGTCTATGAAAAACAACGGATTTCTTTGAAATGATATGGATCTAACTAGGAGTCTAGGATGTGTTGCTTTTCTCAAGCATCTAGTTCTCTAACATAATGTGTGTTGGTAGGTTTTTTTTAGATTGGAGATGGTTGATTGATGATGTTTATGGGCTTCAATATTACTATATTTTGTGCGCATGTCTTCAATGATGGGCTTCTGGAATTCAAAAATTGCAATTTAAGGGGAAGGGGATTTGATTGATCCAAGTTCTCAATAGAAGTATAATTGTTGGAAATTGATGATGTGGGTTTCAATATTATTGAATTTTGTGTATCTTCTAGTAGACATCTGTTACGACCCTGATTTTCGATTAAGGGATTTGATTGATCCAAGTTTTCTATCTACAAGTATAATTGTCAGAAATTTAATTAATCCACTGTTAAATAACTATAAAGTCATGTCAAATTAGATGAAATAGGTTTTCTCATAGAAATCAGTTACGACCCTGATTTTCGAAAAGTTGAATCGCTGACTTTGACATCTCCTCAGACCAATTTTTACCATTCTTGGGTGTGCACCCGAACTCAAACCTAAAACTCCCATCCAAACTCAAACCCTATGTGGGTCATGAGTGTGGGTTGCACGCACGTCTCAAATCCTAAATTGAGTTCGAGCTTGTACCAAAATCCGAACCCCTCTATTTGAATAATAATAATAATAAATAAAATAAAAATATTAATGAATATATGTGAGAGTAAGTGAGTTATTTATTTGTGAGCCAATATAATCTACTAATTTGGGTGAGTAACGTTGGTGTTTATATAGTCGAGGTACTGCAAAATTCCTAAAGGCACATATATGTTTTTGACCCGGGTCTAAGGAGGTCCATCCGATGGCATTAGAGGCAATGGAGCACCAAACTTTCTATGTATGCTCCACACCCTACCACAGCTCATACTACAATAATGAAGATTTTTTTTTTGAGTGGGATTCGGACACTTTAGTTGGCACCAAATCCCTTGAGAATGTTGCTTTAAGCAACTAAATAAATCTCGCCCATTAATTAGTAATACTAATTGCCACAAATTGGCAATCAAATTCAATCACCAGCGACTTGCCTCCATGACCCAACCCCAATTCCGCTTAAATTAGAGCCCTTTAAGACTCTTTCAAGCAAATCAAACATGCCTAATCTATCACCTTCTCTCTTTCTCTAGCCTTCTTCCTCATGCATCCATCTATCTCTCTCGTTTTTCTTCTCTTCTCGGCAGCATGGGTGGTCCGAGCACGCAGGCCAAACACCACCGCAGCCACCACACTCTACGTCTCCTCTATTTAAACCTTCTTGCTCTGCCTACTACGAAGCCTCCATTGGAACCACATCCGAGCGCTGCCGCACTCACAACATCTCCGATACAAGCCCCACCTGCTCACCACCACTACGACACCAGCTACGAACACCTCTCGTGGTGTTTAAACAAGCTTCAACAACCTAGTGTTGTAACAAATGCATAAGCAATTTGATCCGGTTGTAGAATTCGAGTCGCCGTGACGCGTTGAAAATCCAAACTACGCCAACCCGAACAGCCGCAAAACCAACCATTCACGCTTCAACAGGTGGGTGTTCTTCAATCAATCCTAACCTATTCCGTTTATTTTAAAACAAAATTAATGTTGTTTTTTATTTAAAACTACATTAATAGAGCTCATGTGTTGTTGAAAAATAAGAGAAAAGCAAAAAAAAAAAGGAGAAAAAGTAAATATATAGATGCCTCATTCTTGACACATAGCGTATCTTTTGTGAAGTGAATGATGGCATGGGACCCACTTTACTAACTAAACTTTTAAAATATTACAAAAGTTATATTCCTTTTCAGCCGTCATTCTTGACTTTTTTAAAAGTTTTTTTAAAGTCTCTTTATTTTTTCTCTCCTCTCTTTTTCTAAGAAAGTTTTATACTTACATTTTTAGGTATATTTTACTCAAAAAATATGAGCGCCTGATAGCAAAGTGCTAGCTCCTAAAACGAGGCGTCAGCGTTTCGATAAAAACAAGCGCCCCTAAAACGAGGAGCTGGCGCTTCGATAGAGAGGCGCCAACGCTTCGATAATTTTTATTTTTTATCAGTCGACACCCTAAAGCAGTGTGACGCCCGATAACAAATTTATTTTTATCGAGCATTGGTCCTTCGATAGAAGCGCGCCGATTAAATTTTTTTTTTTTCGATGCACTAAACGAAGCACCGGTAACCCGATAGAGGCGTTGGCACTTTGATAAAAAAAAAAAAAAAAAAAAAAAAAAAAAAAAAAAAAAAAAATTTAATCGAAGCGCCAACGCCCATAAAACGAAGCACCGATGCTCCTAAAACGAAGCGTTGGCACTTTGATAGAGAGGCACTGACGCTTCCGTAGAGAAGCGCGCTTGCTATCGAGGTGCCGACACCTAGTTTTCAAGGTGCTGCGGCTTCGCTCCCGAGGTGTTAGCGCTTCGCTACCGAGCGCCACATTTTTTATGTAAAATGTGCCTGAAAACGTAAGTCTGACACTTTCTTGGAAAAATAGAGAAAAGAAAAAGAAAAGAAAGAGACTTTTAAAAAGTCAAGAATAGCGGCTGGAAGGGTATTTAAGTTTTTTTGTTTTTGTTTTATGAAAAAGGGTATTTAAGTTTTAAAATATTTTACAAGTATAACCCTAGTTAGTAAAGTAGGCCCCATGCCACCTATCACTTCACAAAAATGAAGTTATGTGTCGCGCTCATATCAATTGGCGTAGAGATATTTCTACGCCCAGATACATCCCCGGGCCTCATATATATATATAGGGAGTCATTACCCTACAAAAAATAAGACTCTTAGTCACAATTTTTTGGAGCAAAAAATTACCGCTATTAATAAAAAACCTACTAAGACTATTAGCGGCAAGGGTATTAGTGGTAGTTTTTTGTTAATAACAGCAGTTTTTGGTTGCCGCTAATAGTCTTATTTTTTGTAGTGTTACTTGCACACGTGTTATAAGTGGTTGCCCCGATTTCATAAAAAAATAAAAAATATTAATTTTTGAATATTACCAACTTACCCTCTGGTTGCACCGCCCATCTTAAAATTATGCCCTAATATTCTATGAAAATAAGTATCGTTCCCTCTTTGAGATCTCTCTCCCTCTCTCTGTACATGGATCCTACCTCATCGCCCTCTCTCTCTAGAATCACTCCTGCAAACATAAATTGTGTTTGCAGGAGTGATTCTGAAGAGAGTATAGTAAAGTGAAATTTGGAGAGAGAAAGGTCTGTTTTCTGATGTTGGTTAAAGAGAGGAGAAAGAGAAGCACCGTGCAAAGAGAGAATTTTCCGTGGTGTAAATAAAATTGGGAGCCAGTACTTGTGTAACGTTTTCAAATTTTGACTTGAACAGTGACATCGGGATGTGTGCTCGACTGCTCGTAGGTTTGACCAGGTGATAGTCAACACGATGACTATGATTAAAATAACCAAGACGTTAACGAACATGTATACGAAATGCTAGAGATAGTTTAGAGATCACATACACATGTCTTAGGTGTATGTGCTTAACACCAAAACTTGAGAGGGGTTAAAGGGTTAAACATCTAAAAGAATTTATTTCTATTTTAGTTTGGTTGGTAGAGTTAAGAAGAGAGAGAGAGAGAGAGAGAGAGTAAGTGAGGTGGAGTAAATGCAAAAGGAGTTAATGTGAATTTCAAATTGAAAGAAGGGCTTGAGCAATTACTCCGGATTCGACGCGTTGAAACTCTTTGGAGTTGATGCTAGAAACCCTAAACTAAAGACCAATCCATTTATTCAATCAAGAGATTGATTGAGGTGAGTTCTATTTAAATTGTTATAAACATGTTGTTGTGCATTCAATTTTAGTTTAAATGTTGAATGAAAAATGTAGAAAAGGAAGGAGAAATGATAGGGAAGAAAGTTGGAAGAAATGCCCGCAAAGGATGGCATTTCTGACCAAATCGATCAATCAATTTTGACCTGGAAGTTAGTTGGGAAAAGATGCTCATAACTGATTGATCAATTTAAAAATCGATCAATCGATTTTAGAATTTCAATTAATCGATTTTAAATCGATTAATCGTCTGAGCAATCCCAGTGACTGGAAAACAAAACTTGAGGAAATCGATTGATCGATTTGAAAAATCGATCAATCGATTTTGAAATTTCGATTAATCGATTTTGGATCGATTAATCAATTTTGGGATTTCGATTGATCGATTTTAGAGATCGATCAATCGATTTGGACAGTTTCTGTTAACTTTTGTTTTAGACTTTCAGATTCTAGGAGGGTCTTGTACCTTCTTTGTTGCATCATTTTTGATGTTTTATTTGTACTATGGGGTACCATAGGTTGTACGAGTGAGTGCAAGCATGGAGAACCGCGTTGAACCTTGATGCTTCAAGATTCAAACACATGAGATAGGGAACACCTTAAACATGTATTTTAATAGCACAAGCATGTATGTAGTAATATAGAAATGAGTAATTATGCATCTAAAATGTGACTAGTAAGTGTGTGTGTGAACACAAGGTAAAGTAAAATGAGCATGTGACGTCCCCAGGAGATGTGAATGTGATAAAGGCATCTATGTAATGCATTGAGTTGAAAATCCCAGGGATGTATGTGAAAATGTAAAGCAAAGTGAATGAGATTGATGAGGCCTAACCTACTATAATTAGTACAATCACATAGTGAATAACTATATAAAATGCACTATGATATTTAAGGTTTGGAGAATACCCCACCAACGTGGCGGGATACCCACGATTAACTCGACAGGATATCCATGACCGATACAGCGACCAATCCGTACACCAGTTGGACATCCCAGGGATGTAGTTATGTTGAGAATAGACCCCGTCGCCTATGAGAAAGGGACCTTGGTAGTATTGAATGAATGAAAAAAAGTACAAAAATGATCTGATTAGACGACAATGGAGGGTATTCCATCGGGCATTTGACTCTATAGTAAGTTGGGGAATATTTAAGTTATGATTTAAGTCTTTAGGCCGAATTATTATCTTATATGGGCAGAATGAGAATAAATGAAACATGTAAAGTAACAGTAACTTACAGTGCTTCTTTTCAGTCATTTAAACTGCTTTTCCAGTTAATTCATTGATACATCACGTTGTTAAATATCATGGAATATATGTGAGAGATTAACTTGTATGTTCATTCAGTTGTTTCTCTATTGAGCTAGAATGTAGCTCACCCTTTTAAACTATACATCACAGGTCCCGTGCTTGCGGCTGCTACTGCTTCTGGAGGCATAGATCCGGAGGATTCAGATTACGTACTCGGAGAGGATTTGGAGCCCCCTCCTGAGGACTTCTTCTAGAGACCCTTGCGTACTTTGAATTTTTTTGAGAGCGTGATTGTACGGCTTGGTATGCCAAGCTCTTTTTAAGAAAATGTAATTATACACTGATATATTCTTTTGGCGAACCATCTGGGGTGATCTCATTTTGTTACCGATGGTTTGGGCCAGTTCTTCTGCTCATGCAGTGGCATGGGATTAGAATTGTTCTTTTGATCTTTTACTATAATATATCATTAATGCATGAAGATTTAGTTTGATTCTGTTCTCATGCTTTATTTTGCTTTGTTGTTGCTTGGTTATACCAATGTTCCGTGCAGGATTATGGGGCACGACCTTAAGGGTCGTATTGATGGCACGAGTTTCGAGGGATGAAATCCGGACTGTCACAACTTGCACACACTTTTTAAGTGATTGCAGTGAGGTTAAAAAAAGACTTTGTATTTTAGGGAATGTGACATGTGAAAATGCAATCTAGGCAGTATGATTTAAAGTTCATGATCTATAGATTATTAGTGGATAAGAATGGAGTAAAACACGATATTTATCATATGATCTATTGTTGTCAACCGATGAATCAAATAATAGCCTTTGACTATATTTAATCACATGATAAAGATTATATTTCTTGCCATTCTTATCCACTAAGGATCTATTGATCATGAACTTTAAATTAGACGGCCTGCGTTTTCACATGTCACATGTCCCTAAAATACAGTCATTTTTTAACCTCGGTGCAATCACTTAAAAAGCGAGTGCAAGTAATGGCTCCAAATAAAATTTTGTAGTGTAATTTTTTTTTTAAGGTGCAATCACATATAAGTGGTGCAAAGACAAAATTTGGTTAGATCGAGGCAACCGCTTATAATATGTGTGCAAGTAATGGCTTCCATATATATATATGGCAAAGGGGAAAATGCACTCAGGCCTAGAGATTTCTCTATGCTCCCCCAATGGGGAGCGGACACGTGGAAAGTGTTTTTGCACTAAGCCACGGCGGGATTTTTCCTATTGTCAGTGGTAGGTAAAATAGGCAGTAGGTACATACCAAAGGCTATACTTGTCAGAGGAAGGAGGCGTTGTCCCCAAGGGGAAGGTCTTGACATAATATGGCGGTAAAATAATTCAAAAAATGATATATGTTCCTTCTCTTTCCCTCCCTCTTCAGGTTCTTTCTCTCCCTCATTTTTATTTCCTCGCTACATAGTCTCTCTCTCACTGGATTATGGTATGGATAGAAGCGCATAAGAGCACAACTTTCTCTCTCATTGGAGCTCTGACGCATTAGAAGCGCACAACTTTCTCTCTCTCTCTCTCACTCACTGGAGCATTGATGCTATAGAACCATGCAACTTTCTCTCTCTCTCTCTCTCTCTCTCTCTCTTACTGGATAGAAGCGCATAAGAGACAACTTTTTATTTTTTTTGGAGGTCGTACTTGATAGAAGCACAAAAGTGACAACTTTCTCTTTTTTTTCTGGAGGTCTCACTAGATAGAAGCTCAGAAGAGACAACTTTCTCTTTTTTCCTGAAGCTCGTACTGGATAGAAGTGCAAAAGAGACAACTTTCTCTTTTTTCTAGAGATCGTATTGGAGAGAAGCGTAGAAGAGGCATATTCCTCTTTCTTTCTGGAGGTCATACTGGATAGAAGCGCAAAAGAGGCATATTCATCTTTCTTTCTGGAGCTCGTACTTGATACAAGTGTAGAAGAGACAATGTTCTATTTTTTTCTGTAGGTCGTATTAGATAGAAGCGCAGAAGAGGCACATTCCTCTTTCTTTCTGGCATTCGTACTGGATAGAAGCACTAAAGAGACATATTTATCCTTTTTCCTGGAGCTAGGCTTGATAAAAGCGCAGAAGAATGACATTTGAGGTAAGTTTGGACGTTTAAATGTATTATTTTCAGCTTATATATCATAAAATTATAAACTATAACATATATATGTTATAAATCCGTCCGGGCAGTAGCGCTTTGAAATAGTCTGTGACATCGCTTCGTATGTGAAGCGATTTACTCATCTGCTCGTAGTTGATGGATCTCTTCACTTATTTGTAGGGTGGAGATCAATAAATTATAAGCATAAAAAATATATAAATTATAATTGACGTAAAAGCACACGCTTCATATATGAAGCGATAGGAAGCGATGGCGCTTGAACATAGAAGCGACGACGCTTCTCAATCGTAGCGTCATCGCTTCCATATTGAAGCATTGATGCTTTTTATGGCCGTGTCATCGCTTCATTGTGAATCATTTTCATGGACTCCATAGTTGATTTAATTTTCTTCATTTATTTACAGGGTGGAGATCATTAAATTATAAGCATTCGAAAATATATAAATTATAATCGACGTAAAAGCACACGCTTCATATGTGAAGCGATAGGAAGTTACGACGCTTGGACATAGAAGCGTCGGTATTTCTCAATCATAGCACCATCGCTTCCATATTGAAGCACTGTTACTTTTTATGGCTGTGTTATCGCTTCATTGTGAATCATTTTCGTGGACTCTATAGCTGATTTGATTTTCATCTAATGCAGGGTCTGTAATGGACTCCATTGGAGGATTCAATGAGGTGTTATTGATTTAAATCTCACCCCTGAGACAGTTTCTTTAGAAGGAGCTTCACTTGATTGTGATAGTGATATGGAAATGTTGGATAGTTGTGCAGGGTCCGAGAATGCCAGCGAGGAATGGAAGCCACGTTTCGGCTTGATATTCAAATATGAAGACGAGGCATATGACTTCTGTAATTTTATACGCTAGGAAAGTTGGTTTCAGCGTTAGAAAAAGTAACACTTACAAATCTACAAAGAGGGAGATTATAAAGAGAAAATATATATGTTCGTTTGAAGGGTTCAAGAAGCCTGAGAAGCATAAAATACATGCTGATATAAAGTGTTCAAGAGAGAATAGATGCGGATGTGAGACAAGGTTGAAGATTATGATCGATGACTAAAAGTTATAGGAGGTAATGGAATTTAGAGAGCAACATAATCATCAGTTGTATCACCTACGAAGGTGAAAGAACTACAATTATATAATAAGATGCACGGGGCAAGTAAAATAGTTGATAGGAGCATTTGATGGCATAATTCCTCCTTTCAAGATTTCTACTGTTTTGTCGAATTTAGATGGAGAGGCTGGGGTGACGACAAGCCCTCAACAAACTCGAGATTACTTAAAGAAGGTGAAAAATGAGAGTAACATCCATCTAATGTACATGAACATGATCAAATCCTTCATTGATAGGCAGAACAAAGGAGATGGTTTCTTCTTTGAAGTAGAACTAGACGAAAGATATCGTATGCGTAGTATATTTTAGGCTAATCACAGGTCATGAATGGCGTATGAACGTTTCGGTGATGTGGTCGTATTCAACACCACTTACAAAATAAATAAGTTGTTGCTACCTTTCTCCTCATTCACAGGATTCAATCATCATTGGTAGACGATGCTTTTTGGATGTACGTTGCTCGCGGATGAGATGGATGAGACATTCATTTGGTTGTTTAACACATGACTAAAGTGTATGGGTCATAAGAAACCTCTTGCAATCATCATTGATCAATGCAATGAGATGAGCAAGGCCATCTCCAAAGTTCTTCGGGGGACCACATATCACCTCTGTATATGACATATAGGGAGGAATGAATTGAACCATCTCTCTCAGCTGAAGGTGAAGTTTGAGAATTTCGGGAGAAAGTACAATCGGTGCAAGTTCAGTCAAATGGTTGATGATTTCGAAATGAGATGGGTAGAACTCGTCGAGGAGTTTGAATTGCAAGATAATGCTTGGTTCAAACAAATGTACGCTATTAGAAGGAAATGGATTCCATGTTGCTTGAGCGATACCTTTTGGGCCGACATGACCACTACGCAACGCGGAGAAAGTATAAATTCTTTCTTTGATACCTATGTCAATACCCAAACGAGTTTGACAGAATTTATCAAGTAATATGATCTTGCTGTCCAATCTCATCGCGATAAAGAAATTAAAGAAGATCTCGTCTCAATGTCTACGATATCAGAACTCTTGTTCGAAAATTCAATCGAGAGCCATGTCATTGCTATGTATACGAGAATCATGTTCCATAGATTTCACTCTGAGTTTCAAACGTTTGCATCTTTTAAGGCCCAAAAGGTGGTTGAAGAGAAAGTCAGGCCGATTATTGTATACCAAGTGCGTAGAAGTTTTGGGGATGGCACGGAGGATAGCGGTCGAACATTCAAAGTTTATTTCGAACGTGGAGATGCCACGACCACTTGTGATTGCAAGCACTTCGAGATAAAGGGTTTATTATGCTCTCACATCTTCCATTTTCATTTCAAGGAAGAGGTAGACCAAATTCCTTCTAAGTATATTCTACCTTGATGGATGAAAGATGCTAGATACAGTCCTATACGTTTGGGGGTCAGTGAAAAAGAGGATTCCAATTCTGTATCTACGATGAAAATATGAAAGGTGAGAGAAGCTAGCCTACAGTTAATTCAGTTAGGGATAGAATCGAATCGATCGATTGGTGGATTACACGTTGGAAGGGACGATGAAACTATTAGAAGGTGTAGAGGCCATTAGAACGGAAGAGGACAATGAAAGATGTACTAGTATCGTGGCCTCTCCGGGCGGCTCCTCCCAAGCAAGTGACGAAATTTCATTGCAAGAGCATGCCAATATTATAGTGCATAATCTAATATGATGTGCCACCAAAGGTAGGCCAAATAATAATGATAGAATGAAGTCTGAAATGGAGGTTGTTTTTGAACAATCAAACAAGAAGATACGCCATTGTAATGGCTATGGTGAGTTGGGTCATAAAATTATAACTTGCCTACTAAAGAGGGTTAGGATGATGGCTGCTACCGTTGGATAGAGCCAAATAGAACAAGGGACGATAGAAAGTGTGGTATCACATATTGATAGTGAATCAATTTTATGAATAGCGCAATCGCTTCGTGTAGGATGCGTAGGCGCTATGCATTCGAACTGTGGTCGCTTTGTTTTGAAAGCATGGGTGCATCGGATTGGCGCTTCTTTTTCGATGGTTTATGACACTTCAGAAGCGACAACGCCTCATACGAGAAGCGATGATGCTTCCGGAAGGAAGCGACAATGCTAGAAAAATGAAGCACGCCACTGTTTGATCTTCCCCATGGCGCCTATTGTTAGAAGCGTCAGCACTACTTTTTAAAGGTCATTAATTGAAGCGTCAATGCTATAATTAATACGTGGCAGAAAGAATATTATGCGAGGACGTCCTTAGGATAAACATTATTTATTACAGGGATGGTTTGAATCCCAATAAAGGCCCCTTTTAGCTTGCCGTCAGTTTAATCATCACTCCATATCCTTTCTTTTACCTTTTGTCCCCAAACCAAACCCCCTTCACCATGGCAGAACAACCCAACTCCGAGTGCACCAGAACAACCAAACTCCATATCCTTTCTTTTCTCATCTTTTTTGTATAGAGTGTTCTATTATATGAATACAATATCATTTTTCCTAAGTTTTCTATCCTTGAAGAGGAAGAACAAAAACAAACCTTAAAAATATATGATGATGCCGAGTGCACCGGGAATAAGATATGCAAACTTTGGAGAATTCATGTCTGGCATAGCTCCACAAAAGCGCCAGCGCTTCAGTAAGATGATAGTTGAAGCATCATCACTTTTAAGTAGAAGCGTCATTGTTAATCACTGAATTATGCTACTTTCCACCTCTTAACCTAGCCTTTACTAGGCACTAGAGCTGTTAATAATTGATTTTTAAGTAAGATTTTGTAGTTAGCAATAATCTGCAGAATGGTACAAACATCCACTTAACAAATTCCAAGAAGAGAGGAATTAGAGTCAAGCACTGGAGCTGATGGAAATACAGAGATTGAATGATGGTGGTCCCCACCATATGGGCTATTCAGCATGCCCTGGACCCTAGAAGCTCTGTAATGAGAGAAAAGTGAGACCCACGACTAAAGGAGATGCTGCAGCAGTAGTCAGCCCAACTGAGAGGCAGAAAATATCATCTCAAGCAGACATACCTTCAGAAGTCTCCTCTTGAGCACATCAATGTTGCAGCAGTTAATCCTCTCGAGTAGTTATCGAGTAGCTTTGATGTTGGATAAGTATATTTTCTATCCACCTAGGTGGATAAATATTTTTCTATCCACCTAGGGTGGATAAGTATTTTCTATCCACCTAGGTGGATAAGTATATTTCTATCCACGTAGGGTGGATAAGTATTTTTCTATCCACTTAGGGTGGATAAATATATTTCTATCCACCAAGGGTGGATAAATATATTTCTATCCACCAAGGGTGGATAAATATTTTTCTAGCCACCTAGGTGACTACGTATATTTTCTAGCCACCTAGGTGGATAAATATATTTCTATCCACCTAGGTTGATAAGTATATTCTAGCCACCCAGGTGGATAAGTATTTTTCTATCCACCTAGGGTGGATAAGTATATTTCTATCCACCTAGGATGGATGAGTATTTTTTCTATCCACCTAGGGTAGATAAGTATATTCTATCCACTTAAGGTGGATAAGTATATTTCTATCCACCTAGGTGACTACGTATATTTTCTAGCCACCTAGGTAGATAAGTATATTTCTATCCACCTAGGGTGAATAAGTATTTTTTCTATCCATCTAGGGTGGATAAGTATATTTCTATCCACCTAGGTGGATAAGTATATTTCTATCCACCTAGGGTGGATAAGTATTTTTTCTATCTACCCAGGGTGGATAAGTATTTTTCTATCCACATTGGTGGATAAGTATTTTTCTATCCACCTACGGTGAATGAGTATTTTTTCTATCCACCTAGGTGACTACGTATATTTTCTAACCACCTAGGGGATAAGTATATTTCTATCTACCTATGGTGGATAAGTATTTTTTTTATCCACCTAGGGTGGATAAGTATATTTCTATTCACCTAGGTGGATAAGTATATTTCTATCCACCTAGAGTGGATAAATATTTTTCTATCCACCTAGGTGGATAAGCATTTTTCTAGCCACTTAGGTGGATAGAAAAATATTTTTCTATCCACCTAGGGTGGATAAGTATATTTCTATCCACCTAGAGTGAATAAGTATTTTTTCTATCCACCTAGGGTGTGGATAAGTATATTTCTATCCACCCAGGGTGGATAAGTATATTTCTATCCACTTAGGGTGGATGAGTATTTTTTCTATCCACCTATAGTGGATAAGTATATTTCTATCCACCTATGGTGGATATGTATTTTTCTATCCACCTAGGTAACTACGTATATTTTCTAGCCACCTAGGTGGATAAGTATATTTCTATCCACCTAAGGTGGATAAGTATATTTCTATCCACCTAGGGTGGATAAGTATTTTCCTAGCCACCTAGGTGACTAGGTATATTTTCTATCCACCTACGATGGATAAGTATATTTATATCCACCTAGGGTGGATGAGTATATTTCTATCCACCTAGGTGGATAAGTATTTTTCTATCTACCTAGAGTGGATAAGTATATTTCTATCCACCTAGGGTGGATAAGTATATTTCTATCCACTTATGGTGGATAAGTATTTTTCTAGCCACCTATGTGGATAACTATATTTTCTAGCTACCTAGGTGGATAAGTATATTTCTATCCACCTAGGGTGGATAAGTATTTTCCTATCTACCTAGGGTGACTGCGCATATTTTCTATCCACCTAGGTGGATAAGTATATTTCTATCCACCTAGGGTGGATAAATATTTTTCTATTCACCTAGGTGGATAAGCATTTTTCTAGCCACCTAGGTGACTACGTATATTTTCTAGCCACCTAGGTGGATAAGTATATTTCTATCCAACTAAGGTGGATAAGTATTTTTTCTATCCACCTAGGGTAGATAAGTATATTTCTATCCACCCAGGGTAGATAAGTATATTTCTATCCACCCAGGGTGGATCAGTATATTTCTATCCACTTAGGGTGGATGAGTATTTTTTCTATCCACCTATGGTGGATAAGTATATTTCTATCCACCTAGGCTGGATTTATATTTTTTTATCCACCTACGTATATTTTCTAGCCACCTAGGTGGATAAATATATTTCTATTCACCTAGGGTGGATAAGTATTTTTTCTATCCACCTAGGTGGATAAGTATATTTCTATCCACCTAGGGTGGATAAGTATTTTCCTAGCCACCTAGGTGACTAGGTATATTTTCTATCCACCTAGGGTGGATAAGTATATTTATATCCACCTAGGGTGGATGAGTATTTCTATCCACCTAGGTGGATAAGTATTTTTTCTATATACCTAGGGTGGATAAGTATATTTCTATTTACCTAGGGTGGATGAGTATTTTTCTACCTAGGGTGGATGAGTATTTTTCTAGCCACTTAGGTGGATAAGTATATTTCTATCCACCTAGAGTGGATAAGTATTTTTTCTATCCACCTTGGGTAGATAAGTATATTTCTATCCACCTAAGGTGGATAAGTATATATATATATCAACGTAGGGTGGATAAGTATATTTCTATCCACTTAGGGTAGATAAGTATTTTGTCTATCCACCTAGGGTGGATAAGTATTTTTCTAGCCACCTGGGTGACTACGTATATTTTCTAGTCACGTAGGTGGATAAGTATATTTTTATCCACCTAGGGTGGATAAGTATTTTTTCTATCAACCTGGGGTGGATAAGTATATTTCTATCCACCTAGGTGGATAAGTATTTTTCTACCCACCTAGGGTGGATAAGTATATTCCTATCGATCTAGGGTGGATGAATATTTTTCTATCCACTTAGGGTGGATAAGTATTTTTTCTATCCACTTAGGATGGATAAGTATATTTATATCCACCTAGGGTGGATAAGTATTTTTCTAGTCACCTAGGTGACTACGTATATTTTCTATCCACCTAGGGTGGATAAGTATATTTCTATCCACCTAAGGTGGATGAGTATATTTCAATCCACCTATGTGGATAAGTATTTTTCTATCTACCTAGGGTGGATGAGTATTTTTTTATCCACCTATGGTGGATAAATATTTTTTCTATCCACCTAGGGTGGATAAGTATATTTCTATCCACCTAGGTGACTACGCATATTTTCTATCAACCTAGGGTGGATGAGTATATTTCTATCTACCTAGGTGGAGAAGTATTTTTCTATCCACCTAGGTGGATAAGTATTTTTCTATCCACCTAGGGTGGATGAGTATTTTTCTATCCACCTAGGGTGGATAAGTATTTTTCTAGCCACCTAGGTGACGACGTATATTTTCTAGCCACTTAGGTGGATAAGTATTTTTCTATCCACCTAGGTGGATAAATATTTTTCTATCTACCTAGGGTGAATAAGTATTTTTCTAGCCACCTAGGTGACTACGTATATTTTCTAGCCACCTAAGTGAATAGGTATTTTTCTATCTGCCTAGGTGGCTAGGTATATTTTCTATCTACCTAGGTGAATAGATATTTTTTTAGCCATCTAGGTGAATAGGTATATTTTCTATCCACCTAGGTGGATAAGTATTTTTTCTAGCCAGCTAGGTGACTAAATATATTTTTCTAGCCACCTAGGTGGCTACATATATTTTTCTAGTGGCTAAGCATAGCTTAGGACTTTAAATCTTATTTAGATTAGGATTTGTTACAAAACTATAAATAGTCTATTTTCTTAATTCCTTCTATCTGACTTTTAAGGCTAAGTGGAAGAAAAAAAGAAAAGTTCTCAATTCCAAAATTTTCGAGTCAACAGGGTCACTCAAATAGTCAATTCAAAGGGTAATGATTATCATTGAGAATCACGAAGTCATGCCCTGCTTCTCATTTAATGTTCTGACGATGGTAATAAATGAAGTAAGGTCAAACGAGCTACGCGTCATAAGGAAGGCGTCTTCCATTTCACAAAGGGAGTGCAAACACTTCGATATAGTCGCGAAAGGCTTCGTACCGAAGCATAAATGCTTCGACATAGTCGCGCAAATGGTTCGTACCAAAGCGTAAACGCTTCGTACCAAAGCATAAACGCAACATGTGCAAACAATCTCACCGATGAGGCACCTTAAATAGTAATTTCCAAATGTAATGATCACCATTGAAAACCACGATATCATGCACTGCTTTTAATGATATTACATTAGACATCGCGATAGCGCGTCGTATAGGAAGTGCAATTGCCTCCTTCATAGAAGCATAAGCGCTTCGAATCAGATAGTCTTCTCATATGTCTTTTCGAATATAATCATGACAAAATCATGATGTTAGGCACAGACTTTCAGTGCCTCACGATGCTTTACCTTTCTGATTCTGTCAGTGTCAGTGGTAATTATGGTTAAAGTGCAGTGAAATTAGGAAAATGAGGGACTGTTGCATCAGCGACAGAAGCGCTACGTGTCGAGCTCCTATCAATATGTGAGAGATATCTCTACACCCGAGCGCATATCCCCGGCCCTCTATATATATATCCATGTGTATGTGATTACACCGGATCCAATCCCCCACTCTTCTTACGACTCTCCTCCGACTCCGAGTCTCTGTCACAAAGACCCCTTTAACAAAAAAAGAAGAAGAGAATTTGTATTGAGAAAGAGAGATTAGAGAGTTACAAAGAGAATAGTGAGTTTAGAGAGAGAAATTAGAGGGAAGATCTAACCTCCATTTCCTATCTCTATAACTATACTGAAAACGAAGAGGGTCGGGCAACTTCGAGCCACCGGTTCTCTGCCGAAGATGACCTTCCGGTGACCGCATCGACACTGGTAGAACGCTAGTGACCCGCCCGACAAAACGCCACCGATGTTGAATATTTCAATGATTTGCTTCGGCACAGATCACTATAGCGGGAGCAGTGGGATCTTATATCATGTTTGGTATCGATATGATGTTGCGTATTGCACCAGAGATTTGGTGCAACACCTATCTATGATCCTATAAAAAAAAAGAGGTTATTTTTTAGGCCTTGTCGGCTCATGCAGAGAAAAGTCTATAAAGAGATCCAACTTAGACATACCTGATCTATTAATCCAACGGATTAGATTGCTCAAATCTGGCCTCGAAATCACTATTTGATCATTGCCTCATTGGCCTTTTAATTTGATGAATTCTTGACCTAAAGTCAAATGACCTTATGATCCGAATTAGGATGGGTCTAGGGACCTTACACCGCCTAAAAGGCATTTCCCAACCATCTGTTGGTTCAGTTTTTGTCAGTCTGGTCAATATATGATAGATGTCCTCAGTGCTATCACGACCATATATTTTGAAAAACTTAGACCCATTAATTAGAATTCTTAGAGACCAAGTTTGGGTTTAATCCATAATCACCCTCACTTGTTTCACTAGTATTTACCATCTGAAGGATTAGATTTACTGATGAGGTCCCTTGGATCTGATCTCTATTAATTTAATTATAATGTAATTTAAAAATTTATAGAATATGTATTTTTTTAATCTTAAAAATAACACATATCATAATTCATAAAACTTAGATGCACCCTAGAGTTTTCGACATCCACGCAATGGCGTAATCCGTTTGGCCGTACGATGACCTGATGGTTACGTATTAATTCATGCAACCCTTTTATAAGTTTACGTTTTTATAAAACTTAAATTTAAATTAAATTAATGATAATTTTCACCCCATTGGCTGTTTTGAGTAAACTAGGATCATAATATGCGGTTTTCAATACTACGGATACTTCCGACATTGTTTGTTCAGTCGCTAGAATTTTTAATAAGCTAAATAAATTAATTTTATTTTTCTAGATTTATAAGTTTTTATAAAAATTAGATTTAAATTAAATTAATGATATCTTTTCACCCCATTGGCTATTTTGAGTAAACTAGGATCATAATCTGGGGTTTTCAGTACTACGGATACTTCCGGCATTGTTTGTTCGGCCCCCAGAATTGTCAATAAACTAAATGAATTAATTTTATGTTTCTAGATTTAGAAATATATCAAAACTATAGGCTAAAATTAGTTTGTGTCTTTTCACTTAGACATTCGATTTAGGCGATTCAAGACTCGATTTTACTATTTTTGGATCTTTTGGACACAACGGTAGTGCCTATTACTTCTAGTGAGACCCCTACAATCCTACTATGGGCATGTGTGTCTCTTTAGGGCTCGAAATAAGTCTTAATCGTATTACTGATCAGTCCATAAGTTAAATATATCTGACTACATCAAAGATAGGATATTTGAGTTCAATCATGAAACAAAAATTCTTAAATATTAATACTTGTCTTTCAACTTGAAGATCTTGAATGTCTAAGTTAATAGAACGAATAGTAAAGTAAGTCCAATAATAATGACCACTATTTCATTACTTATACTTCTAGTGTTGTAATCACTTTTTCTACATATCAATTTTCATATTATATCATACTTTCTCTTTCGCATCTTACCATATATTTCTAATTCAGATTTTATACGTCATGCTTAAGGTAGAACTGCTATACTGCTTATTTTTGTGCTCCTTTATGTTCATCATCGTTCGTACATTTCAATTATTGAGATATGCTCTTGGGGTTGTATAAAATGCATGTCCTATTAAGTATATTCATTAGTACGCACCATACTCATCATCGTAGGAATACGCTATAACATATATATGGTAGAATAAAAGGAATAAGATACGACACACGACTTTTAAATCTTCGTCATAGTGAGATTCCTTTCTCAGTCATGTGAAACTTAGAATATATTCATCCATGTACGGATGCAACACCTCAATGAGAGTATGAGTTGTCACACGTTGTACATCCAAGTTATTACGAAACTTGTCCCTTGGAAAGCGTGATTTAGTGAAACTTATCTCATTGTGGCTTACTCTAATTTAAGTAGTATGTAAGTGAAAAGAAAGAGTATGTAAGACATGAAAAGATATGAATATGATAAGATACGTTGAGAAGGCCAACTAAATATGAAATTAAGTTATACACGTATCATACCTTACGAGCCATCATCAGGGTATAACGTCTGCAACCAAGCCGAATTTTAAGGACAATATGTTTAGCTTTGTCTCGAACTAAGGGGACACTGAAGGTTTCGACTTAAGGGAACTTGTTGTATTGAGTGCGTACAACCTCATCAAGCTAGATGGTGGTTTATGATATGCTATGTTATGGAGGTTAGGTGATTATTTACACGTGAATCTCGCATGGTAGGCTCGAGCTGCGACCCTGGCAGAGATCGTATATGTAAAAAATGTATGATGCAAAGTGTGCTGTATAGGCATATGAAGCTAAAACAAGGCTTAAGATACGCCACATAAGTTAAGTTGATATGACATTTATGAAGAATAATTATTATTAGAAGCATCATATACACTCCAACCTGTGTTACTTCTCTTTCAATTTTAGTTATTTGATGGTCATGTGATCTTTATTTTTAGTTGATATTCACTGCCCTTTTATTATGGTTGACATGTTCTTTATAATTGCTATGATTATTTTAAAACTCACGGGTTGCACACACAGTCCACATGGATAGGTTTGGGTGGATTGATTATGCATCCCACTGGGCCACCGGTTGTTCTGTGACTCAGCCCATGTTTCGCAATTATATTTTAGGTGATCACGATGGAGATGCACATGCTCCAGATGATAGTACTATAGAGGCGAATACATATGAAGTTTTAGATACTATTAACTATTATGAAATCTAAGGCTGACCTTGGGATTGAAATGGTGTGATTTTATTAGAGGGTAGAAATGTCATCTTTTGTTTTATTTAAATTTAAATAGAGCTTATTTATTTTTAATGGATAGGGTTTAGGGTTTAGGGTTTAGGGATAAGAGGGGTTTAGCCCATCTTTGAATAACTTAATAAACAATTTTGTAATCATTGAGTTGGAAGTTTAAAAACAAAAAAAATAAAAATTGGTTCACTTTTTTTTTAAGCACTCTGATTTATGTGAAATTTGTAAGACTTTTACATTCCACTTAACATATCGGGATGTGTGCGGGTTACAATACGAAATTCAGTGCTCTCGAGAAAGCGTAAGATTTCAGGTTGTGACAAAATCATAAGTCTGAACCAATTTGCTTTAATCAAAGTATGATGGATAATAGGAGACATTTTTAATATTGAAAGAATTTAATCAATCAAATTTGTGAAAATTTTTGTATTCTCGACCAGTTTGCCTTAATCAAAGTATGGTGGATAATAGGAGAGTAGACATCATAAGTCCGAACCAATTTGCTTTAATCAAAGTTTATGATTAGATAGGCCAATACAAATTTTGATGTACTTTACAGCCAAATAATCTTTCACAAATTGCATCACTACTACTAAAAAGTTAAACTTGATGGTTGTCCGTCATTCTTCAAGAATCAGAAAGATCATTTTTCAGCTTGAATTTTTTCATTATGAATCTGGGTTCTTCTTATTGATTTGATTCTTGACTTTGCGAATTTTCAATCGCTCTTTTCTTTTTATTTCCTTCCATCGTTCCTTATGTCCCGTAGGTTTGATCCTGTAAAATCTAACCATTTTCTCATGGAGCGAAGGGTGAGTGAGTTCAATTGCAAAATGGTGGAGTCTAGCTACACTTTACAATCCGCCATTCAAAGGGTTGATTGATCAATTACGAACAATGCATATTGAACGGTGAGATCAAAACTTTTAGAAGGGGCAAGAATTGACTGCATTAAAGAAGACATCTTAATACCTCTACACAGTTTGTCCAACTCATAAAACAACTAAGATGTTGGATTGAAGCTCTCTAATGATATTACCAACCACAATAAAAGAAAATGTAAGTTATTTGAATTTGCTCATTTGGAATCTGGGTTCTTCTAATTATTTATTTTATTGTTGATTTTTATTTTTTTTCCTTCTTTTCTTTCTATTTCCTTCCATCATTCTTCAAGTTCCATTCGTTTGATCCTATAGAATCTGACCCATTTTCTCATCAGGCGAAGTGTATGAAATAAAAAATCATTCAAATTGATTTTTCGATCAAAAGTATTTTGTGAATCTGTAAAATATATCATACATCATAAGACGATAATTTGGCAATATATCATTCATCATAAACGTTTAAGAAGCCACGTTTTTAGCCATTGAATCAAAGGAAAAGCCGACTTACTCAGCTTTTAGTAGGCAAAAGGCACTTCATAATCTTATGATGTCTCTTATAAGAGTAAAATCTGAGTAAAAATCTCTTTTAAGTGTAATCTATTATCTTCGGGGGAAAGCCTTCTCTTAAACAGTATTTATTTACAATAGAAGTATTTTGGGTTTGAACAACTGTGGGCACACTTTCTATCTATTTACCATGGGTGTAAGGTTAGCATTTGTCTACATGAAATAAATGCTAAATGTGAGGAACCTTTCTAATCTGAATCATTAAACGGGGAAACGTCTCCAGCCACTTCAGAAGACACTGTATCATCATATTCGCCATCCCACGGGCCTCGGAAATCCTCAATTCTCTCACACTTCTCCTCAAGATCACCCTCCATCTTCACATTCCAACACCCTTGGATGTCGAGGCGGCAGAGGGACCCAGATTTTGCAAGGATTACTTCAAGCCCACGGTCGCTGAAGTGGGCATATCCAAACTCAAGGTGGCGGAGACCTGGCATCGTATTGGCTACTGCCATTGCTTCACTCTCATCCACCTTGAAATTGTGGAAATCTTGACCGTACTCGAAATCCGGTGGGGGCACGTTCCTCCTCAGATCAATCAGCAACTTGCAGTTTCGCCCAAATGCTTCCAGCCCCTTGGATGTAATTTTTGAACAATAACTAATATCCAATACAGTCAACATCTTAAGCAAGTGGGCATGCTTCTCGATCACCTTGTCGGGCACGCTACTCATTGGTATTTGTAACGTCTGAAGGCATCCCCCGCTGCTCATCAAAACAAATGAAAATGAGGAATTAACAAAAAAATTTGATTTCGAATACAGATTACTGAAACTACTTATTGGGATCTTGGCTTAGCCTATTCAGTTTTTTTAATTATTCGATTTCATATTTCCTACTCTTTGTGTGATGGGGAGTTTTATCAGAAAAGCCAACACTAAGAAATCCAAGCCAACAATTTTATTTTATTTTTTGATAATTTGAAGGCGGACCTATATTACTTACTAATGGTAGATGATCATCTTTCTTAGAGGTACTGAGTACAAGGGAATGAGCAAAATGGTGGTTGCATTAATGATAAAGATCTATGAGGAAGCCACTAAAATCATCTCTGTCATGCAATTTAAAGCAGTCAAACTCCTTTAAAATGAACAGCTAAAACTGATTTGGAGATTTATAAGAAGAATAGAACAATCAAGGGATGTTTTTTCGACTGTTTTGAATCACTCGAGGGATGTTTTTTCGATGAAATCTTCAACCCATTAAATCTTTGCATTATATTCCTCCCATCACATGGAACACTTCTGTTCAAAATAGTACTATGTATCCAAAATCAGTGATCCATATGTCAACTCTTCATCAATCTCTAATTTCATTTATAAGAAGCATAGAACAATAAGCCCTGATGCTTAAATCCATGTCAAAAAATAAAAATAAAACTGATTATGCCCCTGAATTTGTTAAAATAGCCAATCTGGAGATAGCAATTCAAGGGGCAAAAATTAAACAAAATCTCATTACTAGTACACAGATTATGCACAAAACATATTCACCATTATAAGAATATCTTATTTTCATTTAATTTTAATCTATAGGTCAGTTGGGAGTAAACCTTCAAATACCTCTTCATTGAAGAATCATGTACAAAGTAAATACCTTCCCACTAAAATATAAGAAACTTTTTTTCTATTTTTTTCATTTAATTTATGGCTAAGCTGGGAATAAACCTGCAAATACCTCATTAAAATGTAAGAAGATTTCTCTACCTTTTTTTCTTTTAATTTTTAAATAATGGGATAAGTGAAATTGAACCTCCCAATACCTCTCCCATTTAAAAAGTAAAAAGATTTCTCTAGTTTTTAAATCATTATTGCTTTTTCTATTTTTTTTTTTTTTTTAAATGTGTAAGCTGGGATTGAAACTACTAGTAACTCCCCATTAAAATGAGATAATTTTTTTTTTTTTTAAATTAAAATTTTTTTTTGGGTAAGCTGGAATTGAACCTGCAAATACTTCATCATTAAAATATAAGAAGATTTCTCTAACCTTTTTTTCCTTTTAACTTTTAAATTTATGGTGGGTAAACTGTAATTGAACCTGCAAATACCTCATCGTTAAAATGTAAGAAGATTTATCTATTTTTTTATTTTAGTATTAAATAATGGGTAAACAGAGAATGAACCTCTAGCTCCCAACTAAAAATTTGAGAAGATTTTTCTAGTTTATTCTTATTACTATTATTAATTTCTACAATTTTTGAAAGGGGTAAGCTGAGATTAAACATCCGAATGCCTCCCCATTAAAATGGGAGAAGATTTCTTTATTAAAAGAGAAAAAACAATTATGGGCAAGCTCGAATTGAACCTACACATACCTCATCACTAACATATAAGAAGATTTCTCTACCCTTTTTTTCTTTTAATTTTTAAATAGTGGGTAAACTGAAAGTGAAACCCATTAAAACGTGAGAAGATTTCTCTAGTTTTTTATTATTATAATTTTAGTTTCTACATCTTTTGAAATGGGTATGCTGAGAACCTACAAATTGCTCTCCATTAAAATGCCAGAAGATTTTTCCTTTTCAAAAAAAAAAAAAATTATGGGTAAGCTCGAAATAAACCTGCCAACACCTCACCATTAAAATATAAGAAGATTTCACTACCCTTTTTATTCTATTAAATTTCAAACAATGGATAAACTGAAATTGAACCTCCCATACCTCCCCATTAAAAATGTGAGAAAATTTCTCCGTTTTTCTTATTGATTAATACTTTATTTTGTATTTTTTTAAATGGGTAAGATGAGATTGAACCTGCGAATAAAACTTCCCATTAAAAAGATAGAAACCTTCATCTAATTCCCTTACCATGAACCAGCAACAGAGGAGAAACCAGAGTCACCGAGCTTAAACGAATTGAGACTTCGCAGCGTCCCTTGGCTCCTCCGCGCCAGCTTCCGAACCGCATAATCTATAACATCTGTGCGGTTACATCGCCTGCACCACTCCTGCACGTCCACCATGCCCCAGCAATCGGGCTCACCCACCGCATCCCTCCACGACCGGCACACAAAAGGCACCGACCTCAGCATTTCGTCCGCCGGCATTCGAGCCGTTATCAGAGCCATAAGCTCTGGGTTCAGTCCTTCCCAGAAGCTCCTCTCCCGGCCGCCATTAAAGCAACCTCTCTTCTCCATTTTCTCTCTCTATGTCTCTCCTCCGTATTCTACAGACTACCGGGCACGTCTAGTTCTACTTATAAACATGGAGAGTGGCACGTAGGTGGCGAAAAGAGGATGCTGTTTTGGATGGACGGTTGAGATTGAACATGGGTTATGGAAAATTAGAATGCGCTGAATCGGATGATTTTTCGTTAAAGGCACTTTTTTTTCGATGGCCTGTCTGGCTGCCAATATATGGATTGTATTTGGTGTTTGTGTGGTGTAGCTAAGATGGTGCTAGTGCGTCATCTATGCATATGGGTCGGATTTGGGTCACCCCAACCCCGTTACCCTTGAGGTAAACCCAAACCTCACTCGACTTAATCCGTTTTACTGTTTAAGCAAACTTGGTTAAAATATAAGGGAGGGAGTCGAGAGGGTCTCGTGAGGTCAAGTTTACGTAAATATATCACAATCCAACTCGACCCATTGGACGGATAAGAAAGCTGAACCCAAACTGTGAGGTCGCTTGACATTTCGGTTTTCCAATATCGGCCTGCTCCAAAACTGATTCGTACCATATTAGATAATACATTGATAAGTATACGTGGATACCTATCAACATATATTACTATGAATATATGTTAATTGATAGATTCAATGTATAAACTCAACAGCCCAAAAAATTGTTACGTCTAATATGATACGTCGGACAAATTTTAAGCTATATTTTGTGCCTTATAAGATGAACCTCCTTATTACTAGCAGCCATTAATTCCTGTAGCGCCACTTGGCATGCATATTAGATCAATCCAATAGTCCACGTAGATTGGTTATGGATACTTGCCAATCATTGACCATCGATACTACATTCGGTCCAAAAGTTACCATAATTAAATTATTTTTATCACAAAATCATAGCACTTTTTAGTGTGGACTGTTTATAATATATCGAATCGGATGGTTCAAAACATTCCGTGGGTGTGGCTTCCAGGTTTGCTACACATTAAAAGATGAGCTAACATTTTGATGACTTATGACTTTGTTTGCTCCAATGATTGTATCGCATGGCTTAAGTAAAATAGGCTTCCAAGGATGTTCATCTTAGAAGACTTGTAAGGACAATGTTAGGGTTAATAAGGTCAATCTGACCAACGCCCTAAACCGTAAATAAAATGGAAATAGACACCATACAATCAAATGTAGGATATCAACCATACATTTAATGTCATATGTTCGCGATTTACATTACACCTGTAAGTGTTCCGCCAATCTTCTAAGATTTTAGAAAATAAATTAATGGAACATTTTGCTGGTCAATGTTTGAGATTAGCCCAAGCGTTTGAGATTAGCTCAAGCATGATCCATTGAAACTTTTCACCTTTGACTCAAAATTTGATATTGAATTATTTTATTTAAACAGTACGTGACCAACCTTAGACATATTGTTATGGCACCCAATCCTTGAGGTGGGTGCCACATTGCGTCCAACTCATGCAAATGTATGCTCGGTCCTACATTCAAAAGTATATCCCCGAGCCTCATATAAATATATAGAATATATATTGTCTCCCTCTTGTCCTATTCTTTTTTATCATTATAATATCTGAATTTTTTCAAGACCACGTATTATATGCTCAATCGATGGAGATCTTTTTTCATCTCAATTTTCCACAAAATGGATCTAAGATCATGGGCATGTTATTAGAGGGTCAAGTTTTTATTTGATGCAAAACGCATCTCAAAAAGTGACCCAAAAATAACGTTTGAGCCAGTTGTGTGCAACATGATTATCTAGACATTTGTTAAAAAGTATAATGTCAAGATCCATTGGGAGGGAAAAAACAACCTCCATAATCTATTCAAAGCAGTCAATTTTTAATGTATAGTGCCTTTAGAGATTCAGTGGGTACGAATAGAGGTACCTAAAATCAAATACATAGAAAACATACATTGGACGAAAATAGGCATTACACACGTTACTTTCACAGTACATATAATTACAGTAATTAGAAAAACAACTCATGTGTATTACACCATTACTTGAGTTAGTATTAGGTGAATCAGCCCATACACTACCCATGGTGCATGGCTGATCAAGTTATATACTTGGCGAGGCATCCAAAGTGTCCAAGTGGCAGTCCATGTGTACCATAAAATGGGACTCAGCTCC
This sequence comes from Chloranthus sessilifolius, assembly GCA_021018995.1. Lineage (NCBI taxonomy): Eukaryota > Viridiplantae > Streptophyta > Magnoliopsida > Chloranthales > Chloranthaceae > Chloranthus > Chloranthus sessilifolius. The sequence goes on along the minus strand of CM037587.1, from coordinate 15,883,509 downwards.
AACACCATTTTCAAGCTACCCGATTAAAGTATTTTTATTCATTAAATATGGGTTGTCACTAACTCCCTATTTAGAGGCTATCATGAGATCTTGATCAAATGGTCATGACAACATATTCTTTTAGCTGAATGTCATCTATAAAATAACTTGTTTAGCTAGTAGTACTCATGAGTCTGGGCTCGTTGGAGAGCTGGGAATATTTCAGAACTCGAGCTTTTTCCTCAATAAATTTATTTTCTGAGCTAAAAAATTGAATTTCTGTCATGCCTGAGTTCTGTTTGCAGACCCTATTTTTTGAAACTTTTCTGTAAAAGGTGACAGATTTTTTCCTGAGCTTTTTGCTCAGAAAAGCACAGAATCTGAGCTCAAAAAATTGAAGGCTAAAAAATAATTCTAATGCAAGAAAGTGAAACTCAAGAACATAATAAAGTGAAATTTTCAGAAAAAAACTCAGAAAATACTAAGAAAATGAGCAACTAAAAAACACCTACACAAAAGCTCGGGTTTCTGAATTTTCCAGGAAATTGCTCAGATTTTGACAGTCCATGTTTTTTAGAAAAGCTAATAAACAACCCAACAAAGAAGGCTAGGGCTACTTGCTCTCACCAAAACTCAAAGCACCCAACTGCCCCAACCCGTCAAATCACCTACAGGTAAGAGTTTTGGTTAGTGCAAATAGACGTACGCATAAGAACGTGCAATAGGTATAAAATTGATGGCTCCTACAACGCAAGACCTAAAATCTAATCCTTCCTTGTTGAGGTGCCGACGGGCCAGGTTTAGGTCAGGCCAGCATCAAACCAAACCCGACCCATTTATTCAAATTTTAAATTCGAACTCGATTTGATCCATTTAGCAAAAACTTGGATCATGTCAAATCAGGTTGGACAAATTAGGTTAAAATTAAAATTATAACGAAGGTAATCGGGTTGGGTTTAAGTCAAGAAATTAACTTGAAACCCAATCTATTTAACGACAGGGCTCAGAATATTAACCAGATCCCACCTAGTTGGTTAAAAAATTTGTACCCAAATCTGACCCATTGTAGGTTGCCTTGCTTGACCAGTCAGGTTGACAGAACCGTCTGCAACATAGCAGAATTTTTTTTTTTAAATAGCGAATAAAATTTGCGAACTTAAAGTTCACAGAAGAAATCTTGAATTATTCGAGAAGTTTTCGAAAATTCGTGTATCTTTCCAAATTTTTCAAAAAAAGAAAATGTGATCTTTTAATATTTTTCAAAAATATATATTCTTTAAATCTTATTTTTTTATTTTTTTCTCCAAACACTTCCACGAACTTGCTGGAATTTTCCGGATAAACGAGGGAGATTTAAGAAAGTTAGTAATTATCCATTTTAAAGAGGGGTATTTTAGGTACATAAGAGTTTATATTTATTTTAAGAAAGGAGATCCTTTCAAAAAAAATAAAAAAGTGCAGAAATTTCCCTTTTGATGGGAATTAATTTCAACTCCGAATGCCATGATGAGTGCTCTATTTTAGCAATCTTTTGTTTTTGCCACCTGGCATAAATCTGTGACCAATCTGGGTCTTCTAAATTGGAAATCATCAAGCGAGCTCATGTTAGCCTAAAATTAACGCCCATCAAAGATTTCTACTCATCTGATTTGAATACTTTAATAAAAAGCATTGTTCATATCTAACATTGGCTCCAAATTGCAATGTTAGAATTGTATGGTCATAATTAGGGCTATCAACAGGCCGGTTAGGGCTGGACCTCCTTAAAATCTAGGGCAGCCCTAGAACTTAGGCAGTTTGGGGCGGGCTTGGGTCGAACTTTCGGTTTTATTGGTTATTATATTTTGTCTAAATATTTTGTGAGTGTTTTTTTGCTGTAATTTTTTTTATCATTAAAGCTAAAGAAATATATTTCCGATGAAGAAAAAAATATTCTTAAGACCTCTTTTTATAAATATGTAAATTATTAAAATATCCTTACATTTATCAGCTTGATAAATCTAACAGTAATATAAATAGTATAATATATTTATACACTTATATTAATTTGATTTAATATATATCTAAAGAGACCGGCTCTGACTATTAGCGGCATGGATCAAAATTTCGTCCGATACCGATACGTATCGGTATCGAACCCAACCGATACGGTACATTGAATGTACCGTATCGTTCTTTCCCATTTAAATACCGGACAATACATTGTCCGATACCGATACGTATCGGTTTTGGGCTCGGACGATACGTATCGGGAAAGCGAGATTTTGACCCATGATTAGTGGCAGCCAAAAACTACCGCTATTAACCAAAAGCTGCTGCTACTAGTCCTGCCGCTACCAAAAACTGCCGCTATAGACCTTAATAGCATGTACCGCTGAAACACCTTATTTTTGTAGTGTCTTCTGACTATCATTTAAGTACCTGATGGTGTTTAAACAATCATACACCATTTATTAGCTTATGATCTTGGAAATTCATACCGTGAAAGTGATATTTCATCAATTGAAGGGCTATGGGTAAAGAAAGTACCATTTGTTGGGGAATTTTAACTAGCCGACGTATGGACTCTAATATCAACGGTTGTTCTTAATTTTGATGGTTGATATTAAATTCACTGCTTTGATGGTTTACATCTACTTATAAGCATGATCCTTTGTCTAGGACAGGTTCCAACGATGGATCGCCAATTGGGAAATTTAGATTGATCATAGATGTGAGTCACACGACACATTGAAAAATCACACTCTAATGGTGTGAGATAAAAATGAATTTTTAATGGTAGAAGATCATTTACACGCATTCTCAAAAAGAAAAAAAATCATTTAAATACCATTTGGTGTTTAATTGTCGGTGAGGAGCCATTATCCCATATCTAAAGGTGATGCACGGCCGGGGTGGGCTTACTAACTTTAACTTGTTAAGCCCTTACCCAACCCGATATGGATAGCGGGCTTTTGATTTCAAAATAGCTGCTGATCAGAATTGATAACTTTGAGATGGTCATCATCACTGTAGGCCACCATCTAGAACCAGGAGATCCACTAGAATCATGAATAGTAGAGGCAGATACAGCAGGGCAGAGTGGAGGAGGAAAATCTAATCCAATTGACTTAGAAGCAAGGATCAAAATAGCGGTTTTGTTTTCAGTTTCAGGCTTGACAGAAACCGAAAATTTGAACCGAAATTTCAGCTGAAAATTTCCCCTCCATACATATTTTGACCAAGATTTTGGTTCAAATTTTCGTTTCTGTGGGGAAGGGATTTGGCATCGCTTCTTACCTAAACGTTTTTCCCTTTGCGTTTGAAAAGCCTATTATCATTGTCTTGCAGTAGATGAGTGGGTGCAGGCTAGAGGGGCTGCACTTGCTTCAGCTTGTCACTGCTGTGTTTGAAAATCTGGTGAGAGTCTTGATCATATTTTGTGTAGTGGGGAAGTGGCTTCGAAGGTCTAGGAGTTTCCAAGCACTTTATATGTAGTTCCTTGTATGCGCTAGATGCAATGGAACGCTAGATTATTGGTGTGGTTCCGTTGTGCTAAAAAGGCTTCTGTTAAAGGCATCCTTACTGGATTATTACCGTGTTTGATTACTTGGCAACTTTGGATGAGGAGTAAAGCTAGAATGGAAGGGGTGCAAGATAGTGCTACTCGAGTTTGGTGGTCAGTTAAATATTGACTTCACTATGTCGTTGGGGATCTCAATGCTTCTAATTCTCTTTCTGTATAGTATATGAATATTTTACAGGATTTACAAATAGACCTCCCAGTCCAGTGGCTCCGTCGACATCAATTGGTGGCCTGACAAAGACCTCCTACGAGCTGGTTTAAACACAACTGTGATGGGAGTTGCAGTGGAAATCTCGGGAGTTCTGGAGGCGGGGGAGTGATTAGAGATGAAGTTGGTATGGTACGGGAAGCTTACTCCGTTCATTTTGGCCACGGTACTAACAATGAGGTTGAGTTAAGGGCTATTATTACAAAGGGGATTGTGTTATGTAAATGGCTAAATCTTTTTAATGTGATCATTGAAAGTGATTCTAAGGTGGTTGTGGATTGGCTTCGTGCGAGTAAGTACACATTGTGGTATTTATGGGATTATTGGGATGATTTACTTATGGCTCTTGAAGGAGTTAACTTTATGGTTGTGCATATTTTTCAGGAAGCAAATCAAGCAGCCGATTTCCTAGCACGGCAAGGCGAGTTGGGCCAAAATTGACTTACAAAGCATATCAAAATTTGCCACGATTTTTGAGAGGTGTCCTTCATCTTGATAAGTTGGGTTTTCCTTGTTTGAGGACTTAGTGTTTTTTTTTTGTTCTTATAGCCTTGTTTAGTTTGGTTTATTGTTTTAGTTATAGTTTTTTGTTTTGATTATTTATTTTCATATAATTTTGATATTTGGGATGTTTTCTTTGAATATCTGTAAATCTCAAGTGTCCTACATGTTACCACGATTTTCCTCTATCACAAGTGAGGGTATTTAATAAAATTGGGAGGGGGTCACTCAGACAGGTGACCTTCATCTCTTTCTCAAAAAAAAAAAAAAAAAAACCTCTTATTGTAAGATCATAGGCCGTACCTTGGTATATTATAAACTTCAAAAAAAATTTATAAGGCATTAAGAGCACCTTAAACAACGGAAACAAAGATTTGATAAGCATAAATTAATCAAAATAAAATTCATGACAATTTCTTATTCTAATTATAAATCCAACATAATAAAATGCTTAAAATGTTCTTGATAAACTACTAGCCCATCATTGTCTTGTCCATTTGAAAACAATAAATATTAAAAGGAAATAAATAGCTAGGCTACGAAGCCTTCAACGCCATCCATTTCAGGTTCTTGAATATCATGTGCGGTCTTATCACCATAGGCCCCATACGTTATCCTCAGCTACACCTATCTCATTTGACCACCCATATCAACAAGAGGTGTAAGTTTATACTTGTATGGATCAGATATGCAAACTATTAAAGCATAAGATATCAATCATCGCAATGTAAATATTTCTATAATTCATAAGGGTGTGCTTGTGACATGCATAATTTTAATAAGCTGAAAGAAACTGAACATAACATGGATTACGATGTCGCATGAGTTTATCTTTTCCTTTAAGTTTCTTAATTACTCGTCCCTCTCAAGACGTTAACCTTTAGACTCTGTCCCTCTCAAGACGTTGGGTCTAATAAGTCCTTATTCTTATTTAGTTAGACTTCGTCCTCTCAAGACGTTGGATCTAATTGTTCTTATTCTTATTTAGTTAGACTGTCTCTCTCAAAACGTTGGATCTAATCGTTTTTATTCTTATTTAGTGAGACTTTGTCCCTCTCAAGACATTGGGTCTAATGCTTCTTATTTTTATTTAGTTAGACTTTGTCCCTCTCAAGATGTTGGGTCTAATGCTTCTTATTATTATTTCGTTAGACTCCGTCCCTCTCAAGAAGTTGAGTCTAATGCTTCTTATTATTTAATATTCATTAGACTCTATCCCTCTCAAGACATTGGGTCTAATCAAATACGATCATGGCCTAACATTTCATCATATTCATATATCTTAATCATGCAATCCGTGAACCATTATAAATATTTAAAGTGCATGTGCATATAATTATAGAGCATAATCCATAACATTTAATCAAACATTTGTAAAAGTAACATAATATGGAACTCGTCTGCCCAAAATTGATCGATTGATTCTCCTTCGAGAAATTTTCAATCAATAATAGTCAGATTCGATCGATCGATCAATTCCAACCCGAGAGTAGACCATAAAATTTTATCCAGAAATCGATCGATTTCGACTAGTAAGCATATCATTAATTATCATCCAAAATCGATCGATTTAGACCGGTGAGCATACTATGATTTATCATTTAGAAATCGATCGATCGACTTCGATTAGAGGGCATACCAGCAATTGTTCCTTACTCTTCATCACCAAGTGAGTAAGGTCCACTGGAATATTTTGAAATTTCACAGGTACGTAAAATTTGGGGTATCCCCTGTTTTGTGTACAATGAGGACATTGTCCTATTTAAGTTTGGGGGTACACACCTTGTGTATATTATTTTTGCTTATTTTTACATGTATATATATAAAAAAAATTTATGTTATGTTTTGGGATTTCTTTTCAGATTTTTAGGTTTGTTTATGTTTTAAAAATCTTTTTAGTAACCAATACATGCGAGTAATGATTAGATTAAATACGATTCCATATGTATGACCACCATCTTAGTAGAAGTTTAAACATCTATGTTAGGAAGCAATTACGATTCATGTTTAGTTCCCTTTGTACACTGTATCATAAAAGAATTTTTAAAACTATACATTGCTTTGAATTATAGAATTTAGATAATAGTTTCAAAACCATATAATCAGTAAGCATTTGGACTTACTTCCTTTCTTTGAGAGAGACTGTTATCCCAAACAAATCCAAATTTTCTTGAACTTCTTGACTGTGTTTAAATGAAATCTCATATTGGTATTTTTCTTTGAATCAAATATTCTATGATTGTGTTAACTATTTTTCTAGAACACCCCAATTTTGCCCTCTTGGATTATACAAACCTGTTTGGTCAACCTTTGACTTTGCCCATGATCTTTAGAGAAGGACTGACCTTCTCTGAAGACCTTGAAACCCTAAATACGGGGACCATGTGCTGAAACAATAACATATGATTGAGACCCAGGCTGAAATAATAGTTCTGCGGCTCAGACCCGACCTGATCCGAGAAGATCCTGAATTTCGCGCATATACAAACGAGCAAAACTCGATTGCACGCATGGACACATGCGAGCAATTGGTCCCACTTGGACCAAGCCCATTCTTCCCGCGGACTACCTTAGGACCTGAATTAAGCGCAAGTGCTTATGCACTTAATTTGATTACACGCAAGCCCAACAACGAGGAATCAGTTCCATTTGGACTGGAACCTGCTTTTCGTGCACCGCCCAAAGACCCCGACCCCGCACACAAAAAGGTACTCAGAATTGAATCCACGTGACCTCATCCACACAGAATCAATCCAAAGACGGACTGAGACTCTAATTCCCAAGGCCGCCTGAACTCCCTGATCTCACGCAGACACCCCTACGAGGAATCGGATTCCACGCATATCCATATGTGCAGAATTAGTTCCAAAGTACACTAGAATTAGGATGCCCTGCTCGACCAGTCACTCTCCAGTTAGTAACCGACTCAAAGTGAATTAAGCACATTATATTATGCGAGGAATTCAACTAAGCACCTGGGTTCATGCGCGGAATTCAGTTATTACGCACATGTCCTCACACGCGAAATTACCTGTACCCTTATCAAAAGGCCCCTTACCTATCCCAAAAATTCCAATAGAAATCTCCCCTCTCTCAAGCTTAGGCCTCTCCTTTCTCTCCGCAGTCCTAGAAGGAGGAAGAAGCACATGGCTCCATGTAATCTCCTTCTAGTTCTTAATTTTTAGTTCCAGTTCTTAAGTTCTTACTTTTAGTTCTAGATTCATAGTTCTAGATCTTTAGGTTTTAATTTCTAGTCCTTAATTCGTAATTTCCAGTTCTTAATTTTTAGTTCTTAATTCTAAGTTCTAGTTCTTAGTTATAGTTCTATATTCTTAGTTCTTAGTCCTTAACCTCTAGTTTTAGTTCTAGTTTTCTCTCTTAATTTCTAACTCCAAAATTCTTAATTTTGATGTCTAAATTCTTAATTCTCAATTCAAATTCAATTTTTAATCTCTAATATTACAAAATAACCCTTAGCCAACCGATTTGCTCAAGGGAGGTTACGGAAGGAACTCGGGAACGGGGCCGATCCTCCTTAGCATAACGGGCCACAACTCCCTTTGTTTTCCTATTTAGAAGGATATTAGGAGACTACAATAGTTAGAATTAGAATAATGCTAGGAGACTAAACTAGTTAGAAGTAGAATAACATTAGAAGACCGAATTAATTAGAATCAAAGTAGCAGTAGGAAACCGAGCCAGTTAGAGTTAAAGTAGTACTAGGAAACCTGCGATCAGTCAAACTCAGAGCAAGATAAGAGATAAAGCGAATTAGACTTAGAGAAGGATTAGAAAACTAGGTTAGACAGACTATAGTTGTTGGAGTCGGCAGGCCGACATTCAGCAAAGGAGTTAACCCACACCCCATAAAGCGTGATTAGTAACGTGTTATAGCATCGATAAATATCTGCAACTGACGATCACATCACCTAGGTATTCTCCATTTAATATTTGTCTCTTTAATTTCAGTAATTTAATATTTCGTAGTTCATTACTCCATCGTCCCTAGCCAGAGTCCATAGGATAGTTCATTACTACCCAAAGCTTTCGGTCTTTAACCCTTGTAATTATGAAAATTTAGAACAAAAGGAGAAATAGGATAGCGGAAGGAATACGCGAAAACATATGAGGGGAATGCTGAAAAAGGGTAAAACTAAGAAATAAAAGTCTAAAAATATGAGAGAAAAAGAGCAATGAAAATGAGAAACAAAGAAGCTTCCAAACTGAAACAAAATTCAAGAGGAATGTTGAAAAGAATGAAGAAAAAAATAAGAAAGAAGGGGAGATTTATAAAAGAAAGCATACAAAAATATATATATGAGAAGTTATCCAATTTTTTGGATACTTGCTAAAGCAGAAAAAGAAGAAAAAGATGAAGAAGATTAGGTGAGAGATGTGCCGAATTCTCAGAACTTTGAATCCTTTCTACATTTTCTTTGGAACCTTTTAACCCAAAGCTCCATTACAAGCTAAACAAAAACCTTTTTTATTCATGATTTGCAAAGGCATGAGTAGAGATGTGCATGATAAGTACTATGGAGAATCAGGAGACATAAGAAATAGAAATGATTATCTTATTTTCATATGATTTACCCTTTTGTCATATCTTTGAAATTATTCATCAGATATATCATTGTGAGAAACCCAAAAAAATTTATATTTCTTTTTTGGAGTATGCCAACAGTGAGAGTTTGGATGAAAATGTTTCCTAAATTTGCAGTTTAGAAAAAATTATAATGGATTCTTCATTGGTACGCACACACTCCACGCTTTATATGAATTGAAATTGCTGAGTTTCTGATCAAGGGTAATTACTAGGATGGGAAGTCATGGATGATGGAATCATATTTTTGAAAATTATAACAACCATGTGTTGATTGATTAGTGTACCAAAAGATAGTTTACAAGTTTTAATTTGTTGTTTTTGAAAATTGAAAAAAGCCAAAAATATTTTGAAGTTTGTAGGTAACTTCACTAGAAACTTTCAAGAGACACAAATCCTCCACTAGGGATCACCTAGGGGTTTGGGCACCATACTCCAGTCGCGACCTTCGCCGAATCCAATCTCGAGGAATTACGATCCAAGCACACATTGTAGCTTCTATCAGGAACCTGGGCACCCAACCGACCGCTTCTTTCCACTAAATTATGCGATCCAAGATCTGATAGAGGCGGGGAAGCTCATTCCCCCGACAGCTCCCCAAGCAAATCTGCACACCAACATTCATCAGGCACCGTTGCCACTGCACCTGCAAGGAGGAATGGGCCCAAGGGACACCATTAACATGCTGGAGGAAGAAATAGAAGAGGTTGACCCCTCGAAATATATCGGCGTAGGGGAAAACTATGAAACGCCAAGGTAGTGGAACCAAGAAAGCGAAACCATCGGGATAGTCGAGCCTTTAAACTTAGCCGATTATTTCTCAAGCCCAACACCCCAAGCAACACCGCTAGATATGAGGTTGTATTTTCTCACGCTTGCTCTCACTCCCGTTAATCAGGTCCAACCCAGTTGGGCCTCACCTCCAGTATACCACCCCTTTTTGGCACCAACGTCCATCAATTATATGGTGCCCAGTTTTACCTTGCCCACAGGATCAGCTCCCGTCAACCAAATTTGGCCCACTTTCATCACACCATCATCAACTCATCCACCTTCACCTCCCGCACCAGCCCAATACAACTGGCCTAGTACTGTCGCACTGCTACTAGTATATTCACCTCCAACACCAGCCCAATATAGTTGGCCTAATTTTGCCACATCATCATCTATTCAGTTACCTCCTGTATCAATCAACCACATTTGGCCCAACATTGCCACACCAGCCCTGCCAGTTCAATCATATCCGACATCTTCATCCGTTCCATTTCAAATTCATAAACCAACATATAATCCCCATTAGATCCCTCTCAACTACAACCAAAAGGATGCCAATGGAGGCAACAACAAGGAAGGGGCAGTTGAATTTATAACCCGGTCGGATATAATCTCTAAACAACCTGAGGTGCTCATGCCAGCCCAACCAGAAGAAAGAAGAGAACTTACAGCGGTGCACCTGCTGGAAAAGATGAGTCGGGAGTATATGTTAGAAACTCAGTTAAGGCAAACTTCGGCCCACATCACCATATGGGACCTATTAATGGCGTTTGCACCACACTTCAAAGCTTTAATGGTGGCACTAAAGGACGCCCATGTATCAGACAAGGTCTCCCCAGATGAAGTAGGGAAAATGATCGGACAAGTGTTGGCTCCTGATCTATGTCGAAATATGACTATATTTCGTACTCTAATATCTACACTTAGCCATCCGATGAAAGCAATCTGATGGTTGTTGTGTAGTTTTAGTAGTTTCAAGTATTTTCATCCGTTGGATCTTATAGAAGCATAAAAGAGCATAATTAAGGATACCATGGGAGCATTGAACCATGAAGCCAATGGAAGCACTAAAATTCGTGAAGAATCGATTGATCCCCTCATTGCTGAAGAGAACTACAGTATGTCACGAGTTTAAATCAATCGATTAAGTTATGAAATTCAATCAATTGAGTTTATGGCGCCCATTTTTGCCACTCAAATTTGAATTTAAATTCAATCGATTGATTTCCAAAAATTAATCGATTGAGTTTATGATTGCTAAATTGCCCCTCAAATTCAAATTTAAATTCAATCGATTGATTTTTCAAAATCAATCGATAGACATTTGAGTTCGCCAATTTTAGATTTTAAATTCAATCGATTGAATTTTAGAATTTAATCGATTGACATGTAAAAGGAAATTTTTTCAGCCACGACCAATAAAAAGATAACATGATTTAAGGCCGACTATCCTTCACTTTGGTGGATCAACTTTTCTTTTTCTTTTCTTTTCTTTTAGATTTTTCTATTAGTTAGGTTTAGTTTCATTTTAGTTTTAACTTTGATAATTAGTTTGTAATTAAAAATCAAGGCTTTGTAAGGTTCCAGATCTTTCCTAAACGATCCAAACACTTGATAATTGAAGAACTTTGTTGATAATTTCGGATTTGTGCATTGCTTGTGGATTAGAGATGAGCGGCTAAAACCTCTCATTCAAGGAGGAAGCGAACCCTAGATGAGTAGTTAATTTATTTTCATTTCAATAATTTCTTTTTACAAATATTGAATTATACGACTTTAAGTTTGTACGTATTGCGTTATCGTTGAATACTCATTTATAGTGGTCGATCTTGGCTATTGACTACAATAAAAGAGTTATTCCACCTAGATCGATCTTGTAGACCAATATAGGATGTTGTACGATTGATAATCATTATCGTGGTTGTATATTTGTGATACGTTATGCCTTTCGCATGATTTATATCGTGATTGAATGCGTCATAGTGTTAGAATAGGGTATGTTGAATCTAATAATCACATTCTTTTCAAATCATTTTACTTGTAGTAAAATGAGGGTTAATATTTGTTACAATTATTGAATTGTAAGGCTTTAAGTTTGTGCATATCGTATTATCATTGAATACTCCTTTATAGTGATCGATCTTAGTTATTGGCTATAATAAAAGAGTTATTCCACCTAGATCGATCTTGTAGATCGATATGAGATGTTGTACGATTGATTTTTCTGTTGTGGATATGTGCTTGTGATGCGTTATGCCTTTCGCATGATTCATGTCGTGATTGAATGCGCCATAATGTTAGGATAGTGTATACCGATTATTATAGTCACATTTTTATTGAATCGTTTTGCTTGTAGTAAAATGACGGCAAATAATTTATCATTGAAATGTTTGGGTTGTTGTTAGAAAAATTGCAAATTTAGGGTTAGCAGACTCCTTGATTATTTTTTCATCATTGTTTGGTTATTCACTATTTTCCTTGCATAAGCTTTGTTTAGATTTCATTAATAGTGCTCTGTGTAGTTGATAGTCTTCCTCATAGATAAATCTCACTTTTGGTACTTAGTTTTTTTTACACTTTTAGAAATTAATTAAAATTTTGCGCTTCCCTGTGGTTCGACACCCTTGTACTCGCCCTCGTTCATCGAACTTGTGCACTTGAATGGATACTATTTTTAAATGATCAGCTCCCAACGCCATCTCATTTTCAGTAATGATCTTCCAGCAGGAGAGAACCACTCCAGGTCCCTCAATATCACAATAGAAATCAGGAACATGGTGATACCATTGATATTAATAGACAACAGATCGACATTGAATGTGTGCCCATTGAGAACAATGACCAAGATTGGGGTCGACCCATCAATGTTCCAACCAGCCAGAACAGGAGCCTGAGGGTTCGATAATACCAGGAGAGAAGTAATGGGAGAAGTCAATCTTGAGCTCACCATTGGGCCAATGACCTTCTCAATCCGGTTACAAGTCATGGACGTTAAGTCCTCCTTCAACCTACTGCTAGGGCGCCCATGACTACACGAAATCGGGGTGGTGCCCTCCACCCTACATCAACAGCTCAAGTTCATCTCAGAGGAGAGAGTTATATCCATCATGGGGGAGGGGCGAGAGGAAAGAGAGAAAATGGTCCACAACATAAAAAATCTTAAGATACTGGATGTACTGCACACAGCTGAGGACGCAGAGCTTCATAGTTTTCAATATGATGTGTCAGTGACAATGGCGTCAGAATCCCTCGAAAAAGTCATCGAAAAAATTGGAGGAATGATTGCAACGGTAGGAATGCCCCAAGAGTGGAGTTACCAAAGAGGTAAAGGGTTGGACCCTCACTTGCAAGGCAGGAGGGAACCAGTCAGAGTGAAAGGTGGTAAACATGTTAGATTCAGCTTAGGCTATAAGCCTATCGAAGAAGAAGTCCAAGAGGCCAAGGAAAAGGTCCAAACCATTGCCATCACCAAAGCCAGGGGGATAACCTTGGAAGATGAACCTGTCCACGGTCACACATTAAGAACACATTTGTAAGTATCAGGGTCATTAAAATTGATCAAAATGGTGCAACATAGTTGATCTCGCACAAAAAGGCCGCCATCCACCAAACCAATCCCCGAATCATTCCTCCCGATATTGAAATATACCTAGCCTCCCTATCCCTTTTTGAGGAGGAGGTACCCCTACCTGTACCACAGCCGATCCTAAAGCACCCCCAGCCCATGTTAATGTTTGAGAATTAGGTCCCAGATGAGCCAATGATAAGTATGATGGAGGCTGACCCTCAAAAGCCATCTTAATCAGCTTCCTCCACAAGATCAGGTAAATGTGTGGCACCTCAGGTGAGGAATTGGGCTTAAATGCCCCTAACTCTGGAAGTATCAAATGGCTATAAATACGGCCACTAGCTTCCCAAAAAAAACTACCTATAAAATATGAGATTAACCCTGGAAGGCAATACCATGTGTATATAGAAACCTGCCTTGCCAATGGCTCATCTCCAAAGAAAAGAAAAATTCTATAAACATGGAAAAAATATAAAAAAGTCCAAAAATATTGTCTTTTAAATTTTTTGATAAAATCAAAGAAAATGATGCCTTAATTGAAGAGCCCGCCCTACATGACGTCGACCTCTTTCCTGTAGAAATACAAGGAGAGGTTGGAGTCACGGATCTAGATGGTGAGGACTTATTCGAGGAGCTTCCCAATGAGCTCCTTGAACAATATGCCGATTTTGAGCATGGCCCTACCCCGTTTGTTGAAGAAACTAAAGATGTCAATCTGGGTACCAAGGAGGTTCCTAGAATCACTAAGATCGGAACATTGTTGTATCTTGAGGAATGAAAAAGCATGATTGATTTTCTTCGATCATACTAAGACGTCTTCGCATGGTCATACGATGACATGCCTGGTTTGGACACCGATTTGATTAGTTGCTGTTATATCCCAATGTCAAGCCTGTCAAGCAGAAATTGAAGCGTCTCAGGCCAGAATGAATGTCAAAAGTGAAATATGAAATCATAAAGCAATACAATGCGGGTTTCCTCATAGTCTCCAAATACCCGTAGTGGCTAGCCAATATTGTGCCAGAATTGAAGAAAGAAGGAAAGGTTCGCATGTGCATCAACTCGAAAAACCACAATAAGGCGAGCCTAAGAGACGACTTTTCTTTGCCATACATCGACATCTTGGTCGATAACACTGCCAGACATGGGATGCTCTCATTTATGGATGATTCTTCAAAAGATGATTCTTCAAAAAGCGATAAAAGAACAAAATGATCGATCTAAAATAAGAAATTATTAGCTGAGAGCCTACTGAAAATAGAAAATCATGAATTAAGATTTTCCAGAAAGAAATCATTATTTACGATTTCCTAAAAATAGAAGCTTTCTACTACACACTGCTGCTGCGGATCACGTGAGAGTTTAACACCGCCATATCCAGAATTAGAAGTCTAGTGAATCACGAATCTGAGAAGATTGATAAAGATCTAATCCGAAGGACTCAGTTGCTGCTCAGTAAAGAACAATCCAAAAACGCATCAACTAAAGAAAGCAAGGAAAGATAAAATTAGGAATTAGAGTTATATTAGGAATCTTTTCTTTTTAGTAGTTTCTTTTATTAGAACTAGATCTTTGTAAACTGACCCCTTATGATCTATAAATAAGAGGGCTTGGCATAGGAATAAGCATCGAAGAAATTCAACATTAATTGACGCCTGAGGTGTGATTTTCTTGCGATCATAGTAGTGTATACTAGTTAGAGTAGATTAGATATTAGAGGTTTCTCAAGAGCAATTGACGACTACAATTGAGTGCTGAAGATTAGTGTATATATCTATAATTTCTCAGGAGCAATTGACAACTGTGACTGAGGGGTGAAGGATATATGTTACTTTTCTTTCTAGTTTAAATTTTATTTGCTTTGTAAATATCTCCAAGTTTGAATTTGAATTGACGACTTAGACTAGAATTTACAGATTAGTGTAATGATTTTTACTTTTCCATCTTCAGTTTTCTATAGTTTGATTGACGCCCAAATTTCTAGTTGATTGTTGATTAGATTAAATTTGTATTGATAGGATCTTAGACTTGATTGACGACCAATACTAGGAGACTAGAATATGATATAACGGTACTATTTATTTTTATAAATATCCGAAAGCTAAAGATTAAGATTGATGACCTTAATCTGAAGAAGGAGGATTATAATTTATTTTATACACTTTAGTTTAATAACCCATTCTTTTATTTATATTTCTCCAGTAGATTAGATCTTAAAGATAAATAAAAGTTTTTAAGATAGAGATTAGATAAAAGATATAAACTAGGAATTAATTAGATAATGAACTTTCTCGTGGGATCAATCCTATACTAGCTCTATAATTTTTATTGTGCGCGTGCAATAGGTTAATACTAGAATTTAATATAATTATAATACATAATAAGCAATCGAGTCATTGGCCACCTTAGCATCAATGGTAGAAATTTCCTATAGCGTCGAAATGAAATCGATCATGATCAGACAATGAAATGAGCAGGCCTTTTGGCTCCAGATCGAGGGATCCACAAAGTTAGATGATGAGCCCCCATGGTTCTCAGATATCAAGAATTTCCTTGAAACTCAAGACGGAAAGGCCCCATGGCTGGCTGCGATGTTTGTATAGGATGCTGCCTCTACCCATTTGGTAAAGTACTCGATAGCAATGAGGATGAACTGATGCCCATTATATGCTTTTGGATTGACCTTTCTGACGACGTCGAGACCCCATATGAAAAATGGTCAAGGAGCGGTTATGCTGTATAGATCTATAGCATAAGCATATATCATACTAGAGTGTTCTTGGCATTTGTAGCACTTCTGAACGTGCTTGCAACAGTCAGTTTCTATTGTAGTCCATAAATATCCTTGTTGTAACATATTTTTGGTGAGCATGTTCCCATTGAGGTTATATAATAATATCTCTCCGATCTCTTTCATGATGTTGGCTGCGCCAACTTTCATGAAAGAGATCCACGAGATATTATTATATGACATCAATGGGAACATGCTACCAAAAAATGCTCAAGGCGACAAGGGACCATTTATGAACTACAATACAAACCGTCATCTGTAATGAGTATCGTGCCTCTACAAGAGGTTATATAATATCTTTCTCATAGATGCCTACACAAAGATGACCAACATCATGAAAGAGATCCACGAGGGGTATACGGGGCCCACATCTGGAAAGGTCAATCCAAAAGCATATAATGGGCATCAGTTCATCCTCATCGCTATCGAGTACTTTATCAAATGGGCAAAGGCAGCATCCTATACAAACATCACAGCCAGTCATGTCAAAAAGTTTATCAAGAATAACATTGTTTGTCGATTCAGCATGCCTAAGGACATCATCATGGACAACAACACCAACTTTATAAATAAACTTATTAAAGCCCTATGTGAGTAGTATAAAATCAAATATCATCGCTCGTCACCATATCTGCCACAAACCAACGGAGCCATAGAAGCTGTCAACAAGACAGTCGTTCGCATGCTCGAGAAAATGGCCATCACTTACCGAGCTTAGAGTGAAATGTTTCACTTCACACGACCGGCCTATCGAACATCGATCCATACCGCTACAGGGGCAACACTATTTTCCCTTGTGTATGGAACCAAGGTCGTGCTACCAGTGGAGGTTGAAGTACATTCAGTCTGCATCCTCATTGAATCTGATCTACTAAAAGGTGAAAGAGAGAAGTCTCGCTATGAGTAATTGAACCTGATCGATGAGAAAAGGCTCCTAGCCTTGTGCCACACTAGGCCTATCAGAGGAGGATCGCACGTGCTTACAATATGCATGCTCGTATTTGAGATTTAAAAGTGGGTGACATGGTACTCAAGAAAATCTTCCCATCTCTCCACACCGATCTGAGAGGAAAATTCAAGCCCAACTAGGAAAGACCTTATGTCATCTGAGAAGTAGTCTCTGGATACGGTCTCCGCCTCGCTACCATGGACAGAGAATATTTTCCTGAGCCCATCAATGTTGGATACGTGCGGCGATTCTACTCCTAGTCTCCCGCGGTAAGGTAAGTATTGATAAGATGGATATGTGACTGCTTAAGGACCCCATAAAAGAGGCTATTATTTCAAAGCCAAGTAGCTAAAAAGCGTCCCTAAATGCTAATACCCTTTGCTATACCCGTTGAGCCATTAGCCTTCCTTTCATAAACCTCTTCCTAGAAAAAGAAGAAAGAAAAAGTGTTAACATCAAAATCTAAAAAGAATTTGAAAAGCAAAATCCCAAAAAGAGGATGTTTAAAAAAAGCAAAACGAATAAAAAATAGAAAAGAAAAGAGATAGAAAAATCATGGGACATGTACAGTAAAAATTCTCCAAGGAAGAAGTGTATTACGACAGCTGGAACTCATTTAAGAAAAACCTTTAAATCCAAGAATACCTTCAAAATTCCTAACCTATCCATTCTAACCCATGACCATGATACATCCCTGAAGAAAGCTCACTTTAAGGCTATGAGTAGTCATGGTATCCGTTGAGTCAGCACGAGCCAAGCTGAGAGACAATAAAAGAATTTCATCCAGCTGGCTATGAAGAAATCAACGTCCATGTCGTGGCACTTGAAAAATGAAAAGAAAAGAAAATAAAAATATACAAGCTCAAAGCAAAAAGGATGTGGTGAAAATCCGCAAGGATGTCACGCGTAAAAAGAACGAGCTTGTATGGACCAGGTAAAAGCCTGAAAAGGTGTCTGAGGTAAAATGCTAAAACCCATAGACGTGATAAAAACTCGAAAGGGCGCTACGAGTAAAAGAGAGGGCAACAAAGGGCACGACGAAAACACGTCTTGGGTGCTGTGAGTAAAAAAGGTTGAAAAGGAAAAAGTGAAAGTGATCGATTATTCCCTTGATTATAATTTCAAATTATCTAATCGCTAATTAGGCCGCTCATGTTTGTTCAAATCGGGTTCTGATCAGGTAGATCTTTAGACCACACCGTCAAATGCATGACCCAAGGTAAGGATAAAAGGTTGATTCAATCCAAAAGGATGGACGTTCCGACCTTGGTAAAAACTCTGAACCTCACTCAGGTCCGACCGCATGAATGAGTTCGACTATACTAAAAATGGGACTCGTTACTTCGTCTCACTATTAAGGCACAAAAAAAAGAAGAAAAGAAAAAAAGAATAAAAAAAATAATTAGGAAAAATCTAAAAATATAAAAAAAATATGTACTCTTTTTTATGTCCATGTACATATTTACAACATCGTACTTCTATCTCAAAATGAAGAAAAAGAATAAGAAAATATAAAAATATAAAAATATAAAAACAAAAATCCAAAAAATATATAAATCATGAAAAATGAAAAAGTATAGGTAAAAGTTTACTTCTCCTTCTGTTATTTAGGATGCATATTTGTTACCTATATAAACAAAAAAGGGACAGACATTTTCTTGAGAATGTGTAGGAACATCAAATGATCCAAAGCCTCGAAGCAGATAATCTCTCAGCGATGGACAGATCAAATAAAGCATCTCACCTCTGACGTCCGATTTATTCAAAAAAGAGAAAAAAAAGAGAAGAAAGAAAATCATTTTGAAAAAAAAATCACTTTTCGCCACGCACAGCTACGCACATGCGTGCTTCAATGCTGTTAAATGCCAATATTTTTCTGACAACACAGCTGTGCTAAATTAGTATCCTAAATCTAAGGTTCCCCTTAAATCTTTAGATCCTACTTCAAAGTAGGAGAGACAATGTTAATCTTAGTCAAATAATTAAGGTTTTGATAGGATTGATTTCACTGCTAAATGAAATTATATATCGAACAATTATGTTCATGCATGGATGCAGAAGGGATCTTTTCCCTTGATTATTCTCGAGCGCAGGCTTAAAACCTGCACGACATTCCTGTAAAGTGTATGCCATGTGTCTGGGTATTCGTTGGATGGTCATTGTTCCTGTAAATGGTACCCAGACAGGAACTGGGTCGGGACTTCCATTCGCCTTTATTATTTATTGCTCCTAATGGGGCCATGTTTATGGATAGTTAATTTGTTTGTAAGATCGTTATCAAAAGTGGCACAATTCCTAAAAAGCGTTGTGACATTAATATTCGCTCTGCTTAGGTAGTTATGCTAAATTAATTTCGGGGTCGATGGGTTGGCCCAAAGATCTCAAACCTTAGCTTACGTAGGGGCACCCGTGACCAATAAAAATGGGGCAATCAATGACTCATTAGATTGGGCACAAACCTTGGATCATCGCGTTATTGCTTTACGCCAATCTTTAAGTATGAGTTGATCACCCTCCCGCACACGGGTCAGTCTTGTTTGAAGTGAATCTCAAACATCGTTCAATTCAATTATACCATCATTGTTATGCCCAGTAATGTCACTAAGCGCTTGAGGACCGATAGCCTTGAGGAACGGACGTTTTCCCAATACACTGGGCTTCTGCTACTCTCCATTTAGTCTTTCTTTTACTTTTTGATGTTTGAGGTTCACTTTGAATATAGAAGACCGGTAAGCATTTGCCTTGAGCTTCTTCGGATGTCTCTTTCTTTGGCATATAATCATTAGTGATCGAATACCAAAGAGGGGCATCTATAAACACCCAAATTTGGCCCAAGGCACAATCGACACGCACTTCGAGAAAGGCATACCCTTGAGCTTCTAAAAACATTTTTTAAACCCTTAGGAATCATCCCAAAACCCTTAGGAATCATCGCAAACCCTTGGGAACCATCCCAAACCCTTAGACCCATCCCGGACCTTTAGAAAGCCCAACTAGAATAATGGGTGAAAAGAGGATTTCCAAAGTTTATATAGATATTTACTAGAGCTAAGACCTATATCATTGGAAAGCAGAGTTTCTCAACTTTCCAAAAAACTAAGAATCGGCAGATTCTGAATTGTACATCAAAAGTTATGGCGATTTGAAAAATACAAAAAAATGCAATAAATTACAATTGCATGTATATTATATACGCAAGGCCAATTTGGCTTCTTCCTTCATATTTGAGCCTCAGAATGGGCTCCGAACTTCCCTATTTTCTCAGGAAGCACTATTCCTAAGCCTATCATGTCTATTATACACGCAAGGCTTAGGAATATTATTTTTTGGGAAAATGGCTGAATTTCACTTTTGGGGTTTGACTTTTCGACCACCCCAAATTCTGGGGTTGTTTTCTTTAGGACCTAATTGTAGACACTCCGTTTTCACCCCCTCGGAGTATGCAAACATGTTCGGTCAACCTTTTACCTTGCCCACGGTCTCTGGGAAAGGACTGACCTTCTCTGAAGACCTTAAAACCCTCAATCACACATGTAGTGTGCGATTGAGAAATGGGCTGAAACATCAACCCAGAAACTCAGACCCGATCCGGCCCGGGAATTCCTCCAATTCTGCACTATCACCCATGTGTGGAATTGATTGCACGTGTTCCACAATGTGTGTAATTGGCCCCAAACAAGCCAGAACTCCACTCCCGTGCACTGCCCAAAGTCCTCGATCCCGCGTAGTACATGCCACGTGGAATTCGATTACACGTGGAATCAGTCTAGACACAGACTGGGACTCTACTTCCCAAGACCTCCCAAACTCCCCGATCCTGCACAAACCTCCTCACGCAGAATTGGATTCCACGCACAGCCATATGCGCGGAATTGGTTCCAAGGTACACTGGAACTAAGACACCCGCCTAGCCGGTCAGTCCCGAGTTAGTGACGACCCAAAGTGAATTAAGTGCATTGGACTATACGCGGAATTCAATTGAGCGCCTCCATCCATGCGCGCAATTTGTCAATCACACACATGGTCCCACATGCAGAATTAGCCCTATACCTATAAAAGACCCCCCTACCATGCCCAAACATAATAATTTCAATAGCAATCTCTCCTCTCTCGAGCTTAGGCCTCTCATAGGCTCGAGTTCTTCTCTCCGTGGCACTGGAAGGAGGAAGAAGCACTTAGCTTCAGGTAATCTCTTTCTAGTTCTTAATTCTTAGTTCTAGTTCTTAGGTTTTTAATCTTAGTTCTTAATTTCTAGTTCTAATTCTTAGGTTTTAATTTCTAGTTCTTATTCTTAATTTCTAGTTTTAGTTCATGATTTCTTACTTCTAGTTCATAGTCCTCAATTCTAGTTTTAATTCGTAACTTTCAAATTTCTTAATTTCGATATTTAAATCCTCAGTTTTTAATTCAAATCCAATTTTTAATCTCTAACACCTATAAAAATTGCCTTAGTCAACCGATTTTCCCAAGGGTGCTTATGGTGGGTACCCGAGAACGGGGCCGATCCTCCTTAGCATAACGGGCCACAACCCCCTTTTTTTTATAGTTAGAGTAACATTAGGAGACTAAATTAATTAGAGTTAGAGTAACATTGGGAGACTAAAATAATTAGAATTAGAGTAGCAGTAGAAAACTCAGTCAGTTAGAATTAGAGTAGAACTAAGAAACCCATAATTAGTCAAATTCAGAGTAGGATAAGAGGATAAAGCTAATTAGATTTAGAGCAGGATCAAGAACCTAGACTAGACAGACTACAGCTGTTGGAGTCAGCCGGCCGACGTTCAGTAAAGAAGTTAACCCACACCCCGTAAATCATGATCAAGGACGTGTTACAGCGTCGATAAACATCTGCAGCTGGTGCTCGCATCACCCAAGTACTCTATTTAACATTTGCTTCTTTAATATCAGCAATTTAATATTTCTTAGTTATTTACTTCATCGCCTTTAGCCAGAGTCCACAGGACCCAATTGGGCCACTTCTTCCAAGGACCGAAAGAAACCCAAAAAAACGTGTACCAACAAACTAGCTATCCCGATGTGAACTTTTCTGCTAAAATAGTTTGTCTTAGCTTTATTTTTCTGCCTTATTTTTGTAAGCTTTTTTTTTCTTCATTTTATTTCCCTTTATCACGTCGCTACGCATGCTCACCCTCTCGAGAGCTCCCCGAGAGTTAATGAGTATCTACCAGAGGTTAGAAATGTCAGGGATACGCAAAATAAACTTGACCAGTAGCAGTAAGCTGCTGCTATGAAGATACCACAATAACTCCATATACAATGTTGAACCGTCCTACGATTCACCCCCATGTCACCCCGAGGTTAACATGGTTGACGACGAAGAACACCCCTTTACCCTCCCGAGCACCGTTAATAACAACGATGGAAAAGACAGCAGTATCGGACAGAACTTCACTGCCTGACAACTTGTGGAACTTAGTGTCCAAAAATTACAAAACGGAGGCAAAGAAGCCAAAGAATTGCTCCGAGGCATGGTCATCCCGTACAAAATGATTAAAGATCAGCAAGACAAGGAAGAACGAGAACGACAAAAAGAAGAGAGGTCGCCGCCTACTCCGAGAATGGTAGCAGAACATGTATCACCGCTGAGGCGAACCGCACGCGCCCTCTTTGTCGACATTCGCCAAGATAGGGTTCACCCTCGGACTATCGAGAATGATGCCACCCTAAGAGTAGAGCATCTCCCCAAGATGCTCGCCGAATACATGGCTAAGAGAAACCGCCCTGGCTTGTCATTCGAGTTTGATAGGTTTTATCGGGATCTCAAGTTTAGCTTACTGATCAGTAACAGAATATACCATTTTATCACTCTTAACTTAATGCTGCTAGACCCCAGTTTGCTACTAACAAGCTAATAATATATAGATATTAAGGAAAATCAGTAAAAGAGAACCAAAGTGTTAATCTTCGTCAAAATGAACTCAAAACGCAATAAGAAAAATGATTGAATATGAAAGATGATTCGATGCTGCTGAAAGCTAAGAAATCGTACTTTACGATTAAATGAAGCTAAAGAAATAAGAAATCGAAATTTATGATTCTTTAGAAGACGTTCAAAGCAAGAGGCGATATAGAAAGAAAGCGATCGATCGTAATATAGAATCATCCAGAGAGAAAGTTGTAACAGAAGAGAGAAATCGTGATTTACAATTTCACAAATAGAAGCTTCTCATTATTGCTGATCACATGAAAATCCATGCCACCATGCAACAAAATAGAAAAACTCTTGAATTAGAAGTTTGACAAATCTCGAATCTGATTGATGAAGAAAGACTCTTAAAGTTTTCGATTTCTGAAATTAAGGAGAAAGTCCAGAGACGCGTCAAACGCTGAAAGCAAGGAAGATAAAATTACGAATTAGAGTGTCATAGGAATCTTTTGCTTTTAGTAGTTTCTTAGAATTAGATCACTGTAAATTGATCCCTTAAGATCTAAAAATAAGAGGGCTCGACATAGGAATAATTTTATCGAAAGAATTCTCAGAATCAATTGACAACTGAGGTTGAGTTTTCTTCCGATCAAAAATAGTTTAGAGTAGTTTAGATATCCAAGGTTCCTTAATCACAATTGACGACTGGGATTGAGAGTTGGAAGATTAGTGTGGATATCCGTAGTTTCTCAGAACCAATTGATGCCTGCGACTGAGGGGTGAAAGATATATTTTACTTTACTTTCTAGTTTAGATTTATTTTTATTGTAATTTACTGTTTTGTAAACATCTCCAAGTTTTGATTTGAATTGACGACTCAGTTTGAGATTTGTCGATTAGTGTAATGATTTTGCTTTTTCATCTTTAATTTTCTCGAATTTGATTGACACCCAAGTTTCAGGAGATTGTTGGTTAGATTAAATTTGTGTTAAAGGATTTTAGTTTTTGATTGATGTCCAAATTCTAGAAGACTGCAATACGGTGTAACGGTACTTTAATTTTGTAAATATCTGAGACTTGAAGGATTGTGATTAACGACCATAGTCTGGAAAGAAGAGGATTTAGATTTATTTTCTGTAATTAGTTTAAGAAACCATTCTTTTATTCATATTTCTCAAGTAATTTAGAACCTTAAAGATAAATATAAGTTTTCAGAAAAGTGAAATATGAAATAAATCACTTCCTCATGGGAATGATCCTATACTAGCATTACAATTTTCATTGTGTGCTTGCAATAAGTTAAGACTTAATTAGAACAACATAAAGAGCACATCACCTACCTGCACAGTTTAAGCCACCAAAGTTCAGCAAATACAACATAACCAGGAATCCAAATCATCATTTAGCACTATTCTGCAATGATTGCCGACCCGTTTGCGATAACCAAGGGCTCCTAATACACTACTTTCAAGATCGTTAGAAGGAGAAGTTCTCGACTGGTTCGTCGGACTTCCACTTTAGAAGATCGACATGTCCAATGATCTGGCTGGTCAATTTAGATAATAGTGTCAAAAGTCACCTCTTTCAGTGACTCAAAGGTGAAGAACAGTAAGAAAGCCTCCGGCTCTGAGCAAGTCAACACAGTTACCAATCAAGGGTAGAACTCCAGAAATGGAAATTATCAATCGAGGAGTTCTGGTCAAAATCAATACGAGAACCAAAATCAACAGCAGTACCCAAATCAGAATTAGAGCAAATACTAAAATTGAAACCAATACTCTAACCAAAATACCCACCAAAACCAGAATGCCACCCAAAATTGGCCAGCTAACCCTCTGAGTTATAACAACGTACCCCCACTCCTGAACTTCAACCAGCAAATCAGGGGCCCTTACCAACCGAAATGCGAGCACTATCCTCCATTGCCTGACACCATCTCTAACATATTCCACCTTCTCAGTAATCAAAATCTCATTCGATTCCGACCCCGGCCTTGGCCCGCGAACCTTGACTACAGTAAGTTCATTGCTTTTCATCGATTCATAGGACATAACTTAGAAGATTGTTGGGTTTTATGGGATATAATCTTTGGCATGCATGATCGAAACCAGATTGACTGGGAATCCCTATGAAATTCTAACCAGAACAATAATCAACCCGTACAGAATATAGGGATCATTAATAATCTCATGCCAAATCACAACCAAGGGTGGTCGATCGCCCACATCAGCACAGTAGATCTCCCGAGTCGACTCCCTTTTTGTCCTTCTACCTTCATCACCCGCATCAGCCCTTCAGATACCCTGGCTAATCTAGTCGAACCTTGGAGGCCTCCCACCATTCTCCCACATCCTTCATCCCTGATCATCCGATCGCTCCTCCGAACCCTCCACCCTACCTACCCTTCACTGGAATTCGAGTCCAGCCATTCAAAGCGCGAAGACCAAACCTTCAACCTGCAGAGCCCTCGACTCCCCCGAATTCTTAAACAACTCCATCATCTCTTCCTTTATATGACTCTGAACTTGAGAATGAAGACGATGCCCTTCAAACTACATCCCAAATCTCATCATGGGTAGACAGCCTCTCTCGAAATACCTCAAGTCAACAGCACGAGACCTCGGTTGAACACCAACTAGATGCAAAGAGGAGCCAACAAAAATAGGAACCTGGTGATGAGGAAGCACTGATCGTCACCTTCTTAGAAGAGGAAGACTACACACAGTATCTCCCATCATGGAACGGCATAGCTCCGGTGCGCATCCCTTCTTCAAATTTCACCTCGTTCATGGCAAGTGTTTCAGAAAGTTCTTCAACACTAGTCATAGCATGGCTCAAGGATCAACAACCGACGTGTCCGATCCTTAAATCAGGGACCAATTATCTACTGCCACCATTTCCCCGAGAGAAGTAGAACGTGGGCACTCATCCATCAGAGAGGATAACGAGAGAAAGGGGAGCAAACTTCCCTCGCCCACCTCATGTAATCCCTCTGCCTCCAACTCCAACACCGGCACCCCAACCATCTCTGTCGACTGTGAACAAATCCCATTGGCCTGACAAAGAGCCAGCATTAGAAACAGGCCAGGAGTATGATCTCCTATGGCACCTTGGGAAAGTGCCAACAAAAATATCAATACTCGAACTCATCAAGAAGTCGCCAGAACGCCACCGATGGTTAATAAACCCACATGGATGAAACCCACATGGACGAGGATACTACTTTGGACGAGTTGCACGAGATTGCTTCAGTTATGACGCAACCTTTAGCACTTACCTTTACAAACACTGGCATGCCGAAATAATCATTATGGGGAAGTTTAGCACACATATATTTAATAGTCATGATCAGAGGATTCTCAGTTACTCACGCACTCGTCGATACTGGTGCAGGACTCAACATATGCCCGATAACAATTCTCAAGACACTCGAGTATACAGAGCATGACATAAGCCTTCATCCTTTTCCCTCATTGCATATGATGGCTCTCGATGCTTCGTCAAAGGAACTATCAAGTTACAATTCCAACTTGGGCCGGTAACCAAAGACGTTACATTCCACATTTCCAACTCTACTAGTGCCTATAAGCTGATATTAGGAAGGAAGCGACTAGAATCAATGAAGGCTATTGCGTCTACATACCACCAGTGCGTCAAGTTCCCCCACGAGGATTCTATCATCAGGATATATGCTGACGCACCCCTTCAGGAAATAGATACCGACTACACGATAAGTATTCCAACAACACATGACTCTGTGCTAAATACCAGCCACATCAAAAGGTGGAGACTCCTGACGATGCATCGATAGCTGAAATCAGCTATCCCTCATCCCCCTTAGCCTGTCAATGAAAATTAACGAAGAGAATAGCAGGCCCCAACCTCACGCGCCTGTATGACATAAACCCAACCGCAACAAAGGGGTTGGACCTTATGTGTCAACTAGGATACGTCCTGCATATAGAACTCGACAAGAATAATCAAGGGCGCATAGGCCTTGTCATTCCGAAGAAAGTTCATAAGCACATAGAGTTAGGGTACCAATCAGACAGCAAATAAGCTAACCTTTTCCTGACTTCTCCCAAGTGGTCACTCTATGACCACTTTGTGTACGAAACCACTGAGAAGGCTGATGTCCCAAAGAGAGAAATCCTTCACTAGGCCCCAGATCACGAAAAATGAACAAATGGCTAAAGCTTTTACCAACCTAGTAGATCTAATCAAGAAGAAGACGAAGATAAACCACTCAAGGGAGTCAGGCCATTGTTCAAAGAATTCCCACTATAGAGGAACCCAAAACTCATAAAACTGAGCCGCATATAGAAGACTGGGAGTCAACCGATGAAGAAGACTTTCATATTGCAGCTATAGAGGAAGAAGAGGAGCTAGAGCTAGAGCTAGACACTCCCCAATCCTCAGAATCACCCCAACTTCAGATATTTTGGAGATCACTGGAGGAAGAGTGGCAATCGCCACCAAGCGACGATGAAGATTACTGGATCCTCAGAATCACCCCAACTTTAGATATTCTGGAGATCATTGGAGGAAGAGTGGCAACCGCCACCGAGCGACGATGAAGATTACTGGATAGACAACTAGACCAAGGCCTCTAAAGCCCATCTAATAAAGAGAGCGAGTCCTAGCAAGAAGACTCCAGCTCTATCCACAGCGGTCCCGACCCTGATTTCAAGGGATGGGAATTCCCATGGGGATATCCTTGCATCTTCCAACCCTACCAACCTCACCGTAGTGCATGTGCCTTCATCCTGACATATCACAAAATCCAAGAAGCACAACACATGAGCTTAGAAGAGGATCTACCCGATCCATCCAAAGAAGAACTGGCGGTCCATGTTGAAGATGACCCTCAGTAAGGAGACTCCAGCTCTGATAGTAGCAACCCAGAATGTCTGCCCAGAGGATGAGAATCCCCATGGGATTACCCCTGCGTCGTCCAACCGTATCGACCCCGCTGCAGATCATGCATCATCATGCTACAGTATCTCGAGCCTAAAAATGGACATAACCTTTACGTCCCTTAGAGAAAAGGCCCAATCTTTCGAACCCTCCCAAGTAGAGTTCAATAGTGAGGATGATTCAGAATCAATCGCTCCTTATCCCAGGCCGAAACTTAGTGAGGAATGCGTCTGTCACTATGATTGTGAGTATTACAAAATTGATCCTCCATGCGAAAAATGTATCTTCGTGATGAGCCCCTGGATGAAGGAAGAAAGCCTAAACTTGTTACCCTTCAAGGAACTCAAAGCTCTCTTTCTCCATCAGGAATGCTCCCAATGAGTCATGTGCCCCATGTATCAAGGCCAACCTCTCTGTAGAGCATGCGACTTTATATTGCAAAATCACATCCCAAAAGATAAAATTCCTCCATGCTACTAACAAGATTACCGACACAAGAAGAAGAGGAATCAAAAGGCTATCTAGCTGACACAGAGAGTGAGGTGACCCACGCGATATAAGAAGTCGGGACATCAACCAGACTGTCACCTTTATCACTCATCCGAAAGATTGTACCAGACAAGGACCACAAAAAAAATGCCAAATTCATAATGAGTCCACGTCATTCAAAGGCTCGCGCGAATGGCTCTAGTGGTCGTCGTGCTTTCTCAGCTGAGAGAAGCACCCCCGTCGATTCGTCTCCAGGAAATCGACCCTGTACCATACCTATTATCAAAAATAAAAAAAATAGAAAATTTAAAACCCCTAAATATCTAAAAATTGAAAACCTAAACAAATTAGAAAACTTTGAAAAAGAGAGGGAACCCTTCATCCCAGACCCATTCAGTGACCTACAAGGAGGCTCTTCTCTTAAGGCTACAAGTAATGGTAACATCGACGGAGTCAAGGAAGAACCAACCGATACACCCGCGCAAGGCCCTACCGCCACTTTTGACACCTCAGAGTCGCACCTTGAGCCCGCTCGACGCAACCCTACTACTCCCCCCTCGTAAGAGCGCAAAGCATCTTGGCGAAGCAACAAGCCAGTCATCATACCCGACGAGATACTCTACGATTTTGAGAGAAGGATGACCAGCCTCGATCTACACCTCACCAAGGATGTCACGATTATCAATTGCATTGATGAAGGGTTACCTCTCGTAAAATTAACCCCCAATATAGCAATTTTATAGTTTATGAGCTAACTGATGATGAAGGAGAAGCGCCAGTTATTGAGGAGCCACAAGACTTCCAACTGGTCATCAAACGCTTCGACGAGCAGACTCAAGCCGCCGCGGAGCCCACAAAAGAAATCAACTTCGGCATCGAAGACAAGCCCAAGAAGCTACTGATCAATGCAGCGCTTAGCCCTAAGGAGCGACAAAGATTATCCAAGTCATTCAAAATCACCTTAGCTCCTTCGCATGGTCCTACGAAGACATGCTTGGTCAAGACCCGAGCTTAGAAAAACATCATTTGGTCCCTAAACCCGATGCTAAGCCTGTCAAGTAGAAACTCAGGAGAATGCACTCGTAGACAGTGCTATAGGTCAGAGAGGAAGTCGACAAGCTACATAAGACAAAATTCATCTGAGTCATCCTCTACCCCAACTAGGTCGCAAATATAGTACCTATCGCCAAGAAAGATGACATAATAATGGTGTGCATCGACTTCCAAAATCTCAACCATGCATGCCCAAAAGATAACTTCCTGCTACCACACATCGACACTCTGGTCGACAACACTTCCGGACACAAGATGCTATCCTTCATGGATGGTTTCTTCGGATACAATCATATTAGATTAGCAGAATTAAACTAAGAGAAGACTCTATTCACCACACCATGGGAAACTTACTGCTATGTCGTTATGCCTTTCAGCCTCAAGAATGTAGGAGCCACATATCAATGCGCCATTGTGGCTATATTTCATGAAATGATGCACAAGTGTGTAGAAGTCTACGTCGACGACATATGTTGGGGAGTTTCAGTGTGCTGATTTATTATGTAATGGTGAAAGTAAAATAAAATCATATTAAAATAGAGGGTGGATTCAGCACATCTAAATTATCCTAGACCTGCAAGATATAGGGTCCTTTGTAGCAAGTTTTAATAAGTAAGAGTTTGTCCCACAGGGAGTAGTGATCTAAAACTAGAAGGTGTATAGTAGACCTCTAAATCTGGCTACAGATCTGGCAATTCTAAGAAGAAAGAGAGCTTTTCGGGTGTCACTAGATCTAATTTATAAAACTGAAATATAAAACTACATCTAAAAGATGGTTGGTAAAATAAAATATAAAATGGGGAGAAATAGACAGCTAGGGCATGGTTTTTATTGTAAACCAGATCAAGAGCTGGGGATTTGTAGTAATCTTTCATTTGGCTACAAGCACAAATGTAAGGTATAAGAATCTGATTTAGACCGGTGGTTTGGATTGATCTTAAGGCTATGATCTGTCCACTTAAATGGTCACAGATCATCCAATAGATTTCCTCCATCCTGATGGCTTCGATCAGAAAAAAATAATCACTACAGATGCTGTGGATGTAAGGCCACAGGCACAGGCACCCATAGGCATATCAAACCCAAGGAAATTAGATGGTCATCAAGAGATCTACCGGAGATGTGGCAGGCTTGGCCCATCTACACAAGAGCCGATCGAGAATCTAATGGGACCACAAGATCTTTAGATTTAATTAAGCATTAAAATCAACAATTTATTGCTTCAATCAAAAACAACTTACACTAATATTGTTCCTAGATCTGTAGTCTGTGCATCGATCCACATTTCTTCATGCCGAAATTATAATTACAAATCAGATCTGAGCTGCTACCTAGATCTAATCCAACAGGCTAGATTAGAGATAGGAGGGGGAAGAAAAAAAGGAAAAATAAAACCTAAAACTAAACCTAAATGAGCTAAGGAGAACTCAGGGTATTCCTTTATTCCTACTTTCTTTGTTGAAGAAAAATAGTAGAAAGAAGTTCTATTTATACATTTGCAGTGATCCGTGTGCTTTGGGTTGCAGCCAATCAGAGCGCAGAGGACTTATTTTTGTTATGCACAGCTGAGGTGTCTTAGAGTTCTCGAAAATGCCCCTGTCGGCCATTTATATTTTCTTCTGCAGCCCTTGTATAATTGCTGAAAATTATTTTAGAACCAGGCTGCTGATCTGCTGTGTTCGATCAGTTACTGAAGCAACTTGAGGTGTTGGCTACTGCAATGAGTTGTCTTCTCGATAGGTTTGCAGAGCTTTAGGGCAGCAGCTTCATGAACTCGGCAGGTTGTGAAGTGTTGCCCGAAACTGACCATTCGATAGGTTGAAGGAAGTGGTCGACAGGTTGGAGCAGATGTAGAAAAGTGCTCGATAGGATGAGCTTTGAGCTGTTCGATAGGTTGGAGTATTGCTGTTGTACCAACTGTTCGACAGGTTCAACTGGCTTCATGGTTGAAGCTTTCGATAGGATTGATTGCTTCCCTATAGAACTACTTGATAGGATGAGATGGAAGCTACATAGAAGAGTTCGATAAGGTTCTTGGAACTTCAGTCCATTGGTCGACAGGTTGGTGGACTCTATTGCTGAACTATTCGATAGGTTCTCAAGCTGCTGAGTTCCTAAAGCATTCAACAGGTTGAGAGGATGGCCTGCTGCTCTTTTAACTCGATAGGATTGAAGCATTCGACAGGTTGGAATATTCTGCATTGAAACCATTTGATAGGTTGGCAAACCCAGCTTTGCTCCACTTCGATAGGTTGTGACTCTAGTATTATGAACCAATCGACAAGTTCATTGAAGCTTTCGATAGGCTCAATTGTTGTCACAAAGCACTGCTCGATAGGATGCATTTCTATCTCAGCACTATTTGGCAAATGCTCTCTTCAGCTTATGAGCTTTAAGTGCATCTTGCATCATTAAAATTACAACAGCAACAACTCTTTTTCAGACCATTGGGCTTCACCTGCTTCAACTCTAAATGAATGGCTCCATTTTTTGTTCTTTATGGCACTTTTTAACTGGATTTCTGCACTATGCTATAATTTCTTCCTAAACTGCAAAACAAGCTAAAAGTAATTATAAACCGCTCTAAAGCTTAGCAAAAGCCCGGTTTAAAGGTGTAGAAAGTGGCAAAAGCCAGGTTTAAAGGTCTAGTGAAGTTTCAAACGCGAGCAGAACATGCTGAAGCCCTTCGACTTGTGCTACAATGATCCGAAAAGTATCAATTGAAGATGAATCCGAAGAAATGTTTGTTCAAAGTGACCTCCAGGAAACTACTGGGATTCATAGTCCGCAAGCGAGGAATCTAAGTTGATCCGATGAAAGTCAAGACCACTCTTGAAATGCCACCTCCTAGAAACGTCAAAGAATTACGAGGTCTGATAGGAAGGCTGCAATTCATCAGGAGATTCATCTCCCAGCACTCAGACAGATGTGACCCTTTCTACAAACTACTCAAAAGAGGAGCCAAATACATATGGGATGCCCAATGTTGGCAATCCATTGACAACATCAAGAAGTATCTCCTTAATCCTCTGATATTATCACCACCAATCCCTGAAAGGCCCTTATCTTCTACGTCTCGGCTAATGAGAAAGCACTGGGGGTAATCCTGGGACAGCATGACAAAGACTAAAAGAAGGAGAAGGCCATCTATTACCTTAGCAGGATGATGGTCGAGTACGAGCATAAATATGCCTCAATGGAGAAGACTTACCTAACACTAGTATGGGCCACGACGAAATTACGCCACTACTTCAGAGCGCACAAGATAATGGTGCTCGCACGCATGGACCCTCTGAAGTACATATTTGAAAAGCCCTCCACATCCGAAAAAATCGCTCAATGGAATATGCTATTACAAGAATTTGACATCACATATGTCACACAGAAATCGATTAAAGACAGGCAATCACTGATTACCTTGCAAATCTTTCACTCCCAGGCAACAAGCTAGTACGTGATGACTTTCCCGATGAAGACTTGTTCTCGATTCACGAGGAGGAGCCCGAAAAGGACTCATGGACCTTATACTTCAATGGAGCGCTCAATCATAAAGGGAAAGGTATCGGGATAGTTCTACTAAGCCCGGAAGGAGTCGTCATACCTAAAGCCTTTCAACTTGGTTTCCTAAACACCAATAATATCGTAGAATATGAAGCCTTCATTGTCGGACTAAGAGCAACACTGCAATTGGGTGTCAAATAGTTGAAGACAATAGACGATTCCAAGCTTGTGATATCATAGGTGATCAGAGAATGAAAAACAAAGGAAAGAAGACTGATGACATACTTAGAAATAGCTCAGTTCTTAATAAAGAAATTCGAGAGGATTTCCTTTACGCATATCCCAAGGTTAGAGAACAAACTGACAGACTCCCTCGCCACGTTACCCTCAGTCATACAGATACCAGTTAGACAAAACACAAAGTCCTTCACGAGAAATTGACTGTGCCAACACATGAAGTCGCTTGGCAAGTGAAACTGGAACTGCAAACTTGACCAAAGGCTATTATGAATGAACGACAGTCTACCCTAGGGGATCCTACAAAGAAAGAAGCCATTGTCATAACCTTCAGACTCGAGAAGTCACCGACCGATGATGGACAGCCCTGGTACTTCGACATGTGGAACTTCTTAAAACACCGACACATCCCTCTTAAGCTATAAAGATCGAATGGAAGACCATAAGGAATCAATGCACCAGGTTCTGCATCCTGGGTTAGATACTATACAAGGAAGCCTCACTACAGGAGTACTGCTACAATGCGTCACAGTGGCCGAAGGACAATATATCATCCGAGAAGCACACCTCAGTGTCTGCGGTGCCCTTGCTGGTAGACAGAGACTCACATACTATATCATACGACTAGGCTACTATTGGCCGACCATGATGAGGGATTTCCATCTATATATCCAATGTTGTAAGTAGTGTTAAGAACACACAACACTCATTAAAGCCCCATCAGTTGCACTGAATCCCATAACCTCACCATGGTCGTTCTCGATGTGGGCCTTCGACTTCATCGGACCATTCACAGACATAGTCGGGAACACTTCGAATATTACACAAAATGGGTAGAAACTGAGTCATATGTCAGAATCATTGCTTCAACACTCGTGAAGTTTATTATTCGGAACATCATCACTAGGTTTGGAGTTCCCAGAATGTTCGTCACAGACAATCGACCGTAATTCATCACAGACAAGATGAAGAAATTGTGCAAGAAGTATGGCATTGACCTATACCACTTGTCACCGTTCTACCCTCAAGGAAATGAACAAGCAGAGGCTACAAACAAAATGCTGATTTGAATTCTAAAATGAATAGTGGAGACAAGCACTAGAGCCGACTGATCTGAGCAATTACCGAAAGCACTCTGAGCCTATAGGACCTCTATTCGCAAGACTACTAGCCAAAGCCCTTATCTCCTCATGTACACGATGGAAGCAGTCTTACCTTACGAAATACAGTGCCATCCCTACTGGTCCAACTTGATGATCAACTATTCATAGACGAAAGGAGAGTTGCTCTGCTCACCTAGCTAAAACATCTCGATGAAATTCGCCTAAGGGCAGCCGATCATGCCCAAGTATATCAAAGGAGAGTGGCCAGGGCCTGTGATAACAAAGTCCTCAAGCGAACTTTTGAGATTGGAGAGTTAGTCTTGAAGAAAATCATGCCCTCCAAGCATGCCCACCCTAAAGGGAAGTTGAAGCCGAACTAGGAAGGACCATATGTTATAGCGGTTGCGTACCCGGGGAACACATACAAACTGGTGAACAAGATGGGAAGAAGCTTCCTAACCCGTGGAACGCAATGTACCTGAGAAAATACTATCCTTAGCATTGTGATCATCATATCCCGTAGTTAGATACTTATATCTACCATCCCCGTAGTCATCATGACCCATTCACCAGTCATACATTATTATTTCCAAGAATATCTTTCGCAGTCTTCTGACCCACTGCCTACCTTTTCACGCGAGCAATTTGATCAAGAGGACTAGTAGAATACTTGACCTCTTTTAAAAGCATAGGTAACACCCGATTCTTACCCCTTTCCCCTCCATTGGGAGAGATGTTAGAGCATAACAAAATAAAGATGTTAGGTTTAATCAAAACTCATTATTCTTGCGTTAGCAGGCTGCTTTCAAGATATACATGCTTAATGAGAGAAATAAAAGAGAGACGCCAAAAGAGAGAGATGACAGAAGCATACTTGAGTGAGAGTAATACGACGGGTGAATAAGTCATTGAACCTAGGGAAGCATAAATAAACCATGAGGACATTCTTGGCAACTGTGCTAAGAGAGTATAAATAGGCCGTGAGGGCATCCCTAGGGTCTTTATACTACTAGATATATTATGAGACTTTGATTGTTCTGAAACATGACGAAGAGCTCAATCATGGCACCGCATCCCACCCGAGAAAAAGACTATTGCCTATTCCTTTTAAAGTTGTTAGAAGCAAACTATTCACCACATCATTAAGCCTTACCCCCTCCTTTCACCCCTTTACTTTCAGACAGCAACTCACCCCTTTAATTTCGGACAGCGACTCAGAACCTTTCCTAAGATATCCTTAGAAGTAAAACTGAAAGCTTGTGAATGATGACTGATGCAATCACCTACTGCCTACCGTACACCCCTCCTAATAGGACTATGAGATAAGATGATCATTGCCAAAGGTAAAACCTAGTATACGACTAAGATACACAAACAACCTTTTGACGCTATTAAAAGAATTTTCCTCGAAATCGACTCGCCAAATACACACAGCTCTCCATAGGCCCAAGTACTCACAAAACTGCAAAAGCTCCATTGCACCTCGACACTGGGGCATTATTTTATTTAGAAGAAGGTTTATATCAAAAGCCACTACTTGTCCACAAAAAGGATGCAAGACAATGAAGACATCACCCCAAGGAAGACTGTTAGAGATACCGCGTAGCCAATCTAGTCACGCTCCTACACTAGGGCATTTTTTTTTAGAGTTTTAGGCTTAGACTTTTATTTCAGTATTTTGCTTTCCATGTTGCATTATTTTCCTTTTCTTGCAGAGAAAAGTAGATAAAAAAAAGTGCAATGATCCTTCCTTTATTACCAGACTCCGGTTTGAGACACCTAAATAAAATTACTAATTACTCTATCCTCAGGTGCAGATACGAAGCAACCTTCAATTGCTACAGGGCCTGCTCAAGAAGCACCCAAGTCCCGATAACAGATGACTGTATCCCAACAAACGACTGAATAAGATAAAGAGAAGCAAAGAGAAACTAGGTACCCCTAAACCCAAAAATTCATATATATATATCAAAAATATTTTTTTACATCTGTCACTGGGGGCATACCCCTTGTATATACAATAAAGAAAAAGAATACAAAAATACGCATACCCATACTCCCTCTGTTGCCTCTATGAGGGACGCTCACCACTCTCTCCAGCCTCATCGACCCGAGGACCAGGAGTTTGGTCCACTGAAGCCTCCATTGAAGCATGCGGCATGGGTGGAGGCCTCCTAGAAGAAAAAGGTCTGACAATAGATGCTCCCTCACTCGCCTAGCTCGAGGCCCGCCTAGACTGTGAGTGTAGAGGGTCAAAGGTAAATTAAGGGCAGGCCCAAGAGCCAAGTCTACATGAACATAAGCCCTCATATGCTCACGGGTCACACGATGGATCTCAGTTAGAGAGCCAACAACCCTTGATCCCGACCCAGAAAGGTGATGAAGCATCCCTCGCACTCTCCCTCCTACTCTCGCCAACTCATGCTATAAAAGTTCAATCGTCGTCTGCATCTCAGCATGAGCTATGGCTTGAGCACTCTCTAGCTCCGCCGTCTGAGTCCTCCTCTTGACCGCGAGGTCCATGGTCAACTCTTGGAGATGACGCTTCGTAACATCAGATAGAATCTCACGGACCTCCTGACTGGCCAAGGCACGCTGTGTCTCCAGACGTGACTGCTCCAGCTTGCGCACCTACACACAAGCACGAAGTAAAGCTAAGAAGATAGGCATACATGACAAGATAAAGATCAAGAGTAATGAAGATATACCAGCTCAGCACGCTCCTGAAGAATGTGCTCAACTATCACGGCAGTCATCGGATCAGTAGGTGGCAGAGGAGGAACCTTGGACGTAGATGGCTACAACACAAATAAAAAACATATCAGATAACATCATGACTACAAAAAAATGGAAACATTGCTACACTAACTAAATGTTCCTGAAGTGGAGGAGTGAAATCCTGAGGGAGAGCCTCAGGAGCAGAGTCAGGTATAACCTACACAAGAAAGGAACAAATAATAAACACAAAATGTATCAGATAAAACCAATCAATAGAATAAACAACTAAATAAACCAAATCCAACATATACCTGGCTCTCTAGGCGTAAAGAGGCAGTTGTGGCCTCCCTCATCTGGAGGTCCTCTACAAGTTGACGCTGAAGATATTGAACGCGATATTAGTGCATCACTAAATGAGACAGAACGAAATAGCTGAAGGAAAAGAAAACTTACGCAACGCTCTACCTCAGCATGAAGTTGAGTAACCACCAGATCCTCCCGACTAGAGGATGTCACTTAAGATAGGTCAATTGCTGGAGCAGATGCCCCAGCAGTGGAGAGCTCCACCCTCTACAAGCATAACCGACAACAAGTACCTCAGAAGTAATAAAAATGATAACACTAATAGTTAACTAAGAGCCGAACACATGACACTTATCGCTCTATCAATCTCCAAGCGCAAGCTAGCCTCCACCTCGTGACCGGCCTACTGTTGACCTCAAAGTAACTCAATTAGTTGCGCCTGGCGAGCCACCTCGCCCTCTCCCCCCGCCTGAGAAATATACAAGCACATTCAGCACTAAAACGAGACAAGTAAAACCAAATACAACAAACTCACCAGAATACCCCTCAAACCATCCTTTGTGGCTCTGACATCGACTATAGAGGCTGCCAGAGACCAAAACATCTCCTCATTAGGACGGGGGGACACTCCCCATTTGCTCCTGTGCAAGATGCAGGGCCTCTAATGCCCTGTGAACTCCTGGGCTTAGCTGGCCCTGCTCTAGCTCGGCCACTCTCTCCCTCAATGCTCCGACGAAATCAGGCCCGCAAATGCTGAAGGAGCTCTTCCCCTGAAAGGGGAATCGAGTAAAAATCCAGCCACGGAGTTCCTCGAACCATCACGTATAGGCCTGAGCATCTGCCTCATCACGCGCTCTGATCACTTCGATCCTCCTAGCTCAGAAATCTGCATACTGCTCTAGCATCTTCTTCTCAAAATAGCGGCCGAGGGATCGGTATTCTTCTTCACCACTCGTGGGCGAAGCTCCGGAGGGACTCCCTGTGGAAGTCCCAACTGGTGCGCAGCTCGAGAAAGGTGGATTCGCTTCACCATCTCAAAGTCGGGGACCCATAGCTCCCGCCTGAAAAGAGCCTGACATGATTGTATCATAGCCTGGTCGGCACCCTCGTCATCCCCGTAGGGCCTCCAAATGACTTGTGATAAAAGAAAACAAATGAGACGTACATATCAGTAAAACCCGAGACACAACGAAATAGAACTAATAAAACAAAGTGTACATGCACTTGACCGAGGTGCATGTACTCAAACAGCCACCTCACGGTCTGGAGGTCTGTACTCCTCCGGCAATCCCCCATCAACCTCCACCATGCATACATATGTAGAAATGTGGGTGCCGTCCCTGGAGGAACCCTAGGGCAATGAAAGGTGAAATGGTCGTACGCCCAGAACTGAATACGGTAAAACAAGCCAATGTCAATAAGAACCCTTAAAAGAAGATAACGATCCCTAAAAGACTTATAAAACTGAAGCCTCACCTGAAGGAAAGGGATGAAACCACCAATGGTAGTAACGCCCCTCGCACGGCAAAACAATTGCCCATAAAGGTGGGCTAACGCCGCTGTGCCCCACGCTTAAGAAGAAACTCAGTCCAAGTCCATGAGTAATGGCAGAAACAACCTGGCGATACATCCCTGGGAGGAGGAAGAAAACAATATAGCACCAAAGAAGTGCATCAGGAAGGTCCTGAAAACACGATCTGCCTGCACTCCCTGCTCCAACACGGGAGCACAAGCCTCTATCACCGTACGACGCTCCTCATACCTCGCTACAAACTTGGGATGGCAGCTCAGGGGAGTGAACCCAACACCAAAGGTATCAAGAAACCAGGTGGTCTGAATCAACCTCGACCTAGACCTGCTAGAAGGATACTCAAGCCCAAAATACTCTACGCTCGCCACCTGGTAATTAGACAACATCTGCCTGGTCACAGGCTCGCCCTCAAATTTCACTCCCGTAACATGGACCCAGTCCTCAGGAGTCAACAACATCATCCCTACGGGGAAAAGCAGCACCTGCTGCTCCTCTCTAAACCTCTCCACTATAGCCCCGACTAAACCATTGTCAGGGTGGAAAGGCTCAAGCCCCAGGATCGGCCCAAAACCAAAATCCGCAAGCCTCACCTATTGAAATGTAGGGAGAGCTTGGTAACATGCATGGGACTCAGCCCACGCAGAACTAATGCACAAGGAGAGGGGATCCTAAATGCACAACCAAAGAAACAAAAAAAGAGAACGTAAGACTAAACTATGAAAAATATGTAAAGATAATAATATAAGTTACCGATAGTTGAGCAATACTAATGATAATAATGATAATGATAAATAATAATAATGATAATAGTAATACTAAAAATACTAAAAATGATAATAATTCTAATAATAAACATATATATAACGACGACAACAACAACCAGAGTGATGGCACGATAACAACAAACAATAAAAGGATAAAAATCACAGATAATGATAAACTATGTGACAACAATGAAAGAACTGTAATATGATGATCACATCAAAAGTCTCCAATGAACTCGCAAAACATGAGAAGATAATATAGAGCGGCAAAATAAACATGACCTAGAGCTATATACAGACATGATGCAGGAATGCGCACGCGGCTCACGACCAAATGCAGGTTCTGCATAAAATAAATAGTTTCCATATCCTAGATAATCTACATTATAGTCGAAATGCTTAGGAAAATAAAGGGACTCTTATTTTCGAACACCTACCTAGTTCGTCGTGAAGGTGTCTGCCAGTGGGATTCGTATCGAGTGCGCAGCCCGAGGCAGAACAACATCATCAACACCCTTAGCAATAGGAGGAACCTCGGCCCCAATAGGAATCTCGACCTCAGTAGCAATCTCTGGAACACCCTCGCCCTCCATAATAGGAACCGCCAGAGCCCTCACCATCCAACATCTGCATAAACTTCGAGATAGTCATACTACCCTCTGGCTTCATCTCATAAGAAAGCACTCAGAAAATGAAGAACGGAAGAAACCACATCAAAATCTGACGGACGCATTGCGAGATATCGCACTCACACGAAAATCAAGGCACTAAGGGAGAAAGGAAGCAAGAAGATTTGAAAAAAACCAGAATGCATGGGTCAAACAAGAGAATTTTTCGCTTATATAAATGCTGGTTCATTCCATGCTTTATCCAATGCGCGCGATTGAGTCATGCGCCCACTAGTTTGCACGGAATCAAAATTGAGCGCCAGAAAGGTGGCGCGCAATTAGACTTCCGTCAACCGGTGCGGGCGACAAACAAAACTCGTGCCGATAAATCTGTGCGGAATTGAAATCATAGACATCCGCCGCTGTGCGAAATTCAAAGAGACACCTGACACCCATCCAGGTGACCCAACGAATTTCCAATCACACGTAACATCCCATGCATGTAATTGGATTCAATGCATACCATACTGGGCGCAATTATCTTCCTGAACCCACAATCCCGCGCAAAGAAGTATGCACGAAATTAAATTGAGCTCTATTCCCTTTGCGTGTAATTCCATAGGTATAACAAAAATATATGCACCAACCAGCAGCAACCAAAGATGAAACTATAGATCGATAGCTATACATAAACTAGTACCTACAACACAGAACTTATACATATACTCATACTACCCTAGGAACGCATCAAACTTAAGTGCCCATGCCCTAAAAACCGACAGAAAGCCCTTACCCTTTTACACATGCTTCGAACTTAACCATTGGTCACACCAACGCAAACCAAACTAAACCAAAACACACCCAGGACCAAATCAAGATTAACTAGACTAGACCAAACTACACCAAACTAAATCCAATCAAACCAGAATCTAGGAAACTCAAAATAAAGTCATAAAGATATTGAGAACCACTTTTATAATAAACAAAATCGTTCAAAATCACACCGGGGGCATACCCCCTTCGAATACATGTAATATCACACGCGAATTTGAACTCAGGACAGACACTCAAAGACACCCGAGTCCACGAGCACTCGGGGAAAGGCACCTGAGTGATAATACACAAGAAGGGGAGAGATGACTGAGAGGCTCGAAGAGGTGGCATAGACTGAAAAAGTTCTAACACAAATCTCATCTTCACCTCCTTTTCTCCCTGAGATGCTGCTTATGATGCAATATTTCAAGTCACACGATCGAGTAGCAGCATCACAGAGTCCCAAGCCGGCAGAAAAGAAAGAGTGACCCACAGAAGACCACTCAAGGCCTGAGGAATACACCTATGGAAAGTAGATTTAGGGACCCCCCAAAGGAAGTTGACAAGAGGTCAATCCACAGAACCATGGAGCAACTGGGACCGATCACGAGAACTCTGATCAAGCTCTTTTCCTTGGTTTTCCTCCCGCCACCTTTAACTCTTTCATCTCTTCCCCCAACACAGTAGCACTTCGAGTACTGCTCATTCCTAAAAACAAATCACCACTACAAACCACTTTAGGGCATAACACCCGAGAAATAAAACAAAATGGAAGAGAAGACATTAAGAAAATAAAATGTCCCAAAAACCCAGAAAAGTTAGCTCACCAAAATTCAACCCAACCCTTAAAGCACCTATTTATAACCTATGCCCCCTTTACCACAAAATGACAAGAGTCTCATCCACAAGTACCCTTCATCCACTTTAATCCAAAACAAGACACTTGCCCCTTTTAAAAACATAAATCCATAACAAACCTAGATAAGCCAATCAAAACAAAACACTTACCCCCCTTTAGAAACACAAATCCATCGCAAAATAAATGAACCAATGACATTAAAACACCCAACACGTTTATTTAGCCTTAATTCAAACACACACTCACATGATAAGTGTCACACTCACAAGACATAAGAACAGAACAGATCTTCAATGTTAAACAAACACATGAAATACCTTCTTTCATGATGACAAAAACAAAACAATAAAAGCAAAGGCCTAAAATGTGACCTGCATAAAGTCCTAGCCCATCCTAACCTAAGAAAATAAAATAAAATAAAATAAGATAAAAGAAAAGAAAAGAAAAGAAAATACACAAAATGAAATGAACAAAATAAAACAAAATGAAATAAAATAAATAAAATAAAGAAAATAAAGTAGGGAAAATAAAATAAGAAAAGGTCATCCCTCGTAGTCCCATCGCGACACCCCACCGGAAGATAGAGCAAGTCAGCGATAACGAACATATTGCTTCTATTACTAACCAATGAAACGGCACAGGAAGTCACCCTGACAATGCATAAATGCCAACAAGAAGGCTTTGAGTTCATGTGGAAAAATTCAGGCAAAAAAGCTCAGTGACCTAAGAGCCAACAAAGCCCATCGATGTAAACGATGTAGGTGGTTGTGTGATTTCGCATGCTTCCACAAGGAGCTCGAGTCCCCTCGGCAACTCCACCCCCAGACGCTCTCGTCCCATCGTGTAACCTTACTCACCAAAAAAAAGCGGCACCAACCAGAAGGAGAAGCCACCTGTATCCCGTCGCACAATCACCAGGTCACATCGCAGCCTGCCATAACATGCAGCCAAAAGGGGAAGCTTAACCCAAATGTCCCACCGCGACCTACCCCAAAATGTCCCATCGCGCCAAAAATCATCGGGCCTCGCCATGGCAGAGAAAGAGGAGAAGAAACTCTCAGACGTCCCATTGCGTGACAACTCTGCCAAAAGATACTAAAAGCACAAACCAGGTAAGTATCACCCCCCTTTTTTTCACTCGATATTCCCTATAAATATAGTTAGCTAATATTAAGTCAAATATTTTTAAAACCAGTCTCTCTCTTGATTCTCGAACCATTGTTGTCCTCCCGTAAGAGACAATCATCAGTATCCGTGAGAAGGTTAGACAGATTATTCGGCATACCAAGCGTCGTCTTGACAACCAAACAAAGGTCGAGTCCACAAACCTCATTCCGATGGATCTACTCAGCAACGTCTCGGAAGCCATATTTTTTAACATTTTATCCCCGAATTGATCTTAAGTTAAAAATTCGAATTTCCAAAACTCCTATCTATCAAATTCTCACCTCTCATCACCCCAATCCATTCTTTCCCCTGGGAAACCGAACATTGTGTATACTCAACTTTGAGAAATCACAAATGTCCACGGGAAAGGGACTCCTGACGCGTCACTGGTGTGAGCAATAACGTGCCTGACCTGACATGACTTGTGAAAGCCTTCGCCATCATATTACATCATACTATCCGATCACTTGACCTTGACTCTGGACATTCATATGACACTCTCGGTACCTCGATTATGTCAACTTTCCCCCGTTTGACTGCCACTTATAGCAGGTCACGACATTCGATGAGATGCCACTTGCACCCGCGGATGAGGATACACCTCTCGACAGCTACCACTGAGCTCCCAAAAGATCCTCTCTAGCTTGTGTTGATAAATAAGAAATCCAAACATTTCATGTCAGCTCTCCAGTTCATACTTGTGATCTCTCAAAGAAATAAGAAGGCACCTCAAAAAGGGGGTCTGTACTTCTTCTACGCATCCTTTCTCCATAAGAGCGTGCATGAGTGGGGCATCTGTAGACACCTCATTTTTACCGTCTCAAAATATATAAACATGTTTGATCAACCTTTGACCTTGCCCACGATCTCCGAAAAAGGACTGACCTTCTCTGAAGACCTTAAAACCCCCAACCTGAGAACTATACACCACACATGTAGTGTACGGTTCGGAAGTGGCCTAAAACATCAACCCAGAAACTTGGACCTGACCCGGCTCGAGAATTCCTCCAATTCCGTGCTATCATCCATGCACAGAATTGATTGCATGCGTTCCACAACGCACATAATTGGCCGCAAACAGACGAGAACTCCACTCCCGTGTACCACCCAAAATCCTCGATCCCGTGCAGTACATGCCATGCCAACTTCGATTACACGTGTCCTATTACACACATAATCAATCTAGCACGGACTAGGACTCTACTTCCCAAGACCGCTAGAACTCCCCGATCTCGCGCAAACCTCCCTACGCAGAATTGGATTCCATCCACAGCCATATGCGCGAAATTGGTTCCAAGGCACACTAGAACTAGGACACCCTCTCAGTCGGTCACTCTCGAGTTAGTGACCGACCCAAAGTGAATTAAGTGCATTAGACTATGCGTGAAATTCAATTGAGCACCTCCAGCCATGCACGCAATTCGTCAATCACGCACATGGTCCCACACACGCTTATACCTATAAAATATCCCCTACCACACCCAAACACAATAATTTCAATAGCAATCTCTCCTCTCTCGAGCTCAGGCCTCTCCTAAGCTCGAGTTGTTCTCTCTGCGGCACTGGAAGGAGGAAGAAACACTTAGCTTTACATAATCTCTTTCTAGTTCTTAATTCCTAGTTCTCGTTCTTAGGTTTTTAATCTTAGTTCTTAATTTCTAGCTCTAGTTCCTAGGTTTTAATTTCTAGTTCTAATTCTTGATTTCTTACTTCTAGTTCATAGTCCTTAGTTGTAGTTTTAATTCTTAACCATCAAATTTTTTAATTTCGATCTTTAAATCCTCAGTTTTCAATTCAAATCTAGTTTTTAATCTCTAACACCTATAAAAATTGCCTTAGCCAATCCATTTGCCCAAGGGAGCTTACGGAGGGTATCCGAGAATGGGGCCAATCCTCAGCATAATGGGCTACAACCCCCTTTTTTTTCTAGCTAGAGTAACATTACGTGACTAAATTAATTAGAGCTAGAGTAACATTGGGAGACTAAAATAATTAGAATT
Source organism: Chloranthus sessilifolius (assembly GCA_021018995.1). NCBI lineage: Eukaryota > Viridiplantae > Streptophyta > Magnoliopsida > Chloranthales > Chloranthaceae > Chloranthus > Chloranthus sessilifolius. The sequence goes on along the minus strand of CM037587.1, from coordinate 15,838,621 downwards.
AGAGTAGCAGTAGGAAACTCAGTCAGTTAGAATTAGAGGAGTACTAGGAAACCCATAATCAGTCAAACTCAGAGTAGGATAAGAGGATAACGCTAATTAAATTTAGAGTAGGATCGGGAAGCTAGACTAGATAGACTACAGCTGCTGGAGTCGGCCGACCGACGTTCAGTAAAGAAGTTAACCCTCACCCTGTAAAGCGTGATCAATGACGTGTTGCAATGTCAATAAATATCTGCAGCTGGCGATCGCATCACCCTGGTACTCTCTATTTAATATTCACCTCTTTAATTTTAATAATTTAATATTTAGTTTATTACTTTATCACCCCTAGCAAGAGTCCACATGACCAAATTAGGCCACTTCTTCCGGGGACCGAAAGGAACCCAGAAAAAACACGTACCAACACTAGTGACCCCACTAGATCTCTTTATAACCCTTTTGCCACCTAATTCATCACCCAATCTTTTACTATTAAAGAACAAATCCTATCTATCAAAGTTCCCAAAATCCTAGAAAACCTTAGATATAGGATTACCTAATTTCTAATCCAAATAAGACCTTAACCCCTCTGCAACCACGAATTTTTGACGATCCCGCCGCACGACGTGCACTCGTGATAAAAATTTAGAGTCTCCACCTAGAGTTTTGGTGTTTCAGAAAACCCAAATCAAATATAAAGAGCACCGAAGTGTCAAAAATTGACTCTGAATCTGAACTACGCCAAAGGCTCTTGGGTAGGGGCTTCGATTATCAATTGGGAAGGTGTTAGGCACCCAATCAACTCGCTTAATGCGGTCTCTACTTATGGCCAAAATCAAAATAATATAAAAGAAATAAAAAAGCCTTTCTCTTGCTGAAAGGGCCTTAAAATCTTATTTGTGCTCCTCCGTTCCTATCAAAAATTCGGCGGCATAACGACACAAATGAGAGGATAGAGGAAGAACAGAGAACGTAGAGGAATAGAGGGGAGAGCTGGAGCTCTTGGGCCCTTGTTGTATTGCTATGGAGCCTTGCATTGGCTTACTTTGGTAAGCTTTTGATGGCTTGTATAGCTTGATGATGGCTTCTAACTCCTAGGGTGGATAGCTAAGAGGTAGAGAGGGGAGGCTAGAGGGTAGCACACACCTAAACTAAAGCTTTTAGGTGAAGGGCTAAGGTTTTTAGAAGGTTTGAAGGTTCTGAAATTTGTGTATAAAGAATGCACTAGAGGAGAGAGAGAAGGGATTCCTTAATCTCTTACTTTACAAATTTTTTCAAGCCTTTGTAAAGGGGGGGTGCCTCTCTATTTATAGGAAAAAGAGGGTTAGGAGGGTGTTTAGAGGCTAACTTGGATTAGCAATTAGGTAATCTAGCCATCTAAACTTTCCTAGGGTTTTTGGAGCCTTGAAAAGTGTGAAGGTTAGCTCCAATGGTGGATGATAGGGTGAGGCTTTAAACCACTTAAGGGGTTACAAATAGATAGTGAATGGGCACAACAGAACTAGCAAAACATGCTCTAAAGGTCAAGATGGTCAACAAGTCAAACCCTAATCTCAATTTTTGAGGCAAAAATATAAGATTACTATTCATAAGCCTGGCGCACTTGCACCAGGCATATGTACAGTAAAATAGTGTTTCTACAGGGTCTGAAAGTTAGCTGCCCGCGGTGGGGTCCACCTTATAGCTGGCATAACTATTAATTGCGCCAAGCCATTTCTAGGGACAAATGGCTTAGTGTAAGTAATGCTTGCACCAAATCCCTAGGGGAACTCAGCCAATTTACTATTTTGCCCCCTATACTTCTGAACGCGATATCTTCCCGCTTATAGCTCCGATTGGGGTGATCTTTAGCTCGTTGGAAAGCTGAAGACTTCTACTTTTCAATGATATAAGATTTGATCATAGTAGAAGGTTACAACTAGTCTCGGTGCACCACTCTTCATCCATTGCTTGAGAAAGCTAGGTTTAGATTCGAAATGGTTTCTAAGGGTCAGGATGGGTTTCTAAGGGTTTGGAAAGGTTCCTAATAGATCTAGGGTAATTCTTAAGGGTTTGAAATGGCTCCTAAGGTTTTAAAAGGTTCCTAAGGTTTCCATACATGCCATTAAAAGCTTAGAGATGTGCCTCTCTCGAAATGTGTCTCGATTGGGCCTTGGGCCAAATATGGGTGTCTACAAATGCCCTTCTTTGGTATACGATCATTAGTGATCGAATGTCAAAGAAAAGAGAGATCTGAATAGGCTCAAGACATTATTGACGAATCCGCTGCATTCAGAACGAACTTCAAACAGCAGAACGGGTAACATGGTGAGAAAATGAAAGGCCTGCATATCGAGAAAAATGATCGTTTCTCAAGGTAATCAGTCTCCAAGTGTTTTGCGACATTACTGGGCATAACCGAGGTGGAATGAGTTACGAAAGCCCAATAGTTGAGAAAAATATTTGCTTCTCGAGTTGTGAAAACTCGTTAGTCAGGAAAAATGGTCTCTTCTCGAGATGATTTGAAGGAGTTTGATGTTCGAGATTCATTCTGAATACAACAGCTTCGCAAGTAAGGGGGTGATCGACCCACATTCAAAGATAGGCGCAACGCAAGTACGCAAGATTCTACAGTTTGTGTCTAATCATATGAGGCATTGACCACCTCATCTGACTGGTCACGAGTGCCCTTGCATGAAGCAGGGTTCGTGGTCTTTGGGTGGACACATCGGTCCCGAAGTTTATTTAGCACGACTACCCGAGCGGAGCGAATAGATGTCGCAACGCTTTTTGGGAGTACGTGTTGTCTTTTCCAAAACACATAATTTTTGTTATTTTATGTGGGAAATTTTTGACATTTTTATGTTTATCATTTTATGTGATTTTTTGGATTTTGGGTTATCATTTTATGTGATTTCAATCTATCACTTCATTCTATTTTATTCTATCACTTTATGTGACTTTATTCCATTATTGTTTGGGATTTTCTTTATCATTTTATGAGGATTATTTTGTTTTTCAAAGCTATCGTTTTATGTGATTTTTTGGTTTTTCAAAGTTATCATTTTATGTGAATTATTCTATCATTTTATGTGAATTATTTTTGGCTATTTATGTGAGATTTTTCATAATTTTTTTGGACTTTTTCATGTTTTCCTATGTAGGATCGGGATACTTATTGATCTCGATCCATTTTATTCTAGCATGGCTTCTCGGGTAAGCCGAATGAGGATCGACATACCATTTGGGAGCATGTGCATTTGTTAAGGATAACAAAATGAAGAGGGGGTACCGGGCTATGCAGGTGACCCGTACCAGGCCCAAAACCCATCTCATAAGTGACCTGGCGCAACTAATAGTTGCGCCAAGCCCACTGGGGCCCCAAAATTGCCTAGCGCATGTATTACATGTGCCAAGTGTGGTTGGGGGTCAAATTTAAAGCGCCTGAGTTCGGGCAACAGGGGTGTGTTTTCAAAAATCTGTTCTTCCCCCTCTCCAAACAGAAAAATAGAGCTCCCCTAGGGTTCCTTTACATTGCCTCTAAGCATGCTTCCTCGCCGGTATTTGTTTGCACCGATTGATTGCCTGCTCCACGCTAGATCAAAGACCCCTTTTTCTTTAAAGGTAACCATTTAAAACCCATTTTATTTGATTTTTCTTGCTTTTTCTTGCAAATGTGATCATGATCTTGCATTTTTGGATGATAAATGATTTATTTTTATTGTGAGCATATTTATTGATGATATTTCATGAATGATGTCCTATTTTTATTGTTTTATGGGTTTTATCTATGTATATATATATTTTTGTTTTTATTTGTGCATATAGAAAGGGCTCTATTTTTTGTTTTTGTTTTTTGAACATGAAGAGAGGATTTTTCTAGTCTTTATTTATATATATATATTTTTGAAGACTAAGGGAAAGGATTATATATATTTTTTGTTTCTATTAATTAGGAAAAAGGATTTTTTTGATTTTTAGCTTTTGTTTTTATTTTGAAAACTAACTAAAAAATTTATTTTATATGTTGTCTTTTTTTTTTGTTTGATTGTGATTATAGAAGCATAAAGAAAGGATTTTTTGTTTTTAACTTGCATTATTTTCGAAGATAGAAAGGGAAAATTTCATTTTATTTATTTTTGAATACAAAAGAAGGGATTTTTTTTTCATTTGTTTCATTTTTGAAAGAAAAGGAAAGGAACCCTGTCTTTTTTGGTTTTTAGTTTTTTGGCAAACATAAAGAAAGGCATTTTTTGTTTTTGTTAACATGAAAGAAACGACATTTTTTTTTTTTTTTTTTTGTGAACATAAAGAAAAAGCATTTTTTGTTTGTTTTTGATTTTCTTTTGAAAACAAAAGAAAAGGGTGGAGCATTCTTACCTTCCCCCGACCTGTAGCAACAATGGTTTTTTTAAAAAATTGATCTGCCCTGATATGACTACTTGCTTTTGCCTTAGAATGTCTGGTGATGAAGAATACGTGCCGGAGGAGGGACAGGAGGAGGTGCCCGACATGGTTTATGGTCCTCGTGGGGAACAATTCTTTGTAGTAGAATTCCAGGCAGGTCCATGGCTTGAGATGCAGAGCGAGGCCGCCAGAGTCGGCTTTCTCTACCAGCAATACATCCACATTTCAAACTTCGGTATTGCGGGCAAGGTAAAAGATAAGTTCAGTTCTTCTTTTTTGTGCGGTTTCACTTTATTTCTAGGACCTAATGCATCTTTCTCTTTTGATGCAAGACTTGCCCCATATCGTATTCCGAGGGGGCTGGCTAGACTTCCATGACTTTTATCGCTACATCCCACCCCTCGTGAAGTATTTGCTTGAGCAAGCGGGTTTCAGAGAGTTCCTGTCATGCCCCACCATGAGAGCGGACGCCGCATACCAGAGAGATTTGATAGAGAGGTTTTGCCCAGAGACCATGTCTTTCCACATGGCCTTCCCTGAGATGACCTGACGCCCGTGGATTGGGCGATGATTACCGGTATCAGGGTAGGGGCATTCCAATCGCCAACCTCGCAGTGCCTAGCCGAGACGATATTATCCGATTGATAGGGGATTACCCCTCCCATAGAAATTTGCATGGTGCCGAGGTCAAGATGACCTGGTTGTCTGAGCTCTATGGGCTGCATGAGTTGGTAGATCTGGGCCAGCCAGATGTGGAACTTTACATTGAGCCCGAGCATGCGATTGTATTGGCCCGTATTATGCTCCTAATCCTGTTGGGCAAAACCCTCTTTTCCAATGCAAGCGGCGGCCGAGTCAACCTAGCACTGCTGAGCCTCATGGATAACTGGCTTGACATCCACAGATACGATTGGGGCAAGGCCGGATATGCAATGTTGATGTATGGCATAGCCCGAGTATCCACTGGGGATGCAAATTCCATTGTTGGTTTTGGCCGACTCTGGAGGTAATCTCTAACTCTTTTGCTTTTATCAATTTATTTGGATGGTCATTGTATACTACTGACTTATCTTTTGTTCACTCTCTCCTTATCCATGGGGTTATCTTCACTTTCAGCCCGGACGCCCGGTTCTTCACTCTGAGGTATATACCTATCCCCTCCTTAGCAATTGGAACAAACTCCGACACCGAGACGTGGGCATGAAGCATCTGGAGATGGGCCTGAGGTCCCAATTAGATATGATGATCCCTGAGCAGGTAAGGCCTTTTCTCCTATGTTTATTTTAGTTTGAAAATTCTCCTTTGTTATTATGCTGCATTTTTGACTGATTGGCCACCTCTTGACTTGGGCAGATCATATGCGACCTGTACATTGGCTCTGCTTTCTGGGACAGGGCTGTCGTAGGTCCATCTCTCCTCTTTAACAACCGTCGCGTTGTCTTCTTCTATGGGGCGTGGGCAAGGGCCTACTACCTAGGCGAGCGGGTAGTTCATCAGTATCAGGGCTACCCTGCCATACCCATGGAACCTCATGTAGATGTCCTAGACCCCATGGGTAGTATCGAGGAGCTTATTGCGGCCTTCCTCCACCATGGGATCCCCATCAATGCCATCCTTATGCCCGGGGACTATCAGCTATGGTATGAGTCTTTGCCGTATCGGTTTATCCTTCCGTGCTTTGTCCATGGCGTCAATTTCCTTACTTTCGACGGCTCGCACTCACAGGTAATACTCTTTTCTTTTTTTAGATTGGTACCCTTCAGGTTTTGATTTAACTTTTATTTTTGCTAAGTGAATCTTGATCTTTTCCACAGTTTATGAAAGTTAATGAAGGTGTAGCGGTGGCGGTACTGCTGATGCTTCCGAAGTGGGTCTCTCAGATGCTGGTCCTTCGATGTGGGTCCCTTAGGTGCTGGCTCCTCAGGTGTTGGTCCTTCGGATGCCGGTCCTTCACGCTCCTCTCATATGGGTGTCTTAGGTGGTGCACCTGCTGTGGTTCATGGGGCCTTTAGGCGCCTTGACGACGGCTTTCTCTTGGATCTGTGCACTGATGTGGATAGGCAGGCACGCCTCTCAGCTGAAGCAGCTCGGGTCCCTCCCCCTAAGGTGGTTTAGGGGGTAAGCCTCTTTTCGACCATCTCTCATTTGTTTTAGCTCCTTTGATAAATGCATGTGTTTGTTACTAATCCCTGTAATTGACACCTTGCTCTCCTTGAATGTAGAACTTCGAATCAGCCATGGACCATGCCACATATTATCGTAACATTGTTGAGCTCCGAGATGTGGAGGTGGTGAGTATCTTGTTGCTCGGTTTTTCTCACTGCCTTACCCTCTTTGTCTTTCAATTGCTCTTGATTTATGATCTTGACTATGACTTGCAGCGTGCATGTGACAAGGAGTCGCACTCTTTACTTAGCCAGCTTTCACAGGCGTGGTCCCAGGTAGGAGATATGCAGACCTTTCAAAGCTCCTCGGGTCGGCAAAAGAAATCGAAGGGCGCCAACAAGGAATAGGCCTAGTTTCTCCATTTTGAACATTTTAAACACTTTGAGATGATTTTTATTGGAATTTGAACAAATTGTGGTGGATAATTGTGGCACTTTTTGGATGATCTTTTGCTTTGAAAGTTTTAGTGCTCCTCCTTGATCGCATGTTCTATTTCCCTTGCATTATATTTGATTGCTTGCAGGATGGTTTTGACAATTACTTGTGAAAAATGACCTTTGCGGTCATATGCCTCAGTGTGGGTTTTTCCTACACAAAAGTTAAATGATTTCAATGTTAAATGCAAGTGCATTGAAGGGGGCCAGATTGGTCTGACGTTATTACATGTGCCATGCCAATCCTGGGGGGATTTACACTGGCACATGTATTACATGCGCCAGGTATAGCTTGGGGGGCAGTGGGCCCTTTATATGCTCAAGACAGACCACTTTCTCTTTCTTTTCTCTTTGACTTGGCTTTTTCAACTAATTTTTCCTCTCCTCGCTTTCCCAAGGGTGGGTCCATCGACATACATTAAATTTAATACTCTTGAAAGATCTTTGTGCGTCTATGGACCCACTTTCCAACCCTCCCTTACATGGAGGGCTCAGAACCTATTTACTCCCTTCTTTGGGCTTAGGGCCAAATTTTCTAAAAAGTTGGCTTGGGAGCTTGAATGAGAGCGAGCTCGTTGATCTAGAGTGGCTTGGACTATCCCATCTTCCCTTCTTTCTTGAGGTTCCTCCACGGTGGGACCTACTTCATGCGGCAACCTTGTTTTGGGATGCAAATGCCCATATGTTCCGTTTTGGGAAGCGAGAGCTAACTCCCACTCTTGAAGAGTTATCCAATTTTTCCAGCCTGAAGCTCCACAGAGGCCTCGTAAGAGTCGCTCCAAAGCGGAGTTATTCTAAGGTCGTTCACCTTACCCTAGGTTTGAAGAAATTTGAGTATGAGAAAAGTCTCATCGGGGGGCCCACAAGGTGTTCGATCAAATTCCTCAAAGTACTTTTCGGTGATGAAAGTTTTCAAAAATTTCTTATCAGAAATATCTTCAATACGAAAGCCTTTGCTCTTAGTCTCATCTTGGAAGTCCTTTTCTTCACTAGGGGAGAGAGCTTCTCTCTAGCTCTCTGCGATATTTTGACCAAGTTGGTAGAGGGACGATCAGTGATGCACCTGGTCCTTGCTGAACTATATCGATGCCTTGACGCATTCGCTCTGGGCAAGGTAGAGAGCCTCAGGGGATGTCCTTTGCTAGTCCAAGTCTGGTTGGGTGAGCATCTCGCTATCTTGGGACCCATGCCACTCTTTTACATCACTCAAGGTGAGGCGGTTCGATGCTTTCTGGGCAGGTGTCACTTGATTCCACAGGGGGATTTATCAGCTTTGAAGCTTTGGGTGACTGATGTAGAGCTGATATGGAGACTTCCTTGGTTGGATCAGACCTTCCCAGTAGTTCATTCTAGAGATCATGAGGGCATCACCTTCCTAAGATTGATTGGCAGTACCTTTTACTTCCCATTTCAGGTTCTGGATTAGTTTGATTGCTCCCAGCAGGTGTCTTGCGAGGCGAAACCCCCTCTATGTGATTTAATCTTTTCTAGGGGGTCCTCTGGGGACATTGATCAGATTACTACTCTTTGGGAGATGAGTCAGTCGACGCTGATGTGTGATATGGAGAAGGGAGATTCAGTTCAGTCTTCCCCTGAGTACGAGGCTTGGCTTTCAACTAAGCAACCTGCCGTTGATCATTTGGGTCAGGCAGAGAGCAGTGATATGGGAGGGCCCTAGCTGAAAGAAGGAGATGGCACTTCGAGTCCGCATTGAGCTGTTGACTGACGAGAAGATGGTCCTGCAAGAGCTTTTAACACAAGAGAATGTTAGAGCAGAGGTAGCTGAGACCAGAGTTGTCATAGCTGAGAGCGAGGTCCTTCGTCTGGAAGGATCCCTGAATGTTGCTCTTGGAGCTACTGTTGCTTCTCAAAAGAGGTATAAGAGATTGCATAGTCGTTGGTTGACCGAGTGGAATGTCCGGGAGGATGGTTTTCGTGCTGAGATTAGTGCCTTGAAGCCCAAGCTGGGCCGTTGATTCCTTCCTGCACATATAGCTTTTTGCACAGATCAGATTTACAGAAAAGAGGTGTAAGAAACCCCTTTACAGATACACATTTTATGGTATACATATTTTCCTTATGTTTTTGTTTTTTCTGCTTTTGAAAAGAAAGAAAGAAAGCTAGACATCACACCGACTATTTTTTGGGATGTGGTGTAAGTGGCATAGTTGTAAATGGAAAAGGAAAATATATTATATTTTCAAAGACTTCTCTTTTTTGTTCTTTTTTAATTGATGGATCCCTTTTTGAGATGAAATGTGCACAGCCTGGGCATGAAAGTAGAAAAGGGAAATCATTATCTTTAACAAAAGGGGCTTTCCTGCCCAGGTGCACAAAGTGTCGGCATGAAAGTGGAAAAGGGAAGTCATTATCTTTGACAAAAGAATCATTATCTTTGACAAAAGGGGCCTTCCGCCCTCTCCTTTATTCTCTTTTTGTTTGGTTTGATGCCTTAATCACAGGGTGAGATCTCGAGTCCCCTTTTGAGCATGGTCGAACCCCTTTTGAGCATGGTCGAACCCCTTTTAAGTGGTCAAATCTGGGTGAGTTTCAATAGCTTTACCAAGACTGGAATGTCAATCCCTTCGGATTGATTCAAACCTTTCTCCTTACCTCGGGTCATACGTTCGACAAAGTAGTTTCACAAAGAAAATTTCGATCGGGGCCCAATTTGAACTAACATGAACGGCCCAGTCGAAAAAAGGGTAACAGGGAGAGTAATCACAAGGGCTCCTCAAACATCAGTCTTATCAATCAGTTCAAACCTTTCTTTTTCAATTCTTTCCTTTCTTACTCACAACGCCCAAGATGGGTTCATCGTGCCCGTTTTTACCCTCTTTTTACCCGTGACGCCCTTTCGAGTTTTCACCATGTCTATGGGTTTTGCTCTCTTACCCCAAGCGCCCTTTCGAGTTTTCACCTAGTCTGCACAAACTTGCTCTTTTTACCCGTAGTGCCCTTGCGAGTTTTCACCACGTCCATCTTGCTTTGAGCTTGTTTATTTTCTTTTATTATCTTTTTTTCTTTTATATGTTTCTTATATAAAAGTCACGACATAGACGTCGATTCCGTCATAGCCGGCTAGATGGGGTTCTGGTGTCGTCTCACAACTCGGCTCGTGTTGACTTAACAAATTCTATGACTACTTGTGAACCTCAAAAGAGAGCTTTCTTCAGGGTGTACCTTGGCCGTGGGTTAGGTTAGGATTTGAAGGTATGCTGGGCTAAAAAAGGTTTCCTTGATATGGTTTTAGTTTTTCACAACATACTTTCTTCCTTGGGGGAGTTTTACTGCACATGCCCCATGATTTTTCTTTTCTTTTCTTTTTTTCTTTGTCTTATTTCAGGCAATCTTTTTTGGCACTTTGCTTTTCTAATTTTTTTTATTTTGATAGTACTTCTACTTCATCTCTTTTTTTGTATATGTACATACTTTTTCTTTTTCAGGGAAGGGATTTATTGAAAGAAAGGCCAAGGCTCAAATGGGATAGCAAAGGATATCATCATTTTTAGGGATGCTTTTTGGCTACTGTGCTTAGAATAATGACCTCTTTTGTGTGGTCCTTAAGCAATCACATATCTGTTTCACCAATACTTACCTTGCCGCGATAGACCTATGAGTAGAATTGTCGGACATATCCAGCATTGATGGGCTCAGGAAAGTGATCTCCGTCCATGGTGGCGAGGTGGATGGCATATCCTAGCAGTACTTTCTTGACGACGTACGGTCCCTCCCAATTCGGCTTAAACTTTCCTCTTTGATCGGCATGGAGGGATGGGAAGATCTTCTTCAGCACAGTGTCTCGTATCTTCAGATCTCGACCGCGAACATGTTTATTGTAAGAGCGTGCAATTTGCCCTTGGTAAACTTGGGTATGACACAAGGCCAGGAGCCTTTTCTCGTCTAGCAGATTCAATTGTTCAAAGTAGGATCTCTCTATCTTTGCTTCTGGTAGACCTGATTCAAGTAGGATTCGGAGCGAGGATACCTCAACCTCAACAGGTAGGACGGCCTTGGTTCCATACATAAGGGAGAAGGGTGTTGCCCCTGTAGCGGTATGTATCGACGTTCTATAGGCTCATAAATAAAATTGCAGCATTTTTCTCCAATCTCGGTAAGTGACGACCATCTTCTCGAGGATGCGAACGACTGTCTTATTTGGAGCTTCTACGGCTCCATTAGTTTGAGGCCGATAAGGTGACGAGTGATGGTGCTTGATCTTATACTGCTCGCAGAAGGCTTGGATGCACTTATTCGCAAAGTTAATGCCGTTATCCATGATAATATCCTTGGGCACTCCAAATCGGCACACAATATTGTTCTTGGGGAACTTCTTGACGTGACTGGCCGTAATGTTGGCATATGATGCTACCTCTACCCACTTAGTAAAGTACTCGATGGCGATGAGGATGAACCGATGCCCATTTGATGCTTTTAAATTAATCATTCCAATGACGTCTAGGCCCCAAGTAGCAAATGGCTAAGGAGTGGTCATGCAGTATAGATTGATGGCAAGAACGTGTATCAGACTGGAGTGTTCTTGACACTTGTAGCATTTCTGAACATGTTTGTAGCAATTCGATTCCATAATAGTCCAAAAGTATCCCTGTCGTAGAATTTTCTTAGCGAGCATGTGACCGCTGACGTGGGCACCGCATACTCCCTCGTGGATCTCCTTCATGATATTGATCGCTTCACCCTCAGTAAGGCATCTGAGCAAGATGTTATTGTAGGATTGCTTGTAAAGGCATTCTTTGCAAATGACATAGCCTTCCGCTAGACGTTGAATGGTCCATCGATCTGTCTTGGACGTACCCTCGGGGAATGTTAGTGTCTCGAGGAAATTCTTGATATCTAAGAACCAAGGTGGCTCATCATCAGGCTTTGTAGGTTCTTCAATCTGCAGGCGGAAGGCCGGCTTGTTCCTTTGTTCGATCATGATTAGCTTCATCTCAACATCATACGGGATTTCTACCATTAACGCCAAAGTTGCTAGTGCGTCGGCAAATCGATTCTTTATCCACGAGACATATGAGAATGCCACGTCCTTGAAGTAGGATATCAGATCCTCGAGGTGCTTATGGTAGGGGATCAGCTTCTCATCTTTCATCTTCCAATCTCCATTCATCTGGCATATGATCAACTGGGAATCGCTAAATACTCGGAGGTGAGTCACATTCAGATCGAGAGCTGCTTGCAGGCCAGCGGCACAAGCTTCGTACTAATGTTATTAGTGCAAGGGAAGTTGAGCTTGATAGAAACCAAAACATGTGATCCTTTCAGTGAAATTAGAATGGTGCCAACTCCCCGACCTTTGGCATTTGCTGCCCCGTCAAAGTGCATTACCCATGATTCTTCTGCTTCTTCAGTATCGTCTTCCGTCATGAATAGGATGTCCTCATCAGAGAATTCAGCTCTCAAGGGCTCATAATCTGGCAAAGGATTGTCGGCAAGATGATCGGCGAGTGCCTGCCCCTTGATCAACTTCTGAGTGACGTACGTGTTGTCAAACTCAGACAATAAAAGTTGCCAACGTGCAGTCCGTCCAGTAAGAGCCAGTTTCTCAAATATGTACTTCAATGGGTCCATTTGGGCAAGTAGTAGAACGACTTGGGATAGCAAGTAATGGCGGAGCCTCTTAGTGGCCCATACAAGAGCCAGACATGCTTTCTCCAGATGAGAATAGCGTTTCATAATCAGTAAACTTCTTGCTTAGATAGTAGATGGCTTGCTCTCTTCTTCCTGTCTCGTCATGCTGCTCTAAAACACATCCCATTGAGACTTCTGTCGTGGAGAGATACATCAAGAGTGGTCTCCCTGACTCAGGCGGTACTAAAATAGGTGAGTATAGGAGGTAGCTTTTAATTTTATCAAACAAACGCTGCCTAGCAGTCATCGTTCCATTCAATGGGCAAATTCTTTCAAAGTAGCTTGAAGATCGGTGTGCAGATAGGCTGAGCTGTGCAATGAACCGACTAATATACTATATCCTGCCTAAGAACCCTCTAACTTCTTTCTCCGTAGACGATGCTGGCATTTTCATGATAGCCTTAACTTTGATTGGGTCGACCTCGATCCCTCTCCTGCTGACAATGAATCCTAACAATTTTTTGGGCATAGTGCCAAATGCGCACTTTTGCGAATTCAGACGTAACCTACACTTTCTCAGCCTCTCAAACAGCTTCTAGAGGTTTACCAAGTGATCACTTCGCTCTGGTGACTTGGCTATCATGTCATCGACATACACCTCAATTTCTCGGTGCATTATATCGTGAAACAACGCAGTCATAGCTCTCTGGTACGTTGCCCCAGCATTCTTCAACCCAAATGGTATGAATTAGTAGCAAAAGGTCCCCCAAGGAGTAATGAATGTTGTCTTCTCTAGATTTGCCTCTGCCATCTTTATATGGTTGTACCCGAAGAATCTGCCCATAAGAGAAAGCATCCCGTGCTTAGCAGCGTTATCGGCCAAGATGTCGATGTGCGGCAATGGGAAATCGTCCTCCGGACTTGCTTTGTTCAAGTTGTGAAAATCGATACACATGCGGATCTTTCCATCCTTCTTCGACACAGACACTATATTGGCTAGCCACTGCGAGTACTTAGATACCATGAGGAATCCCACATCATACTACTTACTGACTTCATCCTTGACTTTCAACATCCACTCACGTCAAAGACGTCTCAGCTTTTGCTTAACCGGCTTCATATCGAGGTAAAGTGGCAACTCATGCTCGATCAAATCGGTGTCCAGACCAGGCATGTCCTCATACAACCAGGCAAAAATGTCTTGGTTTGATCGAAGGAAATCGATCATGCTTTTTCTTTTTTCGAGAGACAACTATGTTCTGATTTTGGTAATTCGGGGAATCTCTTTAGTCCCTAGATTGACATCTTCGATTTCTTCAACAATCGGGGTAGGGCCATGCTCAAAGTCAACAAACCGGTCAAGGAGCTCATTGGGGGAGCTCCTCAAAAGGGACATCCTCGTCCAGACTCATAACTCCTATCTCTTCTTATATTTCTACAGGAAATTGGTCGATTTTATGTGGGACGGGTATTTAAATTAAGGCATCTTTTTGTGGGATTTTATTTGAAATTTTACATGACAATATTTTTTGTTTTTATATATTTTCAATATTTTGGAATTTTTATTTTCTTCGGAGATGGACCCTTTGCAATGAGAGTCTGTGAATATACAAGGTATTGCCTGTGAAGGGCTTATCTCACTTTTTATAGGTTATTTTTTTTGAGAAATGGGTTCCAAAGTTTAGGCCACTCCCCACTTCTAGGGTTTGGGGCAAAGATGCCCAGTTGCATACGTGAGAGGCCGCTCCTTTACCTATTTGGATGGACGGTGCTGACTAATACGACTCTTTGGAGTCAGCCTCCATCATGTTGATCCCCAATTCGTCTGAGATTACGTCCTCAAATGTTAATACCGTTTTGTGGTGATTTACCACAGGGGGAGATTATTCATGTATGGAGCGTCATTCCTTAAAGAGAGATAACACGGCCAGGTCTATTTCCAGGCTGGGAACGATAATGTGGGGATTGTGGGATGAATCGGTGTTGTAGGCTTGTGTGGGGTTAATTGGGTTGCCCCATTCTAGTCGATCTTTACAACCTCGACACTTACGAATGAATCTCTGATGTGAGGCCTGAGACGAGGTTTTTCCTCTATGTGTATCCCCTGACTCTTACAGCTGTCGTTGCGTGGGCATTTTCCTTAGCCTCTCCCACCTCTTCTTCCGTGGGCTTGTAATCTAGCCCAAATTTGACTTTCTGACCCTTGACTGTGACGAGCTCTCTTCTTCCCTATAACTGGTGGGTCCCAATCCCTTTCCTCTTTGATAGCCCCACTTATGGAGCACAACCATTGTCGCTACCATTCCACCTCTGGTTTTTGGGATAATGCTCTCGATGGGCTCCGGAAGTATCGTTGATACTTCGTACTCAAAACTATAGAGGTCAACATCCTCAGCTGTGTGCGGCACATCCAACACTTTTAGCTTTTCTATGTTGTTGGTGGATTTTTCCTTCTCACTGTGCCCCTCACCAATGATAGTGACCTTCTTATGCCTGGACGCGAATTTTAGCTTTTGATGTAGTGTTGACGGTATAGCTCCGACCTCATGCAACCATGGGCGTCCTAACAATAGATTGAACGAAGATTTGATATCTATTACTTGAAACAATATGGAGAAGGTCATTGGCCCAATCAATAGCTCAAGGTCAACTTCTCCCATTATCTCTCTTCTGGTATTGTCAAAACCTCGGGCACTGGTTCTCGTGGGTCTCAATATGCATGGATCTACCCTGATCTTTGTGGCAGTTCTCAGTGGGCATATGTTTAGAGCAGACCCATTGTCAATCAAAATCAGAGGGCTTATCATATTTCTGGATTCCATAGTAATATTAAGGGATTTGGAGTGACTACTTCCCTCCTCTGGTAAATCAGCATCCGAAAATGAAATTGCATTTGGAGCCATAACTTGACCAATTATTTGTCCAACTTCATCAGGGCTCACCTAATGAGAAACATGCACATTCTTTAATGTCCCCCATTAAAGCTTGAAAATGGAGTGGGGATATCATCAATAGATCTCATACAATGATGTGAGTTGGCATCCTTCTTAATTGAGTCTCCAGTATATGTTCTCGACTCATTTTTTCAAAAGGATTAACAACACTATCTTTCTTTCCCTATGGCTTGGCTTGTGCTGCTGTTGGTGCTTCCGACTATTTTAAAATCTTCTCGGATCTCATGAAAAAGTCTACTATCCCTTCTCTGTTGCTACCGACATTAGCATCTGTCTGCTCGTAACTCAGTAGGACCTGATGAGGGTTGTAGGTTGGTCACGAAATCTGAAATAGTGTAGCTGTCGGTATCTGATGCACTTGCACTGATGGCTCCAGAGGGGTGGGTAATACCTGGTTCACTTCAGTGATAGATGGTTGGATAGCAAAATTGGGCTAGGTTGGGGTGATGGGGTTTGAGAGTGATTGCACCGGGGGTAATGGGGTAGGAGTGGGCCATTGATAGTTGATAGGTGATGGTGGGGGAAGGGGGATTGATGGGCTATTGGGTAATTGATGGGGGTGGTAGTATATGGTTGATATACATTTATGTGCACATAATTGATGAGTGTAAGTGATGGGAAATAAGCCCTAAGATCTAAGGATTCAACTTGTGGTGCTGGGTTGGGGAAATAGTCTGATAAATTCAAGGGTTTAATCACCCCGATACTCCTTTCTTCACCATTTCTTTGCAACGGTGTCATATAACTCTCCTGATCACTGATGTAATCCGATGGATCAAATTCAAACTTTTCCTTACACTCCTCTATCATCCTGATGGTGGGTTTGAGACCTGCTCCTCCGGTAGGGTGTGGGGATAATGGCACCTGATGTATATTTGCGTGCTGGTTCACTTGAGAAAGTGCAGGTGGAATGATTTTCCCCTGCATCAATTAAATATTGTATCATGTGCTTCAATGGGAAGCAACAATCAGTCGGGTGACCCGGACCTTGATGAAAATTATAGTGAGCGTTAGGGTCATAATTCTTTAGGATTGGATTAGGAGGTCACAATTGGAGGGCAATAACTAGTCCCTTTTCTATTAGCAAAGGTAAAAGTCCACTTAATGATTGCCCTAGGGGTGTAAACACTCGAACATAGCAGGCTCTCCTATGCTCCGAAATCATCTTCATTCCTTGTCCATTCCCTATTCTCTGGATCTGCTCAGTTCTGACTGGTGCTGGCTGGCTGCCTAAAATTAGAATGGGGTTATATTATTATTGGGCCTGGTGTTGGCAAAGTTCTTGATATCGACCCCTATTCTCTTCTCATTTCTCTGCTCTAAGAACCTTCTTACTCCACTGGCTCCACTAGGTACATTTTTGCTCAGGCGACCTTCCTTGATAGCGTCTTCATAGCGGTTTGTGTTTCTTACCAGATCAGTAAAGCTGGACTGCTGCTGGTACACTAGAAAGTTCGAGATCACTGGCAAAGTATTTTTGAAAATCATTTTTATTTGCTCATCATCAGGTATCCTTTTTCTAACCTGAGATGCTAGTGCTCTCCAATGCCCCAAATAATCGTTAAAGTTCTCATTTGAGTTCTGCTTTAAACGGGCCAAGTCTGACATACGCGGTTCAATGTCCATATTGTAGACATACTGTTCCTGAAATAAGTGCATCAAGTCCTTCCATGTCTTTATCATAAATGGTTCCAAAGATGTGAACCACCTCAAGATCAGACCAGTCAAACTTTTCTGAAAGGCCTTTATTAGTAGTCTTTCGTCCCCTCCATGTTGGCACATGTCCCCATAATAAGACTTGAGGTGCTATGGGATTGCCGGTGCCATTATATTTGTCAAAAGTCAGCATTGTAAATTTTGGAGGCAAGGGGACCTCAACAAACAAACATAAATCTGAGAAGTCAGTGGCATGGATTTTAGCACCACCCATCTTCAACAACTGCTTCTGAATTTTGTCTAACTGCTCTTTCAACTGCTCTGATTCCTTAGACATGGGGGCCACTTTCTCAGTAGTCGGTTGGGCTTCACTCTGGGCTACCAGGGGGTGAGAAATTATAGAAGGGTTAACACTGGTCAATGCCCTAGCATAAGCTCCACTATTCCTAATCTCGTCCTCCTCATACTGCTGGTCTAGATAAGGTGCAGTGAGGGCGGGATTCTCTTTGTGGTGCTGCATGGACTGGATGGGAAGGGTCTGAATGGGGGTTGGGTGACTCCATTGGAGGTGAGGAAAGGTTTGTTGGGTGAAGGGATGAGTGGCAGTTAGATTTTGGGGTGGGGTTTGATGAGGCCATTGGGCATGGGGAAAGGTTTGGAACTGACTTTGGGATGTTGGGATATGGGTGAATTGGGGTTGATGTAAGGTCTGGGTTTGAGCTAGGTATGAGGGTGGGTGAGTGAAATTTTGGAGGAATTGTGAAGGGTATGGGTGTGAAGCTCCAAGGTTAGGGCCATGCTGGGCTTGGGTTTGGGCCATGAAGCCTTGGGAGGGTTGGGCTATGAAGGTTTGGCCCATGGGCCTTGGGAAGTTTGGGCCATAAAGCCTTGGTCATGATAGGTATGGCCCATTGGGCCTTGATGGGTCATGGGCCATTGATGGGTCTGGGCCATGAGCCCTTGGTGGGATTGGGACATGGGCCCTTGATGGGTTTGGGCCATGGGCCCTAGATGGGTCAGGGCCATGGCCCCGTGGTGGGTCTGGGCCATGGGCCCTTGGTGGGTTTGGGCATGGGCCCTTGATGGGTCCGGGCCATGGGCCCTTAGTGGGTCCGAGCCATGGGCCCTTGAGGTATGTGGGAGATGGGGTTTTGGGCCATTGGGCTTTGGGGTATGTGGGTAATGGGGGTTTGGATGGTGTGGATGATGGGGGGTTGATGGGGGTCATAGGGGAATGAGGCATGGACGTTTGATAGGGTCTCGGATGGATCCATGGACGTGTGGTGTAGATGAGAGGGGATGTGTTGGGAGGCCTTCCACCTATTGTAGGTTTGGAACATCTCCTCTATCATGGTCATGGAAGGGGGATCGGATGGACATGGGGTATTTAAGGGATGGGGGGGATGAAGGGGAAAAATTGGGCATGGCCCCGATAAAATCGGACATGACCCGGGTAAGTGGGGGGATATGGGGTGGGTTAGAAAAGTGAGATGGATCATTGGTGAATGAGGATGGATTGGGCATTGTGTGGGGAGGATGTATGGGGCATGGATGTGGATGATGAGAGAGGAAAGCTAGTCATGGCCCTGATAAAAATGGGCATGACCTGGGTAGACGGAGGTATGTATGGGGGATCGGATGCGGCATGGATAGATGTGGGTGGATTGAGTATGGATCGGGCAGATGAAAAATATGGTTTATTGGTGAAAGTGGAGGATGGGGCCGAGTTTTCAATGGGTGTGGATGGAAGGTGAGATGGGTTGGAAATGACCATGGATGAAGGCATGACTTGGGAAAATAATGGGAAATGGGGGGTTGGATTTTGGATATTTTGGGAAGTGGTGGAAGGAAAAATAGGGGCACCAAATGGGCAGGTGATGGTGAGGGTTGATTGGGTGAGGTGGATGGAAGTGAAAGCCTCTTTGGTAGGGTTGGGGAATGCAGTGGGGATGAGTCGGGATCGGTATAAGCCGGATCCACAGCCCACGACATGGCTTGGTATCGGGTTGGGTACAATGATGCCATTGTGCCGGCACCAACAAACTCTATTTTTTGGGTTTTTAATTTATTTGATTTCTTTGAATTCTTATAAGTGAAAAGAAATAAGGATTCCGGAGATTTTTGAATTCCCTTCTCTGGTAGCTCTCGTACCCTAAATAGGTCCCGCGGTAAAGGCTCCGAAGGCTTCGAAAGAATCAAAGGGAAACCCATTGATCTATTGAAGGCACGAAAATTGATGCAAACAATCCGATCCCTCGAAACGAGTAAAAAAGAAGTCACCTTCTCTTGACCAGCGAGGGCGTATTGGGTGTCGGAGACTGCGGGGCCCCAGACAGAGGCTCTAAAGACACTAATCAGGGATTTTGGGATGTGAAGCAGGCCTCAAATTCGGGCTGCTACTGCCTAAAACAAAGCTGACACAACTAATAGGTGCGCCAGACCAAAATTGCCCAGGATAAAGCTGGCGCAACTAATACATGCGCTAGTGTACTTCTGGGGAATTTTGCATTAGCGCATGTAATAGTTGCACCAGACAAAGAGGGGTCTCTAGATAGTTTGACAGCAGCACTTTCAGCCTGAAATGGGTCTTCTAACTAATTTTTTGTGGAAGCTAGGCTTCCGGGGACTAACTGTTTATATGAATCAGCTCTCTTCCTCACCGAACTTAGGGATACAAGGTTGATTCGGGTCCGCTAATGCTCACTTTTTCCCTGGGTTTTAAGCTTGGTAATGAGAAGGTTACCCACCCGATCTATCTCAAGTGCAAGCACTTTCTCAGGTAATAGGTGGGTTGGGATTTTTTTGAATCATCACCACTAGGGGCTGCCGCCGTACTAAGACCCGGGAGTTTGTATGTGTGCCTAAATAATTCAACGTTTGAAAATCTACCTCGCAAAAATCAATTTAAATCTCCTTTGTTGGTTCAATTTTACTTTTCACTTTTAAGGAAGTTTTCTTAAGTTCAAAGACCGGGGGTGGGGATCCCATGCCGCCTCTATGGGCCGGCGTCCACTCTTTGCAATATAATTGTGGAATTAAAGGCAAAAGTAGGCCCGCCAATGACTAAGGCACTGAAAATGATGTAAAAGTAAAGAAAATTAAATGACAATGCACAAGTAGACCCACCGATCGGCTAAGGTACTTAAAATGACGGAAACGTAAAGAAATTGAATGTCGTGCTCAAGTAGGCCCGCCAATCGGCTAAGGCTCATAAATGACGTAAAAGTAAGGGTAAATAAAATGACGTAATCGGAGGGTTGAATGAAAAAAAATAGCAATAAATGGTTAGTAAATAAAAAATAAACAGGCCAAATTCAAGGGGAAGCTCTACTAGCTAGTCCCTAGCAGAGTTGCCATCTGTGCAACCGTAGATTTTTTACGATCCCACTGCACGGCACACACTCGTGATAAAAATTTAGTGTCGCCACCCGGAGCTTTTGGTGTCCCAAGAAATTAAAATTAAATTTAAAGAGCACCGAAGTGCTAAAAATTGACTCTGAATCCGGACTACGCCAAAGGCTCTTGGGTAGGGGCTTCGGTTATCGACTGGGAAGGTTTAAGGTATCCAATCAACCTGCTTAATGCGGTCACTATTTATTGCCAAAATCAAAATAATATAAAAGAAATAAAAAAGTCTTCCTCTTGCCCAAAGGGCCTTAAAATCTTATTTGTGCCCTTCTGTTCCTACAAAAAATTCAGAGGCATAACGACACAAATGAGAGGATAGAGGAAGAACCGAGAAGGTAGAGGAATAGAGGGGAGAGTCAGAGCTCTCGAGTTCTTGTTGCACCGCTGTGGAGCTTTGCGTTGGCTTGCTTCGGTGAGCTTTTGATGGCTTGTATAGCTTGATGATGGATTCTAACTCCTAGGGTGGATAGCTAAGAGGTAGAGAGGGGAGGCTAGGGGATAGCACACACCTAAACTAAAGCTTTTGGGTGAAAGGCTAAGGTTTTAGAAGGTTTGAAGATTCTAAAATTTGTGAGTAAATATTGCACTAGAGAAGAGAGAGAAGGGATTCCTTAATCTCTTACTTTGCAAATTTTTTTAAGCCTTTGTAGAGGGGGGGGGGGTTGCGTCTCTATTTATAGGAAAAAGAGGGGTTAGGAGGGTATTTAGAGGCTAACTTGGATTAGCAATTAGGTAATCTAGCCATCTAAGATTTCCTAAGGTTTTTGAAGCCTTGAAAAGTGGGAAGGTTAGCTCCAATGGTGGATGATAGGGTGAGGATTTAAACCACTTAAGGGGTTGCACATAGATAGTGAATGGGTGCAGCAGAACTAGCAAAATATACCTCAAAGGTTAAGATGAT
This sequence comes from Chloranthus sessilifolius, assembly GCA_021018995.1. Taxonomy (NCBI): domain Eukaryota; kingdom Viridiplantae; phylum Streptophyta; class Magnoliopsida; order Chloranthales; family Chloranthaceae; genus Chloranthus; species Chloranthus sessilifolius. The sequence continues at coordinate 15,817,148 of CM037587.1, read as the reverse complement.
CAATAAGTCGAACCCCAATCTTGATTTTTGAGGCAAAAACACAGGGTTACTGTTCATAAGCCTGACATAACTAATAGGTGCGCTAGACATATGTACAGTAAAATAGTATTTCTACAGGGTCTAGAAGTTGGCTGCTCGTGGTGGGGTCCACCACAGAATGGCTTGGCACAAGTAATACTTGTGCCAAATCCCTAAGGGGGACTCAGCCAATTTACTATTTTGCCCCTATGCTTTGAAACGTGATATCTTCTAGCATACAACTCCGATTGGGGTGATCTTTAGCTCGTTGGAAAGCTGAAGACTTCTACTTTTCAATGGTATGAGATTCAATCATAGTAGGTTACATCTAGTCCCAGTGTACCACTCTTCATCCATTACTAGGGAAAGCTAGGTTTAGGTTCAGAATGGTTTCTAAGGGTCGGGATGGGTTTCTAAGGGTTCAAGAAAGTTCCCGAAATGCTCAGTGCTCATAATATCGATTTTGGTATCCCGAAATGCCAAACGTTTTGGGTGGCGACTCCATTTTTCTTGTAAGCACATCATCGCGACGAACTCGCAAAGTCAACGGTTGCAGACACCTACACACATGTGGCTAGTTCATGTGTTTGAATCTTTTCTTTTGGTTTTGCTTCTCTTAAGTTTAGTATTTTTTAAATCACGGATGTATTTTTGTAATTGGACTTATTAATATTTATTTTTAAAGTTTGAACGTTGGACTACTTCTCATTTGTCTTATAATTCCGTGATAAGTAGGATTTTTACTTTTTAAATTTTAAATTTTGAATTAACCCGATCAAGTTAACAAAAATGGGAAATGAAAAGAAAATCTTCTGCAAAATGATTCCGCAAACTTTGTAGATTCTTTTGAAAGTAAAAAGAATGAATTAATAGAAATTAAAATATTGAGGTATGTCACGCTGAACCGACTCGTGGATCGAAACTGAAGGGTGCGAGAGTCACCCAAGCGTGCGAGGGTAGGGGCTGGGGGCATGACAGTATATATATATATATATATATATATATATATATATATATATATATTATACTTATCCTTTTCAAGTTAAAAAAAAATCCTTTTAATGAAATATAATTTACTTAAATGCCCTGAGATTAATCATTGTCCATTATAACCATTATGCAACAAACTAAAATGAAATATTTGAATAAAAGCATGTATCTAAGCCTCTATAAGGTTAATATAATTATTTAATTCAATTTTTAACCTTCTTCAAACTTTTATTAGGAAAAAAATAGCCTAAGCCCAACCAAATTTTATTAGAAAAAATAGCCTCAAAAAAATAGCCGAACATAAATATTAAGAAAAATCAGCCGAAAAAAAGCCCAAGCCCGGCCCAGTCCGGTAGGGGCCGGGCTTGGGTTGAGTACATCGCAACCCGGGTTAAGGCCATGCTAAAACATTTGGGAACCCGACTCGAGTAGGTTAGGGCTGGGTTGAACCACAACCCTAATCAGGCCCATTGAGAGCCCTAATAGACGCTTAGTAATGAATGAAATCGTGTTTTAGATTCAGCGTAGATTACTCTTACGAACTCTCTTTCTCTCTCTCTCTCATCTTCTTGCCCTAAACCGACCCGAACCAAACCAATTGAACCGGATCTAAATCGAATGTGAACCAAACCAACCCCCCCCCCCCGCCCCCACACACGCACAACGGGACCTAAACTCGATCAAGAACCGATCCAAGGAGGTAGCAGTTGCAACGGGTAAAAATTAGCCGTAGCAGTTTCAATGATTAGTTTTTAGCCGTTGCATGCCCATTTCCGGTCATTTGTTTCAAAAAAAAGAAATTAAATTATTTTTCCCTTCACCCTTATAAATACCCTCTCCCACCTAACATATTTTTTCACCATTTACTCTCTCTTTAATACTCTTTAATATTCCCTACTAAAAAAATAATCCACTTTAATTCTCTTTAATTGTTTTTACTTCTCTTCAACTTTTCTAGTTTAAGGCTCTTAAGGAAGGGAAGTTCTTCGTTCAAGTGATGTTCTAACTACTCCAAGCTCCAAGCTCTCTATTATTTTATTTTATTTTTTTTACAATATTTTTTCTCTTTACTTTCACACGCTTATAAATACCCTCTCCCACCAACCATCTTTCCTGAATCTAAGTTCATTCTCTTTTTAATTTTTTTTTAATAAAAATGACATCATCCCCTATTGATGATTAAGTTCAAATGACACCACCACCTCCAATTGATGATCAAGTTCAACCGTCACAACAAGCTTCCACTATTGTTAGCTCAGCTCTGGGTTAAAAAATATAAAAAATAGCTACAATTTGGAAACATTGTGGGAAACTCGTGACGATAGCCGGTGTACAAAAAGCTCAGTAAAGGGGAGGAGGTGATTCATGACTTCACCTACTTCATTACAGCACAACTTCACCTTTTAGCAGGTTTTTAAGATCTGAAGTGGCCACTTCTTCTCTTATTTCCAATTTTCAGATGAAATACTTCTTTTGACTTCTCTTTATATATATATATATATATATATATATATATAATTTTTTATGAAGTGTGACACATATACCACTGTTACACTATTGTTTTTGGCTTTATTTTCTTCTCCTTCCTTCCACCAAATGTTAAACCTAGCCCACCTATCTTTCACTTCTTCTCCTTTACCTTCTGAATTCTCAGAGTGAGGGTCAGGTTGAATCAGGTAAATGAGATTTAGGTGCAAGTACTCTGGTGTTTGTTGACGAAAAATTTGATATTAAAGGCTCAAAGAGTGTATGCAAAGGAGGTAGTTCAATAGGTATAGATTTCAAGATCAAAATGTCTAAATGAGGGCCTTAGATCATCTCCTTTGTGACAACCCAAATTTTCCTTGCACATTTTTTTTTTTACAATACAGATACTCTGTAAAACCCGGACCGGCAGATCACAGATTACGATCCAAAGCACAGTGAACGTGGTACATCCACATAATACAGAAAATTAAAGCAATAACACATATGGCAAGAAAAATAGAAACTTCTATCTTATACCAACACTGTCTAATAAATAAAACCCATCGGTGATGGTCCGCCATCACCTAAACAGTGGTGAGCAAGGATATACATCGAATGTTAATTCAACCATTCTACAAATGGTCAGACCTACAAAGTCCAACCATAAAGATCTAAGACTAAGTTAAACTCCACCAGCCAAAGGTAGAAGGCATGCCTCAAGCTCCAGATCCAAATCGAGACTTGCAACCTATGACGTATAGTCGAGGGGTGAGCTACCATCAAAGCTCAGTAAGGGAAACTCAAGAATAATTATATTCTATCATATGCCTTCATAGATTCAATGTCATAAATTAGAAAACATTTTTCAGGTCAAAACAAGGGTTTATTTTCAAGCCTTTTTCACATCAAAACAAAAGCTGGCTTTCATCTTTCAGACTAAAAACTAATTTCAGGAAACATTTTATGCAAAAAGTTGAACCTCATTTCAATGACAAGCTCATTTTGAAACAAATTTGCAATTTATTCAAAGGGCTAGTTCAAAGGTAATTCCATGATGATCAATAAACTAATTTCGAAAATGTTTACTCAAAAGCGGAAATCAAAGTGCGGAAGCATTTCATGTCAAAACGAGAGCAATGTCAAGTTCATGTTCGAGTTCATGTTCAAGTTCATGTTCGAGTCAGAGTTCAATTTGTGTGCATGTAATCCGCCCATAGCAATCCACAATAGTACGATTACTCTGCCCATAACGGTCCACAATTGTACAATTAATCCGCCCATAGCGGCCCACAAGGTAGACATACATTCCGCCCAAAGCGGTCCACATCACTTTGTCTGATTTGTTATTTGATTCATATGCACACACGTCTTACGGATTCAATCATATACATGCACACATGTCTTACGGATTCGACTCACGAATATCCCGCCATGCTGGTTCGATTCACGGGTGAAACCATCGTGCCGATTCAATTAACGGATATCCCGCCGTACCGATTCAATTCCCGGATATCCCACCGTGTCGATTCGATTCACGAATATCCCACCGTGCCGGTTCGATTCACAAGTGTAACTGTTGTGCCAGTTTGATTAACGGATATCCCGCCGTGCTGGATCGATTCACATTCACGTACATATCATATAGGTTCAATTCACGAGTTCTTACGTCATATTCAGATGTAAAGTTCATGTCCAACGTTCATAGTTCGATACAAGTACAATTTCAAGGATTCGATATTTCATAGACTTAAAAACAAGTTCTTAATTCAAATGTCGATTTTCTACATCAATTCTAGTGATCACAGTCGAAGCTTAAAATCAATGATGCATATAAAATTCATGTTCGAGACTCAAGACTTTCAATGCTAACAGTTTCAAGGAACTTTCAAAGGTATAACTGATTTCAATTCCAAACAAAACATGATTTCGATTCAAAATTTTGAAAGTCATACATATAATCACTTTTTAGGCATCTAAGCGAAACAATTTCCAAGCATGTGTATACTTAACAGTCAAAAGCATTTTAAATATTTAAATCAAACACATCATGCAAATCCATGAATTCAAGTCACGTCAAAAATGCCATTGGTTAATGAAGTTCCCTTACCTCGGTTGCGAAATAACGCAAGGTCATGCAAAATAATACCAAAAATTCTCATGGACATTTCTAAACCTTAACCTACATTACAAGGCATTTGTATACTTACACGTTAGTGATTTAACGTCACACATGAAAAAGTTCCTAAAATTTCCTCAAAGCAAGGGCAAAAAGGACGAGTTCACCTTGACTTTGGGTCATGTGAAACTTGCCCCAACTTTCCACTAAAGTTTCACCTTTTTAATGTTAGATTTATGAATTTGTTAATTCATGAAAGTTGTAGGCCTCAATGTCTCTTTTCCAACGCATCAAGAATCGTGCCCATTAGAGTTCGGGGTCAAAAATTAACACCGAAATACCAAATAGGCAATGTGAATTGTGTTAACTTCGGGTCGTGTAAAACTTATCCCTACATGTCACCTATTTTTGACCTTTACAATATAAGATTCATAAATTTATTAATTCATGAAAATTGTAGGGCTCGTTGTCCTCTTTCCAACACCTCAAAAATCATATAATTTCAAGGTCAGAGCAAGAAGTTACGACCAAAATATTAGGCTGGTGTCATGGATGCTCGAGCGGGATTCATGTATGCTCGAGCGTGATTCACTAGCTCCTACAGGTACGCTCGAGCGTGTTTTACTCGAGTAGTTTTTGGCCTAAAAAGTATGCTGGAGTGTACGCTTCAGGTGGGGTCACACTCGAGCATGTTTCAAGGTTGCTCGAGCGGGATTTCTGCAAATTAAATGCAATCTATCCTATTTTCATGCACAAAAATTAAATCTTGATCTCTTTTTCTAATCAAATCTTGTATGCACGCTCTTAACATCGGAAAATGAAAGAATCGGCTATAATGCTTCTCATGCGCCCGATCTTCGAAGATTTCCATCGGTACACAAAAATCCGAAAAAAAGGAATCTAATTGTTTTTTGAAATTGAAGGCATACGATACGGATTTAAGACACTTACCTTCACGGATCTGTCGTATACGGGGTTGGAGATGATCGAAATCGAAGGGGATTTTGTTGATGAAGGGAGATTTCGGTGGGATTCAAGGACTGGGATTTAAATTGGGGCACATGCAAGGAAGGGAGCTTGGTGTGCACAGATGGTGGTGATCTCACGGCTCTTGCTCCTCCCGCATTCGGTGGTTTGGGATTTCTCCAAGATGAAAGACAAGGAAAAAGAAACCCCCAACTCTCCACTCTAACTCACAAATTTGAAACCCATGTAGTTTTAGGTGTGGGAAAATTGGGTTATATGGCTGGGGTGTCTGCTCCCATGTGAAATCAGCACACGTAGCCCTGTTTGCGGGTCTATCATAGTCCATACATTAGGGGTTTTAAACCATGGGCTGGATTACAAATGGGTCCAAACCATGGGCTTTTAACTAGCAGGTTCAAGCCTTGGCCTTTAATAATGGGCCCAAGTTATTGAGCTGGCCAACAAGTGGGTCTTGATTCGGTGTGTGGGCTGAAATAAAGAAGTCGATGTTGTCGTGATCGGCGTTAACCATGGGCCGGATTCAATGGGCATGGTGGTTGGTTTGACATGTCGTGATCGGAGTTAAAACCAAAGTGTCGGCCACTCTCGGTAAATGGGCATGTGAAAGGGTCTAATTAATCGGACAATGGGTATTTGACCCTCTTTTGGAATCTACTAATCAGACACTTCACGGTGCATGGCGCACGTCTCACCCGATTCAGAATGCCTCAATGTGTATTGTGTAACTCCCTAGAAGGTACACAAAGTCGGGTGTGAAAAAAGGGGCTTGGTTAGTGTGTTGGGCACCACATCAAATAGGTGAGGCATACGTTTACTTAGATGTAACCTATACTAGTTTGGTTTCTTGGGCTCAGGTTAGGTTCACTCCTAAGGTGCACATGGTTGCACTTGATCATGCACACACGATTCTTCTCGCTCAAATTACTCATCACTCATAACTAAATAGGGCCATACGTCATACTAGGGTGCTAGAAAGGGTGGGATCAAACTTGGTCCGACCCCGAGTTCGAGTTGTGTGCAACACACACACACACACCTAAGGGTTCGAATTTCAAGGATTAGTTCTCGTTAGGAACTGGCTCTAGATCTGTTCTTGGGTCTACTTACCCAAGAGAGATAAGTGGGTCAAAGGCCACGTCACAAACATGAAAAGTTTGGTCGAGGTCAAATTGGTCTAAGCAAATCGTGTCATCTTCGAAAGTCAACGATTCCACGCACGTAAAAATCAGGGTCATTACATTCTACCCTCCTTAGAAGAATTTTCGTCCTTGAAAATTGGTGTGCCATAAACGGAGGAGTACTGAGACTTGATAGCCCAAATATTGGTACTCATATTCTTCGCCAACGTTAGTGATTTAACCTCATCAGAAATTTGGGGTCATTACATTCTCCCCGCCTTAAAGAAATTTTCGTCCTCGAAAATTCACAACGCGATTTCTGGAGTCTTAGGCATAGTAGATGCTTTAACATCAAAGGTAAATAGAATATCACCATGTAATGTGTCATTGTCGCTATCAAGATCTAAATCCTGTAGCAAAATTACATTCACGTCAGAAGGCTTAAACTATCAACTAGTTCCCATAACCATTGATACGATGGTATCTCATATCCCTATTCACAAGTTAACCATAACAAGCTTTGAATATCATAATCAAAACTAGCCCTAAGTCAGGTGATACCATTAGCAAAAATGTATCTATGAAATCTATGCATCAAGGTATCCACTTGATTAAGTTAGTATCAAGAGTTCAATTAGAAACTGCTGAACTGTTAAGGGATAAGCACACTATTGTTGGAACAATATATCAGAAACATTTACATTTTCGTACATTAAATTGTTCCTTCTTTCTTTTTCGATTTGGGACAGTCTTTTATTCGATGTCCTGACTGGCCACACTTGAAGCACGCTCCAGTGACACTCCTCCATGCTATGTGGCCCCCCACATCGGGAACATGCTTCAACTGGTGCAGATGAAGTGGCGTGTGCAGTTTGTAGGACCTTTGTTGATCCGGTAGTAGCAGGGCGTGAAAGGCAAAAGGGAATGGGTGGTTTGAGCAGGTTGCGAGGGTGCTGAAATCAAGAGTCTCGATTGGTCGGTCACCTTTTCAAATGCATACGATTGTGGTCGACTTTGCCTACTCTCCTTCTATGCTTCTCTCCTCTTATGCCTACTGTCGACATCCCATTTAGCAATGAGGGCCAACCTTATCACTCGTGCATATGTAGTTGCTTCAAACAGAGAGATCCTCTCTTTGATCATTGGGTTCAGACCATGGTCAAACTTCTAGGCTCTCATTAGCTTTGTGGCTACCAACAACGGTGCAAACCTAGAAAGCCTAGTAAATTCAGACTCATATTCACGGACCGTCATTTGTCCTTGTACCAGATTTGCAAACTGGATCCCCATCTGATGCCTCTCCAATGTCGGGAAGTATTTCTCGTTAAATACTTCAGTAAATTCGGCCCAGGTCCAAGGTGTCCCTAGTGTTCAGGTCCTTTCGATGGGCTTCCACCACTGATCCACCTCTCCCTTGAGTTGGAAGGAAGCCTAACTCACTTTTTCCTCTTCGGTGGAAGGAATTCTTCGGAGGGTCTTTTCCATTTGATTTAACCATGATTTCGCCTTAAATGGGTCGGTTTGACCATAGAAGCTAGGGGGCCTCATCCTCCTGAACTCTTGGAATCTTGAGGGTTGGCATCTCTCTGCTAGAAGTGCAGTTTGCTGATTGACCATGGTTTCTAGCAACTGCTGAACGTGACTGCTATTGCTTCCGTCTCTCAAAGGAATGTCGTTGGCACCAATGGCTACTCCCTCATCATTACATGTCCCTCTGATACGAACAACCCTTGGTCGACCCTGTAGAGGCATATTAATCTATCACGATGAAACAAGGTTTCAGTCAAAAGTGATCGTGAAGATCCAAAGCAAGTCCATTTAAGGTTCCTGTGTCCTCGCAAATAAACTTTACCTCCGAAAAAATCTAAAGTCATTCAAAGACATGGCTCCGAATCTCTAGAAGATTTCAAAATGGAGATCGTAAATCCCCCCCTCCTAGGTTACGACAAAATCTCATGCCATCCCATTTGAGTCTCAATAAAACCTAACAACTAAGTTCTGATATCAACTGTGACAGAGTCACAGTTGGGTCTCTTATGTCCTGATAGAATTTTACCGCCATAGCCTTGGGTCCCTACAAGACCTAAAGCCAAATCTTTGATACCACCTGTGATTGCCCGGATTTTCCTTGCGCGTTTTTTTTTTTTTTACAACACAGATACTATGGAAAACCCGGACCGTCGGGTCGCAGATTATGATCCGAAGCACGGTGAACATGGTACATCCACATAATGCAGAAAATCAAAACAATAACACCTATGGCAGGAAAAATAGAAACTTCTATCTTATACCAGGATTGTCTAATAAATAAAACCCATCGGTCATGGTCGGCCATCACCTAAACAGTGGTGAACAAGGATATACATCGAATGCTAATTCAACCATTCTACAAATGGTCAGACCTACCAAGTCCAACCACAAAGATCCAAGCCTAAGTTAAACTCCACCAACCAAAGGTAGAAGGAATGCCTCAAGCTCCAAATCCAAATTGAGACCTGCAACCCGTGACATATAGTCGAGGGGTGAGCTACCATCAACGCTCAATAAGGGAAACTCAAGAACAATTATATTCTATCATATGCCTTCATAGATTCAATGTCATAAATCAGAAAACATTTTTCAAGTAAAAACAAGGGTTTATTTTCAAGCCTTTTTCACATCAAAACAAAAGCTAGCTTTTATCTTTCGGACTAAAAACTAATTTCAGGAAACATTTTATGCTAACAGTTGAACCTGATTTTAATGACAGGCTTATTTCGAAACAAATTTACAATTTAAGTTCAAAGGGCTAGTTCAAAGGCAATTCCATGATGATCAATAAACTAATTTCGAAAACATTTATTCAAAAGTGGAAATCAAAGTGCGGAAGCATTTCATGTCAAAACGAGAGCAATGTCAAGTTCATGTTCGAGTTCATGTTCAAGTTCATGTTCGAGTCAGAGTTCGATTGGTCAACATATAATCCGCTTATAGATGTCCACAATAGTACGATTACTCCACCCATAACGGTCCACAATTGTACAATTAATCCACCCATAGCAGCCCACAAATGCACTTATAATCCGCCCATAGCGGCCCGCAAGGTACACATACATTCCACCGAAAGCGGTCCACATCACTTTGTCTGATTTGTTATTCAATTCATAGGCACACACATGTCTTATAGATTCGATTCATATATACACACACATGCCTTACAGATGTGATTTATGGATATCTCACCGTGTCGGATCAATTCACAGGTGTAACCGCTGTGCCGGTTCGATTCGCGGATATCCCGCTGTGCCGGTTCGATTCACGGATATCCCGTCATGCCAGTTCGATTCATGGGTGTAACCGCCATGCCGGTTCAATTCATGTTTACATACATATCATATAGGTTCGATTCACGAGTTCTTATATCACATTCGGATGTAAAGTTCATATCCAAGGTTCGTAGTTCAATACAAGTACAATTTCAAGGATTCGATATTTCACAGATTTCAAAATGAGTTCTTAATTCAAAAGTTGATTTTCTACATCAGTTCTAGTGATCACATTCGAAGCTTAAAATTAATGATGCATGTAAAATTCATGTTCGAGACTCAAGACTTTCAATGCTAATAGTTTCAAGGAACTTCCAAAGGTACAACTGATTTCAATTCCATACAAAACATGATTTCGATTCAAAATTTCGAAAGTCATACATATAATCACTTTTTAGACGTGGCGAAACAATTTCCAAGCATGTGTATACTTAATAGTCAAAAGCATTTCAAATATTTAAATCAAACACATCATGCAAATCCATGAATTCAAGTTACGTAAAAAATGTCATTGGTTAATGAACTTCCCTTACCTCGGTTGCGAAATCATGCAAGGTCACGCAAAACAATACCAAAAATTCTCATGAATGTTCCCGAACCTTAACCTACATTACAAGTCATTTGTATACTCACACGTTAGTGATTTAACATCACACATGGCAAAGTTCCTAAAGTTTCCTCAAAGCTAGGGTGAAAAAGACGAGTTCACCTTGACTTTCGACCATGTGAAACTTGCCTCAACTTGCCACTAAATTTTCTCCATTTAAACATTAGATTAATGAATTTATTAATTTATAAACATTATAGGGCTCGTTGTCCCCTTTCCAACTCATCAAGAATTGTGCCCATTAGAGTTCGGGGTCAAACGTTATAACCGAAATACCGAATAGGCAATGTGAATCGTGTTAACTACGGGTCATGTAAAACTTGTCCCTACATGTCACCTATTTTTTACCTTCACAACATTAGATTCATGAATTTATTAATTCATGAAAGTTACAAGGCTCATTGTCCTCTTTCCAACGTCTTAAAAATCGTATAATTCTAAGGTCGGAGCAAGAAGTTACGACCAAAATATCAGGCTGGTGTCATGGATACTCGAGCGGGATTCATGTACGCTCGAGCATGATTTAGTGGCACCTACAGGTATGCTCGAGCATGTTTTACCTGAGCAGTTTTTGCCCTAAAAAGTACGCTTGAGCGTATGATTCAGGTAGGGTCACGCTCGAGCTTGTTTCAAGGCCACTCGAGCGGGATTTCTGCAAATTCTAACCTTTTGGGACTCGGTTTTCTTCCCCGAACTTCAACCAAACCCATTTCCTTGCACAAATTTGATCCTAAAAATGCAATCTATCCTATTTTCATGTACAAAAAATAAATCTTGATCTCTTACTCTAATTAAATCTTGACTGCACTGTGACGTGAGCTCGCGGCGTGGCCAACCTAAACTCCTATGCGAGGCCTGGATGCGCGAAGTCAAGCCCACAAGGCTATCATACGCGTTCCGTAGGGGATCACTTAGGCCAGCGACACGTCACGTGGCTGTTAGATCCTTTCCCCATATATATGGTTTAAACATCAATAGTGCATAAATGGCAGGAGGACCTCAAACCCCTTGGTTTGTCATACCACAACGCCCTCCCGCATCGCTAGCCCACTTGGCTCAGTCGCGTCCGCATCACGTGCCCTGCTGGCACTGCATCACGACCAAACTGCCACCATGTCGCGTGCCCTCCTAGCCCACGACCGAAGCTCTTGGAGTACCAATGGCGAAGCCCTCATGGCTTTGGTGACGCGCCGACGATGCCCCAGCTTCAACCCACCAATGCCTGACGCACTAGTGGCACAAGTGGCCCTGCGGCTGGCTCGGATGGCCACGCCGCGAGCCCACGTCACAGCACGCTCCGAACATCAGAAAACGAAAGAATTGGCTATAATTCTTCTCATACGCCCAATCTTCGAAGATTTCCATCGGAACACAAAAATCCAACAAAAACAAATCTATTTTTTTTTTGAAATTGAAGGCATACGATAAAGATTTAAGACACTTACCTTCACGGATCTGTCGTATACGGGGTTGGAGATGATTGAAATCGAAGGGGATTTTGTTGATGAAGGGAGATTTCGGGGGGGGGGGGGTGTGTGTTCAAGGGCTGGGATTTAAATTGGGGCACATGCAAGGAAGGGAGTTTGATGTGCACGGATGGTGGCGATCTCACGGTTCTTGCTCCTCCCGCATTCGGTGGTTTGGGATTTCTCCAAGATGAAAGACAAGGAAAAAGAAATCCCCAACTCTCCACTCTAACTCACAAATCTGAAACCCATGTAGTTTTAGGCGTGGGAAAATTGGGTTATATATGGCTGGGGTGTCTGCTCCCATGTGAAATCAGCACATGTAGCCCGGTGTGCGGGTCTATCATAGGCCCTACATTAGGAGTTTTAAACCATGGGCCGGATTACAAATGGGTTCAAACCATGGGATTTTAACTAGTTGGTCCAAGCCTTGGTCTCTAATAATGGGCCCAAGTTTGAGCTGGCTAACAAGGGGGTCTTGATTTGGTGTGTGGGCTGAAATACAAAAGTCGATGTTGGCTCCTTTATATCTAAGATCAGGTCCTTGTAAGATCATGTGGGCCCCAGATCCAACACATGATTGGTTTCAATGCATGGGTCAGTTCTAGTTGCATCCGGCACACGAGCGTAAGCGTATGGGTCATTTCAAACCTATCAACAGATGAGCCTTGATTAATGTGTGGCCCATACACGGTGCTTGGTGTGTGGGCCTTTAAAACACCATTGGATCAGGGGTTTCAATGGGCACTCTCGGTAAATGGGCTTGTGAATGGGTCTAATTAATTGGACAATGGGTATTTGACCCTCTTTTGGAATTTACTAATTGGACACTTCACGGCGCATGACACACGTCTCACTTGATTCAGAATGCCACAACTTATATTGTGTAACTCCTTGACAGGTACACGAAGTCGGGTGTGCAAAAAGGGGCTTGGTTAGTGTGTTGGACACCACATCAAATAGATGTGGCCTACGTTTACTTAGATGTAACCTATACATGTTTGGTTTATTGGGCTCGGGTTAGGTTCGCTTCTAGGGTGCACATGGTTGCACTTGATCATGCACACACCATTCTTCTCGCTCAAATTACTCATCACTCATAACTAAATAGGGCCATACATTGTACTAGGGCGCTAGAAAGGGTGGGATAAAACTTGTCTGATCCCAGGTTCGAGTTGTGTGCAACACACACACACACCTAAGGGTTCAAATTTCAAAGATCAGTTCGCATTAGGAACTAGCCCAATAGAGATAAGTGGGTCAAAGGTCACGTCACAGACGTGAAAAGTTTGGTCATGGTCAAATCGCGTCATAGTCGAAAGTCAACGATTCCACGCCCGTAAAAATGAGGGTCATTACATCCTTAGTGTCATGAGTTCTGCTAAATAGTCTCAATTTGGGAATGCCTAACTTTTAGTGAAAAGGTTTGAGTAAGCCAGTTCTTAGAACACAACAATTGCCAAAGACACTCTTCGATAGAAATTTATTTTGTATGAGCCCAAATCTCATTGGGTATGGTCCTCATTTGAACTCATGGGGTGTATTTTCACCTTTTTCTCTCCTCTCTAGTTCACTAAGTACTAATTGAAATTTTTTTATTGATGTTAACTTCATGGAGGTGCAAATTTTTCAAAATTTTCAGTTTTAAATTTCTGCAAAATTTTTCAGTTTTTTAATTTCCTCTTTCTACCTGATTAGGTGGGAATTGACTTTATTTATCTCAATTCAACCCACACCGCTGCGCTAAAATTAACTATTTTACTGGCCTACCACCCTGCCATTCCCTCAAACCTAAAATAAACAGTATCCTCATTGTTTCAATAGACATGCATGGGGGCAGCAGGGTTTGTAAATGAAAAACAACTAAAGTACATCCGAAAATTAAAGAGAAAATAAAGTAAATGAATGCAGAAAATTAAACTAAAACAGTGAAAAAGAGAATTTAGACAAAATGACAACTAAGAAAACAAAACATCTACACAGAATTCTAAAACAACAACTACATAAAACATACATTACACTAAAATTAAACAGCAGTTGAACTAAAAACAGCAGGTATATTGAAAACATTAACTAAACTAAACACTCCTAAAACAATAAACTCAAAAGCAGAACTTCCTGCAATGGTCTGAGTATGAATCTAGCAAAAATATTAGATGACTGCATCCACAGACAACAGTACATCAGCAGTTATGGCACACATTTTTCTCAAGATACGTCACAGCAGAGCACATAAACACAGGATATACTGAATTTTAAAACACAAAAAACAACTATGTTACATATGATACATAACTGAGATCAAATATCAGTGGAAGGTCTTGAAAGTGATAATTTTAGAGGCTCCACAGAATTTTCAAACAGAATATGAGCCTCTGCTCATTAACCTTAATGATCCTTCCCTAAAATTAAGGACCATGATCTCAGTAGTCCGGATGGGGATGCATAAATGACAGTAAATTGGTCACCCATCTGGACCTCAGTTTAGCTGGAAAGAATTGTAATTCAGAAGTTAAAAAGTCATACCTTTGTAAGTGCATTGGCATTAAACCTCAGTTCTTCCAGCTCCAATCTAGCAGTTGCATGAGAGATGTAGGGAGCAGTTCTAGCTCCGCATCAGGGGGATAATCAATAACAGGCTGAGGCAGGGGCAGCAGGGTAGATGTCCAAGTGGACTGCTGTACTAGCCCTACTGAGAAGCCCAAGATGATTAATATTTTTTCAGCACACAAGTGGGGGCCTCCTCAGTCCATACTTCAACAATTTCATCCAATTTCGTAGCCAAAGTCCAGCAGTTTGGGTGAGGTGTCTTCCACCATCTCATCAAGGACATCGACTGTCAAACAATCCTCATTTTCTCCATCTAGCCTTCCCCTTGGAAAAAGGAGAATGACCTTGAAAAGCCTGAGGATATGGCAGATGAGGTACTGCTGGTCCTCATTTGCCGACATATCATTCTAATTTATTTATTTATTTTATATTTTATATATTTTTTTAAAATTCCAAGACTACAGCTGTAATTTCTGTAAACACTACTAAGACACAAAATACTTAAAATAGAAATTAAAGAAAAAGTGAAAAAATTAAACACAAATTACAACTGTAATTTATTCAAATACTACAACTACAAAGAATAAAAACTAAACTCAGATTATTATACTTAGATCAAAACTCCTCGACAATGGCGTTAAAAACTTGTTGGTGTGTATTTACTGTACATTTATTTGATTAAAAAGTGATGGTAAAAATATGGCAGCAAAAAAAAATCGAAAAGGAAAAATAAAATGTAATGAAACAACACAAAAATAACAATCTAAAATTACAATCCTGCAAGATCCAGGGCTGTTGTAGCAAGTTTTGATAAGTAAGAGTTTGTCCCATGGAGAGTGATGATCTAAAAACCTAAAGGCGTATAGTAAACTTTAGATCTGGTTACAGATTTGGCAACTCTAAACCTATACTAGAAAGCAAGGTAAAGAGAGGGTGTTTAGGTGTCACAATACTAAACTGAACTAAAAACCAGAATAAAACTACATCTAAAGAAAGGGGGTGAAGAAGGATGATGATGGTGTGGTGAAACAAAGTGAAAATGTGGAGAAGTAGGCAGTTATAAGATAATCTTCACTGTAACTTAGATCAAGAACTAGATCTGCAGAATTCTTTCACTTGGCAACAAGCACAAGTGCAAGGTAGAAGAATCTAGCTCAGCCCTGAGACATGGACTAGTCTTAGGGCCATACTTTGTCTACTCGAATGGTCATAGAGTATCCCATGAATATAATCCAGTCATGGGGGTAACTAGAGCAGCAAAATCATTGTAGACACTATGTGTGCATGGCTACAAGCACATGCATCCATAGGAGCAAATAGCCCATGAAGATCTAGTGAAAATCACTAGAAATCACAGATTGAATGGGGCATTGAAATCAGCTGGTCATTGCTACAAAAAGGCCTGCAATGACCAAGCTCTCATGTCTGCAATCTGTACAATATCTCAGGTCTCTTCACTGAAAATGATTTTATAAAATCGAGAAGTTGAATTTGCAGCATTCCTCCTTTGGCTATAAGCACAAAGGCAGGTAAAAAAAATTCAGCCTCAGCCCTGTGATTTAGCCTTATCCTAAGTCTATGATTTATCAACTTCAATGGTCACAGATCATCTCAGAGATGTGGTCCAACCATGGGGTCAAAAGCAGAACAATAAACCCACTGCTGCCACCATGTGTGAATGGCTACAACTACATGCACCCATAGGAGCATTAAACCCATATAGATCTATGTAAAAATATAGGGAAAATATAGATTTAATGAGTTTTAAAAATGATATTTTATTGAATATAAAGGACTTACAATGATCTGCTTTCAAGGCAGCAGTCTGTGCAAACTCCCAAAACTGCTCATTGAGTTATTACAAAACCTGATTACAGATAAAAAATTCAACCTCGTTGCTACACAGATTTAGCTAGCATTGTTGCTAAGCTAAGAAAGAGAAAGAAGAAAATAAAAGAGAATAAAACACTAATCGAAAAGTAGAAATCCTAAGAGTGAGCTCAAGCTAATCCTGGTTTTGATCCAGCTAATTTGGATCCTTTTACAAGACAAATTATGTTCTATTTATACAATCCATAAGGCCATGAAAAGCTTTGCCCAATCAGAAGAAAGAAAGAATCAAGTTAGTTATACCCTACTGACGTGGCCTAATTTTAGCCAAGTGATGCCTCTGAATGTGTGGGACAGCTAAGAACATTGGGATGTGTTCCCTAGGTGTCGTGGAATCCCCTAAATATCCCTGAAGTCTGAAATTGATGGCTGGAACCCGAGCCTTGAGTGGATAGAGCTTCAGAGCATCAATCTCAAGTGGTTCCCAAGCAGTTGGAGGCCTCAGGCATGAATCTCGAGTGGTTGGATGGGCTTCAGGACTTCAGCTCGAGTAGATCAGATAGCAGCTCGACAGGTTGCTTCGAAGACATTTAAACAACTCGACAGGTTGATTTACAACATATTTCAGCACTGCAACTGCTCTATAGAATGCTTTAGCAGCTCGACAGGTTCAAATGAAGCCTATTTCAGCAGCATAACTCGACAGGATGGGCCCCAGAACCACTTGACTGCTGCTGGCTTTAGAAAATACAACTCGAGTGGTTACTTTCAGCTGCTCCAGTGTGTGCTTTTTGTGTGTGAACTGCTTGAGTGCTTTCAACACTACTCGATAAGATGGGTGGTTTCTGCATCAATGCAACTCGACAGGTTGATGGCATCTGCTCGAGAGGTCACTTTAGCTGCTCGACATCTTAGTATGCTACAGCAATGAACTGCTCGAATGGGTGTGGAGCTTCAGCAATGTGCTCGAATTGTTTATATAATAGTTGCTCGAAATGTTTAAGTGTTGAAGCTGCTTGACATGATTCATTTCAACTGCTCCTCCACTCGACAGGTTTAATGTAGCAGCTTCAAGGGTTGACTCTCCAACATACACAACTCGAGTGGCTGGATTTCAAGTGCATAAATTGCTCCAGTAGATGGTGTATAAGCTGCTCGATAGCATAAAGGTGCACTTTAAGTGCTCGACATCAGCCCTGCAGCTTCAGCCACTGCTCGAGTGGATTAACTTCAAGTTTATGAACTACTCGAGTTCACTTTTAGCTTCAGGTTGCAGCACCTCGAGTGGATTACAATAGACTTTAAGTGTTGCTCGACAGGATAAATCACCTGCTCGAGGTGGATTGAGTATGCAGCTGTGAACTGCTCGAGTGCAAGTAGAACTCCAAGTCTGCAGCTTGAGAAGGTGGCCTGCTTTGCACTTCTCGACAATCTAATTGGCTTCAGCAAGACAGCTACTCGAGTGGGTAAATATGAGGCTCTCCATTGCTGCTCGAGTACTTAATTTTCCAGCAAGTGTTGCTGCTCGAGAGTCTTGGTTTGCAACAATATAAACTACTAGAGTGCAGCTGTGGCACTTCAGCCGACTGCTCGAGTTCTTCAAGGCAGCTATGCAAGCTGAATTTGAAGCTCTATAGCTTGGTGCATCAGCACTAAAGTGCTCACATCCTTAATGGTTGCAGCCACTGTTCGAGTGTGTTGAGGTAGTAGCAACAGTAGCTTGGCTTTAAGCTTTGACAGGTTGGTGATTTGCTTGAGCTGTTGTTCCTCTCAATTTGTTGCATAACTGCACTCATGATGTGCTGAGTTGTTTTAGTGCAACATCATTCCAATAAACTTGGGCTTCACCTCTCTCTCTCTCTGCAAGACTAAACAGCCCCAATGGTGTGAACCACCGTCGAGCATTCATTGTGAATCCATCAGCTCCACATCTTGGCTAAAAATTCCTTCTTCTTGGCACTAAAAGGATGGATTGC
Organism: Chloranthus sessilifolius; assembly: GCA_021018995.1. Lineage (NCBI taxonomy): Eukaryota > Viridiplantae > Streptophyta > Magnoliopsida > Chloranthales > Chloranthaceae > Chloranthus > Chloranthus sessilifolius. The sequence goes on along the minus strand of CM037587.1, from coordinate 15,798,718 downwards.
AGCACTAAGCTATAATTTCTTATCCTCTACAAAAATACACTTATAAACATAATATTAACCAGCTCAAAGGTCCATCAAAATTTAGGTTAGGAGGTGAAAAGTGGCACTTTTCAAAGATTAACACACCCCTAAACCTAATCTTTGTTAGTCCTTGTTGTGGTGTTCGCCTTCCCTCAAATGAGGGTCTAAATCATCAATAACTAGGCAGAACACACGCACACAGACCTGCAAGTAATCAGGGTCTGTTGTAGCAAGTTTTACAAAGATGGTGAGTAAGGGAATGTCCACAGGAAAGTTAGTTTAAAAATATGATAAATCTCCAGATCTGTATTAGATCTGGCACCCTAACTATGGCAAATTTAGCTAAAAGATAGGGGAGAGGTTTGAAATGGATTGTCACTTAAACTAATGCTAAAATTAAATATAAACTAACTTGGATCGAGGTTTGGATCTTAGATCTTGTAGGTAAAAGCGGTAAAAAGAACAGAAAATGGAGAAGAGTAGCTTGGAGATTAGTTTTCACTGAAATCATATTCAATTAATTGTGCTACAGAGGTTCAGAGCACACAATTCCCTCAACTGGCTACAAACACAGCTGCAGGGTATAAATTCCACTCCAAATCACAGGATCCACCTGGTCCTAAGGCTATGATCTGTCCACTTTAATGGTCACAGACCATCCTATAGACTTTATCGAATTCATGGATTGCAGCAGATGAATCCAATTGGAGCCTAAGCTTAGATTCATCTTAAGGTTATGATCTGTCCACTTTAATGGTCACAGACCATCCTAGGGATCTCCTTCAAAGCCAGAGCCCCAATTAGAACAATTAAAACCACTACAGATGCTATAATTTCCAGGACACAGACTCAAGGAATCACAGGAGCATCAGATCCAGGGAGATCAGGTGGTATCCAAGAGGTCTATCAGTTATGTGGGTGAATATACAGACTCCTCTACACAGATCCGATCGATCACCAAATGGAACCAAAGGAACTTTAGATCTAATTAAAGCATTAAAAATAGCATTAACATTGCAAACAAGGTCTACCAGTGTTATTATAGTCTGTGCCGCTGGGAACCTACAATAACACTCTTAACCTTACCTAATTACAGATCTAACCTCTCTCCTCGCTACTCCAAGGGAATTAGCCAACCATGGTTGGGCTAAAGGAGGGAAAATAGAATTTCTCTGCAAGCTCTAATCTCCAAAATTTGGCTCAGATCTCCATCTCCCCCAATTGCAATTAGGGGTCTCTATATATAGCTTTCTCCTCTATTTTTCTCGCCAAAAATCTCTTCTAGAAGGTCCTCAGAGTTTGTTAGAGCACGTGGATCGGTTAGGGTTTCCTAGGGCATCTTCTTAAACAGTTGTGCCGGTCACCAAGTGCCTCGGGTTGTGTGCAGCAGGTCACAAAATCACGACGTGCGCACAACTGAATTTCTGAGAAGTTTTGCACACGATTTTGACAGGTTCAGAAAGCTATCGACAGGTTCAGACAGGGCTTTTTGGTCCTTTCACTAGGTTCTCAGATCTGTTTGATAGGTTTCGATAGGATGAATCTTCGCTTAGAGTTCCAGCTTTCTCAGTCCTTGGTTTGGAGTATTCGATAGGTTGGAGAGACTCTTCGACAGGTTGGAGAACCATTTCGATAGGTTCTGCTCTACATGCTATCTTTTCGATAGGGTTGCCCTCACTCCTATCGAAAGCCTCAATACCATCCGATAGGTTCTGTTCCAGCGTCTTCATTTTGATAGGTTCAGGAAACCATTCGATAGGTTCCATTGACGCCTCATGCAGGCTTTCGATAGGATGGTTTCTTCTTTCCTTTCAGCTGCTTGATAGGTTCTGAGATCCTATCGAACTCCTCAATCCACATGAATTCATCCTTCTCTTGCCTTTAGATCCTATCGAAACCTCTTCAACTACGCGAATTCTCCCTTTCTTTGCTTTCAGATCCTATCAAATTCTTTAGGTGACCAATCGATAGGATGTTTTTAGCTTGTTTTCACTTCCTTCGCCTTATTCTGCTATAGCCATGTGCTCCAAGGGTTCATTTGTGTGCTGCCCTCTAGTGTGCTGTTGCTGGTTTTGTCCTGTGCTGAGAGATAGCTCCTTTTTGAGCATTCTTGAGTGGTTTTTTACATTAATGTCCTCTTTTATTGTTGTCTACAAAATGCACTTGATAGAGACTTATTAGTGTGCTCACAGGTCTATCAATGGTCAGGTTAAAGGGTGAAAAGTGGCATTTTTCACCACATAACACACCCCCAAACCTAAGCTTTGCTAGTCCCTGAGCAAAGGAGAATTAAAAGAAAATAAAAATGCTACTTTCATAGGAGCACGGATGCATTTAGCATATGCACCAAGCCTTTTAAACCCCTAGGTGATCCCTAGTGGAGGGGTGAAGTCTCCTGAGGGTTTTCAGTGAAGGTACCTACAAACTTCTCCAATAAGGTTAGTTAATAGTAGTACATCCTGCTAAACAGAGTTTCAGTGAACTAAAATACATTCTCATCATGTCTTTTCTGTTCTAGAGGGTTTGTAGCAGAAAAAATCACCAATTTAAAACATGAAGTTTTGCAGTAATTCCTTCATCATCAATCGGTTCATGTCAAGGCATTGTGTCTGAAGATTGATGCATGGCTCACCTTTCACTTGAGAAATCTATTTTGATACTATCCCCATCAAACTGGATTTCAGGCCCAAGTCTCACCAGGGCTATTAACTCACAACAATAATGAAGGGTGTAGAATTTCACACAGCTCAAGAGCAGTTACAGTCCTCAAATAGGGCTGTAAGCATGAGCATAGGCATTGCTCTAATTTATGAAATTTTCTAACTCTTTTGCACCATAGATTAGACAGATCCTTATCTCCACATGACAACTCAATCCATTCCAGATCAGTAAGGTCTTTTTATTGGGTTGTAATGTGGCTTAGGGATGGGATTTGTAAAAGAATGAAAGGGTGAAAGGGATTCAAATTGAGAAATCAGTGAATGTAAGGAGGTGGTCTAGACAACACCTTCTTCATTTCAGCACCTTTTCACTTTCTTTTTGAATTTTCAGACTTGAAGTGATTAGCTTCTTATCTTCTTGTAGATTTTCGCATGAGGTGACTTCTCTTTCTCATCCATTTTGCTCTATTTTTTTTTTTTTTTTAAATTATTGGAGTACTACAAATACCACCAACTGTGTTTTTTTCTTTCTTTCAACCAGGTTTAACACCTTGCTCCTCTAACCTTGCTTCTTCTTCCTCTTTCTGATTTCCCAGATTGGGTGTGAACTGAAATAGGTCAAAAGGTTTTGGGTTTAAAATTTCTGGTTTTCATCAAAGAAAATTGGGACTTTTAAGGCTCAAGTGGTGTGCATCAAGGGTAGTTCAAAGGTGGGAAGTTTTAAGCTCAAACTGACCAAGGGATGACCTTACTTCATGTCCTCAATGTCATGAATGCTGTCAAGTTGTTGCAACTTGGACTTGCCTAACTTCTAGTGCTTAGAATTAAATCCCATCAGTTCTTAGAGCAGAAAAATTGCCAAAACACTCTTCAAAGAAACTTTTTCAAGCCCAAATCTCACTGGGTATGACCTTCCATCAAATTTTTAAGGGGTGTATCTTCACAATCTTCTCTTATTTTACGTTTACTGCACATCAAAATTATTTTTCACAACTTGTTGTCATTAGCCTCATGATGTCTGTTGGAATACGGCTTATTTTAGTTTCAAACAGTTCTTTTTAATTTCCTCTTTTTATTCTAGTGAGAACTTACTCTAATTAATTCAAAGAACTTCATTTTAGCCTTGCTGTACTAAAAGTAACTAATTTATTGGCATACATACATGCCATACCCCCAAACCTAAACTAAACAGTGTCCTCACTGTTTGACACTGAGGAAATTAGGAGGGAGGCATGGGGGGAAATAGTGATACATAAGTAAAAAAAACAAAACTACAGAAAGACAAAATTGTATTAAAATGTCAAATATATACATGGAAAAAAAAACTAAAACAGCAAACTGCCACAGTTATTTACAGGCCTCATCTGGCCAATCATAGAGGTCAGCTAAGTTTTTCAGCTCATCCTTAGATAAGGGAGTTTTTCCTTTAGATTTAGCCTTCGGTTGCGGCTTCTTTGCTGCCTCCTCAGACTGGGCAACGGGTTGTTTTCCTTTGGGATCAACAGTAGCAACAGAATCAGAATCTGAATCGGACGAAAAAAGGGCAGTGGGGTCCAATCCGAGAGTCGCAGCAGCCTTCCTCCTTTCTTCCTTTGTTAGTAAGGTGAAAGAGGTATCAGGTTGGTGTGGGGGCTGGGTGGGACGGGTGGCTGTAGATTGGGCAACAGGCCTCTTTCCTTTCTTGGTAGGGGCAGTAGAGGGAGCAGATCTTTTTGCAGTGACTTTCTTCTTGGGGGGAACCCTTTTTGGTTTTGGAGGGGCAGTGTGAGTGGGGGAGGTCCTGTCCGGAGGAGGGTGCACATCCATAGGGGGGTGGGTGGAGGTTGAGTTGTAGGGGGGGGGCAGGTTTGAGTCGCAGGAGGTGCAGGAGGAGGTGCCGTGGCAAGAGGGGTATGTTGAAATGGCTGAGAGGTAAGGGAAGCAACCTTTTTCTCCAATATGTCAATCTGTTTGGCAGCATAGAGCAGGTTGACATCAGAGAGTTCTTTGGTGGCTTTGAGTATCTCCTGAGCATTGGCTAATTTTTTCTTGAGAAGCTCAGAATTCTTCTTCTCATATTTGGCAATGAGACTCTCAGTAGCTGCAACTTGTTTTGCTGACTCATAACGAGTCAGGATTTCAGACCACCCTTGAGAGATATTGCAGAGTTGAATTCGGTGTTCCAATTCGATGTTGGCAATCCTCTCCTCATAAGGGGGTATGTACATGGATTGTCTAAGGACAATGGGCAAGGACAAGGGTGTAGGGGATGAAGAGGAGGGAATGGAAAGAAACAGATCCTCCCATGGATCATTTTGGGTAGAGGCATCCTGGAAAACAGGTGGGGGTTGGTGAGGGGTAGAGGGGATTCAGCTACTGCGAAAGCCTGTAAATCTGGGGATGAGGGTAAAGTGGCCTGTGGTGATGAAAGTATGGGGAGTGCTGGTGCGGCTATTTCCTCAGGCTGGGCAGCAGCATGGTGGGGGGTAAGTATAGGTGAAGCAGGAGGGGATATGTGAGGGGGTTGAGGAGCGGAATAGGATGGGGTAAGGGTGGATTGAATTGATTAGAGACATGAGCTCATGAGGGTCTGGTTGTCGGTGTTGATGGTTAATTGGAACTGAATGGTTTGGAGGAGGGATAGAATTTGAGTGAGGGTGTCAGGCATGGTGGGGGTAGAAGGGGCCGATGTTTGGACATTATGGAAGGGGGAAGAGGGTGCATGGTTAAAATGATGAGGAGTGGGGCGTGGGGAATCAGGAAGTGGAGTGTACTCATGAGCAACATCCTCCACAATTGAGGTCATGAGGGCTGTGAACCCAGTAGTGGTGAACAGGTCCACGCCCTGCTAATGCAGAGGAGTTGGGGATGGAGGGAAATTAGAAATGGGTTGGGTAATGTGGGGAGAAGAAGTGGTAGGCTCAGAGAATGTGGGAGGTTCCAGTATGTCAGGTTGGAAAACCTGAGAGGTGGTTGAAGTGAAAACAGGTTCTGAGGTGGGTGGAGAGAGGTCTGTTTGAAGAGGGATAGATACAAATGGAAAAAGCAAAGTAGGTGGAGGGGTAGGTAATGGGACAGGTAGGGTAGGTGGAGGGGTGGATAAGGGTATCTCTGTAAGAGTCTCTACTACCGCGGTAGTGATGCCTTCTCAGCCGCCTCCCTTCCAATTGGCTGACTCTTCTTTATCAAGGTGAGGCTGGTTGACCATTCCCGCTTTCCATACAATTTAAATGTCAGCTTCTCCATTGATTCATTTTGCTTGATCACATATTTTCTAGTCTTGAGCAGACATGTGATGAGTCTGTAAAAAGGCAGACCTCCTCCTTTAGCAAAAGCTTGCCTCTTCAGCACCTTGTCATTGATGTCCACCATTGTTTCAAAAATCAGCTTAGGTGTATTAACAAATTGCCCCTTTGAACAGAAGTATAGTGCATCCACTAAAGGAGTCCTTTCTTGCAAATGGCCAGAGACATAGACATTTTTCCTCAGAATGGTATCAATGAGTCTGAGGGTAGGATGGAGGTCTCTTCTCATCAAGGATTCACCAGAGCCCACGATACCATTAGTAAGTTGTTTAGCCATTTCCCGAAATGTAGCCCCTGCAGGTGCTCCCTCAGCTCTGGTGGAGTCAAATTGATATGGGACTCCCAAAGCCATCCCAATATCTCTGCAATCGACAGTCAGCTGCCAATCATCAATCAAGATTTCCAGTGTATCCTCAGCTCCAGGTACCACCTTCTTTGTTAGGTTATGGTACCACAATTTCACTAACCTGTGGTAGACATTTTCCTTCAAGGGTGAAAGCAGGGGTAGCAGACCTTCTTTTTTCAAATATTCCAATGTCTCTTGGCACTCCCCAATTTTGTCAAAATATGCCAGATCAAAATCCGTCTCAGGGACAAGACTCAATTTTTCTACAAACTCATTGGGTGTAGTTAACCCCACTGGCAGCTCTACTGGAGGGGCAGCTCTAGGCTCCTGAATCTCAACAGCTTTGGCTTTCTTTAACTTTAGGAGTCTTTTTGGGTGACATCTCAGTGAGCTTCCTCTCGACAGGTGGTTTGTCAGTTGGCTTCGACTACTTGGAGGATTTGGGGGTGGAAGCAGTTGTTCTCCGGCGTATGTTCGTGAGAGTTTCCTCTGGCTCATCCATTTTACTCTTCAGAAATTAAGCACTCACCAACTTGAAGCAGAGTTTGAGGTTTAAAAATCAGAGGATTGACATATTGATGGTGGGAAGGCAAATGACCTCGAAATACATAGGGTTTAATAGAAATCGCACTGCACAACTTCAAAATTTCCAAAATTAGGGGCAAAATGCTCCTCTGACCTTGCTGAGTGTACTGATAAAAAGGCGGACTGAACAGCTGAAGGTTCTATGAGGAATTAGTGAAGAAAGAAGGAGGCGAAAGAGAGAGGAGAAGAGCTAGGGTTTTGCAGAAGGTATGGAATGAGGCACAAATGACCTATCGACAGGTATATAAAGGGGGAAATATGATTCCGATAGGATGAACTGGATGGTTTCGATAGGTTCATGCATCCTGTCGAAAACGTAGTAGATGAAACTTTAAAAAGGGAAGATTCAATAGGTGGAACTATCCTTTCGATCAATTTAAATGGCAGCTGAGTCTTCATTTCGATAGGTTCCCGATTGGTATCTAGGACCTATCGAAATCTCCGTTTTGCTCTTTTTAACCGATCGAAAAGTTAATTTCACCTATCGAGAAGTTCAGTGCCTACCAAAACCATCGAACATCCTGCTGAAATCACCATGTGACCTATCGAAAGGTGATCTTGACCTGTCAAAAACTTTTAAAAACCAAATAAGGCTGCCTTTTCGGTACTTTCGGGCCAAAGACTCAAGAGGCTCAAGCAAAGGTCGTTTATAGTTTGTTTTCCCTGTAGCCAAGCTCCCATTATGTCAGGATAACTGGTAATACTGAAATGACGGCCTAGTATGAAGCATGGCAGTTTTGTTTCTCTTATTATTTTCCTTTTTTTTTCTTTTCTTATTGCAGGAAACAAATAAAAAAAATTAATTAACAATAAAGTAAACACCTAAAACAAAAGCTAAGTATGGTACAGATGATACATACGGACTGCAGGGGCTAATCTGGAGGGTCTGAAAGGTCCATAGTCTCCTCAGGCTCATCAAACTTGGCACCTTTCGTGGACCTCTTCCTCAGCCAGTGTCCATTCCCTGGGTGTAGTTTCCCATCTATGAACCAAGCATTGTCCTACACCAGCCAATGTGGATTATCATGCATCACTTCCTTTTGGGTATTAATGGAAAAGTAAGCCTCTTCAGGAGAGGGTTGATAGCCAGTGTTTTACACATTCAGCTTAACCTTCATGTTTCCAAATGACGCTTCCATGATCCCATACCTGCATTGTATGTGAGCATTGGCAGTGGCGAAAAAGGGCCTGCCTAGAATCACAGGTATGGAAGAAGCACATTTGTTTGGTTCCATGTCCAAAACCAAAAAGTCAGCAGGATAGAAGAATTTGTCAACTCAAACCAAAACATCCTCAATTGTCCCCATAGGTTTCCTTTCAGATCTGTCAGCCAGCTGGAGGACCACATGTGTGGGCTTCAATTCGCCTAAGCCCAGCTTCTCATATACTGAATATGGAAGCAAATTTACACTGGCTCCTAGATCTAATAAGGCTTTATCAATGATGTGATCCCCAATGATGCAGGGGATTGTGGGTGTTCCAGGGTCTTGGAATTTGGTTGGGGTTGCAATGGATAAAATTTGTTTTACTTTCTCTGCTGAAAAGACTTTATTGGATATGTGTATCCTGGATTGTCTTTTATGGGTGCATAGTTCTTTTAAAAAGTTGGCATAGGCTGGGACTTATTTAATGGCATAAAGTAAAGGCAAATTGATCTTTACTTGTTTGAAAGTCTCCATCATTTCCTCAATTTTGCCTTGCCCTTTATCAAAAGGGGAAGGTGCTTGTAGTGCCTTAGGAAATGGCAAGTGTGGGATTGCTCCCTCACTTGCAGCCTTAGCCAATGGGGCCTCTTTCTTTTTAATTTTTTTCTTTTCTTGAGGATCCTCAGTATCCTCTTTATTCACAACTGATTTCTCCTTGAAGTCTACCAATGGTGGCCTTTGTTATGTGCTAGTAGAAATCACTTCATCTTCTTCCTCCAAGCTCCTCACAGACTCACAGCCCACTTGGTTGTCCACTAGCTTACCACTTCTCATTGTTGTAACAGATTTGGCTTCCTCATGGGTGGAGGAAACTTCACCCACTACAAACTGCCTTCATGGATTGTCCTGTGGTTGGTTAGGCAACCTTCCTCTCTCTCTCCTAGTCAGAGCATCAGACAGCTGACCAAGTTGGTCCTCTATCTTTTTAATGCTCTGGTTGTGAGAGTGCACAGTTTGTGTTAAGGTGTTCAAGCTTTGCAGTGAAGATAGAACTTGTTCCTCAAAAGATGGTGTTCTCACAATTGGAGGAGGTGCAGCTTGCTGCGCAGGAGGAGCTACAGGTTGGGCCATGGGTTGCTGATACTGAGGTCTTGGGGCATAACCTTCTCGATAGGGTTGAGCATTTCTGTAGGGCATGGGCTGCTGGGGCTGCTGCTGCTGGCTGGGGTATGCATCTCGTCACCACCTCAGATTGGGGTGGTTCCTCCATTGGTACCCAGCAGCAAGCTGCTGCCCATAAGACTGAGGTGCAGTCACATGCTCTATTATAAAATTAGAAAATTGGTCAGCAGATGGGCATTCTTCCAGGGGATGGGCAGAGGACTGGCATATGACACATGCCTCCTCTACCCTAGCAGCCATAGGTGACATTGCCCCCATCAGCCTGTCAAATTTCATGGTTAAGCTGTCCACTTTCCTTTCCAACTCACTTGGCACACTCACTTCATATATCTTCCCTCTTAAGGTGTTCTCCTTCAACAACCTGGGAGGCTCTAGATCTCTTGCTAAGGTTTCCCTTTGCATAGAATTCTCACTAATGATGTCAAAGAGCTCCCATGCCTCTTCAGTAGTTTTATGGAGATAGGTGCCACCACAGGAAGCATCTATCATATCTCTACTTTTGGCATCAATTCCCTGATAAAAGCTTTGAACCAACTGCCATTCAGGGATTTGATGGTGGGGGCATTTCTTTAGGAGTTCTTTAAACCTCTCCGAGGATTGATGAAAGTCTTCAGTTGGATCTTGGGTAAAAGAGATGATACCCTTCCTCAACTGGCTAGTCTTTGACATAGGGAAGAACTTAGCCAAAAATTGACATTGGAGATCACTCCAGGACTGAATGCTGTTGGGTGGAAGCAAGGACAACCAGGTCCTGGCTCTGTCCTTTAACGAAAAAGGAAAGAGTCTCATCCTGGTGGCCTCTTCCCCTAAATTGTGATATTAAATGTAGTGCACAGTCCTAAGAACTCATCAATGTGCTTGTAGGGGTCTTATTTGGTCAGGCCATGAAATGAGGGCAGCATTTAAATGATGGATGATTTTATCTCATAGTTTCCCTGAGCAGCTGAAAATTGAATGCAGAAGGGGGAATTATAGACCCCTGGTGCATTAAACTCCTTAAGGGTTCTCGGCTGCTGTTGCTCACCCATTTCTACATAATTAAATGCAACAGAAGTGGGTGTAGTTGGTCTGGATCTGAGAAGTCTTTCAACCTCTAGATTTAGAGGAATAATCTGAGGTTGCAGAGTTCTCCTACCAAACATACAACACTCAGATTCTGAATGCAGAACTGATCCTCAACACAACAAGCAGAATTAACTAAATTTGTCTAACTACTTTAACAAAAATTATCAATAGATCTGAAAAATAACAGGGGAGTAGAGGGATGCAAACTAGAGCAGTCTCCAGCACGATTCTCCTCTCACTGGTAGCCTTAGATCTGATGAAATGCACACAAAATACTGAAAAACAACATAACTTACAAATGCAGTTAGTAAAAATCAAACACAAACTATAGATCTATGATCAAAACTTAGATCTATCAATTTCTAAACATGCCTCCCCGACAGTGGCGCTAAAAACTTGTTGTGGTGTTTGCCTTTCCTCAAATGAGGGTCTAAAATCATCAATAACTAGGCAGAACACACACACATAGACCTGTAAGTAATCAGGGTCTGTTGTAGCAAGTTTTACAAAGATGGTGAGTAAGGGAATGTCCACGGGGAGGTTAGTTTAAAAATATGATAAATCTCCATATCTATATTAGATCTAGCACCCTAACTATGGTTAATTTAGCTAAAAGAGAGGGGAGAGGTTTGAAATGGATTGTCACTTAAACTAATGCTAAAATTAAACATAAACTAACTTGGATCAAGGTTTGGATCTTAGATCTTGCAGGTGAAAGAGGTAAAAAGAACAGAAAATGGAGAAGAGTAGCTTGGAGATTGGTTTTCACTGAAATCAGATTCAATTAATTGTGCTGCAGAGGTTCAAAGCACACAATTCCCTCAACTGGCTACAAGCACAGCTGCAGGGTATAAATTCCACTCCAAATCACAGGATCCACCTGGTCCTAAGGTTATGATCTGTCCACTTTAATGGTCATAGACCATCCTATAGACTTTATCGAATTCATGGATTGCAGCAGATGAATCTAATTGGAGCCTAAGCTTAGATTCATCTTAAGGTTATGATCTGTCCACTTTAATGGTCACAGACCATCCTAGGGATCTCCTTCAAAGCCAGAGCCCCAATTAGAACAATTAAAACCACTACAGATGCTATAATTTCCAGGACACAGACTCAAGGAATCACAGGAGCATCAGATCCAGGGAGATCAGGTGGTATCCAAGAGGTCTATCAGTTATGTGGGTGAATATACAGACTCCTCTACACAGATCCGATCGATCACCAAATGGAACCAAAGGAACTTTTGATCTAATTAAAGCATTAAAAACAGCATTAACATAACAAAAAAGGTCACTCTATAATGGGAATACTCTCAGATCTGTAGGCTGTGCCGCTGGGAACCTATAATAACACTCTTAACCTTACCCAATTACAGATCTAACCTCTCTCCTCGCTACTCCAAGGGAATTAACCAACCATGATTGGGCTAAAGGAGGGAAAATAGAATTTCTCTACAAGCTCTAATCTCCAAAATTTGGCTCAGATCTCCATCTCCCCCAATTGCAAATGGGGGTCTCTATATATAGCTTTCTCCTCTATTTTTCCCACCAAAAATCCCTTCTGAAAGGTCCTCAGAGTTTGTTAGAGTTTTGTTAGAGCACGTGGGTCGGTTAGGGTTTCCTAGGGCGTCTTCTGGAACCGTCGTGTCGGTCACCAAGTGCCTCGAGTTACGTGCAGCAGGTCACCAAATCACGACGTGTGCACAGCTGAATTTCTGAGAAGTTCTGCACACGATTTCGACAGGTTCAGGAAGCTTTCGACAGGTTTAGATATAGCTTTTTGGTCCTTTCGCTAGATTCTCAGATCTGTTCGATAGGTTTCGATAGGATGAATCTTCGCTTAGAGTTCCAGCCTTCTCAGTCCTTGGTTTGGAGTATTCGACAGGTTGGAGAGACTCTGCGACAGGTTGGAGAACCATTTCGACAGGTTCCACTCTGCATGCTATCCTTTCGATAGGGTTGCTCTCACTCCTATCGAAAGGCTCAAGTACCCTCCGATAGGTTCTGTTCCAGCGTCTTCATTGCGATAGGTTCAGGAAACCATTCGATAGGTTCCCTTGATGCCTCAAGTAGGCTTTCGATAGGATGGTTTCTTCTTTCCTTTCAGTTGCTCGATAGGTTCTGAGATCCTATTGAACTCTTCAATCCACACGAATTCATCCTTCTTTTAGCAAAGATCCTATCAAAACCTCTTCAACTGCATGAATTCTCCCTTTCTTTGCTTTCAGATCCTGTCGAAGTCTTTAGGTGACCAATCGATAGGATGTTTTCAACCTGTTTTCACTTCCTTCGCCTTGTTCTGCTATAGCCACGCGCTCCAAGGGTTCATTGATGTGCTGCCCTCTTGTGTGCTGTTGCTGGTTTTGTCCTGTGCTCTCCTTTTTGAGCATTCTTGGGTGGTTCATTAATGTCCTCTTTTATTGCTGTCTACAAAATACACTTGACAGAGACTTACTAGTGTGCTCACAGGTCCATCAATGGTAAGGTTAAAGGGTGAAAAGTGACATTTTTCACCACTTAACAGTCCTCGAGCAAAGGAAAAATTAAAAACAATTATTCAAAATAGTAAATGCCACTTTTGTAGGGAGCACGAATGCATTTAGCTTATGGATCAAGCCTTTTAAACCCCTAGGTGATTCCTAGTGGAGGAGTGAAGTCTCCTGAAGGTTTTCAGTGAAACACCCACAAACTTCACTATTAAAATAGTTAAGTATAGTGCAGCCAATGACAAAATAGAATTCAATAAATAAAGCATCATTCCACACCTATTCTTTAAAAATCATAAGAGATTACAACAGTAATGCAAACAATTTAAAACTGAAATTAGCGTGTGTTTTCGACACTATCATTCAGTTCACGTCCAGATTACAATGTGCAAAAATCAACACTAAGTTCACTATTAATTCAAAAATCAGATGTAGATACTACACCAATGAAATTAAATTTCAGACCCAATCCTCACCAGGGCTATCTCTCACAATGAAAATTCAAGGGCGTTCACATTCTCATCAACTCAAGATCAGTCACAGACCTCAAATAGACCTATCAGCATGAGCATAGGCATTGCATCTAAGTTCTTGGCATCCTCAAGTACTTTTTATCATAGATTAGACATCTCCTCATCTCCACATGACAGCTCATTTCACTTTGAATCAACAAGGTCTTTTTGATGGATTATAATGTGGCTTATGGGTGAGGTTTACAAAGAATAAAAGGGGTACAATGAATTCAAAATTGAGAAATCAACAAGGGGAGGAGGTAATTCATGACTTCACCTACTTCATTATAGCACAACTTCACCTTCCAACAGGTTTTTAAGATCTGAAGTGGCCACTTCTTCTCCTATTTCTAATTTTCAGATGAAATACTTCTTTTGACTTCTCTTTATATATATATATATATATATTATTTTTTATGAAGTGCCACACATATACCACTATTACATTGTTGTTTTTGGCTTTATTTTCTTCTCCTTCCTTCTACCAAATGTTGAACCCAACCCACCTATCTTCAACTTCTTCTCCTTTACCTCTTGAATTCTTAGAGTGAGGGTCAGGTTGAATAAGGTAAATGAGGTTTAGGTGCAAGTACTCTTGTGTTTGTTGAAGAAAAATTGGATTTTAAAGGCTCAAAGAGTGTATGCAAAGGAGGCAGTTCAATGGGTATAGATTTCAAGCTAAAACATTTCAAATGAGGTCCTTAGATCATCTCCTTAGTGTCATGAGTTTTGCTAAATAGTTTCAACTTGGGAATGCCTAACTTCTAGTGAAAAGGTTTAACTCAGCCAGTTCTTAGAGCACAACAATTGCCAAAGACACTCTTCAAAAGAATTTTTTTTTTGTATGGGCCCAAATCTCATTGGGTATGGTCCTCATTTGAACTCATGGGGTGTATATTCACCTTTTTCTCTCCTCTCTAGTTCACTAAGTACTAATTGAAAATTTTTTATTGATGTTAACTTCATGGAGGTGCTAATTTTTCAAAATTTTTAGTTTTTTAATTTCCTCTTTCTACATGATTAGGTGGGAATTGACTTTATTTATCTCAATTCAACCCACACCATTGCACTAAAATTAACTATTTTACTGGCCTACCACCCTGCCATACCCTCAAACCTAAGATAAACAGTGTCCTCACTGTTTCAATAGACATGTATAGGGGCAGTAGGGTTTATAAAAGAAAAACAACTAAAGTACAGCAGAAAATTAAAGAGAAAATAAAGTAAAAGAATGCAAAAAATTAGACTAAAACAAAGAAAAAGAGAATTTAGACAAAATGACAACTAAGAAAACAAAACATCTACACAGACTTCTAAAACAACAACTATATAAAACAGACATTATACTAAAAATAAATAGTAGTTGAACTAAAAATAGTAGGTATATTAAAGACATTAACTAAACTAAACACTCCTAAAACAATAAACTCAAAAGTAGAACTTCCTACAATGATCTGAGTATGAATCTAACAAAAATATTAGATGACTGCATCCACAGACAATAGTACATCAGCAGTTATGGCACACATTTTTCTCAAGATACATCACAGTAGACCACATAAACACAGGATATACCTAATTTCAAAACACTAAAAACAACTATGTTACATATGATATATAGCTGAAATCAAATATCAGTGGAAGAGATCTTGAAAGTGAATGGTTTCAGAGGCTCCACAGAATTTTCAAACAGAATATGGGCCTCTACTCATTAACCTTCATGGTCCTTCCCTAAAATTAAGGTCCATGATCTCAGTAGTCCGGATGGAGATGCATAAATGACAGTAAATTGGTTATCCATCTGGACCTCAGTTTAGTTGGAAAGAACTGTAATTCAGAAGTTAAAAAGTCATACCTTTGCAAGTGCATCGACAACAAACCTCAGTTCTTGTAGCTCCAATCTAGCAGTTGCATGAGATATGCAGGGAGCAGCTCCAGCTCCGTATCAGGTGGATAATCAATAAAAGGCTGAGGGATGGGCAGCAAGGTAGATGTCCAAGTGGACTGTTGTACTAGCCCTACTGAGAAGCCCAAGATGATTATTTTTTTTTTAGCACACAAGTGGGGGCCACCTCAGTCCATACTTCAACAATTTCATCCAAGGACATCGACTGTTAAACAGTCCTCATTTCCTCCATCTAGCCTTCCCCTTGGAAAAAGGAGAAGGACCTTGAATAGCCTGAGGAAATGGCAGATGAGGTACTGCTGGTCCTCATCAGCTGAAATATCATTCTAATTTTTTTATTTTTTATTATATATATATATATATATTTAAAAAAAAAAATCCTAAGACTACAACTATAATTTCTGCAAACACTACTAAGACATAAAATACCTAAAACAGAAAATAAAGAAAAAGTGAAAAACTCAAACGCAAATTGCAACTGTAATTTATTCAAACACTACAACTACAAAGAATAAAAACTAAACTCAGATTACTATACTTAGATCAAAACTCTCCAACAACGGCATCAAAAACTTATTGGTGTGTATTTGCTGTGCATTTATTTTATTAAAAAGTGAAGGTAAAAATATGGCAGCAAAAACAAATCAAAAAGGGAAAATAAAATGTAATGAAACAACACAAAAACAACAATTTAAACTTATAGTCCTGCAAGATCTAGGCTTGTTGTAGCAAGGTTTGATAAGTAATAGTTTGTCCCATGGAGAGTCATGATCTAAAAACAAAAAGGCATATAGTAAGCTTTAGATCTAGTTACAGATCTGGCAACTCTAAACCTATACTAGAAAACAAGGTAAAGAGAGGGTGTTTAGGTGTCATAATACTAAACTGAACTAAAAACAAGAATAAAACTATATCTAAAGAAAGGGGGTGAAGAAGGATGATGATGGTGTGGTGAAATAAAGTGAAAATATGGAGAAGTAGGCAGTTGTGAGATAATCTTCACTGCAATTCAGATCTAGAACTAGATCTGCAACATTCCTTCACTTGGCAACAAATACAAATGCAAGGTAGAAGAATCCAGCTCAGCCCTGAGACATGGACTAGTCTTAGGGCTATACTCTGTCCACTCGAATGGTTACAGAGTATCCAATGGATATAATCCAGTCATGGGGTTAAACTAGAACCGGAAAACTATTGCAGACACTATGTGTGCATGGTTACAAGCACATGCATCCATAGGAGCAAACAACCCATGAAGATCTAGTGACAATCACTAGAAATCATAGATTGAATGGGGCATTGAAATCAGCTGGTCATTTCTACAAAAAGGCTTGCAATAACGAAGCTCTCAAGTCTGCTATCCGTGTAATATCTCAGGTCTCTTCACTGAAAATGGTTTTGTAAAACCGAGGAGAAATTGGATTTGCAGCAGTCCCTCCTTTGGATACAAGCACAAAGGCAGGGAAAAAGAATCCAGCCTCAACCCTATGATCTAGACTTATCCTAAGGCTATGATCTGTATACTTGAATGGTCACAGATCATCTCAGAGATGTGGTCTAGCCATGGGGTCAAAACTAGAACAATAAACCCACTGCTGCCACCATGTGTGCATGGCTACAAGCACATGCAACCATAGGAGTATTAAACCCATACAGATCTATGTTAAAATATAGAGAAAATATAGATTTAATGAGCTTTAAAAATGGCATTTCATTAAATATAAAGGACTTACAATGATCTGTCCTCAAGGTAGTAGTCTGTTCAAACTCCCAAAACTGCTCACTAAGTTATTACAAAACTTGATTACAGATCTGAAATTAAACCTCGCTGCTACACAGATTAAGCTAGCATTGTTGCTAAGCTAAGAAAGAGAAAGAAGAAAATAAAAGAGAATAAAACCCTAATCTAAAAGTAGAAAACCTAAGAGTGAGCTCTGGCTAATCCTGGCTCCGATCCAGCTAATTTGGATCCTTTTACAAGACATATTATGTTCTATTTATACAATCCATCAGGCCATGAAAAGCTTTGGCTAATCAGAAGAAAGAAATCATCAAGTTAGTTATGACCTACGGACGTGGCCTATTTTTGGCCAAGTGATGCCTCGGGATGTGTGGGACAACTAAGCACATTGGGATGTGTTCCCTAGGTGCTGTGGAATCCCCTAAATATCCCTAAAGTCTGAAATGGATGGCTAGAACACGAGCCTCGAGTGGATAGAGCTTCAGAGCATCAATCTCGAATTGTTCTCGAGCAGTGGGAGGCTTCAGGCATGAATCTCGAGTGGTTGGATGGGCTTCATGACTTCAGCTCGAGTAGATCAGATACCAGCTCAACAGGTTGCTTCAACAACATTTAAGCTACTCGATAGGTTGATTTTCAGCATATTTCAGCACTGCAACTGCTCGACAGAATGCTTCAGTAGCTCGATAGGTTCAAATGAAGCCTATTTCAGCAGCTTAACTCAGCAGGATGGCCCCCAGAACCACTCGACTGCTGCTGGTTTCAGAAAATACAACTCGAGTGGTTACTTTCAGCTGCTCGAGTGTGTGCTTTTAGTGTGTGAACTGCTCGAGTGCCTTCAACAATAGTCGATAGGATGGATTGCTGCATCAATGCAACTCGACAGGTTGATGGAATCTGCTCGAGAGGTCACTTCAGCAGCTCGACATCTTAGTATGCTGTCGTAATGAACTACTCGAATTGGTTTGGAGCTACAGCAATGTGCTCAAATTATTTGTATAGCAGCTACTTGAAATGTTTAAGTGCTGAAGCTGATTGACATGATTCATTTAAGCTGCTCCTCCACTCGACAGGTTTAATGTAGCAACTTTAAGGGTTGACTCTCCAGCATACATAACTCGAGTGGTTGGATTTTAAGTGCATAAATTGCTTAAAGTAGATGGTGTATAAGTTGCTTGACAGCATAAAGGTGCACTTTAAGTGCTCGACATCAGCCACTGCTCGAGTGGATTAACTTCAAGGTTATGAACTACTCGAGTTCACTTTTAGCTTCAGGTTGCAGCAGCTTGAGTGGATTATAATAGCCTTCAAGTGCTGCTCAACAGGATAAATCACCTCCTTGAGGTGGATTGAGTATGTAGCTGTGAACTGCTCGAGTGTAAATAGAACTCCAAGTCTGCAGCTTGAGAAGGTGGCCTGCTTTGCACTTCTTGACAACCTAATTGGCTTCAGCAAGACAACTACTCCAGTGGGTAAATATGAGGCTCTCCATGTGTTGCTCAAGTACTTAATTTTCCAGAAAGTGCAGCTGCTCGAGAGTCTTGGTTTGCAGCAATATAAACTGCTCGAGTGTAGCAGTGACACTTCAGCCGATTGCTCGAGTTCTTCAAGGCAGCTATGCATGCTGAATTTGAAGCTCTATAGCTTGGTGCATCAGCACTAAAGTGCTCACATCCTTAATGGTTTCAGCCACTGTTTGAGTGTGTTGAGGTAGCAGCAACAGTAGCTTGGCTCTAAGCTTTGACAGGCTGGTGATTTGCTTGAGCTGTTGTTCCTCTAAAGTTGTTGCATAACTGCACTCATGATGTGCTAAGTTGTTTTAGTGCAACATCAATCCACTAAGATTGGGCTTCACCTCTCTCTCAGTAGGACTAAACAGCCCCAATGGTGTGAACCACCATGGAGCATTCATTGTGAATCCATCAGCTCCATAGCTTGACTAAAAATTCCTTCTTCTTGGCACTAAAAGGATGGATTGCAGCACTAAGCTATAATTTCTTGTCATCTACAAAAATACACTTAAAAACTCAATATTAACCAGCTCAAAGGTTCATCGAAGGTCAGGTTAGGAGGTGAAAAGTGGCACTTTTTATAGATTAACACACTCCCAAACCTATTCTTTGCTACTCCTCGAGCAAAGGAAAAATTTAAAATAATTATTCAAAACAGTAAATGCCACTTTCGTAGGGAGCACGGATGCATTTAGCTTTTGCATCAAGTCTTTTAAACCCCTAGGTGATCCCTAGTGGAGGAGTGAAGTCTCCTGAGGGTTTTCAGTGAAGACACCCACAAACTTCACCATTAAAATAGTTAAGTATAGTGCAGCCAATGACAAAACATATTTTAATAAATAAAGCATCATTCCACACCTATTCTTTAAAAATCAGAGGAGATTACAATAATAATGCAAACAATTTAAAACTAAAATCAGCGTGTGTTTTCGTCACTACCATTCAGTTCATATCAAGACTACAATGTGCAAAAGTCAGCACTAAGTTCACTATTAATTCAAAAATCAGATGTAGATACTACCCTAATGAAGTTAAATTTTAGACCCAATCCTCACCAGGGCTATCTCTCACAATGAAAATTCAAGGGTGTTCACATTCTCATCAACTCAAAATCAGTCACAGACCTCAAATAGACCTGTCAGCATGAGCATAGGCATTGCGTCTAAGTTCTTGACATCCTCAAGTACTTTTCACTATAGATTAGACATCTCTTCATCTCCACATGATAGCTCATTTCACTTTGAATCAACAAGGCCTTTTTGATGGGATGTAATGTGGCTTATGGGTGAGGTTTACAAAGAATAAAAGGGGTAGAATGAATTCAAAATTGAGAAATCAGCAATGGGAGGAGGTGATTCATGACTTCACCTACTTCTTACAGCACAACTTCACCTTCCAATAGGTTTTAAAGATCTGAAGTGGCCACTTCAGCCATGGGGTCAAAACCAGAATAATAAACCCACTGCTGCCACCATGTGTGCATGGATACAAGCACATGCTCCCATTGGAGCATTAAATCCATATAGATCTATGGGAAAAAATAGGAAAAATACAGATTTAATGAGCTCTAAAAATGGCATTTTATTGAATATAAAGGACTTACAATGATCTGCCCTCAAGGCAGCAGTTTATGCAAACTCCCAAAACTGCTCACTGAGTTATTACAAAACCCGATTATAGATATGAAATTAAACTTAGCTGCTACACAGATTTAGCTAGCATTGCTGCTGAGCTAAGAAAGAGAAAGAAGAAAATAAAAGAGAATAAAACCCTAATCTAAAAGTAGAAAACCTAAGAGTGAGCTCTGGCTAATCCTGGCTCTGATCCAGCTAATTTGGATCCTTTTACAAGACATATTATGTTCTATTTATACAATCCATCAGGCCATGAAAAGCTTTGGCTAATCAGAAGAAAGGAATCATCAAGTTAGTTATGCCCTGCTGACGTGGCCTATTTTTGGCCAAGTGATGCCTCAGAATGTGTGGGACAGCTAAGCACATTGGTATGTGTTCCCTAGGTGCTGTGGAATCCCCTAAATATCCCTGAAGTCTGAAATGGATGGCTAGAACACAAGCCTCGAGTGGATAGAGCTTCAGAGCATCAATCTCGAATGGTTCTCGAGCAGTTGGAGGCTCGAGTGGTTGGATGGGCTTCAGGACTTCAGCTCGAGTAGATTAGATAGCAGCTCGACACATTACTTCAACAACATTTAAGCTACTCGACAGGTTGATTTTTTGCATATTTCAGCACTGCAACTGCTCGACAGAATGCTTCAGTAGCTTGACAGGTTCAAATGAAGCCTATTTCAGTAGCTTAACTCAACAGGATGGCCCCCAGAAACACTCGACTGCTACTGGTTTCAGAAAATACAACTCGAGTGGTTACTTTTAGCTGCTCGAGTGTGTGCTTTTACTGTGTGAACTACTCGAGTGCTTTCAACACTACTCGATAGGATGGGTTGCTGCATTAATGCAACTCGATAGGTTGATGGCATCTACTCGAGAGGTCATTTCAGCTGCTCAACATCTTAGTATGCTGTAGCGATGAACTGCTCGAATGGGTGTGGAGCTTCAGCATTGTGCTCAAATTATTTGTCTAGCAGTTGCTCGAAATGTTTAAGCACTGAAGCTGCTTGACATGATTAATTGTAGCTGCTCCTCCACTCAACAGGTTTAATGCAACAACTTTAATGGTTGACTCTCCAGCATACATAGCTCAAGTGGTTGGATTTTAAGGGCATAAATTGCTCGAGTAGATGGTATATAAGCTGCTCGACAGCATAAAGGGGCACTTTAAGTGGTCGACATCAGCCACTGCTCGAGTGGATTAACTTCAAGGTTATGAAAAGCTCGAGTTCACTTTTAGCTTTAGGTTGCAGCAGCTCGAGTGGATTACAACAGCCTTTAAGTGCTGCTCAACAGGATAAATCATCTGCTCGAGGTGGATTGAGTATGCAGCTGTGAACTACTCGAGTGCAAATAGAACTCCAAGTCTGCAGCTTGAGAAGGTGGCCTGCTTTGCACTTCTCGACAACCTAATTGGCTTCAGCAAGACAGCTACTCGAGTGGGTAAATATGAGGCTCTCCATGTGTTGCTCGAGTACTTAATTTTCCAGCAAGTGCAGTTGATCGAGAGTCTTGGTTTGCAGCAATATAAATTGCTTGAGGGCAACAGTGACACTTCAGCCGACTGCTCGAGTTCTTCAAGGGAGCTATGCATGCTGAATTTGACGCTCTACAACTTGGTGCATCAGCACTAAAGTGCTCACATCCTTAATGTTTTCAGCCACTGTTCGAGTTTGTTGATGCAGCAGCAATAGTAGCTTGGCTCTAAGCTTTGGCAGGTTGATGATTTGCTTGAGTTGTTCTTCTCAAGGCGTTGCATAACTACACTCATGATGTGCTGAGTTGTTTTAGTGTAGCATCAGTCCACTAAGCATGGGCTTCACCTCTCTCTCTCAGCAGGACCTCAAAGGCCCTGAGGCATGCTAAACAGCCCCAATGGTGTGAACTACCATGGAGCATTCATTGTGAATCCATCAGCTCCACAGCTTGACTAAAAATTCCTTCTTCTTGGCATTAAAAGGATGGATTGCAGCACTAACCTATAACTTCTTGTCAACTACAAAAATACACTTAAAACCTCATTATTAACCAGCTCAAAGGTCCATCAAAGGTCAAGTTAGGAGGTGTAAAGTGGCACTTTTCGGAGAGTAACAATGTCTTAGTTCTCCTCTCTCTCATTACCATAGATTGTACACAATGTCATCTCCATCTAGAAGTCCAATCCACCTTGGATCAATAATGTAGTGATTCTAATTTCATGTCTTTGATACACCTAAATTATTTGTATGTGCTTAATAGCGTATACACAGTATGTCTTGATTTTTCAAAACGTTTTAATTAAAATACATGTTTTGATTTTCAGAACTCTTCTATTTATTTTTGTCATTATTTGACAAGAGTTATGTGACAACCTTTTGGTTAGAGGCTTGAGTTAGAGACCAGAGGTCAGAGAATCGAACCTTCGTATGTAGGTTTTAAACCTTTATTTTGAACCTTAAAGAAAATACCTACACATCCTTCTTTGGTGTGTTAGCATAACATTGGATGTTTCTCTAATAAGTTAAATAGGTGGTACAGGGAAAACCCTAAATTATAATCTCATCGAGAGCTCTTCTTAAGAATAGAGGTGCTTCCCGTAAGAAAACCCTAGAGACCTTAGAGATGAGATTTTAGATCCTCCTTTTCCAGAACTTTTCTTTTTGAAAGATCGATGAGACATTTGCATCTATCTAAGTGGCCTTTGCCTCCTACAAGAACCTTCGTCATAGTGAGAAATCGATCAAATAACGGAGATACGATCGATCTTGGTATGGAGAAATCATGTTTTTCCTTGAAACTTAAAATATCGATTTTAAACATGAGTTTTATGTTGGTTAAATGCTTTTATTGCATAAATAACGAATGAAATGATTAGATGTGATGCATGCTATGATTGATGCATTTGATGTTGATGTTTTTGGCTAAAAAGAGATCGGGTTAAAATCTCATCACTCAATTTGAGGCACTTTAAGGAGTCCTCACTGGTCTAAATCGAGCGATCGAGTTTAGATATCGATCGATCGATTCTGGACGATAATAATGACATGCTCACAAGTTTAAATCGATCGATCAAGTTTGGAAATCGATTGATCGATTTTGGAAGATAATTCATGGTATGCCCTCTGGTCGGAATCGATCGATCGAGTTTGAAGATCGATCGATCAATTTCTGAATAATAAATCACAGTATGCTCATGCATCTAAGTCGATCGATCGAGTTTGGTAATCGATAGATCAATTTTAAACGATAATTAATGATATGCTCATTGATCAAAATCAATCAATCGAGTTTGGAAATTGATCAATCAATTTTTGGACAATATTTTATGGTCTGCACTCGAGTTGGAATCGTTCGATCAATTCTGGAAATCGATCGATCGACTTGGCAGACGAGTTCCATATTTTGTTCTTTTTACAATTGTTTGATTAAATGTTCAGGATTATGCTCTATGATTATATGCACATGCACTTCAAATGTTTATAATGGTTCACAGATAGCATGATTAAGATGTATGAATATGATGAAACATTAAGCCATGATTGTGTTTGATTAGACCAAACGTCTTGATAGGGACGAAGTCTAATGAACATTGAATAATAAGAATCATTAGACCCAATGTCTTGAAAGGAACAGAGTCTAACTAAATAATAATAAGAAGCATTAGACCCAACGTCATGAGGGTCATAAGAGGGACAAAGTCTAACTAAATAAGAATAAGAAGCAATAGACCCAATGTCTTGAGAGGGATGAAGTCTAACTAAAGAAGAATAAAAATGATTAGACCCAATGTCTTGAGAGGGACGAAGTCTAACTAAATAAGAATAAGGACTTATTAGACCCAAATTCTTGAGAGGGACAGCGTCTAAAGATCAACGCCTTGAAAGGGGCGGGTAATTAAGAAACTTAAAGGAAAACATAAACTCATGCGACATTGATATCCATGTTATGTTCAGTTTCTTTCAGCTTATTGAAATTATGCATGTCACAAGAACACCCTTATTAATTATAGAAATATTTACATTACGATGATTGATATCTTATGCTTTAATGGATTGTATGTCTAGTTCATACAAGTATAAACTTACACCCCTTGTTGATGTGGGTGGACATATGAGATAGGTATAACTGAAGATATTGTATGGGCCTATGGTGATGAGACCGCATGTGGTATTCAAAAACCTGAAATGGATGACGATAAAGGTTTCATAGACTAACTATTTATTTTCTCTTAATATTTATTGTTTTCAAATGGACGAGACAATGATTAGCTAGTAGTTTATCAAGAACATTTTAAGCTTTTTATTATGTTGGATTTATAATTGGAATAAGAAATTGTCATGGTTATTCGATTCATTTATGCTTATCGAATCTTTCTTTCCGCTGTTTAAGGTGCTCTTGATGCCTTATAAATTTTTTTGAGGTTCATGATATACGAAGGTACGGCCTATGATCTTACAAAAAAAGGTTGTGAGATTCGGTTCGCTACAGTTGGTATCAAAGCCTAAGGTTGATTCTTACGTCGGGAATATGTAGAGCTAGAATCTAATGTAAGTTGTTGATTTGTTGTAGATGACGAACAAACACATTGATGTGTTGACCGAGGCGCTTGTGAATGCCATCAATGTAACCAGAGCTCTAAATTCTCATCGTACCCCTACTCTTAGGTCAAAATTGGATGAATTCAGGAAGAGTTGACCGCATCACTTCAATGGGATGGGGAATAGAGTTGAGGCTATGAAATGGGTGCAATAGATGGAGAAGATCTTCGATCTAATGGAATGTAACGAGACGACGAAGGTGAGATTGGCAACCTACATATTGGAAGGGGATGTCGAGAATTGGTGGAGACAATTGAAAGAGGCGACGTGTGTCGAAGAGCCCGGAAATGTTTGGGATTGAGACGAATTCGTGAAGGGGCTTTACGATAAGTACTACCTTCAAAGCGTTCAGGAAGCAAAGTTTGATGATTTCTTGAACCTTCAGTAGGGAGAGATGACCGTAGATGCTTACGTCAAGCTCTTTACGAAATTGAGTCAGTTCGCACAGACCCTAGTTTCTGATGAGAACTTTCCACTCGGGAGGTTTGAGGCCCCAGATCAGGAAATTGGTAGTTGAACACCGAAGCGATTCATACAAGGACTTGATTGATAGGTGTTACACCATCGAGAGAGAACTGAAGGTGACTCCTTTGACTGTTAATGTTGGTCAAAGATGGGCTAGAAATTTTCAATGTAGCTGCAGAGAGAGTGTTTTCACAATCGAACATGAGATTGGACAGTAGGACCACTCAAGACCGACATTCCCTCAGCAATGGCGTCGACTACAAAGACTATTTCGATTTGCACCACATGGGACAAGAATCATTATGGTGCCTGCTTGAGAGGATTGGGTGCGTGTTTCAATTTTGGGCAGCCACGGCATAAACCAGTTGAGTGTAAAATGCCTAGGAAGTCGTCTAGATTGAGGACTATGTCTCCGGCGACAATTATGGCTAATGGGCAGATGTATACCCTATCTAACGCTGACGCAAGAGCTTCCGACGATGACATCTAGGGTGCCTATATAAGTAGTGATGCCTTGCATATTAATTTAAATAAAATGAAAAGTTTTTCAGTAATGTTTGCTTTAAAAAAAATGAATTTGTCATTTTAAAAGGGGGCATTTGGTTATATCAGTCGTGTACCGGGTTTTACTTTTGTCCGTGGCCATCAGATCCCGTAGTTCTGACAGGCATGAGGTGAGCGGTAGGTTATAGGTGATTGCATCAGTCATCATTCACGAGTTTTCAATTTTATTTATGAGAATATCTTAGGAGAGTCCTGACTTATCGTCTAAAAATAATGTAGGGACAGCTTCATACTCGACAACTTTTAAAAGGGATAGGCATCAAACTTTTCCTCGGGTAGAATGGGGTGCCATAGTGGAGCTCTCCATTATGTTTCAGTACAATCAAAGTCTCACATTCTATGGTTAACAGGAGTTTGTCGTCCCACCACCGTATGACAATATCTAGTAGTGTAAAGACACTAGGGATTCCCTCGCAGTTTGCTTATACTTTTTTGATAAGATCACCAGGAATGTCCTCACACTTTGCTTATACTTCCCTGGGCTCATTGACTTGTTCACTCGTCATATTGCTCTCACTCGATTATGCTTCTTATTTTCTATCTCTTTTGATTTCTCGCTTTTTATTCCTCTGTTGAAGCACATATATATTTTGAAACAATCTGTTAAAGCAAGAATGGTGAGTTTTGATTGAACCTAACGTGTGATATGGAATAAAATGAGCCGATTTAGTTAATCTATCAACCACGATACAAATAGCATCGTTCTTCTTCAATGTCCTTAGCAAACTAGTGATGAAATCCATGCCGATACTTTCCCATTTCCATCCTAGAATCGGTAGCGGTTGAAGTAAACCAGGTGGTTTCTAGTGTTCAACTTTAACTTGCTAGCATGTGAGACATCCTCCCACATAGTCAGCGATCTTTCCTCATGTCATTTCACCAATAAATTTTCCTCTACCCTTTATACATCTTGTTATTTTCAGGGTGAATAGAGAATTTAAACTTATAGGCTTCGTCCAAGATCTCTCCTTTCAATTCTAAATTATCAAGTACACAGTAGCCTCTCTAGAATAAAATCATCTCATCATCTCTCATAGTTATTTTTGACCTTCCACCATCCTTCAGTTTCAAAAGGTTGGGATCATTAAACTGTAGTTCCTTGATTCAATCGAGTAATGAGGAGGTGACAATAATATGCGAAAGCAATGCCCTTAGTCGAATAACCTGCTTTGGAATAAATCTGCTGAGAGCATCAACAACTACATTAGCCTTTCCCGGATGGTATTTGATTTCACAATCATAATCGATTAGGAATTCCATAAAGGTATTTTAGACTTTGATGATTTGTGGAGATGATGAATTTCTTCCCATAAAGGTAGTGTCTCCAGATCTTCAATGCAAAAATAGTGGCTGCCAGCTCTAGATCGTGCGTAGGGTAATTCTTTTTGTGATCCTTTAGCTGCCTGAATCTATAAGCCACAACTCTCATTCTACATAATGACACCGTTTAATCCTTTATACGAAACACTGGTATTAACAACAAAGCCACCACTACCAAAAGGTGTCACTAGTATCGGTGCAGTAGTTAACCTTTTCTTCAATTCGAGAAAGCGCTTCTTGCACTCTTCGCTCCAATCAAATTTTGCTTTCTTCTTGGTCAGTCTAGTAAGAGGTCTAGAGATCTTTGAGAAGCCTTCCACGAACCTTCTATAGTAACCTGCTATGCTTAAGAAACTCCGTACTTCAGTAACAATCTTGGGACTCACCCAATATACAATGGCTTCAATTTTAGCAGGATCAACAGTAATCCCTGCCTTAGAAATCCTGTGGCTCAGGAATTCCACCTCATGAATCTAGAATTCACATTTACTTGTTTTAGCGTACAACTGGTAGTCCAAGAGGGTTTGCAAGGATATCCTCAAGTGCTCGATGTGTTCTTCGGATTTGGAATAGATCAAGATGTCATCATGATCATTTAAAATCAAAACCTTGCAAGTGCACAAGTTCGATGAACTTAGGCGAGTACAAGGGTGTCGAATCCATAGGGAAGCGCGTGATTAAATTGATCTAAAAAGCATTGAGCCTAGATTTTTGCAAAAGACAGGGAGTTTTTGTGATAATAATTAAACAACTACTCAAACCAACTACTAAGATCTTAACAATGATCTCCCCATAATTATTTCAATTTTTGCCAAAGATAGGGAAGGGAGTTTTTGCTAGTTATTCCTCTAGCCCTAGATTCATAAACTCCCTTCCCTTAATTAGATAAAAAATAACTAGCAATCTTCTACCCTTATTTTACTACAAGCAAAATAAATTGAAATTAATATGATCACAAATTCACGCATACATTATCTAAACTACAATGATGCATTCAAGGATCACATGAATCATGCGCAAAGCATAATGGATCATGAATAGATGATCATAACATGTTAACCAATCATAGGGCATCCTAGATCAATCTACAAGATTGATCTAGGTTTTTGGATAATCCTTCTACGCTCACAGATCTACAAGATTCATGAGTGTAGATGGATTTCAACGAGAAACTAATATTTAATGATAACAACATAGCCCTATGATTCAAGATTCCAATAAAAATTGAAATAATTATGGGGAGATCATTTACTTATCTGGGGTTCACTTCCTCCTTGAATGAGTGATTTAGCCACTCATCTTCGATCCACACGCAATGTACAAATACAGAGCAATCAACATAGTTCTTCGATTAATCAAATGTTTGAATTTTTTTGGACAAGATTTAGAATCTTACAATGATTAAAAATAAGGAAAATTTACAAAAAATGGATGAAATTCAGCCTATAGAAGATCTAAATGGCTAGGGAAAGAGATTAAAACCTAAAAATTCAAGGTTACAAGGCCAAAAAGATAAAACCCTAACTAAAGAAAATGTAAAAACAAGAGAAAAAACAAGAGATGACTGGCCTTGAACATCCTTATGTTTATATAGGCCTTGACACCAAATGATTCCATTTTAAGATCAATCGATCGAATTCAAATTATCAATCGATCGATCCATTTTATAATAAGAATTTCGCGATAAAAAATTACTTAAAATCGATTCGATTTTAAAATAAAATTTGAGCATATAAAGTCTCTTATAATCGATCGATCAAATTCAAATACTCGATCGATCAATTTGGACCAGGTTCTTCTTATGCATTAAAATGTTTCTCAGTCGATTGATCGAATTTAAGGCCTCGATCGATTGAATTGGGATTGGGTATTTTTGTAGAATTATGTCTTTTTTAGCATCAATCAATCGATCCAAGGATAGATCAATCGATTCTTCACGAGTTTCTGTACTCCTGATGGCTCCCTGGTTAAATGTTCCCACGTTGTCCTTATGTATGTTCTTTTATGCTTCTGAAAGATCCAATGATCGAAAATACCTGAAACCAACAAAACTATGAAAAAATTATCAGATTGATTTCATCGGATAACCAAGTGTCTATATTAGGGTGTGAAATATGATCATATTTCAACACTGATCACATCTACAAAAACCACCACAAACAGATCCAAGTATGGCTTGTAAGCGGTCACTACTATGGCCGGGTCTATGTGTGGCTGGTTTATATAATATATATATATATATATATATATATATATATAAGAAACAAAATGAGTGGCACTTTCCCTTGCCCGAAGGAACACCGATCCTATTGAGCCCTTCCTGCTTGCTGAAATTTGGGCAGCGTAACGGCTCAATTCTAGGATAGAGGAAAAGCAAAAGAAGGTAGAGGAATAGAGGGGAGAGCCAGAGCTCTCGGGCCCTTGTAGCACTGTGGACCTTCGTGCGAGAGCGACACCGGTGAGCTTCCGAGAGCAAACGGTTGATGGATGGGTTTTAGCTTCTAAGGCTTGATAGCTAGAAGGTAGGAGAGGTAGGCTAAAAGCTCGCTCTTACTAAAGCTAAGGATTGGATGATGGAGAATGGGGTTTTTAAGATGAACTGGGGTGCTAGAATTTTAATGGACAAATGCTAAAAAGGGAGGAGAGGAATAAATAAAACCTTTTCTCTCTTTTAAAATTTTTTCAAGCCTATAATCCAAGGGAGGGATCTGTATTTATAAAGAAAGGAGGGTGTTAATCTCTGAAAATTACCACTTTTCGTCCCTTAACCTAGCCTTTGATGGACCTTTGAGCATGTTAATAACGTCTTTTAAGTGTGTTTTTATAGATAACAACAAAATAAGTGCTTAATGATGCAATCCATGCTTTTGAAGCCAAGAAGATAAAAGTTTATGCCAAACTGTGGAGCTGATGAGTTTACAATGAATGCACCACGGTGGCACCCTTGGGGTAATTTGGCATGCATATGGGACCAGTTGAGTGGTCTAAAGGGGCCCTAGAAGTCAAGCAGATAAAAGAGTATGGCCTCAAGCTGAGAAGACTGCTGCAGCAAGCATGAGTAGAGCAACAGAGGAGCATAGAAGAGGCCTCGCGGGCTCTCGCGCAGTTCAAATTAGGTAGAATGCGAGCTCGCGAGGATCTCACGAAGCTAAGGCCTGATGCATCAAAATAGCTCGCTAAGACCTCCCACAACTCAAGAGGAGAGAGAGCCCTAAAAGTTATCTCGTACAGCTGTCGCGAGGATTAGAGCTGTAAAAATATGCCCTTGAGAAGCTCTCGCGAGGCTCAGATACCCTAAATGAAAAGTGCTTGCACAGATAAAGCAACTTTGCAAGATGTAATATTTATACCAGTTCAACCTCGTGAGCTTCCTCAGCACCCATTTTAGCCCAGCGACAGCCTCGTGACAAGGCATCCCAGCAGCATATCAGCCGTGCGAAGCTTGGGTTCCCAACTTCCTAGCTTGTTGTTCTCCACTTTCAGGGACCTTTTGGGCATTTCATATCTTCTATGGCACACACCCCGAGGTGTTGATCTATCCCACACATTCTGAGGCAATCCAAGGGCCACAATGAAGCCACAAAATCAACTCCACACATGTTTATTTTGGATTGGCTATTGCAAATTAGGGAGCTGAATCCAAGAGGGGGATGAGTATGCCCCTGGTACATTGTACTCCCTAAGTGGTTTAGGCTGCTCAGCCATCTCAGCAGTTACTAAGTCTTCAGCAGGAGTGTGTGTTACTGGCCTAGGACACAAGACTCTTTGAATCTCAGGATTCAAAGGTTCAAGTTCGGAATTGAGAGATCATCTTCCCAGCATACAACACACACACAACATAACAAAGAGACACACATAGCAGGTAGAGAAGGAAAAATACAAACTACCCACTACTGAAATTTAAGACAGCAGGAATAAAAAGATAGTAGAAATGGAACAAAAACATGGGAGTTAGAGATACAAACTGATGCAGGGATGCTCCAGCTGTAGCTAGACTCTCCTATTTTCCACTGCTCTAACCTGCAAAAATCCAAAATATCAGCAGGAATTTATTCAACACTAAACAAATAAAATTAGAAAATCAAAAACAAACTAAAGGAATTATGGCCGTACCTTATTCACACATTCCTAAGACACCAAAAAGTCTAAAAACAGAAAATAAAGAAGAAAAATGTAAAAGAAAATCACATAAAAACTAAAAACTACCTCTATAAAGAATATAGCTAACAAAAACTTAGATTACTATACTAGATCAAAACTCCCCGACAGCGGTGCCAAAAACTTGTTGGGGTATTTTAGATGCTTGCTGTTATTATTAAAATGAGATGGTAAAAATTAATCAAAGCAAAGAGGGATGGAAAGACATGAAAACAGCGATCTAAAATACACAGGCCTGTAAGATATAGGGCTTGCTGTAGTAAGTTTTGAAAGTAAGAGTTTGTCCCACAGGGAGTGATGATCTAAAACCTCAAGGGTTGTATAGTAGTCTCCAGATCTAGCTACAGATCTAGTAACTCTAAACCTAACTAGAAAGCAAGGTAAAGAGAGGAAGTTTAGGTGTCACAAAGCTAAACTAACCTAAAAACAGAAATAAAATTACAGCTAAAGAAAGGGATAAAGAAGGATGATGATATGTGTGGTAAAATAAAGATAAAAGATGGAGAAGTAGACAGCTAAGCATAAATCAGTCTTGCAACTTAGTGGTAGATTGGGATCTGCAGCAATCCTTCACTTGGCTACAAGCACAAGTGCAAGGTAGAGGCATCCAACTCAACCCATGCCATATAGACTGCTCTTAAGGTTATAATCTATCCACTTAAATAGTCACTGACTATCCAAGGGAGATGGTCAAATCACATTGATTAAGTTAGAATTCCAACCTAATCCAAAGGAATGGATTAATCTTAAGGCTATAATCTGTCCACTTAAATGGTCACAGACTATCCAATAGATTTCCTCCCTCCAATGAATTAAATCAGTCATGAATATCATTGCTGATACTATGTTTGCAAGGCTACAAACTCATGCATTCATAGGAGCAAAACGTCTTAGAAACTCAAGTGGAAACCACAAGAAATCCCAGGCTAAATGAAGACTTAGACTCGGCTGGTCATTGCTACAAAAGGCCTGCAATGACCTAGCTCACAACTCTACAATCTCTATACCAAACTAGATCTAAACACTGATAATGGTGATGCACAATAGAGTAGAGTTTGGCTCTGTACAATCTCTCACAAGGCTATAAGCTCAAGTGCAGAGAAAAAGAATCCATCTCAGATTTGTGACCAAGACCTGCCTCAAGACTATAGTCTGTCCACTTAAATGATTACAGACTATCCTAGAGGCTACCTTAGCCACAAATGATGAGATAGAATAGGGATACTACTGTTCCCACCATTGTTGCAAGGCAAAACAACTCAAACAATAATGGGAGCATCAAACCTATAAAAATTTATGTATTAATTCAATAGAAATCTATGCAAGGAAAACACAGAGATTACAAATCTAATTTTAAGCAATAAAAAATGGCAAATCATAAAAGAATCTTACAATTGTGCCCTCGAAGGCAACATCTTGTGCACAAGCTCAAACCAGCTCACTCCATTTGAACAAAACCCATTACAAAATTAATCTATACTAAGCTGCTACAAGAATCTTAGCCCAGCATTGCTGCTGCACTAAGGAAGAAGAAAGGGGAAAATAAAAAATGAAACTAAAACCCTAACCCTAGCCCTATAACTGAACTCAGGCTATTCCTGGTTAACTTTACAAGATAGTATAATGTTCTTTTTATAAGAAATCCCTAAACCTTAATTTGCAATAGCCAATCCAAAATAAACATGTGTGGAGTTGATTCTGTGGCTTCATTATGGCCCTTGGATTGCCTCGAAATGTGTGGGACAGATCAACACCTTGGGGTGTGTGCCCTAGAAGGTTTGAAATGCCTAAAGGTCCCTGGAAGTGGAGAACAACAAGCTGGGAAGTTGGGAACCCGAGCTTCACGCTGCTGATATGCTGCTCGGATGCCCTTTCACGAGGTTGTCGCTGGGTTGAAATGGGTGCTGAGGAAGCTCGCAAGGTTGAACTGGTGTAAATACTGCAGCTCATGAAGTTGCTTTATCTACGTAAGAACTACATAAGCACTTGTCATTTAGGGTATCTGAGCCTCGCGAGAGCTTTGCAAGAGCATTTTTTTACAGCTCTAATCCTCACGACAGCTGCGCGAGATAACTTTTGGGGCTCTCTCTCCTCTTGAGCTGTGCGAGGTCTTAGCGAGCTATTTTGATGCATCAGGCCTTAGCTTCACGAGATTCTTATGAGCTCGCATTCTGCCTAATTTAAACTGTGCGAGAGCCCTGCAAGGCCTCTTCTATGCTCCTCTACTACTCTGCTCATGCTTATTGCAGTAACCTTCTCAGATTGGGGCCATACTCTTTTATCTGCTTGACTTCTAAGGCCCCTTTAGACAACTCAACTGGTCCCACATGCATGCCATATTATCCCAATGGTGTGAACCACCATGGTGCATTCATTGTAAACTCATCAGCTCCACAGTTTGGCATGGACTTTTATCTTCTTGGCTTTAAAAGCATGAATTGCATCATTAAGCTCTTATTTTCCTGTTATCTATAAAAACACACTTAAAAGACATTATTAACATGCTCAAAGGTTCATCAAAGGCTAGGTTAAGGGATGAAAAGTGGTACTTTTAAGAGATTAATAGGGGGATTAGTGAGGGTTTAAAGTCCTAATTGGGTTAGCAACTAGGTAATCCTAGATCTAAGTTTTTTAGGTTTTTCAAGGTCTTGGAGAGGTGTGAATGGGGTTTAATGGTAGATGATAGGGTGAGGTTTTAAAGGCTTAGAGGGTTGCAACAGTCTTTAAGAAACCCACTCTAAACATTGGGATGGTCAACAAGTCCAACCCCAAAAGTGAATTTCAAACAAAATCCCAAAAATATTGTAGCTAAGCCTAGCATGTATCTTATACACACTAAGCTTATGTACAGTTTCCCTGAGAAGTCCAGAGCCCATTCTGAAGCTCTATTCTGAAGGAAGAAGGCCAATTTTGCGTAACGTGTCTATTAGACACGCTAGGCAAAATTCAGCCAAAAAATGGCTTAGTGTGCAACCGTAGATTTTTTACGATCCCGTCGCGACGATGTGCACTCGTGAAAAATTTAGAGTCGCCACCCAGAGCTTTTGGTGTCTTGGGAAATCTAAATCAATATTAAATTCACCGAAGTGTCAAATATGACTTTGATTCACCGGTCTACGCCAAAGTCTCTTGTGTAGGGGCTTCGGTTATCGATCAGGAAGGTGTTAGGCACCTGATCAACCCGCTTAATGCGCTATCTACTTATGGCCAAAACAAAAATAAAATAAAATAAGTAAAAAAGTCATTTCTCTTACCCTAGGGCACCAAAATCCTTTTCCTACTAGAATTTTGGCGACGTAACGACACAAATGCGAGGATAGAGGACGATTAAAGAAGGTAGAGGAGTAGAGGGGAGAGCCGAAGCTCTCGAGCCCTTGTTGCACCACTGTGGATCCTTGTGTAGAAGTGCTTCAGTGAGCTTCCAATGGCTTGTATGGTTAAAACAAGGGGTTCTAACTCCTAGGGCTTGAAAGCTAAGAGGTAGAGAAGGAAGGCTAGAGGATGGCTCTCGCCTAAACTAGGGAATTTTTGAGGAAAGGTAAGGTCTAAAGAAGGTTTGGGTATTCTGGAATTTGTATGCAAATGGGGCACCAAAGGGAGAGGGAGTTTCTTTCTTAATCTTCTCTCTTAGGAAAATTTTCAAGCCCTTTTAAAGGGAGGGGTACCTCTCTATTTATAAGAAAAGGAGAGGTTAGGAGGATGCTGAGAGGCTAAATTAGCTTATCAATTAGGTAATTTAGCATCTAAGGTTTCCTAGGTTTTCAAGAGCTTGGAAAAGTGTGAAGGATACTCTAATGGTGGATGCTAGGGTAGTGTTTCAAATCACTTGAGGGTTGCAAATAGAGTAAGGAAGGGTGCAACAGAACAAGTGAAACACACCCAGGGTTACTGTAGTTAAGCCTGGTGCAACTAATAGATGCGCCAGGCAAAGGTATAGTAAAACAGTGCATGGGAAGTTCCAAGGCCGCGGGGGGACCCACGTAAACTTGGAGCAACTAATACTTGCGCCAAGCCATTTCTTCCTAGAAATGGCTTGGTGCATGTATTACATGCACCAAATTCATATGGATCCCCCACCCAAAACCCTAATTTTGCCAGAAAATTTGGAACGCGATATCTTTCGATGTACAACTCTGAATGAGATGATTCTGGGCTTGTCAGAAAGCTTGAGACTTCTACTTTTTAATGGTATATGATTCAATCATAGTAGAAGATCTCAACTTGTCCCAGTGCACCACTCTTTGATCATTGCCCGAGAAAGTTTAGGTATAGGTTCGAAAGGGTTTCTAAAGGTTGGGATTGGTTTCTAAAGGTTCGGGGAGGTTTATAAGGGATCAGGGGTGATTCCTAAGGGTTTGAGATGACTCCTTAGGTTTTGGGAAGGTTCCTAAGGTTACGATACCTGCCATCGAAAGCTTGAAAGTGTGCCTCTCTCGAAGTGTGCTTCGATCGGGCCTTGGGCCAAATTTGGGTGTCTACAGATGCCCCTCGTTGGTATTCTTTCACCAATGATCGAATGCCAAAGACACGAGACATTCGAAGAGGCCCAAGGCATTACTGACGGGTTTGCTATATTCAAAACAAACTTCAAACATTAGGTGAGTAACATGGTGAGTAAACGAAAGTCCTGTATGTTGGGAAAAACGTATGTTTCTCAAGGTTATCTGTCCCTAAGCGCTTAGCAACATTACTGGGCATAACCGAGATGGAGCGAGTTACGAAAGCCTAATATGCTAGGAAAAATATTCGCTTCTCAAGATGATTGAAGAAGTTTGATGTTTCAAGTTTTATTCTGAATGCAACAGCTCCGTAAGTGAGAAGGTGATCGACCCATACCTAAAGATAGGCGCGAAGCAAATACGCGAATATCTATAATTTGTGTCTAATCATATGAGGCATTGATTGCCCCATTTGATCAGCTACGGGTGCCCCTGCGTGAAGTAGGGTTCAAAATCTCTGGGCAAACCCATTAACCTTGAGGTTATTTTAGCACAGTTACCCGAGCGGAGCGAATATTGATGTCGCAATACTTTTTGGGAGTGTATGCCACTTAAGAATTTTTTGTTATTTCATGTGAGATTTTATGTGGAATTTCTTTGTGATTTTTGTATTATTTTATGTGATTTTTCTTGTGATT
The DNA here is from genome assembly GCA_021018995.1 of Chloranthus sessilifolius. Classification (NCBI taxonomy): domain Eukaryota; kingdom Viridiplantae; phylum Streptophyta; class Magnoliopsida; order Chloranthales; family Chloranthaceae; genus Chloranthus; species Chloranthus sessilifolius. The sequence goes on along the minus strand of CM037587.1, from coordinate 15,762,426 downwards.
TTATGTAGATTTTTATACGGATTTTTTTTTTTGTGATTTTATATGGATTTTTACATTATTTCATGTGACTTTTTTGTGATTTTATTTGGATTTTTTATGATTTTACGTGGACTTTATATTATTTCATGTGACTTTTTTTGTGATTTTATGTGGATTTTTATACAGATACTTTTTGTGGATTTTTATACAGATATTTTTAATTTTGTGATTTTATGTGGATTTTTATACGGATTTTTTTGTGATTTTATGTGGATTTTTATATTATTTCATGTGACTTTTTTTGTGATTTTATGTGGTTTTTTATACTGATTTCTTTTCTGTGATTTTATGTGGATTTTTATATTATTTCATATGATTTTTTTTGGGATTTTATGTGGATTTTTATACGAATTATTTTTAGGATTTTATGGGGATTTTTATATGGATTTTTTTTGTGATTTTATGGATTTTTATATTATTTCATGCGACTCTTTTGTGATTTTATGTGGATTTTTATATTATTTCATGTGACTTTTTTGAACTTTTTGCTGTTATTTTATGTGAATTTTTTTAGACTTTTTGTTGCTATTTTATGTGAATTGTTTTGGACTTTTGCTGTTATTTTATGTGAATTTTTTGGACTTTTTGCTATTATTTTATGTGTGATCGGGATTCTTTGAGCATGCTCATCGATCTCAATCCATTTAATCTAGCGCAGCTTCCCGAGCAAGTCAAATGAGAGTTGATATGCCATTTGGGGGTGTGTGCACCGACAGAACAACAAAATAAAAGAAAAGGGGTCAAGCCAGGTGTGTACAAACAATACCTAGTCAGAACCCAGCCCGAAAGTAGCCTAGTGCATGTATTACTTGCGCCAAGCCAAATGGGGGCCAAAAAACACTTGGCGCATGAAATACATGCGCCAAGCAAAACCTGGGAATGATTTAAACCCCCCGAGCACAAGCCAAAAGAGGGTTATTTCGAATTTTTCTCTCCCTCCCCCTCCAAACCGAAATAGGTCTCCCTCCTAGGGTTCCCTTGGATCGATTCCAAGTGTGCTTCATTGCTGGTGTTCGCTCGCGCCGATTAAACACCCGCTCTACGCTGGATCAAGGACCTAATTTTTTTTTTTAAGTAATTACTTTAAACTTATTATTTTTTTAATTTTCTTGAAATCTTTTGTAATGTGTTTATGAATCTTGCTTTCTTAGATGATAAATGGGTTATTTCTCTTGTAAGCATGAATATTGATGATGGGTTTGATGTTTATTCCATGAATCATGCCCTATTTTTTCTTCCTTTTTTTATGGGTTTAATTAGGACATATATCCATTTTTTCTTTTTGTTTTTATTTTTACACATAAAGAAAGAAATTTTTGTATATATAATTTTTGTTTTTTATTTTTGCACATAAAGAAAGGATTTTATATATATATATATATAATCATTTATTTATTTATTTATTTTTGCACATAAAGAAAAGATTTTTTTTATTTTTAATTTTGTAAAAAGGAAGGGAAATTTTATTATTATTATTTTCGTATTACTTTTTTTTTAAAAAGAAAGGGGATTAGCATACTTACCTTCCCTTGACCTGTAGCACAATGGTTTCTTATCATTTGAGCACACCTGACATGATTTCTCGTATTTACCCCAGAATGTCGAGAGAAGAAGAATACGTGCAGCAGGAAGAATAAGAAGAGGGGCCGAAAATGGTCAATGGTCCTTGGGGAGAGCAATTCTTTGTGGTGGAGCACCTTGCCGGCTCTTGGTATGAAATGCAGGGCGAGGCTGCCCATTCTGGCCTCCTCCATCAGCAACATATTCATATCTCCAATTTCGGTATTTCTGGTAAGGTAAAGGGATAAATTCAGTTTTTTTTTTTTTTCTCTTATGCGACCTTGCTGTGTTTCCATGATCTGACGCCTCTTTTACCTTGGTGTAGAACTTGCCCCATATCGTGTTTCAAGGAGGTTGGTTGGACTTTCAGCATTTTTATCGCTACCTCCCACCGATCGTGAAGTTCCTGCTCAGACAGGCCCGCTTTGGAGAGCTCCTTTCATGCCCCGCCATGCGAGCTAATGCGGCCTATTTGAGGGCTCTTATTGAGCGTTTCCATCCAGAGACCATGACCTTTCACATGGCCACGACCGAGATGATGCTAACTCCCATAGATTGGGCCATGATTACGGGGATCTGGAAAGGGGGGGTTCCGGTGGCCAACCTTGCAGTGCCTGATCGAGATGAGATCATTCAATTGATAGGGGCTTATCCCCCCTCCACAAGTCTCCATGGTACTGAGGTCAAAATGTCCTAGTTGCCTGATCTTTTTGAGATAAATGAGTTGGTAGATCTGGGGTAGCCATAAGTGGACATTTTTATTGAGCCCAAGCACGCGGTTATGTTGGCCGCATCTCACTCCTCTTGCTGCTGGGCAAGACCCTCTTCTCAAATGCCAGCGGCAGACGGGTCTCTCTAGCCTTGCTCAGCCTCATGGATAATTGGAATGACGTGCATAGATATAACTGGGGCGGGGTCGGCTCGTTGCATTGATGTCCAACTTAGTCTAAGTCTCTGTTGGCAACGTAAAGTCCGTCGTCGGCTTTTAGCCTGCTTTGGAGGTAACCTCTGACTCTTTTACTTTCCTCAATTTATTTGGATGATCATTCTCTGCTTCTGATCTGTCTCTTATGCACTACTCTTGTCAGGCGTGGGGATATTGGCACTTTCAGCCTGACCGCCCCCTTCTTCAATCTGATATATACACTTATCCACTTCTGAGTAATTGGAATGCGCACCGCCGCCAGGATGTTGGCATGAAACACCTGGAGATGGGCCTGAGGTCCCAATTCGACCTGCTGATACCGAAGCAGGTAAGGCTATTTTTCCCCTTTTTCATTTTAAAACTTCTCCTTTATATTGTGCTGCATGTTTGACTGATCGGACACTCCTTGATTTAGGTAGATTATATATGACCCCTACATTGGTTCTCCTTATTGGGATCGAGCCACTGTAGGTCCATCTCGCCTCTTCATCCACTGCCGCATCGTCTTTTTCTATGGGGCCTAGGCCAGGGCTTATTACCTGAGGGAGCGGGTAGTTCATAAATATTGGGACTATCCTGCCATGCCCTCGGCTCCTCCTATAGATGTCATGGCCCCCGTGGGTAGTATAGAGGAGCTCACTGCCGGATTCCTTCAAAACAGGGTCCCTATCGATACCTTCCTGATGCTCGGGGACTATTGGATGTGGTTTGAGTCTTTGCCTTATCGGTCTCTTCTCCCATGCTTCATTCCTAGCGCAAACTTCTTAGCTTTTGGTGGCCCACGCTCTTAGTTAGTTCTTCCTTCTTTTTAGATTGGTTCCCTGTGGCTTTGGTTGACTTGTGATCTCGACTAATGAAAACCCTATTTTTTTCACAGTTTGAGCAGGGAGGTGATTCTGTTGATGATGATGGGGCGGCGATGGGTATTGCTGATGCTACGGGAGCTGGTTCCTCAGGTTCCTCTGGTAGTTCAACTATGGAGGTCCAAGGGACCTTCAGGCGCCTCGATGATGCTTTCCTTGGTTGTTTATATAAGGTCGTAGAGGAGCGGGCCCACATATCTACTGATGCAATCTAGATCCCTCCTCCTGAATTGGTTCCTGGGGTAAGCAAGTTTTGTCCTTCTGCATGCTTATTTCTTAGAAAAATGCATGTGCTAGTGCCTGTAGCTAAATGTCTCTTTCCTTTTTGTGTAGGACTACGAGTCGACGGTGAACCAGGCAGAGTACTACCGCAATATTGTCGGCCTTCGGGAAGTGGAAGTGGTGCGTATCATTCTGACCATTCTTTGATTATTGCCTTGCCATTTATCTTTCAACTGATCTGATTGGTTGTTGTCTTGCAGCATCATCGTGAAAAGGAGTCCCGCTCCCTGCTCAACCGAGTTTCTCAGGCATGGACCTGGGTAGGAGACATTCTGACCTATCAAAGCTCTTCATGTCGGCGAAAGAAATCGAAGGGGGCCACCAAGGATTAGGCTTAGCTCTTGGTTTTGAACTTTAGACATTTTGGGACATATTCCTTTTAGGATTTTGATCAATTTGTAATGGATGATGTGATGCTTTGTTCTCTTTCTTTCGGATGGTTTTTCAGCTTCTTTGGAATATTAGTGCTTTTTCCCTTCTTTTCGCATGCTCTTCTTCCCTTTTATTGTATCTGATTGCTTGCATGATGGGTTTAATGATTGCTTGTTTTTCAGACAAATTGACCCCTGGGGTGTCATACCTTGGCGTGGATTTTTCCTATACAAATAAATGCTTATATAAGTTAGGTGCAATAGATTTTTTTTTTGAGTCTGTTATGTGATCTCAGCAAGAAGCATAGGTGAGCTGGCCAGGGGGGTCCAACAAAGACCAAAACTTCCCCCCCAAAACCCCATATTTGCTGTAAGGGGGCTAGATTGGTCTGGCGCATGTATTACATGCGCCAGGCCAATTCCTGAAAAAAATGCATTGGCGCATGTAATACATGCGCCAGGTGCTTCCTGGGGGGCAATGGGCCCTTTTAAGCCCGAGAATGGTCATTTTTCCTTCTCTTTTCATTTTGGCTTGAGATTTTCTACTGCCTTTTTCTCTCCTTGCCTTCCCAAGGGTGGGTCCATCATCCTACATAGAATTTTTACATTTTTGAAAAATCCTTGTATGTCAATGGACCTGCTTTCCAACCCTCCCTTACATGGAGGGCCCGGAACCAATTTAATCCCCTCTTTAGGCTTAGGGCCCAGTTTTCTCAAAAGTTGGCTTGGGAGCTTGAATAAGAGTGAGCTCATTGATTTAGATCAGCTTGGATTGTTGCGCCTCTCGTCCTTCCTTGAGGTTCCACTACGGTGGGACCTACTTCATGCGGCGACCTCCTTTTGGGATGTAAATGTCCATGTGTTCCATTTTGGGAAGCGGGAACTATCTCCCACACTTGAAGAGCTCTCCAATATGTCAGGCTTGAAGCTCCACAGAGGCCTTGCAAAAGTTGTGTTGAAGCCGAGCTACACTAAAGCCGTCCACCTCACTCTAGGTTTGAAGAAATCTGAATATAAGAAATGTTTCGTTGGAGGGCCCACCAGGTGTTCGATAAAATTCCTAGGAGAACTTTTCAGTGATGAAAGCCTTCGAAAATTGCCAGTCCGGAACATGTTCAATGTGAAGGCCTTTGCTCTAGGTCTCATTTTTGAAATCCTTTTCTTCACTGGGGGAGAGAGCTTCTCTCTTGCTCTCTGCGACATTTTGACAGAATTAGAGGGGGCCGGTCAATGATGCATCTGGTTTTAGCCGAACTCTATCATTGTCTTGACACTTTTGCTTTGAGCAAGGTGGGGTGCCTCAGGGGATGTCCGCTTTTGCTCCTGGTCTGGCTAGGAGAGCATCTTACTATTTTGGGACCAGTGCCTTGCTTTTATATCTTTCATGGTGAGGTGGTCTGTTGCTTTTTGGGCAGGTGAAACATGCTTCCACAGGGAGATATGTCAGAGTTGAAGCTTTGGTTGACCGATGCAGAGTAGTTATGGAGACTTCCTTGGTTAGATCGAACCTTCCTAGTGGTTCGCTCTAGAGACCATGAGGGCATCACACTCCTTGGATCGGATTGCTGCTCTCTGGGAGACGCGTCAGTCAACACTTATGGGTGGCTTGGAGCAAGGGAGTTTAGTTCTGTCCTCCCCTGAGTATGAGGCCTGACTATTATTCGAGCAGCCTACTGCTGATCTGGATCAGTCATAGAGCGATGATGTGGGAGGGCCTTGGCTGAAGAAGGAGTCAGCGTTTCGTGCCTGTATTGAGCTGCTAGTGGACGAGAAATGCATTCTACATGAACATTCAGAGAAAACAAAGCTTAGATCAGAAATGGCAGAGGCCGGAGCTGAAGTAGCCGAGTGCGAGGTCCTCCGTCTAGGAGGAGCCTTGAATGATGCTCTTGGTGCTACCGACGCGTCCCAGAAGCGGTATAGGAGCCTTCACAGTCACTGGATGACTGAGCGGCAGGAGGATGCCCTACATGCAGAGATTTGCGCCTTGAAGTGCGAGCTAGGTCGTTGACTCCATCCTGCACATATTTTTTACATAGATCAAAACATAGAAACGGGAATAAGAAACCCCTATTAGATACATCTTTTTGGTATACATATTTTCTTTATGTTTTTTTTTTTTTTTGTACTTTTGTAAAAAAGAAAGAAAGAAGCTAGATAGAATCTAGACATCACACATATTATCTTTCGAGATGTGTCAATCAAGTATAAACTTGTAATCAAAAAAAGGAAATCTATCTTTTTACAAGGATTTTATCTTCTCTATTTTGTTTTAGTAAAATGATAAACTGGGGCTTTGTGCCAGCTATTCCTGTGGCACACACAGTGTGGGTGTGAAAATGGGAAAGGAAAATATACTATTTTTTACAAAAGTGGCCTTTCCGGTCATCGAGCCAATCATCCCGGAGTGAGGCGTGCACAGTGCTGGGAAAAGAAAATTATTAACTCTTTTTGCGGTTTTTAATTTTTTTTTTTTTTCTTTTTCTTTTTTGGTTTGATGCCTTAATTATCGGGGGGGGGGGGGGGGTGGGGGGGTGATGGGTTCTCTTTTGAGCATGGTCGAACCACTCTTTCACGTGATTGGATTCGAGTGAGGTTAGTAATTTTTATCGAGGCCGAAACATCCATCCCTTTGGATCGAATCGACCTTCTCTCCTTACCCTGGGTCATACGTTTGACGGTGCGGCCATTTAAGATATTCTTGGTTGGGGCCCTGATTTGAGCTAATATGAGTGGCCCGGTCGGAAATTGGGTAATGTGAGAGGGTGACAAAGGTGATTTTGTTTATTTTCAATTTCTCTTTTTCAACATTCTTAATCACAACGCCCAAGGTGGGTTTACGTCATGCCCGTTGTTTCCCTCTCTTTACCCGTAGCGCCCTCTCGAGGTTTCACTATGTCAATGGGTTTGCATTTTTACCCCAGGCGCCCTTTCAGGTTTTCACCTGGTCCGCACAAACTGGTTGTTTTTACCCATGGTGCCCTTTCGGGTTTTCACCATGTCCTTTTTCTTTGAGCTTGTATTTTTTTTATTTTTTATTTTTATTTCTCTTTTATTTTATCAAAAGCCACGACACGGACGTCGATTCCGTCATAGCCGGCTGGATGGAATTCTTTAATTATCTCACAGCTTGGCTTGTGCTGACTCAGCAGATACTGTGACTGCTTGTGGACCTTAAAGAGGGCTTTATTCAAGGATGTATCTTGGCCATGGGTAGGGTTATGATTTTTGAAGGTATTCTGGGTTTAAAACGTTTCATTAATTGGGTTCCAACTACCCTAACACACTTCTTCCTTGGGGGATTTTGACTGTACATGCCCCAATTTTCCTTTTCTATTTTTTTCTTTTCTTTTCAGACATCCTCTTTTTGGGATTTTGCTTTTCTAATTTTTTTTGGCTTTGATAGTAACTCTTTTTCTCTTTTTTTGTTTGGTATATACACTTTCGCATTTTTCTTTTGGGAGTGGTTATGAAGGAAAGGCTCATGGCTCAAAAAGTGTAGCAAAGGATATAATTGTTCAGGGATTTTTTTTTGGTTGCTAGGCTTTGAAATGATGGCCTCTTTTGTGGGATCCTTGAACAGTCACATATCCATTTTATCAATACTTACCTTGCCGCAGAGACCCTATGAGTAGAATCGTCGGACGTACCCAACGTTGATGGGCTCAGGAAAGTGATCTCCGTCCATAGTGGCGAGGCAGATGGCGTACCCCGGGAGCACTTCTCAAATGATGTAAGGTCCTTCCCAGTTAGGCTTGAATTTTCCTCTCAGATCGGCGTGGAGGGATGGGAAGGTCTTCTTGAGTACCGTGTCTCCTACCTTCAAATCTCGACCGCGAGCACATTTGTTGTAAGCGCGTGCGATTCGCCCTTGATAGACTTGGGTATGACACAAGGCCAGGAGCCTTTTCACATCCAACAGGTTCAATTGCTCAAAGTGAGATCTCTCTCTCTCTCTTAGCTTCAGATAGGCCAGACTCAAGGAGTATACGAAGCGAGGGCACCTCCAACTCTACCGGTAAGACGACCTCAGTTCCATACACCAGGGAGAATAGTGTTGCCCTTGTAGCAGTACGGATCAATGTTTTGTAGGCCCATAATGCAAACAGCAACATCTCGCTCCAATCTCGATAGGTGATGACCATTTGCTCGACAATGCGGACGACAGTTTTGTTAGCAGCTTCTATGGGGATTGGTTTGTATTCAATAAGGTGATGAGCGGTGGTGCTAGATTTTATACTACTCATAGAAGGCCATGATATGCTTATTTGCAAAGTTTGTACCGTTATCGGTGATTATATCCTTGGGTACGCCAAATCAGCAGACAATATTTCCCTTAATGAATTTCTCGACATGCCGGGCCGTGATGTTGACGTAAGACACTGCCTCTACCCATCTGGTAAAATATTCAATGGTGACGAGGATGAACCGATGTCCGTTTGAGGCTTTTAGATTAATCATTCAGACAACGTCGAGGCCCCCAGGTGGCGAATGGCCAAAGAGTGGTCATGCAATGTAGATCGATGACAGGAGCGGGTATTAGACTAGAGTGTTCCTGACACTTATAGCATTTTAGAATGTGTCTGCAGCAATAAAATTCCATAGTGGTCCAAAAGTATCCATGTTGTAGGATTTTCTTAGTGAGCATATGGCCATTGATGTGAGCACTGCATATTCTCTCGTGGATCTCCTTCAAGATGTTGACTACTTCATTCTCTGTAAGGCATCTGAGCAAAACGTTATTGAAAGATCATTTGTCAAGGCAGTTTCCCTAGATGGCGTCGTCTGTCGCTAGACGTGGAATGGTCCGTCGGCCCGACTTGGACGTATCCTCAGGGAAAGTATGAGTCCTGAGGAAATTCTTGATATCTGATAACCATGGTGGCTCATCATCAGGCTTTAGGGGTTCCTCAATCTGCAAGCAGAAGGCCAGCTCATTCCTCTGTTCGATAATGATTGGCTTCATCTCGACACCATAAGGGATCTCTATCATTAATGCCAAAGTTGCTAATGCGTCGGAGAAGTGATTCCTTATCCATGGGACATAGGAGAATGTGAGATCCTCGAAGCATGCTATCAGATCCTCGAGGTGCTCGTGGTAAGGGATCAGTTTCTCATCCTTTGTCTTCCAATCTCTATTTGTTTGGCATATGATTAACTGTTAATCATCAAATAACCTGAGGTTAGTGACTTTCAGGTGCAGTGCTGCCTGGGGTCCTACTGCATAGGCTTCATATTCATCCATGTTATATGTGCATGGGAAGTTGAGCTTGATAGAAACTGGTACGTGCGACCCTTTCGACGAAATCAAAATAGCACCAACTCCCTGGCCATCAGCATTCGTTGCCCCGTCAAAATGCATTACCCAAGAATCCTCTGCTTCTTCTGTATCGTCCTCCATCATGAATAGGATGTCCTCATCAGGGAATTCAATTCTCAAAGGCTCATAGTCTGGCAATGGGTTGTCGGCAAGATGATCGGCGAGTGCTTGCCCTTTGATCAACTTTTGGGTCACATAGGTGATATCAAATTCTTATAAGAGAAGCTGCCAGTGTGCAGTTCGCCCAATAAGAGCTAGCTTTTCAAATAGTTACTTCAACGGATCCATGCGTGTTAAGTAGAACGGCCTGAGATAGAAAGTAGTGGCGAAGCCTCTGTGTAGCCCATACGAGAGCCAGGCATGCTTTCTCCAAATGAGAATAGCGCGTGTCGTAGTTAGTAAATTTCTTGCTTAGATAGTAGATGGCCCATTCCCTTCTTCCTGTCTCATCATGCTGCCCTAGGACACATCCCATTGAGACTTCTATCATGGAGAGATACATTAAGAGTGGTCTCCTCGGCTAGGGTGGTACTAAAATTGGTGGGTTGAGGAGGTAGCCCTTGATCTTATCAAATGCAGCCTAACAGTCATCGTTCCATTCAACGGGAGAGTCTTTTCTCAGCAGCTTGAAAATCAGTGTGCAGATAGGAGTGAGTTGTGCAATGAACCGACTGATATACTATTTCCTGCCCAAGAATCCTCTGACCTCTTTCTCAGTAGACGGTGGTGGCATTTCCATAATGGCCTTTATCTTGACTGGGTCAATCTCGATACCTCTCTTACTGACGATGAAGCCCAATAATTTTCCTGACATGGCGCCAAATGCGCATTTCTAAGGATTCAAACGTAACCTATATTTTCTCAGCCTCTCAAACAGCTTTTAGAGGTTTATCAGATGATCACTTAGCTCCGGTGACTTGGCTATCATGTCGTCAACGTACACCTCGATTTCTCAGTGGATCATGTCGTGGAATAGTACAGCCATAGCTCTCTGGTACATTACCCCGACAGTCTTTAGCCCAAATGGCATGACTTTATAGTAGAAAGTGCCCAAAAGAGTGATGAACGCTGTCTTCTCTCGGTCTGCCTCTGCCATCTTGATTTAATTGTACCCTGAGAATTCATCCATGAATAAAAGCATCCCATGCTTAGCAGTGTTATCGACCAAGATGTTGATGTACAGTAACGAAAAATCATCCTTCGGGCTTGCCTTGTTCAAGTTTCAAAAATCAATACACATGTGGACCTTCCCATCTTTCTTTGGCACTAGGACGATATTGGCTAACCACTACGGGTACTTGGAGACCATAAGGAATCCTATGCCATATTACTTGATGACCTCGTCTTACACTTTCAGCATCCACTTGGGTCGAAGTCATCTCAACTTCTACTTGACTCGCTTGATATCAGGGTAGAGTGGCAACTCATGCTCGACCAAATTGGTGTCTAAACCACGCATGTCCTCATATGACCATGCGAAGACATCTTGGTATGACCGAAGGAAATCAATCATGCTTTCTCTTTCCTCGAGAGACAATGATGTTCTGATCTTGGTGATTCTTCGAATCTCCTTAGTACCTAGATTGACATCCTCGGTTTCTTTAACAATAGGGGTAGGATCGTGCTCAAAGTCGGCAAACCGTTCAAGGAGTTCCTTGGGAAGCTCCTCAGTAGGGATCTCCTCATCTAGACTCATTACTCCTAACTCTTCTTGTATTTCTACAGGAAAGGGGTCGACTTCATGTGGGACGGGTTTTTCGATTAAGCTTTTTCTTTGATTTTATTCAGAATTTTAAAAGACAATATTTTTGGGTTTTGTATTTTTTCTATGTTTTTGGGATTTTTGTTTTCTTCGGAAATGGGCTCTTGGCAAAGTGAATCCCTATATATACATGGTATTGCCTGCCAAGGGCTCATCTCTCTTTTTATAGATTGTTTTTTTGGGAAATGGGTGCCGTATTTCAAGCCACTTGTTGCTTCTAGAGTTTGGGGCATAGATGCCCAATTGCGTACTTAAGATGCCACTCCTTTACTTGTTTAGATTTGGATGGAGGGTGCTGACAAATATGGCTCTTTGGAGTCAGCCTCCATCATGTTGATCCTAGGTTCGTCTGAGATTCTATCCTCAAATATTAGCATAGTCCTGTGATGGTTTACCACAAGGGGGATTGTGCAGGTATGGAACATCGTTCCTCAAAGAGAGACAACAGATGTCGCAGGTTTATGTGGGGTTAATTGAGTTATCCTATTCCGATCAATTTTCACAACCTCGATGCTCACAAATGAATCTTTGACGTGAGGCCTGGGATAGGCCTTCTCCTCTAGGTTTATCCCCTGGCTCTTGCGGCTGTCGTGGCACGGGCTCTCTCCTTAGCCTCTCGGACTTCTTCTTCTGTGGGCTTATAACCTAGCCCAAATCCGACCTACTGGCCTCCCTTAGCCTTGATCAGTTCTCTCCTACCTTGCAGTTAGGGTGCTAGTCCTTTACCCTTTTGATAGCCTCATTTCTGGAGCATGGTCACTGCCGCTACCATTCCACTTCCGGTTCTTGAAGTGATGCTTTTCGAGGGATCTGAGACTACAACCGATACCTCGTATTCGAAACTATGGAGGTCAGTATCTTCAGTCGTGTGTGGCACATTCAGCACTTTTGGGTTCTCAATGATGTGGGTGGCCTTTTCCTTCTCATCGTGTCCTTCACCTATGATGGTGATAAGTTTCTGCCCGGACATGAACTTAAGCTTCTGGTGTAGCATCGATGGTATCACTCTAACTTCGTGTAACCATGGGCCCCTAGTAACAAATTAAAAGAGGAATTGATATCCATTACTTGAAATAGTATGGAGAAGGTCATTGGCCCAATCACTAGCTCAAGGTCAACTTCTCCCATTATCTCCCTTCTCATGTTATCAAAACCTCTGACACTAGTTCTTGTAGGTCTCAACATGCACGGATCTACTCCAATCTTTGTAGTTGTTCTCAAGGGGCATACATTCAGAGCAAACCCATTTTCAATTAATACCAAGGGGATGATTATCATGTTTTTGGATTCCATAGTGATATTGAGGGATTTTGAGTGACTATTTCCTTCCTCCGATAAATCGGTGTCTGAAAATGAAATGACATTGGGAGCCATCACCTGTCCAATTATCTGCCTGACTTCATCTGAGCTCACCTGAAGAGATGCGTGTGCGTTCTTTAATGCCCCCATTAAGGCTTGAAAATAAAGTGGGGACGTCATCAATAAGTCCCAGATCATGATATGAGCTGACATTCTTCTCAGCTAAGTCTCCAGTATGTATTCTTTACTCATTTTCTCGAACGGCACTACACTATCTTTCTTCCCCTCTGGTTGGGCTTGTGCTACTGCTGGTGTTTCTGGTTGCTTGGAGATTTTTCCAGATCTGGTGACAAAGTCAACTACCCCTTCCTTACTGTTGTCGGCATTGATGTCTATCTGCTCATAACTGAGCGAGACCTGATGAGGATTGTAGGTTGGTCCCGAGATCTGAAATGGAGTGGCTACCGGTATTTGATGTGCTTGTACTGATGGCTTAGGAAGGGTAGGCGATACTTGGCTAATCTCCGACAGGGATGGGCGGGTGGAGAAAATGGGCCAACTGGGGGTGGCGAGGTTTGTGGATGGTTGCACCGGGGGTAATGGGGTAGGGGTGGACCACTGATAATTGATAGGTGGTGGTGGGATATGGGGTACATGATGGGCTATTGAGTACTTAATGGGGGTCACAGTGTATGGTTGATAGGCATTAATTTGTATGTAATTGACAGGACTGGATAATGTGAATGGGAAATGTAGTTGATTTGGCATGGATATGGGGGGGGGAATGGACATGGTTTGAGAAAATGATGGAGAATAGGGTGTTGGGTTTTGAATGTTTTGAGAGGTGGTGGACGGGCAGATGGGTGCACCGAAGGGCCCGGTGACGCGAAACGGAGATTGGGTAAGGGGGACGGATGTGAAGGCCTCTTCTATATGGGAATGAGTTGGGGAATGTGGCGGGAATGAGTCAGGATCGGTGTAGGCCGGGTCCACTACCCACGACATGGCTCTGTATCGGGTAGGGTACAGGTGCCTCGGGTGGGGCCCATAAAGTTTCCTTCTTCCCCTATGGGATGATGGGGGTGAAGGCGATGTCGTTATGCTGGCACCACAAATCCCTATTTTGGTTTTTTCAATTATTTAATTTTTTGGAATTTTTTATAAATGAAATGATTTAAGGATTCCGGGGCCTTTGAATTCCCGTCCCGGGTGGCTTTCGTACCCTAAATAAGTCTTGTGGCAAGACCCTGATGCGCTTCAAAAGAATCAAAGGGAAGTTCTTTGATCTATTAAAGGCATGAAAATTGATGCAAACAACCCGATCCCTAGAGCGAGTAAAAAAGAAGTCACCTTCTTTTGACCGACGGGGGCATATTGGGTGTCAAAGAGTGTGGGATTTATCAGAGATACTAAACTGATGAGCAGGGAACTCGGGGATGGTGAGATAGGCCACAGATTCAGGCTGCATTGCCTAAAATAGGCTTGGCGCAAGTATTAGATGCACCAGGCAAAATTGTTCAGATTCTAAGCTTGGCACATGTATTAGTTGCGCAAGAGCAAAACTGGGTAATTTTGGCTTGGCGCATGTATTAGTTGCGCTAGGCAAGATAGTGGGGTCAAACAGGTTTGACAACAGAAATAGCAGCCCGAAATGAGTCTTTTTTTGGTTTTTTTGGAAGCTATGCTTCCTGGGGCAGCTTGCTTAATTACAACGGGTCTCTCCTCACCGAACCTAAGGGATACAAGGCCAAAGCGGGTCCACTAACGCTCTCTCCCATGGGTTTTAGGCTTTGTAACGAGATAGGTTACCCGCCCGATATACCTCCAGCGTAAGCGCTTTCTCAGATACTAGGTGGGTTGGTATTTTTCTGGATCATCATCACTAGGGGCTGCCATCATACTAAGAACCGGGTGTTTGTATCTTTGCTAAGAAAAACCCAACCCTTGAAAATCTAGCCTCGCAAAATTCAATTAAGTCCCGTTTGTTCGTTCAATTTTAATTTTTAGATGAGTTTTCTTTAAAGTCCAAAAATGGGTGGTGATTGTCCCGTACCGCTTGTACTGGCCGGCATTCATTGATAGCATATGATCGCGAGAAAATAACTGCGCACGTAGGCCCGCCAAAATGGCTAAGGCGTGTAAATGATAGAAAAATTAAAGAAACATAAAGACAAAGCGCAAGTAGGCCCGTCAATCGACTAAGGCACGTAAATGACAGGAAAAGTAAGGAATTTTAAAGACGATGCGCAAGTAGGCCTGCCAATTGGTTAAGGCTCGTAAATGACGTAAAAGTAGGGGTGAGAAAATTGATGAAATTGTAGGGGTGAGTAAAAAAAAAACAGCAATAAGGTTAGTGATATGAAATAAAAAGGTCAAAATTCAAGGGGAAGCTCTACTAGCTACTCCCCAGTAGAGTCGCCATCTGTGCAACCGTAGATTTTTGACGATCCCGTCGCGACGATGCGTACTCGTGAAAAATTTAGAGTCGCGACCCAGAGCTTTTGGTGTCTTGGGAAACCTAAATCCATATTAAATTCACCAAAGTACCAAATATGACTGATTCACCAATCTACGCCAAAGTCTCTTGGATAGGGGTTTCGATTATCAATTGGGAAGGTGTTAGGTACCCGATCAACCCGCTTAATGTGGTCTCTGCTTATGGCCAAAACAAAAATAAAATAAAAGAAGCAAGAATCCTTCCTCTTGCCCTAGGGAACCAATATCCTATTTGTGCCTCTCTGTTCCTATCAGAATTTTGGCGGTGTAACGGCACAAATGCGAGGATAGAGGAAGAACAAAGAAGGTAGAGGAGTAGAGGGGAGAACCGGAGCTCTCAAGCCCTTGTTGCACCGCTATGGATCCTTGCGTAGACATGCTTCAGTGAGCCTCCAATGGCTTGTATGGTTAGAATAAGGGTTCTAATTCCTAGGGCTTGATAGCTAAGAGGTAGAGAAGGAAGGCTAGAGGATGTATCTCACCTAAACTAGGGGATATTTGAGGAAAGGTAAGGTCTAAAGAAGGTTTTGGAATTCTGGAATTTGTATGCAAAAGGGGGCACCAAAGGGAGAGGGAGCTTCTTTCTTAATCTTCTCTCTTAGAAAAAATTTGAAGTCCTTTCAAAGGGAGGGGTACCGCTCTATTTATAGGAAAATGAGAGGTTAGGAGGATGCTTAGAGTCTAAATTGGTTTATCAATTAGATAATCTAGCATCTAAGGTTTCCTAGGTTTTCAAGAACTTGGAAAAGTGTGAAGGTTACTCCAATGGTGGATTACAGGGTAGTGTTTCAAATCACTTAAGGGTTGCAAATAAAGTAAGGAAGGGTGCAAAAAAATAAGTGAAACATACCCAGGGCATCAAGATGGTCAAGAAGTCAAATTCCAAAGATGAAATTCAAGTAAAAAATCTAGGTATACTGTAGTTAATCCTGGCGCAACTAATAGATGCGCTAGGCAAAGGTACAGTAAAACAGTGCATGGGAAGTTGCAAGGCTGCAGGGAGACCCACTTAAACCTGGCGCAACTAATACTTACACCAAGCCATTTCTTCCCAAAAATGGTTTGGCGCATGTATTACATGTGCCAAATTCATATGGATCCCCCACCCAAAACCCTAATTTTGCCAAAAAATTCAAAACTCGATATCTTTCGATGTTCAACTCCGAATAAGATGATTCTTAGCTTGTCGGAAAGCTGGAGACTTCTACTTTTCAATGGTATATGATTCAATTATAGTAGAAGATATCAGCTAGTCCCAGTACACCACTCTTTGATCATTGCTCAGGAAAGTCTAGGTATGGGTTCGGAATGGCTTCTAAAGGTTGGGATTGCTTTTTATAGGTTCAGGGAGGTTTCTAAGGGATCGGGGGTGACTCCTAAGGGTTTGGGATGACTCCTAAGGTTTTGAGAAGCTCAGAAGTGTGCCTCTCTCGAAGTGTGCTTCGATCGAGCCTTGGGCCAAATTTGGGTGTTTACACCTAGTGTGTATATTATACACGTTAGGCAAAATTCCTACATTTCTACTCGATTTTTAAATCACCATAAATTTTGAGATACCACTTGGATTGAGGCAATTCTTGGATCTTTGGAAAGCTGGGAACATCCTCTTTCCAATGGTATAGGCATCAGCTCCAACATAGGTATTTGTAAAGTTTTTAACTACACATTTTATTCACTGCTTGAGTGGGTTCGAAAACCGGTCCGAGAAAGGTTTTAAGGGTTAGGGTTGATTCCTAAGGGTTCGGGAAGGGTTCTAATAATTTTGGGATGACTCCTAAGGGTTTGGGGAATGCTTTTGGAAGTGTAGGGGGGCCCTTCTCGAAGTATGTGTCGATCGAGCCTTGGGCCAAATTTGGGTGTCTACAACCGTCCTTCTTCACAAATAAAGCAGGAGCACCCCGTTGTGACTGACTCCTCCTGATAAAGCCTTTATCTTAAAGTTTTTATAACTATTTCTTCCATTCAGACAGTTCTGTAGGTGCTATCTTGTAAGGAGTCTTTGCTGTCAGCATTGTACAAGGTACTAGCTCAATCTAAAATTTGACTTTCCTACTCGGCAGCAAACCCATCACTTCATTAGGAAAAACTCTTGTAAATTCGTTCACAACAGGTATCAAAAATATATCTCCCTACTTTTCCTCGACTTCTAATAAAGCATAGCATTTAGGAATGGCATCTTTCCATGCTCCCTTGAATTTAAACGTCGATCCTTTCAAAGGGATAAAAATTACGGTCTCGGCGTAACAATGTGACGGTCTGACTTTTCCCCTGATCATATCTAGGAAAGGTTGCGTCATCAAATCACCTAATATGATCCTATTATACAAGTGCATCGTGTCGTGTATAAAGTATTGCATATGCGGAAGCAATTTAATAACTCTGAATGAAACAATATGGCAAAAATTGATATTTACTCATCTATTAAATAATAAACTAATAAGAGATGTAAACAAGTCTAACTTATGCAATGTATAGGTTTCCACCGATGATGGCCACCTGTCATCTAAATAATGGAAAGAAGACCTATATATGAAGTATCACAATGTCTCAAAAAACATAATACTGCTGGATTATACAAGTTTGTTTTAAAATAATCAAATCGCTCTCTCTCAAACCTATTTTGGAAAGAATTCCTCAGCGAATTCTTCCTCCTCGTCCTCCTCGTCCTCTTCTTCTTTCTCCTCATCCGACTGATACATGGGATCACCCTCGTGCTCTGGATTAATATCTGCAGCTAAGAAATTGACGTCGTAGGATGAGCTATCATCAAAACTCAGCAGGGAAACTTATAATGCTAACTTATATGCTAGATTACCAATTCACATCTTGATGCATAAAATACAATTTGAAACATATTTGTATCTATTCTAGCAACATATAGTATAAAGCAAATAATTAATCATGCAAATAATTTTCATGCTGACATAGTCATGCTGAATAGATACAAGGAATTATGCTGACAAGAAATCATGCTGAAACAGATACAAGGAATCATGCTGAAATAAGTTTAGCTTAAACAAGCTATCAGACATAAAACATACATGTGCAAAAAATAAGCGAATCAAGCTCCCGAGTTAGCGGGATCATCTGTCAAGCTCCCGAGTTAGCGGGATCACTTGGACCGAGACAAATCAAACTCCCGAGTTAGCGTGATCACTTGTAAAGCTCCCGAGTTAATGGGATCACTTTAACCAAGGCAACAAGCTCCCGAGTTAGCAGGATCACTTGGCTCAAAATAAAGCAAGAACGTGTACATGACATCAAAGATAATAGGACATGAACAATGCATGGTATTAGGTATGCGAGAACAATATCATGAACAGATAGCATAGAAGTATGCATCAAAATTGACGAGCATAATAAAAACTTGCATCATTATTCATAAAAACTCATCATCTAGTATCATCAGTCATAACCATAGATCAAAACTACACTAAAAGATCATCATCCATAGGCATGCTTCTAAATTAGCATCATCATTTCATACCCCATATATAGAACTGAGCTATCATCGTCAAGGAATTATTGTATATCAAATGACCATATGTCAAATTGATCTTATTATCATCATGCTAAATTAGCATAGTTATACATTAAAATTGACACAGGCCAAGTCATGCAAAACATGCATTGCAACAAACACTCTCATTATTAGAAATACTACTGCCATGAGCATAGTCCTACAACAACATTCATTTATACTATACAACACTATTCATTAAACTAAAACTATTATAACCATACATATCCATACATGGGCATCTTCATACACATACTAACTTGCTAATTAGAGATGAATGAGAAACCAAAACATAAGTCAGTAAGGTAAACTCCCTACCTTAGCTTACACTTTACTTGCTACATGTACACACACGCATTCAAGCTACATTCATCGGTATGAGCTCGTCATGTGCACCGAGCACCTATAGTTTAATATTCATGGATTTAGTATTTAAACTAGGTTACTGAGTCATCTTAGACTCTAGATATGTACCATATATGGTCACTTATCATAAGAGTTAATACACTACACATAAACCCAAACCAAAGACACAACCAAGCAACTGCACAAACCAGACATAGGCTTGACTCGGCAAGCCTCAGGGTTGCTGCAGCAAGCTGCTCAGCTGTGTACCTTGTTGCAGTAACCTTGTGAGGTTGTTGCGGCAAGCCTGTTGCAAGAGCTTGCCATGGTGCCTCCTTGTATCTTTGGGTTTGCTTCAATGTGTCGAGGTCCGATGATACTATATTGACTTTATATTTTATATTTTATGGTATATATTACACTGAGAACTTCATTTATTTAGTCAATCCGGTATGAAAGTTTCAGCATGCAAAAAATTAGAGGTTTCGACTCTGAAAACCTCTTAACAGATTATTGCTTTGTGCTGCTGATTTGTTCTCATGTGATTGACACCACAGACCGATAATTTATTATCAAATAAATCCCAAGGAACTAATGTGTGGTTCGTTGTACCTTTTGGTGGACTCGTGGTTACGACGATGCCAATTGTGTTGGTGTCGAGTTCGCGGAGCTCGTGAACTATGTGTCGAAGCTAGGGTCACATGGTCTCTCCAAGATCAATGGATAATCTATCAAAACTCTTGAGACCGTATTGTAGGGTCACTTTGTGATCTATGGTTCTGAATGTAAGGGTTGAAGAGAGTTATATGGAGAATTAGTTTGAGAAGATAGCAGCAAAGTGTCATCTACTATAAGACTTTGTCTGATTTTTCTTGGATGGTCTGTTTGCGTTAGATTTCTTTCAAATTCGTAGCAGGAAGAATGCAGGAGATGGGGATGAGTTTTATCGTGTTTGGGTTCCACTTTGCGTGCATGGGAGTCACTAATGACTCATGCAGCCGTGTTGTCTTCTTGTGAGAGAATTAGCTTATAAGCTCATAAAGGATGGAATCCCATGCTATGCTGGACATATATCTTTCAGTGTATCAGCATACAAGCCGTAATATGCTTACCTTTAATATAAGCCTCATACACTGTTCTAAGTGTATAAGCTATTAGGGCTAGAATCCCATGCAGTGCATACATGGGCTTTTCAGTGTAGATGCCCATAAGCCAAAATAGGCATGGCTTTAGGAATAGGCTAACATATTTGGTTTTAGTGTAAAGCCCTTACACTTATATACTATAGAGTATAAAGGATGGCATTTTGTATTCAGTGTATTAGTTAATACCCAACTATGGTGTAGGGAAGGCTAAAATTCAAGTGTATTTTTAATACACTAGTAAGTGTATGACGAACCAGGTTGTACTTAATCAAAACTTTTACTGGGCCACTAAGGGCCTTACATTCGTATTAGTGTTGAACATCAATTTATATAGGTCTTTTGTGTCCCGTGTTCCATATCAAATATTTTTGTTGTCAAAATATGGCAACTGTTACACCCTCCCCTCCTTAAGGGATTTTCTTCCTCAAAAATAAACAAAGATGGGGATGTGAGAGCAGCGCATGGTGGACACACTGGTGGGATGCTAATTGACAGGATTAGGTTTAAGTGTAGCACATGACAAGTTAGACTCACTAGGAAAATCAGTCCAATATTAGATGTCTCACATTTTAAAGTAAACGCAGACAGAGGTCTATATAAAAAATTTGTACTATAAATAACAAAAATCATGTGTAGGAATCATACAATAGGTTTACAATGATGTCATGATAGAATAAACAAAAACTCAAAAAAAAATGTGAGTTTTATACTCACTAGGTTGTGTGCTAGGCTGATGCTGATCAGCTGAGGATGTTCCTGCATCCCTCTTAGCAACCTCCGGTACTAAAGTGGCTGCGTTTCGGGTGTACGCAGACTCGCAATTCCGTGCTCGACCAATATAAGGGTTGAGGCGGTCTTGAAGGTGTGTTCCGTCAAAAGAGTAGTGGCCTCTTCAATATAGTCGACACGTTGATGAAGCATGTAATTGTTCCGATAGAAGTTGTTGAAATGTTGGAGGGTTTGTTCATGATTTGCTCTCATTTGCCGAGCAAGATCGGCAATTGTAAACGTCTCTTTACTAAAGGGAATTGGTTCGGTTTGAGAAGGAATTGGGGCTTCTTGAGTTGGTGCCGATGGTGTGGCTTGGGGCTATTGTTAAGGAGCATGTGGTTGTCTTGTTTGTCGGTTTTTCACTGCCTGTTGAGATCGTTGGTATACTTTTTTCCATATTGCAGGGGTAAACGCCCGAATATGGTCGGTGCGTAGCTCCTCACCAGGAGATGCTTGATAGGGTTCCATATTATGGGCATCTTGATGACCCTCAAGGAGTCAGGAAATCAAACACGGATAAGGGCATGCGGGCATGGGGGTGGTTATGTTACTACATAGATGGATACTGGCATACTTAATGCCCTCCCAAACGACCTTTGGGGTATTAACCTAGCGATTTTCATAAACCGCTAACAAGGCTTGCAATAGAGCGTCTCGTTGCTCGCGCTCGTGTTGCATGGGGTACAAATTATATTAAAAAACACAATCTAAAAACCACATGTTTTATGGTAATTGGCTACACCGAACTGAAAGATCGAGAGCGGTCTGTCCTCCAGTCATCTTGGCAGTGATGTGATGAAATTTCACATCCTTAAGGCGAGGGCCTCATAGACCTCGGCTCTCATCATATAAAGCACTGCAATCCATAGCCTTGGCTATGTCTTGCAAGTCAATATAAAATTTGCGATCATCAATTTCGGTTTCTAGTTGGCCAAAGAACTCAACACGTTTTAAATTTGGTAAAATAATTTGACCAGTCGGGGATAAAAGTGTGTATATATGGGATAGAATAGGGCATCGAGACCCGCTTGCTCTAGATAACATAATGACCATGTGGTTAAGTCGTTCGGTATGAGCAAGGATTCCTCGAACAGCCAATCAGGTTACATGGCTTTTGCATCCCACCATGGAATGGGTTGCTCAGGATCCACGGGTGGATCGGCATGCTCTTGGGACGTAGATGGGGCTTTGCCCTTCACTTTTGTCGTAGCCTTTGGGCGTACGGGCAGGATTTTAGACACCATGACCTTCCTTGGAGGCATGGTATTACACAGATTTGAAAAGAATAATGACAAGGGAAGAATGAGGGTTTTACCTCAAAGATGTGCCAAAATTTGGAGAAATGCTGAAATTGGAGATGGAGATGCAAGGCCAAGCTTGATTCTCCCACATGCAATGACTTTCGGCACGAAATCGAGGAGTGTTTGAACTAAAATGAGCTAAATGTAGCTCAAGAGGGAAAATATAGAGACCCCACCACAACAGAATAACAGCAAAATGTAGTTTGTGAGTTTCGGCACCACTTAAATCGTTGGTGGTTGCTGCGGCAACCTAAGATGCTTGTCGCGGCCACTGGGCCCCCTTGCCATGGCAAGACCATCAAGTCTTGATCTGACTCAATCACTGCCTCCTGATTGGTCTTGAGTCACAACTGTGACACATTTATATGTCACACAGGGTTATGCATCATTAAAAATTATGCGCTGGTCAAAGTGGTGGTTATAAGTGCGTCAAATAATTTATTTTCTACAAAACATATAAACCAAATTATGTAACTAATTCATTAGTTCACCTTGCTGCATACATTTGGGTATAATGTGACTATTTTCAGTTAAACAGTTTTATTTATACTTATTAGTAGTTCATATATAGTGCATCAAAATTTATTTTCCATTTAATTTTGGACTTGTATGACTTACTTTAGCTATATATCTATTACAATGCATACGACAAATTTTATAGCATATATAGTAATTTATTCTACTAAATACAATAAACGGCTTACCTCAGGTAAATAAATGGGGATACTGAGTGTGAATATCGGCTTCACATTCCCAGGTATTCTCATGAGAACCGTGATTCTTCCATTGGACCAATACGATTGAAATACGCTTCATTCTCAAGATTTGGTCTCGGCGGTCCAATATCTGACCTGGTTCTTCAGTAACCGTCAAATCCTCTGGAATATCAAGTGGTTGATAATCCAACACATGTGTTAGATCACTGACATACTTCCTTAGCATAGACACGTGGAATACGTTGGGTACACTGGCTAAATGCGAAGGTAACGCAACTCGATATGCCACCTCACCCACTCTGCCCAAAACTGGGAATGGTCCAACATAATGAGGACTCAACTTGCCTCATTTTCCAAATCGCATCACGCCCTTTGTTAAAGATATTTTGACAAAGATGTGATTGCCTATCTAAAAATCAACACTAGTTCGCTTGAGATCGGCATAACTCTTCTGCCAACTCTGAGCACTCTTCAGTCTCTCCCGAATAACGTGAACAACTACATTGGTGTTTTCTATCAAGTCAGGCTCCAAAATAAGATGTTCGCCAGCTTCTTCTCAGTTAATTGGAGATTTACATCAGTGTCCATACAGTGCCTCAAATGGTGCCATGCCTATGCTCGATTGGAAGCTATTATTATATGCGAATTCGATCCGGGGTAAGTGCTTATCCCGTGATCCTTAGAAATCTAGCATATAGGCCCGTAACATATCTTCTCTCACTTGATTCACCCTCTCTATCTGTCCATCGGTCTGGGGATGAAACGAAGTACTAAATTCCAACTGGGAGCCCATTCCTTCTTGAAAACTTTGCCAAAATCGGGAGGTATATAAAAGATCACGATCTGACACGATACTCACGGGTATTCCATGTAGTCGAACTATCTCTCTCAGATAGACTTTTGCCAATTTTGACGCTATATATCGCGTGCTATAGGGTAAGAAATGCGCTGATTTGGTGAGACGATCTACAATCACCTAAATCGCATTATAACCCTTCTGCGTACGAGGCGAGCCAAGGATAAAATCCATGGAAATGTTCTCCCATTTCCACTCTAGGATGGGCAGTGGCTGTAACAGTCCAGCAGGATGCTTGTGTTCGACCTTCACTTGCTGGCAGATCAAACATTTTGCAACATGTTCCGCCACTTCTTGCTTTAATCTATTCCACCAAAATGTTTTCTTCAAATCCTGATACATTTTCGTGCTACCAAGATGAATGACATAAGCTGCCTTGGGAGCCTCTTCGAAAATTTCATGACGCAAGTCATTATCATCTGGTACACATACTCGGCCTCGAAATAATAAGGATCCATCCTCCTTAATAGAAAAGTCTGGCTGTAGCCCACTGAGTACTCCCTGTCTGATGGCAATAAGCTCTGTATCATGCATGTAGAGTTCTCTGATCCTATCAAAGAGTGTAGATCGGATCATCACTGTAGCAAGTAAACCTCCATTTGACTTTGCCCTAAGAGTGGCACTGGCTGACACTATGTCATTGAGTAACTTCCATCTTTGTAGCCGAGTCACAAGATGGGGTAGCTGAGTGGATATTTTCTAACTTAGCGCATCAGCCACTACATTGGCTTTGCCGGGATGGTACTGAATCGAACAATCATAGTCCTTTAAGAACTCCATCCATCTTCTCTGTCTCAAATTCAACTCTTTCTAGGTAAAGAGATACTTGAGACTCTTATGATCGGTGAAAATCTCAAAGGTTTCACCATATAGGTAGTGCCTTCAGATCTTCAACGCAAAAATGACTGCAGCTAGTTCCAGGTTATGAGTGGGCTAGTTCTTCTCGTGATCTTTCAAGTGACGGGAACCATACACAATCACACGTTCCCATTGATTTAATACACAACCTAACCCACTATATGAGGCATCGTTGAAGACAAAAAAACCACCACTGCCTGATAGTAGTGCTAGTACGGGGGTAGAAGTGAGTCTCCTTTTCAACTCCTAGAAACTCTACTCACATTCCTCATTCCACTCGAATTTGACATTCTTACGAGTGAGCTGCATGAGTGGTCCAGCAAGGTTTGAAACATCAATAATACATTGCGAGACCGAGAAAGCTTCTGATCTTGGTTACTGTTTGTGGCTGCTTCTATTGCACTACAACCTCTATTTTTATAGGATTTACAGTTATACCGGCTTTAGAGATGATGTGACCTAGAAAATTGACTTGATTCAACCAGAAGTCACATTTACTGAACTTGGCATAAAACTGTGAATCTCTCAATGTCTGCAAAGCAAGGCGTAGATGATCTTTGTGCTCTACTCTCATTTTTGAGTAGATGAGTATATCGTCGATTAATACTACGATATACTGATCTAAATATGGCTTGAAGACTCGATTCACCAAGTCCATAAATGATGCAGGCGCATTGGTCAACCCGAAGGGCATGATGAGAAACTCGTAGTGACCATATCGTGTCCGAAAAGTTATCTTTGAAATATCTTCAGCTTTCACCTTCATCTGGTGATACCCAGATCGTAAATCAATCTTCGAAAAGAAGTGCGCTCCTTGTAACTAATCAAAGAGATCATCGATTTTGGGGAGCAGGTAATGATTCTTAATTGTCAGTTTATTTAATTGACAGTAATCGATGCAGAGACGTAGCGAACCGTCCTTCTTCACGAACAACACTGGTGCGTCCCCACAGAGACACACTCGGTCTGATAAAGCCTTTATCAAGCAGCTCTTACAATTGTTCCTTGAGTTCTTTCAACTCTGCTGGTGCCATTCGATACGGCGCCTTTGATACTGGCTCTTTGCCCAGGGCTAATTCAATAGCGAACTCCACTTCCCTGCCAGGCGGTAATCCTAACAACTCATCAGGAAACACATCAGGGAAGTCACAGGCAATTGACACCTCTAAAAGTGAAACTTTCTTTTCTTCCTGATCTTTACTTTGAATAAAAGCGATATACCCTTGAGTACCATTATCGAGTAATCGTCGTGCTCAGTTCACTGAAATGAAAGGGAGTAGAGTAGACTGTACCTAAAAAAATCTAGGTGATTTCCTTCCCTGTGGAATGAAAGTGACCATCTTTTGTCGATAATCAATGGTTGCATGATGGTTGGATAGCCAATCCATGCCAAAGATTATGTCGAATCCTTGCATATCAAGTAAGATCAGGTCGACGGTTGCTTCATAGTCCATGTAACCTCGGATTACAACTATGATCAATCGACATACCATGTTTGTAGTGATAGCTTGTCCGGTCGGCACTGACACATCCAAAATAAAGTTAAGAGGTTCTGGAGTAACTCCCAACCTTCCCAAATTTTTAGTAAACTGTGGTGTGACAAATGAGTGTGTAGATCTAGGATCTGCCAACACTTATGGCTAACAACACAAGTAGGCATCCTCTGGATACAATTGCAAGGTACCTAATGTGCATACATACTAGTGTTAGCTCGATTATTTCTAATGAACAAAATCTAAATTAACAATTTAAACAATGTAAAGAACTTATAACCAAGTAATTCACATACCTTGAATGACATCGTTGCTGGTTTCGACACCTTGTGCCAATACAGCATAAGCTCGGACTTGAACCGTAGGCCGCACCGATCGTAAGACTGGTCCTGCCTTTAATGTCGTTCCCAACATCTCTGGGCAATCCTTTATCTGATGTCCCATCTTACAACAATAAAAGCACGCACTAGACGGTTTACGGCATTCGTCTGTCTTGTGTGCCTTCCCACACTTCCCACATATGTCGGTTGAATGAGCTATCATCGAAGCTCAGCAGAGAAACTTACAATGCTAACCTATATGTTAGATTACCAATTCACATCTTGATGCATAAAATACAATTCGAAGCATATTTGAATCTATTCTAGCAACATATAGTATAAACCAAATAATTAATCATGCGAATAATTATCATGCCGACATATTCATGCTGAACAGATACAAGGAATTATGTTGACAAGAAATCATGCTAAAACAGATACAAGGAATCATGCTGAAATAAGTTTAGCTTAAACAAGCTATCAAATGTAAAACATACATGTACAAGAAACAAGCGAATCAAGCTCTCGAGTTAGCGGGATCACTTGTCAAGCTCCCGGATTACCAGGATCACTTGGACCGAGACAAATTAAGCTCCCAAGTTAGCGGGATCACTTGTCAAGCTCTCGAGTTAGCGGGATCACTTAGACCAAGACAGCAAGCTCCCGAGTTAGCAGGATCACTTGGACCAAGACAGCAAGCTCCCGAGTTAGCGAGATCACTTGGCTCAAAATAAAGCAAGAACGTGTACACGACATCAAAGATAATAGGACATGAACAATGCATGGTATCAAGTATGCGAGAACAATATCATGAATAGATAGCATAGAAGTATACATCAAAACTAACGAGCATAACAAAAACTTGCATCATTATTCATAAACATTCGTCATCTAGTATCATCAGTCATAACCATGGATCAATACTGCACTAAAAGATCATCATCCATATGCATGCTTCTAAACTAGCATCATCATTTCATACCCCATATATAGAACTGAGCTATCATCGTAATGGCATAATCGTATATCGAATGACCATATGTCAAATTGATCTTATTATCATCATGCTAAACTATCATCATGCTGAATTAGCATAGTTATACATTAAAATTGACACAAGCCAAGTCATGCAAAAACATGCATTGCAACAAACTCTCTCATTATTAGCAATACCACTGCCATGAGCATAGTCCTACAACATCATTCATTTATACTATACAACACTATTCATTAAACTGAAGCTATTATAACCATACGTATCCATACGTG
The DNA here is from genome assembly GCA_021018995.1 of Chloranthus sessilifolius. Classification (NCBI taxonomy): domain Eukaryota; kingdom Viridiplantae; phylum Streptophyta; class Magnoliopsida; order Chloranthales; family Chloranthaceae; genus Chloranthus; species Chloranthus sessilifolius. The sequence continues at coordinate 15,734,915 of CM037587.1, read as the reverse complement.
GGCATCTTCATACACATACTAACTTGCTAATAAGAGATGAATGAGAAACCAAAACATAAGTCAGTAAGGCAAACTCCCTACCTTAGCTTACACTTTACTTGCTACATGTACACGCACGCATTCAAGCTACATTCATTGGTACGAGCTCGTCATGTGCACCAAGCACCTATAGTTTAATATTCATGGATTTAGTATTTAAATTGGGTTACTGGGTCATCTTAGACTCTAGATATGTACCATATATGGTCACTTATCGTAAGAGTTAATACACTACACATAAACCCAGACCAAAGACACAACCAAGTGACTACACAAGCCAGACACAGCCTTTCCTCGGCAGGCCTCAGGATTGCTATGGAAAGCTGCTCAACTATGTACCTTTCCACGGAAACCTTGTGAGGTTGCCACAGCAAGCCTGCTACAAGAGCCTATCATGGTGCCTCCTTGTACCTTTGGGTTTGCTTCAATGTGTCGGGGCCTTGTGATACTATATCGACTTTATATTTTATATTTTATGGTATATATTACTCCTAGAACTTTGTTTATCTAGTCAATCTGGTATGAAAGTTTCGGCATGTGAAAAATTAGAGGTTTCAGCTCCGAAATCCTCTCAACAGATTATTGTTCTGTGTTGCTGATTCGATCTCATGTGATTGACACCACAGACCGATAATTTATTATCAAATAAATCCCAAGGAACTAATGTGTTGTTCATTGTACCTTTTGGTGGATTCGTGGTTACGACGATGCCAAACTTGGGTCGGTGTCAAGTTCACCGAGCTCGTGAACTATGTGTCTAAGCTAGGGTCGCAAGGTCTCTCTAAGATCAATGGATCATCTGCTGAAACTCTCGCGGCCGGGTCGTAGGTTAGTGATCTATGGTTCTGAATCTAAGGGTTGAAGAGAGTTATATGGAGAATGGGTTTGAGAAGATAGCAGCAGAGTGTCATCTACTATAAGACTTTTTCTGATTTTTCTTGGAGGGTCTGTTTGCATCAGATTTCTTTCAAATTCATAGCAGGAAGAATGCAGGAGATGGGGACGATTTTTATAGTGGTTTGTTTCCACTTTGCATGCATGGGAGTCACTAATGACTCATACAGCCGTGTTGTCTTTTGGCGAGGGAATCAGCTTATAAGCTCATAAAGGATGGAATCCCATGCTATGCTGGACATATATCTTTCAGTGCATCTACATATAAGCCGTAATAGGCTTACCTTTAATATAAGCCTCATTGTGACAGCCCGGATTTCGGCACCCCGAAACTCGTGCCATCAGCACGATCCTCAAGGTCATGCACCTGAAATCTATGCGGAACATTTATAAACAAGCAAAAGTCAATAATTTAAAATAGTAGAATTTTAAACTAATTAAGTCTCCATGTGTTAATGAAAACATGGCAACCTAACAGACAGTTCTGGTCTCATGCCAATTCATGAGCAGAAGAACTGACCCGAACCATCGATGATAACCCGATCACCCCTGATGGTTCGCCAAAAGAATTTATAGCATTTAGTTACATTTAAAAGAATAAAGCTTAACATGCCAAGCCAAAATTTCTCTCTACTCACTCTCAATACGTAAGGGAACTTCTAAAAGAATTCTTCAGGAGGAGGTTCTAACTCTTCTCTGGTCATGTAATCCGAATCTTCTAGATCAACGTCTCCCGAAGCCTTTGTTGTCGCTAGAACTAGACCTGCGACGTATAGTCTAAGGGGTGAGCTACATCTTAGCTCAATAGAGAAACAAAATGAACATATAGATTAAATCTCACATATATGTTAGCAGTTTTAAAAAGCACAATTTATCGGATATCACTTTTGGGAAAAACAATTGAAATAACTGGAATAAAATGATGGGTACAGCTGTTACTTTGCATGGTTTTTGTTTGTTCTCACCATACTGATTTAGTTGTGAATTCGGCCTAATCACTTAAATCTTAACTTAAGTAGTCCCCGAGCAATATAGCATCAAGCCCCGATGGAATACCCACCATCGTCGTCTAACTAGACAGTTGTTATGTGTATTCCCTGGGAATACTGCCCAAGCCCCTTTCTCATAGGTGGCGAGGTCTATTCTCAAATCTACATCCCTGGGATGTGCTATAAGTGTACGGATTGGCCGCCGTACCGGTCGCGGATATCCTGCCGAGTCAGTCGTGGGTATCCCGCCACGTCGGTGGGGTATTCTAATCAAACCTTAAATAATAAAAATATCGAATGTGCTCTACATATAGTTATTCACCGTGATTGTGCTAATTTTATTACATTAGGCTTTATCATTTTACTTCAGTTTCACTGTTAGTTTTCGTCTGCATCGCTGGGATGCCACTGATTCAAATGCATCATCTAGATGTCCACTTTACAATTCTACGTCCCCTGGGGACCTCATGATTTTCACTTTTGAAACTTACACACACACCCTTTTTCTGAATGCTCATGCAATACTCGACTATTTAATTGAAATACACTACATATATGAGTTGACGAAATAATGTACATGTTTCAAGAATATTCCCTACCTCAACGCAAATCCAACGCACTCCTTTCTCGTAGAGGTTTACACGTCACAATCTCACATCAAACCTATATTGCATGCGTCAAGGACACACTTAGAAAGGTCACAAGAACCATTGGAGTACACACCCCCCATGAATTGTACTTAAAATTATAAAAATCCGTATAGGGTCTCGTGCGAGCGGGAACTATTCCTCACTCGAGCGGTCACTTAGCCTCGCTCGAGCGAGCACTTGACCTGGCGTGAGCGATTAAAATGAGGTACCAACCCTCGAGCGCGTGGTCACTCTAATTGCTCAACTGGCTACGTTCCTCGCTCGAGCGGTTAAAACGAGGTCGCTTGAGTGGTTAAAATGAGCCACCTGAAGCTTCACGTGATGCCTCACTCGAGCAAGCTCCTCCTTCAGTATGGGTCTCGCTCGAGCGAGCCCAGAACGCAATTGTTCTCAGGTTTTATATTCTGTCCTCACTCGAGCGAGCCGTTTAGACCGCTCGAGCGAGCCATGATAGAATATAGTGCTCGATTCGTCCGAGAAAAGATTTCTTACTCCCTTTCAAGGCCCATTAATATCAGAATCATTCATCTAAAATTTATACTATATTTAAAACACACACATAATCGTTTCAACCCATACCTCAATCGATAGATCTTCTATAATTTGATCTAGATTCAAAAGATGAAGAGGGTTGCTAAAACTTCTGTTCCACCCTCCTTCCAGATTGTCTACTGGCTTAGAAACTAATGGACTTTTACTCCTCTTTCACAAAACCCTTTCTCCTTCCTCTCTATTTTTCTTTCTCTCTATCTAGGCCAATTTAGGTTACATATTGGGCTCCTCTCTCCTCCCTCTTTGACTTATATATATATATATATATATATATATATATATTAGTGAAAGCTAGTGTGTTTCACAAATACACACCTAGTGTATACATGTTAGTTTTGGTTTCCTTGTGAACCACACATACTCGTGCGTGGTACGTGACCTGCACGGTTCCGGAAATTCTGGGGTTATGACACTCATACACTATTCTAAGTGTATAAGCTATTAGGGTTGGAATCCCATGCAGTGCATACATGGGCCTTTTAGCGTAGATGCCCATAAGCCAAAATAGGCCTGGCTTTAGGAATAGGCTAACATATTTGGCTTTAGTGTAAAGCACTTACACTTATATACTATAGAGTATATAGGATGGAATTTTGTATTCAGTGTATTAGTTAATACCCATCTATGGTGTACGGAAGGCTAAAATTCAAGTGTATTTTTAATACACTAGTAAGTGTGTGCGAACCGGGTTGTACTTAAACAATAATTTTACTGGGCCACTAAGGGTCGTACATTCGTATTAGTGTTGAACATCAATTTATATAGGTCTTTTGTGTTCCGTGTTCCATATCAAATATTGTCGTTGTCAAAATATGGCAACTGTTACAAACAATCTAGGGTCGGATGAGATTTCGTGAGCCAATCCATCCTCAAAATAACATCAAAGTCTTCAAAGTCTAGTTCAATCAGATCGAGAAACAAAAGATGAGTTCCGACCTGAACCGAACAATGAAAGTAGCCTCTGTCAGCTAACACGCTCTTCCCTAGGGGAGTTGCTACGGTCAACGGAATGCTCATCGGAGATGAGTCCTTATCCAGACACTTAACATTTCAAGGAGACAAATCAATGGGAAGCACCTGAATCCAAAAGTACGTGAGCAAAAAGCCCATCGATCAACATCGAACTTGGGCATCCAAGACACATGACAATTTAAATTATCTAGCATGATAATTCTTATTCAATTAAAAAGTTAATGTCTATAAGGTAATATTAATTCCCAAATCAGGGGATTTTCTTCAAAAATTAACTCACTAAATACACATAGAGCTCCCCATAGATCCAAGTGCTCACAATACCTTAGGAAAGCTCCATCGCACCTCGGCACTGGGGCTTTATCTTTTTTCGGAAAAGGAATCACATCCAAGCCCCTGCTTGCCCAAAAGTTGGATGCAGGACAACAAGGTCGTCACTCGAGGAAGACTGTTAGAGACACCAAGCTGTCGATCCTATCACTCTCCTACACTGGGGCATTTTTTTAGTTTTAGTTTTAGGATTTTATTTCAGTAACTTTGCTTTCCCTGCTGCTTTATTTCCTTGTAATGAAAAGTAGATAAAAAAAATAAAAATAAAACACAAAAATAATAAATAAGTAAAACTGCACGAAAAAAAATAAAATCGGAAATAATAATAAAATGGAATGGTTCAGAAAGGTGAAATTGTCCCCCATAGTCCCATCACGATAACACAACCCAAAAATTAAGGGCATCTCCCGATACCTTGCCACAATTTTCAAGAATCAAAGGAATAATCATGATGAAAATCGGCCCATTAGAACCCTAAAAAGCAATAATAAAATAAAATAAAATAATAAATAATAAATAATAAATGTCCCATCATGATAAAAAGCGCAAAATGACACTTGAATGATAGCATAATATCCCATCACAATCGAAAATAAACGGTCTTACTGCGACAAACACAATCTAAAAATGTAGAGCACTCCCAGATACCCTGAGACCGGAAAAATAATCGTGAGGAAAATAGAATCATCAAAACTCCAAAAGGCAATAATAAAAAAACAAAGAGGATAAAAGTCTCATTGCGATGAAGACATAAAAATCACAACAACATTTAAAGTAACATATCACACAATGAAAATAACCCACTACGTTCAAGAAACAAGGAAACTATTCTCCACAGCCCCGTCGCGACACAATCACACAACTCATCCCGTCATATAACCCAAGATCTGCCAAAGAAGAAATAAATCACCATTGTCCCATTGCGACATCAAATCAACCATCCCATCACATAACTACTGATGTGGCTATAATTGTACTAAGCCTTAACTTATTACAAGTGCACAATGGAAATTGCAACACTAGTATAGGATTGTTCCCACGAGGAAGGTTAAAATTTCGTTTGTTTTGTATTGTCAAAACTTTTATTTATCTTTTTAAGAGTCTAATCTACTAGAGAAATAAGAATAACAGAATGATTATTTAAACTAATTACAGAAAATAAAACTAAATCCTCCTCCTTCCAGATTGTCGTCGTCAATCACAATCCTTCAATTCTCGGATGTTTACAAAATAAAGTACCATAACACCATATCTCAGTCCTCTAGAATTTGGGAGTCAATCAAAAACTAGAATTCCTTAACACAGATTTATACTAATCAACAATTTTCCCAAAATTTAGGCGTCAATCAAACTCAAGAAAACTAAAGATGAAAAAGTAAAACCGTTACACTAATCTGCAAACTCTCAATTTTAGGCCTCAATTAAAATCAAGAATTCATAGATGTTTATAAAGTAGTAAAAGTGCATAAAAATAAATCTAAACTAGAAAGTAAATAAAAGATCTTTCCTCAGCCACAGGCGTCAATTGCTTCTGAGAAATTACGGATACTCTACTCTAATCTTTCAGCTCCAAATTACAGTCGTCAATTGCTCTCGAGAAACCTTGGATATCTAAACTACTCTAAACTAAGGTGATCAGAAGAAAACCTAACCTCAGTCATTAATTGATACTGAGAGTTCCTTCGATAAAGAATTCCTATGCTGAGCCCTCTTATTTATAGATCATAAGGGGTTAGTTTACATTATTCGAATTCTAACTAAAGGAAACTACTAAAATAAAAGATTCCTAATATAACTCTACTTTCTAATCCTAATCTTTGTTGCTTTGGATAGTAGATGCGTGCAGGACTTTTCTCCTTTATTTTAGCGGCAGAGATCTTTAGGGTTCTTTTGCTAATCTTCTCAGATCCGTAAGTTGCCAAACTTTTAATTCAAGAGATCTTCTAATTATTTGCATGATAGTTGTCTTCATGAGATCAACAACATTAGCTTTATTTCGCACAAGCGTAACTATGATTGTATCTCTTTCTGTAACACTTTCGCTCTTTTTCGAACGTTCATATCTTTGCTTTAATTCCTCTAGTCATAAGCTCTATTGATAGGTTTGTGGATTATGATTCATTTTTCTTCTATTTTTATTCGTTTGAGATTTACATTCGTCCGTAAACTCTCTCTTTCTTGGCTTACAGACTGGTTCTTCAAACGATGGGCTCATTTCTGTGCACGATCATAGTTCTTGCTACTTTTTGAGTTTATTTTAGCAAAGATTAACACTTCAGCTCTATTCTGTTCACTATTCTAAATATTTGCACATATTATCTAATTAGTAATAATTTAAGGTCTAGCATCACTAAGTTAAGGGTGGTAAAGTGGCATATTTTGTGACTGATCACACTCTCAAACTTAAGCTTTGCTAGTCCCTAACAAACAAGGAAAGAAAAACTAATCTAAAAATTTAAATACCACTTTCGTAGGGAGCACGATTACATTTAACAGATGCAACAAGCCTTTAAACCCCTAGGTGGTCCTTAGTGGAGGAGTTATAGTCTCCTGAAGGTTTTTAGTGAACTTACCTGCAAACTTCAAATATTTTTGAATTTTTCAAAGATTTTCTTAAAAGAAAAGCAAAATGTTTAAATTTTCTAAGCTAAATTTTATACACTAAACAGTGTATAGCAAATCATTATATGGTTGTTATAGTTTTCAAAAATATGATTCCAACATCCTTTTCTTTCCATCCTAGCAGTTATCATTGATCAGAACTCAACAATTTGAATTTATTTTAAGCGTGGAGTGTGTGTATCGTGCACATCAGTGAAATTTTTTTTCATCATAGATTTCTCTAAACTGCAGATTTAGAAGACATTTTTATCCAAACTCTCACTGTTGGCATACTCTCAAAAAGAAGATTGGAATTGTTGGGTTCTCTCAATAGGATATATACGATGAATAGCTCAAAGGATAATTGTCAAAAAGATAAATCTTATGGAATGGATAATCAATTCTATTCATATGCCTTCATGTTTCTCCATAAAATTTATTATATACATCTCCACTAGGCTCATGCTGTTGTAAATCATAAATCAAGAAGGTTTTTATTCGGCTTGTAATGGGGCTTTGGGTTAAAAAGTTTCCAAAGAATGGTAGAAAGGATTCAAAAACTCTAAGAATTTAGCTCATCTTTCTTCTTTCTTCTTCTTTTCTTTTTCTTTTTTTGCTTCAGTAAGTATCAAAAAATTTGGATAGCTTCTTCCCATTGACTTTTATTTTATTTTTCCTCGGTAAATCCCATTTTCTTCAGTTTCAAGTATCCTCTTTAATTTTCTTTAGTTTGGAAGCTTCTTGATTCTCCTTTTGTAGAATCGTATTTCACCATTTGTCTTGATTTTTCATATTTTTCTTCATTTTATTTTTTTCTCAGGTGTACCTTTGTTGCATGTCCCTTATATGTTATTCTTTTACTCCTTCACTCCCTCTCCTCCCTTTCTAAATTTTAAATTCTCAGATAATATAACGGTTATAGTTTGAAAGCTTTGGGTAGTACATATGATTAATGGTTTATAAGATTTTGGTACAAAAAATTCAGTTTAGGCTTCTAATATGGGTTCAAGGGGTAGATAAATTTCTAGGATTTTGGTTTTTTGGCTCTAACGAATAAAAAGATGGCCTTCAATCATTATCATGATTCACTAACTAGAATATCATGTTGTTTTGATGCATCTAATAAACAGTTCTAGAAAAATAAGTTATCATAATCATAGAATATTTGATTCAATTTTTAGCAATATGAGATTTCAGTTCAGCATAGTCTAGAAGTTCAAAGAAAATTTTTAGTTCAAATAGAAAGCAATCTCTCTCAAAATAAAAGAGGAAATATGTAACATCCCCAATTTTTTCGGACCCGTAAGCATCGGCCAGGGGTACGTGTCAGTGGCAGCACACATTACACGTGAAGAATTTTAGGAATAAATTATTCCGGATGCATCGGGTTTAAATTGGAATCCATATGGATAAACACTAATATATTTTTACGTGTACTAGCTTCGCACCAAACCAGAACCCGTATGGAAAAAGGCAAAGATGTGTGTGTTTATGTGTGTATGTTAGCTTCACATGGAAGCAAACCATGTGTTATAGATAAGACATGATACACTAGATAGGTGTGTTAGTCTATCATGGAAGCAAACCTTGTATAAGTGGCTTCTCATGTAAACCTTGATTGTTCCTTGCATTAAATTGAATTTGAGAGACAGAGAGAGCGAGAGCTTGAGGAAGAGAAACCCAATCCCTTTTCCATTGATCGTTGACCTTTCGCTCAAATATTTCCTTCACTTTGAACATTGCAAGAGGAAATGATCTTATATGTGGTTGCAATCCATGGAGAGCGAGAGAGCTTCGTCTCTTTCCAAACCCTCCTTTGGTTGTTTTGAAACCCCAATGTTCAGGATCTCTCAAAATCGCCTTCGCGTATGAACCTTTAGTTCGTCGTGTACGTTTAGAGGATTGGATCGTCATATCTGTCTCCATTGGCGATCGTGAGAGGGTGGTTTCAAACCCCTTGGACGTGTGTGGCGCAAGCGCCGACATTTTGATACCGTTCATAGTACGCATCATTTGCGCGAGTTTAAGAGGTGAAAAATTAAAGCTCATTTATTATTAGATTGATGGTTTAATTCCCTTTAATTTATGCCAAAGAGCAGGATATAAACTGTGGGAAATAGCATAGAGGGAAAATTTTCTGAAATCGGGCGGAGTGTGTAAATTCGCACCAAATCGCCCACGTGAATCCAAATTCATGTGCACGAATTACTTTCAGAATAAAAATCACGCACACAAAATGTGCACTAAAATTCAAGCCAAAATCAAACTGGTTTTGGTCGCCTGCGCGATTTTGTGGGTGCTAGGTGAAGTCATTCGCGCGATTTGCAAATTGCGCACTGACTGGCATGTTTTGTAGTTTTCTGTGAAAAACTTGTGTAACGTCCACTGACTTGTCTGTTATTGTGTATTATAATTATATTAAATTCAAGTCTTAACCTATTGCAAGCACACAATGAAAATTATAGTATTAGCATAGGATCGTTCCCACGTGGAAGTTTATTATCTTATTAATTCTTATTTCTATCTTCTATGTAAATCTTTATCTTAAAAACTTCTATTTATCTTTAAGATTTTCTAATCTACTGGAGAAATATGAATAAAAGAGTAGTTCTAAACTAAAGTGCATAAAAAATAAATCCTAATCCACCTTCAAATTAAGGTCGTCAATCTCAATCTTCAGCTTTCGGATATTTATGAAAATAAATAGTACCGTTACACTAATCTGCAAATTCTAACCTCAGTCATCAATTCAAATTAAAAGTTGGAGATGTTTACAAAGCAAAGAGAATCTAATCTAGAAAGCAAAGTAAAATATATCCTTCACCCCTCAGCCGCAGTCGTCAATTGCTCCGGAGAAATTACAGATATCTACACTAATCTTCAGCACTCAATTGCAGTCTTCAATTGCTCTTAAGAAACCTCTCATATTTAATCTACTCTAATTAGCATACACTACTGATCGGAAGAAAATCCAACCTTAGGCATCAATTAATCCAAAAATTCTTCAATGTTTATTCCTATGTCGAGCCCTCTTATTTATAGATCATAAGGGGTTGGTTTACAGAGATCTAGTCCTAATAAAAGAAACTACTAAAAATAAAAGTACTCTAATATAACTCTAATTACTAATTTCATCTTTCTTTGCTTCCTTTAGTTGATGCGCTTCTGGAGTGTTCTTTATCGAGCAGCAGTAGAGTCCTTTGGATTAGATCTTTATCAATCTTCTAAGATCCGTGGTTCATCAGACTTCTAATTGCAGGAGTCTTCTAATTCTTTATATGGCAGCGATATTTCTCACGTGATTAGCAACAACAACAATAGTAGGAAAGCTTCTATTCTTAGGAAATCGTAAATAGCGATTCCTTCTTTCATAGCTTCTTCTCTAGAAAATCGTTAATCACGACTTTTTATTTTCAGTAAGCTTCTTCATAGTTGATGATTCTCTAGATTACACTTTATTACTATTCTCTTTTTGTCTCTTTCGAAGAATCGTAAATTATGATTTTCTGACTTTCAGTAGCGGCAAATCGTCTTTTTCGCTCAATCATTTTTCTTATTACCTTTTGAGTTTATTTTGACAAAGTTTAACATTTAGACTCTGATTTACTGCTTATCTTTAATATCTGTACATCAGTATCTCGTTAGTAACAAACTAAGTCCTAGCACCACTAAGTTAAGGGTGATAAAATGGTAAATTATGTGACTAATCACACCACTAAACTGAAGTTTTGCTAGTCTATAGCAAACAAGGAAACATAAAATATTTAAAACTTAAATTTAAATGCCATTTTCTTAGGGAGCATGATTGAATTTAGCATATGCAACAAGCCTTTAAATCCTTAGGTGATCCCTAGTGGAGTTGTAGTCTCCTGAAGGTTCTCAGTGAAGTTACCTCCAAACTTCAAATATTTTTGGATTTTAAAAATATTTTTAAAAACTAAAAATTCAAAATATAAATTTATTATTATTATTATTATTATTGTTATTATATTTTATATTACTAATTAGTCAGTTAGTCATTATATGTTCATTATTTTAAAATATTTCAAATCTTTTATCCTTAGCTTCCCATCATCGCAATCATCCTTAATCAGAACTCAATAATTTTAATTCTTGTATAGCGTGGAGTGTGTGCATATCAGTAAAAAGTTTATTCATCATAAAATTTTCTAAATTGCAGTTTTTAGAAAATATTTTCATCCAAACTCTCACTTATCGGCAAACTCTCAAAAATAATTAAAATTTTGGGTTCTCATAATATGATATGTTCGTGAAATTCAAAGGACAATCAGCTAAAAAGATAAATCTCATGGAAAGGATAATCAATTTTTTTCATATAATTTTTTTATTTATTCATAGTATCTATATCATATATCTCTACTAGACTCATTTTTTTTGCAAATCGTAAATCACAAAGGTCTTTCCTTCGGCTTGTAATGGGGCTTTGGGTTTTCAGAAGATTTCAAAGAAAAAGGTAAAGAGGATTTAATATTATTTCCAAGAGTTTAACTCTTCCTTTTCTATTTTTCAGCTTCAGTAAGTATCCTTTTTTGGATACCTTCTTCCCATTTCTTTTTCTTTTTGTAAATCTCATTTTTCTTCTTTTCAGTTTGGAAGCTTTTTGCTTCTCTTTTCCTAAAATTATTTTTTATGATTTTTCATTCTTTTCTTTTTCTCCCATATTTTCATACATTTGTATTTTTTTTTTAGTTGTACCTTTTTCAGTAGATCCCTTATCTGTTAACTCATACTCTTTTCAGTCCCTTTTCTTCCCTTCTTTTATATTTTAAACTCTCAGAAATTGTAAGGGTTAAGGATAGAAAGTTTTGGGTAGTACATATGCTTAAGGGTTTATAAAATTTGGTACAAAGAAATTTAGTCTTTAGGCTTCTAATATGGGTTCAAATGGTAAAATATTATGGGATTTTGGCTTTTTGGCTTTGGTTAGAAAAAGACGGCTGTAGACACTCAAATTTGGCCCAAAGCCCGATCGAAACACATTTTGAGGGAGGCGTACTTCCGAGCTTTTTGATGGCATATATGGTACCCTTAGATACCTTCCTAAGCCCTTAGGAATCATCCCAAATCCCTTAGAATTTACTCCGAACCTTTAGAAACTAATCTCGACCCTTAGAACCCCTTCCGAACCCTAAATCTAACCTTCCCGGGCAATGAATGAAGAGTGGTACAACGGGACTAGCTGATCTCCTTTACTACTAATAAATCATATACCAGTAGAAAGAAGACTTCTCCAGCTTTCCAACGAGCCAAGAATTGCCTCAATCGGAGTTATATAGCAAATATTATGGCGATTTTAAAATCGAACAGTTTTACAGGATTTTGGCTTAGCGCAACTAATAGTTGTGCCACACTTAAGTGGGTCCCCCACGGGCTTGCAACTTCCCAAAAACCCTCTCAGCAGCACTATTTTATTGTACATATGCTTGGCACAACTATTAGTTGCTCCAAGCATATGAATAGTGATTGTGCAACTTTTACCTCAAATTTTGGGAATGGGGTTTGACCTGTTGACCACCTGGGTCTTTGGGGTGTGCTTTGATAGTCCTGTGGCACCCTTTTAGTGCCTATTTATAACCCTTAAGTGATTTGAAACACCAACCTATCATCTACCATTAAAACCACCTTCACACCTTTCCAAGCTCTCAAAATCCTAGAAAATGTTAGATGAGAGATTACCAAATTGCTAACCTCTAATTAGCACATAAGTAGCCTCCTAACCTACCACTTTCCTATAAATAGAGCCCCCCCTCTCCTTAGGTTAGAGGGTTGAGAAATTTGCTTAAGATAGAAAGAGTTCAAAGTGAGAAGTTCTTCCTCCCTTTTGTGCTCCATTTTCACATAAAATTTCAGAATCTCCCAACCTTATTTCAAGCTTAATCTTGCATCCAAAATCCTTAGTCTAGGTGTGTGCTACCCCCTAGACTCCTCACTCTACCTCTTAGCTAGCAAGCCATAGGAGTTAGAACTCCATTTTCCACCATTCGAGCCTTCAAAAGCTTATCAAAGCAAGCTAATGCAAATATCCTCAACGGTGCAATAAGGGCCCGAGAGCTCCGGCTCTCTCCTCTATTACTCTACCTTCTCGATTATTCCTCCATCCTCCCATTTGTGTCGTTACGCCACCGAACGAAGGGACACAAATAGGATTTTAAGCCCCTTTGGGCAAGAGTAAGCCTTTTTCTTTGCTTTTATATTATTTTTATTTTGGCCATAAGTAGAGACCATATTTAGCGGGTTGATTGGGTGCCTAACACCTTTCCAATCGATAACTGAAGCCCCTACCCAAGAACCTTTGGTGTGGACCGGATTCAAAGTCATATTTGTGAAACTTTGGTGCTTATAAAAATTATCTAGGTTTCTCGGGACACCAAAAGCTCCGGGTGGTGACTCTATATTTTTCGTTGGGTGCCTAACACCTTCTCAATCGATAACTGAAGCCCTTACCCAAGAGCCTTTGGTGTGGACCAGATTCAAAGTCATATTTGTGGCACTCGATGCTTATAAAAATGATCTAAGTTTCCCAGGACACCAAAAGCTCTGGGTGGCGACTATATTTTTCGTTAGCGAGTGCATCGCTGCGACGAGATTATAAAAAATCCCACGATTGCACAGATGTTGACTCTGCTGGGGAGTAGCTTGTAGAGCTTCCCCTTGAACTTGACTTTTTTATTTTTAATTTTACTAACCTTTTATTGCTATTTTTTATTTTATTTTTATTCACCCCTCCGATTAAGTTTACTTACCCCTACTTTTACGTCATTTACGAGCCTTAACCAATTGGCGGGCCTACTTATGCACTGCTTTTACTTTCTTTATTTTTTCGTCATTTTAGCGCCTTAGCTGATTGGTGGGCCTACCTGTGCGTTGTCATTTAATTTCTTTACTTTTTCATCATTTAAAGTACCTTAGCCGATTGGCGGGCCTACTTGTGCAATCATATCCTAACAGTGGACGTCGCCCCGTAGTGGCAGCACGAGATCATCACCCCCGATTTTTGGACTTAAGAAAACTTCCATAAAAAATATTCTTTTAAAAAAAAAATTAAAATTGAACCAAGAAAGGGGACTTAATCAATTTGTTTTTTTTGCGGGGTAGATTTTTAAAGGGTTGGGTCACCGAAGGTATATCGGGTGGGTCACCTATTCCTATAAGCTTAAAACCCTTTGGGGAGCACGCTAGTGACTTATACCGGACTCAAACCCTTAGGTTCGGTGAGGAGAGAACGATTCACTAAAAAATCAGTCTGTTCCCGGAAGCCAAGCTTCCATAAAAAACCAAAAAAAAAAAAAGACTCATTTCGGGTTGCTGCTGTCAAAGAATCTGGAGCTTCATTTTAGCCTAGCGCAAGTAATAGTTGTGCCAGTGCGAAAATCCCAGAATTAACATTGGCGCAACTTTTAGTTGCGCCAGCTTTAAATCCGGCCAGTTTTACCTTGGCGCAACTAATAGTTGCGCCAGCTTAAAATAGGGGCATTTTTTACCTGGTGCATGTATTAGTAGGGACAAGTTATTTTGGACAGCAGTAGCCTGAATATGTGGCCTTTTCCACATCCCGAGTCCCCCGATTAGTGTCTTAGTGCCTCTGTTTGGGCCCCACCATCTCCGACACCCAATATGCCCTTGCCGGTCAAAAGAAGGTGACTTCTCTTTGACTCATTTTGGGGGATCGGGTTGTCCACATCGATTTCCATGCCTTCAATAGATCAAAGGTCTTCCTTTGATTCTTCCGAAGTGCTTCGAAATCGTCACCGCGGTCCTAAATTAGGGTACGAAAGCCACCCAAAAAGGGAACTTCAAGGCATCCGAACCTTTGTTTTCGCTTATAAAAATTCAAAAAATAATTAAAAAAAAAAGCTAAAAACTAGAGTCTTTGTGGTGCCGGTATAACGGCATCATCTTACCCTCCATCATCCTGTAGGGGAAGGAGGAGGAAATTTTTTGGGCCTTATCCAAGGCACCCGTACCCAGCCTGCTAACAATCAATGTCGTGGGTAGTGGACCCGGCTTATGCCAATCCCGATTCATCCCCACCACATTCACCAACCCATTCCCATTCGGGAGAAATTTTCACCACTATCCCCATCACCCTATCCCCATTTACAATTATTGGGTCCTTTGGTGCCCCCATTTTTCCAAACACCACTTCCCAAAATATCCAAAATCGACCCCCCCATTCCCCATCTTTCTCACAAACCATGCCTATACCCCCTCCCATATCCATGCCAAATCCAACACATTTCCCATCCCCATCCATGACAAACCAAACCCAACTTCTCGCATCCACATCCATGGCCCATTTTCCATCTTCTCCATATAGGCCCGATCCGCCCTCATTCACATATGTCACCTCCACCCAATCCACACCCCCACAAATCCCCCCATCTACCCGGGTCATGCCCACTTTTACCGGGGCCATGCCCGATTTTTCTCACCCATCCACACCTTACTCCCCATCATCCCAAAACATATCCAATACATCCCCATTTTCAAATACCCCACCTCATCCCTCTAATCCACCCCATATTCCATCACTTACCATGCTCGATTTTATCGGGGTCATGCCTAATTTATCCTCCACATCCATCCCGTCTATACCCCATCACCCCTAAAATAACCCGTCTCCATCCGATCACCCTTCCATGCCCATGGTGGAAGAAATAGTCCAAGCCTACAATAGGTGGAAGGTCTCCCAACACATCCCCTCTCATCCACACCACACATTTATGGATCCATCCCATACCCTAGCAAGCCTCCGGGCCTCATTCCCCCATGACCCTCATCAACCCCCCATAATCCACACCATCTAAACCCCATTACCCCTATACCCCAAGGCCCCATGGCCCAAACCCCATTACCCACATGCCCCAAGGCCCCATGGCCCAAACCCCCATTACCCACATGCCCCAAGTCCCCATGGCCCAAACCCCCATTTCCCACATGCCCTAAGGCCCCATGGTCCAAACCTCCATTCCCCACATGTCCCAAGGCCTCATAGCCCAAAACCTCATAACCCATACCTACCAAGGACCCATGGGCCAGACCCAGTAAGGCCCATTGGGTCAGATCCACCAAGGGCCCATGGTCTAGACCCACCAAGGCCCAATGGGCCATACCCACCAAGGCCCAATGCGCTATACCCACTAAGGCCTAATGGGCCATACCCACTGTTAAGACCTGAAAAGTACCACTTTTCACCCACCCCTTAACTTAACCTTTAATTAGACCCTTAGCCATCTAATAAGTTCTTGTTAAGTATTTTATGTAGGTAATAATCAGCAGTGAAATAAGGCCAGGAATCTTGCTAAGGAGCCTGTTTTGGCATCAGAAGTCCCTCAGAAGGATGAACCCTGAATCCAAACCTGAAATGAGCCTCACGTAGTCCAACTGAGCTTCCTAAGACTTTACAACAACTTCTCATGCAGTTGAGTAACTGAAGAGCTTCAAAAGCACAAACTCGCACAGCTCTCGCGAAGCTCAAGAGTAGAACACATCGTGCAGTCTCGTGCAGTTCAAAGCAGACCTCTCTCAACCTCACGCAGTTCGCTCAAAATGGCTAAGGAGAGAGAGCTTCAGAAGACTCCTCACGCAGATATCACACAGCTATGGCACAGTCGCCACAGGATGCAATTATCAGAAGAGAACTCCTTGCGCAGTTCTCGCGAAGGCAGAGCCAACCTCGCGAAGATCAATTAAGACATGGAACCTCGTGCAGTTCAGAACCCATTAAAGCCTCACAAGGTAACTCGTGAAGTCCATTGAAGAAAAGTGATCGTGTAGTTCTCGCGCTATTCAAATCCATTGAAGAAAAGTGATCGCGTAGTTCTCGTGCTATTCAAATCCATCCTCGCGAAGAGCGAGAGCTACCACGCGACAAGTCTGGGAAATAATAGCTACCTAGCGAAGCTCTGAACTTCAACTTCCATCGCTTCAGCGAGGACTTTCTGGGAATTTTCAGCGATTAGGGCACGCACTCCCACGCCTAAATCTCCATGCATGCGCCCCGAGGCATCCAAGGATCACTATTAGGCCACGTGGCATCGTTAAAATTAGGGTTTCCTATCCCTAATGCGCCGCCACACCACTGCTATATAAACCCATACTTAGCTTAGGTTTAGACATCTTGGAATATCTCGGAACAGATCTGGGAACACATCTCATCTCTTGGAGATTTGATCTGAGATCATTTTTTTTTCTTTTCTTTTGTAGCTGTAAGTAGTTTTTCTTTTTCTTTTTCCTTCTCTCCATAGTCCAGCACTTGCTGGCTATGTCTTTGTATGCATTTTGAACTAGTTTAATGGAAGTTTTGTAATAGTATTTGTACTTTATGGGATTTCTGTTTGATTGTGAGATGCTCTGTGCAAGGCTGCTGCCTAGTGATCCACCATTGCTTTGGATGTGATTCGAAGCAATGGAGGACTGATTCTAAGGGCCACTCAAATCCAAGTGACCTGTGTGTCTGGGCTATCATGGTCCTATACAGCCTTAGCCCCACCACAGGACCCACTAGATCTGAAATCCCCATGGGAGCTTGAGCTGGTAGCCTCGTGACCATGGTGGTGGCAGCGATATTCTTGTTTTGTCTTGGGCTCCGTGAGGAGGATAGCCTCTGGGATAGTTTGTGACCATTCAAGTGGACAGGTTATAGCCTTAGGGTGATTCTAATCCACCGATCCAAGATGGATCCTTCTTCTCTACATCTGAGCTTGTATTAGCCTGGTGGGAGATTGTACAGAGGCAGACTCACCTATATTTGTACAGATATGCTATCAGATGTTAGATCTGATTTGGTTATAGAGATTGTAGGCTTGTGACTGGACCATTGTAGCCTCACTCAAGCAATGGACAGCTAGATCGAAGGTTGTACTCAAACTCTTGCTGGTTCTATGTGTCTGGGCTATCATGGTCCTATACAGCCTTAGCCCCACACATAGAGCTTTAGAGGTTGAGGTTCCCTATGGATTCTTGAGCTGGTAGCCTGGATGAAATAATACCTACAATGATTAACTTGTTTTGACCCATCTCTGGATTGTGGTTCCCCTATGGGATAGTCTGTGACCATTTGAGTGGACAGGTTATAACCTTAAGGGATTGGATCATGGTACAGAGATGGGTTGAATTCTTTCTCCTCAGTGGTGACCACGTAGCCATTGGGCAGGATTTCTATAACATCATATTTGAATTTGAGTTACAAAACTCCTCTGATCTAGCCTCAATAACATACTTCTCACCCTTTTATATTTATTTTTCACACTCCATCCATCCTCTCAGCCCTTTCTGTAGTTTAGACATTAGGCTACCTTAGGATCTGTAAACTAAGTGACCTTAAACTCCCTTCCCTTAAGGACTGCCAGATCTGGAGGGACTACTAGAGATGGCTCCCTTGGAGCTGTAGACCATCTTTCCCTGTGGGACAAACTCTTACTTATCAAAACTTGCCACAATGGACCCTGTATCTTACAGGTCTAGGACTTCTCAGTTGTGCTGATTTCATCCCCTGTTTTATTTTGATTTTAAATTTCTTTTACCACAAACAAACAAAGAAAGCACAACTGGGGGAGCAACACCCACCAAGGGCCCATGGCTCAGACCCACCAAGGCCCAATGGGCCAAACCCATCAATGGCCCATGACCCAAACCTATCATAACCAAGGTGTTGTGGCCCAAACCCAAGCCTAGCAAAACCTTGGAACCTTACACCCATACCCTTCCCAATTTCTCCAAAATTTCACCCATTCACAACCCTCATACCCCGATCAAACCCATGCCTTATATCAACCCCAATTTACCCATATCCCTACATCCCAATGTCAGCTTCAAACCTTCTCCCATGCTTAATAGCCTCATCAGGCCCCACTCTAAAACCTGACTTCCACTCATCCCATCACCCAACAAACCTTCCCCCATCCCCAATGGTCTCACCCCACCCCCATTCAGACCATGCCTACCCAGTCCATGCAACAACAACTCGAGAATCCTGTCCTCACTACACCTTACATAGATCAGCAGGATGAGGAGGACGAGATCAAAAATAGTGGGGCCTACGTCGGGGCATTGACCAATGTTAGTCCTCCACCTGCAATTATCCCACCCCTGACAACCCAGAGTGAGTCTAGACTCATAATTGAGAAGATGGCCCACATGTCCAAAGAATCAGAATAATTGAAGGAACAGTTGGACAAGATCCAGAAGCAGTTATTCAAGATGGATGGTGTTGAAATCCACACCACATACTTCACGAACTTATGCCTATTTGCTAAGGTCCTCCTACCCCCTAAATTCAAAATGTCGGTCTTCGATAAATATAACGACACAGGCAACCCTATTAAACACCTTAAGTCCTACTGTGGGGACAAGTGCCAGTATGACGGAGACGAACAACTCCTCATGAAAGTGTTCCAGAAAAGTTTAATTGGCCCAACTTTAAGATGGTTCACATCTCTTAAACCATCAATGATTAAAACATTGAAAGATCTGACCCACCTATTCCAAGAGCAATATGTCTACAACATAGACTTTGAGCCCCGCAAGTCAGATCTAGCCTGATTGAAGCAGAACTCCAATGAAACCTTTAGTGATTACTTAGGACGTTGGAGAGCACTGGCAGCTCGAGTCAGAAACAGGATACCTGACAATGAGCAGATAGAAATGATCTTAAAGAATACCCTGCCAATGATCTCATATTTTTTTGTATACCAACAGCAGTCTAGTTTTACTGACTTGGTAAGAAACACCAATCGCTGTGAGGACGCCATCAGAGAAGGGTGGTTGAACAAGAATGCATCTAGGGGGCCCAACGGGGTTAGGAGGTTCTCTAAGTAGAGAAATGATAAAAGAACATGGGCAGAGGTACAGAGTGTTGTAAACACTCGGCCCAACAATAATAATGTAGCCCCCTTCCAATTTAAAGTAGTGCAACCAGCTCCTGTCAGGACAGGGCCAGTACAAAGAGCAGGCAATGGGCAGGGGACGCAAATGACCCCAGAGAGGAGAGCCCGTTATGATCGAGTCTTTACACCCTTGGGGCAATCTCTGAGTGTACTTTTACCTCTATTAATTAAAAAGGGATTAATAACTGTTCTCCAACCACGACCTCCCAATCCGATCTCATATAATTTTGACCCCTATACTCATTGCAATTTCTACCAGGGTTCGAGTGACCCAACTGATCGTTGCTTTCCATTGAAGCATGCGATCCAGGATTTAATCGATGCTGGGAAGAGCATTCCCCCTGCACCCACTCAAATAAACTAGCACGTAAATATTCACCAAGTGCCTTTTCCCTCACACCCTCCGAAATAGCAGGTCTCAGACCCACCATAGGGATGGTAGAGGAATTTGAAGAAGAATTAGAGTTTGATCTGTCAGACTTCATTTGTAACCAAAAAACTTTCATGGCCCCAAGGTGGAGAGACCAAAAAGAAAAAACTGTTGGGGTAATTGAACCCCTAAATCTGGCAGATTATTTCCCCACTCCTACACCATAAGCTGAGCCCCTAGATCTTAGGGCCTATTTTCTAGCACCCACACCCATCAATTACCTATAAATAAATGCGTACCAACTGTACACCACCACCCCCATCAATTACCCAACATACCAGTAGGCCCCCAATCCTCCATCGCCAATAAACTACCAATGGCTTGCGCCCACCCCATTACCCCCGATTCAACCACCTGCAGACTCTACCACCCCCATCAATTACCTAATGGCCCATCAAACCCCTAATCCTCCACCGCCCATTAGCTACCATTGGCCTACACCCACCCCATTACCCCCGGCACAGCCATCTGCAAGCTTCACCACCCCTACCTGGCCCAATTTTGCCACCCACCCATCAATAACCGAAGTAAACCGGGTCTCACCCATTCCCATTCCAGAGCCATTAGTAAATGCACATTAGATGCCGACAGCCATACCATTTCAGATCTCGAGACCAACCTATGATCCTCATCAGGTCCCGCTGAGCTATGAACAAACAGATATCAACACTAGCAATATTAGAGAAGGGGTAGTGGACTTTGTTCCCCGATTTGGGAAAATATCAAAGTAGCCAGAAGCACCAGCAGTAGCACAAGCCCAACCGAAGAGAAAGAAAGATAGTGTCGTGAATCCTTTTAAGAGAATGAGTCGAGAACATATACTGGAGACTCATCTGAGAAGAATGCCTACCCATATTACTGTATGGAATCTGTTAATGACGTCCCCACTCCATTTTCAAGCTTTAATGGGGGCATTAAAGAATGCGCATGTCTCACTTCAAGTTAGTTCAAATGAAGTCGGGCAGATAATTGGTCAAGTGATGGCCCCAAATGCCATTTCATTTTTCGATGCCGAGTTACCTGAGGAAGGAGGTAGTCACTCAAAATCTTTGAATATAACTGTTGAGTCTGGAAATATGGTAATCCCCTTGGTTCTAATCGATAATGGGTCGACATTGAATATATGCTTGCTGAGAACCACCACAAAGATAGGGGTAGATGCATGCATGTTGAGACCCATAAGAACTAGTGCCCGAGGTTTTGACAATACTAGGAGAGAGATAATGGGAGAAGTTGACCTTGAGTTGTTGATTGGGCCAACGACCTTCTCCATATTATTTCAAGTAATGGACATCAAATCCTCATTCAATCTGCTGTTAGGGCGCCCGTGGCTTCATGAAGTTGGAGCGATCCCCTCAACACTGCACCAAAAACTCAAATTTGCATCAGGGCATAAGATCATCACAATCATTGGTGAAGGGAACAGTGAGAAAAAAAAGGCCACCAATAATGTTGAAAAGCCCAATGTGCTGGATGTGCCACACACCGTCGAGGACGTCGACCTCCACAATTTCAAATATGAGGTGTTGACGATACTCCTGAAACCCATCGAGGGTATCATTCCAAGAACCAAAGGTGGAATGGTAGCGGCAATAGCTATGCTCCAAAAATGGGGCTATAAAAAAGGAAGGGGTCTTGGGCCCAGATTACATGGCAGAAGGGAGCCCGTCACAGCCAAAAGGGGGCAGAAAGTCATATTCAGGCTTGGTTATAAGCCCATGGAAGAAGAACTAAGAGAGGCTAAGGAAAAAGCCCGTGCCATTGCAGCTGCAAAATCCAAGGGGATCAACATAGAAGAGAAACCTTAGCCCAAGCCTCATATAAGAAATTTATTCATAAGTGTTGGGGCCATGAAGATTGACCGGAATGGGGAGACCAGATTAACCCTACACAAGCCTACTACACCAGTTCGCCCCACCAATCCCTACATTACTCTTCCCAGCCTGGAGATAGATTTGGCCGTGTTATCCCTCTTTGAGGAACGATGGCCAGTTCTGAATAAACTCCCCCTATGGAAATCACCACAAAATGGTGTTAACGTTTGAGGACATCATCTCAGGCGAAATGGGAATCAACATGATGGAAGCTGACTCCAATGAGCCATATCAATTAGCCCCCTCCATCTAATTAGGTAAAGGAGCGGCCCCTCAGGTACGCAATTGGGTATCTTTGCCCCAAACCCTAGAAGCGGGGAGTGGCCTAACATTTGGCACCCGTTTCCCAAAAAAAAACAACCTATAAAAAGTGAGATATGCCCTTGGCAGGCAATACCTTGTATATACATAGACCCGTATTGCCGACGATCCGTCTCCGAAGAAAATAAAAATCCTAAAAACATTGAAAAAATACAAGGTTCAAAAATATTATTATTTAAAATCCCAAATAAATTCCCACAAAAAGATGCCTTCATCGAAATACCCATCCCATGTAAAATCGACCCCTTTCCTATAGAAATACAAGAACAGGTAGGAGTTACAAGTCTGGACGAGGATATCCTTTTAGAGGAGCTCCCCAATGAGATCTTCGACTAGTTTGCCGAATTTGAGCATGGCCCTATCCCCATTGTCAAAGAAATCGAGGACGTTAATCTAGGGACTGAGGGGATTCCCCGCATTACCAAAATCAAAATATCGCTATCTCCTGAAGAAAGAAAAAGCATGATTGACTTCCTTCGGTCATACCAAGACATTTTTGCCTGGTCATACGAGGGCATGCCTGGTTTGGACACCGATTTGGTCGAGCACGAGTTACCTCTCTACCCTGATATGAAGCCGTTTAAGTAGAAGCTAAGACTTCGACGCAAGTGGATGTTGAAGGTCAAGGATGAGGTCATCAAGAAGTATGATGCGAGATTTCTCATGGTATCCAAATACCTGCAGTGGCTAGCCAATATTGTGCCTGTGTCGAAAAAGGATGGAAAGGTCCACATGTGTATTGATTTCTATAATTTGAACAGGGCGAGCCCGAAGGACAATTTCTCATTACCGCCCATTGACATCTTGGTCGATAACACTATTAAGCATGGGATGCCTTCTTTTATGAACGGATTTTTAGGATACAATCAGATTAAGATGGTAGAGGCGGATCAAGAGAAGACGATGTTTATCACCCCTTGGGAAACCTTTTACTATAAAGTCATGCCGTTTGGGCTGAAGAATGTTGGTGTAATGTACCAAAGAGCTATGACTGCACTGTTTCACGATATGATGCACTGAGAAATTGAAATGTATGTCGCTAATATGATAGACAAGTCATCGAAGCAAAGGATCACTTGGTAAACCTTCAGAAGTTGTTTGAAAGACTAAGAAAGTACAGGTTATGTCTGAATCCACAAAAGTGCGTATTTGGTGCTATGTCCAAAAAACTATTGGGATTCATCGTTAGTAGGAGAGGGATTGAGGTTGACCCAGTCAAAGTCAAAGCTATCACAGAAATGCCACCACCGTCTACTGAGAAGGAAGTTAGAGGGTTCTTAGGCAGAATACAATATATCAGTCGGTTCATTGCACAGCTAACTCCAATCCGCCGATCTTCAAGCTACTAAGAAAGAACTCGCTCATTGAATGGAACGATGATTGTCAGGCAGCATTCGATAAAATCAAAAGCTACCTCCTAAACCCACCCATGTTGGTACCACCCGAGCCAGGGAGACCACTCTTGATGTATCTCTCCATGATGAAAGTTTTGATGGGATGTATCTTAGGGTAGCTTGACGAGATGGGAAGAAGAGAGCAGGCCATTTATTATCTGAGCAAGAAGTTTATTGATTATGAGACGTGCTATTCTTATTTGGAGAAAGCATGCCTAGCTCTTATATGCACTACTCAGAGGCTCCGTCATTACTTGCTATCCCAAGCCGTTTTACTTTTAGCCCTAATGGACCCATTGAAATACCTATTCGAGAAGCCAGCTCTCACTGTATGAATCACACAATGGCTGCTTTTATTATCTAAGTTTGACATCACGTAAGTCACTCAGAAGTTGATCAAGGGGCAAGCACTCACTAATCATCTTGCCAATAATCCTTTGCCAGATTATGAACCTTTGAGAACTGAGTTCCCCGATGAGGTCATCCTATTCATGACGAAGGATAATACTAAAGAAGCAGAGGATTCTTGGGTAATGCACTTTGACGGGGCAGTATGCCGAAGGTTAGGGAGTTGGCGCCATTCTGATTTTGCCGAAAGGATCCTATGTACCCGTCTCTATCAAGCTAAATTTTCCTTGCACTAATAATATGGCCGAATACGAATCTTGTGCCGCTGGCTTGGAGGCAGCTCTCGATCTGAATATAACCCACCTTCAAGTGTTTGGCGATTTGCAGTTGATCATATGCCAGACAAATGGAGATTGGAAGATGAAAGATGAGAAATTGATCCCTTACCATGAACACCTCAAGGATCTGATAGATTACTTATAAGATGTGACATTCTCATATGTCCCCCGGATAAGGAATCGCTTTGTCGATGCACTAGCCACTTTGGCGTCAATGATAGAAATCTTGTATGGTGCTTAGTTGAAGCCAATCATGATCGAGCAAAGGAATGAGCCAGTCTTCTGCCTCCAGATTGAGGAACCTATAAAGCCTGATGATGAGCCACCTTGGTTCTCAGATATCAAGAATTTCCTCAAGACACTAACTTTCCCTGAGGGTACGTCCAAGATGGACCAATGAACCATTCAACGTCTAGCAGCATGCTACGTCATTTGTGGGGAATGCCTTTACAATCGATCCTACAATAACATCTTACTCAGGTGCCTTATAGAAAGTGTAGCGATCAATATCATGAAGGAGATCCACGAGGGAGTATGCGGTGCCCACGTCAGTGGTCACGCCAAAAAAATTATGTGGCAGGGATACTTTTGGACCACTATGGAATCAGATTGCTGCAAACATATTCAAAAATGATACAAGTGTCAAGAACACTCCAGCTTGATACATGCTCCTGCCATCGATCTACACTGTATGACCACTCCTTGGCGATTTGCTACCTGGGGCCTTGACATCATCAAAATGATTAATCTGAAAGCAACAAGTGGACATTGGTTTATCCTCATCGCCATTGAATACTTCACCAAGTGGGTAGAAGCGGCGTCATATGCCAACATCAAGGCCAGTCACGTCGAGAAGTTTCTCAAAAATAATATTATGTGTCGATTAGGAGTATCAAAGGATATTATCACGGACAACTGCAAAAACTTTACAAATAAGCACATCCGAGCTTTCTGCAAGCAATACAAAATCAGGCACCATCACTCATCACCTTATCGGCCTCAAACTAATGGAGTCGTGGAAGCTACGAACAAGACGGTCATTCGTATCCTAGAGAAGATGGTCGTCACTAATCGAGATTAGAGCGAAATGTTGCCATTTGCTTTCTGGGCCTACAGAACATCGATCTGTATCGCTATAGGGGCAACACCATTCTCCCTTGTGTATGGAACCAAGGTTGTCCTGACAGTAGAGGTTGAAGTACCCTCGCTCTGAATCCTCATGGAATCAGGCTTACCCGAAGTAGAGAAAGAGAGATCCAGCTTCGAACAATTGAATCTACTAGATGAGAAAAGACTCCTAGTTTGTGTCATACTCAAGTTTACCAAGGGCGAATCAGATGCGCTTATAATAAGCGTGTCTATGATCGAGATCTGAAGGTGGGAGACACTGTGTTGAAGAAGATCTTCCCATCCCTCCACGCTGATCCGAGAGGAAAATTCAAGCCAAACTGGGAGGGACCTTACGTCATCCGAGAAGTGCTACCGGGATATGCCATCTGCTTCGCCGCCATGGATGGAGGTTATCTTCCTGAGCCCATCAATGCTGGATACATCCGACAGTTCTACACTTAGTCTATCACGATAAGGTAAGTATTGGTGAAACAGATCCATGACTGCTTAGGAACCACTCGAAAGAGGCCATCATTCTAAGCACAGTAGCCAAAAAGCATCCCTAAAAATAATGATATCCTTTGCTACCCTATTTGAGCCTAAGCCTTTCTTTTAACAAACCCCTTCCCCCTAAAAAAAAAATGTGTGTGTACATATACAAAAAAGGGGGGAAGTAAAGTTACCATCAAAATCCCAAAAAAATTAGAAAAGCAAAACTCCAAAAAGAGATTGCCTGAAAAGAAAAATATAGGAGAATCCTGGGGCGTGTTAATCAGTGAAAAATGTCATTTTTCACCCTTTAGCCTGACCTTTGATAGACCTGTGAATAGACTAACAAGTGCATGTTGAGCATGCTTTATAGATAGCAATGAAAAGCGATCATAGTACAGAAATCCACCCAAAAGTGCCCCACAAGAAGGTCCATCGCTCACTACAGCTCTGACCCAACTATGGTACACAAAAGGGCTCCACACCAATGCCCACTTGGGCCAACAGCAAAGCAGCGCCGATGAAGGAAAAATAGGGTGAAAATAACCTGTCGATAGGTTATTGCAACCTATCGATAGGATCTGAAGGCTGAAAAGGCAGAAGTCATGGAGATCAGAGTATTCGATAGGATCTGAAAACTATCGGGCAGTTGAAAGCAAGCAAGAAGCATCCTATTGAAAGGTCCCTTGGAGCTTAAAGAGATCTTGTCGAAAGGATCCTAGAACCTATCGCGCAAATGCCACTTATCGAATAGTTGTTGTAGCTCAGTTGGTGAACCTATCAAAAGCTGATGGAACCTGTCGACAGGAACTAGAAGCAAACCTATCGAAAGGAGCCCCCAACCTGTCGAACACACCAGATGAAGGCTGCGGATGCTGGAGCTTTATTCTCAGCCCAACCTATTGGAACCTATCGAAAGGATCTTGAATCCTAGTGAAAGGAGCAGAAGGCCTGTTTGGAACCTATTGAAAGCCTCAGGAACCTATCGAAATTGACTAAAGGACTTCTCAGAAAAGCTGTTGTGCACACGCTGCAAGTTTGTGACCTGCTGCATGCAATCCGAGGCACTTTGGTGATCGGCATGAAGTCTCTAGAAGTGCCCTGGGAAGCCCTAACCGACCCACGTGCTCTCCCCGAACTCTAACTAACTGAAAGAGTCTTCTAGAAGGGGAATGAAGGAGGGAATAACAGGATTATTCTGGAAGTTGTAATTGGCGAGAAAAATGGATCTGAGGTAGAGGAGGAAGGCTATAAAAGGAAGGGAAGCTACCAAAAAAAGGGGATCAATTCTGGAGATCAGAGCTTGCATCAAAATTCTCTATTCTTCCTTTTAGCCCAACCATGGTTGGCTAATTTCTTTGGAGCAACAAAGAGGGAGGTTTAGTCTGTAATTGGGGAAAGCTGAGTATTATTGAGGGTTGGATGTTGCATAGACTGCAAATCTGAAGGAATTTCATTATATGGTTAGTTTAATTCAATGTAATGTTGGTTTAACTGTAATAATTAGATCTATAGTTCCTCTGGTTTCATTTGGTACTCGATCGGCTTTGTGTAGATGGGAATAGCTCACCCACTTAACTGGCAGACCTCTTGGATGCCATTTGATCTCCCTAGATCTGATATTCCTGTAATTGCCTGTGTCTGTGGCCTGGCAATTACAGCATTTATAGTGGTTATAATGTTTTGATGGAAGCATGAGAATGGATTGAATCTATTGGATGATCTGTGACCATTGAAGTGGATAGATCATAGCCTTAAGATCAAGCCAAATCTCTAGCCTAGATCAGATTCTTCTACCCTGCAGTTGTGCCTATGGCCAGATGAAGGATTAATGCACTCTAAACTCTCTGTAACCCTGGCAGCTCAACCCAATTGCAAGAAGACCAAACTCCAAGTTGCTTCTTCCCATTTTCTGTTTTAAATTCTCCTTCACTGCAAGAGTTGTACTCTGGATCCATTTCTACACTTTTAATTATTTTTTGTAGTTTAGTTTAAAAGTGACAACCCTTAGACCTCTCCTCTTTCTTTTGCTATTTTAGCATTAGAAAGGGTGCCAGATCTGCTTTAGATCTGGAGATTTGCCTAATTTTCAGTCACATTTCCTTGCGGACATACCCTTACTTACCCTTCTTTAAAACTTGCTACAACAGGTCCTGAATACTTACAGGTCTATATGTCTGCTTGCCTTGGTGTGTGCAACCAATAGATCCTTTAATTGTGTGATTTTAAACCCCTTTTTGAACACAAGGTAAGTGGCCAACAAGTTTTTGGCACCGGTACTGGGGATCTATGTGCTTAAAATTGGTAGATCTAAGTTTTTTTTTTTAGTATAGATTGTAGATCTCTAATAGACTATTTAAATTTTCACTAACTGCTTTTGAAAGTTTTTACTGTTTTGTAGTAGTTTTTGTTATTTCTTCAAATCAGAAGTTGTTGCTAATGAGAAGCATTTTGCTAGAGGTTGTGCTAAAGTTTGAATCCCTCTACTGCTTTTATTTTTCTGATCTATAGATTTGTAGATTTATTAGTTAATTGTGTTGCTCCTGATTGTTGTGTTAAATTGGCTCTGCATTGTGTGTGTATTAAGAGTGTGAGTGATGTATGTTTGGAAGTAGAACTCTCAATCCTCAGATTGTTCCATTAAATCCAGAGGTTGAAAGACTCCTTAGGACTAAAAAAATCTCACCCACATCTGCTGCATCTGGATTTGCTGAAATGGGTGAGCAACAACAACCTAGAACCTTGAAGGAATTCAATCCACCAGGGGTTTACAATTCTCCCTTCTGCATTTAATTCCTTGCTGTTCAAGGAAACTACGAGATCAAGTCTTCCATAATCCTAATGCTACCCTTATTCCATAGCTTGACCAAAGAAGACCCATATAAACACATTGATGAATTTTTAGGACTGTGCACGACATTCAATATTGCAGGTTTGGGAGAGGAAGCAACCAGGATGAGACTCTTTCCTTTTTCATTAAAGGATAGAGCCAGAACCTGGTTGTCAATGCTTTCATCCAACAGTATTCAATCCTGGAGTGATCTTCAATGTCAATTTTTGGTCAAGTTTTTTCCCATGTCCAAGACAAGACAGTTGAGGAAGGGCATTATCTCATTTGCTTAAGATCTAATTGAGGACTTTCACCAAGCTTGGGAGCGATTCAAAGAACTCCTGAAGAAGTGTCCCCATCATCAAATCCCTGAATGGCAACTTGTTCAATGTTTCTATCAGGGAATTGATTCTAAAAGCAGAGATATGGTAGATGCCTCTTGTGGTGGTACTTACCTCCATAAAACTGCTAAGGAGGCTTGGGAGTTGTTTGACATTATCAGTGAGAACTCCATGCAGAGAGAGACATTGTCCATAGACTTGGACATTCCTAGAATGGTTAAAGAAAATACCACAAGAGGAAAGATGTATGAGGTGAGTGGACACAATGATTTAGAAAGGAAAGTGGACAGTTTAACCCAAAAGTTTGATAAGCTCATGGGAGCAATACAGTCACCCATGGCTGCTAAAGTGGAGGAGGCATGTGTTATATGCCAGTCCCCCACTCACTCCCTTGAGGAATGCCCCTCAGCTATTCAATTTCTAGATTTAGTGATGGAGCATGTGGCTGCCACTCAGTCCTTTGGGCAACAGCCTACTGCTGGTTACCAATGGAAAAACCTCCCCAACTTGAGGTGGAGACACGATACTTTTCCAAACCAGCAGCAGCAGCCACAACAGCCCATACCTTATAAAAATGCTTAGCCATACCACCAAAATTACTTTCCAAGGCCCCACTACCAACAACCCATGACTCAACCTATGACTCAGGGTGTGCAGCAAGCTACACCCCCTCCAGCTGCTAGATCACTTTCTTTTGAGGAACAAGTTCTAGCTTCATTACAGAACTTAAGACCCTTGTCTCAAATTGTGCACTCTCATAGCCAAAGCATTAAAAAGATAGAAGACCATCTTGGTCAGCTGTCTAATGCTTTGACCAAGAGAGAGGAAGGGAGGCTGCCTAGCCAACCCATGGACAACCCAAGGAGACAATATGTGGTAGGTGAGGTTTCTTCTTCCCATGAGGAAGCCAAATCTGTTACCACATTAAGAAGTGGAAGGTTGGTGGACAATCAAGTAGGCTGTGGGCCTTTGAAAATTTCAGAAAAAGAAAAAGAGAAGGTACAACAAGAGCAACCCATGTTGAATAAGAAGGATAATGATAATTCTCAAGGAAAAAATAAAATCAAAAAAAGAGATAATGAGTTGGCTAAGGCTGCAAATGGGGGGCAGTGTCACATTTACCATTTCCTAAGGCAATGCAAGCACCTTCCCTATTTGATAAAGGGCATGCCAAAATAGAGGAAATGATGGAAACTTTTAAGTAACTAAAGATCAACCTGCCTCTACTTGATGCAATCAAGCAGGTTCCAGCCTATGCCAAGTTTTTAAAAGACCTTTGCACCCATAAAAGACAATCAAGGATACATCTATCCAAAAAAGTCTTTTCAGCAGAAAAAGTACAACAAATACTGACTATTGCAACCCCAACAAAATTCCAAGACCCTGGAGTCTCCACTATCCCCTGCATCATTGGGGATCATATCATTGAAAAAGCCTTATTAAATCTGGGAGCTAGTGTGAATTTGCTTCCATATTCAGTATATGAGAAGCTAGGCTTAGGAGAGTTGAAGCCCATACATGTGGTCTTACAACTAGCTGACAAATCTGAAAGGAAGCCTGTGGGGATCATTGAATATGTTTTGGTTGGAGTTGACAAAGTCTTTTATCCTTCTGATTTTATGGTGCTGGATATAGAGCCGAGCCAGTGTGCTACTACTATCCTTGTGATCTTAGGCAGCCCCTTTTTGGCCACTGCAAATGTTTGTATACAATATAAATTAGGGGTCATGGAGGTATCTTTTGGTAATATGAAAGTCAAGTTGAATGTGTACAATGCAGCTCACCAGCCCCACTTAGAAAATGAGGACTATTTTTCCATTGATGTGCTGGATGGGTTTGTGCAAGAAACTCTACCTCAGCTACTGCATGGTAATGATTTCTTTAATGTTTTTGAAGAAATATGGAATGAAATAGTGGAAGAGAAAGCTTCCACATCTGAGCTTGAGCAAGTGGAAATGGTAAATTCTGAAGCAGGGCCAACAAAGTATTACCCATGGACTCCTGCTTTACTACCTCTTCCACCACCTTCTAAGGCACCTCTATTGCCTTCAGTAATCAGTCCCCCAGATTTGGAGTTAAAACAACTCCCAAAATCTCTAAAATATGCCTTTTTAGGAGCCAATCACAAACTGCAGTGATAATTTCTTCTTCCCTCGCCCTTGAACAGGAAGAAGAGTTGCTTTGTGTGCTAAAAAGGCATAAGAGAGAAAGAGGGTGGACTATTACAGATTTGGGGGGGATAAATCCAGCTGTGTGCATGTACAAAATTCATCTTGAAGAGGGCTCTAAACCTTCTAGAGAGATGTAAGGAAGCTCAACCCACACATGAAGGAAGTTGTTATGAAGGAAGTAGTCAAACTTCTTGATGCTTGGGTCATTTACCCTATCTCGGATTCTCAATGGGTGGCACCAACCCAGGTGGTGCCCAAGAAATCTGGGATCACAGTAGTTCAAGCAAACTCAGGTGAGCTGATTCCAACCAGGGAGACCACTGGTTGGAGAGTGTGCATAGATTATCGCAAGCTCAATGAGAAAACCAGCAAAGATCACTTTCCTTTGCCCTTTATAGATCAGATCCTAGATAATTTGGCAGGTAAGACTTTCTACTATTTTCTTGATGGTTATTCAGGATATAATCAGATTCCTATTTACCCTCAAGATCAAGAAAAAATGACATTCACTTATCCATTTGGAACCTTTGCATACAGAAGGATGCCATTTGGACTATGTAATGCACCTGCCACTTTTCAAAGATGCATGTATTCTATCTTTTCTGACATGATTGACAAGTTTTTAGAGATTTTTATGGATGATTTCTCTATTTTTGGGGATGATTTTAGCCAATGCCTGCACCATCTCAGCCTTGTGCTGCAAAGGTGTGAGGAGACCAACCTAGTTTTGAGTTGGGAAAAGAGTTATTTCATGGTGACTCAAGGTAATGTCCTAGGGCATGTTGTTTCCCAGAAAGGAATAGAGGTTGATCAAGCTAAAATTAATTTAATTGTACAGTTGTCCCCTCCCGAAACTATCAAAAAAGTCAGGTCATTCTTGGGCCATGCTGGTTTCTACAGGAGGTTCATCAAAGATTTTAGCAAAATTTCCAAGCCTTTGTGCCACTTTCTATGCCAAGAGGTCCCATTTATGTTCAATGATGAATGCCTAGCTGCTTTTGAACTTTTGAAAACTTGTTTGACCATAGCTCCTATATTGCAAGCTCATGATTTTTCTCTTCCATTTGAGCTAATGTGTGATGCGTCAGACTTTACCATTGGTGCAGTACTGGGACAAAGGAAAAACAAAGCACCATGTGTGGTGACATACGCTAGAAAATCAATGATTGATGCTCAATTGAATTACACTACAACAGAAAAGGAGCTGCTAGCCATTGTAGTTGCTTTGGAGAGGTTCATATCATATGTCTTGGGATCCAAGATCATTGTGTTTACTGACCACTCAGCCCTAAAATACCTCTTTTCTAAGGAGGCTAAAGCCAGACTAATTAGATGGATTCTTCTTTTGCAGGAATTCAACTTGGAAATCAAAGAGAAGAAGGGGGTTGAAAATGTGGTTGCTAACCACTTGTCAAGGATTCCAGATGCTGATATAGAGAGTTTGCCCATCAATGATTCTTTCCTAGATGAGCAACTTTCTGCTATGGAGATAAGTATGCCCTGGTTTGCCAACATAGTGAACTATCTAGCTATGGGAAAGGTACCACCACATTGGAGTAAGTATGACAGGGATTTGTTCTTCTCACAAATTCAATATTACTTGTGGGAGGATCCTTACCTTTTTAAGTATTGTGCAAACCAGATGATAAGAAGATGTGTACCTGAAAATGAGTTTGAGAACATTCTAATCATGTGTCATGAGCAGGCTTGTGGGGGCCATTTCAATGGCAACAAGATTACTGTAAAGGTGCGCCAAAGTGGTTTCTACTGGCCCACTCTGTTCAAAGATGCATTACAACATTGCAAAGCTTGTTCTAGATGCCAGCAAATGGGAAGTATTACAAAAGGAAACTATATGCCCTTGCAGCCTGTGCTTGTTGTTGAACTGTTTGACATATGGGGAATTAATTTTATGGGACCTTTTCCCTCCTCCTATGGATATAATTTCATCCTTGTAGCTGTGGACTATGTGTCCAAATGGGTAGAGGCCATAGCTACAAGAACAAATGATCATAAGGTTTTCATTAAGTTTTTAAAGGACAACATCTTTTCTAGGTTTGGCACTCCCAAAGCTATTATTAGTGATGAAGGGAGCCACTTTTGTAACAAACCTTTTAAAAAATTGTTGGAAAAATACTCTGTGACCCACATAGTTGCTACTCCCTGCCACCCACAAACTAGTGGGCAAGTAGAGATTTCCAACAGGGAAATCAAACACATCCTAGAGTGTGAGAGCTGATAGGAGGGATTGGTCCATAAAACTGTCAGATGCCTTGTGGGCTTATAGGACTACCTATAAGACTCCCATAGGGATGTCCCCATTCAGGTTAGTATATGGCAAGGCATGTCATTTGCCTGTTGAGTTAGAACATAGAGCATATTAGGCCATTAAAGCATTAAATTCTGGCTTAACCTCTACTGGTGTGAACAAAAATTTGCAAATATTTGAGCTTGATGAGATGAGGATGGAAGCATATTCAAATGCCAGGATTTACAAAGACAAAACTAAGGCCTTTCATGACAAGCACCTGCTGTGGAAAGAATTCAAAATAGGTGCCAAGGTATGGTTATTCAATTCAAGATTGAAACTCTTTCCAGGCAAATTACAGTCCAGATGGGATGAGCCTTTCGTAGTTTTACATGTTTCCCCATCTGGAGCTATAGAAATCAGGGACCCTAAGGATGGTAGGGTTATGAAAATCAATGGATAAAGGTTAAAAATTTGTGTTGAAAAAATCTATGAACCTGAGGAGACCATTGATCTTCAGAACCCTCCAAAGTATACATGATTTCAGTGTGTATCATATGTACTATAGTTTGATCTTGTTCTGTTTTGTTCTATTTTATTCATCATGTCAATCGTGCCAGCAATCCAGGGACCATGGGAGTGTGTACATAATGAGAACAGTTTGAATGGAAGCACAACAAAAGAGTTTGCTAGGTGCTGAGGCTGAGCACTGCACGAAAATACAATTTTGATGGGCATTTGGGACCTTTCGATAGGTCATTTGAAGATTTCGATAGGCTCTGAGACTTGTCAACAAGTGAAAACAACTTTTCGATAGGTTCAAAAGGTCGAAAAGAAGTTTTCGATAGGCTCTGGATACTTATCGGGAACCTATCGAAAGGATAAATCATGCGCTACATGAACCTATCGATAGGAAGGGTTTGACCTATCGAAGCATTTCATCTGCACGCTATACTTTTATAGCATTCGACAGGACGGTTTGACCTATCGAATTCATTCAATTCATCCTATCGAAATCGATTTTCCCTCTTTATGCACCTATCATTAGGTCATTCGACACCTACTACTAACCCTAGCTCTCTCTTCCTCATTTCTCGCTACCCTCATTTTCCACTAAATCCTCTAAGGACTTTTCGCCAACCAACTCCCGACATTATAATTAGACCGCCATTTATAGTGCTATTTTGTTCCCCATAATGAATTGTGCACTTAACCATGCCCCATGCGAATGATCATTTATTCTACCTTGGAAGGAGGCAAAAATTTAATATGTCGATTCATATTCCAGCATCCATCCACTTTAAATGCAAGAATGGCTCGTCTTCATTTCATTCACCCTCCTCTAACTTCAGCAGTCCTTCCTAACTCATAACCATGGCAGATGACAAACCTACCAACTTACCAATCAAATTCTTCCCCATGTGGTCAGAACTGCCACCGCCTAAAGAGCCAGATCCTCTCCAATTTCTCTGGGATGAATACAAAGAGGTACAAAGAATCTTGGCTAAGGAGGAGAAGAAAAAGGAAAAGAAAAAGAAGAAGCAAAAGACCGAACCATCTGCATCTCCACCCCCATCCTCTTCAACCCCGCCATCACCTGCTCAGCTTCCATCTCCCTGATCTTTCATTTTCCCACTCCCCCTGACTTGCAGTTCCTCTTCCACCTGAAGCCGGGTGAGGATATCCCTGCACCAGGGGGAAGAAGAATTTTGCTTTTGACAAAGTATTTTGTTAATATGTAGAGCTTATGCTCAGATCTATCATCGAATTACCCTTTTAATGGAATGCCTTTTTGGTGTTCTCTTTTTGATTTCCTATTTCTATGTGTTGTGTGTTTTCAGTTTCTATTTCTCTTTGTTTATTTATTCCCTGCTGCACACCCGATATACTTTACAACAGTGAGGACACTGTTTAATTTAGATTTGGGGGTATGGTAGGTGTGCCAATGAAATGAGTTAATGCTAGTACAACTATGTTGAAATTTTTTTTGAAAATAAAGTTATTTCCTACCTGATTTTTAGAAAAAGAGGAAATTAAAAACTTTTTAAAACTGAAATGAGCTGTAGTTTTAACATTTTTCATGAAGCAAACGTCAAGAATTTTTAAAAATTGGTGTTTAGTGAAGCTGAAATGAGAGAAAACTGTAAGGATACACCCCAGAAAATTTGATGGAAGGCCATACCCAGTGAGATTTGGGCCTCAAAAAAAAAAAATTTGAAGAGTGTCATGGCAATTTTTTCTGCTCTATGGACTGATTTGATCTAATTTTGCCCACTAGGAGTTAGGAAAATCCAAGTTGAAACAGCTTGGCAGCATTCATGACATTGAGGACATGAAGTAAGGCCATCCCTTGGAAAGTTTGAGCCTAAAAAGTTTCCCACCTTTTAACTGCCCTTGATACACACCATTTGAGCCCCAAAAATCCCAGTTTTTCTTTGAAAAAAACCAAAAAATTTGAACCCAAAACCCCTTGGCCTGTTTCAGTTCACCCTCAATATGAGAAATCAGGAAATAGAAGGAGAAGTGAGGTTAGAGGAGCAAGGGTTAAAATTTGGTTGAGTAAGAGGAAAGCACATTTGGTGGAGTTATGGCATTCCAGCCCCTAAAAAGAAAAATGGAGAAAAACAAAAAAAGAAAAATATACAAAAAAAAAAAAGGAAAAACAAAAAAGCAAAGTAAAAGAATGAGAAAGAGAAGTCATCTCATCGAAAGATTGAAAAGATGATTAGAAACTAGCCATTTCAAATTTGGAAATTCAAGAAGTAGATGAAATTGTGTTGAACTGAAGAAGGTGGTGCATCACCTCCTTACCTTACTGATTTCTCAATTTGAATCCTTTTTATCATTTTATTCTTTGTAGAAATTTCACCTATAAGCCACATTACAACCCAATAAAAAAGACCTTACTAATCTGAAATGGATTGAGCTGTCATGTGGAGATGAGAATTTGTTTAATCTATTGTGAAAAGAGTTAGAAATTTTCATAAGTTAGAGCAATGCCTATGCTCATGCTTGTAGTCCTATTTGAGGACTATAACTGCTCTTGAGCCATGTGAAATGATGCACCCTTCTATTCTTGTTGTGAGTGAACAACCCTGGTAAGACTTGGGTCTGAAATCAAAAATTGATTGGGGCATTGTCAAAACAGAATTCTTAAATTAAAGGTGAACTCAACATTAATTTTCAGACATAAGGCTTTGCCATGAACTGATTGATGATGAAAGAATTACAACAGAATTTCAAGTTTTAAACTGAAGATTTTTTTCTGCTAAAAATCCTCTAGAATTGAATACACTTGGTGTGGAAGTTATTTTATCTCACTTAAACTCTATTTTAGCATGTTGCACTAGTACTAACTGATTTTATTGGAGAAGTTGTGGGTACCTTCACTAAAAACCCTCAGGAGACTTCACTCCTCCACTAGGGATCACCAAGGGGTTAAAAGGCTTGATGCATATGCTAAATGCATCTGTGCTCCCAACAAAAGTGGCATTTTAGTTTTCTTTATCTTTCCTTTGCTCAGGGACTAGCAATGTTTAGGTTTGGGGGTGTGTTAATCAGTGAAAATTACCATTTTTCACCCTTTAACCTGACCTTTGATAGATCTGTGAATAGACTAATAAGTACATGTTGAGCATGTTTTGTAGATAGCAATGAAAAGCAGTCATAGTGCAGAAATCCACCCAAAAGTGCCCCACAAGAAGGTCCATCGCTCACTACAGCTCTGACCCAACTATGGCACACAAAAGGGCTCCACACCAATGCCCACTTGGGACATGCAGCAACAGCAAAGCAGCGCTGAAGAAGGAAAAATAGGCTGAAAACAACCTATCAATAGGTTATTGCAACCTATCGATAAGATCTAAAGGCTGAAAAGGCAAAAGTCGTGGAGATCAGAGTATTCGATAGGATCTGGAACCTATCGGGCAGTTGAAAGCAAGTAGGAAGCATCCTATCGAAAGGTCCCCTGGAGCTTAAAGAGATCATGTCGAAAGGATCCTGGAACCTATCACGCAAATGCCACTTATCGAATGGTTGTTGCAGCTGAGTTGGTGAACCTATCAAAAGTTGATGGAACCTGTCGACAGGAACTAGAAGCAAACCTATCGAAAGGAGCCCCCAACCTGTCGAACACAACAAATGAAGGTTGCGAATGCTGGAGCTTTATTCTCAGCCCAACCTATCGGAACCTATCGAAAGGATCCTGAATTCTAGCGAAAGGAACAGAAGGCCTGTTTGGAACCTGTCGAAAGCCTCAGGAACCTATCAAAATCGACTGAAGGACTACTCAGAAAAGCTGTTGTGCACACGCTGCAAGTTGGTGACCTATTGCACGCAATCCGAGGCACTCTAGTGATCGGCACGAAGTTTCTAGAAGTGCCCTGGAAAGCCCTAACTGACCCACGTGCTCTCCCCGAACTCTAACTAATTGAAAGAGCCTTCTAGAGGGGGAATAAAGGAGGGAATAACAGGATTATTCTGGAAGCTGTAATTGGCAGGAAAAATGGATCTGAGGCAGAGGAGGAAAGCTATAAAAGGAAGAGAAGCTACCAGAAAAGGGGATCAATTCTGGAGATCAGAGCTTGTATCGAAATTCTCTATTCTTACTTTTAACCCAACCATGGTTGGCTAATTTCTTTGGAGCAGCAAAGGAGGTTTAGTCTGTAATTGGGGAAAGCTGAGAGTGTTATTGAGGGTTGGGTGTTGCATAGACTGTAAATCTGAGGGCATTTCATTGTATGGTTAGTTTAATTCAATGTAATGTTGGTTTAACTGTTTTAATTAGATCCATAGTTCCTCTGGTTTCATTTGGTGCTCGATCGGCTTTGTGTAGATGGGAATAGCTCACTCACTTAACTAGTAGACCTCTTGGATGCCATTTGATCTCCCTAGATATGATATTCCTGTAATTGCCTGTCAGTGGCCTAGCAATTATCTCATTTGTAATGATTATAATGTTCTGATGAAAGCATGAGAATGGATTGAATCTATTGGATGATCTGTGACCATTGAAGTGGACAGATCATAGCCTTAAGATCAAGCCAAATCTCTAGCCTAGATCAGATTCTTCTACCTTGCAGTTGTGCCTATGGCCAGATGAAGGATTAATGCACTCTAAACTCTCTGTAACCCTGGCAGCTCAACCCAATTGCAGTAAGACCAAACTCCAAGCTGCTTCTTCCCATTTTCTGTTTTAAATTTCCCTTCACTGTAAGAGTTGTACTCTGGATCCATTTACGCAATTTTAATTGTTTTTTGTAGTTTAGTTTAAAAGTGACGACCCTTAGACCTCTCCTCTTTCTTTTGCTATTTTAGCATTAGGAAGGGTGCCAGATCTGCTTTAGATATGGAGATTTGCCTAATTTTCAGTCACATTTCTCTGTGGACATACCCTTACTTACCCTTCTTTAAAACTTGCTACAACAGGCCCTGAATACTTGCAGGTCTGTATGTCTGCTTGCTTTGGTGTGTGCAACCAATAGATCCTTTAATTGTATGATTTTAAACCCCTTTTTGAACACAAGGTAAGTGGCCAACAGGGCGTGTACAGTAAAATCCCCCAAGGAAGAAAGTATGTTGTGAAAAATTGAAGCCATATCAAGGAAAACCCCTTTTTAGCCCAGCATACCTTCAAATTCTAACCCAACCCATGGCCAAGATACACCCTGAAGAAAGCCCTCTTTGTAGGTTCACAAGCAGTCATAATATCTGTTAAGTCAATATGAGCCAAGTTGATAGACACCACCAAAACCCCATCTAGCCAGCTATGACGGAATCGACGTCTATGTCGTGGCTCTTAAAATAAAATAAAAATACAAGCTCAAAGTAAGATGGACACAGTGAAAACCCAAAAAAGCGCTACGGGTAAAAACAACGAGTTTGTGCTGACCAGGTGAAAACCTGAAAGGGTGCTTGGGGTAAGAAAGCTAAACCCATGGATTTGGTGAAAACTGAAAAGGGCGCCACGGGTAAAAAGAGGACAAAAATGGGCACGACGAACCTGCCTTGGGCGTTGTGAGTAAAAAAGGATTTTTTTTTGAAAAAAAAAGTAAAATTTTTTTTTTAAGGAAAGGTTTGAATTGATAAGATTAATGTTTGAGGAGTCTGCTTGGTTACTCTCCCTGATACCCTTTTTCTGACTGAGCCACTCATATTAGTTCAAATCGGACCCTGACCAGAGTTGTCTTTGTGAAACTGCATTGTCAAACATGTGACTCAAGGTAAGGAGAAAGGTTTGACTCAATTCGAAGGGATTGACGTTCCAGTCTTGGTAAAACTGTTGAAACTCACCCAAGATTCGACTACTTAAAGGGGGTTCGACTATGCACAAAAAGGGATCCGAGATCTCACCCGGTGCCTAAGGCACCACACCAAAAAAAATCTCACCCGGTGCTTAAGGCACCACACCAAAAAAAAGAAAGAAAACCCAAAAAAAATAGAACAAAACAATCAAGAAAAATCTAAATACAAAAAAATTATATATGTTTCTACTCTTTTCTATATGTACAACATCATACCTCCATTTCAAAAAATGAAGAAAAAGAACAAAAAAATCAATCAATCAAAAATCTAAAAAATACATATACATATATCTCCACTTTCTTTTTGTCCACGTATTTATATACAACATCATACTTCTATCTCAAAATAAAGAAAAAGAACAAAAAAATCTCTGAATCCAAAATATATATAAATCTTGAAAATTGAAAATGTGTAGGTAAATGTTTGTTTCTTCTTCTGTTAATTAAGATTCATATTGTTACCTATATAAACAAAAATGGGACTGACATTTTCTCGAGATGTGCAGAAACATCAAATGGTCCGAAGTCGAGAAGCAAGCAACCTCTCAGCGATGGACGGATCAGACGAAGCATCTCACCACCGATGTCCAATCTATTCAGAAAAAAAAAAAGAAAAAAAATAAAAGAAGAAGAAAATCATTTTGAAAAAGAGAAAAAGATAGCCATATTTTGGTGGAACTTTTGCCATGCACAGCTACGCACATACGTGTTTCGATGCAGTAAAATGTCAATATTTTATCGGCAACGCAGTTGTGCTATATTAACGTCCTAAGTCTAAAGTTCGCCTTGGATTTTTGGATCCTACTTCAAAGTAGGTACAATAGTGTCAATCTCGGTCAAACAGTCAATGTTTTGATCGGATTGATTCCACCGCTAAATCTTTGCGCTGATCGCTCCATTTTTTATTTTAGGTGAACTTGAGTGCCTTGAGCTTCAAGTTCGTCAAGTGATATTTTCAGAGGTGTAGACTCTTGGTCTACACTGTTCGGGCGAGCGCCCTACGGGGTTTGAGGTTTGGATAACTCCGTCCTCGAAAAGATCTATTGTTGGATTGATTCCAACCAATCAGATACGAAACTACGTCAGACAATTATGTGCAAATATGCATGCAGAATGGCCCATTTTAGGGCGCAAGCTTAAAACCTACATGGTATCCCTGTAAAGTGTACGACATACATCTGAGTATCTGTTGGATGGTCGTTTGTTCCTGTAAATTGTACCCGGACGGGATCTAGGTCGGACTTCCATTGCCTTAATATTTATTGCCCCTAATGGATACATGTTTATGCATAGTTGTCCATTTGTAACTTCATTGATGGCGGAGGCCAAGATTGAGTGTCCTTCTATGGATACTCAATTCTGACCCGATCCTTTTGATATCACATGGACTTGAGTACGTTGGCTTCAGTTTCATCGTAAACTGTTTCGGAGGCACGGGCTCTTGGTATGCGTTGTTTGGGCGTGCGCTTTCCAGGGTTCGAGGTCCAGATAATGCTTATTTTTTAAAAAAATATATGGAAAGAGCAATCATTGAAAAAAGAAAAAAGAGAAGAAGAATAAATCTGTGTTTTCATAGCACGCACAGTTACGTACTTGCGTATTTTCGATGCGATAAACTATCAATATTTTATCGGCAATGCAGCTGTACTAAATTAAGATCCTAAGTATAAGGTACGCCTTAGATTCTGGATCCTACGTCAAAGTAGGAGCAACGGTGACAATCCCGGTCAAATAGTCAATCTTTCGATCGAGTCGACTC
The DNA here is from genome assembly GCA_021018995.1 of Chloranthus sessilifolius. Lineage (NCBI taxonomy): Eukaryota > Viridiplantae > Streptophyta > Magnoliopsida > Chloranthales > Chloranthaceae > Chloranthus > Chloranthus sessilifolius. The sequence continues at coordinate 15,693,025 of CM037587.1, read as the reverse complement.
CACTTCTAAATCTTTGCGATGAACGCTCTGTCTTTGGGTTCATAGGAACATGAGTGTCTAACTTGAGATTCATTATGAGCTATTTCAGAGGTGTGAACTCTTGGTCTGCATTGTCCGGGCGTTCACCCTAAAGGGTTTGAGGTTCGGATAACTCCGTTATGAAAAAGGTCAATCGTTGGTCGAAACCAACCTGTTGAAAATGAAACAACATATCAACCAAACTATGTGTAAACATGCACATAGAAGGGTTCATTTCCCTTTATTTTCATAAGCTTAAAACATGTATTGGCACGGTATCTCTGTAAAGTGTACGCCTTGCGTCTGGGTATTCGTAGGATGGTCGTTTGTTCTCATAAATTATACCCAGACGGGATCTGGGTTGAGACTTCCATCGCCTTTGTTGCTTATCGCCCCTAATGGGTGCATGTTTATGCATAGTTAATTGATTTGTAAGATCATTGTTGGCAAAGATCGGGATTGGATGCCTCCTTCGGGGGGTGCCCATTTTGGGTTGGATCAGTTCTATGTTATTTGAGGTTAGATACTCTAGGTCATGATGATCTGGGGCACGTTGAAAATGGCACGTACTCCCAAAAAGCATTGCGACGTCTATTCGCTCCGCTCGGGTAGTCATGCCAAATAAACATTGGGATCGATGGGTTCGCCCAAAGACCTCGAACCCTACTTCAGGCAGGGGCACCCGCAACCAGTCAAATGGGACAATCAAATACCTCATAGGATTGGACGCAAGCTGTGGAGCCTTGCGTAGTTTTGCTTAACACCTATCTTTAAGTGTGGATCAATCACCCTTCTTACTTGCGAAGGTGTTGTATTCAGAACGAATCTCGAACATCAAATAGCTTCAAAATCATCTCGAGAAGCAAATGTTTTTCCCGACTATAGGGCGTTTGCAACTCATCCCACCTCGATTATGCAAAGTAATGTCGCTAAGAGCTTGGAGACCGATTACCTTGAGAAACGACCATTTTTCCCGACATATAGGGATTTTATTTTCTCACCATGTTACTCACTTGATGTTTGAAGTTTGTTCTGAATATAGCAGACCCGTCAGTAATTCTTTGGGCCTATTCAGATGTCTCTTTTTTTTAACATTCGATCATTAGTGATCGAATACTAAAAGGGGCATCTGTAGACACCCAAATTTGACCTAAGGCTCGATCGAAACACTTTTCGAGGGAGGCGCACTTTCGAGCTTTTAATGGCATGTATGATACCCTTAGATACCTCCCCAAACCCTTAAGAATCATCCCAAATCCCTTATAATTTACCTCGAACCTTTAGAAACCAATCTAGACCCTTAGAACCCCTTCCGAACCTTAAACCTAACCTTCCCGGGCAATGGATGAAGAGCGGTACATCGGGACTAGCTAACATCTTCTACTGCTATCAATTCATATACTATTGGAAAGAGGACTTCTCCAATTTTCCAACGAGCCAAGAATCACCTCAATCGAAATTATATAGCAAAAGTTATGGCGATTTAAAAATCGAGTAGTTTTGCAGGATTTTAGCTTGGCGTAACTAATAGTTGCGCCACACTTAAGTGGGTTACCCGCAGGCTTGTAACTTCCCAAAAACCCTCTCAACTGTACTATTTTACTTTACATATGCTTGGCGCAAATATTAGTTGTGCCTGGCATATGAACAGTGATTGTGCAACTTTGCCTTGAATTTTGGGAATAGGGTTTGACATGTTGACCACTTGAGTCTTTGGGGTGTGTTTTTATAGTCTCGTGACACATTTTTAGTGCCTATTTACCACCCTTAAGTGATTTGAAATACCAACCTATCATCCACCATTAAGACCACCTTCACACCTTTCCAATCTCTCAAAATCCTAGGAAACCTTAGATTAGAGATTACCTAATTGTTAACCCCCAATTAACACATAAGTAGTCTCCTAACCTACCCTTTTCCTATAAATAGAGGCCCCCCCTCCCCTTGGGTTAGAGGGTTGAGAAATTTGCTTAAGAGAGAAAGAGCTCAAAGTGAGAAGTTCTTCCTCCCTTTTGTACCCCATTTTCACATAAAATTCTAGAATCTCCCAACCTTATTTCAAGTTTAATCTTGCATCCAAAACCCTTAGTCTAGGTGTGTGCTACCCCCTAAACTCCTCACTCTACCTCTTAGCTAGCAAGCCATAGGAGTTAGAACTCCATTTTTCACCATTCAAGCCTTCAAAAGCTTATCAAAGCAAGCTAACGTAAGGCTCCTCAATGGTGCAACAAGGGCCCGAGACCTCTAGCTCTCCCCTCTATTCCTCTACCTTCTCGGTCATCCCTCCATCCTCCCATTTGTGCCATTATGCCACCGAATTTTCGGTAGGAACGGAGGGGCAAAAATAGGATTTTAAGCCCCTTTGGGCAAGAGGAAGCGTTTTTCTTTTCTTTTGTAGCCATAAGTAAAGACCGCATTTAGCGGGTTGATTGGGTGCCTAACACGTTCCCAATCGATAAACGAAGCCCCTACCCAAGAACCTTTGGTGTGGACCGGATTCAAAGTTATATTTGTGGCACTTTGGTGCTAATAAAAATGATCTAGGTTTCCCGGGACAACAAAAGCTCCGGGTGGTGACTCTATATTTTTCGTTAGCGAGCTCATCGTCGTGATGAGATTGATAAAATTCCCACGGTTGTACAATGGCCGTTGGTTATTTTCACGGTTTACTAATATAAATGTCTTATTACTTTTGTAACCTCCTAAAATTTTTAACTTTGAACAGTGTACCTCGGTGTGCGCACTCGACTGGTCACCTGCCTGATTTTGGTGAAATAATTTGAGTTATTTCAGGTTAGATCTTAAGTGGAAGAGGACTGATTTAGAATGTGTGTTAACCATTTGATGATTTCATATACATCAAACCTTGGTATGTTGGCTCGATACCGTGTCCGATTGATGGATGGTTTGGGTGTGTAGGCCCACACCGAATCAAAGATCATTTTCTTATGAGATAACACCTAACTATGTACGTTTGTTTCACACGGGAGCTAGGTCCTTAGGATGATAATTAATATAACCAAAGTGGAGTATATGTGTTTTGTATGGGAAATAGTCCCATTGAGTTAAAGAAAGGAAATGCTTCCTTTGGAAGCTACCCGGTTTGCAAGAGAAAGGGTTTTGGGTTTAGAGAGAGAGAGAAAAGGGAAGAGAGAAAGAGGAAGAAGGAGATGAACTCGTGGGGTTGTGCACTGAGCCTTAGATTTGAATGAAGAAGGTTTGTGAGATCGTGTAAGGGGAGGATCGCCGTCGGTTATGACGTTTGGTTGTGGTTTTGTGAGATTTGGAGCTGAATGGGGTTTTGAAAACCCATTCTTCTCACAAAGAGTTGTGTGTTTGAGCCGCTAATCGTAGCAAGAGTTGGTGAAGTGTGTGGAAGGATCGCCTATGATTACGTTAGCTTGGTTGTGATCGTGGAGCTCGTAAGAGATCGATGTGGGTTTTAAAAACCCTTTTGTGCAACGAAGAAGACGATCCGATAGGGGAGTAAATCGTTGGATTAAAGGTAGGAAAATTTATGTTAAATTGCGATTCAAAGTTGTGCTTGTTTTTAGTGATGATATGAGTGAAAGATTTGAAGAAAATGAGTTAGATTTGAGGAAAAATGAGCTTTAAGAAGTTAAAACTCGAGTTTGGGCGAAATCTAACGAAACCGTTCGATCGGAATCAGTAACCAATTGAACGATTTTGTCAAGAGTGAAATCTGAAGATTTCTGGTCAATTTGAAAATCATTTGATTGGTTTAAAAAACCGATCGAATGAAATTAGTAACCGTTCTATCGGTTTGAAATCGTTCAGTCGATTTTGACTGTGCTTACCGACACTGCATTGGTATTTTGATCATAACTTTTTGCTCCGATCTCCGATTTCCATGATTCTTATGGCATTGGAAAAAGGATAGAAAGTGATACAACATTTATGAATTGATAAACTTGTGAATCAATCATTTTAAAAGTCAAAATTTATTAATAAGTTGGGGTCAAGTTCTGAGTTAGCATGTTTGAGTGAATTGTCGAAACGGCTTCCGTATTTTTGCCATAACTATTTACTCCGAACTCTGATTTACATGATTCTTGAGGCATTGGAAATAAAACAATAAGACCTACAATGTTTATGAATTCACAATTTTTCAAATCCAAAATTTTGACGATCAAAATTTTGGACGAAGTTACATCAAATTCAATGATTAGAGTTAATTCTTGATGAATCATTGTGTGCTTGTGATGTAGATTAAGAGCAGTGGCCATCGATAGGACTTTTCTGGTTCTACATAACTTCAAGGGTTAAGGTAGGGGAAATTTAATATCCGATTATATTTTTGAAATTGATTCATAGATGCCTTGATTTAATCAAATAAAAAATGATAAGTGTGATTTGAAGTGTTGTTATTTAAAATCGATGCTTGAATCTAATTTACTATGGTATTTTTATTAAATTTGATCTTTAAATTGTGAGTTTTGAAACCTCTGAACCAAGAATGTGAGCTTTGGATTGTGATTTTGGAATCTAAACTAAAATGTGAACTCGAAATCTTGGAGTCTTGTAGATCTGTGTGAATGTATTCCCTTGGACTACTTTTGCGGGATTTACGTACGCCTTTGGACTTCGTTGTCATTCATGTATGCCCTTAGACCGCTTTTGCAAGATTTACGTACTCCTTTGGACACCTTGTATCTATGTACACCCTTGGACCACTTTTGTGGGATTTACGGACGCCCTTGAACTTCGTTGTGATTATGTACACCCTTGGACTGCTTTTGCGGGATTCATGTATGCCCTTAGACTGCTTTTGCGAGATTTACGTATGCCTTTGGACTTCATTGTGATTATGTACGCCCTTGGACCGCTTTTACGGAATTTTACGTACTCTTCGGATTATACTTCGTGAGTCAAGCCATAAGTCATGAGATTGAAGTGGACCGCTATAGGCGGATTATGGGTATGTGGACCGCTATGGGCGAATTATGTGTATGTGGACCGTTATGGGCAGATTATGCGTGTTGTGGGCCGCTATGGGTGGAGTATAAGTACTAAGTAGGCCGTTGGGGCGAAAATCAAATCAGTTTTTGTGTGTGTTAAGGAAGTGTTTTGAGGTGAAGTGTTTTAATAAGAAAATGTCTTGAAATCAGTTTTGGTGTGATGAGGAAGTATTTTTATAATCAGTTTTGTGTAATAAGGAAGTGTTTTTTAAATCAGTTTTGTGTAATAAGGAAGTATTTTCGAAATCAGTTTTGTGAAATAAGGATGTGTATGAAACCAGTTTTATTAATAAGGAAGTGTTTTGAAATCAGTTGTGTGATAAGAAAATGTATTTGAAATTAGTTTTGGTGTGTTAAAGAAATTTCTTTGAAATCCATTTTGTACAATAAGGTAGTGTTTTGGAAATCAGCTTGGTATGATAAGAAAATATATTTGAAATTAGTTCTATCTGATAAGAAAAGTGCCTTGGAAGTTAGTCTCAGTTTTTTAATATGAAAACGTTTGATTTTAGCATTGAATCTACGTTTCCTTATGATAAGATGTGAAGTAGTATTGAAATTTGCTCTGCTGAGCTAGGATGTAGCTCACCCTTCGACTATACGTCACAGGTATAGCTTCTATTTGGACACCGAACTTGCTGATTGGGGAATTGAGGAGTGCTATGATGTTCGGGATTTTAGATTGAGTACTTTGGGGTGTTTGGTGAGTTTGGACTTGGTACCCTTTGAACTCGTATATAATTTTGTACACCATTGTTTGGTGATGGTTGGCCATCACCGATGGTTTATTTGAGTTATTGTAATATTGGATATTAGAATTGGAGATTTATTTATGTCATATATTGTCTACTTTGATTTTTCGCATATGTGTGGATGTACCAAGTATTCTTTATATTCGGATCGTGTTCTGCGACCTCATGGTCCGGATTTTCCCATTTGGTTTAAGTTAGTTTAAAAAAAATAAAAAAAATATATATATATATCTCAAAAAATTCAGGTTGAAAAAATCCGGGCTGTCACAGTTTGTATCAAAGCTTAAGTATTAGGTCTTATTGGGGCTATGTTATGGCAGTAGATTCTACTAGGACATAGGAGACCCAACTGTGACTCTGTCACAGTTGGTATCATACGCGATGACATTAGTTTTGTCGAAACTTAGGCTTTGGGTCTTATGAGAGATTGAGAGCCTTATCTGTAGATGCGGGAATTTGGTCATTTGTCAAGAGATGTAACATTATATTCTATCAGAGGATAAGCTATGATATGTTAGGAGTTCTGCTCCAATATAGTGATTGGTTCTTAATAGAAATTTTTATTTTATTGTAACAGATCATCATGTCTAGTAGAGGACGACCTAGAGGCGGTCGTGAGAAAATTTTGAGAAGTGGGGATGAGATCCCTACGGGTTTAAGTAGAGATCAGAGGAACCCTCCTGATGAGAGAGATCAGAGAGATGAGGCAGCGATTAGGATGGCGCATGCCATGGAGGCTGTGGCCACTGCCATGGCCCATTAGTCTCAGCAGGCTGCACTATTGGCTGAGCAGACCGCACTACTGGCTTCCAATAATGTGAATGATCATCAACCACCACCACCACCTCCTCCAATACTATTGCCCTCATCATTTATTACTTTAGGAGATTGAGACCTCCTAGTTTCTATGGGCAGACGGATCCACTTGAGGCAAAAAAATGATTAAATCAAATTGAGAAGCTTCTACAGAGACTTCAGAGCACTGAGGACGAGAAGGTTGGATGGGCTTCCTTCCAACTTGTGGGTGATGCCGATCCGTGGTGGAAATTAGTGCTAAGGAAGAGAGAGGTTGAAAATCCTTATAGTTTATAGACTTGGGCGAAGTTTGTTGAAGTGTTCCACAAAGAATATTCCCCAAGGAAGTGAGAAATTAGATGAAGAGAGATTTTGCTAACTTTGAGCAAGGGAATATGATCGTACGAGAGTATGGTAATGAATTTACAAGGTTATTGAGATTTGCATCGGAATTAGTGGCCACGGAATTCATGAAGGCCAGTAAGTTCGAAGAGGGCCTAAGGCCGAATGTGAGAGAAAGGATCTCTGTTTTCGAGCTAGAGACCTATACAGAAGTGATAGGGAAAGCCGTTGTTGCCAAGAGGGATATCGAAAACCTGTACAAAAGGAGTGACCAACAACGTAGAGATAGAGCAAGTCAAATGCAGTCATATGCCAATGAGCAGGCAACCGAGACACCAAGACTCTTATTGCCAGTACTCCCTCAGTCTACTCCGACTGTTTATGCAGGACCACCTACGTCTGTGCCTGCAGTGACCTTTCATCCTTCGAATCTTATTACAACTGGAGTGCCACAAACACAATAGGCTCAACCCACATCTTTACTTGCGACAGGCAAATCATGCCCAAGGTGCGGGGGACGACATCGTGCAGTCAAGTGTAAGTGGAGAACGGGTGCATGTTTCAATTGTGGTCAGCTAGGACATCAGGTAAAGGACTACCCAGAGCCGATGAAGGCCAGGATGACTTCGGTGTGAGAGGTCATCGATCAATGCAAACTATTGTGTAGACCATAATGTGTGTGTTTAATCTCAGAAAAGGTTAATATTGTATTGTGGGTGTATGATCGATGCTATTAGCTCATTTTTTTATGTATGCATGTGGGGATCTTTATTGTAATTAATGGTACAATTTGGCAATTAATGGTTGGAAGGTTTTCTTTTCCTTTATGGCGATGGTTAAATTTCAATTATGATTCATATGATTAGTCGTGGGTTAACAATTTCATTGATGGTATATGTTGCAGTTGTTGTGTAGAAATATGATTACTTCATTGGATAATCGTCACTTAGGAGGTTTTACTCAGTGGTTCACCAATCTAGTGAGGTGTGGATTTTCATACAAGTATGTGTATGATTTGTGTCAATGTGACTTGTGTCCAGGTGTATACTACGGGGGGGTGAGTCCATATTCGTTGTGGTTGTGTAGCTGTGGCAAATCACACAGATAATGAGATATGTGTTGCAGGTCAATCAAACTTTATTATTCACATTGGTAAATAAATTATGGGTGTGTATGCAAATGGCTTTATTAAAGCCCTTTTTGATAAATTAGTTGTATATCAATGTGAAATAGTAATCAATACGCAGGGTAATGTTCTATGTATACGATAAATGGTGGTTAACGTAAGTGTGGCGAATTAGGGAAATGTGTGATGGATACCTTGCTAGGGGTATGTTTATTTTCAGAATGATGGATAATTTGGTTGGGGATAAATTAAGTCTTTCGTTGTCAACTCAATGTGGATAGTTAATTGAATGATTATGAGAAATTCATTTCTTTCGTTCAGGTGCGTGAGTCGGTTCATCGTTGTGGGTAAGTTCTTGTCAACGGTAATCGTTGTTGGTGAGTTAGTGCTCGGAAGTGTCGTCGTCAATTTTGGAGGATGAAAATTCTTATGGAGGGAAGAATATAATAACCCCAAATTTATTGTGCATAAATCGATTCATATCTGGACGTGAGTGTTCAACTTAAAGTGCATGGTAAGACCTGGTTACTTAGGGCAATTTTCGAGGGCAAAAATTTTATAAGGAGGGAAAAATATAACATCCTAAATTTTTTTACTTTAAATAGTGTACCTCGATGTCCGTGCCTGATTGGTCACGTGCCTGATTTTTATGAAATTAATTAAGTTACTTCAGGTTAAATCTTAAGTGAAAGATGACTGATTTAGATTGTGTGTTAACCATTTGATGGTTTCATATACATCAAACCTTGGTATGTTGGCCCGACACCGTGTCTGATTGATGGATGGTTTGGGTGTGTAGGCCCACACCAAATCAAAGATCATTTTATTATGAGATAACACCTAACTAGGCACGTTTGTTTCACAAGGAAGCTAGGTCCTTGGGATGATAATTAATATAACCAAAGTGGAGTATATGTGTTTTGTATGGGAACTAGTCCCATTGAGTTAAAGAAAGGAAATGCTTCCTTTGGAAGCTACCCGGTTTGCAAGAGAAAGGGTTTTGGGTTTAGAGAGAGAGAAAAGGGAAGAGAGAAAGAGGAAGAAGGAGACGAACTCATGGGGTTGTGCACCGAGCCTTAGATTTGCGTGAAGAAGGTTTGTGAGATCGTGTAAGGGGAGGATCGCTGTCGATTTCGACGTTTGGTTGTGGTTTGGTGAGATTTGGAGCCGAATGGCGTTTTGAAAACCCATTCTTCTCACAAAGAGTTGTGTGTTTGAGCGCTAATCGTAGTGAGAGTTGGCTGAAGTATGTGTGAAAGGATTGCCTACGATTACATTGGCTTGGTTGTGATCATGGAGCTCGTAAGAGATCGATGTGGGTTTTTGAAATTTTGTGCAACGAAGAAGACGATCCGATAGGGGAGTAAATCATTGGATTAAAGGTAGGAAAATTTATGTTAAGTTGTGATTCAAAGTTGTGTTAGTTTTTAGTGATGATATGAGTGAAATATTTGAAGAAAATGAGTTAGATTTGAGGAAAAATGAGCTTTAAGAAGTTAAAACCTGAGTTTGGGCAGAATCTGACGAAACCGTCCGATCGAAATTAGTAACCAATTGAACGATTTTGTCAAGAGTGAAATCTAAATGTTTCTAGTCAGTTTGAAAATCGTTCGATCAGTTTTAAAAACCGTTACAAACAAAATTAGTAACCGTTCGATCGGTTTGAAATCGTTCCGTCGATTTTGGCTATGCTTGCCGACATTATGTTGGTATTTTGATCATAACTTTCCGCTCCGATCTCTGATTGCCATGATTCTTATGGTGTTGGAAAGAGGACAGAATGTTCTACAACTTTTATGAATTGACAAACTAGTGAATCAATCATTTTAAAGGTTAACATGTAGTAATAAGTTAGTCAAGTTCTAAGTTAACATATTTGACTGAAGTGCCAAAACGGCATCGGTATTTTTGCCATAACTACTTACTTTGAACTACAATTTATATGATTCTTGAGGTGTTGGAAAGAGAACAATGAGACCTACAACTTTTATGAATTAATAATTTTGCAAATCTAAAATTTTGACAGTCAAGATTTTGGAGGAAGTTACATCAAATTCAATTATTAGAGTTAATTCTTTATGAATCATTGTGTGCTTGTGATGTAGATTAAGGGCGGTGGCCATCGATAGGACTTTGCTTGGTTTTGCATAACTTTAAGGGTTAAGTTAGGAGAAATTTAATATCCGATTATATTTTTGAAATTGATTCATAGATGCCTTTATTTAATCAAATGAAAATGATAAGTGTGATTTGAAGTGTTGTTATTTAAAATTGATGCTTGAATCTAATTGGACGTGTACGGAAACTTCAACACAAACTTACATGTTTGACTTTGATTCATAGTTTTTTAATATGTTTGCATGAAAAATGATAAGTTTGGTAGTGATTTAAATTAGAACTTGAACTCCTTGTAAATTAGCATTTGAAATCTTTTGAGTCCGAAATGTGAATTTTGAACTATGAACTTAATCTAGAATTTTTACTATGGTATTTGAATTAAATTTGATCTTTAAATTGTGAGTTTTGAAACCTTTGAACCAGGAATGTGAGCTTTGGACTGTGATTTAGGAATCTGAACTAGAATGTGAACTCGAAATCTTGGAGTCTTGTAGATCTACGTGAATGTACACCCTTGGACTACTTTCGCGGGATTTATGTATGCCTTTGGACTCTGTTGTGATTCATGTACGCCCTTGGACCATTTTTGCGGGATTTATGTATGCCTTTGGACTTCGTTGTGATTCATGTACGCCCTTGGACATCTTGTATCTATGTACGCCCTTAGACAACTTTTGTGAGATTTACGTACACCCTTAAACTTCGCTGTGATTATGTACACCCTTGGATTGCTTTTGTGGGATTCAAGTACGCCCTTAGACCGCTTTTGCAGGATTTACGTACGCCTTTGGACTTCGTTGTGATTATGTATGCCCTTGGACCGCTTTTACGGGATTTTATGTACTTTTCGGATTATACTTCGTGAGTCAAGCCATAAGTCATGAGATTGAAGTAGACTGCTATGGGCGAATTATGGGTATGTGGACCGCTATGGGCAGATTATATGTATGTGGACCGTTATGGGCGGATTATGTGTGTTGTGAGCGGCTATGGGCGGAGTATAAGTACTAAGTGGGCCGCTGGGGCGGAAATCGAATCAGTTTGGGTGTGTTAAGGAAGTGTTTTGAGGCGAAGTATTTTTATAAGAAAATATCTTGGAATCAGTTTTGGTGTGATGAGGAAGTGTTTTTATAATCAGTTTTGTGTAATAAGGAAGTGTTTTCGAAATCAATTTTGTGTAATAAGGAAGTTTTTTCAAAATCAGTTTTGTGAAATAAGGATGTGTGTATGAAAACAGTGTTGTGTAATAAGGAAGTATTTTGAAATCAGTTGTGTGATATGAAAATATATTTGAAATCAGTTTTGGTGTGTTAAGGAAATGTCTTTGAAATCCATTTTGTTGAATAAGGTAGTGTTTTGGAAATCAGCTTGACATGATAAGAAAATGTATTTGAATCAGTTCTGTTTGATAAGAAAAGTGTCTTGGAAGTTAGTTTCAGCTTTTTAATATGAAAACGTTTGATTTTAGCATTGAATCTATGTTTCCTTATGATAAGATGTGAAGTAGTATTGAATTTTCCTCTGATGAGCTAGGATGTAGCTCACCCTCTGACTATACGTCACAGGTATAGCTTTTATTTGGACACGGGGCTTGCAGATTGGGAAATTGAAGAGTGCTATGATGTTCGAGATCATAGATTGTGTCACAACCCCAGATTTTTGGGATACGTGCACGTCATGCACTATATACATGTATATGTGTTTCACAAGGAAACCAAAATGAAACCGTAGACACTATGTGTGTATGTAGGAAACACACTAGTATTTTCCTAACTTATAAGTATATAAGTGAAAGAGAGAGGAGAGAAGAGCCCTTGCGTAACTCTATTCTAACCTAAATAGAGAGAAGGAGAATATAGAGAGAAAGAAAAGAAGAGCCTAGTAAAGAACTAGGGTTTCGTTGGGACTTAAATCGGCAGAAGAGTTGGAGGAAAGGCTGGAGGAGGAACCTTGGAGGCCTGTTAGCCTAGTAGAATTTCGAATCTTAAATCAAACTTGCGCGAGACTCATCGTCGGAGGTATGTTAAAGGCATGATAGATGCTTAGGCATGTTTTAAATAATAGGAAGAATGTTGGTTGAATGTTTTTAATGATGTTAAGGTTTGAATGAAGGGAGAAATTGTGTTCTCGATCTGATCGAGGAGCAAAAATCATCGCTCCTCGCTCGAGCGGTCTAAAGGGCTCGCTCGAGCGAGGACGAATAGGAAAAATATAGCTCTGGGCTCGCTCGAGCGGTCCCCAAAACTAGAGGGAAGCTCGCTCGAGCGAGGTCCCCAATAATGCTTCAGTGGCTCGATTTAACCGCTCAAGCGACCTCGATTTAACCGCTTGAGCGAGGTCAAGTGACCGCTCAAGCGAGGTCAAGTGACCGCTCGAGCGAGGTCAAGTGACCGCTCGAGCGAGGTCCGGTGACCACTCAGTTCTTGAAATTATGGGTACAAGAAACATGGGGGTTGTGCACCCCAATGATTCTAGTAACCTTTCTAAGCATATGCTACATTGAAATGTAGGTTTGACGCATGATCGTGAAGTGTAAACCTCTACGAGAAGGCGTGCTTTGAAATTCGTCGAGGTAGGGAATCTTCTTGAAACATGTGCATTATTCCGTCAAATTCATATATGTAGTGTAATCCATTTAAATAGTCAAATGCTGCATGATCATTATGAAAAAGGGTGTGTGAGTGAGTTTCAAACGTGATAGTCTTGAGGTCCCCAGGGGACGAAAAATTATAAAGTTAACATCTAAAGGATGCGATGGAAATCAGGGGCATCCCAGGGATGCAGATGAAAACTAACAGTGAAACGGAAGTAATGTGATAAGGCCTGATGTAATATAATTAGCACAATCACGGTGAATAACTATATGTAGAGCACATTTGATATTTTTATTATTTAAGGTTTGATTAGAATACCCCACCGACGTGGCGGGATACCCACGACTGACTCGGCAGGATATCCATGAGCGGTACGGCGGCAAATCTGTACTTTCATAGCACATCCCAAGGATGTAGATCTAATAATAGACCCTGCCACCTATGAGAAAGGGGCTTGGGCAGTATTCCTAGGGAATACATATAACAACTGTCTAGTTAGACGACGATGGCGGGTATTCCATCGGGGCTCGATGCTATATTGCTCGGGGACTACTTAAGTTAAGATTTAAGTGATTAAGCCAAATTCACAACTAAACCAGTAAGGAGATTAAACAAAACCATGCAGAGTAACAGTCAAAATCATTATTTTTATTCCAGATATTTCAATTGTTTTCCATAAGTGTTACTCGATAAATTATGCTTTTTAAACTACTGATATATGTGTGAAGGTTAATCTATATGTTCTTTTTGTTTCCCTACGGAGCTAGGATATAGCTCACCCCCCTTAGACTATACGTCGCGAGTCCGGGACTAAGCGGCGTGGAGACTTCAGGAGCGATCCGAGGATTTGGATTTATGCTTACGGAAGAGTCAGAACCTCCTCCTGAGGAATTCTTCTAGGAAACCCACTGCATACTTTGAGAGTGAGTTGAGAGTATTAGGTACGGCTTGGTATGTCAAGCCTCTTTATTTCGAATGTATTTAAATACCGTTTCTTTTGATAAAATGTCTAGGATGAACAGTTATCATCAATGGTTTGGGTAAGTTCTTATGCCCATGAATTGGCATGGGACAAGGACTGCCTTTCGATACCATGATTATTTTTATATGAGAATTTGTTTAGAGTAGCTACGTGCACCTTAATTACAGTTTTGGCTTGTATATACCAATGTTTTGTAAAGAACCCAGGGCACAGCCTTGAGGGTCGTCTTGATTATGAATTTTGGGGTCGAAATTTTATCAAAGCCTTTCTTTCTAGTTCTGGCTATCATCTCGTCAGAATATAGGGACTTTTGCTAACGAGACTATGGATTCTCATGCAGACCGTTATGTTTCCTAGAGGAAGTGGTCGACCCAGGGGTGGTCATGATAGGAATTTCTGTGACGAGAGATGGGTTATCTCACCTACAAACAGGTACCATTGGGAAGCAGGAGATTCCCGAGGGAAGTGGCCAGGGAGGAAACCAAAATCAAGCAGAGGATCAAGATCTAGATCGACAGGATCGAAATCAGAGGGAACAAGATAGGGTGAGGGAGAGAAATGAAGAAAGAGAAGAGCGTCAGAGGATGATGCACACAATGGAGACAATGGCAAGCCGCCATGCGACAAAGCGTCCTTAGCAGCGCATACAACACCAGAACCACAACGAACACCTACACCTCCAGTGGGACCTACACCACCAGTGGCTTCAGCATTCACCGAGTTCAGAAGGATGAGACCTCCAAACTTTTCGGAAGACGAGACATAATGGCAGCCAAAAACTGGCTGGGTGAAATGGAAAAGGTGTTTAGCGTACTGACATGCACGGAGGATGAGAGCGTCCGTTGGGCGGCATATATGCTAGATGGAGAAGCTGGACCTTGGTGGAAATCTGTTTCGCGAACAAGAGCACAAAACTGGGATGAATTCGTAGAAGAATTCAATAAGCAATATTTTCCTGAAGTTGTGAGGAATCAGATGGAGACCTAATTTTTACAACTAGCGCAAGGAAGGATGACCGTGAGAGAGTACGGAGTAGAATTCATGAGACTGGCTCGTTTTGCCCCAGACTACGTGGTTTCAGACGTGATGAAAGCGAAGAGGTTCCAACAGGGTTTAAGGTCGGACATCCGAGGAGGAGTTGCGCCCTTCCAGCTGAAGACATATGGAGAAGTAATGAGTAAGGCATTAGTAGTCGAAGAAGAAAACAATAACCGATACCGTCAGAGGGAACAATAGGGAAGAGGAAGCATTGATCCAAGCAGGACAGGGAGTTATGAAACGGTACATAAGAAATCGAGGTTTGTAGCACTGAATTAGATAGGGTATGGGAGAGCTGCACAACAAGCTACTCATCAAAGTTTTCCGTTGCTAGCATCAGGGAGACCGATGAGGTATGAGGGTTCTGCTATTTCCAGCAGGGCTACAACTACCCAAGGTTTTTCGAGAGCTGCTACTTCAACACCAAGGGAAACTTGTGCTAAATGTGGCAAGTCCCACAAAGCAATGTATTGTAGGCGAGGGAATGCGATTTGTTTCAAATCTGACAAGATAGGCCACATGATTAGAGGCGCCCTAAGGCAGTTAAAGAAAACGGCTGACTTCCATGCCACAACCTATTCAATCACGAAAGCGGTTGTTCAAGGGAGAGTCTCTGTGATTCTGCCCGAGAGCGAAGTGTACGACATCATCCAAGGTGAGATTTCTTTTAAATAAAGAATTTCGATTTCAATACAATTCTAGGTAGAGAATGTGTGTTCATTAGGACAAATATATATATAACCGTTGTTGCGCGTTAGAAAAAAAAAAAATTTAAATAAAGTATATGTTATGTACGTATATGTATACATTATAGGTACGTTACAAATCTATGAAAAAGGGTGCTTTCTAGCACATGGCACGAGTCTTGATAGACCAGGTCTACCCACTCCTTCATCGCCCCTAGATTTGCAAAGAAGATGAAGATTGTTCCGGAGACACTAGACTTTGTTATTCAATGTCTATCCCAACAGGAGAATTAGTGGACACAGAGTTAGTCTGCAAATCAGTAGTGGTAAGCATTCGGGATCACATTGTCTACTAACTAGACGCAAATTTAATATTGTTGGACATGCAAGGATTTGACGTGATCCTTGGCATGGATTGGCTGTCCCATCACTGCGCAACAGTGGATTGCAAGGATAAAGTTATTGTTTTCCGTCCTAACACGAGGAGATCGTTTCGATTTCGAGGGGAGAGATCGGACAGTACCACTCATATCTCTGCGGTCGATGAGCGAGCGTTTAATCAGAAAGGGGTGTAGCGGTTATTTGGCATTCCTGAAAGAACATAAAGAAGAAAAAAAATATTATCTCCGAGATAGCGGTAGTGCGAGAATTCCCAGATGTATTTCCAGAAGAATTTCCAGGGTTACCTCCAGAAAGAGAAGTAGAATTTGTGATCGACTTAGCACCAGGAACAGAACCTGTTTCAAAGGCACCTTATAGGATGGCCCCTGCGGAGTTGAAAGAGTTGAATGAATAATTGCAAGAGCTCATGGACAAAGGGTTCATAAGACCAAGCGTGTCTCCATGGGGAGCACCAGTTCTATTCGTGAAAAAGAAAGATGGGTCGATGCGGTTGTGCATTGACTACCGTCAATTGAACAAAGTCACTGTGAAGAATTGATATCCGCTGCCAAGAATAGATGACTTGTTCGGTCAGTTGCAGGGAGCAAAACATTTCTCCAAGATCGATCTAAGATCTGGATACCATCAGTTAAGAGTCAGGGCCGAGGACATTCAGAAGACGACATTTAGAACACGGTATGGACACTATGAATTTTTAGTGATGCCATTCGGACTGACGAACGCACCGGCGTCATTTATGGACTTGATGAATCGGGTGTTTAAACCACACCTAGACTCCTGCGTTGTGGTGTTTGTTGATGACATCCTGATTTAATCAAAATCGAAGACGAAACATGAAGAACACTTACGAGTCGCTCTACAAACCTTGCGTGAACACCAATTGCACGCCAAGCTCAGCAAATGTGAGTTTTGGCTAGAAGAGGTTAGCCTTTGGGGGCATGTCGTCTCAAAGCATGGTGTCACAGTAGATCCCGCTAAGATCGAGGCGGTAGTAAACTGGGAGCAACCAAAAACTGTGACAGACGTCCGAAGTTTCCTCGGACTGGCAGGTTATTATCGACGTTTCGTCGAGGGGTTTTCAAAAATATCAGGACCTCTTACGAGGCTTACAAGAAAGGACTCAAGATTTGAGTGGAGTGAAGCGTGTGAGAAGAGCTTTCAAGAACTCAAGAAGAGACTCACCTCAGCTCCAGTGTTAGCCATTCCATCAGGCAGTGGAGGATTCGCGGTCTATAGTGATGGTTCGTATAACGGGTTGGGTTGTGTACTAAATCAATATAAAAAGGTAATAGCTTACGGCTCCAGACAGTTGAAAGAGCACGAAAAGAACTACCCAACACATGATCTGGAACTAGCAGCAGTCATATTCGCATTAAAGATATGGCAACATTATTTATACAGAGAAACATTTGAAATTTTCACTGACCATAAGAGCCTCAGATATATGTTTACACAGAAGGAACTAAATATGAGGCAGCGTAGGTGGATGGAGTTCCTCAAAGATTACGACTGTTCCATACAGCACCATCCAGGCAAAGCTAACGTAGTGGCCAACGCCTTGTGTCGGAAAAGTTCGGCCCAGTTGGCTAGTCTAATTTCAGGTATCCATCGATGGAAGCTGTTGGAGGATCTAGCGCTATGTGGCGCAGACATACAGCCACAAGCCACAGGAGCCTTCTTAGCCAACATATCAGTGAAACCAGTGATATTCGAACACATACGAGAACTACAGATGAAAGACCCAATTCTAACAAAGATGCGTCAAGATGTAACTGAAGGTATTACATCTGAGTTTTCGATCAAGGAGGATGGTTCCTTAGTATTCAAGGGGCGACTTTGCATTCTAGACAATGCTAATTTGCGGCGAACGATTCTTGATGAATCTCACAAGTCAAGCTACGCTATCCACCTGGGAAGCACAAAGATGTATCAAGATCTGAAAAAGAATTACTGGTGGAGAGGCTTGAAACAAGATGTGGCAAAGTACGTGTCGCGATGTTTGACGTGCCAACAAGTGAAAATCGATCATAGACACCCCGCAGGCCTATTACAGCCTCTACCCATACCGGAATGGAAGTGGGAATCTATCTCCATGGATTTCATAGTTGGTCTACCGCGAACTGCAAGGAAGCATAACGCCATTTGGGTAGTAGTCGATCGATTGACTAAGTCAGCACACTTCTTGCCTTACAACACGATGTACACGGCGGGAAGACTAGCAGAGCTCTATATGAAAGAGATCGATGCTTATATGGGATTCCAAGTAGCATTGTTTTGAGATCGGGACCCATTATATACATCAAAGTTTTGGAAGAAATTTCAAGAAGGAATGGGAACTAGGCTAGATTTTAGTAATGGCGTTTCACCCAGACCAGACAGACGGTGCAAGTCATTGAAGACATGCTTAGGGCATGTATGTTAGAATTACAAGGATCGTGGGATCAACACCTACCATTGATTGAGTTCGCATATAATAATAGTTTCCAGACGAGCATCGGAATGGCACCGTATGAAGCCTTGTACGGAAGACGATGCAAATCGCCAATCAATTGGGAGGAAATTGGCGAGAAATTTGTTTTGGAACCCGAGCTACTTGAAGATAACGCGACTATTGTCTGCATGATCAGGGGAAGACTAAAGGCGGCTCAAAGCAGACAGAAAAGCTATGCTGACATCAAGCGGACGAGTGTAGTCTTTAAGGTGGGTGAACATGTGTTTGTGAAAGTATCACCGATGAAGGGGGTGATGAGATTTGGAAAGAGAGGGAAGCTAAGTCCCCGCTATCTTGGACCGTTTGAAGTTTTGGGTCGAGTAGGAAAAGTAGCCTACCGCATTGGATTACCACCATTGTTTGATTAGGTACACAATGTATTCCATGTGTCGATGCTCAGGAAATATCTCAATGACCCTGATCACGTGCTGAGCGGCCAATCATTCGAAATGCATGAAGATATGACCATGATTGAAGAGCCGGTGGAAATTTTAGATCGAAAGGAACATGTGTTGCGAACAAAAGTTATTCCCTTAGTGCTTCTCCGATGGAAGAACCATCCGGTCGAAGAAGCAACATGGGAACGTGAGGCGGATGTTAGAGAACAATATCCCAAATTGTTCGAAATTGCCAACTGAATAGTTTTATTCAATTGAGAATATGTGATTGCGGGTAGTATGAAGTCTATATGTTTTTTTTTTTCTCGAAAGATTAAAATTATATATATATATATATATATATATTGACTCCAAGCAATGATTGAACCATTTTTCGTTGAACTTTTTATATAATAAAACTAGTAATGAGATTAGAAACCGAAAACGAGCAAAAAAAAAAAAAAAAAAAAAGGGTACCAGAAAAATGTTTCTGGTCTCGCTCGAGCGACCACTTATGTTCGCTCGAGCGAACCACATAAAATCACGACTTCCTCTCGCTCGAGCGATAGCTATTCCTCGCTCGAGCGAGGCATTTTGACCGCTCGAGCGAGGCCATAACATATAAAAGAAAGCGTCCTGGGCTCGCTCGAGCGATAACTAACGACCGCTCGAGCGAGGAGGGACTATATATAGTTGACGGAAAAACAAAACGCCATTTCGTCTTCAAGCGAGGGGAGTGGAGCCGAGAGAGGGGTTTAGGGCTTGTCATCTTCAATCCTTTCCGTCTGATTCGAGCCAGAATTAGACAATCCGATCCGTTAAGAATATTCTTCTAGGTAAAATCTACCCATTCCCGAATTTTTTCTTTTTTTTTAAGCTCTTTAGATACCTAATGGCTTCAAGCCCAAATCCACAACCTAAGAAGCGGCAACAAAGCGCCGCAAACTTCACAACCATCACCAAACCCATCCTCCACTCCGATCACACTAGATGATTGGTGGGGGGCCAAAATTTTTGAAACCGAATGGGATATACATCCCTCCTGTTTCGGGGATCCGACGTCCACCCAATGGACATCAAACTTCCTCACCAACAACAATCTTAAGACCCTGCTTACGCCGTTCGGGGATTGTTATTACCCGAGGCTTGTGAAGTTATTTTATCAAATCCTAAACTTGAACGTGGACGAGGACGCTATCCTCGTCACAATCGATGGTAATGAGATAATCTTTAGATGTGCCGAAATTTCATCGGTCATGAAATGTCCCCACATCTACACCCCTAGCCCACTTATCCTACCACCTTTTTCTGGGAACGTCGATTTCCCAACGATCATTTCTGATATCACGGGCGGCATGTCCGCTTCGGGACAATCTATTACTCGATCATAACTACCGCCGCGTATGTGGCTTCTAGACGTCATCTTCAAAAAGAATCTACACCCAACCGGCCATGATCAAGAACGCCGAGATGCATTTCTGCGGGCCCTACACACCGCATTCCATAATAGGTGGATCAACGCACCTATGATCATCATAAAAGGCATGGCGCATGCCTATAAAAGAAATGTAAAGGGTGCTGTTCCTCCACCCATCAACCGACTACCATATGCTCGGTTGATTTCTCGACTCCTAGACTCACGGAATGGGAAGGGAGGATTTAAGATCCGGGAGGACGAGTTGTTCCTCACCTATAACGTCGTCCCCTATCTCGCCCAAGACTGGAGCCGCAACCTAAAGAGTCTACAAACCAGCCTCAACAAGAAAAGAGACCGTCAGGTCTCCCGACAAACCACACATCAAGCGCCGGCAGGACCGACCACTCCCTCTACCTCAGTTCCACAGCCCATACCCACTACCGACACTGGCATGATGCGGGAGATCCTTCAGCAAGGGCAGGAGATCAAATTGTATCAGAGGTTCCAGGAGGCACTACTTATCGACCTCATGGGCCAGGCTTACCCGCAATCATACATGCAGCGCGTCGGTGCCATGAAAGATGCTATTTTTGGAGTGTCTAGCTCCGGCTCTGCTACGAGGAGCGCCACAGTGGGTACCACGACCATCAGGGTGGACAACGAGGATGAGGATGACGAGGACTACTAGGATGATGATGGCTCCGACGACGACGACGACGACTATGAGGAGGATGATGACTAGATAGTGACATCATTTTTGAAAAATAATATGTAATATTTTGTTGAGACATTTTGTGGTGAGGTGGTTCCTGGTCAATGTTTTTTTTACAAACTGTCGTGACATGAATGTCACAAATTTTGTGGATGATTAACATAACGATTGAATAAGTGTTGTGAATGATTATTCTAGATTGTATGATCCTTTTCAACTATATGGGAATAAATTGACATGGCCAACGCATGTCGTTGAGAAATGTGACAAACCGTTTAATTACTGTTTTAGATATTCATGGCCTGGTAATAGTAGTGGTACCTGGTTACGAGAATATCGTCGATTTTCGAGGACGAAAATCTTATAAGTTGGGGTGATTGTCACAACCCCAGATTTTTGGGATACGTGCACGTCATGCACTATATACATGTATATGTGTTTCACAAGGAAACCAAAACGAAACTGTAGACACTATGTGTGTATGTGGGAAACACACTAGTATTTCCCTAACTTATAAGTATATAAGTGAAAGAGAGAGGAGAGAAGAGCCCTTGCGTAACTCTATTCTAACCTAAATAGAGAGAAGGAGAATATAGAGAGAAAGAAAAGAAGAGCCTAGTAAAGAACTAGGGTTTCGTTGGGACTTAAATCGGCAGAAGAGTTGGAGAAAAGGCTGGAGGAGCAACCTTGGAGGCCTGTTAGCCTAGTAGAATTTCGAATCTTAAATCAAACTTGCGCGAGACTCATCGTCGGAGGTATGTTAAAGGCATGATAGATGCTTAGGCATGTTTTAAATAATAGGAAGAATGTTGGTTGAATGTTTTTAATGATGTTAAGGTTTGAATGAAGGGAGAAATTGTGTTCTCGATCTGATCGAGGAGCAAAAATCATCGCTCCTCGCTCGAGCGGTCTAAAGGCTCGCTTCGGCGAGGCGAATAGGAAAAATATAGCTACAGGCTCGCTCGAGCGGTCCCCAAAACTAGAGGGAAGCTCGCTCGAGCGAGGTCCCCAGTAATGCTTCAGTGGCTCGATTTAACCGCTCGAGCGACCTCGATTTAACCGCTCGAGCGAGGTCAAGTGACCGCTCAAGCGAGGTCAAGTGACCGCTCGAGCGAGGTCAAGTGACCGCTCGAGCGAGGTCCGGTGACCACTCAGTTCTTGAAATTATGGGTACAAGAAACATGGGGGTTGTGCACCCCAATGATTCTAGTAACCTTTCTAAGCATATGCTACATTGAAATGTAGGTTTGACGCATGATCGTGAAGTGTAAACCTCTACGAGAAGGCGTGCTTTGAAATTCGTCGAGGTAGGGAATATTCTTGAAACATGTGCATTATTCCGTCAAATTCATATATGTAGTGTAATCCATTTAAATAGTCAAATGCTGCATGATCATTATGAAAAAGGGTGTGTGAGTGAGTTTCAAACGTGATAGTCTTGAGGTCCCCAGGGGACGAAAAATTATAAAGTTAACATCTAAAGGATGCGATGGAAATCAGGGGCATCCCAGGGATGCAGATGAAAACTAACAGTGAAATGGAAGTAATGTGATAAAGCCTGATGTAATATAATTAGCACAATCACGGTGAATAACTATATGTAGAGCACATTTGATATTTTTATTATTTAAGGTTTGATTAGAATACCCCACCGACGTGGCGGGATACCCACGACTAACTCGGCAGGATATCCGTGAGCGGTACGGCGGCAAATCCGTACTTTCATAGCACACCCCAGGGATGTAGATCTAAGATTAGACCCTGCCACCTATGAGAAAGGGGCTTGGGCAGTATTCCCAGGGAATACATATAACAACTGTCTAGTTAGACGACGATGGCGGGTATTCCATCGGGGCTCGATGCTATATTACTCGGGGACTACTTAAGTTAAGATTTAAGTGATTAGGCCAAATTCACAACTAAACTAGTAAGGAGATTAAACAAAATCATGCAGAGTAACAGTCGAAATCATTATTTTTATTCCAGATATTTCAATTGTTTTCCATAAGTGTTACTCGACAAATTATGCTTTTTAAACTGCTGATATATGTGTGAAGGTTAATCTATATGTTCTTTTTGTTTCCCTACGGAGCTAGGATGTAGCTCACCCCCCTTAGACTCTCGTCGCGAGTCAGGACTAGCGGCGTGAGAGACTTCGGAGAATCTTGATCCAGGGGATTCGGATTTCGTGCCCACGGAAGAGTCAGAACCTCCTCCTGAGGAATTCTTCTAGGAAACCCACTGCATACTTTGAGAGTGAGTTGAGAGTATTAGGTACGGCTTGGTATGTCAAGCCTCTTTATTTCGAATGTATTTAAATACCGTTTCTTTTGATAAAACGTCTAGGATGAACAGTTATCACCAATGGTTTGGGTAAGTTCTTATGCCCATGAATTGGCATGGGACAAGGACTGCCTTTCGATACCATGATTATTTTTATATGAGAATTTATTTAGAGTAGCTACATGCACCTTAATTACAGTTTTGGCTTGTATATACCAATGTTTTGTAAAGAACCCAGGGCACGGCCTTGAGGGTCGTGCTGATGGCACGGATTTCGGGGTGCCAAAATTTGGGCTGTCACAAATTGAGTACTTTGGAGAGTTTGGTGAGTTCGTACTTGGTACTCTTTGAACTCGTATATAATTTTATACACCACTGTTTGGTGATGGTTGGCCATCACCAGTGGTTTGTTTGAGTTATTATAATATTAGATATTCGAATTGGAGATTTATTTATGTCATATATTGTCTGTTTTGATTTTCCGCATGTGTGTGGATGTACCAATATTCTCTGTATTCAGATCATGTTCTACGACCCGACGGTCCAGGTTTTCTCATTTGGTTTAAGTTAGTTTAAAACAAATAAATATATATATATATATATATCTCAAAAAATTCAGGTTGGGAAAATCTGGGCTGCCACTGCTTTGATATATTTTATAGACAGTTCTAAACAAATAAATTATCATAATCATAGAATATATTGATTCTAAATTCAGCAATATGAGATTTCAGATAGTAGAGAAGTTCAAAGAAAATTTAGGCATGAATAAAAATAGTCTCTCTTTCTCTCAGAATAAATAGGAAATTGGCTCTATAGTTCACTGGTTATAATTTTTGAAACTATAATCTAAAGTATATGCAGTTTAGATCAATCGTATAGTTTCAAACATTCTTTGATACAGTATTTTAGAGATGCTTAACTTTGAATTGTAACTATCTTTATTTTAATTTTTGAACTACTACTATGATGGTTTGCTAAGAAATTTAGATTTTTATATATTTTTCATAAATTGCATATAATGATTCACTAAAAGAAATTTTTTTTTTTTTTATAAAGTAAGAAATTTTTAACAAAAATTAAACTAACAAAAGTTTGTATCCAGCCCAAACTTAAATGGGACAATGTCCTCATTGTGCAAAATAGGGGATATACAGAATAATTTACCTATTTTATTTACTATGTTAGTAACTGGGTATATAATCTATAAAAATAATAAAAATCTTTCCCCCAAACTTAGGAGAAAAATACTTCCGATTTTATGAAGCTAAAAATAATTAGAAAAACAAAATTCCTAGTAATGTTAGTAACAGACGCTATTAGTAAAAAAAAAAAATTGTAGAGGTAGTAAAAAGTAAATTATTATTTATAGTGAACATAAGGAAAAATAAAAACTAAAATCTAATATAGGAACTAATTACATAAAAGAATATAAACCTAGGAAAAATCTAGACACACAAAACTATGACACTGGCAGCAACGTCCGAGAGAAGGATTCTTCGACTTTTTCAAAATGTATCCTGTCAAAAATGGTTTGCCTTCCTGGCTCCGGGATGTCTTCCTCTTGCTGCATTTGGAAGAGGAACAGAAGGCTAGGAAGGGGAATATCGGAGATTAGGGAGAAACAGGGGGTGGTGGCTGGGTGGAAGAGGAGGTGAAGATGGGAGGTGTGTCAGACGGGGTAGGTGGTTCCGTCTTCTTATTTTTCTTTTTCTTCTTTTTGTGCTTTTTCTTTTCTTCCTTTGCCAAAATCTTCTGAACTTTCTCGTACTTGTCCCACAAGAACTGCAGAAAGTCTGGCTCTGGAGGTGGTGGTGGGTCCTCTCATACTAGAAAGAACTTTATTAGATTATAGTTAGTTTTATCATTTGTCATGGTTAAGGATGGGATGGTTGGGACGAGAAGGAATGTTTTTATTAAGGGTAGTTTAATTCTGTATTTGAAGTGCTTGAATGGTAGAATACGAATCGTTGCTTTAAATTTTCTCATCCTACCAAACTTAATTGCCATAATGTGTGACGGCCCGGGTTTCGACACCCCCATATCCCGTGCCATCAGCACGACCCTCGAGGCCATGACCATAATCATGTATGGAACATTGGTTTATCCACACAAACACGAAAGCAAAACATAAGTAAAAGAGACTAACATTGAACTAAATCTCCAGTTCTAGAAGATAATGTCAAAACATGTAGCCCAAAAGATAGTTTTAATCTCATGCTACTACATGACCAAAAGAATCAACCTAAACCATCAGTGATGATACAACGGTCACCCCAAATGGTTCACCGAAAGAATATTTCACAATAATTACATTATCTCAAAAATAAGCCTAGACATACCAAGCCATATAATCACTCTCACAAAATAATCAAAGTATGTAGAGGGTCTTCTAAAAGAACTCCTTAGGAGGGGGCTCCGACTCCTCCACAGGAATGTAATCTGAATCCTCTGGATCAACGTCTCCAGAAGCAGGCGCTATCTCAAAACCTGTGATGTATAGTCATAAGGGTGAGCTACATCATAGCTCAATAGGGAATATATCTGAACATGTAAAGCTATCTTACTCACACATATTCCATGACATAAGCAAAACATGATTTATCAATAGAAAAACAACTAGAAAACCGTTTAAGTTACTAAAAGTATGAACTGAATGCATCTGTTACACTACACATGTTATCTTATTCTCAACTTGTTCACATAACACCAGAAAGGCTAGTCTCAAGACTTAATCAATTAACTTAAATAATCTTTGAGCAATATAGCATTGAGCCCCGATGGAATACCCTCCATCATCGTCCAATCAGACTATCTTTCATGTAACACAACCCAAGTCCCTTTCACATAGGCAACGGGACATAAAACTCACATACAACCCTGGGATGTCAAACTGATGTATGGATATTCCACCATATTGGTCATGGATATCCTGCCAAGTCAGTCACGATTATACCGCCGCATCGGTGGGGTATTCTTCGAACCTCAAATCAATTGTACAAAATACATATAGTTATTCACCGTGAAATTGTGCTAAATAAAATAATTCAAAGCTTTGTTCAAGTCTTGTCCACATCATTTTACATCACCTAAATGTTCACATCAAAAGAAATATATCATAATAATCTGCATCACCGACATGCTCACATCACATATACATCCCTGGGATGTCACATTTCATATGTTTAATGGTTTCTCATTTAGTGTACACACACATACATCTTAATTTCACATGCTTAACTCAATATCCAAATACAAGCACATAACTATGCTCTCAACACACACACATACATATCACATTACTACATACATACTTTCGTAATCAAGTGTACATATTCAAAGTATTCCCTACCTCACACGAACTTACTCCTAGAATTCCTCAAGCCGAGCTAACCTCAACCACCCAAGGTCCGGCTCAAACCTAGGCATGGCCAAAACACATTCAACATATCATAAAAGGTGTAAAACAAGGAGTTCGGAAGCCTAATCACCATTCATAAAATAAAACCAAATAAAAGCCTGAATCAGCCCAAACTAATCGAACAATTTTAAATTGATCAAATAGTTTGCCAAATCCATCGAACGATTTCCCAAAATTGATCGAACTAAATAATTTCGTTCGATCTATTTCCTCTGAGATACAATTCCACGGATTTTCTTCTTCGATAAAATCGATTGAACGATCACTAATTTTGTTCGATCGATTTCCCCTGAAACCCATCTCTATAGATTTCCTAATTGGGCAAAATCGATCGAACGATTACTAATTTTGTTCGATCGGTTTTGCCATCTTCAGAATAGTATCGAGTTCTCACTTCTAGAACTCATCCTCTTCAACATCCCTACCCTTTTCTTACTCATTTTTCATATCTAACCAGTTAGATTCACAGTATAATAGATATAATTTCACTTGAATAATAAAGCTTACCTTCATAGTCGATCGGATCCCTTGATCCCAAGCTCCCTTTCACAACAAGGGTTTCACAACTCAAATCTCTGATCTCTTGTCGATTCAAGGCCTTTAATCCGTATGTTTTCCGGTCCACTCTCAATCATGCACATTTAATACACACACCCTCACACACCACTCATTCACTTCATCAATTTTCTCATTCACTTTCTCATCAATTTTCTCAACAACCAACACAAATGAAATGAGAAACAAAGTCTTCATTATAACCCACTTATGTCTTGGGTGTAAAGCACACACACCTACATAGTTACATATGACCCAATTCAAACAACTCTTATACCACATACACACTACATTGTTCATATAGCTCATTTAACCTAAGCCATCAAGTAAACCTTTTACCTAGTCAAACAAGTGAACCGTCGGGCACACTTCCTGAGGTACACTATTCAAAGCCTGAAATTTCTAAGACGTTACATAATGATTCTACAGGAGGTTAGTTGGCGATAAATTAGACGTTGGCTGAAATAAATATAAAATGTCATATGATTTATTATGTGTGACGATATCAAAGAGTTCATATGATGGGTAATGATGCCGTAGCAGAGTGTTTGTTTAGTAGTGTATGTATATAGAAAAGGTGTTGAGAGGAATTTGAGCATAACTACTTATTTTTATGTTTTTAGCTTTATATGATTTTTATTTTAGAGAGCAGGGAGAGAAATAAATCTGAGTTTCAAAATTCCATGGCCGGTAGAACTTAGAAACTTTTGATTCGTTGCTCTGAATAAACCTACAAAAGCTTAAGAAGTGATAAAAATATATATATATATCAAGAAATATAAAAAAAGAAAGATAAATATTGGTTTCTAAAAGGATAAAAATTTGAAAGAATTAGATAAATCCACTTCCCCGATAGCGGCGCCAAAAACTTGACTTGTCTAATATTGTATATTATAATTATATTAAATTCAAGTCTTAACCTATTACAAGCGCACAATGGAAATTATAGTACTAGCATAGGATTGTTCCCACGAGAAAGTTCATTATCTTATTAATTCCTATTTCTATATTCTATCTAAATCCTTATCTTAAAAACTTTTATTTATCTTTAAGATTTCTTAATCTACTGGAGAAATATAAATAAAAGAATACTTTTCTAAACTAAAGTGCATAAAAAATAAATCTTAATCCTCCTTCTTTAGATTAAGGTCGTCAATCTCAATCTTTAGCTTTCGGATATTTATGAAAATAAATAGTATCGTTACCCTAATCTGCATATTCTAACTTGAGTCGTCAATTCAAATTAAAACTTGGAGATGTTTACAAAGCAAAGAGAATCTAATCTAAAAAGCAAAGTAAAATATATCCTTCACCCCTCAGCTGCAGTCGTCAATTGCTCTGGAGAAATTATAGATATCTACACTAATCTTCAGCACTCAATTATAATTGTTAATTGCTCTTGAGAAATCTCTGATCTGATCTACTCTAACTAGTATACACTACTAATCGAAAGAAAATCCAACCTCAGGCGTCAATTGATGCTGAAATTTTTCGATGCTTATTCCTATGCCGAGCCCTCTTATTTATAGATCATAAGGGGTAGGTTTACAGAGATCTAGTTCTAATAAAAGAAACTACTGAAAATAAAAGTATCCTAATATAACTCTAATTAATAATTTTATCTTTCCTTGCTTCCTTTAGTTGATGCGCTCCTAGAGTATTCTTTATTGAGCAGCAGTAGAGTCCTTCAGATTAGATCTTTATCAATCTTCTCAGATCCGTGGTTCATCAAACTTCTAATTGCAGGAGTATTCTAATTCTGGATATGACGATGATAGTTCTCACGTGATCAGCAACAACAATAATAGTAGGAAAGCTTATATTCTTAGAAAATCGTAAATAGCGATTCCTTCTTTCATAGCTTCTTCTCTAAAAAATCGTTAATCACAACTTTCTATTTTCAGTAAGCTTCCTCATAGTTGACGATTCTCTAGATAACGCTTTATCGCTTTTCTCTTTTTATCTCTTTCGAAGAATCATAAATTACGATTTTCTGACTTTCAGTAGCGGCAAATCGTCTTTTTCGCTCAATCATTTTTCTTATTGATTTTTGAGTTTATTTTGAAAAAGCTTTTTATTTAGGCTATGCTTTATTGCTTATTTTTAATATCTGCATATTAGTATCTCGTTAGTAGCAAATTAAGTCCTAACACCACTAAGTTACGGGTGATAAAATGGTAAATTATGTGACTGATCACACCTCCAAGTAAACAAGGAACCATAAAATATTTAAAACTTAAATTTAATTGCCACTTTCATAGGGAGCACGATTATATTTAGTAGATGCAACAAGCCTTTAAACCCCTAGGTGATTCCTAGTGGAGGAGTTGTAGTCTCCTGAAGGTTTTCAGTGAAGTTACCTCCAAACTTCAAATATTTTTGGATTTTTCAAAACTAAAAATTCAAAATATAAAATAAATTATTATTATTATTATTTTATATTACTAATTAGTCATTTAGTCATTATATGTTCATTATTTCAAAATATTTCAAATCTTTTATCCTTAGCTTCCCATCATCGCAATCATCCTTAATAAGAGCTTAATAATGACTAATTTTGTCATTGTACCTGTGCTTGATATGATAAGATGCAATTGATGTTGAATTTTTCTTCTACTGAGCTTAGACTATTAGGTCACCCCGACTATACGTCACAGGTGTAGATACTGATAAGGAACCAGAGCTTGAGAACGATTCGGATTATAAGCCAGAAGAGGAAGATCTTCATCCCGACAAGTTCTACCCATAGACCTGGGATTTGAACTTAATATAGACTTATTTTTTTTAAATTTTTGGGCTTGGTACGTCCACTGAATTTTGGTACATATGTTCTGTATAAAAGTATTTTATACATACCTTTTGTATACCATTGTTTAGGTGATGGTCGGCCATCTTCGGTGGTTTATTTTTTTCTTTTGTTCACATGTTTTATATAGAAATAGAATCTCTTTAGCTTGCCATATCAGATATCTGCTAATGTATGAAATCCACTTTGATTTCTGTAACTATATGGATGCAGTGAGCAGGCTTTCCCGAGATTTCATGTACGGGAAAGACGGGTCTTCACACTTGGTATCAAAGATATGGCTTTAGATTCGAATTTTCGTAGGATAATGGGCCTATTTTATCACAGTTAGTACTGATCGAAATTCTTGTTCGATCAATGACAAATCAGCATGCCCCTACATGGCAGACCGAGGACGGTCCTGTTGGTACACACTTTTCTTTCGGTCCCCGAAATAAGTGATCCAATTCAGTCCGAGTAGACTCTGGCTAGAGCGGTGGAATAATAAACTATGAAATATTAAATTGCTAAAAGGAAAAGGTAAATTTTAAATGAAGAATACCTGGGCTGATGCGATCGCCAGCTGCAGATAATTATAGACACTGCAACATGTCACTAATCACACTTTAAGAAGAGCAAAGGCTTGCAGGTTAAACTCCTTTACTAAAAGTCGGTCGGCCAACTTCGGTAGCTTTGGGTTGCGTTTAATCCAACTAGTTTGACTTCTTACTTCTATTAGGATTCTAACGAATCTAATCTCTTAGTCTTACTGGAAGTCTAATTGACCTGGTCTCCTGATCCTACTAGGAGTCTAATTAAAAAAGGGGTTGTGGCCCCTTATGCTAAGGAGGATCGGCCTCGTTGTTGAGTACCCTCCGTAAGCTCCCTTGGGCAAATCTGGTGGCTAAGGCTTGAAAACTGGAAGAATTTAGAGAGCTAATTGGTTCTAGGCTAAGCGCTTCCTCCTTCACTACTTCTTCAAGAGTCAAGACTAGCGGGCTAGGGCCGCTAGTTGACTACTTGGGGCTCTCGAGGAAGAGTCTATACTTTTAGAAGTCTAAAAGGCAACTCTTTTTGGAAGCCTCAAAGAGAACCTCGAATTTTCTCAAAGGGAGAGGCTTGAAAGAAAGAAGAATAGTAAATTATTTTGTGGCTAAGGTTAATTTTCAAAAGATAGTTTAAATTGATGATTAAAAGCAGAAGGATTAAAACCTAAGAATTTGAAATTTTAAGGATTAAGGATTAGGAACTAAGAACAAAGATCTAAAACTTAAGAATTAAGAACTAGAACAAAGAAATTAGGAACTAACATAAAAATTGAGAACTAGGATCTAGAACCTAAGAATTAAGAAGTAGAACAAAGAAATTAGGAACTAACATAAAAATTGAGAACTAGGATCTAGAATCTAAGAATTAAGAACTAGAAACTAGAAATTAAGAACTAGAGACTAGAACCTGAAAGATTACCTGAAGTCGGGCACCAAAGAGAGTCTCAAAAATCCCTAAGCTTGGAAGAGAGAAACTAAAAATTTTGATTGTTGGATCCCCTTTTGGGCGAGGTAGGGGGGTCTTTTTATAGGTAATAGGCTGTGCAACCGTGGGAATCGATGCGATCCCGTCGCGACGATGCGCTCTCAAACAAAAAAATATAGTCACCACTCGGAGCTTTCGGCATCCCGGGATACCTAGTTCATTTTTATGAGCACCTAAGTGCTAAAAATATAACTCTGAATCCGGTCCACACCAAAGGCTCTTGGGTAGGGGCTTCGGTTATCGATCGGGAAGGTGTTAGGCACCCGATCAACCCGCTTAACGCGATCTCTACTAATGGCCAAAAATAAAATGAAATGAAAGAAAAGAAAATAGCTTCCTCTTACCCAAAAGGGCTTAGAATCCTATTTGTGCCCCTCCGTTCCTACCGAAAAATCGGCGGCGTAACGGCACAAATGGGAGGATGGAGGGAGCTAGAAAGAGATAGGAGAAGAAAGGGGAGAGTCGGAACCCTCGGGCCCTCGTAACACCGTAGAGGAGCCTTGCGTGGCTTGCTTTGATGAGCTCTTGAAGGCCTTGTATAGTGGAAAACGAGATTCTAACCCCTAAGACTTAAAGCTAAGAGGTAGGGAAGGGAGGCTAGGGGATCACACACACCTAGGCTAAGGGTTTTGGATGTAAGAACAAGCTTGAAATGACGTTGGTAGATTCTGGAATTTGGGTGAAAATAGTGCACAAAAGGGAGGAAGAACTTCTCACTTTGAGCTCTTTCTCTCTTAAGCACATTTCTCAACCCCTAAACCTAGGGGTGGGGGGCTCTATTTATAGGAAAAGAGTGGATTAGGAGGCTACTTAGATGCTAATTGAGGTTAGCAATTAGGTAATATCAAATCTAAGGTTTCCTAGGTTTTTGAGAGCTTGGAAAGGTGTGAAGGTGGCTCTAATGGTAGATGATGGGGTGAGGCTTTAGGCCACTTGGAGGGTTGCAAATAGGTAAAGAATGGGTGTACCAGAACTATCAAAACACACCCCAAAGGTTGAGGTGGTCAACAAGTCAAACCCCAGTCATGATTTTTGGGGCAAATTCCTAGAGTTACTATTCATATGCCTGGCGCAACTAATAGTTACGCCAGACAAATGCACAGTAAAACAGTGAAGGACATTGGTTGGAAGTTAGCTCGCAGGGTGGGGGGCACCTTTTAACATTGGCGCAACTATTAGTTGCACCAGGCTTCAAATTAGGGAGGATTGGCCTGGCGCAACTATTACCTGGCGCAACTATTAGTTGCGCCAAGCCATTTCTGGGGAGAAATAGCCTGGCACGACTAATAGTCACACCAAATCCCTAGGGGGCCTACCTGAAATTACCTTCCTGCCCTCTGGGTTCGGACTGCCATATCTTCTGATATATACCTCTTATTGGGGCAATTATTGGACCGTTGAAAAGCTGACGACCTCTACTCTTCAATGGTATAAGAGTTGGTTGTTGTAGAGGGTTGTAGCTAGTTCTGGTGCACCCCTCCTCCTTATTGCCTGGGAAGGTTAGGTTAGGGTTCGAAAAGCGTTCTAAGGGTCGGGGTTGGTTTCTAACGGTTCGGGGTAGGTTCCTAGGGGATCTAGGGTGATTCCTAAGGGTTTAGGGTGATTCCTAAGGGTTCCTTACATGCCATCAAAAGCTCGGAAATGCACCTCTCTCGAAATATATTTCGATCGGGCCTTGGGCCAAATTTGGGTGTCTACAGATGCCCCTCTTTGGTATCCGATCACTAATGATCGAATGCCAAAGAAAAGAGACATCCGAAGGGGCCCAACGCATTACTGATGGGTCTACTGTATTTAGAATGAACTTCAAACATCAGGTGAGTAACACGGTGAGAAAACGAAAGCCCTGGAGTGCCAGGCTAATCATTCATTTCTCGAGGTAATCGGTTCCCAAGCGCTTAGCGACATTACTGAGCATAACCGAGGTGGAATGAGTTGCGAAATCCCAATAGCTGGGAAAAATGTTCGCCTCTCGAGATGTTTTGAAGGTGATTGATGTTCGAGATTCATTCTAAATGCAACAGCTTCGTAAGTAAGAGGGGTGATCCACCCACATCCAAAGATAGGCGCGAAGTAAACATATGCAAGGCTCCACAGTTTGCGTCTGATCCTACAAGGCATTTGATGACCTCATTTGATTATCCGCGAGTGCTCTTGTAGAAAGCAGGGTTCGAGATCTTTGGGCGAACCCATCGATCCCAAAGTTTATTTAGCATGACCACCTGAGCGAAGTGAATAGATGTCACAACGTTTTTTAGGAGTGCATGCCATTTTTCAAAACGCGCCTCAGATCCACATGACCCAGAGCGTCCAGCTTCAAATACCACTAAATAGATCCAACCAGTTACCGGGTGCTAACCCAAAAGGGACATCCAATCTTGGTTTCTGCCAACAATGATCATAAACATTAATTAACTATGCATAAACATGCACCTATTAGGGGCAATAAGCAACAACAAAGGTGATGGAAGCCCCGACCCGGACCCGCCCAGGTACAATTTACGGGGACAAACGACCATCATACGGATAACCAGATGCATGGCGTACACTTTATAGTGATACCGCTACTCGCACAGGTTTTAAGCCTGTTGAAAATAAAAGGGAAATGAACCGTTCTGGATGCATGGTTGCACATAGTTTGATTGACACATAATCTCATTCTCGACAGGTTGGTTTTAACCAACGATTGACCTTTTTCAACGGAGAATCTAAAGCTTAAAGCACTTAAGTTCACATGAGTCCAAGCGCTTGTCGCAAAGATTTAGCAGTGGAGTTGACCTGATCGAAATATTGATTGTTTGACCGAGAGCGACACTGTTGCTCCTGCCTTAAGGCAGGATCCAGAGATCTGAGGCGAGCTCCCGACTTTAGGACTTTGATGTGGCACAGCTGCATTGCTGATAAAATATTAACGTTTTACCGCTTTATGCTTGTGCGCTATGCGGGGAGTTCATATCTGTGTTTGATTTTTCTATCATTTTATGCGATTTTTCAACTGTTATTTCGTGGGATTTTTTTGAATTTTGAAGCTACTATCTTATGTGAATGTTTTTGGAATTTTGGAGTTTTTATTTTGTGTGAATTTTTTGGAATTTTAGAGTTATTATTTTATGTGAATTTATTGGGTGAATATT
The DNA here is from genome assembly GCA_021018995.1 of Chloranthus sessilifolius. NCBI lineage: Eukaryota > Viridiplantae > Streptophyta > Magnoliopsida > Chloranthales > Chloranthaceae > Chloranthus > Chloranthus sessilifolius. The sequence continues at coordinate 15,658,485 of CM037587.1, read as the reverse complement.
TCTGGCTTCTTTGTGGGGATTATAGTTTTTTGGATTTTCCTTGTGTGTAGGACCGGGGTGCTCGTTGACCTCGGCCCGTCCTTATTTTAGCACGGCTTCCTTGGCAAGTCGAAGGATGACCGAAAAGCCGCCTTGGGAGCGCGTGCATCTATTGGAAGTGACCGAACAAACAAACAAAAGGAAGTGGGGGGGACCGGTCTTCCCATCCGCCCGGCCTAAGACCTAAGACTTTGAGTGCCCGTGCAACTATTAGTTGCGCGCCAGCCATTATCCTGGGGAATAGCTGGCGAACTAATAGTTGCGCCAAGCCAAAGGAAGGTAACAAACATTTGCGCAACTATTAGTTGCGCCAGTTTTGGTAGTTAAAAATTCAACTTCGGCGTGGGGCCTCATTTCGAATTCTCCCCCCCCCCCACCCCCTCTTCCTCTTTGAAACCAAAAAATAGTTTCCCCTCCCCTTAGGGTTCCTTTACGTTGCCTCTAGCGTGCCCTTTGCCGTTGTTTTGCTTGCGGATCGATCGCGAGCCTATGCTTAGACCAAAAACCCCCTTTTTCTTCATAGGGTAATCATTTAAACTCTTTTTTTCTTTATTTTTCTTACTTTTTGTTATGCAAATATGATCATGATCTTGCATTTCTAGATGAAAAATGGTTTATTTCTGTCGTAAGCATGTTGATTGATGATGTGTGAAAGGATTAATGCCTTATTTTTGTGGTTTTATGGGTTTTATGGGTGCCTAATGTACATATATATATATATATAATTTTTTTGTTTTTATTTGTGCACATAGAAAGGGCTCTATTTTAGGTTTTTGTTTTTGTTTTGTTTTGTTTTTTTTGAATGTAAAGCAAGGATATTTTTGGTCTTTGTTATTTTTTGAAAACTAACTAATGAAAGAGGATTCTTCATCTCTATTTTTGAAGATTAATTAAGAAAACGGGATTTTTATTTTTGGTTTTTATTATCAAAAACTAACTAAGGAATTTATTTTATATATCTTTTTTGTTGTTGATCTTTTTGTTTTTATGGACATAAGAGAAAGGGATTTTTTTGTTGGGTTTATATTTTTTGTAAAGAATTTTTGTTTTTTGTTGTTTGTTTGTGTTTTTTTTTTTTTTTTTTTTTATCAAAATAAAGCAAAGGACTCTTTTTATTTTTTGTTAGTAAAGTAAAGGATTTTTTTTTGTTTTTATCAGAGTAAAGCAAAGGATTCCTTTATATATATATTTTAAGTAAATATGAAGGAAACGATGTATTTTTTTTGTTTTATTTTTTTGAAGGAAACACATTTTTTGTTGTTTGCTTTTTTTGTGAAGGGAGCACACATTTTTTTATTTTTTATTTTTGTGAATACAAAGGAAAAACATTTTTTTGCTTTTTGTTTCCCTAGACATAAAGGGAGGATTTCTTTTTCTAAGTGTAAAAGAAGGGCCTCTTCTCCTCTTTTTTTCTTTTTAAACTGATAAAAGAACGATTCTATTTGCTTCTAACTTGCTTTATTTTCAAAGATAGGAAAGGAAAATTTTATTCATTATCTTTTTCTGAAGAAAAGAATTTTTGCATTTTCAACCTAAAAAGGGGATTTTTTTGTTTGGCATGTGTATCTCTCATTTTTTTTTTAAATATATGAAAAGAAAGGGGAAAGATGAGCATACTTACCTCCCTTTTGCAGCATAGGGTATCATGGCTCTTTATCATTGATCTGTTCTGACGTGATTGCTTTGTTGCTCCAGCATGTCGGGCGGTGATGAGTACGTTCCCGAGGATGGCCACAAGGAGGGGCCCGAGATAGTGTATGGTCCGCGGGGAGAGCAGTTCCTCTGGGTGGAGTGGAGAGCGGGCCCATGGCTCGAGATGCAGGGTGAGGCTGCCCGGGTCGGCCTCCTCCATCAGCAGCACACCCATATCTCCAATTTCGGAATAGCAGGCAAGGTAAAAGATAGGTTCAGTTTCTTTCCTTTGCACATTTTTTTTCTTTACCTCTGCCATCTGATGTGTATTTCTTTGGGTTCAGGAGCTGCCCAACATTGTGTTCTGCGGGGGGTGGCTTGACTTCCACGAGTTCTACCTTTATGTCCCTCCTGTGGTGAAAGTTTTGTTAGAGCAGGTGGGCTTTGGGGAGTTCTTGTCCTCCCCTGCCATGAGGGCTGATGCCGCCTACCTGAAGGCCCTTATTGAGAGGTTTCATCCTGATACCATGACGTTCCACATGTCGTACGCCGAGCTGATGCTGACGCCTGTTGATTGGGCCATGATTACTGGCATTAGGATTGGCGGAGTCCCGATATCTACCTTGGCAGTATCGAGCTGGGAGGACATCATTCGGTTTATCGGGGCCTATCCTCCTTGTGGGCAGACCCATGGTACAGAGGTCAAGATGTCCTGGCTGACCTCCCTCTTTTCTGCTGATGAGTTGGTTGACCTGGGCCAGCCAGATCGGGTGCTTTACATCGCGCCAGAGCGAGCGATCGTTTTAGCTCGCATCACCCTCCTACTCCTGCTGGGCAAGACCCTTTTTACAAATGCCAGTGGGGGACGGTTCAGCCTGGCCCTGTTGAGTGTGATGGATAATTGGGGTGATGTTCTCAGGCATGACTGGGGAGGGACGGGATACGCCTGGCTGATGTACAACTTATCTCGAGTCACGACCAGGGACTCGAAGTCTGCCGTGGGGTTTTGGGCCATCCTGGAGATAATTCCTCACCCTTTGCTTTTGTTATCGCTATCATCTACTCATCATTTTTCTTTTCTGACTGATCCATTTATATTATTGACCTGCTCTCGTGCCATGCGCCTTTTTCAGGTATGGGGATATCACCACTTTCACCCAGGGCGCCCGCTCTTTTTCTTTGAGGTGCTCACCTATCCCCTCCTCAGCAACTGGCATCAGACCCGACGCCATGACGTTGCCCTAAAGCACCTGGAAATGGGCCTAAGGTCCTAGCTTGATTTGATGGTGCCTGAGCAGGTGATAACTTTTCAACCTTTGTTCACTTTCAGCTTGGGCATTTCTTTTGATTGAGGTGTTGCTTACTTGGTCTCTCTTGCCTTTTGATTTTGAGCAGATCCTCCCCGATCCGTACCTGACATCCCCCTTCTAAGACCGGGCAGCCATGGGTGCCTCCCACCTATTCAATAATCGCCGCGTTGTCTTCTTCTATGGAGCGTGGACCAAATGCTACTATTTGGGGGAGCGTGTGGTGCATCAGTTTCAGGGCTACTACGCCATACCCGTGGACCCACTGGCTGACGTTTGGAGTCCTGTCGACAGTATTGAGGAGTTGACAGCGGCCTTTTTCAACAATGGGTTCCCTATTCGCGCTCTCCATGTGCCTGGGGATTATCATGCCTGGTACGAGTGCCTACCCTACCGGTTCATCTTGTCGCGTTTTATTCCTAGCGCTAATTTCCTTGCGTTCGGGAGCCCACTTGGTCAGGTAACTTCTTCTCAGCTTGGATTAGTTTCTCTTTCACTTTTACTCGGCCTCAGTCTTATCTGAATAGATTCTTCTCTGGTTCATAGTTTGCTCCGGGAGATGGTTCGAACGGTGAAGGTGGGCCGAGTGCTGCTGACATGTCAGGGGTAGATCCCTCTGGTGCTGGTCCTTCTGGTGCGGGTCCCTCGGGCGAGGGTTCATCAGGTGCTGGTCCGTCAGGTACCTCTCAGGAGGGTGTCCCTGGTGGGGGTCCATCTGTAGCTTATGGGACCTTTCGACGTCTTGATGATGGCTTCCTCTCAGACCTCTGTGCTGACGTAGACCGACAGGCACGGCAATCTGTCGAGGAGGCCAGCGTTCCTCCTCCTGAGGTGGCCCCTGGGGTGAGTTTTCAGATGAGCCTCTTCTCCTTTATTTTGGTTTCCTTCGGTACATGCTTTCAGGGGTGTTCTAACAATTGAATACTGTATCATAGGACTTCAACTCGGCTATGGAATATGTAGAGTACCATCGCCATCTGGCAGAGCTTCGGGAGGTGGAGACAGTGAGTACTTGGCTGCTCAACTCCTCTCTTTTTTTTTCATTATCATTGGCCCCTTGACTGATCTTGTCCTTGACTGTGCCTTGCAGCGTGCTCGGGCTAAGGAGTCACGTTCCCTTCTCAGTAGGATTTCGCAGGCGTGGTCTAGAGTGGGGGACATGAGGACTTATCAGAGCTCTTCTGGCCATCGCAAGAAGTCCAAGGGGGCGAGCAAGGAATAGGCTTTCAGTTTTTTGCTTTTTAAAACTCAGTATTTTGGATTCAGCATTATGGGATGGATGATATATTATTTCTTTGGACATGTATCTTTTGAAAATATTCATTGTTTTAATGCCTTTGTTTTGAGTTTATGTCATGGTTTCCTTGCCTTCTATATTTGTTTCTTCGTAGGATGTGTCTGCCCATTGCCCCCCTTTTTTGAAAAAAAAGCGGTCTTTTGGGTTGCATGCCTCAATGTAGGATCAATCCTCAAGTAGCTCTGAGACGGCTGTAGAGGGGGGGCATTTGGGTCGCATGCCTCAATGTAGGGTCAATCCTGCACATAACAAAGTAATTCACAAGCCATTGATGGTCGGAAGTGCCGACATATATAAAATCAACAAAAAGGGCAGAAGTCCCCTCCTCGATTTGGTCTTGAGATGGCTGTGGAGGGGGATTTTAGTCTGGCGCAACTATTAGTTGCGCTAGGCTAAAGTGCCAGGGAAATTTCACTGGCGCAACTAATAGTTACGCCAGACTAAACTGGGGATGTAATGCACTGGCACAACTATTAGTTGCGCCAGGCCAAAATGGGGATAGCAATGCGCTGGCGCAACTATTAGTTGCGCCAGGTTTGGCCTGCGGGCAGTGGGGCCTTATATGCCCGAATTGACCCAAAAATTGTTTCTTTTTTGTTTGACTTGGCTCCTTTGACCGGCATCTTTAGCTCTTGTTTTTCCAAGGCGGGTCCATCTTCCTACATTGATTCTTATCTTCCTAAAATATCCTTGTACGTTCATGGATCCACCTCCTAACCCTCCCTTACGTGAAGGGCCCAGAGCCAATGTATCCTCTTTGTTGGGCTTGGGGCCCAAGTTCCTGGTGGCTTGGTTTGGGAGTCTGAATGAGAGTGAGCTCGCTGACTTGGAGCGCCTTGGTCTATCTCGCCTTCCTTCCTTCCTTCCTAGAGATTCCTCTTCGGTGGGAACTCCTTCATGCCACCGCTTCGTGCTGGGATGTGAACCTCCATGTATTCCGCTTTGGGAAGCAGGAGCTGACCCCAACCCTTGAGGAGCTATCCAATCTATCTGGCCTGAAGCTTCATAGGAACTTTGCAAGAGTTATGCCTAGGCCGAGGTATTCCAGATCCGTTCACCTTACTCTCGGTTTGAAGAAATCTGAGTATGAGAAGAGCCTCGTCGGGGGGCCCACAAGGTGTTCGCTGAAATTCCTCAAGGAACTTTTCGGTGATGAAAGCCTCCGAAGATTACTGGTTAGGAGTGTCTTTAACATGAAAGCTCTAGCACTTGGTCTCATCTCTGAAATCCTCTTCTACCCCGGGAGAGAGAGCTTCTCATTGGTAGTTTGTGATATTTTGATGGAGTTGGAGGCGGGCTGGTCCATGATGCACTTGGTGCTTGCCGAGCTATACCGATGCCTTGATTCTTTTGCTTTGGGTAAGGTGGAGGGCCTTCGGGGATGCCCCTTGCTGCTCCAGGTCTGGCTGGGTGAGAATTTTGCCGTTTTGAGACCCGTGCCTTGCTTCTATGTTGCTCGAGGTGAGGTGGCCTTATGTTTTTTGGGTAGATGCCACTTACTCCCTCAAGGTGATACGTCGGCTCTGAAACTTTGGTTGGTCGATGTTGAGCTGACATGGAGGCTTCCTTGGTTGGACCGGACCTTCCCAGTGATTCGTTCTAGAGACCATGAGGGCATCACCCTCCTAAGACTGATTGGCAGCACCTTCTACTTCCCATTCCAGGTGTTGCGTCAGTTTGGCTGCCCTCAGCAGGTGCATTGTGAGGCCAGACCCCCCTTTATGTGATTTGATCTTTTCTAGGGGATCCTCTGGGGACATAGACCGGATTGCTACTCTTTGGGAGATGCATTAGTCGACATTGATGTGTGATTTTGAGCAGGGAGACTCAGTTAGAACTTCTCCTGATTACGAGGCCTGGCTGTTGACTGAGCGGCCTGCCGCTGATTGCCTGGATTTGCCAGAGATCATTGATACTGGAGGCCCCTAGCCAAAGAAAGAGGCGGCGCTCCGAACCCGTATCTAGCTATTGGTGGATGAGAAGAGGGTCCTGCAAGAACTCTTGGCATGCGAGCTGGTTAGAGCAGACACATCGGAGAGTGAGGTTCTCCGCTTGAAGGAATCACTGAGCGTTGGTTTTGGAGCCACCGACTCTTCTCGAAAGAAGTTCAAAAGCCGGCATGGTCGTTGGCTGACTGAGAGGAATGTCCGAGAGGATGATCTTTATGCCGAGATTAGTGCTTTGAAGCGCGAGCTGGGCCATTAACTCCTTCCTGCACACAGAACTTTTTGCACAGATCATATACACAGAAAGAAGGGGCGTAGAAAAACCCCTTTACAGATAGATACACACACATTTTTGGTATACATATATATATATATATATATATATAATTTTTATTTTGTTTTTTTCTATACTTGTAAAAAGGAAAACACGCTAGTCATCACACCGACCATTTTTGAGGTGTGGTGCAAATGATACAAAAGGCAGTTATATACATCTATATAGATCTATATATATATATAATTTTTTTTTGGTTTATGTATTATCTCCTCTTTCTCTTTTTTTTTGTGCCTTAATCATTGGGTGATACTTTGGGAAACCCTGGGTCCACCTTTGAGCATGGTCGACCCCATTTTTTGGAGTCGGACCTGGATGGGTTTCCGAATTTTGCCAAGGCCGGAATATTGATCCCTTTAGATTGGGTTAAACCTTTCTCCTTTCCTTGGGTCATACGTTTGACGGTGCGGGTTTCACAAAGACAATTCTTGTCGAGGCCTGATTTGAATTAGCATGAGCGGCCCCCAAAAAACAAGGGGGCAGGGGTAGTAACCAAGGGGGCTCTTCAATAATTTTTATCAGTCCAAACCTTTCCTTTTTCTTTTCTTCTTTTTTATCTCCCCCCTTTTTTTACCCGTGGCGCCCTTTCGGGTTTTCACCACGTCCATGGGTTTAGCTCTCTTACCCCAACGCCCTTTCGGGTTTTCACCTGGTCCGCACAAACTCGCTATTTTTACCCGTAGCGCCCTTTCGGGTTTTTGATACGTCCATCTTGCTTTGAGCTTGTATTTTTATTTTATTTTTATTTTTATTTATTTATTTTATTTTTCTCATTATATATTTTTTTCTCAAGTGCCACGACATAGACGTCGATTCCGTCATAGCCGGCTGGATAGGTCTCTGGTGTCGTCTCACGACTCGGCTCATGTTGGCTTAACAGATATTATGACTGCTTGCGAAACTACAAAGAGGGCTTCCTTCAGGGTGTAGCTTGGTCATGGGTTAGGTTAGGATTTGAAGGTATGCTGGGCTAACAGGGTTTCCTTAATACGGCTTCAGTTTTCTCAACATACTTTCTTCCTTGGGGTTCTTACTGTTCATGCCCCATGATTCTTTTATACACATTTTTTGTTATTCTTTTTGCTCTATTTCAGGCAATCTATTTTTGAGGTTTTGCTTTTTTTTTTTTTTTTTTTTTTTTTGGATTTTAATAATAACTCTACTTCATCTTTTCTCTCTTTCTCTTTTTTTTTTTGGTATATGTACACGTATATTTTTTTTCGGGGAATGGGTTTATTGAAAGAAAGGCCCAGGCTAAAATGGGGGTAGCAAAGGATATCATCTTTTTTTTGGGATGTTTTTGGGCTACTGTGCCTGGAATGATGGCCTCTTTCGGGTAGTTTTTAAGCAGTCATGTATCCGTTTCACCGACACTTACCTTGTCATGATGGACTAAGAGTAGAATTGTTGGACGTATCCAGCGTTGATGGGCTCAGGAAGATTATCTCCGTCCATGGTGGCGAGGCGGATGGCGTATCCCGACAACACTTCTCGAATGACGTAAGGTCCTTCTCTGTTTGGCTTGAATTTTCCTCTTAGATCGGCATGGAGGGATGGGAAGATCTTCTTCAGCACAGTGTCTCCTACCTTCAGATCTCGACTGCGGACACGCTTATTGTAAGCGCGTGCGATTCGCCCCTGGTAAACTTGAGTGTGGCATAAGGCTAGGAGTCTCTTTTTGTCCAGTAAGTTTAGCTGATCAAAGCATAATCTTTCTCTTTCTGCTTCGGGTAAGCCTAATTCTATGAGGATTCGGAGCGAGAGTACTTCAACCTCTACCAGGAGAACGGCCTCGGTTCCATACACAAGGCAGAATGGTGTTGCCCCTATAGCGGAACGGATCGACGTTCGGTAGGCCCACAAAGCAAATGGCAGCATTTCGCTCCAATCTCGATAAGTGATGACCATTTTCTCAAGGATGTGGACGACTGTCCTGTTCGCGGCTTCCACGGCTCCATTAGTTTGAGGCCGATAAGGGGATGAGAGATGGTGCTTGATCTTGTATTGCTCGCAGAAGTTTTGGATGCGCTTATTCGCAAAGTTTCTGCCGTTATCCGTGATGATATCTTTGGGTACTCCAAATCGGCACACAATATTATTCTTGAGAAACTTCTCGACGTGACTAGCAGTGATGTTGGCATATGACGCAACTTCTACCCACTTGGTGAAATATTCAATGGCGACAAGGATGAACCGATGTCCGTTTCATGCTTTCGGATTAATCATTCCGACAACGTCAAGGCCCCAAGTAGCAAATGGCCAAGGAGTGGTCATGCAGTGAAGATCAATGGCAGGGGTGTGTATCAGACTAGAGTGTTCTTGACACTTGTAGCATTTTAAAACATGTTTACAGCAATCTGATTCCATGGTGGTCCAAAAGTATCCTTGTCGCAGAATTTTCTTAGCGAGCATGTGACCGCTGACGTGGGCTCAACATCCTCTCTCATGGATTTCTTTCATAATATTGACCGCTTCACTTTCAGTGAGGCACCTGAGTAAGATGTTATTGTATGATCGCTTGTAGAGGCATTCCCCACAAATGATGTAACCTACCGCTAAATGTTGAATGGTTCGTCGGTCTGTCTTGGATGTACCCTCTAGGAAAGTTAGGGTCTCGAGAAAATTCTTGATATCTGAGAACCAAGGTGGCTCATCATCGGGCTTTGTAGGTTCCTCAATCTGGAGGTAGAAGGCTGGCTCATTCCTCTGCTCGATCACAATCGACTTCATCTCACCACCTAGGGGATTTCAATCATTGACGCCAAAGTTGCTAATGCGTCGGCAAAGCGATTCCTTATCTGGGGGACGTATGAGAAAGTCACATCTTGGAAGCAAGCTATCAGATCCTCGAGGTGTTCATGATAGGGGATCAGTTTCTCGTTTTTCTTCTTCCAGTCACCATTCGTCTGGCATATGATTAACTGTGAATCGCCAAATACTCGAAGGTGTGTTACATTCAAATCGAGAGCCACCTGCAGACTAGCGGCGCAAGCCTCGTACTCAGCCATATTGTTAGTACAAGGGAAGTTGAGTTTGATAGAGACTGGTACATGGGATCCTTTTGGTGAAATCAAGATGGTGCCAACTCCTTGGCCCTCGACATTTGCTGCCCCGTCAAAGTGCATTACCCATGATTCTTCTACTTCTTCTGTATCGTCTTCCATCATGAACAAGATATCTTCATCTGGGAACTCAGTCCTCAAAGGCTCATAATCAGGTAAAGGATTGTCGGCAAGATGATCAGCAAGCGCCTGCCCCTTGATCGACTTCTGAGTGACGTACGTGATGTCGAATTCAGATAATAAAAGTTGCCATCGTGCGGTTTGTCCAGTGAGAGCTGGCTTCTTGAACAGGTGCTTCAATGGGTCCATTCGGGCTAAGAGTAGAACCGCCTGAGGTAGCAAATAGTGGCGGAGCCTTTGAGTAGCCCATACAAGAGCCAGGCATGCTTTCTCAAGATGAGAGTAGCGCGTCTCATAATCAGTAAACTTCTTGCTCAGATAGTAAATGGCCTGCTCTCTTCTTCCGATTTCATCTTGCTGCCCCAAGACACATCCCATCGAAACTTCCGTCGTGGAGAGATACATCAAGAGTGGTCTCCCTGGTTCAGGTGGTACCAAAATAGGTGGATTAAAGAGGTAGCTTTTGATTTTTTTGAACGCTGCTTGACAATCGTCGTTCCATTCAACGGGTGAATTCTTCCTTAGTAACTTGAAGATTGGCGTGCAGATTGGAGTTAGCTGTGCAATGAACCGACTGATATACTGTATTCTGCCCAGAAATCCTCTAACCTCTGTCTCGATAGACGGCGGTGGCATTTTAGTGATGGCTTTGACTTTGATTGGGTCGACCTCGATCCCCCTCCTGCTGACGATGAATCCTAACAGTTTTCCTGACATAGCACCAAATGTGTACTTCTATGGATTCAGACGTAGTCGATACTTCCTCAGCCTTTCAAATAGCTTTTGAAGGTTTACCAAATGGTCGCTTCACTCTGGTGATTTAGCTATCATGTCGTTGACATACACTTCAATCTCTCTGTGCATCATGTCATGAAATAGTGCAGTCATAGCTCTCTGGTACGTTGCACCTACATTCTTCAGCCCGAATGGCATGACTTGATAGCAAAAGGTTCCCCAGGGTGTAATGAACGTTGTCTTCTCACGATCAACCTCTGCCATTTTTATCTAATTGTATCCTAAGAATCTATCCATAAAAGAAAGCATCCCGTGCTTAGCTGTGTTATCGACCAAGATGTCGATGTGTGGTAATGGGAAATCGTCCTTTAGGCTTGCTCTGTTCAAATTGTGGAAATTGATACACATGCGAACCTTTCCATCCTTCTTTGGAACAGGTACGATATTGGCTAGCCACTGCGGGTATTTGGATACCATGAGAAATCCCGCATCATACTGCTTGATGACCTTGTCTTTGACTTTCAACATCTACTCGGGTCGGAGACGTCTCAGCTTCTGCTTGACTGGCTTTATATCAGGGTAGAGGGGCAACTCATGCTCGACCAAATCAGTATCCAAACAAAGCATGTCCTCATACGACCAGGCAAAAATGTCTTGGTATGACCGAAGGAAGTCGAACATGCTTTTTCTTTCCTCAGGAGATAGTGACGTTCCGATTTTGGTTATCCTGGGAACCTCCTCAGTTCCTAGATTGACATCTTCGGTCTCTTCGACAATGGGGGTAAGGCCATGCTCAAAGTCGGCAAATCGGTCAAGGAGCTCATTGGGGAGTTCCTCGAAGGGGACATCCTTGTCCAGACTCGTGATCCCTACCTCTTCTTGTATTTCTACAGGGAAGGGGTCAATTTCACGTGGGACGGGCATCTTGATTAAGGCATCCTTTTATGGGATATTTTCTGGAATTTTAAATGACAATATTTTTTCATTTTGGATTTTTCAAAGTTTTTGGGATTTTGTGTTTTTTCCATGTTTTTGAGATTTTATATTTTTTTCATGTTTTTGAGATTTTTGTTTTCTTCGGAGACGGACCCTTGGCAAGGCGGGTTTGTGTATATACAAGGTATTGCCTGCCAAGGGCTTATCTCACTTTTTATAGGTTATTTTTTTTTTAGAAATGGGTGCCAAATGTTAGGCCACTCCCCACTTCTAGGGTTTGGGGCAAAGATGCCCCGTTGCGTACCTGAGGGGCCGCTTCTTTACCTATTGGGATGGAGGGCGGTGACTGATATGGCTCATTGGAGTCATCCTCCATCATATTGATCCCCATTTCGTCTGAGATCATGTCCTCAAATGATAACTCAGTTTTGTGGTGATTCACCACAGGGGGGGCTTGTTCAGGTACCGACCGTCGTTCCTCGAAAAGGGACAACGCGGCCAAATCTATCTCCAAGCTGGGAAGGGAGATCTGGGAATTGGTGGGACGTATTGGGGCTGTGGATCTGTGTGGGATTAAATGGGTTGCCCCATTTTGATCGATCTTTACGACCCCTATGCTGACAAAGGAATCCCTGATGTGCAGCCTAGGGCGAGGTTTCTCTTCTATGGTGATTCCTCGAGCTTTTGTAGCCGCGGTGACCCTGGCTTTCTCTTTGGCCTCTCGGACCTCTTGCTCCGTGGGCTTGTATCCTAGCCCGAATCTTACTTTCTGTCCCTTAGCCACAACTGGCTCTCTTCTGCCTTGTAATTTGGGTCCCAGACCCCTTCTTTTCTGATAGCCCCACTTTTGGAGCATTGCTACTGCCGCTACCATACCGCCTCCCGTTTTAGACATGATGCCCTCAATGGGTTCTGGGAGTATAGCTGACACCTCATACTCAAAACTGTGGAGGTCGACGTCCTCAGCGGTGTGTGGTACATCCAGCATATTGGATTTTTCAACGCTATTGGCAGCCTTTTCTTTCTCACTGTGCCCCTCTCCAATGATTGTGATGATCTTATGCCCAGATGCAAATTTGAGTTTCTGGTGCAATGTGGAAGGTATGACTCCGACTTCATGTAGCCACGGGCGCCCCAACAATAGATTGAATGAGGATTTGATATCCATGAGTTGAAACAAGATGGAGGTCATTAGCCCTATTAATAGCTCAAGATCAACTTCTCCCATTATTTCTCTCCTGGTATTGTCAAACCCTCTAGCGTTGGTTCTGGTGGGCCTTAACATGCATGGATCAACCCGGATCTTGGTGGCGGTTCTTAACGGGCATATATTCAATGCAGATCCATTATCAACTAGTACCAAGGGGATAACCATATTTCCGGACTCAACAATTATATTCAAAGATTTTGAGTGACTACATCCTTCCTCAGGTAAATCGGTATCAGAAAATGAAATGGCATTTAGAGCCATCACTTGACCAATTATCTGCCCAACTTCATCTGGGCTAACTTGGAGTGATACATGCTCATTTTTTAATGGCCCCATTAATGCTTGGAAATGGAGTGGGGATGTCATCAATAAATCCCATACAATAATATGGGCCGGCATTCTTTTCAGTTGAGTCTCCAGTATATGTTCTCGACTCATCTTCTCAAACGGATTCACAGTGCTCTCTTTCTTTCCTTTGGGTTGGGCCTGTGCTGCCGCTGGTGCTTTTGGCTGCTTTGATATCCTCCCTAACCTGGTAATAAAATCTACTGCCCCATCTCTGTTGCTACTGTCGGTATTGACATCTGTTTGTTCGTAGCTTAACGGGACCTGATGAGGATCATAGGTTGGTCCTGAGAGCTAGACTGGTGTGGCAGCTGGTGCTTGAGGTACTTGTATTGTCGGTTCAAGAGGTGTGGGAAATACTTGATTCACCCCGGTGGCAGTGGGTTGAGTGGAAAGATTGGGCCAAATGGGGGTGGTGAACCTTGAGGGTGGTGGCATTGAAGGGAATGAGGTAAAAGTAGGCCATTGATAGCTAGTGAGTGCTGGCGACAGATGGGGGATCCGATGGGCCGTTAGGTAATTGACCGGGGTGGTGGAACTTGCCGGTGGTTGAATTGGGGGTGATAGAGTTGGCGCATGCCATTGATAACTGATGGGTGCAGGTGTTGGATTAGGGGCCTGGTGGTTTAAAGGGTAATCGATGGGGGTTGTGGTGTATGTTTGGTATGCATTGATATTCACACAATTGATGGGTGTGGGCAATGGAAAGTATGCCCTGAGATCCAAGGGTTCAATTTGTGGAGTCGGGTTGAGGAAATAATCTGACAAATTTAGGGGTTTAACTACCCCTATATTCCTATCTTCAATGTTTCTTAACAGCGGTGCTACATAACTCTCCCGATCACTGATGTAATTGGATGGGTCTAATTCAAACTCCTTCTCATCTTCTATCATTCCGATGGTGGGTCTAGGACCTGCTCCTCCGGTAGGATGTAGGGGTAGTGGTACTTGATGAATATTAGCATGCTAAGAAGGTGCAGGGGGAATGATTTTCCCGACATCGATCAAATCCTGGATGGCATGCTTCAATGGGAAGCAGCGATCAGTAGGGTGACCCAGACCCTGATGAAAATTGCAGTGGCTATTTGGGTCATAGTTCTTTGGGATTGGGTGAGGAGGAGGTTGCGGTTGGCAGATAGCCACTAATCCCTTTTCTACTAACAGGGGCAAAAGTACACTCAAAGATTGCCCCAGAGGTGTAAAGACTCGATCGTAGCGGGCTCTCCTCTGTTCCGGGGTCATTTGCATTCCTTGCCCATTCCCCATTCTTTGCATCTGCTCAGGCCTAACAGGTGCTGGTGGGGCCACCTAAAATTAAAATGGAGCAGTATTATTATTGGGCCTGGTGTTGGCTATGTTTTGGACATCGACCCCTGTTCTCTTCTCGTTCCTCTACTCAGAAAATTTTTTGACCCCGCTAGGGCCCCCTGAAGTATTCTTACTCACCGCCCTTCCCTGATGGCATCCTCACAGCGGTTGACATTCCTCACCAAATCAGCAAAACTAGACTGCTGTTGGTATACAAGAAAATCAGAGATCACTGGCAGTGTGTTCTTTGAAATCATCTCTATCTGCTCATCATCAGGTATTCTATTTCTGACTTGAGCTACCAGTGCTCTCCATCGCCCTAAGTAGTCACTGGAGGTCTCATTTGGATTTTACTTCAAACGGGCCAAATCAGACTTGCGCGGTTCAATATCAGTATTATAGACATACTGTTCCTGGAATAAATGCGCTAAATCTTTCCATGTCTTCATCATGGATGGTTCAAGAGATGTGAACTACCTCAGGGTCGGTCCGGTCAAACTTTTCTGAAAGACTTTTATTAGCAGTCTTTCGTCCCCCCCGTACTGGCACATGTCCCCACAATAGGACTTGAGGTGTGCGATCGGGTTGCCTGTGCCATTGTACTTGTCGAATACTGGCATTTTAAATTTGGGGGGCAAGGGGACCTCAGCGAACAGACATAATTCTGTGAAGTCCGTGGTGTGGATTTCAGCACTACCCATTTTCATCAGCTGTTTTTGTATTTTGTCTAGCTATTCTTTCAGCTGCTCTGACTCTTTCGATACAGGGGTCACTTTCTCGGCCGTCAGCTGGACTTCACTTTGGGCTACCAGGGGGTGGGCAATTACTGGAGGGGGGTTAAGGTTGGTCAAAGCCCCAGCATAGGCCCCACTGTTTCTAATCTCGTCCTCTTCATACTGCTGGTCGGCGTACTGTGCAGTGAAGGTGGGATTCTCCTATTGTTCTTGCATGGGTTGGACTGGAATAACATAAATGGGGGCTGGGTGAGCCCATTGTGGGTGAGGAAAGGTTTGTTGGGTGAAGGGCATTTGGCTTTGAGGGGGGGCCAGATAGGGCCATTGGGTGTGAGGGAAGGTTTGAGGATGGCCTTGGGGTGTGGGGCCATGGGGAAAATGGGTTTGAGGTATGACATGGGTTTGACCTAGATGTGAAGGTTGGGTTAAATGTTGGAGGTATTATGGATGGTATGAGTGTGGGGTTTGGATTTGGGCCATGAACCCTTGATCATTTTGGGCCATAGGCCACTTATGGGTTTGAGCCATGGGCCCTTGGTAGGTTTGGGCCATGGGCCCTGGATAGGTTTGGGCCAATGGGCCTAGGTAGGTTTGGGCCATGGGCCCTTGGTGAGTTTGGCCCAATGGGCCTTGATGGGTTTGGGCCAATGGGCCTTGATGGGTCTGGTCCAATGGGCCTTGGTGGGTTTGGCCCAATGGTCCTATTGGGGGTATGGCCCAATGGGCCTTGTTGGGTCTAGCCATGGGCCCTTAGTGGGTCTTACCCAATGAGTCTTGATGGGTCTGGGCTATGGGCCCTTGATGGGTCTGGCCCAATGGGCTTTGATGGGTCTGGGCCATGAGCCCTTGATGGGTCTGGGCCATGGGCCATTGGTGGATTTGGGCCATGGGCCCCTGATAGGTTTGGATTTGATGGGTTTGGCCCAATGGGCCCTGGGGGATATGGGTAATGGGGGTTTGGGTCAATGGGCCTTGGGGATGATGGGTAGTGGGGTATTGGGCCATGGGGCCCTGGAGATCATGGATGGTGGGGTATTGGGCCATGGGGCCCTGAGATATGTGGGAAAAGGGGGTTTGGGCCAATGGGCCTTGGGGTATGTAGGCGTTTGGAGGTTGGGCCATTTGGCCTTGGGGTGTATGGATGGTGGGAGGTTGGGCCATAGGGCCTTGGGGTATGTGGGTGATGGGGGTTTGGATGGTGTGGATTACGGGAGGTTGATGGGAGTCATGGCGGAGTGAACCATGGAGGTTTGCTAAGGTATGAGATGGATTCATGGATGTGGGGTGTGGAGGATAGATGTCTTGGGAAGCCCTCCATGAGGAGTATGCTTGGAACATCTCCTCCATCATGGCTATGGAAGGGGGGTGGGATGTGGATGCTGGATTTAAGGGGTGATGGGGTATAGATGGGATGGAGGTGGTGGAAAATTTGGGCATGGCCCCGGTATAATTAGGCATGGCCACGGTAGGTGGGGGTGTATGGGGTGGATGAGGGGATGTATTGGGTATATTTTGGGATGATGGGGGGCATGATGAGGAAGGATGAGGAAAATTGGGCATGGCCCTGATAAAAATGGGCATGACCCGGATGGATGGAGGATTTTGTGGGGGGTTGGATAGGGTGGAAGTGGTGTATGTGAATGTGGGTGGATCGGGTCTATAGGGGGATGATGGGAATTGGGGCATGGATGTGAATTGGAAAAATGGGTTTGGCATGGGCATGGTTTGGGCAAAAGATGGAGAATGGGGGGTTGGATTTTGGATATTTTGGGGGGTATCGGTTGGGAAAATGGGGGTACCAAATGGGCCGGTAACGATAAAGGGGGTTGGGTGAGGGGGATGGTGGAAAAGACTTCTCCCGAATGGGAGTGGGTTGGAGAATGTGGTGGGGATGAGTTGGGATCGGCGTAAGCCGGGTCCACTACCCACGACATTCTACGGGAGCAGGTCGGGTAAGGGTGCCTTGGATAAGGCCCAAAAATCCTCCTCCTTCTTCCCCTACGGGACGGCGGAGGGCAAGATGATGTTGTTGTGCCGGCACCACAAACTATCTATTTCTTTTTGTGTTTTATTTATTATTATTTTTTTGAATTTTATGAAAAAAAATTTTGAAAAATAAAAGTTTCGAGGCCTTGAAATTCCCTTTTCGGGTGGCTCTTGTACCTTAATTCAAGACCCGTGGCGAGAACTCTGATGCACTTTGAAAGAATCGAAGGAGAACCTTCGATCTATTGAAGGCATGGAAATCAAGGCAAATGACCCGATCCCCCGAAATGAGCCAAAAAGAAATTGCCTTCTCTTGACCGGCGGGGGCGTATTGGGTGTCGGAGATGGCGGGGCCTAAACAAGGCACTATGCACACTAATCGGGGAACTCGGGAGGTGGAAAGGGCCAAGGATTCGGGCTAGGTGCTGCTAAACAGACCTAGCGCAACTAATACATGCACCAGGCAAAAACTGCCTCTCCAGAACAGAAAATAGCAACCATTGATGCCCGAAATGAGTCTCCTTTTTAGTTTTTTGTGGAAGCTAGGCTTCCGGGAATTGAGCTATTTTTTTGGTGATCGATTCTCTCCTCACCGCAGCTAAAGGATTGAGTCCAGTGTAACTCGCTAACGTGCTCCCCAAGGATTTTAAGCTTCGGAATGGGAACCCACCCGATATACCTCCGGTGAAAGCGCCTTCTCAAATACTAGGTGGGCTGGGACTTTTCTAGATCATCACCACTATGGGTTGCCGCCATACTAAGACCCGGGTGTTTGTATGTGTGCCTAAACCAATCCCTTTAAAAAATCTACCCCGCAAAATAAATTAATTAAGTTCCCTAACTTGGTTCAATTTTAATTTTTTTCAAAGCTTTTCTCTTTTTTTTGGACGTTTTCTTTAGTTCAAAGACCGGAGGTGATTATCCCATGCCACCACTACGGGCTGGCGTCCACTGTTAGGATGTGAATAATAAAAAAAATGACGGGGCCAGTCAAGCGACTAGGCGGGAAATATAAAGTGCTGAAATTTAAAGCCGAATTGTTAAGGGAAGTAAGAAAGGTGCCAGTCAAGTGACTAGGAGAAAATTGCTGAAATTTAAAGCGGAAACGTAGGGGTGAGTAAAAAAGGTGTCAGTCAAGTGACTAGGCAAAAATTACTGAAATTTAAAGCAGAAATGTAGGGGTAAGTAAAAAAAAAGGTGCCAGTCAAGCAACTAGGCAAAAATTGCTTAAATTTAAAGCCGAATCGTAGGAGTAAGTAAGAAAGGTGTCAGTCAAGTGACTAGGCGAAGATTGCTAAAATTTAAAGCGGAAACGTAGGGGTGAGTAAAATGACGTAATTGGAGGGGTGAGTACAAAAAATAGCAAAAACAAAATAAAAAATAGTAATAAAATGTTAGAAAAATATAAAAAAAGGCCTAGTTCAAGGGGAAGCTCTACAAGCTACTCCCCAGCAGAGTCGCCATCTGTGCAACCGTAGGAATCGATGCGATCCCGTTGCGACGATGCGCTCTCAAACTAAAAATATAGAGTCGCCACCCGGAGCTTTCGGCGTCCCGGGATACCTAGTTCATTTTTATGAGCACCTAAGTGCTAAAAATAGGACTCTGAATCCGGTCCACACTAAAGGCTCTTGGGTAGGGGCTTCGGTTATCAATCGAGAAGGTGTTAGGCACCCGATCAACTCGCTTAACTCAGTCTCTACTAATGGATAAAAATAAAATGAACTAAAAGAAAAGAAAATAGCTTCCTCTTACCCATAAGGACTTAGAATCCTATTTATGCCCCTTCGTTCCTACCGAAAAATCAACGGTGTAACGGCACAAATGGGAGGATGGAGGGAGCTAAAAAGAGATAAGAGAAGAAAGGGGAGATCCGGAGCCCTCGGGCCCTTGTAGCACCTTAAAGGAGCCTTGCGTGGCTTGCTTTGATGAGCTCTTGAAAGCCTTGTATGGTGGAAAACGGGATTCTAACCCCTAAGACTTAAAGCTAAGAAGTAGGGAAGGTGGGCTAGGGGATCACACACACCTAGGCTAAGGGTTTTGGATGCAATAACAAGCTTGAAATGAGGTTGGGAGATTCTGAAATTTGGGTAAAAATAGTGCATAAAAGGGAGGAAGAACTTCTCACTTTGAGCTCTTTCTCTCTTAAGAAAATTTCTCAACCCCTAAACCAAGGGGTGGGGGGCTCTATTTATAGGAAAAGAGTGGATTAGGAGGCTACTTAGATGCTAATTGAGGTTAGCAATTAGGTAATCTCAAATCTAAGGTTTCTTAGGATTTTGAGAGCTTCAAAAGGTGTGAAGGTGGTTCTAATGGTAGATGATGGGGTGAGGCTTTAGGTCACTTGGAGGGTTGCAAATAGGTAAAGAATGGGTGTACCAAAACTATCAAAATACACCCCAAAGGTCGAGGCGGTCAACAAGTCAAACCCCAGTCACGATTTTTGGGATAAATTCCCAGAGTTACTGTTCATATGCCTAGTGCAACTAATAGTTGCGCCAGGCAAATGCACAGTAAAATAGTGAAGGACATTGCCTGGAAGTTAGCTCGCGGGGTGGGGGCCACCTTTTAACCTTGGCGCAACTATTAGTTGTGCCAGGCCATTTCTGGGGAGAAATAGCCTGGCGCAACTAATAGTCGCGCCAAATCCCTAGGGGGCCTACCCGAAATTACCTTCCTACCCTCCAGGTTTGGACTGCCATATCTTCTGATATATACCTCTGATTGGGGCAATTATTGGACCGTTGGAAAGCTGACGACCTCTACTCTTCAATGGTATAAGAGTTGGTCACTGTAGAGGGTCGTAGCTAGTTCTGGTGCACCCCTCCTCCTTATTGCCTGGGAAGGTTAGGTTAGGGTTCGAAAAGGGTTCTAAGGGTCAGGGTTGGTTTCTAACGGTTCGAGGTAGGTTCCTAGGGGATCTAGGGTGATTCCTAAGGGTTTAGGGTGATTCCTAATGCACCTCTCTCAAAATGTGTTTCGATCGGGCCTTGGGCCAAATTTGGGTGTCTACACAGGCTAATTTTGTGTATGTGGGAATGTGCAAGATTGGTAAATTCCACGCGTGACCGGTGGTCCTTACTTGAATTCCACGCAAGTGTGTTGGCATTTAATTCACTTTGAGTCGATCACTAACTAGGGAGTGACCGACTGAGCATGTGTCCTAGTTCTAGTAATCTTCGAAACTAATTTTGCACATGTGTGTATGCATGGAATCCAATTCCACATAGAGGGATTTGCGCGAGATTGGGGAGTTCAAGCAGTCAAGGGAATTAAAGTCCCAGTCCAAGTCTAGACAAATTTCGTGTGTGGAATGACACGTGGAATCAATTCTACGCAGGTGATGCGCAGAATCAAGAACCTCATTCTGCATAATGGGTCACGCACGTAATTGAATTACACGCAAGCTGATCTATACGGAATTCAGGGCTACATGCGGTTCGATGAATTCAAGTTTAGGTCCAACTTGTGGACCAATTCCGCACAGGGGGTCCTATGCTTAATCAATTTTGCACATTGGTTCATGCATGGAATTCAGAAACTTCCCGGGCTTGGTCGGGTCCGGGTCTGTGGGTTAAGATTTCAGGCAGGCAGGTAGCAGGTCAAGATATATAGGCATATATATTTACATGTAATATCATTTAAGTAAATTATTTAAGATATTACATGTAAATAACGAAATACCGTCCATTTGGATTTAATAAAATTAGTTTCAGATCAAAAATCTAAAAGAATAACAAGTCACCTTTCTAGTTCAAGAATAAAATCTAATTTTTTGTAATTTGGTCAATTTTCTAACTTGCAAATAGCAATCCTTTTTGTGAAACTTTAAAGCCCATAAATTCTATCATATCAAAGTATTACTAAAATACCAAAGTTCGATTAAACAAGTTCACATCTGGGCTTTCAAATGGGGAATATATTACGAGGGTTCTAGCTCGACCTTTGACCTACGGTCAACAGGGCTTGGGGCTTAACTATATATACTGTTGTTATGGTGCATAATTTCTAGATTATGAGGTTTTCAAGATTTTATAACTTTAGAGAAGATTGGTCCCTT
This sequence comes from Chloranthus sessilifolius, assembly GCA_021018995.1. Classification (NCBI taxonomy): domain Eukaryota; kingdom Viridiplantae; phylum Streptophyta; class Magnoliopsida; order Chloranthales; family Chloranthaceae; genus Chloranthus; species Chloranthus sessilifolius. The sequence goes on along the minus strand of CM037587.1, from coordinate 15,637,434 downwards.
TCCAAAAGTTATGGGAAAGTTTAAGAGTTGACTGAACATGTTTGCATACTCCGAGAGGGCAAAATCGGGGTGTCTACAAATGCCCCTCTTCGGTGCATCCTTGCGGAATAAGGATGCGTCGAAGAAGTAGACACCCCTCTTCTGAGGTGCCTTCTTGTTTCTTTGGAAATCACAAGTATGAACCGGAGACCTGACATAAAATGCTTGGCTTTGTTATCCATTAGCACAAGCTAATGGATAATATGAGGGTGCAAGTGGCATTCCTCCGCATATCGTGACCTGCTGGAAGGGGCAGTCAAATAGAGGGATATTGATGCAATTGAGGTACCGGGGGGCATCATACGAATGTCCAAAAATAAGGTCAAGTGACCAGATAATATGATATAATATGGTGGCGAAGTCTTTCGCAAGTCATGTCAGATCGGCCGCGTCATTGCTCACACCAATGGCGCGTCAGGGGTCCCTTTCCAGTGGACACTAGTGATTTCTCAAAGTTGAGTATACTTAGTATTCGATTTCCTAGGAGAGAGAACGGATTGGGGTGATGAGAGATAGATTTTTGATAGATAGGAGGTTTATTTATTATCATTTTTCCAAAGTTTGAGATTTTCAACTTAGGATTAATTCTGTGGTAAAATAATGGCAAATGTAGCTTCCAAGATATCGTTGAGCAGATCCACCGGAATGAGATTTGTGGACCCGACCATTTGTGTGGTTATCAAGATAATGCTTGGTATGTCGGATACTCCGTCTAACCTTCTCGTGAATACTGATGATTGTCTCTTGTGGGAGGACTATAGTGATTCACGAGTCGAGAGAGACGGGTTTTGAAAATATTTGACTTAATATTAGCTAACTATAGTTTATGAGGAATATCGAGTAGAAAACAAAGGGGTGATACTTTCCTAATTCATTGCACAGTGGGATGTCCGGATCGCCTGATGAGATATTCGCGACGAGACTTGATATTTGTTGGGAGCAATGGGACGTCGAAGAAATTTCTCTTTTCTTCTGTTGGTGATCATATGTTTCTGTTGTGATGGAGTCTGGCGACTATTATATGATGGGACATTTGGGGGGTTCGGCTCACTGCATTTAACGATGGGACATTGGTTGAGTCTCCCCTCTTGGTTGTGTGTCGTGGTGGGTTGCAACGGGCCTTGGTGGTTATGCGATGGGGCATTTCTGTTTGATGACTCCTTGGCTATTTTGACGTCTTGATGGGATAATGATGGCGTATTTCTTTCTTTGGAAGATCTTGGTTATGTGATGGGTTGGAGTAAGTTGGAATGGTGTCTGAGATCATGACGGGACTTGCCTTTGGCTTTGGTTGTAATATCCTCGAAAATTGAGCGATGAACAGTGACCTTGGGATTCATGCCCGATTGGTCGTAGGTTGACCAAGTGATGATCAAATAGTAGACTTAAGAAAGAAAGTATTTTGTGATGTAGTATGACCCTAAGCATAGTGTATGGTGTTAGTTAAGGGTCACGTATACCTATCTCTGGTGTATCTGCTCAACACCAAAGCAAGAGGAGTTCTAAGGTTTAATAACCTAAAGAGAAGTTATTTCTCTTGTTTGGTTGGTGATAGAAGTTAAGAAGAGAGAGAGAGAGAGAGGAGAAGGGTGAATGCTAAGGAGGTTGTGGCACATTGCGAATTTAAGACGGGATCAAGCAATAAATGCCGGATTCAACGTGATTGGAATCACTGGAGCAACATCTGGAACCCTAGCCATTAGACTAACCAATCCATTCTATAAGAGATTGATTTAAGATGAGTTTTGTTAGATTTAAATGCATGAGTTTTGATGATTAAATTCAGTCAATAGATGATGTAAATGATGAATTAAAATGATGAAAATGATAGAAAAATAAGAAGAAAAAGATTTGGACGAACAACCCGAAAAGGGGCTGAGTTATGGCCAAATCGATTAATCGATTGATTAATCGATTTGGAGAATCGATTAATCGATTTTAGTTTGGAAGTTGAAAAAGCATAAAAGCCCGAGTTCGATTAATCGATCTTGAAATCGATTAATCAATTTAGAAATTCGATTAATCGATTTAGAATTCGACTAATCGACTGAGTACCTCCAGTGGCTGGAGAAATAAGGCTTTGAAAAATCGATTAATCGATTTGAGAATCGATTAATCGATTGTGGATTTCGATTAATCGATTTGGGAATCGATTAATTGATTGTGGACTTTCGATTAATCGATTTGGGATCGATTAATCGATTTTGGATTTTGATTAATCAAATTGAGAATCTATTAATCAATTTAGGGTTTCGATTAATCGATTTTGGAGATCGATTAATCAATTTTGGCAGTTTGAGTTGACTTCTTAGTTGAACATTGTGGTTCATGGAGGGTCTTGGACCTTTTCTATTGCATTCTTATTAATGTTGTGCATACGTTATGATGTACCATAGGTGGTACTAGCTAAGGCAAGCATAAGGAGCCGTGTGGGACCATGATGCTTGGACAATCAGACACTTGAGGTAGAGAACACCTTGAACATGTACTTTGATTACAAGAGCATGTATGTAGTGATATAAAAATGAAATGAATCATATAATCTCCAAGTGTGTGTGTGTGACACCAAGTAAGCATATGAAAATGAGACATCCACAGGGGATGAGACAGTGATAAAGGCATCAGTGTGATGCGAGTAAGTTAGACATCCCAGGGATGTAAGTGAGATTGTAAAGTAAGATTGAACAAAGACTGATAAGGTCTAATTGATATAAAGTAGCACATCTACACGGTGAATAACTATATGTAAAGCACCTGATATTTTTGTTATTCAAGGTTTGAACAAAATACCCCATCGACGTGGCGGGATACCCATGACTGACTCGGCAGAATATCTGTGACCGGTACGGCGGCAAATTCGTACACCGGTACGGCGGTCTATCCATACACAGTAGCACATCCCAGGGATGTTGAGATGAGATTAGACCCCATCGCCTTTGAGAAAGGGACCTGGATAGTATTCAAAGTGATATATTCATGACAACTGTCTATTTAGACAATGATGGAGGGTATTCCATCGGGGCTCGATGCTATATTGCTCTGGGATTACTTAAGTTGAAGATTTAAGTTTCTTTAGGCTTATTCAGTGTAATTCATGAATAGTTGATAATAAATGTAACATGTAAACCACCAGTAAAACTTCAATGCATATTGTAATCATTTAAACTGTTTCCCAGCAAGTTCATAAATACATCATGTTAATAATATCATGAAATATATGTGAGGATGTGACTTATATGTTCAGTGTGTTGTTCCCTATTGAGCTAGGATGTAGCTCACCCTTTAGACTATACGTCGCAGGTCCTTTGCTTGTAGCCGTAGAGGCTTCGGGAGATGTTGATCCGAGGGATTTAGACTTCGTGCTCGGAGGCAAGCTAGAGCCTCCTCTCGAGGACTTCTTCTAGGAGACTTCACTATGTACTTTGATAGGGAGAGTTTTGAGAGCATTTTGTGCGGCTTGGTATGTTAAGCCTTTATTTTGAGAAACAATGTATTTAAATGATATAATTCTTTTGGTGAACCATCTGAGGTGATCTGTTTATCACCGATGGTTCGAATCAGTTCTCTGTTCATGCATCGGCATGAAAGTAGAACTGTCTTTTGAGTTTATGCCTAGATTAGCATATTTATTTCCATATCGTGCAGTTATTTGTCTTATCTTGTTTAAATGTTGCTTGCTATACCAATGTTTCGCTCAGATCTATGGGGCACGGTCTGGAGGATCGTGCTAATGGCACGGGTATCAGGGCACTGAAATTCGGGCTGTCACAGTTGGTATCAGAGCATTTTCGTTTGGAAATTTTGACAATCATTATTTTTGTCAGAGCATAGGGACTTCTGCTAATGAAACTTTGGTTTTACGTGCAGACTGTGATGTTTTCTAGAGGAAGAGGCCGACCTAGGGGCAGTCATAATAGGAATTTGCGTAGTCAAGATGATTTCATCTCAGATACCAATCAAGTGACTTTGGGAGATAGAGGGGCTTCAGGCAGTGGTGGCCAAGAGAGCCAAGATTAGGCAGAGAATCGGGATCGAGATTGTCAGGATCGAGATCAGAGGGAACAGGAGAGAATCAGAGAACGAAATGAAGATAGAGATAAGCTTCAGAGGATGATGCACACTATGGAAACCATGGTGACTACCATGGCACAATAGGCAGCATCCTTGGCAGCTCATACGCCACGGCGACCACCTACACCTCCAATGGCTCGAATCGCCGATGTCTTCTGATTTTGAAGTTTAGGAGGATGAGACTTCCTAGATTTTCAGGGCAGGCGGAGCCCATGACGGCTAAAAATTAACCAAGTGAGATGGAGAAAGTGTTTTGTGTGCTCATGTGCATAGAGGACGAGAGCGTCCATTGGGCAGCCTACATGTTAGATGGGGGAGCTGGGCTTTGGTGGAAGTCCGTTTCACGGACTAAGGCTCAGGAGACCCCAGATTTGCCCTGGACGTGGGAGGAGTTCGTTGAGGAGTTCAACAAACAGTATTTCCTAGAAGTGATGAGGAATCAAATGGAAATACAGTTTGCAACTCATGCAAGGGAAGATGACTATTAGAGAGTATGGAGTGGAATTCATGTGACTTGCTCGCTTCGCGCTCGACTATGTTATCACAGAGATGACAAGAGTGAAGAGGTTTCAACAAGGGTTGAGACCGGACGTGAGGGGAGGAGTAGCACCATTCCAGATGAGGACCTATGGAGAGGTCATGAGCAAGGGCTAGTAGTAGAAGAAGAAAATAATAATAAATATCGCCAGAGGGAGCAGCAGGGAAGAGGAAACACAAATCAGAGTAGAACGGGGAACTACGAGCCGGTGAACAAAAAGTCAAGATTTGTAGCCCACAATCAGAGACCACCATTCCAAGGACGGTATCAAAGACCGGCGCAGCACACCAACCAGCAGAGATTTCCATTGCTCACGTCGGGGAGGCCGATACGATATGAGAGCCCTGTTATCACTACTGGAGCTACAGTTATACAGAGTTTCTCACGAGCTGCATCTTCCACACCGCGAGAGACTTATGCTAAGTGTGGTAAGTCTCACAAGACATCGGATTATAGGCAGGGAACTCGAGGCTATTTCAAATGTTTAAAGGTGGGCCACCTGATCAAAGATTGCCCTTAGGTGAACAAAGGGAAGACGGCTTCAGTTGCTATGCCATGACCTATACAAGCAAGGAAGCCGATTGTGACAGCCTGAAATTCGGCATCCCGAAATCCGTGCCATCTGCACGACCTCCAAGGCCGTGCCTTAACTTCATATCATAACTCGTCGATATATACAGCCAAACTATAATTTAAGCACATGCGACTACTCTAAATCGAAATAAAAGACAATATAGTTGATCTCGCAAGGCTGTCCTTGTCCCATGCCAATTCATGGACATAAGAACTTACCCAAATGTTTAATTGAAATTATTCATCCTAGACGTCTTATCAAGAGGCAGAAATTTAAAACACTCTAAATAAAGAGGCTCGATATACCAGCCATACATAGTATTCTCTCAACTCACTCTCTGAGTATGCAGCGGGTTTCCTAAAAAAATTCCTCAAGAGGAGGTTCTGACTCTTCTGTGGGCAGGGACACCGATGCCCTTGGATTAACTTCACCCGAAGTCCTTGCTGCCGCTAGTCCTGGACCTGCGACGTATAGTCTAAGGGGTGAGCTACATCCTAGCTCCATAGGGAAAACAAAAGAACATATAGATCATCCTTCACACATAGGTCAGTAACTTAACAAACATAAAATTCTCAAGAAAACACTTATGTACAACAATTTGAGTAATAGGGGTAACCCAATGGTTCCGACCACTACTTAGCATAGTTTTGTTTCATCTCTTTATGAGTTTGGTTGTGAACTTGGCCTAATCACTTAAATTTTAACTTAAGTAATCCTCGAGCAATATAGCATCGAGCCCCGATGGAATACCCACAATCGTCGTCTAACTAGACAGTTGTTATGTGTATTCCTAGAATCTTGCCAACCCATTTCTCATAGGCGGTGGGGTCTATTCTCAATCTACATCCCCGGATGTGTTATAAATGTATGATTGGTCACGTGCAGTCACGGATATCCGCCGAGTCGATGTGGTTATCCCGCTACGTCGGTGGGGTATTCTAATCAACCTTAAATAATAAAAATATCAATGTGCTTTACATATAGTTATTCACCGTGATTGTGCTAAATATATCCCATTAGGCCTTATCACGTTATTTTTGTTTCTCTGTTTGTTTTCTTACGCATCCCTGGGATGCCCCATGGTTCTATTTCACCTTTCTTTGATTGAACCACATTATCTTTCGTCCCCTGGGGACCTCAGGATTTTCCACATTGGAACACACACACACGCCCTTATCATGAGGGTTTATGGAATACACTATTTAAATAGACTATACTACACATATGAGTTCACAGAATAATGCACATGTTTCGAGAATATTCCCTACCTCGACGAATCTCAAGGCATGCCTGCTCGTAGAGGGTTATAACGCATCAACCTACATTTTTTTAAAAATAGTTTTAGAATAATCTAAAGTCATTGGGGTGTATGACCCCCAAGTTCTCATATTCGACAAAAACCAAGATCTGAGTGGTCACCAGACCTCGCTCGCACGGTCAATTATCCTCGCTCGAGCGGTCACTTGACTTCGCTCGAGCGGTCTATTGACCTCGCTCGAGCGGTTAAATTGAGGTCGCTCGAGCGGTTAAAATGAGTTTTCGAAATATGACTGTGGACCCTCGCTCGAGCGAGCTCCCCTTTAGTTTTAGGGACCGCTCGAGCGAGCCTAGAGTCATGCTTATATCTGTTCATCCTCGCTCGAGCGAGCCTTTTTAGACCGCGCGAGCGAGGAACAACGATTTGTCCCTCGATCAAGATCGAGAATATGCTTCCACTCATCATTTACCCTTTATCTTATACAAGGAAACATTTAGCCAACCTCTTTCCTACTACTTAAAACATTCCTAGGCATCTATCATGTCCTTAACGTACCTCTGACGATGAAACCGCACCGGTCTGATTTATGATTTGAATATCTACTCGGATATCCGGCCTCCCTGATTCGTCCTCCCGTCGTTTCCTCTGATCTCCTTTGCCGACCTAAGTCTCAACGAACCCTAGTTCTCTACCAGGCTCTTTTCTTCTTTCTCTCTATATTCTCCTTCTCTCTATTTAGGTTAGAATAGATTTATGTAAGGGCTCCTTTCTCTCTTCTTCACTTTTATATCTAAAATTTTTGGGATATACTGGTGTGTTTCCCACGTACACACTTAAAGTATTTGGGTCGTTTTGGTCTCTTTGTGAAACACATATACCTATGTGTGTATGCGTGCCGTGCACAAATCAGTGAAAAATCTGGGTTGTGACAATCACCCCAACTTATAAGATTTTCGCCCTCGAAAATCGATATTATTTTCTTAACCAGGTACCACTTACGTCATACTAGCATATCAAATCGAAATTTACATAAATTGCGCATTTTGAGTGTTGGTCATGCCCACAATTTTTCATACAACAAAAACAAAACAATTAACCAAATTATTATCGATATCTCATCCCATAAATATTTATCATCTACCCAAACAAAACCTTGTGACATTCATGTCACGATAGTTTGAAGAAAATTTTAACCTACATATCAAAAGTTTCAAAATATTACATGCCAAGTGTTCAAATGTTTGTTACTATCTAATCCTCATCCTCTTCATAGTCGTTGTCGTCGTCGTAGTCCTCGCCATCGTCGTCCTCGCCATCATCATCGCCATTGTCCACCGTGACGGCTGTGGTACCCACTGTGGCGCTCCTCATAGTCGGGCCGGAGCTAGATGCTCCAAAAATAGCGTCCCTCATGGCACCTACGCGCTGCATGTAAGACTGCGGGTATGCCTGGCCCATGAGGTCTATGAGTAGCGCCTCCTGGAACCTCTGATGCAACCTGATCGCCCGCCCTTGCTGGAGGATCTCCCGCATCATGCCCGTGTCTGTAGTGGGTATAGGCTGCGGAACTGAGGTAGAGGGGGTAGTCGGTCCTACCGGTGCTTGATGGGTGGCTAATCGGGAGACCTGCTTCTCTTCTTGTCGGACGCCGGGTTTGGAGGCTCTTAAGGTTTCGGCTCCAGTCTTGGGCGAGGTATGGGACGACGTTGTCGGTGAGGAATAACTCGTCCTCCCGGATCCTAAATCCTCCCTTCCCATTTCGTGAGTCTAAAAGTCGGGAAATCAACCGTGCATACGGTAATCGGTTGATTGGTGGAGGGACAGCACCCCTTACATTCCTTTTGTAGGCATGCGCCATGCCTTTTATGACAACCATAGGTGCGTTGATCCACCTATTGTGAAATGCGGTATGTAGTGCTCGCAAAAACGCATCTCGGCGTTCTTGGTCATGGCCGGTTGGGTGCAAATTCTTTTTAAAGATAATGTCTAAAAGCCACATGCGCGGCGGTAGTTGTGACCGGGTGATAGATTGTCCCGAGGCGGACCTACCGCCAGTGATGTCGGAGATGATCGTTGGGAAATCTACGTTCCCAGAAAAAGGTGGTAGGATGAGTGGGCTAGGAGTGTAGATGTGGGGACACTTCATGATTGAGGAAATGTCGGCACATCTGAAAATTAACTCATTACCATCGATGGTAACAAGTATGGCGTCCTCATCGATGCTCATGTTTAAGGTCTGGTAGAACAGTTTCACTAGCCTCGGGTAGTATCGATCCCCGAACGGCGTAAGCAGGGTCTTGAGCTGATTGTTGGTGATAAAGTCCGATGTCCACTGGGTGGACGCCGGATCTCCGAAACAAGAGGGATGTATTTCCCATTCGGCTTCAAAAATTTTTGCTCCCCACCAATCATCCAGTGTGATTGGAGCAGAGGGCGGGTTTGATGATGGTTGCGAGGTTTGTGGCGCTTTGTTCTTTGACGCCTCTTAGGTTGGGGGTTTGGGCTTGAAGCCATTTGGTATTTAAAGGGTTTAAAGAGACAAGAAAAATTTTAGGGATGAGTAGATTTTACCTAAAAGAGTAGTCTTAACGGATCAGATGGTCGAAATCCGGCTGGAAACGGATCGAAAAGATTGAAAATTGCTTGCCCTAACCCCCTTGTTCGTCTCTTCTTCCTTTCGCTTGAAGATGAACAGGCGCCATTGCCTCTGCCATATTTATAGTTCCGCCTCGCTCGAGCGGTCATCTGTTCTCGCTCGAGCGAGAACAGAACTAGTTTTTATCATATACTATATCCTCGCTTGAGCGGTTATAATGCCTCGCTCGAGCGGTTCAAGACCTCGCTCGAGCGGTCACTAGACCTTGCTCAAGCGAGAAGAAGATTTGAATTTTATGTAGTTCGCTCGAGCGAACACAAGTGGTCGCTCGAGCGAGACCAGAGATGTTTCTGGGTACCTTCTTGCTCGTTTAGGTTTCCATACATCCCTAGTTTCATCAATCAAGAGTTCAGCGAAAAGTTGCTCAAATATTGTTTGAAATCTAAATATCTCAAAAAAAAGAAAACATACATAGCCTTCATAGTACCCGTAATTACATATTCTCAAACGAATGAAAACATTTAGTTGGCAATTTCGAACAATTTGGGATGTTGTTCTTTAACATCCGCCTCACGTTCCCACGTTGCCTCTTCGGCCGGATGGTTCTTCCATCGGACAAGCACTAAGGGAATCACTTTTGTTCGCAACACCTGTTCCTTCCGATCTAAAATTTCTACGGGTTCTTCAATCATGGTCATATCTTCATGCATTTCGAATGATTGGCCGCTCAGCACGTGATCAGGGTCATTGAGATATTTTCTAAGCATAGATACGTGGAACACGTTGTGTACCTGATCAAACAATGGTGGCAAACCAATGCGGTAGGCTACTTCTCCCACTCGACCCAAAACTTCAAACGGTCCAAGATAGCGGGGACTTAGTTTCCCTCTCTTCCCAAATCTCATCACTCCCTTCATCGGTGGTACTTTCGATACATGTTCACCCACTTTAAAGTCCACACTAGTCCGCTTGATGTCGATAACTTTTACATGCGCTCTGAGCCGCCTTTAGTCTTTCCCTGATCATGCGGACGATGGCAGCGTTATCTTCAAGTAGCTCCGGTCCCAAAACGAATTTCTCACCAATTTCCTCCCAATTGATTGGGGACTTACATCGTCTTCCGTACAAGGCTTCATACGGTGCCATCCCAATGCTCGTCTGAAAACTATTATTATAAGCGAACTCAATCAATGGTAGATGTTGATCCCATGATCCTTGCAATTCTAACATACATGCCCTAAGCATGTCTTCAATGACTTGGTTGACCCTCTCAGTCTGTCCGTCTGTTTGTGGGTGAAATGCCGTACTGAAATCCAACTTAGTTCCCATTCCTTCTTGGAATTTCCTCCAAAACTTTGATGTATATAATGGGTCTCGGTCTGAAACAATGCTACTTGGAATCCCATGTAACCGGACGATCTCCTTCATATAAAGTTCTGCTAATCTTCCCGCCGTGTACATCGTGTTATGCGGCAAGAAGAAATCTTGACTTAGTCAATCTATCAACTACTACCCAAATGGCGTTATGCCTCCTTGCAGTTCGCGGTAAACCGACTATGAAATCCATTGAGATAGATTCCCATTTCCATTCCGGTATGGGTAAAGGTTGTAATAGGCCTGCGGGGTGTCTATGATCGATTTTCACTTGTTGGCACGTCAAACATCGTGACACGTACTCTGCCACATCTTGTTTCAAACCTCTCCACCAGCAGTTCTTTTTCAGGTCATGATACATCTTTGTGCTTCCTGGATGAATCGCATAGCTTGACCTGTGGGATTCATCAAGAATCGTTCATCGTAACTCCGCATTGTCCGGAATGCAAAGCCGCCCCTTGAATGTTAAGGAACCGTCTTCTTTGATTGAAAATTCAGAGGTAGTACCTTCAATTACATTTCAATGTATCCTTGTTAGAATCGGGTCTTTCATCTGTAGTTCTCGTATGTGTTCAAATATCACTGGCTTCACTGATATGTTGGCTAAGAAGGCTCCTGTGGCTTGTGGTTGTATGTCTGCACCACATAACGCTAGATCCTCCAACATCTTCCATCGACGTATACCCGAAATTAGTCTAGCCAGCTGGGCCGAACTCTTTCGACTCAAGGTGTCAGCCACTACGTTAGCTTTGCCTGGATGGTACTGTATAGAACAATCGTAATCTTTGAGGAATTCCATCCACCTACGCTGCCTCATATTCAGTTCCTTCTGTGTAAACAGGTATCTGAGGCTTTTGTGGTCAGTGAAGATTTCAAATGTTTCTCCGTATAGATAATGTCGCCATATCTTTAATGCGAATATGACTGCTGCTAGCTCCAGATCGTGTGTTGGGTAGTTCCTTTCGTGCTCTTTCAACTGTCTGGAGCCGTAAGCTATTACCTTTTTATATTGATTTAGTACACAACTCAAACCGTTATATGAAGCATCACTATAAACTGCGAATCCTCCACTGCCTGATGGAATGGCTAAAACTGGAGCTGAGGTGAGCCTCTTCTTGAGTTCTTGAAAACTCTTCTCACACGCCTCACTCCACTCAAATCTTGAGTCCTTTCTTGTAAGTCTCGTAAGAGGTCCTGATATTTTTGAAAATCCTTCTACGAAGCGTCGATAATAACCTGCCAGTCCGAGGAAACTTCGGATGTCTGTCACGGTTTTTGGTTGTTCCCGATCTCACCATCTTAGCGGGATCTACAGTGACACCATGCTTGGAGACGACATGTCCCAGAAAGCTAACCTTTTCTAGCCAAAACTCACATTTGCTGAGCTTGGCATACAGCTGGTGTTCACGCAAGGTTCGTAGAGCGACACGTAAGTGTTCTTCATGCTCCGTTTTTGATTTTGAGTAGATTAGGATGTCATCAACAAATACTACCACACAGGAGTCTAAGTGTGGTTTAAACACTCGATTCATCAAGTCCATAAACGTGCATTAAATGGCATCATGGCATCACTAAAATTCATAGTGTCCATACCGTGTTCTAAAAGCCGTTTTACAATGTCCTCGTACGACTCTTAATCGATGGTAACCATCTTAGGTCGATCTTGGAAAAATGTTTTGCACCCTGCAATTGGTCGTATAAGTCTTCTATCCTTGGCAACGGGGATCGATTCTTCACTGTGACTTTATTCAAATGGCGGTAGTCGGTGCACAACCGCATCGACCCACCTTTCTTTTCACAAACAACACCGGTGCTCCCCACGGGACACGCTTGGTCGTATGAATCCCCCCATGAGCTCTTGTAATTGTTCTTTCAATTCTTTTTAACTCTGCGGGGCCATCCTATAGGGTGCCTTTGAAAGCAGTTCCGTTCACGGTGCTAAGTCGATTGCAAATTCTACTTCTCTCTGGAGGTAATCCGGCAATTCTTCCGGAATACATCCGAATTCTCGCACTCGTATCTCAGAGATAATATTCTTTTCTTCTTTATCTTCCTTCAAAAATGCCAAATAACCACTACACCCTTTCAAATCAAGCGTTACGCTTTCGATGCCGATATGAGTGGTTGGTAGTCGACCTCTCCCTTGAATCAAAACGATCTCCTCGTGTTAGGACGAAAACAACCACTTTATCCTTGCAATCCACGCTTAATGGTGGGGACAATCCATGCCAAGGATTACGTCGAATCCTTACATGTCCAACCATATTAAATTTGCGTCTAATTCGTGGACCGCGTGATCCCGAATGCTTACTACTACCGATTTGCAGACTAACTCTGTGTCCACTAATTCTCCTGTTGGGATGGACACTGATAACACAAAGTCCAGCGTTTCCGGAATAATCTTCATCCTTTTTGCAAATCTAGGGGTGATGAAAGAGTGGGTAGACCCTGGGTCTATCAGCACTCGCGCGTCATGTGCTACGTAACACCCTTTCTCATAAATCTGTAACGTACCTATAATGCATGCATATACGTACATAGCATAAACTTAATACAAAATTTTCACTCTTAAGTTTAATAACAGTTATATAGATATTTATCCTAATGGAAAAATCATTCTTTATCTAGAGTTGTATTGCAAACAAAATTCTTTATTTTAAAGGAGACCTCACCTTGGATAACGTCGTGTACACTCCCTGCTTCCTGGGCGGTAACTGCGTAGGCTCTCCCTCGAATAACAAAGCTTCGAGATTGAATAGGTTGTGGCATGGAAGTTGGAGCCGTCTTTTCTTTGGTTGTCTCGGGGCAATCTCTAATCATGTGGCCTATCTTGCCACACTTGAAACAAATTTCGCATTCCACCTTTCTGATCGGTTGTTTTGTGGGACTTGCCACATTTTGCACAAGTTTCTCTTGGTGATGAAGTAGCAGCTCTCGAAAAACCTTGTGGAGCTGTAGCCCTGTTGGAAAAAGTAGGACCTTGATACCTCATCGGTCTCCCTGATGCCAGCAACGGATAATTTTGATGAGTAGGTTGTTGTGCAGCCCTCCCATACCCTGTCTGAATGGATTTACGATTTGGTGCTACAAACCTCGGTTTCTTGTATACCGAATCATAACTCCCCGTCCTGCTCGGATCAATGCTTTCTCTACCTTGATGTTCCCTCTGACGGTATCGGTTATTGTTTTCTTCCTCAACCACCAATGCCTTACTCATTACTTCTCCATAAGTTTTCAAATTGGAAGGCGCAACCCTCCTCGAATGTCCGATCTTAAGCCTGTTGGAACCTCTTCGCTTTCATCACGTCGAGATTACGTGATGCAGGGGCAGCGAGCCACCTCATGAATTCCACTCCATACTCTCTCACGGTCATTCTTCCCTGTGATAGTTGTAAAAATTGGGTCTCCATCTGATTCCTCACAACTTCCGAAAAATATTGTTTGTTGAATTCTTCTACAAATTCGTCCCAAGTCCACGGCACATCTGGGGTTTCTTGTGCTCTCGTTCGCGAAACTGATTTCCACCAAGGTCCAGCTTCTCCATCTAACATATATGCTGCCCAACGGACGCTCTCATCCTCCGTGCATGTCAGTACGCTAAACACCTTCTCCATTTCTCCAACCCGGTTTTGGCGGCCATCGTGTACGCCATCACGAAAAAGTTGGGAGGTTTCATTCTTCTGAACTCGGTGAATGTTGAAGCCACTGAAGGTGTAAGTCCTACTGGAGCGGTAGGCGTTCGTTGTGGTTCTGCATCATATGCACCGCTAAGGACGCTGCTTGTTGTGCCATGGCAGTTGCCATGGTCTCCATTGTGTGCATCATTCTCTGGCGTTCTTCTCTTTCTTCATTTCTTTCTCTCACCCTATCCTGTTCCCTCTGATCTCGATCCTGTCTATCTAGATCTCGCTCCTCTGCTTGAGTTTGGTTTCCTCCCTGGCCACTGCTCTCGGGAATCTCCCTGTTTCCCAATGGCACTCTGTTTGTAGGTGAGACTAACCCATCTCTACTGCGCAAATTCCTATCGTGACCACCCTTGGGTTGGCCTCTCCCTCTAGGAAACATAATGGTCTGCATGAGCATTCATAATCTCGTTAGCAGAAGTCCCTATATTCTGACGATATGATAGTCAGAATCTCGGAAAGAAAGGCTCTGATACCAACTGTGACAGCCCTAAATTCGGCATCCCGAAATCCGTGCCATCTGCACGACCTCTAAGGCCGTGCCTTAACTTCATATCATAACTCGTCGATATATACAGCCAAACTATAATTTAAGCACATGCGACTACTCTAAATCGAAATAAAAGACAATATAGTTGATCTCGCAAGGCTGTCCTTGTCCCATGCCAATTCATGGACATAAGAACTTACCCAAATGTTTAATTGAAATTATTCATCCTAGACGTCTTATCAAGAGGCAGAAATTTTAAACACTCTAAATAAAGAGGCTCGATATACCAGCCATACATAGTATTCTCTCAACTCACTCTCTGAGTATGCAGCGGGTTTCCTATAAGAATTCCTCAGGAGGAGGTTCTGACTCTTCTGTGGGCACGGACACCGATGCCCTTGGATTAACTTCACCCGAAGTCCTTGCTGCCGCTAGTCCTCGGACTGCGACGATAGTCTAAGGGTGAGCTACATCCTAGCTCTAGGGAAAACAAAAGAACATATAGATCATCCTTCACACATATGTCAAGAATTTAACAAACATAAAATTCTCAAGAAAACACTTATGTACAACAATTTGAGTAACAGGGGTAACCCAATGGTTCCGACCACTACTTAGCATAGTTTTGTTTCATCTCTTTATGAGTTTGGTTGTGAACTTGGCCTAATCACTTAAATCTTAACTTAAGTAATCCTCGAGCAATATAGCATCGAGCCCCGATGGAATACCCACCATCGTCGTCTAACTAGACAGTTGTTATGTGTATTCCACAGAATCTTGCCGCCCATTTCTCATAAGCGGCGGGGTCTATTCTCAATCTACATCCCTGGGATGTGTTATAAATGTACGGATTGGCCGCCGTACCGGTCACGGATATCCTGCCGAGTCAGTCGTGGTTATCCCGCCACGTCGGTGGGGTATTCTAATCAACCTTAAATAATAAAAATATCAATGTGCTTTACATATAGTTATTCACCGTGATTGTGCTAAATATATCCCATTAAGCCTTATCACGTTATTTTTGTTTCTCTGTTTGTTTTCTTACGCATCCCTGGGATGCCCCATGCTTCTATTTCACCTTTCTTTGATTGAACCACATTATCTTTCGTCCCCTGGGGACCTCAGGATTTTCCACATTGGAACACACACACACGCCCTTATCATGAGGGTTTATGGAATACACTATTTAAATAGACTATACTACACATATGAGTTCACAGAATAATGCACATGTTTCGAGAATATTCCCTACCTCGACGAATCTCAAGGCATGCCTGCTCGTAGAGGGTTATAACGCATCAACCTACATTTTTTTAAAAATAGTTTTAGAATAATCTAAAGTCATTGGGGTGTATGACCCCCAAGTTCTCATATTTGACAAAAACTAAGATCTGAGTGGTCACCAGACCTCGCTCGCACGGTCAATTATCCTCGCTCGAGCGGTCACTTGACTTCGCTCGAGCGGTCTATTGACCTCGCTCGAGCGGTTAAATTGAGGTCGCTCGAGCGGTTAAAACGAGTTTTCGAAATATGACCGTGGACCCTCGCTCGAGCGAGCTCCCCTTTAGTTTTAGGGACCGCTCGAGCGAGCCTAGAGTCATGCTTATATCTGTTCATCCTCGCTCGAGCGAGCCTTTTTAGACCGCGCGAGCGAGGAACAACGATTTGTCCCTCGATCAAGATCGGGAATATGCTTCCACTCATCATTTACCCTTTATCTTATACAAGGAAACATTTAGCCAACCTCTTTCCTACTACTTAAAACATTCCTAGGCATCTATCATGTCCTTAACGCATTCTCCTCGATGAAACCGCAATTTATGATTTGAATATCTACTCGGATATCCGGCCTCCCTGATTCGTCCTCCCGTCGTTTCCTCTGATCTCCTTTGCCGACCTAAGTCTCAACGAACCCTAGTTCTCTACCAGGCTCTTTTCTTCTTTCTCTCTATATTCTCCTTCTCTCTATTTAGGTTAGAATAGATTTATGTAAGGGCTCCTTTCTCTCTTCTTCACTTTTATATCTAAAATTTTTGGGATATACTGGTGTGTTTCCCACGTACACACTTAAAGTATTTGGGTCGTTTTGGTCTCTTTGTGAAACACATATACCTATGTGTGTATGCGTGCCGTGCACAAATCAGTGAAAAATCTGGGTTGTGACACCGATCGTCCAAGGGAGAGCCTACGCAGTCATAGCTCAAGAGGCCCAAAATACAAACGACATGATCCAAGGTGAGAACTTCTTTTAAATAAAGAATTTTAATTCTTGAAAATTTTTAGATAGAGAAGGTGCATCCATGTAGAATATAGAAAAGAACCTGTATGTAATAATTTTGGTATGATGGTATACATTATATATATATATGTGTATGTATGACTAGGTACTTTATAAATCTATGAGAAAAGAAGCGATGTGACATATGAAGCTCGAGTGTTGATAGACCCAGGGTCTACTCACTCATTTATTACCCCTCCCTTTATCAAAGAAGATGAAAGTCAACCCAAGGGAGTTAGACTTTGTGTTAACCGTGACTATTCCGACTGGGAAATCGGTTGATACTGAAAAGGTTTGCAAATCCGTGATCATGAGAATCATGGATGGAGACATCTTTGAACTACCAGTAAATTTGATTATGTTAGACATGCAAGGATTCGACTTGATCCTTGGCATGGATTTGTTGTCAACTCATTGTGCAACTGTGGATTGGAAGAACAAGGTCATCATCTTCAGAACTAACACGAGGAGATCGTTTCAATTTTGAGGAGAGAGATCGACGAGTATGCAAATTATCTCTATAGTCAGGGTCGAGTGCTTGATCAAAAAAGGGTGTAGTGGATACTTGGCATTCTTGAAGGAGGATAAGGAAGAGAAGAATATTATTTCAGAGATAGCAGTTGTGCGAGACTTCGCTGACGTGTTTTCGGAAGAATTACCTAGATTACCTCCAGATAGAGAAGTTGAGTTCGCCATCGACTTAGCACCAGGAATGGAGCCTGTTTCTAAAGCACCATACAGAATGGCTCCTGCTGAGTTGAAGGAGTTGAAAGAGCAGTTACAAGAGCTCATGAACAAGGGGTTTGTTAGACCTAGCGTGTCTCCATGGCGAGCACCGGTCTTGTTTGTAAAGAAGAAAGATGGGTCAATGCATTTGTGCATTGATTATTAGCAATTAAACAAACTCACTATAAAGAATAGGTACCCTTTGCCTAGGATAGATGACATGTTTGATCAACTGCAAGGAGCAAGGTATTTCTCTAAGATCGATCTGAGATCTGGATGCCATCAGTTGAGAGTCAAGGCAGAGGACATCCAGAAGACTGCATTTAGGACACGGTACGGACACTATGAATTCTTAGTGATGCCGTTTGGGTTGACCAATGCACTGGCGTCGTTTATGGACTCGATGAATCAGGTGTTTAAACCACACCTGGACTCCTGCGTCATCGTGTTTGTCGATGATATCCTAATATACTCCAAGTCAAAAGCAGAATACGAAGAACACTTGAGGATTGATCTACAAACTTTGTGTGAACACCAACTGTATGCCAAGCTCAACAAGTACGAGTTTTATTTTAAGGAAGTTAGCTTTTTAGGACATGTCGTCTCAAAGTATGGTGTCACAGTTGACCCGGCTAAGATAGAAGCAGTGGTCAATTAGGAGCAACCAAAAACCGTGACTGACGTCCGTAGTTTCCTTGGACTAGCTGGCTATTATTGGCATTTTGTTAAGGGTTTTTTTAAAATATCGGGACCACTCACGAGACTTACACGAAAAGATGCAAGGTTCAAATGGAGTGAGACATGTGAGAAGAGTTTTCAAGAACTCAAGAAGAGACTCACTTCAGCTCCAATACTAGTAATTTCGTCAGGCAGTGGAGGGTTCATAGTCTACAGTGATGCTTCATATAATGGTTTGGGTTGCGTGCTCAACCAACACAAAAAGGTGATAGCTTACGGGTTGAGAGCTGAAAGAACATGAAAAAAACTATCCGACACATGATCTGGAATTGGCAGCGGTCATATTTGTGCTGAAGATTTGGCGACATTACTTGTACGGTGAGACTTTTGAGATTTTCACCGACCACAAGAGCCTCAGATATCTATTTACACAGAAAGAACTAAATATGAGGCAGCGCAGATGGATGGAGTTCCTCAAGGACTATGACTATTCCATACAGTACCATCCAGGCAAGGCTAATGTAGTAGCAGATGCCTTGAGTCAGAAGGGTTCAGCTTAGTTGGCTAGTTTGATTTTTGGTATGCACAGATAGAAGTTGTTTGAAAATCTGGCACTGAATGATGCAAATATCGAGTCGCAAGCCACAGGAGCCTTTTTGGCAAACATTTCAGTGAGGCCAGTGATATTTGAGCATATCCATGAGCTCAGATGAAAGACCCGACGCTAACCAAGATTCGTCAAGATGTGATTGAAGGCATCAAACCAGAGTTCTCAGTGAAAGAAGATGGTTCCTTATTGTTCAGGGGTCGTCTCTACATTTCGGACAATGCCGATCTACGGCAAACAATCCTTGATGAATCTCACAAGTCAAACTATGCGATCCACCGTGGTAGTATGAAAATGTACTAAGATTTGAAAAAGAATTACTGGTGGAGAGGGTTGAAGCAAGACGTGGCAGAGTACGTGTCACGGTGTTTGACATGTCAGCAGGTAAAAGTTGATCATAGACATCCTGCTGGATTATTACAACCTCTACCCATACCAGAGTAGAAGTGGGATTCGATCTCTATAGACTTCATACTAGGACTACCGCATACAGCGAAGAGGTATAATGCCATTTGGGTAGTCATAGACCAACTGACTAAATCAGCACACTGCTTGCCCTACAACACGATGTACACGGCGGGAAGACTCGCAGAGCTATATATGAAAGAGATCGTCCGTTTGCATGGGATTCCAAGTAGCATTGTTTCTGATCGTGACCCATTATATACATCAAAGTTCTGGAAGAAATTTCAAGAAGGAATGGGAACGCGATTAGATTTCAGTTCAGCATTCCATCCGCAAACTAATGGGCAAACAGAGCGAGTAAATCAGATCATCGAGGCCATGCTTAGGGTGTGTATGTTGGAATTGCAAGGATCATGGGATCAACACCTGCCATTGATTGAGTTCACATACAACAACAGTTTTCAAACGAGCATTGGGATGACACCGTATGAAGCTCTTTATGGGAGATGATGTAAATCGCCTATCAATTGGGAAGAAACCGATGAGAAATTTGTTTTGAGACCCAAAATGCTTGAAGATAATGCCGCCTATGTTCGGATGATAAGGGCAAAACTCAAAGCGGCTCAGAGCAGACAGAAAAGCTACGCCGATATCAAGCGGACATGGTAGACTATAAGGTGGGTGAACACATGTTTGTCAAGGTGTCGCCTATGAAGGGTGTAATGAGATTCGAAAAGAGAGGGGAGTTAAGTCCCCATTATCTTGAACCCTTTGAGGTTTTGGGTCGAGTAGGAGAGGTTGCGTATCGAGTTGGCTTACCGCCACGATACGATCGGGTACACAACGTCTTCCACGTATCTATGCTCAGAAAGTACGTGAATGATCCTTCTCATATCTTGGGAGGAAAACCTCTTGAGATGTACGAGGATATGAGCATGATAGAAGAACTGACAGAGATATTGGATTGAAAAGAACAAGTATTGCGCACAAAGGTAATTCCATTAGTGCTTGTTCGATGGAAAATTCATCCGGTCGAAGAAGCTACGTGGGAATGAGAGGCCGACGTGAAAGAACAATACCTGAACTTATTTGCAATGAGTTGAGAGTCAAAATTGTATCATCGCAAGCATGTTTGCGGATTTAAACCTTCTATGGTAATACAATGTTGACCATTTGGCCAATTTATCCAATGGGGAGAGTGTTAAATAGAAAAATTGTGTTGTGATGTGATATAGAATGCATGGTTAAGATTCATCACACCACGCAATGACTATGAAGACATGCTTCACAAAACTAATGACCCACTAATCATGTATTACCAAGAAAACAAAGGAGACATAAAGTAAAAAAAATTTTGAAATTTCTGATGAAAATCAATTAATCGATTTTCAAATCGATTAATCAATTCGGAAATTCGATTAATCGATTTTGGTCGACTGATTGACTGGCATACGCCAGTGAGTGGAGAATCAGAAATTTAGTCAAGTGAAATTTCGATTAATTGAGGGGAATTCAATTAATCGATTTGGAAAATTGATTAATCAATCTGGTAATTGATTAATCGACCAGCACACGCCAGTGAGTTGGGAATTTTGGGAAAAATTTAAAGGTATAACGATTTCGATTAATCGAGGTGAAATTCGATTAATCGATTGTAAATCGATTAATTGACTGGCACATCCCAGTGAGCTGGTAAACCTGGAATCTTAAATGACCGAAAAATTTTGATTAATCGAAATGAATTCGATTAATCGATTTTGAATTTTGATTAATCAATTTTGGAAATCAATTAATCGATATCTTGCAGCTGGAGATATTTTTTAAAATTGATTAATCGATTTTAGAATCAATTAATCGATTTTGGCATATATATATGAAAACGGGAGATTTTTTTCCCATTTAAAATTTGTTTAGTTTTTCTTTCACGCGCCACTTCGTCTTCCTCCTCGAGCCACCTTGCGAGCTAGGGTTTTCGGGATTTTGAGCTGATTTCGAATCGAAATCCTCGCACATTTGGATCAAACTCCTAAGGTAAACCCTAGATTCTGATTTTTTCTTAAAATTTCAATTTTTACAGCCCTACATTTTGATTTTTGATTCAAAATGCCTCCGAGAACTCGCTTGACCACGAAGCAAGCGACTTCAAAGCTCTCAGTACGACGTAAGAACACCGCACCACCACCACCTTCACCATCACCTCTACAAACCCCATCCCCATCGTCATCGGATACCACATCCGATTCGATGAGCGTGTCTTCGCGTGAGTTTTCACCGACCCTACCACCACCAACCGTAAACTTGCCTCAACCAAATGAGTGGTGGGCGGCAAAGAGCTTTGAAAATGAATATATTATCGACGAGGCCTTATTTACCGACCCCGACGTCGAGGGTGAGACCACATGGGCTAAGAACTATCTTGTCAACACGGGCCTCAGTAACCTATTGAAGCTGCTACACGGGTATTACTACCCTAGGCTAGTTCGCTTGTTTTACCAGAAACTGGAAAAGGGCCGCGTTGATGAAACCGTAGTGACCGAAATTGACGGTCGCCATTACCTTTTTACCAGAGCCCACATACATCAATCACTTGAATGCTACCTTAACCACGTACCAGAGACCAACCTTTTTCCCCCATTTGAGCAAGAAATCCCAATTATGGAGATTTGGACCGAGATGACCAAGGGGTTCGGCGGATCCGGATCGTCCATTAGGAGGGTAGATTTACCCCACTACATGTGGATGCTTGACTCTATAATCAAGTGTAACCTCTACCCGATGCGCCATGATACAGAGAGGGTGGAGTTGGTCTTACAGGCCTTATATGCGACATTCCGCGGCCCTTGGTTCGACGCCACCAAGATTGTCTTAGAGGGGATGACCTATATAAAGAGGAAGTTGATGAAGGGTCCTTTGAGGCCCAAGGAGAAGATGCCATACGCTCGCCTCATTTTGAGCATGCTGGAGTGCTATTTCGACGCTCCAGGGTATGCCATTTCACCCCATGAGGAGAAGGCTACAGACCACGTGAAGCACTACTCCATCACTTCATGGGGTCGTAGCTATAGATTATTGAAGAGGACCCTGCCAGTTGAGGGCCCAGCAGCAGCAGTAGCACCACCACCATCCCCACCACCACAACAGGACCCGCCAGTAGGGGGAGCACACCCTGTTATTCCACAAGCTGAGGGGGCACCATCTCATACTACCGCATCCCCTACGCCACCTTCGCAGTCAGTGGCTACTACACCTACATCATCCTACCACCGACGAGCGGCTCACCCAACGCCTACGATCAAGGATGTGTTGGCTCGGATGGAGGCCAACAACCAGTAGATGAACTGGCACATGGACTTTTTGATGTACCACACCATGCGGTACATCTATTCTTTGGACTATCAGCAGCGCCTCCCATAAGAGCAGGCTTCGACTACGAGCGCGACCACTTTCCATACGGGTGTAGCATATGCCGGCCCATCTGGTTTGGTTCCACAGCAACCAGGCGCGGTGAGTCACCCAGCACCAGACCAGTCGGGATAGGGGACGGCGTGAGCTTGCTGCGATGATATTCTTTTATGGTCACTTTTTGAGTTTTTGTGGTGTTGTAATTAAATTTTGAATTATAATTATTGAGCAATGCGACAATTATAAATTTTTGGCATACGTGTTAATAGAAATCATATTTTCTGGAAATTCACTTGCATTTACGTTACTTCTTGCATTGCGTGTGGATAAATTCATTAATTTTTCGTGATCGGGTATGTGACATCACCTGCGTGTGGGGTACCCAATCGATACACCTTTTGGGGTTCATTTTCGAGGATGAAAATTCCTAAGGTGGGGAGAATGTAATATCCCCAAAAATTGAGTGATGAACAGTGACCTCAGGATCCGTGCCTGATTGGTTGTATGTTGACCAAGTGATGGTTAAATGATAGACTTGAGAAGGAAAGTATTTTGTGATGTAGTATGACCCTAAGCATAGTGTATGGTGTTAGTTAAGGGTCACGTACACCTATCTCTGGAATATGTGCTCAATACCAAAGCAAGAGGAGTTATAAGGTTTAATAACCTAAAGAGAAGTTATTTCTCTTGTTTGGTTGGTGAGAGAAGTTAAGAAGAGAGAGAGAGAGTAGAGAAGGGTAAATGCTAAGGAGGTTGTGGCACATTGCGAATTTAAGATGGGATCAAGCAATAAATGCTGGATTCAACGTGATTGGAATCATTGGAGCAACAGCTGGATCCCTAGCCATTAAACCAACCAATCCATTCTTTAAGAGATTGATTTGAGGTGAGTTTTGTTAGATTTAAATGCATGAGTTTTAATGATTAAATTCAGTCAATAGATGGGATAAATGATGAATTAAAATGATGAAAAGGATAAAAAATAAGAAGAAAAAGATTTGGAAGAACAGCCCGAAAAGGGGCTGAGTTCTGGCCAAATCGATTAATCGATTTGGAGAATGGATTAATCGATTTTGGTCTGGAAGTTGATAAAGCATAAAAGCCTGAGTTCGATTAATCGATCTTGAAATTGATTAATCTATTTTAAAATTCGATTAATTGATTTAGAAATCGACTAATCGACTGAGTACCTCCAGTGGCTGGAGAAATAAGGCTTTGGAAAATCGAATAATCGATTTGAGAATCGATTAATCAATTGTGGTCTTTTGGTTAATTGATTTGGGATCGATTAATCGATTTTGGATTTCGATTAATCGAATTGAGAATCGATTAATCGATTTTGGAGATCGATTAATCGATTTTGGCAGTTTGAGTTGACTTCTTAGTTGAACATTGTGGTTCATGGAGGGTCTTAGACCTTCTCTGTTGCATCCTTATTGATGTTGTGCATACATTATGATGTACCATAGGTGGTACGAACTAAAGCAAGCATGAGGAGCCGTGTGGGACCTTGATGCTTGGACAGTCAGACACTTGAGGTAGGGAACACCTTGAACATGTACTTTGATTATAAGAGCATGTATGTAGTGATATAGAAATGAAATGAATCATATAATCTGCATGTGTGTGTGTGTGTGACACCAAGTAAGGATATGAAAATGAAACATCCCCAGGGGATGAGAAAGTGATAAAGGCATCAGTGTGATGCGAGTAAGTTAGACATCCTTGGGATGTAAGTGAGATTGTAAAGTAAGATTGAACAAAGACTGATAAGGCCTAATTGATATAAAGTAGCACATCTACATGGTGAATAACTATATGTAAAGCATCTGATATTTTTGTTATTTAAAGTTTGAACAGAATACCCCACCGATGTGGCGGGATGCCCACGACTGATTCGGCAGAATATCCGTGACCGATACGACTGCCAATCCGTACACTGGTACGATGGTCTATCCGTACACAGTAGCACATCCCAAGGATGTTGTGATGAGATTAGACCCCGTCGCCTTTGAGAAAGGGACCTGAGTAGTATTCAAAGTGACATATTCATAACAACTGTCTATTTAGACGACGATGGAGGGTATTCTATCGGAGCTTGATGTTATATTGCTCGGGGGTTACTTAAGTTGAAGATTTAAATTTCTTTAGGCCTATTCAGTGTAATTCATGAATAGTTGATAATAAATGTAATATATAAACCACCAATAAAACTTCAATGCATATTGTAATCATTTAAACTGTTTCCCAGCAAGTTCATAAATACATCATGCTAATAATATCATAGAATATATGTGAGGATTTGACTTATATGTTCATTGTGTTATTCCCTATTAAGCTAGGATGTAGCTCACCCTTTAGACTATACATCGCAGGTCCTTTGCTTGCAGCCGTAGAGGCTTCGGGAGACGCTGATCCGGGGGATTCGGACTTCTTGCTCGGAGACGAGTTAGAGCCTCTTCCCGAGGACTTCTTCTAGGAGACTTCGCTGTGTACTTTGATAGGGGGAGTTTTGAGAGCATTTTATATAGCTTGGTATGTCAAGCCTTTATTTTGAGAAACAATGTATTTAAATGATATAATTCTTTTGGCGAACCATCTAAGGTGATTTGTTTATCACCGATGGTTAGGATCGGTTCTCTGTTCATGCATCGGCATGAAAGTAGAATTACCTTTTGAGTTTATGCCTAGATTAGCATATTTATTTCTGCATCGTGCAGTTATTTGTCTTATATTATTTAAATGTTGCTTGCTATACCAATGTTTCGCTCAGATCTATGAGGCACAGTCTGGAGGATCGTGCTGATGGCACGGGTTTTAGGGTGCCGAAATCCAGGCTATCACATTGGTGGTGTGGTAGGGCTTTAGCATCGCGATGGGATTGTTGTGGGCATGGCTGATTCATGCTAATGAAATTAGGTGTTAGGATAGTGTTGGTTATATTGGCATTCTATTCGCGATGGAACGTGTTATTGTGTGTGTGATGGGATATTTTTTTGTTTGGTTATAGGTTGCGAATTCTTCGTAGAGGTGATAGATCGGAATCAAATTCCATGTATGACTCATAGCGCTTGATTGTGTGGCTAATTCCATGCAGTGAGTGTGGCGTTGAATCCAATTACGCGCAGACTGGATAGCACGTAATCGAAGTGTCAACGGGTTACAGAGTGGAGGTGTCTGGGTGACTCTTTGAATTTTGTATAAGGGAGGAGGCGTGGGATTTTAATTCCACGTAAGTTGATCTGTGTGGGTTTTAGTTGTCGCCTACGCTAGTTGACGGAGCTTCAATTGCGCATTTGGCTGTGCACGGGACATTGAATACGCACTGTTGTAGGAGCACATAATTTAATTGTGCATTGTTTAGTGAGCGCAGGATGGGACGAGTGCCTATATATTCATGGAGCTTCTCGTTCTTCTTCATTCCTTCCCTACTCTTTCCTCCTTTTGGTTGTCCGAGGTTGGTCTCGATGTTGTTTCTCGTGTTCTTCACCCCAAGGTGACCCCGAATGTTAACATCACTTAGAGGTGTCATTGTGGTCAAGGGTTCATTGTTAGAGGTGCCGCCGTGGTCGAGGCTTTCACTGTTAGAGGTGAAGATGGCGGAAGGGAGGGAAGTCATGGATGGAAAGGGTGTTACCCAACCAATCCTCCCCTTTTGATTGGATGCTTCGCGTGTTTTCGTTTTGGGTTGTATGTTTAGTAGGTAGATGCCTATAAAATTTTTGTCATAAATAAAGTGGTGTGTTGTTTATAGTGTTCGTTTCGTTTACGTTTGTTCATGTTTAGCGTGGGGGTATGCGTTTATACTTCGGCATGTTGCGGGTATCTTGTTTGTTTTATTTTGGATGTTTTCGATCCCATGGCAAAAAAGGAAGAAATATATTAAAAAATAAAAACAAATGCCCCAGTTTGAGGTGTCAGTCTCGTGACCTAAGTATCGCTACCAAGGTGCTAGCGCTCTTAAAAAAATGCCCTAGTGTCAAGTGGCGGTAGGGACTTTTATCGACCTCACAGATGTCCTAGAGTGTATCTGTAATGATCCCATGTTGGGAAGTAGTTTGATTATTTCGGCCACATGCCAGACTAGATTTTATAAGTACTGAATGATCGTCATATATCTTAGCTTTTTACAAGGTAGAGGTGGATGGTAGGTAACAAGTGATTGCATCACTTATCATTCAAGAGTTTTCGGTTTTATTCTCAAAAAGATTTTCAAAATCATTTGACTCATTTTTCAAAAAGAAAAAATTAAGGGTGAAGAGGAGGTATGGTTTATTGATTAGGGGGTAGCTTCTTATTCAACCAATTTTTGAAATAGTAGTCAACTTCTTTCTTCTCGGGCGAGTAATGCAGTGCCATAATTGAGGTCTCCGTCATGGTCCAGCACCATCAAAGTCTCATATTCTATGGTTAGCGGGAGTTTGTCTTCCTCCCTCTACCGTACGACGACATCTAGTAGTGTGGAGATGTCGGGGATGCCCTCACAGTTTTTCTTATGCCTCCCTAATAGGGAATACTAGCAGTTCCCTCATAGTTTCGCTTATGCTTCCTTGAATTCATTGACTGTTTATTTGTCGTATTACTCTCGCTCATTGTGCTTCTTTTCTGTATATATTTTGAAATAACTTACTAACGCAAGAATTATGAGGTTTGATGAAACCTTGCATTTTCATTTTTTTTGCTCTAACATCGACTCTAATGGCTTAAGAGGGTGTATGAGAATCTAGAGTTTTCTACATTTTAAAAATAGAGTTTCATGATTCACTGGTCCTTTCGATCAACTTGCCCGAATAGGAGGGGTGGTTAATGAGTCAGATGATTTTCAAAATGATTCAAAAGAATAATGACCTACGACTGACGCATGCCTTGCGATGACTATGAGGATGATAAATATATAGTTACGCCTGTTTAGGCTGTGAGACATGATGATCATTGAGTCATAAGTCCAAGGGTTAGGAAGTCTTTCCCTTGTAGCTATTATTTAGGGCATGTTGCCAAAATAGTGAAAGTACTTCCCATGTGGGGTTTTGATTTCCTCCAGGCGAGGCAGTTGTGTAGGCATTGTTTCATTAGCACTAGCTCCTTAACTTTGAGTTCTCGGTCGAGTAAGAGTTATAAGTCACAGATATTGTTGGCCGGATGATATATGTATATATATTTTTTTATGTTCTATATTATTATTGTGTTATGGTACTACATCAGTTCATTAAGCAGGGACTGACTCAAAAGGTCGAATGGACGGAGTGGCATTCGGATAATCCGTTTCGAGGTCCTCGATCCCTCTCAATCTAATTGATTTGGGATGAGAGAGATGTTATGTTTAGGCTTTTATTTTGGATGATATGAAATTTGTCGAAATAGGTTTGGTGTCATTTGATTTCTTCTTTTGATAAGTCTTTTATGTTTGGAGATTTCTTGTCTAGAGGGAGTGGGGCAGGTTGTAAAGTTGGAGTATGAGACAGGGTCCTTCTCATGAGGTTTTGTGTAATGTTATTATTTTTAGTTGGTTTTTATTCGAGAATATTTCTGGGTTGTATTGTTTTGATTTGATGAAAGGAGTCAGTTGAAGGGGAATGTGATGCTGATTTCGTAAAGAGAGTGACAAGCCGAGACAAAGGCAGAGCAAAAGGAGAAGATAAGGAAGTGTGGACCATGGTAGTTTTGTTTGATTCTGCTTGTTTTGTTTAATTCACACTTTGGATTTATCACGAGGTTGTTTTAAAGTTTTGTTTATAATTTTTCGGGGAAGCTCTGTGTCGACTGTTTGATGTAGCGGTTTCATTGCCGGTTGGTGTTCTGTGAAGATTTTGATTGTGAGGTCTACGAAAATTTGGATCTGGTGGTTAGAATCGGTCTTAGTTATGATGTTGAATTTGCATTTTGGTGGGATGTGAGAGTTCAGCGATATGGCGATTTGGATATCGATTGGGGACATAAGATTTAAGTCTGTTTTGATTTCGAGAGTGGGAGCAATGATCGAGTCCTTGATAGGTTCGGTAGTTGGCTTAAAGATGAGTGGAGTTGGCGTTGTAGGGATAGGTTCGATTTTAGTGATGGGTTCATGTTTGATAACTGGCTTGAGTTTGACGACAGGTTCAGGTTTGACAATGGGATCGGGTGTTTGATGGCCGGTTCGCCTTTGATGGTGGGTTCGAGCTTGTGGATGGGTGCAAGGTCAATGATAGGTTCGGGTCTAGGTTTGACGATTGGTTTAAGTTCAATGATAGGTTTGGTTTCTTGTCCGATGACAAGTTCAAGTTTGATCATGGGTTTAGGTTCGGTGATAGGTTCATGTTCGACGATAGGTTTATATTTCGCCGATAGTTTGAAGCTTGATGTCAGGTTTGTGTTCGGTGATTAGTTTAGGTTTGACGATAGGTTCAAGTTTGATGATAGGTTCATATCCGATGATAGGTTTAGGTTTGGTGACAAGTTTAGGTTTGATGATAGGTTTAGGTTTGGTGACAAGTTTAGGTTCAATGGTTGGTTTGAGTTTGATGATGGACTTAGATTTGGTGACAAGTTTATGTTCGCAGGTGGATTTAGGTTTGGTGACAATGTCGGGTCTGATAACAAGTTTAGGTCTGATGATAGGTTCAGAGACAAGTTTATGTTCAATGGTAGATTTAGGTTTGGTGGCAATGTTGGGTCTGATAACAGGTTTAGGTTTGATGATAGGTTTGAGTTCGATGATAGGTTTAGTTTTGATAATACGTTTCGATTTGGGGCTCAGTTTCGTGGTTGTGAGGTGATAAGTTCGGTGGTGAGTTCAGGCTTTAAGGCGACTATAGAGATTGATTTATGAGTTGGTTTTGAGATCGGTTCCACAGTTGATTCTGGGGTGAGTGAAATGAATGGTTCAAGGGTATGCTTGATAACAAATTCGGGTTCGAGATTTTGTTTTGAAGTTGGTGAAGTGGTAGTGAATTTAGGTTCTGAAGTGGGCGTAGAAGTTAATTCGAGAGTTGATTCTAAGGTTAGTGGGGCGATGAGTTCATGTTTTGAAGTTGATGTAGGGATTAGTTCAAGGGTCGGGTTTAAGGTTGGTAGGGTGATGTGTTCGATCATGCGTCCAATAATGCGTTTGGGCCCGGGGATTAATTCCAGAGTATGTTTGATTAGGGGTCTTGATTCAATTATGGGTTCAGGTTCAAAGCATAGTTTCGTGATCGGTTTAAGTATAAATGGTGTCATAGTATGTTGGTGGATTGGTTCTGAAGTGAGAGGGCAGGTGATTTCAGGAATAGATTTGATTACGGGTTTGGGTTCAGATTTTAGTTTTGTGATCCATTTAAGTTTGAATGGTATTGTAGTATATGGATAGATTAGTTCGGGAATTTCTTCTGGAACCGGTATGTAAGTTTGTCCAGGTATTGATAGTAAGGTTGGTTTAGGTGTAAGATCGGGGAACGCAGTGGTTGACTCATTGGTGGGTAAGTTATCGAGTTCGAAGGTAGGTCGAGTTGGCTCGGGGGTATGTGTGTCAATTTTTGTGATGGGCCGAGTTAGTTTAGGGGTGAATTTAGTGAAAGGTTGGGTCTTAGTGATCTTGGTGACTGGTTTAGGGCGAAAGGCGATTTCTCATTTATAGGTACGTGGGGCAGGGTTAGTTGGTCATGAATGGATGGTATGGACATGGTCTGAAAGGGGTTCAATCCTCCATATCCGGCTAGCCGAGTGGAATGGGGCAGGAGTGAGTGAGTGTACAGTATCGTATGCGGGTTGAGGGCTTGATGGAGTTTGTTCAAACAATGGGTAGGTGATGTTAGTTTGGGCAGTGTCGGGGAGTTGGTTTTGATCATAGTACGGGTTTGTGTATTAGTTGTTGTATAAAGGTTGGTAAGGGTGTTGATCTTGGTTTGTGTGTGGTAATTGGTTTTAGTCAGGGTATAGGTTTGGGTATAGATCTTGAGCTTGGTCATATGGGTGGTATGATTGAGGGTTTGTTTAGTTTTGTCCTTGGTTTGTGTTGATTTGTTCAGGGCTTAGAGTCTCGTTTAGGGTGTTTGTCTTAGGGTCATTGGAGGAGGGTCCATTGGATGTTAGGGTAGAGAGATCAAGGTCCCCATTTTTCAGGTGACGCTCTATGCGTAAAGCATGTTGATAAAGGTTTGCAAAGTCATGATAGTTGCTTAAGATGAGAGTGCTTCAAAGGGGTTCTCGGGTATTCATGATCACAATCTCTATCACATCAATTTCATTTATTTGATTCCCTATTTGGGCACCGAGCCTCCTCCAGTGGTTAACAAATGTCACGAAGTCTTTGTCGTCTTCTTGTCTTGTGTGTATCAAGTCAGTAAGACCGATCTCTTCGTGAGTCGGGTGTTGATATTGGTTTAGGAATCTATCAGCTAAGTCTTCGAAGGTTTCGATTTCAACTAGAGACAGAGTTGCAAACCAGTCAAGGGCTTCTCCTTCCAGAGACCTCTGAAAGTAGAGAGTAAGAAGGCCTTGGTTATTGCATATGGGTCAACAGTCATTGTAAAATAGGGCCAAGTGGTTTTTCAGATTGCCTGTACTGTTGTATTTGTTGAATTTTGGTGGCTTCAAGCCAGTTGGTATGGTAAAGTCAGCGTCCCGACAGAATTTATCGAATCCGAAGGATTATCTTGAGCATTCCCTCTTAGCCATGTAGACATCTAGAATTCGAGGAATATCACTTATGTTTATGATGGTGTCCTTTTTAAGTGTCTCGGGAGAGGGTTGTCTTCGGTGGTTGTTATCGTAGGAGGTGCGAAGGGTGTGTGTGTTATGTGTCGGGGGAGTCGACGTCCTTTCCTCTTGTTGACTTCTCGGGGTAACTTGTCGTTCATCCCTCAGCCTCTGGTCCGCTACAGCTTTGCATAAACTGGCAAAGTACTGTAGCAGGGCATCGACTTCTTTTCCTCCCTTCATCAGCTTGTTGGCGATATGGTCCACAATTTGGGTAGCGTGGAGTTATGTCCGTCGTCACTTTCTTCGCTGTTGTTGTTGTGATTTCTGTTTTGTGGAACGAAGGGGTATTTTTTGCTCTCACTTACTATATTTAC
This sequence comes from Chloranthus sessilifolius, assembly GCA_021018995.1. Lineage (NCBI taxonomy): Eukaryota > Viridiplantae > Streptophyta > Magnoliopsida > Chloranthales > Chloranthaceae > Chloranthus > Chloranthus sessilifolius. The sequence goes on along the minus strand of CM037587.1, from coordinate 15,605,686 downwards.
CCCAGGCACGACACTGGGTTGTCCAAGGAAATGACCTAACGTTCGGGATCGCTAGGGAGGCCCCATGAGGGTGGGTCGATATCATTAAAGTTTAATTTTCTAATACCGGCCATTTTAAAATATTTTTATTTTTTTGGAGAGTTTTTTTTTTTTTTGAAAAGTTTATCCGCGTGCAAGTGTGTGTAGAAAAGTGATAAAGTGAAAAAAAATCAAAATAAAATAAAATAAAGCAAAAAATAAAAACCAAATTAATTAAACCAGGGCAATCCTAGCGAAAAGAGTCCCATCACGATCGCTAGTCTGTTGGTACACACTTTTGCTAGGTTCCTTTCGGTCCCTAAAATAAGTGGTCCAATTTAGTCCGAGTGGACTCTGGCTAGGGCGGTCGAATAATAAACTATGAAATATTAAATTGCTGAAAGGAAAAGGCGAATTTTAAATAAAGAATAGTTTGGTTGATGCGATAGCCAGCTGCAGATATTTATCGATGCTGCAACACGTCACTGATCACACTTTAAGAAGAGAGGGGGCTTGCAGGTTGAATTCCTTTACTAAACGTCGGCCAACCACCTTCAGCAGCCTTGGGTTGCCTTTAATTCAACTAGTTTGGCCTTCTTACTTCTGCTAGAATTCTAACGAATCTAATCTCCTAGTCCTACTGAAAGTCTAATTGACCTGGTCTCCTGATCCTACTAGGAGTCTAATTAAAAAGGGGGTTGTCGGCCGTTATGCTAAGGAGGGTCGGCCCCGTTCCCGAGTACCCTCCGTAAGCTCCCTTGGGCAAATCAGGTGGCTAAGGCTTGAAAACTGGAAGAGGTTAGAGACCTAATAGGTTCTAGGCTAAGTGCTTCCTCCTTCAATACTTCTTCGAGAGTCAAGATTAGCGGGCTAGGGCTGCTAGCTTGACTACCTGAGGCTCCCTGGGAAGAGTCTGCACTTCTAGAAGTCTGAAAGGTAGCTCGATCCCTTTTTGGAAGCCCCAGAGAGAACCTCAAATTTTCTCAAAGGGAGAGGCTTGAAAGAAATAAGAATAGTAAATTATTTTTTTTGCTAAGGTTAATTTTGAAAAGACTGAGTTTTAATTAATGATTAAAAACGGCAGGATTAAAAACTGAGAATTTAAAATTTTAAGGATTAGGGATTCAAAACTAAGAACTGAGATCTAGAACTTAGGAATTAAGAACTAGAACAAAGAAATTAGGAACAACATAAAAATTGAGAACTAGGATCAAGAACCTAAGAATTAAGAACTAGAAACTAGAAATTAAGAACTAGACACTAGAACCTGAAAGATTATATGAAGTCGGGCACCGAAAAGAGTCTCGAAAACCCCTAAGCTTGGAAGAGAGAAACTCAAAAATTCGATTGTTGGATCCCCTTTTGGGCGAGGTAGGGGGTCTTTTTATAGGTAACGGGCTAATTTCACGCATGTGGGAATGCACGGGATTGGTGAATTTTGCGCTTGATCGAGGAGTTTGAGCGGTCAGGAGAATTAGAGTCCCAGTCCAAGTCTGTATGAATTTCGCGTGTTGAATGACACATGAAATCAATTCCACGCAGGTGTATATACGCGGAATCCGGAACTTCATTCTGCGCAATGGGTCACTTGCGTAATTGAATTGTACACAAGTTGATCTGTGCAAAATTCGGGGCTACAGGCAATTTGACAAATTAAAGTCCAGGTGCAACTTGTGGACCAATTCCGCGCAGGGGGTCCTGCGCTTAATCAATTTCACACATGGGTTCATGCGCGGAATTCAAGAACCTCCCGGGCTTGGTCGGGTCCGAGTCCGTGGGTTAAGATTTTAGGCAGGCAGGTAGGCTCTTTCCTTTTCATTTACTTAAGATATTACATGTAAATAATGAAATACCCCCCATTTGGATTCAATAAAAATAGTTTCGGATAAAAAATCTCAAAGAATAAAAAGTAAACTTTCTAGTTAAAGAACAAAATCTGATTTTTTACAATTTAGTCAATTGTCTAACTTACAAATGGCAAGCCTTTTTGTGAAACTTTAAAGCCCATAAATTATATCATATCAAAGTATTACTAAAATATCAAAGTTTGTTAAAAAAGGTTCGCGTCTGGGCTTTCAAATCGGTAATATATTGTCAGGGTTCTGGCTTGACCTTGGACCTTCGGTCAAAAAGGCCTGGGGATTAACTATATGCTATTGTTATGGTGCATAATTCTCAGATTATGGGATTTTCAAGGTTTTAAAGCTTTTAGAGAGGATTGGTCCCTTTCCAAAATTCATGGGCAAGGTCAAGGGTTGACTAAACTGGTTTGCATACTCCAGGAGGGAAAAATCGGGGTGTCTGCAGGTCTGCATTAGGGGAGGAGCCTAGTTTGGCGAGGGCATGTCACGTGGTGTAGGAATCGCCACAGGTGTTCACACCATACCATTGAGAGGAGTTGGAAACGAAGATGGAAGAGTCTCCCAAGTGTTGGAAATCATGGCCAACACGATGGCACAACAAGGTGTAGCAATGGCACAACAGTTAGAGATAATGGCAGCTAGGAATCAGCCTTTATGGTTTTCAGAGTTCAGAAGGATGTGTCCTCCAAACTTTTCAGGTCAAGCTGACCAACTGTGTAGACACCCCAATTTTCCCTCTCGGAGTATACGAACCTGTTTGGTCAACCTTTGACCCTGTCCACTATCTCCGGAAAAGAACTGACCTTCTCCGAAGACTTTAAAACCTTAAATACGAGAACCATATATTGAAACAATAGTACATGGTCGAAGCTCAGGTTGAAACAATAGCTCTGTGACTCAGACCTAGCTCAACCCAGGAAGGTTCCAAATTATGCGCCCTACCCAACATGCATAATTCAATTGCATGCCCCATAGCTGGTGCGCAATTGGTCCGTATAGGCCCAGCCTCCTTCCTTCCATGTATCGACCTAAGACCCGATTACGCGCTTTGACCAGTGTGCATAATCGATTGCGCGTCCCACCACCTGTGCACAATTGGTTCCCAATTGGACATAGTCTCTAATTCCCATGACTGCCCAAATTCTCCTATTAAGCACCTGTAAAATGGTGCTTGATTGGATTGCGCACGCTTGATAAGCTATGTAATTAGTTATAATTAGTCTGAAACTAGGACACCCGACTGAGCCAGTCAATCGGTCACTTTCTGAGTCTGTGACTGACTCAAAGTGTATTAAGCACCCTACCATAGGCATGTAATTCAATTAAGCGCACTAGACAGAGCACGTAATTAGATTTGACTGATTAATTACACACGTCCCACTGGGGGCGTAATTACCCGTGTACCTATAAATAAACCCCCCTACCTCGTACAACACATCAATCAATTCATATTCAAGCCTCGAGTTCCTCTCTTCCAAGCTAGGATTTCGAGACCCCCTTCTGCGGCGCTTAGCTTCAAGTAATCTCTCTTTAGTTCTTAGTTTTAATTTCTAAATTCTTAGTTCTAGTTTCTAGTTCTAGATCTTAGGTTTCAATTCGTAGTTCTTAATTTCTAGTTTTTAGATTATAGTTCTTAATTTCTAACTTCCAATTCTTAGTTTCTGGTTCTAGTTCTTAGTCGCTAGAACCAGCTATTAGTTATTAGTCTCTAGTTTTTTATCCTAAATTATAAATTATAATTCCTATTTTTAGGTTCTAGTTCTTAATACTTAGTTCTGATCCCTAAATTTTCATAATTCTCAATTCTAACTTTAATCTTTATCTTCAAAATTCTTTCGACCTTCAAAATCTTAACTTTTTAATTTAAATTCAATTTTTCAATCTCTAATATTTATAAAACAATCCTTAGCCACCCGATTTACGCAAGGGAGCTTATGGAGGGTACCCGAGAACGGGGCCGATCCTACTTAGCATAACGGGCCAAAATCCATTTTTTTAATTAGATTTCTAGTAGAATTAGGATACTTAAATTAATTAGACTTTTAATAGAATCGGGATATTTAGATTAATAAGGTTCCCAGTAGAGTTAGAAGACTAATACCAGTTAGACTTCGAAGATATTTAAATTAATCAAACTCCTAGTAGCATCGGAAAACTAAATTAATTAGAGCCATAATAGTATAAATTAGAGTTACAATACAATTAGGAAATCAGATTAATCAGACTCCCGGTAGGACTAGAGAAACCAGAGTGAGTAGGAATAGGAAAACTATATAAACTAAACTCCTAGGTGACCCAGAGCTACTGACGTTGGCCGGCTGACGATTCAGTAAAGAGAACAACCCATATCTCTATCCTTGTGATCAGTGACGAGTTGCAGCATCGATAAACATCTGCAGCTGATGATCGCATCAAACCAGGTATTTTCCTCATAGAATTTACCTTTTATTTCAGCAATTTAATATTTCTCAATTTATTATTCATCGCCTTTGCTAGAGTCCACTTGGACCAAATTGGGCCACTCTTTTCGGGGACCGAGAGGGACCCAAAAAAAGCCCATACTGACAGACTGGCGATCGCGATGGAACCTCTTGTGGCTAAAGCTGCCTTTGTTTAGTTAAGTTTTCTTTACTGCATACATAGTTTTCTTTCTTCCGCTCAGTTTCTCTCCGCACTTGTTCGCACTATTGAGAACTTCTCAAGAGTACATGAGCATCCACCGGAGACTCGAGATGTCCAAAATATGAAAGATAAAGTTCGGTGACCCACCTTTATGGGGGTACCACAACATCCCCATATACGACGAAGACCCGTCTTACGAGTCAGCTCAACATCACCCGAAAATCAATATGGCCGGTGGGGAGGAAATTCCTGTCACTCCTCCAAGCACCAGCCCTAACAACGGACGGAGAGATAGTGGCATTGGGTAGAACTTCTTAGCCTGACAACTATGGAACTCGGCATCCAAAAATTATAAAAAGGAGGCGACGATGTTGAAGAAATGCTTCGAGACCTAGCGGCCGCATACGAGACCATCAGGGAATGGAAAGACAGAGAAGAGCAAGAACGACAAGGGGAAGAGAAACTGCCACCTAATCCAAGCACGATATCGTCGCATGTGTCACCACTAAGGCACACGCTTCACACCCTCCTCAACAATAATAGACTGGATAGGGGTGTTGGTACGCACTTTTTCTGGGTTCCTTTCACTCCCCGGAAGAGTGGCCCAATTTGGTCTATGTGGACTCTGGCGGAAGGCGATGAATAATAAATCAGAAAATATTAAATGCTGAAGTAAAAGGCGAATCTTAAATGAAGAATACTTGGGTGATGTGATCACCAGCTGTAGATATTTATCGATGCTTTAACACGTCATTGATCACGCTTTAAGAAGAGCGGGGGCTTGCAGGTTGAACTCCTTTACTGAATCGTCGGCCTGCCAACGTCAGCAGTTATGGGTTGCTTATAGTCTAACTAGTTTGGTTTCCTACTGCTACTAGGATTCTACTCTAAAAAAGGAGAGGGGTGGCCCACTATGCTAAGGAGGATCAGCCCTGTTCCCTGGTACCCTCCATAAGCTCCTGTAGACACCCAAATTTGGCCCAAGGCCTGATCGAAACATATTTCGAGAGAGGCGCATTTCCGAGCTTTTGATGGCATGTATGAAACCCTTAGGAATCACCCTAAACCCTTAGGAATCACCCTAGATCCCCCAGGAACCTACCCCGAACCTTTAGAAACCAACCCCGACCCTTAGAACCCTTTCTAAACCCTAACCTAACCTTCCCAGGCAATAAGAAGGAGGGGTACACCAGAACTAGCTACGACCCTCTATAGTGACCAACTCTTATACCATTGAAGAGTAGAGGTCGTCAGCTTTCCAACGGTCCAAGAATTGCCCCAATCGGAGGTATATATCAGAAGATATGGCAGTCCGAACTCGGAGGGCAGGAAGGTAATTTCAAGGTGGCCCCCCTAGGGATTTGGCGCGACTATTAGTCGCGCCAGGCTATTTCTCCCCAGAAATGGCCTGGCGTAACTAATAGTTGCGCCAAGTATAAATTTTTCCTGGCACAACTATTAGTTGCGTCAGGCCAATTCTCCCATATTTTAAGCCTGGCATAACTAATAGTTGTGCCAAGTTTAAAAGGTGGCCCCCACCCTGCAAGCTAACTTCCAGCACTATTCCTCACTGTTTTACTGTGCACTTACCTGGCGCAACTATTAGTTGGGCCATGCATATGAACAGTAACTATGGGATTTTGCCCCGAATTTCATGTTTGAGGTTTGACTTTTAGACTACCTCAACCTTTGGGGTGTGTTTTGATAGTTCTGTTGCACCCATTCCTCACCTATTTGCAACCCTCCAAGTGACCTAAAGCCTCACCCCATCATCCACCATTAGAACCACCTTCACACCTTTCAAGGCTCTAAAAACCCTAGGAAAGCTTAGATTTGAGATTACCTAATTGCTAACCCCAATTAGCATCTAAGTAGCCTCCTAATTCACTCCTTTCCTATAAATAGACCCCCCCACCCCTTGGTTTAGGGGTTGAGAAATTTACTTAAGAGAGAAAGAGCTCAAAGTGAGAAGTTCTTCCTCCCTTTGTTGCACTATTTCCATCCAAATTCCAGAACCTCCCAACCTCATTTCAAGCTTGTTCTTGCATCCAAAACCCATAGCCTAGGTGTGTGTGATCCCCTACCCTTCCTTCCCTACCTCTTAGCTTTAAGTCTTAGGAGTTAGAACCTCATTTTCCTCCATACAAGGCCTTCAAGAGCTCATCAAAGCAAGCCACGCAAGGCTCCTCTACGGTGCTACAAGGGCCCGAGAGCTCCGTCTCTCCCCTTTCTTCTCCTATCTCTTTCTAGCTCCCTCCATCCTCCCATTTGTGCCGTTACGCCGCCAATTTTTTGGTAGGAACGGAGGGGCACAAATAGGATTCTAAGCCCTTTTGGGCAAGAGGAAGCTATTTTCTTTGCTTCTACTTCATTTTATTTTTAGCCATTAGTAAAGACCGTGTTAAGCGGGTTGATCGGGTGCCTAACACCTTCTCGATCAATAATCGAAGCCCCTACCCAAGAGCCTTTGGTGTGGACCGGATTCAGAGTCATATTTTTAGCACTTAGGTGCTCATAAAAAATGAACTAGGTATCCCGGGACACCGAAAGCTTCGGGTGGCGACTCTATATTTTTTTTTCGATAGAGAGCGCATCGTCGCGACGGGGATAGCATCGATTCCCATGGCTGCACAGATGGCGACTCTGCTAGGGAGTAGCTAGTAGAGCTTCCCCTTGAACTAGGCCTTTTTTTTTTTATTTTTCTAACATTTTATTGCTGTTTTTTTTAATTTTATTTTTGTTGTTTTTTCACTCACCCCTCCGATTACGTCATTTTACTCACCCTACGATTCAGCTTTAAATTTCAACAATTTTTGCCTAGTCACTTGACTGGCACCTTTTTTTACTCTCCCTTACGTTTCCGCTTTAAATTTCAGCAATTTTTGCCTAGTCACTTGACTAGCACCCTTTTTACTCACCCCTACGATTCCGCTTTAAATTTCAGCATTTTTTGCCTAGTCACTTGACTGGCACCTTCGTTACTCACCCCTACGTTTCCACTTTAAATTTCAGCAATTTTCGCCTAGTCACTTGACTGGCACCTTTCTTACTTCCCTTTATAATTCGGCTTTAATTTTCAGCACTTTATATTTCCCGCCTAGTCGCTTGACTGGCCCCGTCATTTTCTTTTTACTTCCATATCCTAACAGTGGATGTCGACCCGTAGTAGCGGCACGGAATAATCACCCCCGGTCTTTGAACTAAAGAAAACTTCTAAAAAAAGAACAAAACTTCGAAAAAAAATTAAAATTGAACCAAGTTAGGGAGCTTAATTAATTTGTTTTGCGGGTTAGATTTTTCAAAGGGTTGGTTTAGGCACACATACAAACACCCGGGTCTTAGTATGGCGGCAGCCCCTACTGGTGATGATCCAGAAAAGTCCCAGCCCACCTAGTATCTGAGAAAGCGCTTGCGCAGGAGGTATATCGGGTGGGTTCCCATTCCGAAGCTTAAAATCCTTGGGGAGCGCATTAGCAAGTTATACCGGACTCAATCCTTTAGGTGCGGTGAGGAGAGAATCGATCACCAAAAAAAATAGCTCAGTTCCCGGAAACCTAGCTTCCACAAAAAACCAAAAAAGAGACTCATTTCTGGCATCAGTGGCTGCTGCTTTCTATTCTGGAGAGGCCGTTTTTGCCTAGAGCATGTATTAGTTGTGCCAATGTAAAAACACTAGAATTTATAACTTGCGCAACTAATAGTTGCACCAGCTTTAAACTCTCAAATTTTACCTTGGCGCAACTAATAGTTGCGCCTATGTAAAAGTCCTCCCCTACAACCTGGGCGCAAGTATTAGTTGCGCCAGGTCTGTTTGGCAACACCCAACCCGAATCCTTGGCCCTTTCCACCTCCCGAGTTCCCCGATCAGTGTGCATAGTGCCTTTTTTAGGCCCCGCCGTCTCTGACACCCAATACGCCCCCGTCGGTCAAGAGAAGGCAACTTCTTTTTGGCTCATTTTGGGGGATCGGGTCATTTTCCTTGATTTTTGTGCCTTCAATAGATTGAAGGTTCTCCTTCGATTCTTTCGAAGTGAATCGAAACCATCGCCGCGGGTCTTGAATTAAGGTACGAGAACCACCCGAAAAGGGAATTCCAAGGCCTCAGAACCTTTGTTTTTTCAAAAAAAAAATGTTTTCATAAAATTCAAAAAATATATATATAATCAAAACCCAAAAAATATTTAGTTAGTGGTGCCGGCACAACAGCATCATCTTGCCCTCCGTCGTCCCATAGGGGAAGAAGGAGGAGGATTTTTGGGCCTTATCCAAGGCACCCTTACCCGACCCGCTCCCGAAGAATGTCGTGGGTAGTGGACCTGGTTTATGCCGATCCCGATTCATCTCTGCAACATTCTCCAACCCACTCCCATTCAGGAGAAGTCTTTTCCACCATCCCCCTCACCCAACCCCCTTTTACCATTACCGACCCATTCGGTGCTCCCATATTCCCAACCACTACCCCCGAAAATATCCAAAGTCCAACCCCCCATTCCCCATCTTTTGCCCAAACCATGCCCATGCCAAACCCATTTTCCCAATCCACATCCATGCCCCAATTCCCATCATCCCCCTATAGACCCGATCCACCCACGTTCACATACACGACTTCCGCCCTATCCAATCCCCCGCAAAATCCCCCATCCATCCGGGTCATGGCCATTTTTACCAGGGCCATACCCAACTTTCCTCATCCCCCCTCATCATGCCCCCCATCATCCCAAAACATACCCAATACATCCCCTCATCCACCCCATACACCCCCACCTACCATGGCCATGCCCAATTATATCGGGGCCATGCCCAATTTTTCCACCACCTCCATCCCATCTATACCCCATCACCCCTTAAATCCACCATCCACATCCCACCCCCCTTCCATGGCCATGATGGAGGAGATATTCCAAGAATACTCCTCATAGAGGGCTTCCCAAAATATCTCTCCTCCACACCCCACATCCATGAATCCATCCCATACCTTAGCAAACCTCCATGCTTCACTCCCCCATGACCCCCATCAACCCCCCCTAATCCACACCATCCAAACCCCCCTCACCCACATACCCCAAGGCCCATTTGCCCAAACCCCCTTTTCCTACACATCTCAGGGCCCCATGGCCCAATACCCCACCATCCATGATCTCCAGGGCCCCATGGCCCAATACCCCACTACCCATCATCTCCAAGGCCCATTGGCCCAAAACCCCATTACACATATCCCCAAGGGCCCATTGGGCCAAACCCATCAGGGGCCCATGGCCCAAATCCACTAATGGCTCATGGCCCAGACCCAACAAGGCCCATCGAGCTAGATCCGCTAAGGGCCCATGACCCAGACCCATCAGGGCCCACGGACCAGGCCCATTGGGCTAGACCCACCAAGGGCCCATAGCCTAGACCCAATAAGGCCCACTATGACAAACCCATCAAGCCCCATTGGGCCAGACTATCCAAGGGCCCATGGCCCAAACCTACCCAGGCCCATTGGCCCAAACTTATCCAGGGCCCATGCCCCAAACCTACCAGGGGCCCATGGCCCAAACCCATCAGTGGCCTATGGCACAAAATGATCAAAGGTTCATAGCCCAAACCCAAACCCCACACTCATACCGTCCACAATACCCCCAACACTTAACCCAACCTGCACATCTGGGTCAAACCCATGCCATACTTCAAACCCAATCTCCCCATGGCCCCACACCCCAAGGCCATCTCCAAACCTTCCCCCATACCCAATGGCCCTATCAGGCCCCACCTCAAAACCAAATTCCCATCACCCAACAAACCTTCCCTCACCCCCAATGGGCTCACCCAGCCCCTACTCATGTCATTCCCATCCAACCCATGCAGCAACAGGTTGAGAATCACGTCTTCACTACACGCAGAGCCGAGGTGAGTATGAAGAGGAGAGATTAGGAGCAATGAGGAGCTTATCTTTGGGGCATTGACTAGCCTCAACCCTCCACCAGTAATTGCCCACCCCCTAATATCCCAGAGTGAAGTCCGACTGGCAACCGAGAAAGCGACCCCTATATCGAAAGAGTCAGAGCAGCTGAAAGAACAGTTAGACAAAATATAAAAACAGCTGATAATGGTGAAGAAATCCACGCCTAATGGACTTCCACCTTGCATCTATGCCTCGTCACGAGGTCCCCTTCCCCCCAAATTTAAAATGCCAGTATTCGACAAGTACAATGACACAAGCAACTCGATCGCACACTTCAAGTCCTATTGTAGGGACATGTGCCAATATGGGGGAGACGAAAGACTGCTAATAAAGGTCTTTCAGAAAAGTTTGACTGGACCGGCCCTGAGGTGGTTCACATCTCTTGAACCATCCATGATGAAGACATGAAAAGATTTAGCGCATTTATTCCAGGAACAGTATGTCTATAATACTGATATTGAATCGCGCAAGTCTGATTTGGCCCGTTTAAAGCAGAATCAAAACGAGACCTTTAGCAATTACTTGGGGCGATGGAGAGCATTGGCAGCTCAAGTCAAAAATAGAATATCGGATGATGAGCAGATAGAGATGATTTCAAAGAACACTCTGCCAGTGATTTCTGATTTTCTTGTGTACCAACAGCAGTCTAGTTTTGCTGATTTGGTGAGGAATGTCAACCGCTGCGAGGATGCCATCAGGGAAGGGCAGTTGAGTAAGAATACTTCAGGGGGCCCTAGCGGGGTCAGAAGATTTTCTGAGCAAAGGAACGAGAAGAGAACAGGGGGCGATGTCCAGAACATAGCCAACACCAGGCCCAATAATAATATTGCTCCGTTTCAATTTCAGGTAGCCCCACTAGCACAGTTAGGCCTGAGCAGATACAAAGAATGGAGAATGGGCAAGGTATGCAAATGATCCCGAAACAAAGGAGAGCCCGCTACGACCGAGTCTTTACACCTCTGGGGCAATCTTTGAGTGTACTTTTGCCCCTATTAGTAGAAAAGGGATTAGTGGTTATCCGCCAACCGCAACCTCCTCCTCACCCAACCCAAAGAACTATGACCCAAATACCCACTGTAATTTTCATCAGGGTTCGGGTCACCCTACTGATCGCTGCTTCCCGTTGAAGCACGCTATCCAAGATTTGATTGATGTCGGGAAAATCATTCCCCCTGCACCTACTCAGCATGTTAATATTCATCAAGTACCACTACCCCCACATCCTACCGGAGAAGCAGGTCCCAGACCCACCATTGGAATGATAGAAGATAAGGAGGAGTTTGAATTTGACTCATCCGATTATATCAGTGATCAGGAGAGTTATGTAGCACCGCTGTTAAGAAACGTTGAAGAAAGGAATATAGGGGTAGTTGAACCCCTAAATTTGTCAGATTATTTCCCCAATCTGACTCCATAAATTGAACCCTTAGATCTTAGGGCATACTTTCCATCACCCACACCCGTCAATTATGTGAATATCAATGCATACCAGCCATACACCACAACCCCCATCAATTACCCTATAAACATCGACGCCCCCAATCCTGCACCCGCACCCGTCAGTCATCAATGGCCCTACGCCCTCCCCATTTCAACTACCACCATACACCACAACCCCCATCGATTACCCTTTAAACCACCAGGCCCCCAATCCAACACCCACACCCATTAGTTATCAATGGCCTGCGCCCACTCTATCACCCCCAGTTCAACCACCGACAAGTTCCACCACCCCGGTCAATTACCTAACGGCTCATCAGCCGCCAGCACCCACTAGCTATCAAGGGCCTACGTTTACCTCCTTCCCTTCAATGCCACCACCCTCAAACTTCACCACCCCCATTTGGCCCAATCTTTCCACCCAACCCACTGCCTCCGGGGTGAATCAAGTATTGCCCACACCTCCTGCACTGACGATACAAGTATCTCAAGCACCGGCTACCACACCACTCCAGCTCTCAGGACCAACCTATGATCCTCATCAGGTCCCGCTAAGCTATGAACAAATAAATGTCAATACTAGCAATAGCAGAGAAGAAGGCGATGATTTTGTTACCGGTCGAGGAGAATATCAAGCAACCCGAAGCATGACAACAGGCCCAACCGAAGGAAAGAAAGACTTGAAGATGAGTCGAGAACATATACTAGAGACTCAGTTGAGAAGAATGCCTGCCCATATCACTGTATGTGATCTGTTGATGACGTCCCCACTCCATTTCCAAGCATTAATGAGAGCGTTAAAAAATGCACATGTATCACTCTAAGTTAGCCCAGATGAAGTTCGGGCAGATAATTGGTCAAGTAATGGCTCCAAATGCCATTTCATTTTCTGACGCCGATTTACCTGAGGAAGGAGGTAGCCACTCAAAATCTTTGAATATAACCGTTGAGTCAGGAAATATGATTATCCCCTTGGTACTAATTGATAATGGGTCTGCATTGAATATATGCTCGTTGAGAACCGCTACCAAGATTGGGGTTGATCGGTGCATGTTAAGGCCCACCAGAATCAGCGCTAGAGGGTTTGACAATACCAGGAGAGAAATAATGGGAGAAGTTGATCTTGACCTATTGATAGCGCCAATGACCTTTTCCATCTTGTTTCAAGTCATAGATGTCAAATCCTCATTTAATCTATTGTTGGGGCGCCCGTGGCTACATGAAGTCGGAGCCATACCTTCCACATTGCACCAGAAACTCAAATTTGTATCTAGTCATAAGATTATCACGATCATTGGAGAGGGGCACACTGAGAAAGAAAAGGCTGCCAATAGCATTGAAAAAACCTAATATGCTGGATATACCACACACCGCTGAGGACGTCGACCTCCACAGTTTTGAGTACGAGGTGTCGGCAATACTCCCAGAACCCATTGAGGGCATCATGACTAAAACGGGAGGCGGTATGATAGCGGCAATAGCAATACTCCAAAAGTGGGGCTATCAGAAAGGGATGGGTCTGGGACCCAAATTACAAGGCAGAAGAGAGTAAGTTGTGGCTAAGGGATAAAAAGTAAGATTCAGGCTAGGATATAAGCCCACAGAGCAAGAGGTCCGAGAGGCCAAAGAGAAAGCCAGGGTCGCTGCGGCTGCAAGAGCTCGAGGAATCAACATAGAGGAGAAACCTTGCCCTAGGCTACACATCAGGGATTCCTTTGTCAGCGCAAGGGTCGTAAAGATCGATCAAAATGGGGCAACCCATTTGACCCCACATAAACCCAAAGCCCCCGTCCATCCCACCAATCCCCAGATCTCCCTTCCCAGCTTGGAGATAGATTTGGCCGCGTTGTCCCTTTTCGAGGCAGTCATTGGTGCTGAACAAACCCCCACATGGTAAATCACCACAAAAGCGGAGTTATCGTTTGAGGACATGATCTCAGACGAAATGGGGATCAATATTATGGAGGCTGACTCCAATGAGCCATATCGATCAAGCACCCTCCATCATCCCAACAGTAAAGAAGCTACCTCAGTGCATGGAATCGGGCATCTTTGCCCCAAACTCTGGAAGCAGGAAGTGGCCTAAAGTTTGGTGCATGTTTCCTAAGAAAAATAATCTATAAAAAGTAAGATAAGCCCTTGGCAGGCAATACCTTGTATATACACAAACCCGCCTGGCCAAGGGTCCGTCTCCGAAGAAAACAAAAATCTCAAAAACATGAAAGAAAACAAAAATCTCAAAAACATTGAAGAAAAAAAAAAATCCCAAAAACATTGAAAAAATCCAAAGTCCAAAAATATTGTCATTTAAAATTCCAGAAAATGTCCCACACAAGGATGCCTTAATCAAAATACCCGTCCCACGTGAAATCAACCCCTTCCCTGTAGAAATACAAGAAGAGGTAGGGATCACAAGTCTGGACGAGGATGTCCCCTTCGAGGAACTCCCTGATGAGCTCCTCGACCGATTTGCCGACTTTGAGCACGGCCCTACCCCCATTGTCGAAGAGACTGAAGACGTCAATCTAGGAACTAAGGAGGTTCCCAAGATAACCAAAATCAAAATATCACTGTCTCCTGAGGAAAGAAAAAGCATGATCAACTTCCTTCGATCATACCAAGACATTTTTGCCTGGTCGTATGAGGACATGCCTGGTCTGGATACTGATTTGGTTGAGTATGAGTTACCCCTCTACCCTGATATGAAGCCAGTCAAGCAGAAGCTGAGACGTCTCTGACCCGAGTGGATGTTGAAAGTCAAAGACGAGGTCATCAAGCAGTATGACGCGAGGTTTTGGTATCCAAGTACCCGCAGTGGCTAGCTAATATCGTACCTGTATCAAAAAAGGATGGAAAGGTCTGCATGTGTATCGATTTCTGCAATTTGAACAGAGCAAGCTCGAAGGACGATTTCCCATTGCCACACATCGATATCTTGGTCAATAACACAGCTAAGCACGGGATGCTTTCTTTTATGGATGGATTCTCAGGATACAATCAGATCAAAATGGCAGAGTTTGATCGTGAGAAGACAGCATTCATTACCCCCTGGGGAACCTTTTGCTATCGAGTCATGCCATTCGGGCTGAAGAATGTCGATGCAACGTACCAGAGAGCTATGACTGCACTATTTCATGACATGATACACCGAGAGATTGAAGTGTATGTCGATGATATGATAGCCAAGTCACTAGAGCAAGGCAACCATCTGGTTAACCTTCATAAGCTGTTTGAGAGGCTGAGGAAGTATCGACTACGTCTAAATCCACAGAAGTGGCATTTGGTGTTATGTCAGGGAAATTATTAGGATTCATCGTCAGCAGGAGGGGGATCGAGGTCGACCCAATCAAAGTCAAAGCCATCACTGAAATGCCATCATCGTCTACCGAGAAAGAGGTTAGAGGGTTTCTGGGTAGAATACAGTATATCAGTCGGTTCATTGCACAGCTAACTCCAATCTGCACGCCGATCTTCAAGTTACTAAGGAAGAATTCACCCGTTGAATGGAACGACGATGGTCAAGCAGCGTTCGAAAAAATCAAAAGCTACCTCCTTAATCCACCTATTTTGGTACCACTTGAGCCAGAGAGACCACTCTTGATGTATATCTCCATGACGAAAGTTTCGATGGGATGTGTCCTCGGGCAGCACGATGAAACGGGAAGAAGAGAGCAGGCCATTTACTATCTGAGCAAGAAGTTTATTGATTATGAGACGCGCTACTCTCATTTGGAGAAAGCATGCCTAGCTCTTATATGGGCTACTCAAAGGCTCTGCCACTATTTGCTATCTCAAGCGGTTCTTGTCACAACCCCAGATTCTTGGGATGAGTGCACGTCATGCATTATATATAGGCATGTGTGTTTCACAAGGAGACCAAAATGAACCATAGACACTATGTGTGTACGTGGGAAACACACTAGTATTTCCCTAACTTATATGTATAAAAGTGAAAGAGAGAGGAGAGAAGAGCCCTTGCGTAACTCTATTCTAACCTAAATAGAGAGAAGGAGAATATAGAGAGAAAGAAGAGAAGAGCCTAGTAAAGAACTAGGGTTTCGTTGGGACTTAAATCGGCAGAAGAGTTGGAGAAAAGGCTGGAGGAGGAACCTTGGAGGCCTGTTAGCCTAGTAGAATTTCGAATCTTAAATCAAACTTGCGCGAGACTCATCGGTATGTTAAAGGCATGATAGATGCTTAGGCATGTTTTAAATAATAGGAAGAATGTTGGTAGAATGTTTTTAAAGATGTTAAGGTTTGAATGAAGGGTGAAATTGTGTTCTCGATCTGATCGAGGAGCAAAAATCATCGCTCCTCGCTCGAGCGGTCTAAAGGGCTCGCTCGAGCGAGGATGAATAGGAAAAAATATAGCTCTGGGCTCACTCGAGCGGTCCCCAAAACTAAGGGAAAGCTCGCTCGAGCGAGGTCCCCAGTAATGCTTCAGTGGCTCGATTTAACCGCTCGAGTGACCTCGATTTAACCGCTCGAGCGAGGTCAGGTGACCGCTCGAGCGAGGTCAAGTGACCGCTCGAGCGAGGTCAAATTATAGGTACAAGAAACATGGGGGTTGTACACCCCAATGGTTCTAGTGTCCTTTCTAAGCCTATGCTAATTTGAAATGTAGGTTTGACGCATGATCATGAAGTATAAACCTCTACGAGAAGGCGTGCTTTGAAATTCGTCGAGGTAGGGAATATTCTTGAAACATGTGCATTATTCCGTAAAATTCATATATGTAGTGTAATCCATTTAAATAGTCAAATACTGCATGATCCTCATGAAAAAGGGTGTGTGAGTGAGTTTACAACGTGAAAGTCTTGGGGTCCCCAGGGGACGAAAAATCATATAGTTAAAACAAAGAAGGATGCGATGGAAATAAGGCATCCTGAGGATGCAGATGAAAACTAACAGAGAAACGTAAGTAATGTGATAAGGCCTGATGTAATATAATTAGCACAATCACGGTGAATAACTATATGTAGAGCACATTTGATATTTTTATTATTTAAGGTTTGATTAGAATATCCCACCGACGTGGCGGGATACCCACGACTGACTCGGCAGGATATCCGTGAGCGGTACAGCGGCAGATCCGTACTTTCATAGTACATCCCAGGGATGTAGATCTAAAAATAGACCCCGCCACCTATGAGAAAGGGGCTTGGGCTATTCGGATACATATAATAACTGTCTAGTTAGACGACGATGGTGGGTATTCCATCGGAGCTCGATGCTATATTGCTCGGGGACTACTTAAGTTAAGATTTAAGTGATTAGGCCAAATTCACAACTAAACTAATAAGGAGATTAAACAAAACCATGCTAAGTAACAGTCAAATCATTAGTTTATTTCCAGTTATTTCAATTGTTGTCCATAAGTGATTACTCGATAATTTTATGCTTGTTAAACTGCTGACATATGTGTGAAGGTCAATCTATATGTTCTTTTTGTTTCCCTACGGAGCTAGGATGTAGCTCACCCCCCTTAGACTATACGTCGCAGGTCCAGGACTAGCGGCAGCAAAGACTTCTGGAGAAGCTGATCCAAGGGTTTCGGATTACGTGCCACAGAAGAGTCAGAACCTCCTCCTGAGGAATTCTTCTAGGAAACCCACTGCATACTTTGAGAGTGAGTTGAGAGTATTAGGTATGGCTTGGTATGTCAAGCCTCTTTATTTCGAATGTTTTTAAATACCGTTTCTTTGACAAAACGTCTAGGATGAACTGTTATCACTAATGGTTTGGGTAAGTTCTTATGTCCATGAATTGGCATGGGACAAGGACTGCCTTGCGATACCTTGATTATTTTTTTGAGATTTTATTTAGAGTAGCTACGTGTGCCTCAATTACAGTTTTGGCTTGTATATATCAATGTTTTGTAAGGAACCCAGGGCACGACCTTGAAGGTCGTGCTGATGACACGAATTTTGGGGTTTCGAAATTCGGGCTGTCACAGTTCTGCTCTTGGCCTGAATGGACCCGTTGAAATACCTATTTGAAAAGCCAGCTCTCACTGGACGAACCGCACGATGGCAACTTTTATTATCTGAATTCGGCATCACATACGTCACTCAGAAATCGATCAAGGGGTAGGTGCTTACTGATCATCTTGCTGATAATCCTTTACTTGACTATGAGCCGTTAAGAACCGAATTCCTAGATGAAGATATCTTGTTCATGACGGAAGATGATACAGAAGAAGCAGAAGAATCATGGGTAATGCACTTTGACGGGGCAGCTAATGTTGAGGGCCAAGGAGTTAGCGCCATCCTAATTTCACCAAAAGGATCCCATGTACCGGTCTCTATCAACTTCCCTTGCACTAACAACATGGCTGAATACTAAGCTTGCGCTGCTGGTCTGCAGGCAGCTCTCGATCTGAATGTAACTCACCTTCGAGTATTTGGCGATTCACAGTTAATCATATGCCAAACGAATGGTGACTGGAAGATGAAAGACGAGAAGTTGATCCCCTATCATGAACACCTCGCGGATCTGATAGCTTGCTTCCAGGAGGTGAGTTTCTCATACGTCCCCCGGATAATGACTAACTTTACAGACGCATTAGCAACTTTGGCGTCAATGATCAAAATCCCCTATGGTGTTGATATGAAGCCGATCAGGATTGAGCAGAGGAATGAGCCGGCCT
This sequence comes from Chloranthus sessilifolius, assembly GCA_021018995.1. Classification (NCBI taxonomy): domain Eukaryota; kingdom Viridiplantae; phylum Streptophyta; class Magnoliopsida; order Chloranthales; family Chloranthaceae; genus Chloranthus; species Chloranthus sessilifolius. The sequence continues at coordinate 15,587,151 of CM037587.1, read as the reverse complement.
TCTGTCTCCAGATTGAGGAACCTACAAAGCCTGATGATGAGCCTCCTTGGTTCTCAGATATCAAGAATTTCCTCGAGACCCTAACTTTTCCAGAGGGTATGTCCAAGATAGACCGATGAACCATTCAATGTTTAGCGGCAGGTTACGTCATTTGCGGGGAATGCCTCTACAAGCGATCATACAATAACATCTTACTCAGGTGCCTTACTGAGAGTGAAGCGGTCAATATTATGAAAGAAATCCATGAGGGAGTATGTGGAGCCCATGTCAGCGGTCACATGCTCGCTAAGAAAATCTTACAGCAGGGATACTTTTGGACCACCATGGAATCAGATTGTTGTAAACATGTTAAAAAATGCTACAAGTGTCAAGAACACTCCAGTTTGTTACACGCTCCTGCTATTGATCTTCACTGCATGACCACTCCTTGGCCATTTGCTACCTGGGGCCTTAACGTTGTCGGAATGATTAATCCAAAAGCATTAAACGGATATCGGTTCATCCTCGTCGCCATTGAATACTTCACCAAGTGGGTAGAAGCGATGTCATATGCCAACATCACTGCCAGTCATGTCGAGAAGTTTCTCAAGAATAATATTGTGTGCCCATTTGGAGTACCCAAGGATAACATCACAGACAACGGCACAAACTTTGTGAATAAGCGCATCTGAGAATTTTGCGAGTAATACAAGATCAAGCGCCATCGCTCATCCCCCTATCGACCTCAAACTAATGGAGCCGTGGAAGCCGGGAACAAGACAGTCGTCCGCATCCTTGAGAAAATGGTCGTCACTTATCGAGATTGGAGCGAAATGCTGCCATTTGCTTTGTGGGCCTACCGAACGTCGATTCGTACCGCTACAGGGGCAACACCATTCTCTCTTGTGTATGGAACTGAGGCCGTCCTACCGGTAGAGGTTGAAGTACCCTCACTTCGAATCCTCATGGAATCAGGCTTACCCGAAGCAAAAAGAGAGAGATCACGCTTTGATCAGCTGTACTTATTGGACGAGAAGAGACTCCTAGCCTTGTGTCACACTCAAGTTTACCAGGGGCGAATTGCACGGGCTTACAATAAACGTGTCTGCGGTCGAGATCTAAAAGTAGGAGACACTGTGCTGAACAAGATCTTCCCATCCCTCCATGCCGATACAAGAGGAAAGTTTAAGCCGAACTGGGAAGGACCATACGTCATTCGAGAAGTGCTGCCAGGATACGCCCTCCGCCTCGCCACCATGGATGGAGATCATCTTCCTGAGCCCATCAACGCTGGATACGTCCGACGGTTCTACTCTTAGTCTATTGTGATAAGGTAAGTATTGATGAAACAGATACGTGACTGCTTAAGAACCACTCAAAAGAGGCCATTATTCCAAGCACAGTAGCCAAATAGCATCCCTAAAAATGATGATACCCTTTGCTACCCCATTTGAGCTTGGGCCTTTCTTTTAATAGCCCCCTTTCCTAAATAAAAAAAAAAAAAAAAGTGTGTGTACATATACAAAAAAGGATGAAGTAAAGTTACTATCAAAATCCAAAAAATCGAAAAAGTAAAACCTCAAAAAGAGATTGCCTGAAATAGAGCAAAAGGAACAAAAAAAAAATGTAGAAGGATCGCGGGGCATGTACAGTAAAACCCCTAAGAAAGAAAGTATGTTGAGAAAATTGAAGCCGTATTAAGGAAACCCTTTTTAGCCCAGCATACCTTCAAATCCTAACCTAACCCATGGCCAAGCTACACCCTGAAGGAAGACCTCTTTATAGGTTCATAAGCAGTCGTAATATCTGTTAAGTCAATATGAGCCGAGTCGTGAGACGACACCAGAGCCCCATCTAGCCGGCTATGACAGAATCGACGTCTATGTCGTGGCGCTTGAGAAAAAAATAACAAGAAAAAATGAAAAAAAATGTATAATAAAAATACAAGCTCAAAGCAAAATGGACGTGGTGAAAACCCGAAAGGGCGCTACGGTAAAAAATAGCGAGTTCGTGCGGACCAGGTGAAAACTCGAAAGGGCGCTTGGGGTAAGAGAGCTAAACCCATGGACGTGGTGAAAACCCGAAAGGGCGCCATGGGTAAAAAAAGGGGAGATAAAAAAAAAAGAAGAGAAAAAAATAGAAAAGGGAAAGGTTTGGACTGATGAAGATTATTGAAGAGCCCCCTTGGTTACTACCCCTGCCCCCTTGTTCTTGGGGGGCCGCTCATGCTAATTCAAATCAAGTCCCGACCAGAATTATCTTTGTGAAACTCGCACCGTCAAACGTATGACCCAAGGCAAGGAGAGAGGTTTAACTCAATCTAAAGGGATCAATATTCTGGCCTTGGCAAAATCCGGAAACCCATCCAGGTCCGACTCCAAAGAGGGGGGGTCGACCATGCTCAAAGGTCGACCCAAGGTTTCCCAAAGTATCACCCAATGATTAAGGCACAAAAAAAAAAAAGAAGAAAGAGGAGATAATACATAAACCGAAAAATAGATCTGTATAGATGTATATAACTGCCTTTCGTATCACTTGCAGCACATCTCAAAAAAAAGTCGGTTTGATGACTAGCGTGTTTTCCTTTTTACAAGTATAGAAAAAAAAAAACAGCAACAAAAAATAATAATAAATATATATATATATATATGTATACCAAAAATGTGTGTGTATCTATAAAGGGGTTTTCTACGCCCCTTTTTTTGTGTATATGATCTGTGCAAAAGGTTCTGTGTGCAGGAAGGAGTCAACGGCCAAACTCGCGCTTCAAAGTGCTAATCTCAGCATAAAGATCATCCTCTCGGACATTCCTCGGAGTCAGCCAATGACCATGCAGGCTCTTGAACCTCTTCCGAGAAGAGTCGGTGGCTCCAAAAGCAACGCTTAGTGATTCCTTCAAACGGAGAACCTCGCTCTCCGCTGCGTCTGCTCTAACCCTCTCACATGCCAAGAGTTCTTGCAGGACCCTCTTCTCATCCACCAATAGCTTGATACGGGTTCGGAGCGTCGCCTCTTTCTTTGCCCAGGGGCCTCCAATCTCAATGCTCTCTGACAAATTCGGGCCATCAGCAGCAGGCCGCTCAGTCAACAGCCAGGCCTCATACTCAGGAGAAGTTCTAACTTAGTCTCCCAGCTCAAAATCACACATCAGGGTCGACTGTCACGTCTCCCAAAGAGCGGCAATCCGATCTATGTCCCCAGAGGATCCCCTAGAAAATATCAAATCACATAAAGGGGATCTGGCCTCACAAGGCACCTGCTGAGGGCAGCCGAATTGGTGCAGCACCCGGAATGGGAAGTAGAAGGTGTTGCCGATCAGTCCTAGGAGGGTGATACCCTCATGGTCTCTAGAATGAATCACTGGGAAGGTCCGATCCAACCAAGGAAGCCTCATGTCAGCTCAGCATCGACCAACCAAAGTTTCAGAGCCAACGTATCACCCTAGGGGAGTGAGTGGCATCTACCCAAAAAACATTGGGCCACTTCGCCTCGAGCAACATAGAAGTGAGGCACGAGCCCCAAAACGGCAAAATGCTCACCCTGCCAAAACTGGAGCAACAAGGGGCATCCCCGAAGGCTCTCCACTTTGCCCAAGGCAAAAGAATCAAGGCATCGATATAGCTCGGCAAATGCATCATGGATCGGCCCGCCTCCAATTCCATCAAAATATCACAAACTACCAATGAGAAGCTCTCTCCCCCGGTGTAGAAGAGGATTTCAGAGATGAGACCAAGTGCTAGAGCTTTCACATTAAAGACACTCCTAATCGAAAATCTTCGGAGGCTTTCATCACCGAAAAGTTCTTTGATGAATTTCAATGAACACCTTGTGGGCCCCCCGATGAGGCTTTTCTCATACTCGGATTTCTTCAAACCGAGAGTAAGGTCAACGGATCTGGAATACCCGAGCCTAGGCATAACTCTTGCAAGGTCTCTATGAAGCTTCAGGCCAGACAGATTGGATTGCTCCTCAAGGGTTGGGGTCAGCTCCCGCTTCCCAAAACGGAATACATGGAGGTTCACATCCCAGCACGAAGCGGCGGCATGAAGGAGCTCCCACCGAAGTGGAATCTCTAAGAAGGAAGGAAGGCGAGATAGCCCAAGACGCCCCAAGTCGGCGAGCTCACTCTCATTCAGACTCCCAAACCAAGCCGCCAGGAACTTGGGCCCTAGGCCCAACAAAGAGGATACATTGGCTCCGGACCCTCCACGTAAGGGAGGGTTAGGAGGCGGATCCATGAACGTACAAGGATCTTTTAGGAAGATAAGAATCAGCGTAGGAAGATGGACCCGCCTTGGAGAAACAAGAGCTAAAGATGCCGGTCAAAGGAGCCAAGTCAAACAAAAAAGAAACAATTTCTGGGTCAATTCGGGCATATAAGGCCCCACTGCCCGCAGGCCAAACCTGGTGCAACTAATAGTTGCGCCAGCACTTTGTTGTCCCCATTTTGGCCTGGCGCAACTAATAGTTGTGCCAGTGCATTACAGCCCCAGTTTGGTCTGGCGCAACTATTAGTTGCGCCAATGAAATTTCCCTGGCACTTTAGCCTGACGCAACTAATAGTTGCGCCAGACTAAAATCCCCCTCCACAGCCATCTCCAGACCAAACCGAGGAGGGGACTTCTACCCTTTTGTTGATTTTATATATGTCGGCACTTCCGACCATCAATGGCTTGTGAATTATTTTATTATGTGCAGGATTGATCCTACATTGAGGCATGCGACCCAAAGGGTCCCCCCTCTACAGCCGTCTCATACCTACTTGAGGATTGATCCTACATTGTGGCATGCAACCCAAAGGACCGCTTTTTTTCAAAAAAGGGGGGCAATGGGCAGACACATCCTGCAAAGAAACAAATATAGGAGGCAAGGAAAGCATGGCATAAACTCAAAACAAAGGCATTAAAACCATGAATATTTTCAAAAGATACATGTCCAAAAAAATAATATATCATCCATCCCATAATGCTGAATCCAAAATACTGAGTTTTAAAAAGCAAAAAAACTAATAGCATATTCCTTGCTCTCTCCCTTGGACTTCTTGCGACGGCGAGAGGAGCTCTGATAGGTCCTCATGTCCCCCACTCTAGACGACGCCTGCGAAATCCTATGGAGCAAGGAACGCGACTCCTTAGCCCGGGCACACTACAAGGCACAGTCAAGGACAAGATCAGTCAAGGGGCCAATGATGATGAAAAAAGAGAGGAGTCGAGCAGCCAGGTACTCACCGTCTCCACCTCTCGAAGCTCTGCCAGATGACAATGGTACTCCGCATATTCCATGGCCGAGTTGAAGTCCTACGATACAGTATTCAATTGTTAGAACACCCCTGAAAGCATGTACCGAAGAAAACCAAAATAAAGGAGAAGCGGCTCATCTGAAAACTCACTCCAGGGACCACCTCAGGAGGAGGAACACGGGCCGCCTCGGCAGAGAGCCTTGCCTGTCGGTCTACGTCGGCACAGAGGTCGGAGAGGAAGCCATCGTCAAGACGCCGAAAGGTCCCATAAGCTACAGATGGACCCCCACCAGGGACACCTGCCTGAGAGGTACCCGATGGACTAGCACCTGATGAACCCTCGCCCGAGGGACCCGCACCAGAAGGACCAGCACCAGAGGGATCTACCCTTGACATGTCAACAGCACTCGGCCCACCTTAATCGTCCGAACCATCTCTCGGAGCAAACTGTGAACCAGACAAGAATCTATTCAGATAAGACTAAGGCCGAGTAAAAGTGAAAGAGAAACTAATCCAAGCAGAGAAGAAGTTACCTGACCAAGTGGGCCCCCGAATGCAAGGAAATTAGCGCTAGGGACAAAACGCGGCAGGATGAACCGGTGGGGCAGGCACTCGAACCAAGCATGATAATCCCCAGGCACATGGAGAGTGCGAATGGGGAACCCATTGTTGAAAAAGGCCACTGTCAACTCCTCAATACTGCCAGCAGGACTCCAAATGTCAGCCGGTGGATCCACACCCGCTCCCCCAAATAGTAGCATTTGGCCCATGCTCCATAAAAGAAGAAGACGCGGTGGTTGTTGAATAGGCGGGAGGAACCCACGGCTGCTCGGTCCCAGAAGGGGGATGTCAGGTACGAATCGGGGAGGATATGCTCAAAATCAAAAAGTAAGAGAGACCAAGTCAGCAACACCTCAGTCAAAAGAAATGCCCAAGCTAAAAGTGAACAAAGGTTGAAAGGTTATCACCTGCTCAGGCACCATCAAATCAAGCTGAGACCTTAGGCCCATTTCCAGGTGCTTTAGGCCCACATCACGGCGTTGGGCCTGATGCCAGCTGCTGAGGAGGGGATAGGTGAGCACCTCCGAGAAAAGGAGCGGGCGCCCAGGGTGAAAGTGGTGATATCCCCATACCTAGAAAAAAAGGGGCATGACACTAGAGCAGGTCAGTAATATAAATGGGTCAGTCAAAAAAAGAAAAATGATGAATAGATGATAGCGATAACAAAAGCAAAGGGGTGAGGAATTACCTCCAGGACGGCCCAAAATCCCACGGCAGACTTCGAGTCCCTGGTCGTGACCCGAGATAAGTTGTACATCAGCCAGGCGTATCCCGCCCCTCCCCAATCATGCCAGGGAACCATGCCCCAATTATCCATCACACTCAACAGGGCCAAGCTGACCCGTCTCCCGCTGGCATTTGTAAAAAGGGTCTTGCCCAGTAGGAGTAGGAGGGTGATGCGAGCTAAAACGATCGCCCGCTCTGGCGTGATGTAAAGCACCCGATCTGGCTAGCCCAGGTCCACCAACTCATCAGCAGAAAAGAGGGAGGTCAGCCAGGACATCTTGACCTCTATGCCATGGGTCTGCCCATGAGGAGGATAGGCCCTGATCAACCGAATGATGTCCTCCCGACTCGGTACCGCCAAAGTAGATATCGGGACTCCGCCAATCCTAATGCCAGTGATCATGGCCCAATCAATAGGCATCAGCGTCAGCTCGGCGTACGACATGTGGAACGTCATGGTCTCAGGACGAAACCTCTCAATAAGGGCCTTCAGATAGGCGGCATCAACCCTCATGGCAGGGTAGGACAAGAACTCCCCAAAGCCCACCTGCTCCAACAAAACTTTCACCACAGAGGGGACATAAAGGTAGAACTCGTGGAAGTCAAGCCACCCCCCGCAGAACACAATGTTGGGCAGCTCCTGCACCCAAAGAAATACACATCAGATGGCAGAGGTAAAGAAAAAATGCGCAAATGAAAGAAACTGAACCTATCTTTTACCTTGCCCGCTATTCCGAAATTGGAGATATAGGTGTGCTGCTGATGGAGGAGGCCGACCCGGGTAGCCTCACCCTGCATCTCGAGCCATGGGCCCACTCTCCGCTCCACCTAGAGGAACTGGTCTCCCCGCGGACCATACATTATCTCAGGCCCCTCCTCGTGGCCCTCCTCGGGAACGTACTCTTCACCGCCCGACACGCTGGGGCAACAAAACAGTCACATCAAAGCAGATCAGTGACAAAGGAACTTTTCATAAGCACAACATTAAGGAAAGATAAGTATGCTCACCCTCTTTCTGTTCATTATTAGAAAATAAAGATGCACACATACATAAGCCAAAAATAAATAAATAAAATCCCTTTTAGATTGAAAAGGCAAAAAAAAAAGAGGTCCTTCATTTTATGTTCCTAAAATCATAAAAAGAAAAAAAATCTTTCCTTCTGTTTAGAAAAAAAAAAAAAGAGGTCCTTCATTTTATGTTCCTAAAATCATAAAAACAACAAAAAAATCTTTCCTTCTGTTTAGGAAAACTAAAAAAAAAAGTCCTTCATTTTATGTTCCTAAAATCATAAAAACAAAAAAAATCTTTCCTTCTGTTTAGAAAAACTAAGAAAAAAAGTCCTTCATTTTATGTTCCTAAAATCATAAAAACAAAAAAATCCTTTCTTTATGCCTCTAAAAACAGGAAACAAAAAATCTCTTTCTTTCATGTTTAGAAAAACAAAGGTAAAAAAAAAAAAAAAAAAAAAAAATCCTTTTCTTCATGGACAATAAAATCAAGAAAAAAAGAATCCTTCTTGCATACTATAAAAAAAAAAAAAAAAAAAAAAAAATACCAAAAAATCCTCCTTTTGTGCCCATAAAACCAAAAAAAATCCCTCTTTTACAAAAAAACTAAAACAAAAAATATTACATAAATCAATACCTTAGTTAGTTTTAAAAAAAAAGCAAAATCCTTTTTAATGTTAAGAGAAAAAAAAAAAAAAAAACGTTCTCCTTAATTAATTTTCAATATATAGAAATCATTTTCTAGTTAACTTTTCAAGAGCAAAGAAGAAGTTAGAAATTCCCTTTTCCTAAACTAGTTGTCAAAAGGATGTATAAAATCCTTGCTTTGAGATAAAAACAAAAAATAACAAAAATAAAACCCCTTTTCTAGGCACAAATAAAAACAAAAAAATTTATTATTTGCATATATATATTACGCATTAGTAAAACCCATAAAATCAAAAAAGGAAAAGAAGAAGGCATTATTCATGAAAAATCATTCATTCACACATCATCAATCAATATGCTTACAACAAAAATAAACCATTTTTCATCTAGAAATGCAAGGTCATGATCGTATTTGCATAACAAAAAGCAAGAAAAATCAAGAAAAAGAGTTTAAAAGATTACCTTATGACGAAAAAGGGGTTTTTTTTGTCTAGCGTAGGCCCACGATCGATCCGCAAGCAAAACAACGGCAATGGGCATGCTAGAGGGAATGTAAGGGAACCCTAAGGGGAGGGGGAGCGGTTTTCGATTTCAAAGAGGAAGAGAGGGGGAAAGAATTTGAAATGATGCCCCACAGCTCGAGTTCGGGCTGTTTTAACTACCCAGCCAAACCTGGCGCAACTAATAGTTGCGCCAGGCACTCAGGCCGGGTCTTAGGCTTGGTACGGGCCAGATGGGAAGACCGGTCCCCCCCCACTTCCTTTTGTTTGTTTGTTCTGTCACATCCGACAGATGCACGCGCTCCTAAGGCGGCATTTTAGTCATTCTTCGACTTGCCAAAAAAGCCGTGCTAAAATAAGGACAGGCCGAGGTCAACGAGCACCCCGGTCCTACACACAAGGAAAATCAAAAAATATAATCCCCACAGAGAAGCCAAAAATATTCACGAGACAAATCCACATAAAATGATAAAATTTCCAAAAATTCACATAAAATAATAACTCCAAAATTTCAAAAATTCACATAAAATAATAACTCTAAAATTCCAAAAAATTCACATAAGATAATAGCTTCAAAATTCAAAAAAATCCCATAAAATAACAGTTGAAAAATTCAAAAAAATTGCATAAAATGATTGAAAAATCAAAAACAGATTTGAACCCGCACAGCGCACATGCATAAAGTGGTAAAACGTCAATATTTTTTCAGTAATGCAGCTGTGCCACATCAAAGTCCTGAGTCGGAGGTTCGCCTCAGATCTCTGGATCCTGCCTTAAAGCAGGAGTAACGGTGTCGGTCTCGGTCAAACAATCAATGTTTCGATCAGGTCAACTCCACTACTAAATCTTTGCGACGAGCGCTTGGACTCATGTGAACTTAAGTGCCTTAAGCTTCAGATTCTCAGTTAAAAAAGGTCAATCGTTGGTTGAAACCAACCTGTCGAGAATGAGATTATGTGTCAATCAAACTATGTGCAACCATGCATTCAGAAGGGTTCATTTCCCTTTTATTTTCTCAGGCTTAAAACCTGTATGGGCAGCGGTATCCCTATAAAGTGTACACCATGCCTCTAAGTATCCGTATGATGGTCATTTGTCCTTGTAAACTGTACCTGGGCGGGTCCGGGTCGGGGCTTCCATTGCCTTTGTTATTACTTATTGCCCCTGATGGGTGCATGATTATGCATAGTTAGTTGATGATTATGATCATTGTCAACAGAGACCAGGATTGAATGCCCCCTTTTGGGAGGTGCCTAATGTTTGGCTGGATCTGTTCAAGGAAGTCAAAACTGGATACTCTAGGTCATGCTGAGTTGAGGCATGCTTTCAAAAAAATGGCACGCACCCCTAAAAAGTGTTATGACATCTATTCACTTCGCTCAGGTGGTCATGCTAAATAAACTTTGGGATCGATGGGTTCGCCCAAAGATCTCGAACCCTGCTTTTCGCAGGGGCACCCGTGAATAACCCAATGAGGTTGTCAAATGCCTCGTAGGATTGGACGCAAACTGAAGAGCCTTACGTATGTTTACTTCGCGCCTATCTTTGAATGTGGGTCGATCACCCCTCTTACTTACGACACTGTTGCATTCAGAATAAATCTCGAACATCAACTACCTTCAAAACATCTCGAGAGGCAAACATTTTTCTCAGCTATTGGGCTTTCGCAACTCATTCCACCTCGGTTATGCCCAGTAATGTCGCTAAGCGCTTGGGAACCGATTACCTCGAGAAACGAATGATTAGCCTGGCACTCCAGGGCTTTCGTTTTTCCACCGTGTTACTCACCTGATGTTTGAAGTTCGTTTTGAATACAGTGGACCCGTCAGTGATGCCTTGAGCCCCTTTGGATGTCTCTTTTCTTTGGCATTCGATCATTAGTGATCGGATACCAAAGAGGGGCATCTGTAGACACCCAAATTTGGCCCAAGGCCTGATCGAAACATATTTCGAGAGAGGCACATTTCTAAGCTTTTGATGGCGTGTATGAAACCCTTAGGAATCACCCTAGATCCCCTAGGAGCCTACCCTGAACCTTCAGAAACCAACCCCAACCCTTAGAACCCTTTTTAAACCCTAACCTAACCTTCCCAAGCAATAAGGAGGAGGGGTGTACCAGAATTGCCTACGACCCTCTACAGTTACCAACTCTTATACCATAGAATAGTAGAGGTCGTCAACTTTCCAACGGTCCAAGAATTGCCCCAATTGGAGGTATATATCAGAAGATATGGCAGTCCGAACTCGGAGGGCAGGAAGGTAATTTCAAGGTGGCCCCCTTAGGAATTTGGCGCGACTATTAGTCGCGCCAAGCTATTTCTCCCCAGAAATGGCCTAGCGCAACTAATAGTTGTGCCAGGTATAAATTTTGTCTGGCGCAACTATTAGTTGCGCCAGGCCAATTCTCCCAGATTTTAAGCCTGGCGCAACTAATAGTTGCGCCAAGTTTAAAAGGTGGCCCCCACCCATGAGCTAACTTCCAAAGATTTGTTTCCTCTGCTTGTGCATTTCATATTTCAGTGCAACTATTAGTTGCGCCAGGCATATGAACAGTAACTATGGGATTTTGCCCCAAATTTTGTGTTTGGGGTTTGACTTTTTTATCATCTCAACCTTTGGAGTGTGTTTTGATAGTTTTGTTGCACCCATTCCTCACCTATTTGCAACCCTCCAAGTGGCCTAAAGCCTCACCCCATCATCCGCCATTAGAACCACCTTCACACCTTTCAAGGCTCAAAAAATCTTAGGAAACCTTAGATTTGAGATTACCTAATTGCTAACCCTAATTAGCATTTAAGTAGCCTCCTAATCCATTCCTTTCCTATAAATAGAGCTCCCCACCCCTTGGTTTAGGGGTTGAGAAATTTGCTTAAGAGAGAAAGAGCTCAAAGTGAAAAGTTCTTCCTCCCTTTTGTGCACTATTTTCATCCAAATTTCAGAACCTCCCAACCTCATTTCAAGCTTGTTCTTACATCCAAAACCCTTAGCCTAGGTGTGTGTGATCCCCTAGCCTTCCTTCCCTACCTCTTAGCTTTAAGTATTAGGAGTTAGAACCCCATTTTCCACCATACAAGGCCTTCAAGAGCTCATCAAAGCAAGCCACGCAAGGCTCCTCTATGGTGCTACAAGGGCCCGAGAGCTCCGGCTCTCCTCTTTCTTCTCCTATCTCTTTCTAGCTCCCTCCATCCTCCCATTTGTGTCATTACGCCGCCGATTTTTTGGTAGGAACGGAGGGGCACAAATAAGATTCTAAGCCCTTGTGGGCAAGAGGAAGCTATTTTCTTTGCTTCTACTTCATTTTATTGTTGGCCATTAGTAGAAACCGCGTTAAGCGGGTTGATCGGGTGCCTAACACCTTCCCGATCGATAACCAAAGCCCCTACCCAAGAACCTTTGGTGTGAACCAGATTTAGAGTCATATTTTTAGCACTTAGGTGCTCATAAAAAATGAACTAGGTATCCCGGGACACCGAAAGCTCCGGGTGGTGACTCTATATTTTTTTTTCGATAGAGAGAGCATCGTCGCGACGGGGATAGCATCGATTCCCATGGTTGCACAACTCCCAAGGGTAAATCAGGTGGCCAAGGCTTAAAATCAAAAGGGGTTAGGGACATAAGGGATCTAAGGCTAAGAGGCGCTTCTCGCTTTATACTCTTTCAAGAACCGAGACCAGTTGGGCAAGTGCCGCTGGCTCAACTACCTGGGGTTCCTAGAGAAGAGTTTGCAATTCTAAAAGTTTAGAAAGCAGCTCAACTCCTTTCATTGGGATCCCTAGAGAGATCCTCAAATTTTCTAAAAGAAAAAGCTAAAAAAAGGAGAAGAGAAAATTGAATAGTTGATGTGTGTTGAAGGCTGTGGGGTAGAGGCCTATTTATAGGTATTCGGGTAATTACGCGCCTTGTGTGGTATGCTTAATTTGCCAGTCAGATCCAATTACGCACCATGTCTGATGCGCTTAATTGAATTATGCGCCCTATCTAGTGCGCTTAATAACTTTGAGTCGGTGACCGACTTAGTGAGTGACCGGCTAACTGGCTTAGCCGGGTGTCCTGATTTCAATCTAATTGGAACTAATTGTGCACCCTGTACAGTGCGTACAATCCAATTAAGCACATGGTGTAGGGCACTTAATAGGGGAGTTCGGGCGGTCATGAGAATTAGAGACCAGGTTCAATTAAAGACCAATTGCGCGCAGCTGGTAAGGCGCGTAATCGATTACGCGCACTGATTAGGGCACGAAATCGGGTCTCAAGGAAATCTCTGGAAGGGTCAGTTGTGGTCTAATTGTGTGCGGCTAGCAGGGTGCGCAATTGATTACACACATGGGTGAGGGCGAGGAGTTAGAAAAACTATCAGGTTGGGTTCGTCTAGGTGCTGGGATTTCAGGACAGACAACTGGCAGGCAGGTAAAGACAGACAGGCATACATATTTACATGTAGTATCATTTAAGTAAATGTCATTTACTTAGGATATTACATATAAATAACGAAATACCTCCCATTTGAATTCAATAAAAATGCTCCCAGATCAAAAATCTCAATGAATAAATAGTCAATTTTCCAGCTCAAGAACAAAATATGATTTTTTGTAATTTGGTCAATTTTATAACTTTCAAATGACTAGCCATTTTGCGAAACTTTAAAGCCTATAAATTCTACCATATCAAAGTATTGCTAAAATATCAAAGTCCGATAAAAAAAGCTCACAACAGGGCCTGGGGCTTAGCTATATACTATTGTTATGGTGCATAATTGTTGAATTCAGGGTTTTGAACTTTTAGAGAGGATTGGTCCCTTTCCAAAAGTCATGGGTAAGGTCAAAGGTTGACTTAACAGGTTCGTATACTCTGAGAGGGCAAAATTGGGGTGTCTACTGATGCCCGGCCACATGCTAGGCTCGAACTTTATAAGTGTTGAATGATCATCATGTATCATAGTTTTCAATAAAAATGAGGTGAATGGTAGATAGGTTTTGAAAGTCGTTTGACTCATTATTTGAAGAGAAAATAAAGGGTAAAGAAGAGATAAGGTTTATTGATCTGAGGGTAGCTTCTCATTCAACCGATTATTGAAATAGTAGTCAACTATTTTCTTCTCGTGTGGGTAATGCGGTGCCATAATTGAGCTCTCCGTCATGGTCTAGCACCATCAAATCATCAAATTTTATGATTAGCAGGAGTTTTGTCCTCCTCCCGCCACCATACGACGACATCTAGAAGTGTGAAGATATCAGGGATGCCCTCACAGCTTGCCTATGCTTCCCTAATAAAAATACGAAGAATGCACTCACAATTTGCTTATGCTTCCCTGAATTCATTGACTATTCATTCATCGTATTGCTCTCGCTCGATTGTGCTTTTTTCTGTATATTATTTTTTACAACCTGCTAACGCAAGAATTATGAGGTTTGATGGAACCTTGCATTTTCATTTTTTTATGCTATAACATCAAGTCCAATGGCCGGAAGGGTATGTAAGAATCCAAAGTTTTCTATATTTCATAAAGAGAGTTTCATGATCCACTAGTCCTTTCGATCAACTTGCCTGAATAGGAAGGGTGGTTAATGAGTCAGATGATTTTCAAAATGGTTTAAAAAATAATGACCGATAACCGGTGAATGCCTTGCGATGACTGCAGGGATGATAAGTATATAAGTATGCTTATTTAGGCTACGAGATATGATGATCGAGTTAAGGGTAGCATTCTGAGGTTTAGAAAGTCCTTCCCCTTTGGCTATTTCCTGGGCATGTTGCTGATATAATATAAGTACTTCCTGCATGGGGTTTGATTTCCTTTAGGTGAGGCAGTTTTGTAGGCATTGTTTCCTTAGCACTAGCTCCTCGACTTTGAGTTCTCAGTCGAGTATGAGTTCGAAGGGTTTAGGGCATAACAGAGTATTTTAATTTTTGAGTATTTATGGTTTTGGGCATTTATACTTTTGATTTTTGTGACTTTTTCTATTTTTTTTGTTTATTTTTTTATATTTTTATTTTATTGTTATTATTTTTTGTGTTATGGTACAGCATCAGTTCCTTAAGCAGAAACTAACTCTGAAGGTCGGATGGACAGAGTGACAGTTAGATAATCTATTTTGAGGTCCTCTATCCCTCTCGATCTGATCAAGAAGGGATGAGAGAGGTTATGTTTGCATTTGTGTTGTGGATGATGTGAGATTTGTTGAATTAGATGTGGTGTCATTTCATTTCTGCTTTCGATAAATCTTTATGGTTCGAGTTTCCTTGTCATGGGGGACTTTCTTTAGCCTCTCAATGGAGTGAGGCATTTCATAGAGTTGGAGCGTAGAGTTGTTAGAGAGTTTTTCAGAATTATTTATGGGTTGTTGAAAAGTTGTCTGCAGGTGAAGTTGCAGTGGGGCATGTTGAGAGGGATCGTAGTATTATAAATGTAAGGATAGGATGAGGCAAAGGTAAAGCAAGAGGAGGATACGTGAAGGTGTGGGCCAAGGTGGACCTTTCTTCGGCGTGGGGGATTTATGACTGCTTAGTTATGCTTGTTTTGTTTGATACATACTTTGGGCTTATTGTGAGGTTGTTTTAAAGTTTTATTTATAATTTTTTGGGGAAGCTTAGTGTCAAGAGTTTGGTGTAGTAGTTTTGTTGGTTGGGGTTCCGTGAAGGTTTTGATCATGAGGTCTATGGATATTTGGATCTGGCGATCAGAAGTGATTTTAGTTGTGATGTTGATTTCCTATTTTGACAGGATTTGAGGATCAGGTGGCATGTTGATTGGGTTCATAGGATTTAAGTTTGGTTTGATTTCAAAGGTGGGAGCGATGATCGGCTCCTTGATAGGTTCGGTGGTTGGCTCAAAGGTGAGTGGATTTGGCATTGTAGGAATAGGTTCGATTTTAATGACGGGTTCGTGTTCGATAATAGACTCGAGTTTGATGACAGGTTTAGGTTTGACAATGGGTTCTGGTTTGATGACGGGTTCACCTTTGATGGTGGGTTCAAGCTTGTGGATGGGTGTAGGGTCAATGATAGGTTTGGGTCTAGGTTTGATGATTGGTTAAAGTTCAATGATTGGTTTGGTTTCGTATCCAATGACATGTTCAAGTTTGATTATGGGTTTAGGTTTGGTGATAGGTTCATGTTCAAGGATAGGTTTAGATTCGGTAGTAGGTTTAGATTCAATAATAGGTTTAGGTTTAGGTTTGATAATAGGTTCAGGTTTGGTGACAAGTTTAGGTTTGGTGATAGGTTTGAGTTTGATGGTAGGCTTGGGTTTGAGGTTCAGTTTCGTATTTGGTGGAATGGTAAGTTCAGTGGTGAGTTCAGGTTTTGAGGAGGGTGTAGAGATTGGTTTGTGAGTTGGTTCTGAGATCGGTTCAACGGTTGATTCTGAAGTGAGTGAAATGAGTGGTTCGGAGGTATGTTTGGTAACAGATTAGGGTTTGAGATTTTCTTTTGAAGTTGGTGGGGTGACAAATTCAGTGTTTAGTTTAGGTTTTGAAATTGGTTTTGGTTCGAGAGCTGGTTCTGAGGTTGGTGGGCTGAAGTGTTTGTTGTTGAGTTCAAGTTTTAAAGCAGGTGTAGGAATTGATTCAGGGACTAGTTTTGAGATTGGTGGGGCAATGTGTTTGATAATGTGTTTGGTTTTGGAGGTTAGTACCAGAGTTGATTTGAAAGCGAGAGGGCTAGTGATTTTGGGGGTACATTGGATTATGGGTTTGAGTTCAGAGTTTAGTTTTGTGATTGGTTTAACTATGAATTGTGTCGTATAATACCAATTGATTGGTTCAAAAATTACTTCTAGAATTGGCACGTGAGCATATTCAGGGGTAGTTTGTGCCATTGGTTTAGGTGTCTGTTCAGGAGGTGCGGGGGTTGATTCGTTTGTTGGTAGGTTGTCAGATTCAAGGGTAGGCTAAGTCGTTTGGAGATAAGTGCGTTGAGCTTGGCGATGAGTTTGGTGATGGGTTGAGTTTAGGGGTGGATTCGGTGATAGTTTGAATTTTAGTGATCTTGGCGACCGGTTCAGGGAGAAAGGTAATTTTACGTTTATAGGTACCTGAGGCAAGGTAAATTGGTTGGGAGTGAATGGTATGGACATAGTCTGAGGGAGGTCCAATTCTGCGAATCAGGCTAGCTGGGTGGAATGGAGCAGAAGTGAATGATTGTACAGTCTCGTATGCAAGTTGAGTTTGATCGAAAAATGGGTTGTAATAGGTGATGTTAGTTTGCACAGTGTCGGGAGTTGGTTTTGATCATAGTACGGGTTCATGTATTAGTTACTGTATAAAGGTTGGTGAGGGTGTTTATCTCGATTTGTGTGTGGTAATTGGTTGTGGTCAGGGTACAGGTTTGGGTATAGATCTTGAGCTTGGTCATATGGGTGGTATGGTTTAGGGTTTGTTTGGTTTTTTTCTTGGTTCATGTTGATTTGTTCGGAGTCTAGAGTCTCATTTAGGGTGTTTGTTTCAGGGTCATTGGAAGATTCATTGGATGTTAAGGTTGAGAGATTAAGGCCTCCTTTCTTCAGGCGACGCTATACGCGTGAAGTGCATTCTCAGAGGCTAGTGAAATCAGAGTAGTCACTTAGGATGAGAACACTCCGGAGAGGCTCTCGGGTGTTTCTGATTAGGATTACTATCGCATCATTTTTTTTTATTTGAATGCCTGTTCAGGCAGCGATCCTTCTCCAGCGATTGGCAAATGTTGTGAAGTCTTCGTCATCCTCTTGTCTTGTGCGTATCAAATCAACGAGACTGATTTTTCATTAGTGAGGTGTTGATATTGGTCTAGAATCTATTGGCTAAGTCTTCAAATTTCTCGATTTCGATTAATGGTAAGGTAGCAAACCAGTCGAGGGCTTCTCCTTCCAGAGACCTCTGAAAGTAGTGAATGAGAAGGCCCTGGTTATTGCATATGGGTCGACAGTCGTTGAAAAATACAGCCAAGTGGTGTTTCAGATTCCCTGTACCGTTGTATTTGTAAAATTTTGGAGGTTTAAAGCCAGCTGGTACAGTGAAGTCGATGTCTCGACAAAATTTGTCGAACGCGCAAGATTGGTTAGAGCATTCTCTCTTAGCCATGCAGTCGTTTAGAAATCGGTGGAGGTCATTTGGGTTTATGGCGGTGCCTTTTCTAGGTGTCTCGGGGGAAGGTTGTCCTCAGTATTTTTCATTGTAGGAGGTGTGAGAGGTATGTGTGTTACGTGTCGGGGAAGTCAGAGCACATGGAGGAGACTGCGTCATTTCCTCTTGTCCGTTCCTCGTAGTAACATGTCTTTGATCTCTTATAGCTCTATATAAGTGGGTCAGGGACTGGAGCAGTGCTTCGGCTTATTTTCCTCCTTTTGTGAGTGCACTCTCAGTGTGGTCCATAACTTGACTAGTGGGGGAGTTTTGTCCGTCGTCACTTTCTCCACTTCTGTTGCTATGATTTGTGTTTCGTGGAGTGAAGGGGTATTTTTTGCTCTCACTGGCCGTATTTACCCGGGCACGATGTTGGGTTGTCTATGGAGACATCCTAACATTATACTCAGGGTCGCTATGGGAGTCCCATGCGAGTGGGTCACTGTAATTAATGTTTAATTTTCTAATGCTTGACATTTAAATTTTTTTTTTTTATTATGTTTTTTTTTGTTTGTAAAACTTAGTATGCAGGTGAGTGTATGTAAAAAGTAATAAAAGTAAAGTGAAGGAAATAAAAAACCAAATTAAATAAAGTAAGGAAAATAGAAAATCAAATTAATTAAATTGGGGCAACCTTAGCGAAAAGAGTCCCATCATGATTGCCTGTCTGATGGTATGCACTTTATCTGGGTTCCTTTCAGTCCCCGGAAAGAGTAGTCCAATTTGGTCTATGTGGACTCTGGCTGAAGGCGATGAATAATAAATCAGAAAATATTAAATGCTGAAAGTAAGAGGCGAATCTTAAATGAAGAATACTTGTGTGATACGATCACCAGCTGCAGATATTTATCGATGCTGCAACACGTCATTGATCACGCTTTAAGAAGGGTGGGGGCTTACAGGTTGAACTCCTTTACTGAATCATCGGCCTACCAACTTCAGTAGCTGTGGGTTGCTTATAGTCTAACTAGTTTAGTTTCCTACTTCTACTGGGATTCTACTATAAAAAAGGGGAGGGGTGGCTCACTATGCTAAAGAGGATTGGCCCTATTCCTGGGTACCCTCCGTAAGCTCTCAAGGGCAAATCGGGTGGCCAAGGCTTAAAATCAGAAGGGGTTCGGGACCTAAGGGATCTAAGTGCTTCTACCTTTGTACTCTTTCGAGAACCGACACCAATTGGGCAACTGCCGCTGGCTCGACTACCTGGGGTTCCTAGAGAAGAGTTTGCAATTCTAGAAGTCTAGAAAGCAGCTCAACTCCTTTCATTGGCATCCCCAGAGAGAACCTCGAAATTTCTAAAAGAAGAAGCTAAAAAAAGGAGAAGAGAAAATTGAATAGTTGATGTGTTGAAGGTTGTGGGGTAGGGGTCTATTTATAGGTATTCGGGTAATTATGTGCCCTGCGTGGTGCGCTTAATTAGCCGGTCAAATCCAATTATGTGCCCTGCCTGGTGCGCTTAATTGAATTGTACGCCCTTTCTGGTGTGCTTAATAACTTTGAGTCGGTGACCGACTAGTAAGTGACCAGCTGACTGGCTCAGTCGGGTGTCCTAGTTTCAGTCTAATTGGAACTAATTGCGCACCCTGTACAGTGTGTGCAATCCAATTAAGAGCATGGTGTAGGGCACTTGATAAGGGAGTTCGAGTGGTCATGAGAATTAGAGACCAGGTTCAATTGGAGACCAATTGCACACAGCTGGTAAGGCACGTAATCGATTACGCGCACTGATCAGGGTGCAGAATCGGGTCTCAAGGCGGTCTCTGGAAGGGTGAGTTGTGGTCTAATTACAAGCGGTTGGCAGGGTGCGCAATTGATTACGCGCATGGGTGAGGGTGAGGGCGAGGAATTGGAAAAAACTTCCGGGTTGGGTTGGTCTAGGTGTTGGGATTTCAGGACAGACAACTAGCATGTAGGTAAGGACATACAGGCATACATATTTACATGTAATATCCTTTCCATTTACTTAAGATATTACATGTAAATAATGAAATACCCCCCATTTGAATTCAATAAAAATAATCTCGGATCAAAAATCTCAATGAATAAAAAGTCAACTTTTCAGTTCAAGAATAAAATTTGATTTTTTACAATTTGGTCAATTTTCAAACTTTCAAATGACAAGCCTTTTTGTGAAACTTTAAAGCCTATTAATTTTACTATATCAAAGTATTGCTAAAATACCAAAGTCCGGTAAAAAAAGTTCACATCTGGACTTTCAAATGGGGAATATATTGCCAGGGTTCTGGC
The DNA here is from genome assembly GCA_021018995.1 of Chloranthus sessilifolius. Lineage (NCBI taxonomy): Eukaryota > Viridiplantae > Streptophyta > Magnoliopsida > Chloranthales > Chloranthaceae > Chloranthus > Chloranthus sessilifolius. Next base: position 15,567,145 of record CM037587.1, on the reverse strand, counting down.
TCGACCTTTGACCTTCGATCAACAGGGCTTGGGGCTTAGCTATATACTACTGTTATGGTGCATAATTCCCAGATTATGGGGTTTTCAGGATTTTAGGACTTTTAGAGAGGATTGGTCCCTTTCCAAAAGTCATGGTCAAGGTCGAAGGTTGACCGAACAACTTCGTATACTCCGAAAGGGAAAAATTAGGGTGTCTACAAGGGGTCACTTCCAGCCTACCAAAATGGCACCACTGTAAACGTGGAGGACCTTCCTAAAATGCTCGATGAATACATGGCCAAAAGAGAGTGTCCCGGACCTTCCTTTGAATTTAACAACTTTTGTTATGACGTAGAATTCACCTTACCTGTAGGGTACTCGGAATCTGAATCACCACTTGGCACTTTTCTGCAATGATTGCCGACCCATTCGCGATAATCAAGAGCTCCTAATACATTACTTCAAGAGGCCATTAGAAGGGGAAGCTCTCTATTGGTTCACCGGACTCCCGCTTCACAAGATCGACACATTCGACGATCTAGCCAGACAATTTCTGGACCAATACAAGCACCTGATACTAGAAGCAATTAGTTTCAGCGACTTGATGATGACCAAACAAGAACCTAAGAAAGAATTCATGGGTTTCATAGCATGCTGGAGGCAGCTTGCGGCTCGCACCGGAAGCCAGATGAAGGAAAAAGATGTAATCGACATCATCATAGACAACGTCAAAGAGCCTCTCTGAAGCGCTCTCATAATCAGCGATTGCCCAAACTTTGCTACCCTTCACTTGCGCGCTAGCTGTATTCAGTGACATATAAAAGGGGGAGACCTCGCCTTTTCAATAGTGACATTGAAAATCGCTGCTCCTGGTGACTCAAAACCAAGAAACAACAAGAAAGCCTCTGGCTCTAAGCAGATCAACACGGTTGCCAACCCAAGCCAAAGCTCTAGAAATGGGAATAACCAATCGAGGAACTCTGGTCAAAGTCAATACCAGAACCAGAATCAACAACGGTACCCCAATCGGAACCAGAACTCGTACCAAAATCGAAGCCAATACCCTAACCAGAATGCCCACTAGAACCAGAATTCCGCTCAAAATCGGTCAGTCAATACCTAGAATTATAACAATGTGCCCCTTCCTCACAACTTCAACCAACAAACTAAGGGCCCTTACCAACCTAAACGTGATCACTATCCCCCATTGTCTGACACCATCCCCAACATATTCTGCCTTCTTAGTAGTCAAAATCCCATCCGATTCCCACAAGAACAGCCACGGCCCTCGCCTGCCAACCTTGACTATAGTAAGTTTTATGCTTTTCATCGATACGCAGGACATAATTTAGAATACTGCTGAATTTTGAGGGATATGATCTACGACATGAATGATCGAAACCAGATTGACTAGGAATCCCTCAGAAACTCCAATCAGAACAACAATCAGCCCCCACAAAACTTAGGTATCATCAATAATCCCATGCCTAACCACAACCAAGGACTGGTCGCTCACATCACCACAGTGGATCTCCGGAGTCGACTCCCTTTTCTTCCTTCTACCCTTATCACCCATGTCAGTCCACCAGACACTTCAGCCCATGGATCAAAATTTCATCCGATACCGATACGTATCGGATGATACATATTGGTATCGGAGGTCATCGATATGGTACATTGAATGTACTGTATCGGTCATATATATGTATTAGCCATATGATACATTCAATGTATCGTCCGATACCGTCCGATACTGATACGTATCATCCGATACGTATCGGTTTTGGGCTCGGACGATATGTATCTATTTTCTAGCATTTTGATCCATGCTTCAGCCCATCCAGGTGATTCTCTGAGGCCTCCCATCATCCGTCCACATCCTTCATCCCTGATCACCAGGATTGCTCCTCAAAATCCTCCGTCATATCCAGTCTTCACTCAAATTCGAGGCCAATCATTCAGGGTTAGAAGACCAAGCCTCCGACCTGTAGAACCCTCTACACCCCTAAATTCTTAGACAACTCCACTACCCCTGAGCCTGAAGATGAAGGCAATGTCCTTTAAACCGCGATCATTGCATGGGTAGACTGCCTCACCCAAAACACTTCAAGTCGAGGGCATGAGACTACTGTCGAACGTCAGCCAGATGCGAAGGTAAAGGAGGAGGTGCTGATCTCCACCTTCCTAAAAGAGGAAGATTACACCCAGTATCTCCCACTATGGAATGGCATAGTTCTGATGCGCATCCCTTCTTCCAACTTCACTCTGTTTATGACAAGCACTGCGATGAGTTCGTCAACGTCAGTCACAGCAGGGCCCCAAGGTCAATGGCAAACATGCCTGATCCTCAAATCAGGGACCAATTACCCACCGCTGTCATTCCCCCGAGAGAAGCAGAACATTGGTGCCTAGCCATCAGAAAGAATAGCAAGGGAACGAGGAGCTAACCTACCTCCCCCACCTTATATAGTCCCTCCACCTCCAGCACCAAAATCGGCACCTCAACCACCTCAACCGAATGTCAACAAAACCCACCGGCCTGACAAGGAGCCAACCCTGGAAACAGGCTAGGAGTACGACCTTCTTCGGCACCTTGGAAAGGTCCCAGTGCAGATATCAATCCTTGAACTCATCAAGAAATTGTCGAAATACCATCGACTACTGATAGAGATGCTGAATGAGACACACGCGAATGAAGATGCCACCCTGGATGAGCTATACGAGATTTCTTCAGTTATGGCTCAACCTCCACACTCACCTTCACCGAAGGTGATATGCCTAAAGAATCACTGCTCGAAAGCTCGGCCCCTATGTACTTGACGGTTATGATCAGGGGGTTCTTAGTACCCCATGCACTGGTTGACACAGGAGCTGGGCTTAACATCTGTCCCATAACGACACTCAAGACGCTCGAATATACTGAACAAGCCATAAGGCTTTTGTCCTTATCCCTCACTGTGTATGATGGTTCCCGACACTTCATCAAAGGATCCATCAAATTACAAGTCCGCCTCGGCCCAGTCACCAAATACGTCACCTTCCACATCTCTGACTTCTCAAGCACCTACAATTGAATATTAGGGAGAAAGTGGTTAGATCCATGAAGGTTGTAGCGTCTACATACTACCAATGCATCAAGTTCCCTCATGAGGATTCTATCATCAGGATATATGTTGATGCACCCCTTAAAGAAATAGATTCCGACTATGCGACAAGCATTCCAATGGAACATGATTCTGTACTAAACATTGGCCACATCAAAAGGGTGGAGAATCTCAATGACGCATCGGTCGTAGAAGTCAGCCATCCCCCGTTCCTCCCAACCTGCCAACAAAAATTAACAAAGAGAGCAGCAAGCCCTGACCTCGCCTGCCTGTATGACATAAACCTTACTGCAACTATAGGCTGGGATCTCATGTATCAGCTAGGATATGTCCCACATACAGGACTTGGAAAGAATAGACAAGGACACATAGGGCCAGTTGTCCTGAAGAAAGTTCACAAGCACACAGGGTTGGGCCACTAATCAGATGACAGGCAAGCCGACCTCCTGCCAACCTTGCCTAAATGGTCACTATATGACCACTTTGTCTACGGAACCACCGAAAAGACCGATGTGCCAAGAAGAAAGGAAATGTCCTTCACCAAGCTGTAGGTAACTAAAATTGAGCAAATTGCCAAAGTCTTCGCTAACCTGACAAACTTGAATCAAGATGACGATGATACCGATAAGCCCCTCGAAGGAGTTGGCCCTTGTTCGAGACTAAGGAACCCTGCGCTACAGAGAGAAGAGAATCTCCAGAACCTGAGTTGCACATAAAAGACTGGGAGTCAACTGACGAGGAAGACTTTCATATTGCCGCTTTAGGAAATGAGGAAGAACCAGAGTCATCCCAGCCTCATGAACCCAAAGGAGAGAACTGGCTCTCGATGTCAAGTGAAGAAGAATACTATTGGACAAATCTTACTGACATAGAACTTGAAGACCTCCTGAGAGTGAAACGACTAGAATTTCTCAAAGAAGTCAATTACTCTTAGAACAAGGGATCAAACCCTGATGATGAATTCGATTATCGATCCATACTTGACAATTGGTGGTGCCCGCACCGCTGTCCTTACCCAGAGTCACCCTATTGCAACCTATGCGCGTCTATCCTAATACAGTGCGAGAGAGCTATCCTGCCCGAGATATGGCGAACAAGAAGGGCAGAAGATTCTCACGTTGGCTTCATAGAAGTCGAAGAAGAATTAGAGCTCGATGCTCCTCCATCCCAAAAGCGCCTCAGCTGCTGATATTCTAAAAATCATTAGAAGAAGATGGCAACCGCTACCGAGTGATGATGAAGACTACTGGACAGATTTGCCTAGACTTGAACTAGCAGAATAGTTAGGCCAAGCCCTCCAAGGGCAGTCAGACGAAGAAGACAATCTCAGCTCCAACAACAGTAACCTCAGCCCCAATGACGAAGGATGGGATTGCCCTTGGGGACATCCCTACATCCCTCACCCATACCAGCCTCACTATCGGGCATGCATACTCATCATAGCGTACTATGAGGTACAAAGCCGAGAGCTCACCAATCCAGAAGAACGTCAGTTGAACTCACTCGAGGAACAACCTTAGCAACAAGAACATCTTCAGTCTAATTTCAAAGATGAGAGCTTAGGCCACTACTACCTCCAAACTCTCTTCGAAGATGAAGTAGTTTACACAGTAGAAGAAGAAGGCACATCTGCTAGACCGTCACCATCATCACTCATCAGGAGGATCACCCCAGACGAGGACTACAAAAAAATATGTCAAATTCAGAACTAGTCCACGTCATCCGGAGACTCGTACAAATGGCTTCAGCAGTCATCCTGCTTCCCCAACTAGAAGAAGCAAACCCACCAGTTCCTCTTCAAGCAACCGACCCTATACCATACCTATTATCGAAAATCAAAAAAATAGAAAATCCTAAAACCCTTAAAAATTTAAAAATAGAAAATCTTAAAAAAAAAAAAAAAACCTCAAAAAAGAGAGGGAACCCTTCATCCCAAACCCATTCAACGACCAACAAGGAGGCTCTTCTCCTAAGGCTATGAGTAGTGGTCATGCCAACGAAATCGAGGAAGAAATAACTGACATGATCACACACGGACTTCATTCTACTCCCAACATCAAGGAGCCCTACCTCGACTCTGTTCAAAACAACCCTACCACCTCTCCCTCACCAAGACGCGGAGCACCCCGACGAAGTGACAAGCCCATAATCATACCTGACAAGATACTCCATGACTTCGAAAGGAGAATGAATAACCTCGACCTACACCTCACTAAAGATGTCACGGTCATAAATTTCATCGATGCTCCCATAAAACTAACCCCCCAGTGTAGCCATTTCGCAGTATATGAGCTTACAGACAATGACGAAGGAGCACCAACCGCTAAGGAAACACAGGGCTTCCAACGGGTCATCAAACGCTTCGACGAGCAAACTCAAGCTATCGCCGAACCTACCGAAGAAATCAATTTCAGCATCGAGGAGGAGCCTAAGAAGTTGTTAATCATCACGACACTCAGCCCCAAGGAACGACAACAGATCATCCAAATCCTTCAAGATCACCTTAGCTCATTAGCATGGTCCTATGAGTATATGCCCAGTCTGGACCTGAGCTTGGTGGAACATCGTTTGGTCTTAGAACCCAATGCAAAGCCCGTTAAGTAGAAACTCTGAAGAATGCACCCGCAGGCAGCGCTACAAGTCAAGGAGGAAGTCAACAAACTACACAAAGTCAAGTTCATACGAGTCATCCTCTACCCCAAGTGGGTTGTAAACATAGTACCTGTCGCTAAGAAAGACGGCAAAGTAAGGGTATGTATCGATTTCCGAAACCTCAATCAGGCATGCCCGAAAGATGACTTCCCTTTACCCCATATCGACACTCTGGTCGACAATATAGTCGGGCATGAGATGTTATCCTTTATGGATGGCTTCTTCGGATACAACCAGATCAAATTAGTAGAGTTCGGCCAAGAGAAGACTTCCTTCACTATGCTATGGGGAACCTACTGCTACGTCGTCATGCCTTTCGGGCTCAAAAATGCAAGAGCCACATATCAATGCGCCATGATAGCCATCTTTCACGATATGAGGCATAAGTGTGTGGAAGTCTACATCAATGATATACTAGTAAAGTCTCAAACCTGAGAATGACATACCGAAGCACTATGACTGGTACTCCAAAGATCTGAGAAATATCAACTACTAAGATTCATAGTTAGTAAGCGAAGAATCGAGGTCGACTTGATAAAGGTCAAAGCCATTCTCGAGATGCCACCTCCCAATAATATCAAAGAACTACGAGGCCTGATAGGAAGACTGCAATTCATCAGGAGATTTATCTCCCAACACTCAGACATATGCGATCCTTTCTACAATCTACTTAAAGGAAGAGCCGAGTACATATGGGATGACCAGTGTCAGCAAGCCTTCGACAACATCAAGAAGTACCTCCTCAACCTGCCAATATTATCACCCCTAGATCTTGGAAGACCGCTAATCCTCTACATGTCAGTGAAACACAAGGCTATGGGAGTAATTCTTTGACAGTATGATGAAGACCGCAAGAGAGAGAAGGTTATCTATTACCTCAGCAGAATGATGGTCGAGTACGAACAAAAATACACTCTAATGGAGAAGACATGCCTCACACTAGTGTGGGCCTCAACGAAACTATGACACTACTTCAGAGTGGATAAGATACTAGTACTAGCACATATAGATCCTCTGAAGTATATATTTGAGAAGCCCGCTACATCCGAAAAGATCACCCGTTGGCATTTGCTCCTACAAGAGTTTGACATCACTTATGTCACATAGAAGTCCATCAAAGGGCAGGCGATCGCCAATTACCTCGCTAACCTCTCGCTCCTAATCAATGAGCTGTACGCAAAGACTTTCCTGACGAAGACCTACTCACGATTCATAATGAAGAGCCTGACATGACTTCATGGACCCTCTACTTCGACCGTGCTCTCAATCACAAAGGGAAAGGCATCGGGATAGTCCTATTGAGCCCAGGAGTTGTCATACCAAAAGTATTCCAACTCGACTTCCCAATCACTAACAATGTTGCAGAATATGAAGCCTTCATTGCCGGACTACAAGAAGCGCTACAGCTGGGTGTCAAGCAATTGAAGACAATCGACGACTCCAAACTTATGATATCACAAGTCATCGGGGAATGAAAGACCAAAGAAAGAAGATTGATGGCATATTTAGAAATAGTTCAATTTTTTATAAAGAACTTGAGAGAATCTCTTTCACGCACATCCTCAGACTAGAGAATGAGCTTGCAGATTCTCTCGCTATACTAGCCTCAGTCATACAAATACCAGTCGGACAAAACATAAAGAACTTCTTCATCGAAAAATTAACAATGCCAGCACACGAAGTCATCGGGCAAGTCAAACTGGAACTGCCAACTAGACCAAAAGCCATTATAAATGAAGGGCAACCTACCTCGGGCGATTCCACGAAGAAAGAAGTTAACGTCATGATTTTCAAATTTGAGAAATCACCAACCGATGACGGACAGCCATGATACTTTGACATATGGAACTTCCTGAAGCATTGCCATGTCCCTCCTTACGCTACGAAGATTGAACAGAAGACCATAAGGAATCGATGCATAAGGTTCTACATCCTGGCTGAGACACAATATAAAAATGCCTTCACCAAAGGAGTACTGCTATGATGTATCACTGATCAGTCACATAATATACAATTTTATTACCCTTAACTTAGTGATGCTAGGACTCAGTTTGCTATCAATAAGTTAATGATGTGCAGATATTAAGAAAAATCAGTAAAAGAGAGCCAAAGTGTTAATATTCGTCAAAATAAACTCAAAAGAGCAGTAAAAAGATGATAGAGCGTAAAAAGACAATTCGCTATATACTGAACACCAGAAAATCATGAAAGATGATTGAGCGATGAATAAGAAATTGTAATTTACGATTCTCTAGAAGACGTTCAAAAGTGAAAGGCGACAAAAAGAGAAAAGCAATTGATCATTATGAAGAATCGTTCACTAAAAGCTGTGCTGAGAAATAGAAAATTGTGATTTACGATTTTCTAAGGAAAACTATAATAGAAGAAAGAAAATCGTGATTTAAGATTTTATAGAAAAAGCTTCTCATTGCTGATACTGCTGCTGATGATCACATGAAGATTTACACCGCCATGCACTGAATTTGAAGAACTCTTGAATTAGAAGTTTGGCATATCACGGATCTGAAAAGATTGATGAAGACGGACTACAGAAGATCTCTACTACTGAATAAAAAATGGAGCAATCCATAATCGTATAAACTATGGAAAGCAAGGAAAGATTAAGTTAGAAATAGAGTTATATTAGGATAGTTTTATTTTAGTTATTTCTTTTATTAGAATTAGAACTTATAAATTGACTCCTTATGATCTATATATAAGAGAACCCGGTGTAGGAATAATCATCAAAGAAATCCTCAGCATCAATTGATGATTGAGGTTGGGTTTTCTTTCGATCAAATTTAGAGTAGATTTTTATTGCTTTGTAGATTAGATATCCTAGGTTTCTCAAGAGCAATTGATGACTGGAATTGGGAGCTGAAGATTAAAATAGATATTTGTAATTTCTCAAAAGCAATTGATGACTGCATCTAAGGGGTGAAAGATATAATTTATTACTTTCTAGTTTAGATTTATTTTACTGTAATTTCCTGCTTTGTGAACATCTTCGAATTTTTATTTGAATTGACGACTCAAGTTGAAGTTTGCAGATTAGTGTAACGATTTGATTGATGCCTAAGTTTTAGGAAATTATTGATTAGATTAAATCTGTATTGATAGGATTTTAGTATGGATTGACGATCAATGCTAGGAAACTTGATATATAGTATAACGGTACTGTTTAAATTTGTAAATATTCGATAGCTGAAGATTGTGATTGACGACCATAATCTGAAGGAGGATTAGGATTTAATTTTTACAAATTAGATTAAGAAACAATTCTTTATTCATATTTCTCCAGTAGTTTAGGAACTTAAAAGATAAATACAAGTTTTCAGAAAAATTAAGCTAATATAGAAAAATTCTGTCTTCATGGGAACGATCATATACTAGCTCTATAATTTTCATTGTGCGCTTGCAATAGGTTAAGACTTACTTAAAGATACATAAAAGTAGTGTGAACAAGTTTTTGGCGCCGTTGTCGGGGATAGGTTATTTATATTAATTTAAAGAAAATAAGTATTTATCTTTCTCTTTTTATATTTCTTTAAAATTTTCAACTTTCTTTGATCACTTCTTAAATCTCTTGCAGGTTTATTCGAAGTGACGAATTAGAGTGTCAACTTTCCCTGATCAGAGAAGCTTGAGGCTTAGATTTGTTTTCTCTCTCTGCTTTCTAGTATAAAAATAAAATAAAATAGGCATTTATAATAATTGTTTTAGCCATCCTACTCTGATTTCATTATGGCAGGAAGAGACCAATATGTAGCTAAGACGATGGGAGAGTATTATGGTCTAACGCCTCTTACACCTCCCCCATACATTCAAATACACCCCCAAGCCGGTAATAAGACTTTTGAAATTATGCCCAATATACTTCAAATACTTCTAACTTTTCATGGGCTAATGATGAAGATCCCTATTTGCATTTAAATAAGTTCGTGAAACTATGTACTATCATTCGAATAAAGAACTTAACAGAAGCATCCACTCGGTTGAGACTGTTCGCATATTCCCTTAGAGACGAAGCAAAGTAGTGGATAAACTCTTTGACTCATAATTTGATTGCTAATTGGGAAGGACTGGAACATATGTTTCTTATAAAATTCTTTCCAATCTGTAGGTCGAGTAAAATCTGGGATCTTATCATAACATTCCATCAATTTCTGGATGAATCTCTTCAGGAGTGTTGGAATCATCTTAAGGATCTTCTGCACAAGTGTCCTCACCATGAGATTGCACATTGGCAACTTGTGCTCACTTTCTACATAGGATTGATGTAGCCTGTGATGATATGTTTCATAAATTGACAGCAGAAGAAGCTTGGGAACTCTTTGAGACCCTTAGCAAGGAACCAGTGCAACACCACGCATCGGGCGAGATTGATTCGGAACTTTAACAAATATACTTCATAAGCAAGAAATATTATACAAATTAAAGTCAATGATGAAAAGTCTCTCGAAGTTGAAGCTTTGGGAAACAAAAGTTCAATCTTTGGTGGGTATAAAATTGTACCCAACATCTAAAAAAGGAACAGCCTGTGGTCCTAACCATGGCCTAACTCAAGCATTTCCCCGACCTCCAATTGTTTCTTCTTACCCCACAGGAGCCCAAAACTACACGGTTAAAGAGGATGTCTGGTTGCAAATAGCTCATAGTTGGGTGCAACATAGTCTTATCCAGACATAATTACTCAATTATCTACGACAATCTGGTGTAAGGTTAGAAACTCAAATTGAGCAGCTAACCCTTTTCAGAAGAGAGAGTAGCATACTACCTTCACATGTGTTGGTACATCTAGACGATGTATGTTTATGGGAGACACATCAACTCCCTCTATTTTTAATTAAATTCCTCTAGAACCTGTCGAGCTACCGACTCATCCGTACCAAACACCTATAACATATATATATATATAACTTAATTTTAAATGAGTATTCTACGATTTACAGTATGCGCAAGTACACTCAATTGTAAAGTCTCTTATGTATGGTCACAATCACTTTACTCATATGGGTTTATGAATTCTCGTGATTCGCAGAGTCAAATCATAGCAAGTACGATTTGAAGCGTCATAGAGTTTCACTTTCATTCTACAGAATTGCAAATGATAATTTTGGGGAACAGGCGACTCCAGTGATCAATCTTATTAGTTACATTGGAACTTAAACCCATTTAATTCATAAAGGAAGCGAACATGCATCGCATTAATATCTCCATTTGCCAACCACCCAAACCTATAAGCTTATACCTTGACACATGTACCCTTTCCGTTCTCTATAAAACTAGCCTTCGCCTTCCCAAAAACTCATCTCTTTCATCTTCCTTTCATACCCTAACCCTAATGGCGAAAGAAACCAAACTGAATGATTTCAGTAAGCAACATGATAGAATCCTTAAAACACATAGAGTTGAGCTCCTGACTGCAAAACAAAGGGTAGAAAATCTAAAGCGCCAATGATCTATTCAAGATGCTGAATCGTCCTCTGAAACTACCATTCACCCTAAACCTAACCCAAATTCGACATCACATTTCAAGACCCCATTTTCCCCCACTTCCTAACCTTTATACCATCACAATCCACCCTGAATGCGAGCTCCTATATGATGATGGTGGGTTGAGTCGCCCCTCACCACCGCTCGCCATTACTTATCTTCTCCCCCTACCTGTGTTTTAATCTCTAGGTAGGATCTTCGCAAGGGAGCTGTATAGGTGAAGGGTGAACTACAGATGTGTTCACTTCCTACTCTTCAAAGGACCTCCAAAGTAGGATTGCATTTCTTCCACCAAAGGAATGTGAGGTGCCCCCTTTTTGTGAGAGGGAGAGGTGTCCACTTCCATCTCCTCAACTTCTTCAATCAACTGCACTAAGGGTGCAGGTGATGAATCGGGGAAGATAAAGAAGGGCACAGAGAAATGTTTCGACAGCTCTTGGAGTGGAGACCCTGTCAAGGAGTGGATACTCCTTTGAAAGGAATGAATGAGAGACTCTACTCAAGCGATTAGAAGCCAAGGACTAATCTTTATTGAAGACTTCCTCTCGGACGTTGCTGCCGATATCTAAAATAATGTGTGTCTAGATTTTTCTTTGGTTTATTTTCTTTTATGTAATTAGTTTTCATTGTATTTTATATTTTCTTTTCATGATCATTGGAAATACTCGGTAATATATAAAATTTTCTTTCTTTTTAACTCTCATTTTTTTTTCTAATTGTGTAATTGTTACTAACATCTCTAACATTTTTGTTATTTTTGTCTCTGAGAAGTAAAACCATTGTGTTTTCCTAAAGTTGGGGGGTACATTCTTTACATATTTTCTTTTCACATCAGGTAACAATCAGAGATATCAATAATTTTTAGGAAAATGATTTTTAGTATCCCCTATTTTTGTGCCAATGAGGGCATTGTCCGATTTAAGTTTGAGGGGATACACAATTTCTGTGTATAGCAATAAATCATTTAATTTTAGTTTTAGTTAATTTATTTTTGTAGAAATTTTTTCAAAAATTTTAGTTGATCATTACGTAGGAAATATGATAGCAAAATAACAAATCTTGAAAACTTACGATCCATTATAGTAGGAATTCAATAATCAGAATAAAGAACAGTACAATTCATGCTTAGGTCATTGAACACTGTATTAGAATGGATGGTTGAAACAATAGATTGATCTAAACTACAAAAATTTTAGACTATAGTTTCGAAATTATAAACCAGTGAGATTTTGAGCCATATTTCCTCTTTTATTCAACGAGAGACTATTTTTATTCAAGTCAAAAAAGTTCCTTGAACTTCTATAATGTTATGAAATCTCATACTGCTGAATTTAGAATCAAAATATTCTATGATAACTAGATTTTTTACTTAGAACTATCTATTAGAAATATCAAAGTAATAAGGCATCTATGCTAGTAAATCGTAAAGATGATCAAAGGCCATCTTTCATTAAACAAGAGCCAAAAAGCCAAAATCCTAGAATAAATTTTATCCATTGAACCCATATTTGAAGCCTAACCAAATTTTTTTGTACCAAAAATCTAATAAACCCTTAACCATATGTACTACCCAAAGCTTTCAACCTTTAACCCATATATTTTCTGAGATTTTAGAATGTAAAAGAAGGGAAGAAGAGGAAGTGGAGGAGTAAAAAGTAAAAATAGATAAAAGAGGAATGCCAACAAAAGGGTATAGTTGAAGAAATCAAAAGAGGAATATGAGAAAAGAATGAAAAATCGTGAAGAACGATTCTTGAAAAGAAGAACGATTTTTAAAGCAAAAAGCTTTTGAAGATGAAAAATCGTAAAAATACGATTTTTGAAAAGAACAAAATGAGATTTACAATATAAAAAGAAATGGGAAGAACTTATCCAATTTATGGATACTTACTGAAGAAAAGAAGAAGAAGCTGAAAAGATGAGAGAAAGAAGAGCTAAATTCTCAGAAAAACTTCGAATCCTTTTCTACCTTTCTTTGACACCTTCTGAAACCCAAAGCTCCATTACAAGGCGAAGGTAAGACCTTTTTTATTTACAATTTACAAAAAGCATAAGCCTAGCAGAGATATGAAAAATAGAAATTATGGATTGTACAAGGATTCATATAAATAAAGTAGATTATCATTTTCTGTGAGATTGACAATTTTATCTTTGACTGAATTTTTTTGAAATAACAAGTTTCAATATCTTTTTGAGAGTATGTCAATAGTGACTTTTTGGATGAAAATATTTTCTAAATTTGTAATTTAGAAAATTTTATGAAGAATAAACTTTTCACTAATGCATATATCTCCTGCTTACCATGAATTGAAATTGTTGGAGTTCTAAGCAAGGATAACTATTATAATAGAAAATAAGGATAAAAAATTGGTAATTTTAGAAAATCAAAATGACCATGTGATGACCAACTTAGTTAATTTAGTTAGTGTACAAAATTAGTTTAGATTTTTAACGTTTCTTTTCTTTTAAAAATAAATATATTTTGAAAAATCCAAAAATATTTGAAGTTTGTAGGTAACTTCACTAAAAACCTTCAGGAGACTACAACTCCTCCACTAGGGATCACCTAAGGGTTTAAAGGCTAGTTGTATCTGCTAAATGGAATCGAGATCCCTACGAATGTGGCAATTTAATTTTTAATATAGATGTTTATGTTTCCTTGTTTGCTAAGGACTAGCAAAATGTAAGTTTAGGGGTGTGATCAGTCATATAATATACCAATTTATTACCCTTAACTTAGTGATGCTAGGACTAGTTTGGTATTAATAACTTAATGATGTGTAGATATTTAAAAAAATCAGTAAAAAAGAGCCAAAGTGTTAATATTCATCAAAATAAACTCAAAAGAGCAGTAAAAAGATGATAGAGCATAAAAAGATGATTTGCTATATACGGAAAGCCAAAAAATTGTGAAAGATGATTGAGCGATGAATAAGAAATCATAATTTATGATACTCTAAAAGACTTTCAAAGTGAAAGTCGATAAAAAGAGAAAAGTGATTGATCGTGCAGACACCCAAATTCGGCCCAAGGCCCAATCGGAACACATTCGAGAGAAGCACATCTCTGAGCTGTTGATGGCATGCATGAGACCCTTAGGAACCTTACCGAAACCTTAGGAGCCATCTCTAACCCTTAGGAATGACCCTAGATCCCTTAGGAACCTTCACGAACCCTTAGAAACCAATCCCCATGCTTAGAAGCCATTCCGAACCTAACCCTAGCTTTCTCAAGAAGTGGATGAAGAGTGGTATACCAAAGCTAGTTGGGACCTTCTACTATAATCAAATCTTATACCATTAGAAATTAGGGGCCTCCAGCTTTCCAACAAACCAAGAATCACCTGAATCGGAGTTGAACGTCAAAAGTTATGGCAATCCAAAGTTTGAAGCAAAATGAGCACTGTTGAACCTATCGCGAGGTTCATTTGAACCTATCGAGAGGATCATTGAACCTCGTGACAGGTTCCTTGGTTTGGCGCAACTAATAGTTGTGCCAAACCAAAATTAGGGAAATTTGGCCTGGCGCAACTAATAGTTGTGCCAGACCAACTCTTCCCTCTCTGTGCGGGCTACCCACTTCTGGGCTTTGGGCCTACACTGTTTTACTGTACATATGCTTGGCACAACTGATAGTTGCGCCAAGCATATGTACAGTAACTATTGGTTTTTGCTTCGAAATTTATGATTGGGGTTTGACTTGTTGACCACCTAGGTCTTTGGAGTGTGTTTTGATAGCACTGTTGCACCCTTTTAAAGCTTATTTGCAACCCCTAAGTGCCTTAAACCCCCTACCCTATCATCCACCATTGGAGCTTCATTTCACACATCTCCAAGCTCTAAAAACCCTAGAAAACCTTAGATGCAAGATTAACTAATTTCTAAATTCAATTAGCATCTAAGACATCCCCCTAACCCCTCCTTTTCCTATAAAAGGAGAGGCACCCCTCCCTTACAAAGGTTGAAAAATTAAGAGAAGAAAATTTCCAAAGAGAGAGAGCTTTAAAGTGAGAAGATATTTCTCCCTTTGGTGCACATTTTCCATACAAAAATCAAAATTGAAAACCTCTTTCCCACCCTTGCCTTTCATGAAAAGCCTCTAGGTTAGGTGTGTGTTCTACCCTAGCACTCTCCGTCTACCTCTTAGCTATCTCCCTTAAGAGTTAGAACTGATTCTCAAGCCTTGCAAGCCATCAAGAGTTCATCAAAAGTAAGCCACACAAGGCTCTCCTACGGTGCTACAAGGGCCCGAGGGCTCCGGCTCTCCCCTTTCTTCTCCTATCTCTTTTTAGCACTTCTCATCCTTACATTTGTGTCGTTATGCCGTCGAATTTTCGGTAAGAGCGGAGGGGCACAAATAGGATCTTAGAGCCCTTTGGGTAAGATGAAGCTTCTTTTGCTTTTATCATTTTCTTTTTGTTTTGGCCATCCGTAGAGACCGCTTCAAGCCGGTTGATTGGGTGCCTAACACCTTCCCGATCGATAACCAAAGCCCCTACCCAAGAACCTTTGGAGTGGACGGGATTCAGAGTCATATTTGTGACACTTCGGTGCTTATAAAAATGATATAGGTATACCGAGACACCAAAAGCTCTAGGTGGCGACTCTATATTTTTTATAGCGAGCCCATCGCTGTGACGGGATCGTCACAAATCCCACGGTTGCACAGATCATTATGAAGAATCGTTCACTAGAAGGTGTGCCGAGAAATAGAAAATCGCGATTTATGATTTTCTACGGAAAACTATAATAGAAGAAAGAAAATCGTGGTTTACGATTTTATAGAAAAAGCTTCTCGTTATTGATACTGCTGCTGATAATCACATGAAGATTTATACCACCATGCACTGAATTAGAATACTCTTGAATTAGAAGTTTGGTATATCACGAATCTGAGAAGATTGATGAAGACAGGCTCCAGAAGATCTCTACTACTGAATAAAAAAAGGAACAATCCAGAAGTACATCAACTATGGAAAGCAAGGAAAGATAAAGTTAGAAATAGAGTTATATTAGGATAGTTTTGTTTTAGTTATTTCTTTTATTGGAATTATAACTTGTAAACCGGCTCCTTCTGATCTATAAATAAGAGAGCCCGGTGTAGGAATAATCATCGAAGAAATTCTCAACATCAATTGACGACTGAGGTTGGATTTTCTTCCGATCAAATTTAGAGTAGATTTTTATTGCTTTATAGATTAGACATCCTAGGTTTCTCAAGAGCAATTGACAACTGCAATTGGGAGCTAAAGATTAGAGTAGATATCTGTCGTTTCTCAGACGACTGTGGCTGAGGGGTGAAAGATATAATTTTATTGTTTTCTAGTTTAGATTTATTTTATTGCAATTTCCTGCTTTGTAAACATCATTGAATTTTAGTTTGAATTGACGACTCAGGTTGAAGTTTGCAGATTAGTATAACGGTTTTTACTTTTCCATCTTTAGTTCTCTAGAATTTGATTGATGCCCAAGTTTTAGAAAATTGTTGATTAGATTAAATCTATATTGATAGAATTTTAGTATTGATTGACGACCAATGCTAAGAAACTTGATATATGTATAACAGTACTGTTTAAATTCATAAATATCCGATGACTGAAGATTGTGATTGACAACCATAATCAGAAGAAGGAGGATTAGGATTTATTTTTTACAAATTAGATTAAGAAACAATTCTTTATTCATATTTCTCCAGTAGTTTAGGAACTTAAAAGATAAATACAAGTTTTCAGAAAAATTAAGTTAATATAGAAAAATTCTATCTTCATGGGAACGATCCTATACTAGTTCTACAATTTCTATTGTGCGCTTGCAATAGGTTAAGACTTAATTAAAGATACATAAAAGTAACATAAATAGTCACGGCAACCGAAGGACAATATATTATTCGAGAAGCACACGCCAGTGCCTGCGGCACC
The DNA here is from genome assembly GCA_021018995.1 of Chloranthus sessilifolius. Taxonomy (NCBI): domain Eukaryota; kingdom Viridiplantae; phylum Streptophyta; class Magnoliopsida; order Chloranthales; family Chloranthaceae; genus Chloranthus; species Chloranthus sessilifolius. The sequence goes on along the minus strand of CM037587.1, from coordinate 15,549,997 downwards.
CACCCTGGCAGATAGAGACTCACAGATCAGATCATATGACAAGGCTACTACTGGCCGACGATGACAAGGGATTGTCACCTCTACGTCCAATGCTGTAAACAATGCCAAGAACATGTCGCGCTTATCAAAGTCCCATCAGTTGCATTGAATCCCATAACCTCACCATGGCCATTATCGATGTAGGCCTTCGATATCATCGGACCCTTCATGGACACAGTCGGGAATACTCACAAGTGCACATTCATACTCACCGCAACCGAATACTACACCAAATGAGCAGAAGCCCAGTCATATGTCAAAATCACTACATCGACGCTCGTGAAGTTTATTATTTGGAACATCATCACCTGGTTTGGAGTACCCAAGATGTTCATCACCAACAATGGATCACAATTCATCACAGAGAAGACAAAGAGATTATGCAAGAAATTCGGCATCGACCTACGCCACTCATCACCATTCTACCCCCAGGGAAATGGACAACTAGAGGCTATGAACAAAATGTTAATTCGAATTCTAAAATGACCAGTGGAGATGAGCTATGGAGCCGATTGGCCTGAACGACTGTCAGAAGCACTTTGGGCCTATAGAACTTCTATTCACACAGCCACTGACTAAACTCCTTACCTCCTCACATATGGGATGGAAGCAGTCCTACCCTATGAAATACAAGTGCCATCCCTACGTATCCAACTCGATGATGAGCTATCTCTAGATGAAAGGAGAATTGCTCTGCTCACTAAGCTAGCTACTCGATGAGACGTGTCTAAGGGCAGCCGATCAAGCTCAAGTATACTAGAGGAGAGTGGTCAGGGCCTACAATAAGAAAGTCCTCGAGCAAACTTTCAAAATTAGAGAGTTAGTCTCGAAGAAAATCATGCCTTCCCAACACGCCCATCCAAAAGGAAAACTGAAACCGAACTGGGAGGGCCCATATGTTATAGAGGCCGCATACCTAGGGAACACATACAAGCTGGTGAACCAGGATGGGGAAAAACTCCCTAGCCTTGGAATGCCATGTACCTGAGGAAATACTACCCTTAGTATCATGATCGTCATATCCCATAGTCAGGTACTTATATCTACCACCCTCGTAGTCATCATGACTCATTCATTGGTCATACACCTTCATTTCTCAGGATATCCTTGAAGGCTTTCGACTCACTGTCCACCTTCTCATTCGGGCAACTTGATCAAAAGAACTAGTGGAATATCTGACCTCTTCCAAAAGTATAAGTAACACTCGATTCTTACCTCTTTTCTTGCCATTGGAGATGCTAGAGCACATAAAATAAAGATGTTAGGCTTAATCAAAACTCATCATTCTTGCGTCAACGGGTTCTTTCAAAAAAGACAGATATACACATTCTTAATTGAGAGAGAGAGCAATACGACGGGTGAACAAGTCAATGAGCCCAGGGAAGCATAAGCATATCGTGAGGACATTCGTGGTAACCTTACTAGGAGATTATAAGCAAGCTACGAGGGCATCCCTGATGTCCCGATACTACTAGGTATCGTCGTAAGGTGGCGGGAGGACAAAGTCCTGTTAACCATAGAATGTGAGGCTTTGATGGTGCTAAAGTATGACAAGGAGCTCAATCATGGTACTGCATACCACCTGAGAAAAAGATTATTACCTTTTCCTTTTAGAAATCGTCAGATAGAAACTATTCCCTTACATCATTGAGCCTTACCCCCTCTTTCACCCTTAATTTTGTTTTTCAGACAATGAGTCAGAACTCTCCTATGATATCCCAAAAAATGAAATCAAAAACTCATGAATGATGACTGATGCAATCACTTACTATCTATACCACACCCCCCTAATAAAGACTATCGGATGGGATAATCATTGTCGAAGGTAGAACCCCAATATACGACCTTCCCTGGTTCGATAACAATATCAAGGAACTTTTCTCGACACTAACTCATCAAACACACATGACTCCTCATAGGCCCAAGTACTTACGAAATCAGAAAATCTCCATTGCACCTCGAAACTGGGGCATTTTATTTCAGAGGATTCAAATTAAGACCCCTGCTTTTTCATAGATGGATGCAGGATAATGAAGTCATTACCTCAGGAAGACTACCGAAGATACTGCACTGCCTATTCTATCACGCTCCTACACTGGGGCATTTTTGTAGTTTTAGAATTTTCTTTCATTTATTTTCTTTCCTTGTTGCATTATTTCCTTTCCTTGTAATGAAAAGTACAAAAAATAAAAGAAAAAAAGAAGAAGAAGAAATAGACAAAAATACCTATACAATGATCCATCGTTTATTACCAGACCCTAGTCTAAGACACCTCTCCCCTTGACAATTAGCAAGGGGAAAAATAAAATTACTAATAACTTTATCTTCATGTGCAGTTATAGGGAAAATTTAAATTATTACTGGGCCAACTCATGGAGCATCCAAGTCCCAATAATAGAAGACGGCGCTAAAAGCCGACAGCTAAACTGTGGAAGGTAAAACAAAGGGCGAAGCCAGGTACATTTGAACCAAAAAAGATCTTTGTATATATATATCAAAAAATTTCTTTACATCTGTCACCGGGGGTATACCCCCTATATATATAATGAGCCAAAAAAAAAGAAAGCAAAAATATAAATACACTCTACTCCCTCTGCTACCTCTGCGAGGGACGCTCATCACCCTCTCCAAAATCATCAACCCGAGGACCAAGACCCTGGTCCACTAAGACCTCAGCCAAAGCCTGGGGCATGGATGGAAGTCCCCCTAGAAGAGGAAGGTCTAGCAACAGAACCTCCCTCACTCGCCTGGCTTGAGGCCCGTCGAGACCGTGAACGAAAATGGTCAAAGGCAAATAAAGGCCCAAGGGCCGAGTCTGCCTGAGCATAAGCCCTCATACGCTCACAGGTCCCTCGGTGGATATCAACCAGCGAGCCAGTAACCCTCGATCTCGACCCAGGAAGGTGATTGAGCATCCTTTGCACTCTCCCCCCAACTCTCGCCAACTCGTGCTACAGAAGCTCAATCATTGCCTGCATCTCAGCACGAGCTATGGCTCGAGCACTCTCTAACTCCACCGTCTGAGTCCTTCGCTCGACCAGCAAGTCTATAGTCCCCTCTTGAAGATGACGATCTATGAGTTCAGATGGAATCTCACAGACCTCCTGACGAGTAAGGGCACGCTGCATCTCCAAATGTGATTGCTCCAGCTTGCGCACTTATACACAAGCATGAAGGTAAGATAAGAAAAGGCGTATATATGATAGAGACAAGATCAAGAGTAACGAAGATATCCCAGCTCAGCACACTCCTGAAGAAGGCGCTCAACTATCGCAGTAGTCATCGGATCAGTAGGTGGCGCTGGAGGAACCTCAGATGTAGATGGCTACAACACAAATAAACAAGCACATCAGATGATAATACTAAAAACCGGAAATAAAAATATAACTATACCAACTAAACATACCTGAGTAGGAATAGGAGTAGACTCCTGAGGAGGAGCCTCGGGAGTAGAGTCAGGAACGGCCTGCATAAGAAAAGAGCAAGCGAACACAACGTGTCAAATAAAACTGATCAACAAAATTAAACAAACCCACATATATAGATTAAATACACTATACCTGGCTCTCAGGGTGCAGAGAGGCAGTTGTTGCCTCCCTCGTCTAGAGGTCCTCAGCAACCTGATGCTAGAAATACCCCACACAATATTAGTAAACCACTAGATAATCCAAGTAAAATAACTCAAAAGACACAAGAAACTCACCCAATGCTTCAGCTCAACCCGAAGTTGTGCTATCACTAGATCCTCCCGACTGGACGAGGTAGCCGAAGATGGATTGAACGCCGGAGCAGACGCACCAGCAGCGGATAACTCCACCCTCTATAGGAAAGACACATAATAGACACATCAGGAACACGTAGAACCACAATGCTATAGCCAATGACAAAACACCTACCAGTCGATCAATCTCTGAATGTTGGTTGGCCTCCACCTCCCGACTATCCTGCTGACCTCAGAGCAACTAAAATAGAAAGAAAAATTTCTCTGTAAAAATTCTAAAAGTTATACAAAAATAAAGGATTATTTACAAAATTAAACTAATATATACACTAGATGTATATCCCCCCAAACTTAGACTGGACAATGCCCTCATTGGGACAAAAATAGGGGATACAGTCAAAATTTTACTAGAAAGATCATACCTGTGAGGCTTGTGATGTTCTATTATTTTTACTCACTTGGTGATGAAGGATATGGTACAAGGGATGAAGAAGGATCTAGTCTTGGTAAAGATTAGTAGAGGAGAGTCACTGCCTGACAATTCTTCCTCAGAGTCAGACACCACATCTGTAGAGCATTCTGATTCGTTGTCTGGTACGGGCTCCACATGTGATTCTGGCCCAACTTCCTTGCAATGTGCTCCAGCACTCTCTTCTATAGCTTTTATCATTTTATACTTTTCTTGTAAAGCTCTTAGCGCCTCGTCAAATTTTTCTTTATTTTTCAAACCTTCATTCAACTTTTTAATCATAGTAGATTTCAACTATATTTCCAGCCTTAGCTTCTCTACTTCAACTTATCCTTTTGTCACTGTGGTCCAGCATTTCTTTGTGATAGACTCAATAGTCCTTTTCTATTCAGCATTAGCTAACCTGAGGGACTCGTTATCCTCTTGAAGTTTCAAAATTGTCCCCTCTGCTATGGTCAGTAGATTATTTTTCTCATCCAACTGTCTATTGAGTTCTTGCTGGTAATCATGATGAGCTTTTTCCTTCACAGTTTCTCTGGCATCTGGGTCTTCAATGAATTTGTCGAATTACTCCATCAGAGTTACGATTTTATCCTCATATGCCTTCTTCTCTCCTTCCCTTGCTTGCTGATTTTCACTTATCACTCTATTTTCTCTTTGCATGTAGATAATTTGTGCTTGAACGGTTGAAGTGGCCTCCTGGACTCTTTTTTCTGTTTCAGTCGTCCAGTGTGCATGCTGACCATTCATAGCTTTCCGTCGTAAGCTTTCCACTATCTTTGCACGCTCTTGAGTCGTGAGTATAGATTCAAGGACTCTGTTCTCCAGTCTGTGAAACTCCTCCATCAACTTTCTTACCACACCTAGTAGTGGCATCAAATTTGGGGCATAAGTATTTTACCATTGCTCTACTTCCATCAATCTTCTTTCTATTTCGAGCAGTTCAAATGTGGGATTCGTTGTGGTGGTGGTTGGAGGATCAACGGGGGGTACTTCTTCTCCATTTAACAACTCTGTGAAGCCCCCTCTTGGTATTTCAGAACTTGCTCTTATTTCTGCTGCTTGGAATGTAAGAGTCTGCTCTGTAATGGAAGGAATTGTGGGTAGAACAACAGGCTCAATACGAGCAGAAACATGGCTAGAAGTAGCCATTTCAGTAATCTGCTGTGTTGGCTGAAAAATTTCTTTTGCAAGAGCTATCATTGGACTCACAGGCTTTGCTTTTGTAACAATTGGCAGTGTGTCTATCTCAATTGAATGGGGCATAGCAGACCCGATTGGTGAATCTACGGCTGAGTCATATAGACTAGTTTGTTCTGGTGCAACTGTAGCTAGTTCTAACTCAACTAGCCCTTCTTATACTGGGTACTAATTTCTGTTCTCTCATTAGGTTGAGTAGAAATACTCACTCTTTCTATTGGAATTACTCCCCTCTATGCTTCAACTATTTGCACAGCTGGTTCTTTCTGGATTTCAGAGACTTGTGAGACTCTTGGTGTAGAGGAGATACTTTCTATGTGTGCAGTTAGAGGGATTTTCTTTTAATTTTCAGCACTTAAAGTTCCCCTATAAGCTGTTACCATTAGGCTTTCTTCTGCTCTTGGCAGGGCCGTCTCTGTGGGATCAATGTTGTATCCCACGTTCACCAATAGGTTGGCAATAAAGCCCCCGAAAGGCAGGCTTAACTTATTCATCTGATACTTTTTTCTATCAAATTTCTTTCTCACAGCATTCATTAATTCAAAAAGGTAAGAGGGCATATTGAACCAATAGCGGTTAGCCATTAAATATAGAGCTCTTACAAAAAGTGCCCTTCTCTGCGTTCCATGACCCATGGGGTGGACTGTTTTGTGAATCAGGACATCGAGGAAATAGAGTTGCAAGTTTCGTGATTCTAAATCTTTTTGAAGGAAGAATGATTTGTCCCTTGGAGGTTTTTCCAACAACTCTGTTGCCATTTGAATAAAATCGGGTAGAGTACTGGGCGGCATCCTCAAAATGTTGGCCTCTAGGTTGTCGTGGGAAACTAGTGGTAATTCTAAGGGTACTTTCATCACCCTGGCGACCATTTCCTCAGTGATTTGGATTGGCAGTCTATCAATACTTGTGGAGGGGACTGGGGATGGGTCCTGGCTGCTTTTGGTCATATTTTTATAGAATAGCCTTACCAATCTAGGGTAGACTAGTGTGACTCCTCGTTCTAGGAAATATTGCAGCACGATGTACTTGAAATATTTAATTGTTGCTTGATCAGTCACAAAATTTACCATTTTATCACCCTTAACTTAGTGATGCTAGGACTTAGTTTACTAATAATAAGTTAATGATGTGCAGATACTAAGGAAAAATAATAAAAGAGAGCCAAAATGTTAATATTCATCAAAATAAACTCGAAAAGGAGTAAAAAGATGATTGAACAAAAAGAAGATGATTCACCGCTGCTGAAAGTTAAGAAATCGTACTTTACGATTGTGCACTAAAGTTGAAGATGAAAAGAAAGTAAAAACTAGGAAATCATAATTTACGATTCTTCAAAATATTATTCTTCAAAAAGCGACAAAAGAGTAAAAAGTGATAAAAGAAAAGAAATGGTTCATTATAGGAAATCGCCCAGAAAAGAAAGCTGTGTGAAAATGAGAAATCTTGATTTACGATTCTCTAGTAAAAGAAGAACAATCGTAATTTATGATTGTGTAAGCTTTTCCCGCTGCTACATCTGCTGCTACTGTTGATCACGTGAATGAAGATTATCACCGTCATGCACTGAATTAGAAGATCTTTGAAATTATAAGTTTGGTGAATCATGAATCTAAGAAGATTGATGAAGATAAGCTCTTAGGAAATCTCGATTGCTGAAATAAAGGAGAACAATCTAGAAGCACATCTACAGTTGAAAGGAAGAAAGAATAAAATTAGGAATTATAGTCATATTAGGATTCTTTTATTAGAATTAGAAGTCTTTGTAAATCGACTCTTTATGATTTATAAATAAGAGAACCGGATTTAGGAATAAGAGATCGAAGAATTTCAGCATCAATTGACAACTGAGGTTGGATTTTCTTCCGATCAATAGTGTAAAATAGTTAGAGTAGATTAGATATTAGAGGTGTAACAACCCCAGATTTTCGGAACCATATAAGCCACATGCCACGCACGTGTATGTGTGGTTCATAAGGAAACCTGGGTCAACATATACACACGGTGTGTATATGTGTATAACATATTATATTCTTCCTTTCCTTTCACTATATAAGTGAAAGTGGAGAGAAGTATCTCCCCTACGTAACATCATTTTAACCTAAATAGAGAGGAGGAAAATAGAGAAAGAGAAAAGAGAGACTTGTAGGGAGGAAAGGCTAAGGCCTTGTTGGAGTGTAAATCGGTGGAAGACCCGGAGAGAAGGTCGAACCAGAACCGTAGAGATCTCTTCGTTTCTAACAGGATTCGAACGTTGGATCGAGCCGACTACGAAATCCGCCGATTTAGGTAAGAGATAATGCTTGAGAAGTGCTTAGGTATGTCTTAATGATAACCTACAATGTTTAGGGGCAATGGCCGATTAATTTTATTTAAGGTTTAAATAAATAGAATAGATTTCTTGAATAAAATCACGAAGTAAAGGTTTCCGCCCTCGCTCGAGCGATCTAAATGTCTCGCTCAAGCGAGGACAGAATATATAACCTGGGAATAGTGCGTTCCGGGCTCGCTCGAGCGAGACCCATATTGAAAGAGTAGGCTGGTGCGAGCGAGGTAATCCGACACCTCGTTTTAACCGCTCGAGCGAGGATAAGAGGCCGCTCGAGCGAGGTTAAGAAGTCGCTCGAGCGAGGCTAAGCAACCGCTCGAGCGATACACCAAAACTAAAATTTTGTTCTTTTATGTATACAAATATACCTCATGTGAACTATGCGCTCAAGGAGTGCTAGTGACCGCTAATGACCATTCTAAGGCATGTCTTTTCGCATGAAATGTAGATTGACGTAAGATCGGTACGTGTCATCACTACGAGAAGGGACCACTGGGTTTTGCCTTGAGGTAGGGAACCTTATCGAAACATGTACATTATTCAGTTTCGCATATGTGTAGTACAGATGTAATTGCTAAACTAAGTATCTCATCATGCCACATAAATAGAAGGGTATGCAGTGCCGACTTTTAAAATGAAGCCAGAGGTCCCAAGGGGACGCAAGAACTATAAGATGAATACCTACATGATACAACATATCAGTAGCATCCCAGGGGTGCAGATGAGAATCAGTGGGGAAAAGAAAGTAAAGTGATAAGGCCTAATATATTAAAAATTAGCACAATCACGGTGAATAACTACATGTAAGGCACACTTGATATTTTTGTTATTTAAGGTTTGTTTAGAATACCCCACCGACGTGGCGGGATACCCACGACTGACTCGGCAGGATATCCGTGACTGCACGGCGTTAATCCGTGTCTGATAGCACATCCCAGGATGTAGATTTAATGAGACCCCGCCACCCTAGGAGAAAGGGCTTAAAGATATTCTGTGGAATGCAAAAATTGATAACTGTCTAGTTAGACGAAGATGATGGGTATTCCATCGGGGCTCGATGCTATATTACTCGGGGACTATTTAAGTTAAAAAGTTAAGTTATTAGGCCGGAATCACAACTAAACAAGTAAGATGAGAAAGAATAAAACTATGTAAAGTAAGTAGTGGTGTTCACCTTTTCCTTCAGTTATTTCGATTGCCTCCCAGATAGTGATAGTAGATAAACTATACTTTTCTTTTACTGCACAACATATATGTCAGAATTAATCTATATGTTCTTTACGTTTCCCTATTGAGCTAGGATGTAGCTCATCCCTTATACTATACGTCGCAGGTGCAACAGTCGCAGCAACACAGGTTTCGAGAGACGTTGATCCTAAGGATTTGGATTTCGCAGACGGAGAAGAGTTAGAACCTCCTCCCGAGGAATTCTTTTAGAAGTGCTTTACGTTTAGAAGTGGTGAGTAGAGAGTACTCGTGGCTTGGCATGTCAAGTCCTTTCTTTTAAATGTAATTAAACACTATACTTTTCTTTTGGCAAACTATCAAAGGTGATAAGATTATCATTTATGGGTCAAGGTAGTTCCTTTGCTCTTGAATTGGCATGAGACTGGAACAGTCTGTTAGTTGCTAGACCTTATTGAAACATGGAGACTAAATTAATTTGAAGCTTTGGTAATATAAATTGTTGACTTTTAATCGTTATGTGATGTTCCACTTAGATTTAAGGTGCATGACCTCGAGGGTCGTGCTGATGGCAGATTTTTGAGTAACAAAAATCGGGCTATCACAGTTGGTATCAAAGCTGTTTCTTCTAGAAATTCTAACAATCATTCTTTTGTCAGAGCATTGGGACTTCTGCTGACGAAAGTTCATTCCATATGCAGGTCGTGATGTCTTCGGGGAGGAGAGGTCGACCAAGGGGTGGTCATGATAGGAACTTACGCAGTAGAGGTGAGTTCATCTCGAACCTGATGCCGTTGGGAGAAAGAGAAATTCCCGAGAGTAGTAGTCAAGGGAACAAAGAACAGACCGAAATTCACGATCGAGACCGTCAGGGTCAAGATCAGAGAGAACAAGATAGGATCAGGGAGAGAAATGAAGAGAGAGAGGAGCGTCAGAGGATGATGCACACTATGGAAACCATGGTGGCTGCCATGGCAGCATCCTTGTTAGCCCAAAATATCGTAAGTCCACTACCTACATCTCCGGTAGTGCCAACACCCCCAGCAGCTTCGGCATTTACGGAATTCCGGAGGATGAGACCTCCAAACTTTTCAGGGCAAGCAGACACTATGGCTGCTGAAAATTGGCTAAGTGAGATGGAAAAGCTTTTCAACGTACTCACTTGCACGGAAGATGAGAGCGTCCGTTGGGCGGCGTACATGTTAGATGGGGAGGCTGGACCTTGGTGGAAGTCTGTGTCGCGAACTAGGGCTCAGGAGACCCCAAATACGCCATGGACGTGGAATGAATTCGTGGAAGAATTCAATAAATAGTATTTCCCCAAAGTGGTGAGAAATCAGATGGAAGTACAGTTTTTACAACTCCAACAGAGAAACATGACACTAAGGGAATACGGAGTGGAGTTCATGAGACTTGCTCGTTTCGCTTCCGACTATGTGGTTACAGAAGCGATGAAAACAAAGAGGTTTCAACAGGGTTTGAGGCCAGATATTCGAGGAGGAGTTGCTCCATTTCAGCTGAAAACTTACGGAGAGGTTATGAGTAAGGCGCTAGTAGTGGAAGAAGAGAACAACAACCGCTACCGTCAAAGGGAACAACTGGGAAGAACAAACATGGATCAGAACAGAACTGGGAACTACGAGCCAATAAACAAAAAGCCGAGATTCATAGTACAAAATCAGAAACAACCGTTTCAAGCAGGATATGGGAGACTGACACAACAGAGCACATATCAAAAGTTTCCATTTCCGGCATCAGGGAGACCGATGAGATATGAGAACCCTTCCATTTCTAATGGAGCTGCGATAACACAAGGCTTCTCACGAGCTGCATCTTCAACATTAAGGGATACTTGTGCCAAGTGTGGCAAGTCCCACAAAACAGCTGATTGCAGACATGGGATGTGAGGTTGTTTTAAATGTGGCAAGATGGGCCACATGATTAAGGACTGTCCTGAGGCAAACAAGGAGAAGACAACTTCAGCTTCGATGTCACGACCAATTCAAGCAAGGAAAACGGTCGTGCAAGGGAGAGCCTATATGCAACGTCAGAAGGTGGAACGTGCATGACGTCATCCAAGGTGAGAATTTTTTTTTAATTTAAGAAATTTCATTCCTTTAGATAGAGGGGGTGCATTCAATAGAAATAGTGTAGTTTCTTTGCTAAACACTAAAGTTATTCGTGAACTAGGGATGTGAAAGGATGTGTAAATTTTTGTATGTATGTATGTGTACTATAGGTACTTTAACCATGTATGAGAAAGGATGTGTCTTTAGATATGACGCTAGAGTGTTGATAGACCCAGGGTCTACCCACTCATTCGTCACCCCACGATTTGCCAAGAGGATGAAGATTGTTCCAAAGGTGTTGGACTTCGTCCTATCCGTGTCTATTCCGACTGGAGAATTTATAAATGTGGAGTTAGCTTGCAAATCCGTCATTATAGCAGTTCGAGACCTAGAGGTGCATGAATTGGGAGCGAAATTGATACTGCGGGACATGCAGGGGTTTGATGTGATCCTTGGCATGGACTGGTTGGCGCAGCACAGTGCAACAGTCGACTGCAAGAACAAGGTCGTCATTTTCAGACCCAACACAAGAAGATCATTTCGGTTTCAAGGAGTGAGGTCGTCATCTATGCCACTGATTTCAGCAGTAAGGGCCGAGAAAATGATCAGAAAGGGGTGCGGCGGTTACTTGGCATTCTTGAAGGCTGATAAGGAAGAGAAGAATGTCATTTCGGAAATCGCGAGCAGAGAGTTTCAAGATGTGTGATGAATTGCGTGGTTACCTCCAGAGAGGGAGGTGGAATTCGCTATCGACTTACCGCCAGGAACGGAACCAGTCTCAAAGGCACCATACCGAATGGCTCCTACTGAGTTGAAGGAATTGAAGGAACAGTTACAGGAACTTATGGATAAAGGGTTTGTAAGACCAAGTGTGTCTCCTTGGGGAGCACTTGTCTTATTTGTAAAGAAGAAAGATGGGTCAATGCGCTTATGCATTGACTATCGATAGTTGAACAAAATAACTGTGAAGAACCGATACCCGTTGCCGAGAATAGATGATTTGTTCGATCAACTGCAAGGAGCAAGGCATTTCTCTAAGATCGACCTCAGGTCGGGATACCATTAGTTGAGAGTTAGGGCCGAAGATATTCAGAAAACTGCATTCAGAACAAGGTATGGACACTACGAATTTTTAGTGATGCCGTTTGGGTTGACAAACGCACCGGCGTCGTTCATGGATTTAATGAACCAGGTGTTTAAACCACATCTGGATTCTTACATCGTAGTGTTTGTCGATGACATTTTGATATATTCCAAGTCAGAAGAAGAACATGAGAAGCATCTAAGACTAACTCTACAAACTTTGCGTCAGCACAAACTTTATGCCAAACTCAACAAAAGCGAGTTTTGGTTAGAAGAGGTTAGCTTTTTGGGACATGTCGTCTCCAAGCATGGTGTCACAGTGGATCCGTCCAAAATCGAAGCAGTAGTGAATTGGGAATGACCTAAGACGATGGACCGATATCCGTAGTTTCCTTTGGCAAAGTTACTATCGACGTTTTGTTGAGGGTTTTCAAAATAGCGGGACCTCTCACGAGGCCGACAAGGAAGGATGTGAGATTCGAATGGAGTGAGGCGTGCAGAAGAGTTTTCAAGAACTCAAACGAGTAATTCCTTGAGCGGGGGATTCGCGATGTCTGATGATGCTTCGTACAATGGTTTGGGTTGCGTGCTCAACCAACATAAGAAAGTGATAGCTTACGGGTCAAGACAGTTGAAAGAACATGAGAAGAACTATCCGACACATGACCTAGAGTTAGCAGCAGTCATATTTGCGTTGAAGATTTGGCGACACTATTTATGCGGTGAGACCTTGAGATTTTCACCGATCATAAAAGCCTCAGATACTTGTTCACACAGAAGGAACTAAATATGAGACAACGCAGATGGATGGAGTTTCTTAAGGACTGACTGTTCCATACAGTATCATCCAGGTAAGGCTAACATAGTAGCCAATGCCCTAAGTCGAAAGGGTCCAAATCATTGCCGTTTGGTTCGGGTATGCATAGATGGAAGTTGTTTGAAGATCTTTCGATGTATGATGCAAATATTGAGCCACGCGCCACAGGGGCCTTTTTGGCTAACATATCAGTGAGACCAGTAATATTCGAGCACATCCATGAGCTACAGATGAGGGACCCAGTGTTAATGAAGAGTCGTCAAGAGGTAACCGAGGGCACCAGATCAGATTTCTCAATCAAGGAGGATGATTCTTTGTTGTTCAAGGGTCGACTCTGTATTCCGGACAATGTTGAGCTAAAGCGAACTATCCTTGACGAGTCACACAAATCAAGTTATGCGATACACCCAGGCAGCACAAGAATGTACCAAGATCTGAAAAGGAATTACTGGTGGAGAGGTTTAAAACAAGATGTAGCGGAATACGTTTCACGATGTTTGACGTGTCAACAAGTGAAGATTGATCATAGACACCCTGCAGGATTGTTGCAACCTCTACCAATACCAGAATGGAAATGGGAATCAATATCTATGGATTTCATTGTTGGACTACCGCGTACGGCAAGGAAATATAATGCCATCTGGGTAATCGTGGACCGACTAACCAAGTCAGCACACTTCCTACCTTACAACACGATGTATACAGCAGGAAAGCTAGCGGAACTCTATATGAAGGAAATAGTACACCTACACGGAATCCCAAGTAGCATTGTCTCCGATCGAGATCCGTTATATACATCAAAATTCTAGAAGAAGTTTCAGGAAGGAATGGGGACACGATTAGATTTCAGTTCAGCTTTCCATCCGCAATCAGACGGACAAACAGAGCGGGTGAATCAAGTAATAGAAGACATGCTCAGAGCTTGTATGTTGGAAATGCAAGAATCGTGGGATCAATACTTACCGTTAGTCAAATTTGCATATAATAACAGTTTCCAAACAAGCATCGGAATGGCACCATATGAAGCATTATACGGAAGGCGGTGTAAATCGCCCATCAATTGGGAGGAAATCGGTGAAAAATTTGTCTTAGGGCCCGAGTTGCTGAAAGAGAATGCTACAATCGTCCGAATCATTAGGGAGAAGCTTAAGTCGGCTCAAAGCAGACAGAAAAGCTATGCTGATATCAAGCGGACCAGCGTCGATTATAAGGTGGGAGAACACGTGTTTGTCAAGGTATCGCCTATGAAGGGCGTGATGAGATTTGGAAAGAGGGGAAATTGAGTCCATATCTTGGACCATTCAAGTCTTGGGCGAGTTGGGTTGCATATCACATTGTTCGATCGAGTACATAACGTTTTTCACGTTTCTATGCTCAGGAAATATGTGAATGATCCTTCCCACATTTTGGAGGGTCAATCACTAGAGATGTGTGAAGACATGAGTATGATAGAAGAGCCGGCAGAGGTGCTGGATAGAAAGGACCAAGTACTACGCACCAAAATCATTCCCTTAGTACTTGTTCGATGGAAGAATCATCCGACCGAAGAAGCAACATGGGAACGGGAGGATGATGTCAAAGAACAATACCCCAAGTTGTTTGAGAGGGACGATTAGAATTGTTCATAAATGGTGACGTCACATAACACTTTAATTTCAAGTATAAATTTCAATATTTTTCTAGCCTAAACTATTTGTTACGACGGACCCCTCATGCGAACGTAAGGACGGAAGAAGACAAGGTATGAGCTTATGGATGAGCAAATCAATTGATGGGCTCGCAGGAGCGAGACTTCACAATCGCTCGAGCGCGATCTACATAAAATAACAAACATCACGTGTTTAGGGCGTGCGCGAGCGATCAATAGTGACCGCTCGAGCGAGGTTTATTGGTCACTCGAGCGAGGACTCCAAGCCGCTCGAGCGAGGCCAAATTATATGCCAGTAAACGTTCTGTGATCGCTCGAGCGATAACTAATGACCGCTCGAGCGAGGACAGACTATATATATGGGACAGATTGCTGAACACACATTTCTTCTTCACGCGAGGAGTTGCTGCCGACCGAAGAGCTAGGGTTTTCACCCTCAAGTAATTTCCGTCCGGTCCAAGCCGGATTTGAAAATTCCGAACCGTCCAAACCACTCCCTAGGTAAAAAATTTCTACCTTCCCCATACTCCTTTCATTTTTTTTTATCTATCAATACTAATGGCTTCTTCAAGTCCTAATCCCCAACCAAGGAAGCGAATGGCGACCCGATCGCCACCATCGCGAAACAAAGCACCACAACAACAACCACCTCCACCACCGGCACCCATCCCGATCCAACTTGATGATTGGTGGGGCACGAAAGAAATGGAACCCGAGTGGGAAATCCATCCCTCGTGCTTTATTGATCCGACATCCATAAAATGGACATCGGATTTCCTGAACAATCACCAACTCCGACCTTTACTTACACCATTTGGACCTCGGTACTATCCGAGATTAGTCTGGCTATTTTATCAGACCCTCAAAACAAATGTAAATGAAGACACCATCCTCGTCACAATTGACGGGAAGGATCTGTCTTTTAGAGGCGGCGACGTATCCGCCGTCATGAACTGCCCTCTCACCTACACCCCAACACCAAACACACAACCTCCACTTGTTGGAAACGTCGGGTTTCTGACAATCATTGATGATATTACCGGCGGCGCATCCACATCGGGTCAATCCATCACCCGATCCCAGCTACCACCACACATGTGGTTTTTGGACATCATTTTCAAGAAAAATTTACACCCTACCGGTCATGACCAAGAGCGGCGTGACACCTTTTTATGGGCCTTGCACTCCGCTTTCCACAATAGGTGGTTTAGCGCCCCAATGGTCATCATTAAAGGCATGGTGCATGCCTATAGGAGAAATGTTAGGGGCGTTATTCCTCCGCCTCCCATACGCACGTCTTATCTCCCGACTCCTCGATACGCATAATGGGAGGGATGGATTTAAGATCAACACCAATGAGTTATCGCTTACCGATAACATTGTACCCTACATAGCCCAGGACCTTAGCCGAAACCTAAAGGGGCTTCAAAACAGTGTGAACAAGAAAAGGGATCGTCAAGCTGCAAGGCAAGCACCACAGCCACCATCGATTGGACCGGCTACTCCCTCCACTGTGCCTCCACCATATCTGCATTCCACCGACTCCGGTGTGTTAGGAGAGAATCTCCAACAGGTACGGGAGACCCGACTACATCAGCGGTTTCAGGAGGCGCTTCTTATTGACCTCATGGGTCACATCCGGTTGCGGCGATGAGGGATGCCATTTTTGGGACATCTAGTTCGGCCCAGGCGGCTAGGACCACTACAGAGGGCGCCACCCATGTTGGTGAGACCGTTGGTGAGGGCGAGGGAGACGATGCGGAGAGTGATGAGGAATGGGACACCGGCGATGACGACGATGAGTACGAGGAGGGTGACGACTAGGTCGCTATGGATATTTTTTTTATATTGTAAAACTAAAAATTTTTGTTTGTATGGTGAATGGTTGATACTGCTGTGACATGTTTATCACCAATTATAATTAGTGGGCACTAAATCTTTGTTATATATATATACATGTTTTGATTAGATGAGCTGATAGAATGACTGTAGAACATGACGAAAGTTTTCATGCGTAGTGTGATATGAACATCTTTTAAATTCTAATAATGATCGTTATCAGGTTCTAAACCCCTCAAACCGTTTCAGGTGATTGTATTATTGATTGTACAAACACTTGTAAGCGTTAAATAGATCTTTTCAGGTCATTGGACCATACGACTATCTAATAAATGAGTAATGAGTTAATCAAGGACACAACCGTAAAATATGCAGTCACATTACCTTAGGTCATGATCGATTTTCGAGGGCGAAAATCTTATAAGGTGGGGAGAATGTAACAACCCCAGATTTTCGGAACCATATAAGCCACATGCCACGCACGTGTATGTGTGGTTCATAAGGAAACCTGGGTCAACATATACACACGGTATGTATATGTGTATAACATATTATATTCTTCCTTTCCTTTCACTATATAAGTGAAAGTGGAGAGAAGTATCTCCCCTACGTAACATCATTTTAACCTAAATAGAGAGGAGGAAAATAGAGAAAGAGAAAAGAGAGACTTGTAGGGAGGAAAGGCTAAGGCCTTGTTGGAGTGTAAACCGGTGGAAGACCCGGAGAGAAGGTCGAACCAGAACCATAGAGATCTCTTCGTTTCTAACAGGATTCGAACGTTGGATCGAGTCGACTACGAAATCCGCCGATTTAGGTAAGAGATAATGCTTGAGAAGTGCTTAGGTATGTCTTAATGATAACCTACAATGTTTAGGGGCAATGGCTGATTAATTTTATATAAGGTTTAAATAAATAGAATAGAGTTCTTGAAAGAGTAGGCTCGCGCGAGCGAGACCCATATTGAAAGAGTAGGCTCGCGCGAGCGAGGTAATCCGACACCTCGTTTTAACCGCTCGAGCGAGGATAAGAGGCCGCTCGAGCGAGGCTTCGCAACCGCTCGAGCGAGGTTAAGAGGTCGCTCGAGCGAGGCTAAGCAACCGCTCGAGCGATACACCAAAACTAAAATTTAGTTCTTTTATGTATACAAATATACCTCATGTGAACTATGCGCTCAAGGAGTGCTAGTGACCACTAATGACCATTCTAAGGCATGTCTTTTCACATGAAATGTAGATTGACGTAAGATCGGTATGTGTCATCACTACGAGAAGGGACCACTGGGTTTTGCCTTGAGGTAGGGAACCTTATCGAAACATGTACATTGTTCAGTTTCGCATATGTGTAGTACAGATGTAATTGCTAAACTAAGTATCTCATCATGCCACATAAATAGAGCGTGCGTGTGTTGACTTCAGAAAATGAAGCCAGAGGTCCTAAGGGGATGCAAGAACTACAAGATGAATACCTACATGATACAACATATCAGTAGCATCCCAGGGGTGCAGATGAGAATCAGTGGGGAAAAGAAAGTAAAGTGATAAGGCCTAATATATTAAAAATTAGCACAATCACGGTGAATAACTACATGTAAGGCACACTTGATATTTTTGTTATTTAAGGTTTGTTTAGAATACCTCACCGACATGGCGGGATACCCACGGACTCGGAGATATCCGTGGATCGGTACGCACGGTTAATCCAGATACGTAGCACATCCTGTGGATGTAGATTTAAAGAGAGACCCCGCCACCTAGGAGAAAGGGGCTTAAAGATATTCCTGTGGAATGCAAAAATTGATAACTGTCTAGTTAGACGACGATGGTGGGTATTCCATCGAGGCTCGATGCTATATTGCTCGGGGACTATTTAAGTTAAAAAGTTAAGTTATTAGGCCGGAATCACAACTAAACAAGTAAGATGAGAAAGAATAAAACTATGTAAAGTAAGTAGTGGTGTTCACCTTTTCCTTCAGTTATTTCGATTGCCTCCCAGATAGTGATAGCAGATAAACTATACTTTTCTTTTACTGCACAACATATATGTCAGAATTAATATATATGTTCTTTACGTTTCCCTATTGAGCTAGGATGTAGCTCATCCCTTAGACTATACGTCGCAGGTGCAACAGTCGCAGCAACACAGGTTTCGAGAGACGTTGATCCTAAGGGTTTGGATTTCGCAGACAGAGAAGAGTTAGAACCTCCTCCCGAGGAATTCTTTTAGAAGTGCTTTACGTTTAGAAGTCGTGAGTAGGGAGTACTCGTGGCTTGGCATGTCAAGTCCTTTCTTTTAAATGTAATTAAACACTATACTTTTCTTTTGGCAAACTATCAAAGGTGATAAGATTATCATTTATGGGTCAAGGTAGTTCCTCTGCTCTTGAATTGGCATGAGACTGGAACAGTCTGTTAGTTGCTAGACCTTATTGAAACATGGAGACTAAATTAATTTGAAGCTTTGGTAATATAAATTGTTGACTTTTAATCGTTATGTGATGTTCCGCTTAGATTTAAGGTGCATGACCTCGAGGGTCGTGCTGATGGCAGATTTTTGAGTAACGAAAATCGGACTATCACAAGAGGTTTCTCAAGAGCAATTGATGACTGTTATTGGGTGCTGAAGATTAGTGTAGATATCCTCGTTTCTCAGAAGCAATTGACAACTGCGGCTGAGGGGTGAAAGATATATTTTTTTTGCTTTCTAGTTTAGATTTTGTTTGCTTTATTTATTGCTTTGTAAACATCTTCAAGTTTTAATTTGAATTGATGACTCAGGTTGAGATTTGCAGATTAGTATAACGGTTTTTACTTTTTCATCTTCAATTTTTTAGAGTTTGATTGATGCCCAGATTTTAGGAAATTGTTGATTAGATTAAATCTGTATTAAGGAATTTTAGTTTTTGATTGACGCCCAAATTCTAAAAGACTGCAATACAGTGTAACGATACTGTTTATTTTTATAAATATTCGATGGCTAAAGATTGGGATTGGCGACCTCAACCTGAAGGAGGATTAGGATTTATTTTATGCACTTTAGATTAAGAAACCATTCTTTTATTCATATTTCTCAAGTAGTTTAGAACGTTAAAAGATAAATATAAACTTTAAAATAGAAACATATATATAATACTTCTTCGTGGGAGCGATCCTATACTAGCTCTACATTTTCCATTGTGCGCTTGCAATAGGTTAAGACTTAATTAGGCATACATAGTAAGCCGATCACTGCTCCACTTATTCCAAATTTTTCCAAAAAATAACGTCTACTGCGACTTCGGTGCCCACTGTATGGTGTTTCATTGAGGTGGGGGGCCGATCCATTATCCTTACAGCAAATGATGGTTCTTCGCATTCAGTTATTTGTTTGCCCTTTTCCAGGATGGATCTCGATTCAACTACCATTCTATCTGTAGGGAGTTCTCTGAGAACTACCCCCACAGATTTGGGCTTTTTTCTAGGTGGGCCTGCTGCTTTTAATTTAGCTTTAAGGGCAGCAGCCTGTGTAATATGCTTAGCTATTGGAGGAGAGTCAAAACTATTACCTCCTTCTCGACCGTCTTCTTGTCGTGATCGCTTCTCTATTTCTCCTGACATTCTGCAATTCTTTTTTCTGCAAGTTGTAAAATAGTATTTAGTAAATTGCATCTTTGCATATATCAATTTGAAAATAATTACAGAGACTCCTCCGTTTGAAAATGAAGATTGTTACCTTGATCTCGACTAATCAGCAAACCCTAGTTTGAAGATATCACTTAGGACTTGAACAGGGTTTCCGAAATCAACCAGGAGATATAAGGAAATTTTAAGAAAAAAAATGGTTGAGTCTTAGTCGATGGATTTTTGAAAAATAAAGGGAAAATGATAGGAAAAATGGAGGGTTCGATAATGGGGCCGACATATCCTCTCTCGAATATGTAGGCCCTCTGTTCATGATGACCTGCAGAATCGGTCGTCACAAGTGCTTGTAACCTAAAGATGTCGGTCATCTCTAGCTTTTCAGCTCTAATATGCGAACTCTCATATCAGCCAAATCGTAATCACTACGGTTGTACTGATAGTCATAAATCCATACGATTGATCGGGATAGTGTATAATAGGAATTGTATTACGATCCATCGTTTTTCAACGATTTGGCCCGTAGTGTAATACCTAAGCTTAAGGGTTGCTACGGATGAGTCGGTAGCTCAATGAACCATGAGGTTTTCATATTAGATTTTGGGGAGCCGATGTCTCCCCCAAGAATACTTGTCCTCTACGATTGTTGACTGGATGTGTAGGCAATTGGCTACTTTCTCTCTTTGCCACCTACGAATCTAGTCAACCGATCTGGCTTTCTAACTTCGTTATGGACTGTGTATGTGAATGGAGTGTTTCAGAGAATTGGGCAAACAGATGTAAATCCTTTGAATGTTGATGCGACTATTGCTGTAAATCCTTGAGGATTTGGACAACTGTGGCATCAGGTGCATTGCTTAGTGGACCATATTGTTGTTGCACAGTTGGCATGGGAGGTCTCGGATGGAAAACTTGAGTTTGGGGGAATCTGGGTTGCACAACAGTTGGTGCTAGTTGTGCTCCTCTCATGGAACCATAATTGAATCAAGGGTGGTTCCTCCATGACGGGTTATAAGTGCTCCCATAGTCTCCCCTTTGGAATGTCATTTCCTATTTTTTTTTCCATCACTTCTTGGTATGATGGTGTAACAGGGTTCTCAGAATAAGTGAAACTTTGACAGTTAGAACTGTTTGCCAAAGATCTATCTAGAGTACTAGGTTTGGCAAACATTAATGTTGCGATTTATTATTCAAGTGCTGGTACTTTTACACTCATGTCATCCTCCTTCTTTACTCTATCCTTACTGATATCATAAAGTCCACCCCTCACGAGCAGGGTGTGGCAGAGCACATCAGGGTCAAATCTTAACAAAGCTTATTTTTGCTTTGAATTGTTGGCCAATTTTTCAAACATATTCTAAGACTATTGGCCATTCCGAGCTATAAAGGCTCCTCCACTGACGGCATTGACTGTAGACTGGTTAGTCTCAGTCAACCCTTGGTAGAAACTTTACGCTATCGACCAATTTGGTACCTCATGATGAGGACACTTCCATAATAAATCCTTCATTCGTTCCCAACTCTTGTGAAATAATTCTCCCGGCAATTGCCTGAAGTCCTGGATTGCCTGGCGAATTTGGTTGTTTCTACCAATCGGGAAATACTCGCCCAAGAACTTAGACTGTAGTCCATCCCATGTGGTAATACTCCTGGCAGGTAATGAAATTAACCATGCCTTCACCTGATCTTTAAGTGAAAGGGGAACATATGTAGTTTCACGGCCTCTTTGTTGGCTGCCAATAATTGCAACATTGTGCAAAGCTCTATGAAGTCCCTCAGATGTTGGTAGGGATCTTCTCGATCAAGCCCATGAAATGTAGGTAGAGATTGGAGTGTGTTAAGCTTGATTTCATAATTTTGACCTACAGGCACCTCGGGTATAACTATATAAGAGGATAAGAGGGCTCGGTAAAAGCTACGAGGCTAAAATGTGCTTGGATCGAAAGATCATCAACCATGTTTTAGGATTCTCTTTTGGGAAATCGGGTTGTTGCTAAATTATGCAAGAGAGTCCTTTCAATTTCTAGATCACACTCGAACAAATCTAGACTTCGAGATCGAGAAGAAAAACTATATTTTTGTGTTTTTAGTATTATTTAATTTTTATTCTAGAAGGCAGGGAGAGAAACAAATCTGAGCTCTAGCTTCTCTGATCAGGGGAAGTTAGAACCTTGTTTCGCTGCTCTGAATAAACCTGCAAAAGCTTAAGAAGTGATCAAGAAAATAAAATATAAAGAAAAATAAAAAGAGAGATAAATATTTGTTTCCTAAAACTAATATAAAAATAAATCCACTTCCCCGATAGCGGCGCCAAAAACTTGACTTGCTACTTTGTATGTATCTAATTAAGTCTTAACCTATTGCAAGCGCATAATGAAAATTGCAGTGCTAGTATATGATCGTTCCCACGAGGAAGTGTTTATCTATTTAATTAATTTTCTGAAAACTTGTATTTATCTTTTAAGATCCTAAACTACTCAAGAAATATGAATGAAAGAATGGTTTCTTTAACTACTTTGCAAAAAATAAATCCTAAATCCTCCTTCCATATTATGGTCGTCAATCACAATCCTTCAATTATTGGATATTTACAAATTTAAAGTATCGTTACACTATATATCACGCCTCCTAGCATTGGTCATCAATCAAAACTAGAATTCTATCCAAATAGATTTAATCTAATCAACAATCTCTTAAAACTTGGGCATCAATCAAATTCGAGAAAATTGAAGATGAAAAAGTAAAACCATTATACTAATCTGCAAATCTCAACCTAAGTCGTCAATTCAAATAAAAACTTAGAGATGTTTATAAAGCAGTAAATTGTAATAAAAATAAATTTAAACTAGAAAGCAATAAAAATTATATCTTTCACCTCTCAGCTGCAGTCGTCAATTGCTTCTGAGAAACTACGGATATCTACACTAATCTTCCAGCTCTCAATTGCAGTCGTCAATTGTGATAAAAGAACCTTGGATATCTAAACTAAACTAAACTAAATTTGATCGAAAGAAAACTCAACCTCAGTTGTCAATTGATGATGAGAAATTCTTCGATGATTGATTCCTATACCGTGCTCTCTTATTTATAGATCATAAGGAATTGATTTACATTGATCTAATTCTAACAAAAGAAACTTCTAAAATAAAAGATTCCTATTATAACTCTACTTCTAATCTTATCTTTCCTTGCTTTCAATAGTCTATGTTCTTCTAGATTTTCTCCTTTATTTCAGCAACAGAGTCCTTTAGGAGTTTATCTTCCTTCATCAATCTTCTCTGATCCGTGATTGGACAGACTTCTAATTCAAGAATTCTTCTAATTATATGCACGGTGGTGTAAATCCTCACCTAACCAGCAGCAATGAGAAGCTTCAATTGTAAAATCGTAAATCACGATTTTTTAGCTTTCACTCTCTGAACGATTCCTTATTTACGATTTATCATTTTCTGTTGTACGTACTTAAGCTTTTGAACATCTTTTGAAGAATCGTAAATTACGATTTCTTACTTTCTTTCTTTGTAGCATTCCGCTCAATCGTAAAGTACAATTTTCCATCTTTCAGTAGGCGAAGATTCATCTTTTTTGTTCAATCATCTTTTTTATTGCCTTGTGAGTTTATTTTGATGAATATTAACACTTTGGCTCTTTTTTACTATTTTTCCTTAATATATGCACATCATTAACTTATTTGTAGCAAACTAAGGTCTAGCATCACTAAGTTAAGGATGATAAAATGGTATATTATATGGCTGATCAATATGCTTCACCTTCTCGTAGCAATGGACCCAGATGTCCACATCAAAGAAGGGTCGGCCAGACTAAATCACTGGCTGCTCGGCGTCCTCCCCGGCGGCATAGGGACTCCAAATGACCTGTAATGGAAAACAAACAAAACAACCCATCAGTGAAATCTAAAACCTAAAACCTAAACACTTTAACAACATGAACAACACATAGCTGGCCTGTGTGCATGTCCTCAAAGAGACCTCGTGCGGTTTGCAGATCCGAAGACTGACGATGACTCCCCAACGCCTTCCGCCACACATGCATCCGCGGGAATGTGAAAGTAATCTCCGTTGGGACCCGCTGGCGTAAGAAGGCGAAGTGATCATATGCCTAAAACTAAACACACACATCGAAACAATCACTAAAACGGAAGACAAGACCACCAAGACATTATAATGCCAACATTTAACTAAGACTCACTTGAAGGAAGGGAAGGAATCTTTCAATCGTCGTAACACCCCTCCCTCTACGATGCAACTGCTCGTAAAGATGTACCAACGCCGCCGCATGCCAGGCGTAGGTAGGCACCTGATCTAAATCCCCAAGCAACATCAAGAACAAGCCCGACATGCATCCCCTAGTCGAGGATGAAAAGAGCACTGCATCAAGGAAGTGCATCAGAAACGCCCAGAGCACTCGATCCACCGCCACTCTCGACTCCGTCACAGGCTCTCGGAGCGCCATCGCTGCACAGCATGCCTGGAATACCACTCTCTTCTCCGAGTGATGTCTCGGAGGAATGAATCCACTGGTGAAAGTGTCACAACCCCAGATTTTTTGGGAAACATGCAAGTCATGCACTATATACATGTATATGTGTTTCACAAGGAAACCAAAACGAACCCGTAGACACTATGTGTGTATGTGGGAAACACACTAGTATTTCCCTAACTTATAAGTATATAAGTGAAAGAGAGAGGAGAGAAGAGCCCTTACGTAACTCTATTCTAACCTAAATAGAGAGAAGGAGAATATAGAGAGAAAAAAAAGAAGAGCCTAGTAAAGAACTAGGGTTTCGTTGGGACTTAAATCGGCGGAAGAGTTGGAGAAAAGGCTGGAGGAGGAACCTTGGAGGCCTGTTAGCCTAGTAGAATTTCGAATCTTAAATTGAACTTGCGCGAAACTCATCGTCAGAGGTATGTTAAAGGCATGATAGATGCTTAGGCATGTTTTAAATAATAGGAAGAATGTTGGTTGAATGATTTTAATGATATTAAGGTTTGAATGAAGGGAGAAATAGTGCTCTCGATCAGATCGAGGAGCAAAAATCATCGCTCCTCGCTTAAGCGGTCTAAAGGGCTCACTCAAGCGAGGATAAATAGTAAAAATATAGCTCTGGGCTCGCTCGAGCGGTCCCCAAAACAAGAGGGAAGCTCGCTCGAGCGAGGTCCCCAGTAAAGCTTCAGGCGGCTCGATTTAACCGCTCGAGCGACCTCGATTTAACCGCTCGAGTGAGGTCAGGTGACCGCGCGAGCGAGGTCAAGTGACCACTCGAGCGAGGTCAAGTGACATGGCGAGGTCTAGTGACCAAGGAAATTTGCTCGCTCACGCGAGGCACCACTCAGTTCTTGAAATTATGGGTACAAGAAACATGGAGGTTATGCACCCCAATGATTCTAGTAACATTTCTAAGCATATTCTAAATATATGAATTGTAGGTTTGACGTATGATCGTGAAGTGTAAACCTCTACGAGAAGGCGTGCCTTGAAATTCGTCGAGGTAGGGAATACTCTTGAAACATGTGCATTATTCCGTCAATTCATATGTGTAGTATAATTCAATTAAATAGTCAAGTACTGCATGATCATTATGAAAAAGGGTGTGTGAGTGAGTTTCAAACGTGATAGTCTTGAGGTCCCCAGGGGACGAAAAATTATAAAGTAAACATCTGAAGGATGCAATGGAATCAGGGGCATCCCAGGGATGCAGATGAAAACTAACAGTGAAACGGAAGTAATGTGATGAGGCCTGATGTAATATAATTAGCACAATCACGGTGAATAACTATATGTAGAGCACATTCGATATTTTTATTATTTAAGGTTTGATTAGAATACCCCACCGACGTGGCAAGATACCCACGACTGACTCGGCAGGATATTCGTGACCGGTACGGCGGCCAATCCGTATATTTATAGCACATCTTAGGGATGTAGATTTAAGAATAGACCCGCCACCTATGAGAAAGGGGCTTGGGCAGTATTCCCAGGGAATACATATCACAATTGTTTAGTTAGACGACGATGGCGGGTATTTCATCGGGGCTCGATGCTATATTGCTCGGGGACTACTTAAGTTAAGATTTAAGAGATTTGGGCCAAATTCACAACTAAACCAGCAAGGAGATTAAACAAAACCATGCAAAGTGACAGTCGAAATCATTATTTTTATTCCAGTTATTCAACTGTTTTCCATAAATGTTACTCGATAATTTATGCTTTTAAAACTGCTGACATATGTGTGAAGGTTAATCTATATGTTCTTTTTGTTTCCCTACGGAGCTAGGATTTAGCTCACCCCCCTTAGACTATACGTCGCAGGTCCAGGACTAGCGGCAGCAGAGACTTTTGGAGACGCAAATCCAGGAGATTCAGATTTCGTGCCCACAGAAGAGTCAGAACCTCCTCCTGAGGAATTCTTCTAGGAAACCCACTGCATACTTTGAGAGTGAGTTGAGAGTATTAGGTACGGCTTGGTATGTCAAGCCTCTTTATTCGAATGTATTTAAATACCATTTCTTTTGTTAAAACGTCTAGGATGAACAGTTATCACCAATGGTTTTGGGTAAGTTCTTATGCCCATGAATTGGCATGGGACAAGGACTGCTTTTCGATGCCATGATTTTTATATATGAGAACTTGTTTAGAGTAGCTACGTGTGACCTAATTACAGTTTTGGCTTGTATATACCAATGTATCGTAAAGAACCCAGGGCACGGCCTAGAGGGTCGTGCTGATGGCATGGATTTCGGGTGCGAAATTTCATCATGATTGGTATCAAAGCCGTTTCCTTTCTAGTTCTGGCTATCATCTCGTCAGAATATAGGGACTTCTACTAACGAGACTGTGGATTCTCATGTAGACCGTTATGTTTCCTAGAGGAAGAGGCCGACCCAGGGGTGGTCATGATAGGAATTTACGCAGTAGAGATGGGTTCGTCTCACCTACAAATAGGGTACCATTGGGAAACAGGGAGATTCCCGAGGGCAGTGGCCAGGGCGGAAACCAAAATCAAGCAGAAGATCAAGATCTAGATCGACAGGATCGAAATCAGAGGGAACAAGATAGAGTGAGGGAGAGAAATGAAGAAAGAGAAGAGCGTCAGAGGATAATGCACACAATGGAGACAATGGCAACTGCCATGGCACAGCAAGCAGCGTCCTTGGCAGCACATACTGCCCCAGAACCACAATGAACACCTACACCTCCAGTGGGACCTACACCACCAGTGGCTTCAGCATTTACCAAGTTCAGAAGGACGAGACCTCCTAACTTTTCGAGAGCGGACACAATGGCGGTAAACTGGTAGTGAAATGAAAAGGTGTTTAAGCGTCTTGACATGCACGAGGATGAGAGGCGTCCATGGTATATATATGCTAGATGGAGAAGTCGGACCTTGGTGGAAATCTACGAACGAGACAAGAAACTCCGGATATATGCGTGGACTTGGGACGAATTCGTAGAAGAATTCAATAAGCAATATTTTCACGAAGTTGTGAGGAATCGGATGGAGACCCAATTTTGCAACTAAGCGCAAGGAAGGATGACCGTGAGAGTACGGAGTAGAATTCATGAGGCGGCTCGCCGCCCTGCATCACGTAGTTTTGATGTGATGAAAGCGAAGAGGTTCCAACGGGGTTTAAGGTCGGACATCGAGGAGGGTTGCCCTTCGGTGAAGACCTATGGAGAAGTAATGAGTAAGGCATTAGTAGTCGAAGAAGTAAACAATAACCGATACCGTCAGAGGGAACAACAGGGAAGAGGAAGCATTGATCCAAGCAGGTCGGGGAGCTATGAATCGGTACATAAGAAATCGAGGTTTGTAGCACCGAATCAAAGACAATCGTTCCAGATAGGGTATGGGAGAGCTGCACAACAAACTACTCATCAATGTTTTCCGTTGCTGGCATCAGGGAGACCGATGAGGTATGAGGGTCCTGCTATTTCCAGCGGGGCTACAGCTACCCAAGGTTTTTCGAGAGCTGCTACTTCAACACCAAGGGAAACTTGTGCCAAGTGTGGCAAGTCCCACAAAACAGCGGATTGTAGGTAGGGAATGCGAGGCTGTTTCAAATGCGGCAAGATAGGCCACATGATTAGAGATTACCCTGAGACAGTTAAAGAAAAGACGGCCCCAGCTTCCATGCCACAACCTATTCAATCACGAAAGCCTTGTCGAGGAGAGCCTCTACGCAGCACGCCTGTGAAGCAGGGAGTGTACATGACATCATCCAAGGTGAGATTTTTTTTAAATAAAGGATTTCGGTTTCAATACAATTCTAGATAGAGAATGTGCATTCATTAGGACAAGTGTATATAACCGTTGTTGCGCGTTAGAAGAATTCTAAATAAAGTATATGGTATGTACGTATATGTATGTGTTATAGGTATATTACAAGTCTATGAGAAAGGGTGCTACGTAGCACATGACGCATGAGTGCTGATAGACCCAGGGTCTACCCACTCCTTCATCACCCCTAGATTTGCAAAGAAGATGAAGATTGTTTCGGAGACACTGGACTTTGTGTTTTCAGTGTCTATCCCAACAGGAGAATTAGTGGACACAGAGTTAGTCTGCAAATCAGTAGTGGTAAGCGTTCGGGATCACGTTGTCTACGAACTAGACGCAAATTTAATATTGTTGGACATGCAAGGACTCGACGTGATCCTTGGTATGGATTGGCTGTCTCATCACTGTGCAACAGTGGATTGCAAGGATAAAGTTGTTATTTTCTGTCCTAACACGAGGAGATCGTTTCGATTTCGAGGGGAGAGATCGACACAGGTGCCACTCATATATGCAATCAGAGCAGAACGTTTAATCAGAAAGGGGTGTAGTGGTTATTTGGCATTCCTGAAAGAAAATAAAGAAGAAAAGAATATTATCTCCGAGATAGCGGTAGTGCGAGAATTCCCAGATGTATTTCCAAAAGAATTGCCAGGGTTACCTCCAGAAAGAGAAGTGGAATTTGTGATCGACTTAGCACCAGGAACGGAACCTGTTTCAAAGGTGCCTTATAGGATGGCCCCTGCGGAGTTGAAAGAGTTGAAAGAACAATTGCAAGAGCTCATGGACAAAGGGTTCATAAGACCAAGCGTGTCTCCATGGGGAGCACCAGTTCTATTCGTGAAAAAGAAAGATGGGTCGATGCGGTTGTGTATTGACTACCGTCAATTGAACAAAGTCACTGTGAAGGATCGATATCCGTTGCCAAGGATAGATGACTTGTTCGATCAGTTGCAGGGAGTGAAACATTTTTCCAAGATCGATCTAAGATCTGGATACCATCAGCTAAGAGTCAGGGCCGAGGACATTCAGAAAATAGCATTTAGAACACGGTATGGACACTATGAATTTTTTGTGATGCCATTCGGACTGACGAACGCACCGACGTCGTTTATGGACTTGATGAATCGGGTGTTTAAACCATACCTAGACTCCTGCATTGTAGTGTTTGTTGATGACATCCTGATTTACTCAAAATCGAAGACGGAACATGAAGAACACTTACGAGTCGCTCTACAAACCTTGCGTGAACACCAATTGTACGCCAAGCTCAGCAAATGTGAGTTTTGGCTAGAAGAGGTTAGCTTTTTAGGACATGTCGTCTCAAAGCATGGTGTCACAGTAGATCCTGCTAAGATCGAGGTAGTAGTGAACTGGGAGCAACCAAAAACTGTGACAGACGTCCAAAGTTTCCTCGGACTAGCAGGTTATTATCGACGTTTTGTCGAGGGGTTTTCAAAAATATCAAGGCCTCTTACGAGGCTTACAAGAAAGGACTCAAGATTTGAGTGGAGTGAGGCGTGTGAGAAGAGTTTTCAAGAACTCAAGAAGATACTCACCTCAGCTCCAGTGTTAGCCATTCCATCAGGCAGTGGAGGATTCGCAGTCTATAGTGATGCTTCGTATAACGGGTTGGGTTGTGTACTAAATCAATATAAAAAGGTAATAGCTTACGGCTCAAGACAGTTGAAAGAGCACGAAAAGAACTACCCAACACATGATCTGAAACTAGCAGCAGTCATATTCGCATTAAAGATATGGCGACATTATTTATTCGAAGAAATATTTGAAATTTTCACTGACCATAAGAGCCTCAGATATCTGTTTACACAGAAGGAACTAAATATGAGGCAGCGTAGGTGGATGGAATTCCTCAAAGACTACGACTGTTCCATACAATACCATCTAGGCAAAGCTAATGTAGTGGCCGACGCCTTGAGTCGGAAAAGTTCAGCTCAGTTGGCTAGTCTAATTTCGGGTATACATCGATGGAAACTGTTGGAGGATCTAGCGCTATGTGGCGCAGACATACAGCCACAAGCCACAGGAGCCTTCTTAGCCAACATATCAGTGAAACCAGTGATATTCGAACACATACGAGAACTACAAATGAAAGACCCAATTCTAACAAAGATGCGTCAAGATGTAACTGAAGGTACTACATCTGAGTTTTCAACCAAGGAGGATGGTTCCTTAGTATTCAAGGGGCGGCTTTGCATTCTAGATAATGCCGATTTGCGGCGAACGATTCTTGATGAATCTCACAAGTCAAGCTATTCTATCCACCCGGGAAGCACAAAGATGTATCAAGATCTGAAAAAGAATTACTGGTTGAGAGGCTTGAAACAAGATGTGGCAGAGTACGTGTCGCGATGTTTGACATGCCAACAAGTGAAGATCGATCATAGACACCCGCCAGCATTACACCTCTACCCATACCGGAATGGAAGTGGGAATCTATCTCCATGGATTTCATAGTCGGTCTACCACGAACTACAAGGAAGCATAACGCCATTTGGGTAGTAGTCGATCGATTTACTAAGTCAGCACACTTCTTGCCTTACAACACGATGTACAAGGCGGGAAGACTGGCAGAGCTCTATATGAAAGAGATCGTCCGTTTACATGGGATTCCAAGTAACATTGTTTCAGACCGGGACCCATTATATACATCAAAGTTTTGGAAGAAATTTCAAGAAGGAATGGGAACTAGGCTAGATTTTAGTAGTTTCACCACGACACCGGATGGAGAAAAGGGTCAATCAAGGCATTGAAGACATGCTTAGGGCATGTATGTTAGAATTACAAGGATCGTGGGATCAACACCTACCATTGATTGAGTTCGCATATAATAATAGTTTTCAGACGAGCATCGGAATGGCACCGTATGAAGCCTTGTACGGAAGACGATGCAAATCGCCAATCAATTGGGAGGAAATTGGCAAGAAATTTGTTTTGGGACCTGAGCTACTTGAAGATAACGCGGCTATTGTCCGCATGATCAGGGGAAGACTAAAGGTGGCTCAAAGCAGACAGAAAAGCTATGCTGACATCAAGCGGATGAGTGTAGACTTTAGGGTGGGTGAACATATGTTCGTGAAAGTATCACCGATGAAGGGGGTGATGAGATTTGGAAAGAGAGGGAAGCTAAGTCCCCGCTATCTTGGACCATTTGAAGTTTTGGGTCGAGTAGGAGAAGTAGCCTACCGCATTGGATTGCCACCATTGTTTGATCAGGTACACAATGTATTCCACGTGTCTATGCTCAGGAAGTATCTCAATGACCCTGATCAAGTGTTGAGCGGCCAATCGTTCGAAATGCATGAAGATATGATCATGATTGAAGAGTCGGTAGAAATTTTAGATCGAAAGGAACAAGTGTTGCGAACAAAGGTTATTCCTTTAGTGCTTGTCCGATGGAAGAACCATCCGGTCGAAGAAGCAACATGGGAACAGGAGGCTGACGTCAAAGAACAATACCCCAATTTGTTCAAGGACACTAGCTAATATTCTTTATTATTATGATGGAGTGTGAATTTCTTTTTAGACTATCAAACTATAGTGAAAACGAACCAGATGAGTGCAATTACAACTCGAGCAAAATAAATTATTTTTGCCTGAACAAATTTGTTCATGAGAACTAAAATTGTCATGAATTGTATACATAGTCATGCGTGAGTAGTGTTCAAAAATGCTATGAGAAACTAGTGAAGATGTGAACTTGTGAGAACAAGAACAACGTCGTTTGGCTCGCTCGAGCAATGAATTATACTCACTCGCGCGAGTCACATGAGATAATAAACATAAGGTTTCTGGCATCACTCGAGCGAGGGGTAGTGACCGCTCGAGCGAGGTTTACCAACCGCTCGAGCGAGGCCATAACATATAAAAGATAGGAGGGACTATATATAGCTCACGGAAAAACAAAACATTTCATCTTCGATCCATTAAGAATATTCTTTTAGGTAAAATCTACCCATTCTCGAAATTTTTCCTTTTTTTTTTTTAAAGGCTCTTTAGATACCTAATGGCTTCAAGCCTAAATCCACAATCAAAGAAGTGGATGGCGATTCGATCGCCGTCGGCGCGCAACAAAGCGCCGCAAGCTTCACAACCATCACCAAACCCATCCTCCACTCCAATCACACTAGATGATTGGTGGGGGGCCAAAATTTTTGAAACCGAATGGGATATACATCCCTCCTGTTTTGGGGATCCGACGTCCACCCAATGGACATCAGACTTCCTCACCAACAACAATCTTAAGACCCTACTTACGCCGTTCGGGGATCGTTATTACCCGAGGCTTGTGAAGTTATTTTATCAAACCCTAAACATGAACGTGGACGAGGACGCTATTCTCGTCACAATCGATGGTAATGAACTAATCTTTAGATGTGCCGAAATTTCATCGGTCATGAAATGTCCCCACATCTACACCCCTAGCCCACTTATCCTACAACCTTTTTCTGGGAACGTCGAATGCCCAACGATCATTTCCGATATCACTGGCGGCATGTCCGCTTCGGGACAATCTATTACCCGATCACAACTACCGCCGCGTATGTGGCTTCTAGACGTCATTTTCAAAAAGAATCTACACCCAACCGGCCATGATCAAGAACGCCGTGATGCATTTCTACGGGCCCTACACACCGCATTCCATAATAGGTGGATCAACGCACCTATGATCATCATAAAAGGCATGGCGCATGCCTATAAAAGAAATGTAAAGGGTGCTGTTCCTCCACCCATCAACCAACTACCATATGCTCGGTTGATTTCCCGACTCCTAGACTCACGGAATGGGAAGGGAGGATTTAAGATCCGGGAGGACGAGTTATTCCTCACCGATAATGTCATCCCCTATCTGGCCCAAGACTGGAGCCGCAACCTAAAGAGTCTCCAAACCAGCGTCAACAAGAAAAGAGACCGTCAGGTCTCTCGACAAACCATGCATCAAGCACCAGCGAGACCGACCACTCCCTCTACCTCGGCCCACGGCCCCATACCCACTACTCTGGCATGATGCGGAGATCCTTCAAAGGCGGAGATCAGATTGCATCAGAGGTTCCAGGAGGCACTACTTATCGACCTCATGGGCCAGGTCTACCCGCAGTCATACATGCAGCGCGTCGGTGCCATGAAAGATGCTATTTTTGGAGCGTCTAGCTCCAACCCTGCTACGAGGAGCGCCACAGCGGGTACCACGACCACCAGGGTGGTCGACGAGGATGAGGATGACGAGGACTATGAGGATGATGATGGCTCCGGTGATGACGACGACGACGACTATGAGGAGGATGATGACTAGATAGTCACCTTATTTTTGAAAATTAATATGTAATTTTTTGTTGAGACATTTTGTGGTGAGGTGGTTTTGGTCAATGTATTTACAAACTGTCGTGACATGAATGTCACAAATTTTATGGATGATTAACATAATGATTGAATGGGTTTTGTGAATGATTATTCTAGATATCATGATCCTTTTCGACTATATGGGAATAAATTGACATGGTCAACGCAAGTCGTTGCGAAATGCGACAAACCGTTCAATTACTGTTCTAGATATTCATGGCCTAGTAATAGCAGTAGTACCTATTTACGTGAATATCATCGATTTTCGAGGACGAAAATCTTATAAGTTGGGGTGATTGTCACAACCCTAGATTTTTTGGGAAACGTGCAAGTCATGCACTATATACATGTATATGTGTTTCACAAGGAAACCAAAACGAACCCGTAGACACTATGTGTGTATGTGGAAAACACACTAGTATTTTCCTAACTTATAAGTAAATAAGTGAAAGAGAGAGGAGAGAAGAGCCCTTACGTAACTCTATTCAAACCTAAATAGAGAGAAGGAGAATATAGAGAGAAAGAAAAGAAGAGCCTAGTAAAGAACTAGGGTTTCGTTGGGACTTAAATTGGCAGAAGAGTTGGAGAAAAGGCTGGAGGAGGAACCTTGGAGGCCTGTTAGCCTAGTAGAATTTCGAATCTTAAATCGAACTTGCGCGAAACTCATCGTCGGAGGTATGTTAAAGGCATAATAGATGCTTAGGCATGTTTTAAATAATAGGAAGAATGTTGGTTGAATGATTTTAATGATATTAAGGTTTGAATGAAGGGAGAAATAGTGCTCTTGATCAGATCGAGGAGCAAAAATCATCGCTCCTCGCTCGAGCGGTCTAAAGGGCTCGCTCAAGCGAGGATAAATAGTAAAAATATAGCTCTAGGCTCGCTCGAGCCCCAAAACAAGAGGGAAGCTCGCTCGAGCGAGGTCCCCAGTAAAGCTTCAGGAGGCTCGATTTAACCGCTCGAGCGACCTCGATTTAACCGCTCGAGCGAGGTCAGGTGACCGCGCAAGCGAGGTCAAGTGACCGCGCAAGCGAGGTCAAGTGACCGCGCGAGCGAGGAAATTTGCTCGCTCACGCGAGGCACCACTCAGTTCTTGAAATTATGGGTACAAGAAACATGGAGGTTATGCACCCCAATGATTCTAGTAACATTTCTAAGCATATTCTAAATACATGAATTATAGGTTTGACGTATGATCGTGAAGTGTAAACCTCTACGAGAAGGCGTGCCTTGAAATTCGTCGAGGTAGGGAATACTCTTGAAACATGTGCATTATTCCGTCAATTCATATGTGTAGTGTAATTCAATTAAATAGTCAAGTACTGCATGATCATTATGAAAAAGGGTGTGTGAGTGAGTTTCAAACGTGATAGTCTTGAGGTCCCTGTGACGAAAATTATAAAGTAAACATCTGAAGGATGCAATGGAATCAGGGGCATCCCAGGGATGCAAATGAAAACAAACAGTGAAACGGAAGTAATGTGATGAGGCCTGATGTAATATAATTAGTACAATCACGGTGAATAACTATATGTAGAACATATTCGATATTTTTATTATTTAAGGTTTGATTAGAATACCCCACCGACGTGGCGGGATACCCACGACTGACTCGGTAGGATATCCATGACCGGTACAGCTGCCAATCCGTACATTTATAGCACATCCCAGGGATGTAGATTTAAGAATAGACCCTGCCACCTATGAGAAAGGGGCTTGGGCAGTATTCCCAGGGAATACATATAACAATTGTCTAGTTAGACGACGATGGCGGGTATTCCATCGGGGCTCGATGCTATATTGCTCGGGGACTACTTAAGTTAAGATTTAAGAGATTTTGGCCAAATTCACAACTAAACCAGCAAAGAGATTAAGCAAAATCATGCAAAGTGACAGTCGAAATCATTATTTTTATTCCAATTATTCAACTGTTTTCCATAAATGTTACTCGATAATTTATGCTTTTAAAACTGTTGACATATGTGTGAAGGTTAATCTATATGTTCTTTTTGTTTCCCTACGGAGCTAGGATGTAGCTCACCCCCCTTAGACTATACGTCGCAGGTCCAGGACTAGCGGCAGCAGAGACTTTTGGAGACGCAGATCCAGGGGATTCAGATTTCGTGCCCACAGAAGAGTCAGAACCTCCTCCTGAGGAATTCTTCTAGGAAACCCACTGCATACTTTGAGAGTGAGTTGAGAGTATTAGGTACGGCTTGGTATGTCAAGCCTCTTTATTCGAATGTATTTAAATACCGTTTCTTTTGTTAAAACGTCTAGGATGAACAGTTATCACCAATGGTTTTAGGTAAGTTCTTATGCCCATGAATTGGCATGGGACAAGGACTGCTTTTCGATACCATGATTTTTATATATGAGAACTTGTTTAGAGTAGCTACATGTGCCCTAATTACAGTTTTGGCTTGTATATACCAATGTATCGTAAAGAACCCAGGGCACGGCCTAGAGGGTCGTGCTGATGGCACGGATTTCGAGGTGCCGAAATTCGAGCTGTCACAGAAAGTTTTGAAAAACCATGTAACTCGGGCCACCCCTAGTCTAGATCCACTGGATCGATATGTGACCCCGAGTATCTCCTCACATACCACTAAATAATCTCCCTTAATCTGTCCCGTCACTGGCTCCCCCTCGAATCTAAGCCCGATGATGGGGACCTAGTCCTCTGAGGTCGACAGTAACATCCCTACTGGGAAGAGCAATGCTTGTTGCTCCTCCCTCCAGTGCTCTAAAATGGCCCTGATCAAGCCTCGATCGATCGGGAAGGGCTCATGCTCCAGGATCGGCCCGAAGCCGAAAGACACCAACCGCACCTATTGAAACTCAAGCAGGGCACGGTACCATGCATGGGACACTGACCATGAAGTGCTAATGGCCAACAAAGGAGGCTCCTGAGGAGCGATAAAATGAAAAGAAATAATGTAAGATAACGGCCTATAACTATAAGGAAACTAATAACACCTACTGATGATCAGTAGACCTAACATTAATAACCTGATGACATAAGAATAGCAAACAATCACAGGCAATAAAATATATGACAATCCATGATAAGCACGCAAAGCATGATAAAAGTAGCGCAGGGTAATAAATGTGAGCTAGAACTAGATATAGGCATGATGCATGAATGCGCACGCACATCAAGAATAGATACAGGTTCGACATAAAGTAAAAAGGGTTTCCAGATCCTAGGAATCTATGTTATAACCTAAATTCCTAGGAAATAAATGAGGAAACTCTTGCTCATGGGTACCTACCTGATCCCTCACAAAAAACTCCTCCAATGGAATGCGAATCGGAGGCGGAACCCAATGCGGAGCAGCGTCATCCTCGTCGTCCTCGTCTCCCTTCAGAGCATCCTCCCCGACGACTATCTCAGCATTGCCCTCCACTATGGCATCAGCACCAGTACGAACGTCAGAAGTCTCACCTCCCTCCTCCACCATTCGCTCCAACTCCAAAGCAATCAAGAAGAATCAGTCACTACCCTCAGACTCCATCTCGAGAATGAAGAATGCGAAAAACGA
Organism: Chloranthus sessilifolius; assembly: GCA_021018995.1. NCBI lineage: Eukaryota > Viridiplantae > Streptophyta > Magnoliopsida > Chloranthales > Chloranthaceae > Chloranthus > Chloranthus sessilifolius. Next base: position 15,512,785 of record CM037587.1, on the reverse strand, counting down.
AGAAGAATGCGAGAAACGGCGCTCGAAACGGACGAGCGGATCACAAGATATCACAGAAACACGAAAATTTGGGCACAAGGAAGCAGGGAAGAGCAGGAATCAGAGAGAAAATCAAAGCGTGTAATTGGATTACACGCGCACACTATGAAGCATAATTACCCCTGACTCTTCAAGCAAGTGCGCCTAAACAGGCGCGCAATTTAATTACACGCCCTGTCTGATGTGCTCTTTATGTTGTTCTAATTAATTCTTAACCTATTGCAAGCGCACAATGGAAATTGTAATGCTAATATAGGATCGTTCCCACGAGGAAGTGATTTATTTTTATATTTCTATTTTTTGAAAACTTATATTTATCTTTAAGATTCTAAACTACTTGAAAAATATGAATAAAAGAATGGTTTTTTAAAATAAAGTGCAGGAAAATAAATCCTATTCATCAAACTTTTAGAACCTGGTCGTCAATCAGTCTCCTTCTATTCTCAAATATTTATAAAATTAAAATACCGTTATACTATATATCAAGTCTCCTAGCATTGGTTGTCAATCAAAACTAGAATCCTATCAATACAGATTTAGTCTCTTCTATAATCTCCTAAAACTTGGGCGTCAATCAAATTCGAGAAAATTGAAGATGAAAAAGTAAAACCGTTATACTAATCTGCAAATCTCAACCTAAGTCGTCAATTCAAATCAAAACTTGGAGATGTTTACAAAGTAATAAATTGCAATAAAAATAAATCTAAACTAGAAAGCACAGTAAAAATATATCTTTCACCCTTCAACCGCAGGCGTCAATTGCTTATGAGAAACTACGAATATCTACACTAATCTTCTAGCCCTCAATCCCAGTCATCAATTGTGATGGAGGAACCTTGGATATCTAAACTACTCTAAACTATTTTTGATCGGAAGAAAACCTAACCTCAGTTGTCAATTGATTTTGAAAATTCCTTCGATGAAATTATTCCTATGCCAAGCCCTCTCATTTATAGATCAGAAGGAATCGGTTTACAGTGATCTAATTCTAATAAAAGAAACTACTAAAAATAAAAGAATCCTAATATAATTCTAATTCCTAATTTTATCTTCCTTGCTTTCAATGGTTGATGCACCTTTAGACTTTCTCCTTAATTTCAGCAATCAAGATCTTTAGGAGTCTTTCTTCATCAATCTTCTCAGATCCCTGATTCGACAGACTTCTAATTTAAGAGGTCTTCTAAATTGGTGCATAGCGGTGTAGATCTGTACATGATCAGCAATAATGAGAAGCTTCTATTTGTAAAATCATAAATCATGATTTCTCTCTTCTGTTATAGCTTCTCTCTGGACGATTCTACATTACAATCGATCGCTTTCTTTCTGTATTGCCTTTTGCTTTGACTGTCTTCTAAAGAATCATAAATTATGATTTCGTATTTCTTTGACTTCGTTCAATCGCAAAGTATGATTTCTAAGCTTTCAGCAGCGTCGAATCGTCTTTCACGTTCAATCATTTTTCTTATTGCTTTTTGAGTTCATTTTGACGAAGATTAAAACTTTGGTTTTCTTTTACCGATTTTCCTTAATTTCTGCACATCATTTGCTTGTTACTAGAAAATTGGGGTCTAGCAGCATTAAGTTAAGGGTGATAAAATGGTATATTCTGTGACTGATCACACTCCCAACCTTACGTTTTGCTAGTCTCTAACAAACAAGGAAAGAAATACTAATCTAAAATTTAAATGTCACTTTCGTAGGGAGCACGATTGTATTTAACAAATGCAGCAAGCCTTTAAACTCCTAGGTGATCCCTAGTGTAGGAGTTATAGTCTCCTGAAGGTTTTCAGTGAAGTTACCTACAAACTTCAAAATATTTTTGGGTTTTTCAGTTTTTCAAAAGCAAAACAAAAATTAAAAATCAGCACTAATTTTATACACTAGTTAAGTTAGTCATATATGGTTATTATGATTTTCAAAAATTACAAATCTTTTATATCCTTGCTTTCCATCATAACAGTTATCCTCGATCAGAACTCAACAATTTCAATCTAGTATAGCATGGAGTGTGTGCGTACCAGTGAAAATTTATTCATCATTTTTCTAAACTGTAAATTTAGAAAATATTTTCATCCAAACTCTCACTATTGGCATACTCTCAAAAAGATATCGAAATTTTTGGCTCTCACAATATGATATATATGAAAATTTTGAAGGACAATTGACTAATAAATAAATCTCATGGAATGGATAATTAATTATGTTCTTATGATTTTTCGTTCATTCATAGTATCTGTAGCGTATATCTCTACTAGACTCATACTTTTACAAATCGTAAATCAAAAAGGTTTTTCCTTCAGCTTGTAATGGGGCTTTAGATTTTAAAAGATTTCAAAGAAAGATAGCTAGGATTCAAAGGTTTCTGAGAATTTAGTTCTTCCTTCTCTATCTTCTTCTCTTATTTTCTATTCTACTTTAGTAAAAATCTAAAAAGTTGGATAACTTCTTCCCATTTTCTTTTTTGTAAATCTCATTTGTTCTTTTGATTATTTTCTTCATATATCCTTTTGATTTTCAGTTTGGATGCTCTTTGCTTCTCTTATCTTTTCTCAGAATTGTAATTATGATTTTTGACTCTTTCACATATTTTCTTTGTTTTATTTCTTCTCAGTCGTACCCTTGTTCGGCATATCCCTTACCTATTTTCTTATACTCCTTTCACTCCCTCTTCTTCCCTTTTGCATTCTAAACTCTCAGAAAGTTATAAGGGTTAAAGGTTGAAACTTTCGGGTAGTACATATGGTACAAAGAAATTCGGTTTAAGCTTCTAACATGGGTTCAAAGGATAAAATATTTTCTAGGATTTTAGCTTTTTGGCTTTGACTAAACAAAAGATGGCCTTTGATCATTTTTACGATTTACTAGTATAAATGTCATATTGCTTTTATACATTTAATAGATAGTTCTAAAAGAAATAAATCATCATAATCACAGAATATTTGATTCAATTTTTTAGCAATATGAGATTTCGTATAATGCAGTTAAGAAGTTCAAGAAAATTTAAGCTTGAATAAGTAGCAGTCTCTCTCTCCAAAGAAAGGAAAAGTTAGTCTCTAAAGCTCACCTGTTATATAATTTTGAAACTATAATCTAAATATTACAGTTCAGATCAACCTAATGTTTCAAATATTTATTCTAATATAGTGTTTTTGAGGAGCTAAACATGAATTATAAATATTCTATTTTTTTATTATTAAACTCCTACTACGATGGATTGTACGGTTTTAGGATTCATAAATTTTTTCTTTATCATAATTCACATATGATGATTAACTGATCCTAATATTTACAAAACTATTCTAAAATAGAAAGCAAAATAAAAAAAACTCCAAACTTAAATAGGATAATGTCCTCATTGTACAAAAAACAAGGGATATTGTCAAAATTTCTATTTACCTTGACGATGTTGATGTGGTACCGGGCATCTAATCTGCATAAATATTCAAAAAAAATCTCCCCCAAACTTGGGAGAAATTACTTCCGGCATGTACAAATAGAAAGTGCACCATAAAGCAAATGAAAAAAGTTAAAAAGTTAAACGAAAGAAATTTTCATATATAAAAAGAAATATTTACAGAAACAGGAAAGTGAAATATATACATGAAAGTTTGAAACCTAGGAAAAATTTAGACATATCCTAACTACGACACTAGCAGCAACGTCCGATAGAATAAAATGCCTTCGATAAAGATCAATCTTCGGCGTCTAACCACCTTTAATAAGTGTCTCTCATTCCTTCCTACCACAATTTTGTAGGGCTCCTCCAAGAGCTGTCGGAACACTCCTCACTACCCTTACAAATCTCTCCCAAACATAGCACATCACAGGTCTTTTTTATGAGAGATGCAGTGCCACTATGAAAGTGCTTTGAAGAGTGGGGAAGTGAACACATCTCCGGATCACCCTTCACTCAATACTATTCCCCTGCGAGGATTCTACGGAGAGAATTAAGAGAATGCAGTGAAAAGTATGAGCAATGGAGAAGGGTGGCGAGGAACGACTCAACCCACCATCATCATAAAGGAGTCGTATTCAGGGTGGGTTGTGATGGTGTAAAGGTTAGGAAGTGGGGGAAAATGGGTTCTTGGACTATGGTTTTAGATTTGGGTTAGGTTTAGGGTAAAGGGTAGTTTCGGTGGACGATTCAGCATCCGGGACGAGTCGCTGGCACTTCAGATTTTCTACTCTTTTTACTGCAGCCAGGAGCTCGGCCTTTTGTTTCTCAATGATTCTATCAAGTCTTTTGCTGAAATCGCTTGGGGTATATTGCTCTACCATAAGGTTTAGGGTTAAGAGCAGAGGAAGAAGAAAGGTTATGAGATGGTTGTAGTCTATAAGTAGGTATGGATTTATAGGGAAGAGGGTTGGGTAGTTGGCAAGTGGTAAAATTGAAGGTGATGCGTGTTTGCTTCCTCTATGAACTAAATGGGTTTGAATTCCAACGTAACCGATAAGACCGATCACTGGAATCGCATGTTCCCTAGAATTGTCGTTTGCGATTCTGGAGAATAATAACGAGACTTTGTGATGCTTCAAATCATACTCGCTATGTTTGACTTTTTTAATCACGAGAACTCGTAAATCCATACGCTTAAAGTGATTATGACATGATAGAAGAGTCTCTACGATTGAATGCACTCTTGTACACTGTAAATCATAGAGAACTCTCTTTAACACTATTAAATTATGTCCACATGTTACAAGTGTTTGCTACGGGTGAGTCGATAGCTCGACAGGTTCTAGAGGGGCTCAGTTTGAATTAGAGGGAGTTAATGTGCCTCCCATAAATATATGTCCTCTAGATATACCAACTGCATGTGCAGGAGGTAAATTACTCTCTCAAAAAGGGTTAGTTGCTTGATTTGAATTTCCAACTTTATGATAGACTACCAAAGGGAGTTGAGTAACTGTGTCTAGATACAGCGATGTTGCAGCCAGCTTTTAGCTATTTGCAATAAGGCTTCCTCTGCAACAGTGTGGTTTTGGGCTTCTGTGGGGTAAGGAGAAACAGTTGGAGGTTGAGTAACTACCAGAGTTGGGCCATGGTTAAGACCACAAGCTTCTCCTTTTTGAGATGTTGGGTATGATTTTATACCCACCAGAGATTGAATTTTTGCTTTCTTAAGCTTTAGCCTCGACAAACATTTCATCATTAACTTTAATTTATATAATCCTCCTTGCGTAGGTGTATTCCTTAAAGTCTCCGAACTAACCTCACCCGGTGCGTGGTGTTGCACCGGTTGCTCGCTAAGTGTCTCAAAGAGTTCCCAAGCATCCTTTGCAATCAATGTAGAGAGCATTCCACCACAGGCCACATCAATCCTATGTCAGGTTACATCATTAAGGCCTTCATAGAAAGTGAGCACAATTTACCAGCGCGTGACCCCGTGGTGAGGGCACTTGTACAGAAGATCCTTAAGACGGTTCCAACATTCCTAAAGAGATTCACCCGGGAATTGATGAAATATTATAATAAGAGTCGGATTTTGTTCATTCTGCAGATTGGAAAGAATTTCATAAGAAACATGCGTTCCAATCCTTCCCAATTAGCAATTGAATTATGGGGCAAAGAGTTTATCCACTGCTTGCTTCATCTCTAACGGAATATGAGAACAGCCTCAACCGAGTGGATGCTTCTGACAAGTTCTTAATTCGAATGATGGTGCATATTTCTAAAAACTTACGTAAATACATATAGGGGTAATCATCCATTAGCCCGCGAAAAGTAGGAAGTATTTGAAGCACATTGGGTGTAATTTTAAAAGTCTTATTACTGGCTGTAGGGGATAATTGAATGCATGGGGGAGGTGTAAGAGGTGTGAATGCATAGTACTCCCCCAACGTTTTAGCCACAAACTAGTTCTTTCCTGCCATAGTGAATGGAATTTGAAGCAAAGCAGGCTAGCTAGAACGGTTATTACAAATATCTATATTTTTTTTTTCAGTTTATATGATTTTTATTTTTAAAAGCAGGGAGAGAAACATTGATTCGCTAGCTCCGAATAAACCTGCAAAAGCTTAAGAAGTGATCAAGAAAATAAAAATATAAAGAAAAAATAAAAAGAGAAAGATAAATATTTATTTTCTAAAAATAATATAAAATAAAATCCGCTTCCCCGGAAGCAGCGCCAAAAACTTGATTTTCTCTCTATGTTGTTCTAATTGAGTTATAACCTATTGCAAGCGCACAATGGAAATTGTAATGCTAGTATAGGATCGTTCCCATGAGGAAGTGATTTATTTTTGTATTTCTATTTTTTGAAAACTTATATTTATCTTTAAGATTCTAAACTACTTTAGAAATATGAATAAAAGAATGATATTTTGAACTAAAGTGTAAGAAAATAAATCCTAATCTTCAAACTTTTGAATCCTGGTCGTCAATCAGTCTCCTTCTGTTCTCAAATATTTATAAAATTAAAATATCGTTACACTATATATCAAGTCTCCTAGCATTGGTCGTCAATCAAAACTAGAATCCTATTAATACAGATTTAATCTAATCTACAATCTCCTAAAACATGGGCGTCAATCAAATTTGAGAAAATTGAAGATGAAAAAGTAAAATCGATACACTAATCTGCAAATCTTAACCTGAGTCGTCAATTCAAATCAAAACTTGGAGATGTTTACAAAGCAGTAAATTGAGATAAAAATAAATCTCAACTAGAAAGTAAAGTAAAAATATATCTTTCACCCCTCAGCCGGGCGTCAATTTCTTCTGAGAAACTACGGATATCTACACTAATCTTTTAGCTCTCAATCCCAGTCATCAATTGTGATCGAGGAACCTTGGATATCTAAACTACTCTAAACTATTTTTTATCAGAAGAAAACCCAACCTCAGTTATAAATTGATTTTGAGAATTCCTTCATTGAAATTATTCCAATGCCAAGCCCTCTAATTTATAGATCATAAGGAGTCGATTTACAGTGATCTAATCCTAATAAAAGAAACTACTAAAAACAAAAGAATCCTAATATAACTCTAATTCTTAATTTTATCTTCCTTGCTTTCACTGGTTGATGCGCCTCTGGACTTTCTCCTTAATTTCAACAACCGAGATCTTTAGGAGTCTTTCTTCATCAATCTCCTCAGATCCCTGATTCGACTGACTTCTAATTTAAGAGGTCTTCTAAATTGGTGCATGGCAGTGTAGATCTGCATGTGATCATCAATAATGTAAAGCTTCTATTCGTAAAATCGTAAATCATGATTTCTCTCTTCTGTTACAGCTTTCTCTTTGGACGATTCTATATTACGATCGATCGCTTTCTTTCTGTATCACCTTTTCCTTTGAACGTCTTTGAAAGAATTGTAAATTATGATTTCTTATTTCTTTGGCTTCATTCAATCGTAAAGTATGATTTCTTAGCTTCCAGTAGTGTCGAATTGTGTTTCATGTTCAATCATTTTTCTTATTACTTTTTGAGTTCATTTTGACGAAGATTAACACTTTGGTTTTCTTTTACTAATTTTTCTTAATATTTGCACATCATTAGCTTGTTAGTAGTAAACTGGGGTCTAGCAGTATTAAGTTAAGGGTGATAAAATGGTATATTCAGGATCGATCATGTCACATGCGTAATTCCCTGTGCCCGACATTAAAAAAAATATGTGCCAAAGTCAGTAAATCGAGCCATGACTTAGGCACTCATAAATAAGACATGCAGCTGTAATGCACACACGCACTCTGACTTACACCTACACTCCCTGAAAAATCAAAACTCTCGCCTATACACGCATGCCCCAAAACAGCCACTTAAATTCATAAACGCTCAATAAAATTAGAGCCCGTCAAAATCAAATTGACGTAACACCAACGCAAACCAAACCAAAACTTTGCCCAGGACCAAATCTGGATTAACTAAACCACACCCAAGATCAAACTAAAATCAAACCAGAATTTAGGAAATTCAAAATAAGGCCATAAATAAAAATAATAAACAAACTCATCTCTTATAAATGTGAAATTAATTACAAATTATACCGAGGGCATACCCCCTTAATACATCATTTGAAAAGAAAAACGAATTTGAATTTAGGACACACACCCAAAGACACCTGAATCCGCAAACACTCAGTGGGGAGGCTCAAATAGCCACCCAGGATTTGCGGGATACACCTATGGAAGGCCGATCTTGGAAACTCCCAAGGGAACACCGACCAAAGGATAATCCACAGAGCCTACCGAGGAGAAATTGGCGCCGATCACGTGAACTCTGACACAACTCTTTCCTTTGGTTTCCTTTTAGCCACCTTTAACTCTTCCATCTCTTCCCCCAATAGGGTGGCACTTCGGGTCAAATTAACATCATCGACCCTGACACCACCCCATATCCCAACAACCCCGATACCACAATAAGCAAATCACCATGACAAATCCCTTTAGGATTTAACACCTAAGAAATAAAGTAAAAGGGAAGAAAAGACATGAATTAAAACAAAACTTCAAGAACAAATTACATATAATGCAAAATAAAAGCCAATGTGATAGGTGCCACATTTCCAAACACGCTCCATCAAATTAGATCGAAACCAAACACATACCACCAAAAAAAGAAAAAAATCCATGGCAAACCCAGATAAACCAATAAACACACAACACTTGCCCTTCAAGAAACACAAATCCATCACAAGTTAGATAAACCAATAGGATTAAGACATCTAACACCCATCTAAACTCTAGAAATTAAATTCACAGACCTTTGACAAGTTTCACTTCAAACTAAACATAAGACCAAAACAAATAAAACTCATACCTTAAACAAAACAAATGCCTAAAAATTTCCTTTAAATTCTATTAATAATAATAGAATATAATCTTAACGCACCTGGACCACAAAATCAAGTAAAATTCAACGAAACCCAAATAAAATTCCCCAACATCCAAATAAAATCAAACAAAATAAATAAATTTAATCAAATAAAATCAAATAAAATCATAAGAAACACTGAACACAAAAAGGGAAACACTGCCTTCTCCCGTAGTCCCATCGCAGCCAAGTCACCCCAAACGACTTACTGCGAATTAATGTCCCACCGTGATCAAGATTATTCCTTGGAGTCTCATCGCATACTCATAAGTACACATGGCCACTCCCCAACATCCGTTGCACAAAATAAACCAACAAAATAAAATAAAATCGTCGCTCACAATCCCATCGCTAAATATTAAAGCCCCATCGCAACACAAAGCAAAAATTAACGACGATAAAGTAGTCAATCACGCTACTCATCCCATCACAATTAGAGTCACTCTCCCTTGTTCGATCGCGTGACCTTACTCACTGACCAGAGAGAGAGAGCCGTTAGTACCTCATCACACGCCCCCCCATGTCCTATCATGACGTTAAAACCCCGCCACATCACCAAGCCAATGGAAGTCCCGTCGCAACCTCAAGACACGATCCTTATCCCATCACATCGCAAAACAGCTGAGTCATCAGACCGACACTCCATCATACACTCATAAATATGTCCCATTCGCGATGCAGTTACCACCTGATCTCGTCAGATCTACTAAAGAAAGGAACGAACATAGCTTGCCCACCGCATAACCACCGATTACACTTTCTCAAAATCCCGTCACAACCTGCTATGGCATACAACCAGAAGGGAAGGCTCAACCAATGCCCCATCGTAAAGAGCCAAACCTCCCTCCAGATGTCCTACCACGACAATCATCACGTCCCATCATGACGAATCCCGAATGCCCCATCACGCAGTAGTCGCCAGACTCGACCACAGCAGAAACATACGCTCGCTGACAAAAGAGGAGAGAAATTTCTTCAACATCCCATCATGCCCATCAAATATCAAGTCTCATCGCGAATATTTCATTAGGCGATCCAAACATCCCGTCACACTGGCAACCATCAGGCCCCACTATAGTAGAAATGAAGAGGAGAGGAAACTCTCAGATGTCCCATCGCAACACAACAAGGGGGGGCAATAGCCGGCCAGTCCCATTGCAAGCAAAAGCCTCCCGCCGATAATAAATCATGTAAGTAAGCACCCCTTTCTACTTGATATTCTTTGTATATATAGTTAGATAATATTCAGCCAAATGTTTTCAAAACCCGTTTCTCTCAACTCGTGAATCACTATAGTCCTCCCATAAGAGACAGTAATCAGTATTCACGAGAAGATTTGATGATGTATCCGGCATACCAAGTGTCGTCTTGACAACCACGTAAGTAGTCGGGTCTACAAATCCCATTCCGGTGGATCTGCTCAGCGACATCTCGGAAGCCACATTTTCTATCGTTTTACCACCGAATTGATCTTAAGTTAAATATCCTAAACTTTCAAAACACAAAAAAAATGATAATAAATAAACCCTCTATCTATAAAAATTCACTTCTTATCACCCCAATTCGTTCTCTCCCCTGGGAAATCGAACACTGAGCATACTCAACTTTGAGAAATCATATATGTCTACTGGAAAGGGACGTCTGACATGTCATTGGTGTGAGCAATGATGTGCCCGATCTGACATGACTTGCGAAAGCCTTCGCCATTACATGATATTACATCTTACTATCTGGTCACTTGACCTTATCTCTAGACATTCGTATGACGTCCCCTGGTACCTCGATTATGTCGAATATCCCTCTGTTTGACTATCTCTAGACCTTATCTCTAGAAAATCCTCCTCATCTCCAAGAGTATAATCAGGATCCTCCTCCTGCTTCAGATCTTGCATAGGATCAGCTCCTGCAGTTGTGACATATAATCGAGGAATGAGCTTCATCCAAGCTTAGTAGGGACATAAACAATGTAAAATGACATAATATCATTCTAACTCATGGCATAGATGCATATATAAAACAATATGGCGATTACATATGATACCAAAATATGTGAGCATAAGTAAGTATTTGAAAACATGCATTCATAAACATGCCATGTCATGATGCAAGGAAGCATACAAATTCATATCAATAATCGAAACAAGGAAATAGAACTGACTTTCATATCAAGTTGGGATGATGAGTTGTACAAGACGAGCATATAGGATCACAAAATCAAGCATAACACATCACATCAAGTAATCGAGTCACATAATATTAGTGTGAGTATCCCGTAATGGGAATAGAGCAGTTCGTAGCGAACACAGGGTTAAAACCTCGAGGACTCCACCCCTACCTTGGAGATTCCACTCCACTCACAACTAATCACGAGAACGAGAATAGACTTGTGGCAATTGCATCCCATAGCGAGAACTGAGTAGTCCGTAGCGGACACAAGGTCAATACCCCGGGGACTCCAACCCTCTCATGGAGGCTCCACTCCTCAGTTGCACACAATCTCACATATAGCATATACACACAAATAGTAACGGACGAGAGTTAATTCTTATACATAACACATTCACATGAATAAGAATGGACATGAATCATATCACAAAACAAATCTTGATTTCTCAATAGAACTTAGGGATCAATGCAAGCAAGATGTCAAGTAAATCATACAATTTCATGTACGGAAACAATCTTAAACCATATGCCTAGCTTTCATTTATCAGGTATGTGACAAAAATATCAAAATCAAATACGCGCAAATCATTTATGTTATCCCATGATTCAAGTGAAGCATATAACTTTGCATTCAAAATTTCCCTACCTTAAGTCACGTTAAGCACATGTGTCACAAATCCAACGAGTTCATTAACAGTGTTCCTTCATGTGTTTCTCCTAAATCACAATGCCAAATACACGTCTTAGTCATCAATACTCAATACATTCACACATTTATGACTCACAAGCACACGAGTCGAGTCCCAAGCACACAAGTCATTCAGGTCACAAATAGAGTTTCCCGCTCGAGCGTGATTCATTCCTGCTCGAGCGTACTCCAGTGGAACCTCCAATTCACGCTCGAGTGATTTTTACTCGAGTGAAATAAGCCTAGAAATCCCGCTTGAGTGTAGGCTTCAGGTCATTTCCCGCTCGAGCAGTTCTAATCACGCTCGAGCGGATTCCTAGTACAAACCCTCAATTCACGCTCGAGTGGTTTTGGCCTGAGCTAAATTTGCCTGGAATTCCCGCTCGAGCATAGGCTTCAAGTGATTTTACGCTTGAGCGGCTCCAATCACACTCGAGCAGTTTTTCCAATACAACCCTTTGTATTAGGCTCGAACAAGATTAACCCGAGCGGAATTAGCCTATGAATCCCGCTCGCGCATAGGGCTTCAGGTGATTTTTCGCCCGAGCAGCTCTAAATCATGCTTGAGCATACTTCTCAGACATGTCCTCTTCTACAGCTGATACATCTGCTCGAGCTTGCCTTTATGGCCTCTTAAGTCGACCCAACAACACCTCAATCACACCCCATATGGGTCATAACTCGCTTACGAGATCCTCCCTTTAAAATACATCAAAATGCACATCACATTCTCATGCATTTACTAGTTTTAACATGCTATTTATCCCCAAATTCGAAGCACATGTAAGGGTTCCAATGATCGAACCAAGATATTCCATCCTCGCGATTCTCAAGCGTTTCGATTCGTGGAGTCACTACATGCGGCTTCGATTATCAACAATCACTAGTAAAACTCAATTTCTAAAACAAAGCGCATGTGTTACGAGGGTTACCTTTATTAATTTCCTCACATGCGGAGATTTACGACTCATTGGTGTCTGATTAACACCGTCGAAGCACCGATCCTATGATTCGTTCAATGCTCTTCGCCTAAATCAAGTGAACCACTAAGTGTGTGGTTGTCAATGGTTGAAGAGAATAATCCCCATTTAAGCAAAATGGGTTTTAGAAGAGATCTAAGGGTTGGGTTTACGAAGAACTAGACAAGGAGAAGGGCTATGGCTTCTCTTTCTCTCTCATTTCTCCTCAAGCTGCAGTAGCCAGCTCTTCTCAATGCAATGATTTGCATGGATACGTGAGGAAGTGGCAAAATAGAAGGTGATTTGGTTTGGGTGTATAGCTCATGTACACAAGTGCTATGTATACATCCATCACTTGGGTCTAACTGCCCCAGTTCTAATGGCTTTGACTAATCAAATTTCTAGACGGGTCTCAATGGAATACAGGTCTAATGGGTCTTAAGTGACCAGTTTTCCACCAGCACTTCCCTTCCAAGTGGCCCGAAGGAACCTTAATTCCTAAATAGACCCAAGATGAGTTTGGTTTCCAAAAAGGGTCTTGTGGGTCTGGGTCCACATCGATTTCAATTGACCTAATCCACCTGTGGGCTTTAAATGGACTGTCCTCCTACGAGTCTCTAGCAATCAATTTCTAAGTGGATTTCTTTAGCTAAAGGTCCAGCGGTTATTGACCTGCAACATGTTTCAGGTTACACGTGCGTGACTTTACAGGGTTTCACATCCTCCCCTCCTTATAAAAATTTTCGTCCTCGAAAATTGGAGATAGTGGTCGGCGATGGAAGGTACGTCAACAATTGAGTTCATCAACAAATGAGTGATGTATACGAGAGAAAACTAACATGATTGAATTGTTTATGGGTCAAAACATTCACACATAGTGATTAATGAGAAGGATTTCTAGAGACCTACAACTTCAAAATTTACGAGTTATGGTTCATATGTTACTGATTTTTAATTGCTAACCTATGATAACACTGAATAATTTAACTAAGTGTAATGCATCTAATTCAATACCCTCCATATGCATAAGTTATACATCTAAGCTAAAATACACAGAATGATCCAATGGTTACTCCCCATCCTTACAGTTATCAAAACATAATTTATAGGGATGGTAACTCGAGTTGCTACTATTTGCTACCTAGCATTATCTGGCCATTTATAAACACGTTTCTATTTGGTTATTACAAAGCATAACAGGCTAACTGATTTTATTATTGAGTAGTAGGCTCACCTGGCTGCTCCACGGCTTGCTCCTGGATACGCCTTACTCCGGAGGTAGATGGGCCAGCGCCCGATGTGGAGACTCTCTGAGTAAACCTCGAGGTATACTCTGACGTATCCTCTTTTGCATGTGCCAAAAACGGTGGAGGCCATCGGGTACGCCTTCTCTAGCAACCGCGTGAGGATCTCCTCATGGTAGTCAAGCCGTTGGTGAAGCATGTGGTTTTCCTCACGTAGGGTGGACAATTGAGTAAAGGTCTGCTGATGGAGGTGTTGAAAAACGTCCATCTGGCGGTTAAACTCAAAAAGAGTAAGGACATCTCCATGTGGTGCTTGTGGTGGCTGGATTGGAGACTGTTGAGTGCCCTCAGCTACGGGTTCAGGTTAGGCTGGTTCTTGTTGGGCACCCTCTTGTAGCTGTCGAAGGTGTCAGTTCTTAGCGTTGAGCCGTAACATTTTCAAAGTCCATTTCCAATCGCGCAAAGTCCATTGACGAACATTATCAGTACGCCTCTTCTCACTAGCTAACACTCGATATGGTTCATCTTCCTCAATATCCTCATGGTCCTCTAACATTCGGGAAATAAGACGGGCATATGGCATGTAGTGTATAGGTTTGGGAGTTGTGCTTAGTAAGTGATCATGGGCATATATAATGCCATCAAAAATTAGTCTGGGGGCATTAAACCATTGGCCATGGTGTATGACAAATAGAGCTTGTAGAAGGGGTCCTCTCCGCTCTTGCTCATGTTGGAGGGGGGGTATAGGTTTTTCCTAAAAAAATCATCTAAAGGCCACATCTCAGTCGACAATTGTGCTCTATGAATAGCACCATTGACTACAATGCCGTCATCAGCCATTTTAGTAGCAATGCTGTGAATCGCTATGTCTCTGGGGAGTGGAGGCAATAGGCCCTGGCTATCGTGAAAAGTTATACGATACTCTAAGGTCTCAGCAATGTCACAGACGTCGATGTGAAAGGTTCGGTCATCAATTTTGGGGGTGAGTGTTCCGATATGGTCGTCGGCTCTGATTTCCATGTTTTGGTAAAATAATCAAACAAGTCGCGGGTAATAGTGCATGTGAAAAGATTGAAGCAAAAACACTAGTTTTGCTCGGCGAATAAAGTCGATCGTCCACAAGGTAGTGTCCTCATTTGTGCACAATTCTTGACTAAATGCCCACTCGGGCTCTAAGGTCTTGTTGGTTTCCAGATACTCTTCGATCGTTTGGAAGATTGCGGTTTCGGGGTTGACGACTTAGAGGGTTTGGACACAGTTTGCTTCTTTGAAGCCATGGCATAATGAAAAATAAGAAAAATCCCAAAAATTCAAATGAAATAGGGGTTTATAGGGCTTTACGTGTGAAAGGAAGGTGTGCACATGATCAAGGGCCTAAATCAGGAGGAATCTTGCACGAGCACGAAGAAATTGCATCCCTTGTAGAAGCTTAGGGCTTCTTCTTGCAAAGGAAGGAACAAAACAAGCTTGGAAGTGTTTTGAAAGCTCGCAAGAATGAACATAGGGGTTTCCACCCCTTTTATAATCCCGATGGCCGCTCGAGCAGTCTCTAAGCACGCTCGAGCATGTTTTAAGTGGACGCTCGAGCGGGATTTTCACGCTCGAGCCGGCTAGTCCCAGGTGTGGCTATTTTGAATGCCCTCCCCCTTGCACCTTGTACATTGTCACCAAGTTACCTGTGCTCATATTACATATGGTTGTATCCATAAAACAAAATTTCCCCAGTTTAAGAAATGAAGGGGTACCTTTGTTACACATATAGGTTCCCATAGTCAAAACTTGATTCAATGTATTATATTAATTTTGAAACTTAATAATTTTAAACAAACAGATTCGGGTATTGATCCTGAATATCCACCTCTCGTTCCCAAGTTGCTTTCGCAACCAAATGATTGTGCCACTAAACTAGAATGAGAGGAATACTCTTGGTTCTCAGAATTTGCTCCTTGCGATCCAACACCCACATCAATTCCTCTATCAGCGTCAAGTCTTCTTGAACCTCAATAGGTTGGTAGTCTAACACGTGTGACATGTCTCTCACGTACTTTCTTAGCATCGACATGCGGAACATGCTATGGACGCTTGACATCCATGGTGGAAGGGTGACACGATAGGCTACCTTGCCAACACGACCTAACACCTCAAAAGGACCAATGTGCCATGGGTTGAGTTTCCCTCGCCTGCCAAATCGCATCACGCCCTTGGTCAGCGAGATTTTTATAAAGACGTGATCTCCCACCTGAAACGAACATGACTGTTAGTCTCATGTCTAGTAGGTTGATACATAAAACATTTTAAGCTCAAAGTTCACCTGAAATTCTACATTTGTCCTCTTAAGATCTGCATAACTCTTTTGATGGCTTTGAGCAATGTTTAAACATTTGCGTATAAGTTGAACCGTCGCATTGGTGCTCTCAATAAGTTCTGAGCCCAGTAAAACACACTCTCCAACCTCTTCCCAATTGAATGGAGATTTACATCGGCGGCCATAAAGTTCTTCAAAGGAGCCATCCTGATGCTGGTTTGATAACTATTATTGTATGTGAATTCGATCAAGGGCAAGTGCTTGTCCCATGATCCTTAAAAGTCAATCATACAAGTCCTGAGCATATCTTCTATCTTTCAAAACTAGGATGTGTAGAGTGGGTCCCAATCGAAAATGATGCTTGAAGGTATGCCATGCAGCCTTACAATCTCCTTTAGATACAATTCAGCAAGTTTGCTTACAGTTTAACGCGTGTTGTATGGAAGGAAGTGTGCTGACTTGGTTAGTCGGTCAATAACCACCCAAATAGCGTTATGCCCCTTCTGAGTTCTCGGCAAACCAAGTACGATGTCCATCAAAATATTCTCCCATTTCCATTCGGGGACTGGTAGGGGCTCCAATAAACCAACAAGGTGTCTGTGGTCAACTTTGACCTGCTGACAGACCAAGCATCTCGCGACGTGCTCAGTGACATCTATCTTCATTTCCCTCCACCAAAAGTTCTTCTTCAAGTCATGGTACGTTTTGGTGTTGCCCGAATGTATAGCATATACAGATCTATGGCTTCTTCCAATATCTCATGTCGTAACTCACTATCGGTCAACACACACAGTCAGCCTCTAAATAATAAGGTGACATCGTCCTTAACAGAAAATTCTGACTGATTTTCATTATCTATACCCTGTCTAATAGCCATAAGCTCTAAATCTTTCATTTGGCTTTCTCTGATCCTATCGAAGAGGATTGATTTGATCATGATATTGGCTAACAGTGCTCCCAATTCTTTCACGTCGAATTAAGTGTCACCTGAGATTATGTTCTCAAGCAGTTTTCATCTGTTTAATCTAGTCACAAGATGTGGTAGCTAAGCAGATGATTTTCGGCTAAGCGCATTAGCTACCACATTTGCTTTCCTCGGATGGTACTAGATGACGCAGTCATAATCCTTGAGAAATTCCATCCATCTCCTCTGCCTCAAATTGAGTTCCTTCTAGGTAGACGAGCACTTAAGGCTCTTGTGGTCTGTGAAAATTTCAAGGGTCTCACCATAGAGGCAATACCTCCAGATCTTCAAAGCAAATATGACTGCTGCAAGGTCCAAGTCATGTGTAGGGTAGTTCTTCTCGTGGTCTTTAAGCTGCCTTGACCCATAAGTGACTACTTTATCATGTTGATTTAATACGCAGCCTAACCCACTATGAGAAGGATCGCTGAATACTGAGAATCCCCTACTACCTGATGGTAGGGTAAGTACGAGTGCAGAGGTCAATCTCTTTTTCAACTCTTGAAAACTCTGCTCGCACGCTTCAGTCCACTCAAATTTAGAAGTATTTCTGGTGAGGCGTGTGAGTGGTTCAGCTAGCTTGGCAAACCCTTCAACAAATCTTTTGTAGTATCCGGCTAATCCCATAAAACTACAAAGTTCAGTTACCGTTCTGAGTTCTTCCCATTTCACTATCACTTGTATTTTTGTAGGGTTCACTTCTATACCAGCTTCTGAAATAACATGCCCAAGGAAACCCACCTGCTCTAGTCAGAAGTGACATTTACTGAACTTTGCATACAATTGAGATTCTCGTAAGGTTTGGAGTGCTAAGCGTAGGTGTTGCTCATGCTCTTCTCTTGACCTTGAGTAAATGAGAATGTCGTCAATAAAAACAATGGACCACTTATCCAAATAAGGATT
This sequence comes from Chloranthus sessilifolius, assembly GCA_021018995.1. NCBI lineage: Eukaryota > Viridiplantae > Streptophyta > Magnoliopsida > Chloranthales > Chloranthaceae > Chloranthus > Chloranthus sessilifolius. The sequence continues at coordinate 15,494,700 of CM037587.1, read as the reverse complement.
GAACACTCGGTTCATGAGGTCCATGAAGGATGCAAGCGGTTGGCTAATCTGAAAGGCATGATAAGAAACTCATAATGGTTGTATCGAGTTCCAAAAGTTGTCTTCGGAATGTCCTCAGCTTTCACTTTCATCTGGTGGTAACCCGACCTCAGATTGATTTTGGAGAAGAATCTTGCTCCTTGCAACTAATTGGACAGATCATCGATTCTGGGAAGCGGGTATTAGTTCTTTATTGTCAGCTTATTTAGTTGTCTATTGTAGACACCCAAATTTGGCCCAAGGCCCAATCCAAACATACTTCAAAAAAGGCGCACCCCTAAGCTTTTGATAGCATTTCCCACACCCTTAGAAACATTCCCAAACCCTTAGAAACTTGCCTAAACCCTTAGGATTTACCCCCAACCTTAAGAAACCTCTCTGAACCCTTAGTTAACCCTCTTGGGCATTGGTTAGAGTGAGATGTACCAGGGCTGGTAGGGACCTCTACTAAGATTGAACTTATACCATTAAAACGTAGAGGTTCCCAGCTTTCCAACAAGCCAAGAATCACCTCAATCCGAGTTATACTTCAAAAGTTACGGCGATCCGAAAGGTGTCCAAAAACTGCACCTAGTTAGGGCATGCATGGAGTGTATATTATACACGCCAAGCCATTTTTTCCTAGAAATGGCTTGGCATGTATATTACACATGCCAAGTATAGGTGGGCCCCCTTGTGTTCTCTGACTTTCGGGACACTGTAGCTATGCTTAGTGTGGATTATACACACGCCAAGCTTAGCTACAGTAACCTCTAGTTTTTGCTCGAATTTCACTTTTGAGGTTTGACTTGTTGACCATCCCAATGTTTAGAGTGGGTTTCATTAGGACTGTTGCACCCCTGTTTACCCTATTTGCAACTCTCTAGTCATTTGAAACCTCACCCTATCATCTACCATTAATCCTATCCTCACACATATCCATAACCTTAAAAACCTAGGAAACCTTAGATGTTAGGATTACCTAATTACTAACCCTAATTAGCCTTTAAGGACCCCCCTAACCCTCTCTTTTTCTACAAATAGAGAAGCACCCCCTTGCAAATGGCTTGAAATTTTTCCAAGATATAGAAAGAGATTAAGCAATCCCCTGCTCCCCTTTGGTGCACCAAATACTCATGCAAATTCTAGAATCCTAAACCACCTTAGAAACCCTATCTTCCATCAAAAACCCTTGAGTTTAGGAGAGAACTATCCCCTAGCCTTCTTCCTCTACCCCTTAGCTATCAAGCCTTAGAGGTTAGAACCCATTCTCCAACCACTCAAGCTATCGGAAGCTCATCAAGTGCACCTATGCGAAGGTCCACAGCTGTGCTACAAAGGCCCGAGAGCTCTTGCTCTCCAATCTACTCCTCTACCTTCTTAGCTTTTCCTTTATCCTCGAATTTGTGTCATTACGCCGCTGAAATCTCAGTAATTGCGGAGAGGCACAAATAGGATCAATGTGCCTTCAAGCAAGAGGAAGTGCTCTTTTCATTTTTATTTTTCTTTATTTTGGCCATAAGTAGAGACCGCATTTGAGCGGATTGATCGGGTACCTAACACCTTCCCGATCGATAACCGAATCCCCTACCAAGGGCCTTTGGCGTAGACCGGTGAATCAGAGTCACATTTTTGGCACTTCGGTGCTCATAAAAATGATTTAGGTTTCTCGAGATACCAAAAGCTCTGGGTGGCGACTCCATATTTTTCATGAGTGAGGATCGTCGCGGCAGGATCTTCAAATATTTGCGGTTGCACAGATGGCGACTCTGGTGGGGAGTAGCTAATAGAGCTTCCCCTTAAAAGTTGGTATTTTCCTTTTTTTTTTTTACTAACACTTGCCTATTTTCTCTTAGTTTCACTCACCCCTAGGATTCTGTTTATTTTTATTCACCCCTACTTCTCCATCATTTATGTGCCTTAGCCGATTGGCTGGCCTACTTGAGCATCGTCTTTACTTTCCTTTACTTTCTTATTATTTACATGCCTTAGGCGATTGGCGGGCTTACTTGCGTATTTACACGCCTTAGCCATTTGGCGGGCCTACGTGAGCTTTTACTTTCTGCAATCATTTTCTAACAATGGACGCCGGCCCATTCAGGCGACACGAGACCATCACCCCTGGTTTTTGAACATTAAGCAAACTCCCTTAAAATTGAAATTAAAATTAAACCAAGAGGGGGACGTAATTGAATTTTTACGTTGGGTAGATTTTACAAAAGGGTGAGAATTTAGCCAAAGATACAAACGTCCTGATTTTTATTATGGCAGCAGCCCCTAGTGGTGATGATCCCGAAAAGAACCACCCATCCAGTATCTGAGAAGGCGCTTGCGCTGGAGGTATATCGGGTGGGTGACCGAGCCGATTATAAAGCTTAAAACCCTAGGGGAGTGCGTTCAGTTGCCCCGAATCAACCTTGTATCCCTAGGATCGGAGAGGAGGAACCCGTTATAACAAGAAAGTCAATCCCCAGAAGCAACGCTTCCAAAAAACCATAAAAAATGACCAATTTCGAGCTTATTGTTTTGTTGTCACCATATACTCTGTTTCTGCCTGGCGTGTATAAAATCCACGCCAAGCCTTTTTTACCCAAAATTGCTCTGGCATGTATATTACACACGCCAAGCCAAAACTTAATAGAATTAGCCTGGTGTATATAATACACACGCCAAGTCTGTCACAGGTTAGGCAACTTGAATCTAAGGCCAATCTTCACCTCCCCAAGTTCCCCGCTTAGTGGTTTAGCACCCCGAATAAATCCCGCACTCTTCGACACCCAATATGCCCTCGCTGGTCAAGAGAGGTTACCTTCTCATTGACTTGCTCTAGGGGGTCGAGCTGTTTATGTTGATTCTTGTGTCTTCAATAGATCAAAGGGTTTTCCTTTGATTCTTTCAAAGCGCGTCGGGATCCCATCGTGGGAGATATTTTGGGTATGAACACCACCCGAAATTGGAATTCTAAGGCCTCGAAATTTTTTATCGTAAGGTATTCACTTGTCATTTTCAAAAAATAAATTAAAAAAAGTCATCAACAAAAAACCGAAAAAGAAAAAATATTGTGGGGTCGGCACAACGGCATCGCCTTACCCCTTGTCGTCCCGCAGAGGGAGAAGGAGAAAACTTTATGGGCCCCATCCGAGGCACCCGTTCCCAATCCGCCACCAAGCAATGTCGTGGGCAGTGGATCCGGCATATGCCAATCCTGATTCATCCCCACCACATTCCCCAACTCATTCCTATTCGGAAGAGACTTTTACCACCATCCCACTCACCCAACCACCATTTACCATCATCGGACCCTTCGGTGCACCCATTTTCCCATCCGCACCAATCCAAAATTTATCCTTCTCCCCGCCCACATCCACTCAAAATCCATCCACATCCACTTCGCATACACCCCATTTTTTATCCCATTTCCCCTCAAATCTAAACAGCCCTAATTCCCCCCCCCCCCCCTCCACCATCACCCAAAATGCACCCTATGTTTCATCATATTCTTTCCCCACCTAAACTCCAAATTCACCCCATCTTCCTACTACATCTAACATACCTCCATCATCCCCATCTAATCGAAACATACCACTTTCTTTCACATACACCCAAGCCATAAACAATCCTCCCATAACCACTCCACATCCTTCCCCCAATCCCAAAGCATCATTCCTCCCCCCCATCAACCCAGGTCATGCCCAATTTTACCCCGGTCATGCCCAATTTTTCCTATATATCCACCCCATCCATACCACATGCTCCCACTCCATCGGATGTGCCCTTTGCATCCACCCCACCACCCAATCTGATGCCCATGATGGATGAGATGTGGAAGGCCTACACTATATGGAAGGCCTCACAAGATAGCCTCCCTCATCCACCCCTCATAAACCCATCCCATACCTTATCAAGTCTCCATGCCCCTTTCCCCTATGACCCCCATCAACCCCCCATTATCCATACCACCCAAGACCCTCACCCATCATGGGGTCATTGGAGCGAGCCTCAGGCCCCAATGGGCCAGACCCACCAAGGCCCAATGGGCTAGACCCACCAAGGCCTAATGGGCCAGATCCATCAAGGTTCAACGGGCCAAACCCACCAAGGCCCAACGGGCCAAACCCATCAAAGCCCCATGATCCCAACCCATCCGGATCCTATGGTCCAAACCTATCCAAGTTCCTTACCCTATACCCAAGCCTGGTAAGGCCCAAGCCTTGGATCCTCATACCCATACCCTCCACAATTCTCTTAATATCTCACTCACTCACAACCCTCATACCCAGCCCCAGGCGGGAACATGGCACCTACCCTTCATCAACCCCAATTCACCCATCCTCATGCACCTCAAGGCCATCCTCAAATATCCCTCCAAACCCAATGGCCTCATCAGGTCTTAAACCAACATCCAACTTCCACTCATCCTATCACTTACAGAACTTCCCTCACATACAATGGGCCCACCCAGCACCCATTCAGTCTATTCCGCACCAATAGGAAAATATCACCCTCACTACACTATATGTAGACCCACAATATGAAGAAGATGAGATCAGGAACAGCGAAGCTTATGCAGGGGCACTCACCAACATCAATCCTCCACCCTTAATCACTAACCCCCCAACAGCACAAAGTGAATGGAGATCGACCTTTGAAAAGGCGGCCTCGCCGTCTAAGGAATCAAAACAGCTAAAAGAACAACTAGACAAGATTCAGAAATAATTGATGAAAATGAGTGGAGCTGAGATCCATGCCCCGAACTTTTCCAATCTATGCCTATTCTCTGAAGTCCCCTTTCCCCTAAAATTCAAAGTGCCAGCCTTTGATAAATACAATGGCACAGGGAACCCCATAACACATCTCAAATCCTACTGCGAGGGCATGTGCCAATACTGGGGAGATGAGCGTTTGCTCATAAAGGTTTTTCAAAAGAGCCTTACGGGTTCAACTTTGAGGTGGTTCACATCGCTTGAACCTTCCATGATGAAAACGTGGAAAGACCTGATCCATCTATTCTAAGAATAATATGTCTACATGTTGTGCTGCTCACCTTACAATTATTAAATTGTTAAAATAGCAGATTAACTACACAAATTACAGTAATGAGGGATCAAGGTAAGCAGCCAGTCCTGTAAGAATCAGGACTATTGCAGCAATCTTTAATAGGTAAGTCAGGGTATGTCCACAGGGAAATATGATTAAACTATGTTAAATCTCCAGATCTATGTCAGATATGGCACTCTATCCTAATTTAGACTAAATCAAAATAGGAAAGAGGTTTATAGGATTGTCACTAAAAATTACAAAAATTCAACTGCAAATGATCCAAATTTGATTAAAAATAGAGTTAAAGGAATATGGAGAAAAGATTAAAATCAAGAGATGTAGAATAGCAGCTAGGGATTTTGGTCTTTACTAAAAATTGTTTGGTTCAAAAGCAGTTGTGCAACCGTGGGATTTTTGACGATCCTGTCGCGATGATTCGCTCTCTAACTAAAAATATAGAGTCGCCACCCAGAGCTTTCGGTGTCCCGGGATACCTAGTTCATTTTTATGAGCACCGAAGTGCTAAAAATATGACTCTGAATCCGGTCCACACCAAAGGCTCTTGGGTTGGGGCTTCGGTTATCGATCGGGAAGGTGTTAGGCACCCGATCAATCCGCTTAACACGATCTCTACTAATGGCCAAAAATAAAATAAAGTAAAAGAAAAGAAAATAACTTCCTCTTGCCCAAAAGGGCTTAGAATCCTATTTGTGCCCCTCCGTTTCTACCGAAAAGTCGGTGGCGTAATGGCGCAAATGGGAGGATGGAGGGAGCTAGAAAGAGATAGGAGAAGAAAGGGGAGAGTCGGAGCCCTCGAGCCCTTGTAGCACCATAGGAGAGTCTTGCGTGGCTTGCTTTGATGAGCTCTTGAAGGCTTTGTATGGTGGTAAGTGGGGTTCTAACTCTTAAGGCTAGAAGCTAAGAGGTAGGGAAGGGAGGCTTGGGGATCACACACACCTAACCTAAGGGTTTTCTATGAAATGCTAAGGTCTAAAGGAGTTTTGTGAATTCTGGAATTTGTATGGGGGGTGTGTACCAAAGGAAGAATGATCTTCTCACTTTAAGCTCTTTCTCTCTTAGGTAGAAATTCTCAACCCTTAAACCAAGGGGAGGGGAGCTCTATTTATAGGAGATGGGTGGATTAGGAGGCTACTTAGAGGCTAAGTAAGATTAAGAATTAGGTAATAGGCCATCTAAGGTTTCCTAAGATTTTTGGAGCCTTGAAATGTGTGAGAAGGTCCTCCAATGGTGGATGATGGGGTGAGGCCTTATGCCACTTAAAGGGGTGCAAATATGCTTCAAAAGGGTACAACAGAACTAGAAAAACACACCCCAAAGGTCGAGGTGGTAAACAAGTCAAACTCCAAACACAAAATTCAGGGCAAAATCCAACAGTCACTGTTCATATGCCTGGCTCAACTAATAGTTGCTTGCAAATGCAAATCTGATAAATAGTAATGAACAGAGTGCTGGAAGTTGGCTTTCGCGAGGTGGGGGACCCATTTATACGGCGCAACTATTAGTTGCCAACTTAAATAGGAAAATGGCTGGCGCAACTATTAGTTGTGCGATTTTCAAATGGTCATAACTTTTAATATACAACTCCGATTGAGGTGAGTTTTAGCTCGTTAGAAAGTTAGAGAAGTCCTCTTTCCAATGGTATATGATTTGATATTAGTAAATGACCTTAGATAGTCTTGGTGTACCACTCTTCATCCATTGCCCAGGAAGGTTAGGTTTAAGGTTTGAAATGGGTTCTAAGGGTTGGGATTGGTTTCTAAAGGATCGGGATAGGTTCCTAAGGGATCTAGGGTGATTCCTAAGGGTTTGGAGTGATTCCTAAAGGTTTCATATATGCCATCAAAAGCTCAAAATTGCACCTCTCTCAAAAGGTGTTTCGATCAGGCCTTGGGCCAAATTTGGGTGTCTACAGATGCCCCTCTTTGGTATCCGATCACTAGTGATCGTATGCCAAAGAAAAGAGACATCCGAAAAGGCCCAAGGCATTACTGACGAGTCCACTATATTCAGAACGAACTTCAAACATCGGGTGAGTAACATGGTGAGAAAACAAAAGCCCTGGGGTGCTAGGCTAATCATTCGTTTCTCGAGGTAATCAGTTCCCAAGCGCTTAGCGACATTACTGAGCATAACCTAGGTGGAATGATTTGCGAAAGCCCAATAGCTAGAAAAAATGTGTGCCTCTCGAGTTGCAAAAGCCCGTTAGTCGAGAAAAATGTTCGCTTCTCGAGATGATTTGAAGGTGATTGATGTTCGAGATTTATTTTGAATACAACAGTTTTGTAAGTAAGAGGGGTGATCGACCCACATTCAAAGATAGGTGTGAAGTAAGCATACGCAAGGCTCCATAGTTTGCGTCCAATCCTACAAGGCATTTAATGGCCTCATTGGATTATTCTCGGGTGCCCCTACTGAAAGCAGGGTTCGAGATTTTTGGGCGAACCCATCATCCCAAAGTGTATTTAGCATGACCACCCGAGCGAAGTGAATAGATGTCACAATACTTTTTGGGAGTACATGTCATTTTTCATAAAGCATGCCTCAGCTCAGCATGACCTAGAGTATCCAGTTTCGACTTCCTTGAACAGATCCAGCCAAACATTGGGCACCTCTCAAAAGGGGGCATCCAATCCTGGTCTCTGTTGACAATGATCATAATCATCAATTAACTATGCATAATCATGCACCCATCAGGGGCAATAAGCAACAATAAAGGCGATGAAAGCCCCGACCTGAACATGCCCGGGTATAATTTACGGGGACAAACAACCATCATACAGATACCCAGATGCATGGTGTACTCTTTATAGGGATACCGCTGCCAATACAGGTTGTAAGCCTGCAGAAAATAAAAAAGGGAAATGATCCCTTCTGAATGCATGGTTGCACATAGTTTGATTGACACATAATCTCATTCTCAACGGGTTGGTCTCAACCAATGATTGACCTTTTCCAACGAAGAATCTGAAGCTTAAGACACTTAAGTTCACCTGAATCCAAAACAGAGCGCTCATCACAAAGATTTAGCAGTGGAGTCGACTCGATTGAAACATTGACTGTTTGATCGGGACTGATACCGTTGCTCCTTCCTTGAAGTAGGATCCAGAATCCAAGGCGTGCCTTAGACTTAGGACGTTATTATAGCATGGTGGTGTTGCTGATAAAATATCGACATTTTACTGCATCAGAACACGCATGTGCGTAGCTGTGTGGGGAAGCACAGATTTATTCTTTTTCTCTTTTTTCCTTTTTTAAAGATTTTTTTTTTTAAAAAACAAGCATTATCTGGACCTCGAACCCCAGGAGGTGCACGCCCAAACTGCGAGGACCAAGAGTCTACTCCTTCGAAAATATCACGTGACGAACTTGAAGTACAAGGCACTCAAGTTCACCTGAAACCAAAATATAGAGCGATCAGGGCGAAGATTTAGCGGTGGAATCAATCCGATCCAAGCATTGACTATTTGACCGAAATTGACACCGTCGCTCTTATTTTGAAATAGGATCCATGGATCCAAGGCGAACCTTAGAGCTAAGACATTAATTTTGCACAGCTGCGTTGCCGGTAAAATATTTACATTTTACCGCATCGAAAATATGCGAGTGCGTAGCTATGCGTAGCATGAAAACATAGATTTCTTTTTTTTTTCAAAATGATTTTCATCATCATTTTTTTTTGTTAGACCTGACGTCGGTGGTGAGATGCTTTATCTGATTTGCCCATTGCTGAGAAGTTGCCCGCTTCGAGGCTTTGGACCGTGTGATGTTCTTACACATTATCAAGAAAACGTCAGTCCCTTTTTTGTTTATACATATAAAGAAAATGCATCCTAAACAACATAAGAAAAAGTAGATTTCTACCTACACTTTTTTATTTTTAAGATATTTTTTGGATTTTTGCTTTTAGAGATTTTTTGTTATTTTTCTTCATTTTTGAGATTGAAATATGATGCTGGAAATATGTACATGAAAACGAGTAGAAATATATACACATATTTTTGTGTTTGGATTTTTCTTGATTTTTTGTTTTTGACTTTTTTTCTCTTTTTTTTTTTGTTTTTGATGCCTTGATAGTGAGACAGAGTAACGGGTCCCATTTTAAGCATAGTCGAACTTGAGTGAGTTTCCGAATTTTACCAAGGCCGGAACGTTGATCCCTGTGGATTGAGATAACCCTTTCTCCTTGCCTCGGGTCATACATTTGACGGTGCAGGTTTCACAAAGACAACTCTGGTCGGGACCCGATTTGAACTAGCATGAGCGGCCCAGTCAGACAAGAGGGTACAGGAAGAGTAACAAAAGGGTTCCTCAAACATCAATCTTCTCAATCAGTCCAAACCTTTCTTTTTCAATTTTTTCTCTTCTCTTTTTTTTTTTATTTATCTTCCTTTTTTTACCCGTGGCGCCCTTTCAGGTTTTCACCATGTCCATAGGTTTAGCTCTCTTACCCCAAGCGCCCCTTCGGGTTTTCACTTGGTCCGTACAAACTCGCTGTTTTTACCCGTAGCGTCCTTTCGAATTTTCACCACGTCCATCTTGCTTTGAGCTTGTATTTTTATTTTCTTATTTTTTTTCATTTCCTTTTTTCAATAGCCACGACATAGACGTTGATTCCATCATAGCCGACTAGGTGGGGTTCAGGTGTCGTCTCACAACTCGGCTTATGTTGACTTTAACAGATGCTATGACTGCTTATGAACCTAAAAAGAGGGCTTTCTTCAGAGTGTAGCTTGGCCATGGGTCAGGTTAGGATTTGAAGGTATGTTGGGCTAAAAAGTGTTTCTTTGATACGGCTTCAGTTTTCTCAACATACTTTCTTCCTTGGAGATCTTATTATACATGCCCCATGATTTTTGTTCTATTTGCTTTATTTCAGGCAATCTCTTTTTGAGGTTTTGCTTTTTCAATTTTTTTTGGATTTGATAGTAACTTTACACAGATGCATCTTTTCTCTCTTTTTGTTTTTGGTATATGTACACGTATATATATATTTTTTGGGGAAGGGGTTTATTGAAAGAAAGGCCCGAGCTCAAATGGGGTAGAAAAGGATATCATCATTTTTAGGGATGCTTTTGGGCTATTGTGCTTGGAACGATGGCCTCTTTCGGGTGGTTCTTAAGTAGTCACGTATCTGTTTCATCAGTACTTACCTTATCGCAATAGACTAAGTGTAGAACCGTCGGATGTATCCAGCGTTGATGGGCTCAGGAAGATGATCTCCGTCCATGGTGGCGAGGCGGATGGCGTATCCCGACAGCATTTCTCGGATGACATAAGGTCCTTCCTAGTTTGGCTTGAACTTTCCTCTCGGATCATCATGGAGGGATGGGAAGATTTTCTTCAGCACAGTGTCTCATACCTTTAGATCTCGACCGCGGATACGTTTATTGTAAGCGCGTGCGATACGCCCCTAGTAAACTTGAGTGTGACACAAGGCTAGGAGTCTCTTCTCGTCCAATAAGTTTAATTGTTCAAAGTGGGATATCTCTCTTTCTACTTCGAGTCAGCCTGATTCTATGAGGATTCAGAACGAGGGTACTTCAACCTCTACTGGGAGGACGGCCTCGGTTCCATACACAAGGAAGAATGGTGTTGTCCCTGTAGTGGAACGGATCAATGTTCGGTAGGCCCACAAAGCAAATGGCAGCATTTCGCTCCAATCTTGATAAGTGATGACCATTTTCTCAAGGATGCGGATGACTGTCTTGTTCACGGCTTCCACGACTCCATTAGTTTGAGGCCGATAAGGGGATGAGCGATGGTGCTTGATCTTGTATTGCTCGCAGAAGTCTCGGATGTGCTTATTCGCAAAGTTTGTGCCATTGTCCGTGATGATATCTTTGGGTACTCCAAATCAGCACACAATATTGTTCTTAAGAAACTTTTCAATGTGACTGGCCGTGATGTTAGCATATGACGCCGCCTCTACCCACTTGGTGATGTATTCAATGGCGACGAGGATGAACCAATGTCCATTTGATGCTTTCGGATTAATCATTCTGACAACGTCAAGGCCCCAAGTAGCAAATGGCCAAGGAGTGGTCATGCAGTGAAGATCAATGGCAGGAGCGTGTATCAAACTGGAATGTTCTTGACACTTGTAGCATTTTTGAACATGTTTGCAACAATTCGATTCCACGGTGGTCCAAAAGTATCCCTGCCGTAGGATTTTCTTAGCGAGCATGTGACCGCTGACGTGGGCTCCACATACTCCCTCATGGATTTCTTTCATAATATTGATCGCTTCACTTTCAGTGAGGCACCTAAGTAAGATGTTATTGTATGATCGCTTGTAGAGGAATTCCCGTAAATGACGTAACCTGCCGCTAAACGTTGAATGGTTCATCGGTCCGTCTTAGATGTACCCTCTAGGAAAGTTAGGGTCTCGAGGAAATTCTTGATATCTGAGAACCAAGGTGGCTCATCATCAGGCTCTGTAGGTTTCTCAATCTGAAGGCAGAAGGTCGGCTCATTTCTCTGCTCGATCATGATCAGCTTTATCTCAACACCATAGGGGATTTCAATCATTAATGACAAAGTTGCTAATGTGTCAGCAAAGCAATTCCTTATCCAGGGGAAATATGAGAAAGTCACATCTTAGAAACAAGCTATCAAATCCTCGAGGTGTTCATGATAGGGGATTAGTTTCTCATCTTTCATCTTCCAGTCACCATTCGTCTGGCATATGATTAACTGTGAATCACCAAATACTCGAAGGTGAGTTACATTCAGATCGAGAGCCGCCTGCAGACCAGCAGCGCAAGCTTTGTACTCAGCCATATTGTTAGTGCAAGGGAAGTTGAGCTTGATAGAGACCGGTACATGGGATCCTTTCGATGAAATCGGGATGGCGCCAACTCCTTGGCCCTCGACATTTGTTGCCCCGTCAAAGTGCATTACCCATGATTCTTCTGCTTCTTCTATATCGTCTTCTATCATGGACAGGATGTCCTCATCAGGGAACTCAGTTCTCAAAGGTTCATCCAGTGAGAGTTGGCTTTTCAAATAGGTATTTCAATGGGTCCATTCGGGCTAAGAATAAAACCACCTGAGATAGCAAGTAGTGGCGGAGCCTTTGAGTAGCCCATACAAGAGCCAGGCATGCTTTCTCCAGATGAGAGTAGCATGCTTCATAATTAGTAAACTTCTTGCTCAGATAGTAAATGACCTGCTCTCTTCTTCCCGTTTCATCGTGCTGCCCCAAGACACATCCCATCGAAACTTTCATCATGGAGAGATACATCAAGAGTTGTCTCCCTGGCTCAGGTGGTACCAAAATAGGTGGATTAAGGAGGTAGCTTTTGATTTTTTTGAACGCTGCCTGACAATCATCATTCCATTCAATGGGTGAATTCTTCCTTAGTAACTTGAAGATCGGCATACAGATTGGAGTTAGCTGTATAATGAACTGACTGATATATTATATTCTGCCCAGAAACCATCTAACCTCTTTCTCGATAAACGGTGGTGGCATTTCAGTGATGGCTTTGACTTTGATTAGGTCGACCTCGATCCCCCTCCTGCTGACAATGAACCTTAGAAGTTTCCCTGACATAGCACCAAATGCGCACTTCTGTGGATTCAGTCGTAGTTGATACTTCCTCGGCCTTTCAAACTGCTTCTGAAGGTTTACCAGATGGTCGCTTCGCTCCAGTGATTTGGCCATCATGTCGTCGACATACACTTTAATCTCTTGGTGCATCATGTCATGAAATAGTGCAGTCATAGCTCTCTGGTACATTGCACCGGCATTATTCAGCCCGAATGGCATGACTCGATAGCAAAAGGTTCCCCAGGGGGTAATGAATGCTGTCTTCTCGCGATCAACCTCAGCCATTTTGATCTAATTGTATCATATGAATCCATCCATAAATGAGATCATTCCATGCTTAGCCGTGTTGTCTACCAAGATGTCGATCTGTGGTAGTGGGAAATCGTCCTTTGGGCTCGCTCTATTCAAATTGCAGAAATCGATGCACATGCGAACCTTTCTTTCTTTCTTCGGTACAAGCATGATATTGGCTAACCACTGTGGGTATTTGGATACCATGAGAAATCCTGCGTCATACTACTTGATGACCTCGTCTTTGACTTTCAACATCCACTCGGGTCGGAGACGTCTCAGCTTCTGCTTGACTGGCTTCATATCAAGGTAGAGGGGCAACTCATGCTCGACCAAATCAGTATCCAAACCAGGCATGTCCTCGTACGACCAGGCAAAAATGTCTTGGTATGACCGGAGGCAGTCAATCATGCTTTTTCTTTCCTCAGGAGACAGTGACGTTCCGATTTTGGTTATCCTGGGAACCTCCTCAATTCCTAGATTGACGTCATCGGTCTCTTCGACAATGGGGGTAGAGCCATACTCAAAGTCGGCAAATCGGTCAAGGAGCTCATTGGGGAGCTCCTCGAAGGAGACATCCTCATCCAGACTCGTGATCCCTACCTCTTCTTGTATTTCTATAGGGAAGGGGTCGATTTCACATGGGACGGGCATTTTGATTAAGGCATCCTCTTGTGGGACATTTTCTGGAATTTTAAATGATAATATTTTTGGACTTTAGATTTTTTCAATGTTTTTGGGACTTTGTGTTTTTTTCATATTTTTGAGATTTTATATTTTTTCCATGTTTTTGAGATTTTTGTTTTCTTCAGAGACGGACCCTTGGCAATGCGGGTTGCTATATACACAAGGTACTATTTGCCAAGGGCTTCTCTCACTTTTTATAGGTTGCCAAGGGCTTCTCTCACTTTTTATAGGTTGTTTTTTTTTAAGAAACGGGTGCCAAATGTTAGGCCACTCCACCTGCCTGTGGTTTGGGGCAAGATGCCCCATGCACTGAGGGGCCGCTTTACTGGGATGGGATGGAGGGTGCTGACTGATATGGCTCATTAGAGTCAACCTCCATCATATTGATCCCCATTTCGTATGAGATCATGTCCTCAAATGATAACTCAGTTTTGTGGTGATTCACCACAGGGGGGTTTGTTCAGGTACCGACCATCGTTCCTCGAAAAGGGATAATGTGGCCAAATCTATCCCAAGCTGGGAAGGTAGATCTGGGGATTGGTGGGATGGACTAGGGCTGTGGGTTTGTGTGGGATCAAATGGGTTGCCCCATTTCGATCGATCTTTACGACCCCTGTGCTGACAAAGAAATCCCTGATGTGCGGCCTAGGGTGAGGTTTCTCTTCTATGTTGATTCCTCGAGCTCTTGCAGTCGCGGCAACCCTGGCTTTCTCTTTGGCCTCTCGGGCCTCTTCTTCTGTGGGCTTGTATCCTAACCTGAATCGGACCTTCTGCCCCTTGGCGACTACTGGCTCTTTTCTTCCTTATAATCTGGGTTCCAAACCCCTTCCTTTCTGATAACCCCACCTTTGGAGAATTTCCACTGCCGCTACCATACCGCCTCCTGTTTTAGGCATGATGCCCTCAATGGGTTCTGGGAGTATGATTGATACCTCATATTCAAAACTGTGAAGGTCGACATCCTCAGCGATGTGCGGTTTATCTAACATATTGGGTCTTTCGATGCTATTGGCAGTCTTTTCTTTCTCACTGTGCCCCTCCCCGATGATTGTAACGATCTTGTGTCCAGACACAAACTTGAGTTTCTAGTGCAAGGTGGAAGGTATAGCTCTGACCTCGTGTAGCCATGGGTGCCCCAATAATAGATTAAATGAGGATTTGATATCCATGACTTGAAACAAGATGGAAAAGGTCATTGGCCCTATCAACAACTCAAAATCAACTTCTCCCATTATTTCTCTCCTGGTATTGTCAAACCCTCTAGCGCTGGCTTTAGTGGGCCTTAACATGCATGGATCAACCCCGATCTTGGTGGCAGTTCTTAACGGGCATATATTCAATGCAGGCCCATTATCAATTAGTACCAAGGGCATTTACAATGTTTCCAGACTCGACTGTTACATTTAAAGACTTCGAGTGACTACCCCCTTCTTCCGGCAAGTCAGCATCAGAGAATGAAATGGCATTTGGAGCCATTACTTGACCAATTATCTGCCCGACTTCATCTGGGCTGACTTTTAGTGATTCATGCTCATTTTTTAACGCCCCCATTAATGCTTGGAAATGGAGTGGGGACGTCATCAGCAGATCCCATACAGTGATATGGGCAAGCATCCTTCTCGGCTGAGTCTCCAGTAGATGTTCTCGACTCATCTTCTCGAAGGGGTTCATTGTGTTGTCTTTCTTTCCTTCGAGTTGGGCTTGTGTTGCTGCTGGTGCTTCTGGGTGCTTTGATATCCTCCCTGACCTGGTAACAAAATCTACTGCCCCTTCTCTGCTGCTGTTGTCGACATTGACATCTGTTTGTTCATAGCTTAGCGGGACCTGATGAGGATCATATGTGGGTTTCGAGAGCTAGAAAGGTATGGCTGCCGGTACTTGAGGCACTTATACTGTCGGCTCAGGAGGTGTGGGCAATACTTGATTTACCTTGGTGGTAGCGGGTTGGGTGGAAAGATTGGGCCAAATGGGGGTGGTGAAGCTTGAGGGTGGTGGCATTGGAGGGAAGGAGGTAAAAGTAGGCCATTGATAGCTGGTGGGTGCTGGCGGCAGATGGGGGTCTGATGGGCCGTTAGGTAATTGTCCGGGGTGGTAGAGTTTGCCGATGGCTGAACTGAGGGTGATGGGGTGGGCGCAGGCCATTGATAACTGATGGGTGCGGGTGTTGGATTGGGGAGCTGGTGGCTTAAAGGATAATCAATGGGGGTTGTGGTGTATGGTGGTAGTTGAAATGGGCGCAGCTATTGATAATCGGGCAGTGTGCAAAAGTGTGATTGGGGGCCTGGAGGCTTATAGGATAATTGATGGGGGTTGTGGTATATGGTTGGTATGCATTGATATTTACATAATTGACGGGTGTGGTGGACGAAAAGTATGCCCGGAGATCCAAGGGTTCAAATTGCGGGGTTGGGTTGGGGAAATATTCTGACAAATGTAGGGGTTCAATTACCCCTACGTTCTCCTCTTCTATGTTTCTTGACAAAGGTGCTACATAACTCTCCTGATCACTGATATAATCGGATGGGTCAAATTCAAACTCCTCCTCATCTTCTATCATTTCGACGGTGGGTCTGGGACCTGCTCCTCCGATGGGATGCTAGGATAGTGGCACTTGGTGAATATTAGCATGCTGAGAGGGTGCAGAGGGAATGATTTTCCCTGCATCGATCAAATCCTGGATGGCGTGCTTCAATGGGAAGCAGCGATCAGTAGGGTGACCCGGACCCTGATGAAAATTGTAGTGGGTATTTGGGTCATAGTTCCTTAGGATCGAGTGAGGAGGAGTTGTGGTTGGCGGATAGCCACTAATCCCTTTTCTACTAACAGGGGCAAAAGTACACTCAATGATTGCCCCATAGGTGTGAAAACTCGGTCGTAGCAGGCTCTCCTCTGTTCTTGGGTCATTTGCATTCCTTGCCCATTCCCCATTCTTTGCGTCTGCTCAAGCCTAACAGGTGCTGGTGGGACACCCTGAAATTGAAACGGGGTTGTATTGTTATTAGGCCGGGTATTGGCTATGTTCTGGACATCGCCCCCTGTTCTCTTCTCATTCCTTTGTTCTAAAAATCTTCTAACCCCACTGGGTCCACTCGGCATATTCTTATTCAGATGCCCCTCCCTGATGATATCCTCGCATCGGTTAGCATTTCTCACCAGATCAGCAAAGCTGATTTGCTGCTGATATACCAAAAAGTCTGAAATCACTAGCAGAGTGTTCTTTAAAATCATCTCTATCTATTCATCGTCAGGTATTTTATTCCTGACCTGAGCTGCCAATGCTCTCCATCACCCCAAGTAGTCGCTGAAGGTCTCGTTCTGGTTCTGCTTCAAACGGGCCAAGTCGAACTTACGCGGCTCAATGTCTATATTATAGACATATTGTTCTTGAAAGAGGTGCGTTAAGTCCCTCCACGTTTTCATCATGGATGGCTCTAATGATGTGAACCATCTCAAAGTCAGACTGGTCAGACTCTTTTAAAAGACTTTTATTAGTAGTCTTTCGTCCTCCCTGTATTGGCACATGTCCCCACAGTAGGACTTCAGGTGCGCAATAAGATTGCCAGTGCCATTATATTTGTCGAAGGCCGACATTTTGAATTTGGGGGGCAGGGGGACCTCAGCGAATAGGCATAAGTCTGTGAAGTCCGTGGCATGGATTTCAGCACCACCCATTTTCATCAGCTGCTTTTGTATTTTGTCTAACTGTTCTTTCAGCTGTTCCAACTCTTTTGATATAGGGGTCGCTTTCTCGGTCATCAGTTGAAGTTCACTTTGGGCCACCAGGGGGTGGGCAATTATGGGACAAGGGTTGAGGCTGGTCAAAGCCCCAGCATAGGCCCCGCTATTCATAATCTCGTCCTCTTCATATTGCTGGTTGGCATAGTGTGCAGTGAGGGCGGGATTCTCCTATTGTTGTTGCATGGGTTGGATGGGAATGACATGAGTGGGGGTTGGGTGAGCCCATTGGGGGTGAAAAAAAATTTGTTGGGTAATGGGGATTTGGTTTTGAGGTGGGGCCTGATAGGGCCATTGGGTATGGAGGAAGGTTTGGAGATGGCCTTAGGGTGTGGGGCCATGGGAGAATTGGGTTTGAGGTATGGCATTGGGTTAAATGTTGGGGGTATTGTGGAAGGTATGAGTGTGGGGTTTGGGTTAAGGCCATGAACCCTTGACCATTTTGGGCCACAGGCCATTGATAGGTTTGGGACATGGACCCTTGGTAGGTTTGGGTCACGGGCCCTCAGGGTGTGGGGCCAAGGCCTCGATAGGTATGGGCCAAGGGCCTCAGGCCCAATGGGCCTTGATGGATCTGGGCTATGGGCCTTTGGTGGGTCTGGCCCAATGGCCTTGATGGGTTTGGGCCATGGTCCCTTGATGAGTCTGGCTGAGTGGGCCTTGATGGGTCTGGGCCATGGGCCTTTGGTGGGTATGGCCCAATGGGCCTTGATGGGTCTGGCCGAGTGGGCCTTGGTGGGTCTGGGCCATGGGCCCTTGGTGGGTCTGGGCCATGGGCCCCTGGTGGGTCTGGGCCATGGGCCCCTGGTGGGTCTGGGCCAATGGGCCTTGGTGGGTCTGGGCCATGGGCCCTTGGTGGGTTTGGGCCATGGGCCCTGGGTAGGTTTGGGTGGTGGGGTATTAGGCCATGGGCCCTTGGTGGGTCTGGACCATGGGCCCTGGGTAGGTTTGGGTGGTGGGGTATTGGGCCATGAGCCCCTAAGATATGTGAGAAAAGGGGGTTTGGGCTAATGGGCCTTGGGGTAAGTGGATAATGGGGGTTTGGGTGGTGTGGATTATGGGGGTTGATGGGGTCATGGGGGAGTGAGGCATGGAGATTGGCTAGGGTGTGAGACGGGTTTAGGGACATGGGGTGTGAAGGAGGGGGGGTGTTTTGAGAAGCCTTCCACATGGAATAGGCTTGGAACATCTCCTCCATCATGGTCGGGGGAGGATTGGATGGAGATGGGGATTTAAGGGATGATGGGGTATAGATGGGATGGCGGAAAAATTGGGCATGGCCCCGGTATAATCGGGCATGACTATGGTAGGTGGGGGGTATGGGGTGGATGAGGGGATGTATTGAGTATGTTTTGGGATGATGGGGGGCATGATGAGGAGGGATGAGGAGAGTTGGGCATGGCCCCAGTAAAAATGGGCATGACCCGGATGGATGGGGGATTTTGCGGGGGGGCGGATAGGGCGGAAGTGGTGTATGTGAATGTGGGTAGATCGGGTCTATAGGGGGATGATGGGAATTGGGGCATGGATGTGGATTGGGAAAATGGGTTTGGGTTTGACATGGGCATGGTTTGGGCAAAAAATGGAGAATGGGGGGTAGGACTTTGGATATTTTGGGGGGTAATGGTTGGGAATATGGGGACACCAAATGGGCTGGTAACGGTAAAGGGGGGTTGGGTGAGGGGAATGGTGGAAAAAACATCTCCCAAATGGGAGTGGGTTGGAGAATGTGGCGGGGATGAGTCGGGATCGGCGTAAGCCGGGTCCACTACCCACGACATTCTACAGGAACGGGTTGGGTAAGGGTGCCTTGGATAAAGCCCAAAAATCCTCCTCCTTCTTCCCCTATGGGATGGCGGAGGGCAAGATGATGCCCTTGTGTCGGCACCAAAAACTATATATATATTTTTGGGTTTTGATTATATATTTTTTTGAATTTTTTGAAAAAGTTTTGAAAAACAAAGGTTCCGAGGCCTTGGAATTCCCTTTTCGGGTGGCTCTCGTACCTTAATTCAAGACCCGCAGCGACGATTCCGATGCACTTCGGAAGAATCGAAGGAGAACCTTTGATCTATTGAAGGCACAGAAATAGAGGCAAATAACCTGATCCCCCGGAATGAGCCAAAAAGAAGTTGCCCTCTTTTGACCGGCAGGGGTGTATTGGGTGTCGGAGATGGCAAGGCCTAAACAAGGCACTAAGCACACTGATCGGGGGACGCGAGAGGTGAAGAAGGTCACAGATTCGGGTTGGGGTGCTATTAAACAAACCTGACGCAACTAATACATGCGCCCAGGTTGCAGGGCACTATTTTTACACTGGCACAATAGTTGCGCCAGCTTTAAAATCCATATTTTTACCTTGGCGCAACTAATACTTGCGCCAGGCAAAAACTGATGCTCCATAATTGATTACAGCAACTGCCAACACCCGAAATGAGTCTTTTTTTTGCTTTTTGTGGAAGCTGAGCTTCTGGGAACTGAGCTATTTTTTGGTGATCGATTCTCTCCTCACCGCACCTAAAGGGTTTGAGTCCAGTATAACTCGCTAGCGCGCTCTCCAAGGGTTTTAAGCTTTGGAATGGGAACCCACCTGATATACCTCCGACGCGAGCGCCTTCTCAAATAGTAGGTGGGCTAGGACTTTTCTAGATCATCACCACTAGAGGCTACCGCCATACTAAGACCCGGGTGTTTGTATGTTTGCCTAATCCCAACCCTTTTTTAAAATCTATCCCGTAAAAACAAATTAATTAAGCTCCCTAACTTGGTTCAATTTTAATTTTTTCAAAGCTTTTCTCTTTTTTTTGAATGTTTTCTTTAGTTCAAAGATCAGGGGTGATTATCCCGTGCCGCCACTACGGGCTGGCGTCCACTGATGGAATATGAGCGCACAAGTAGGCCCTCAATCGGCTAAGGCACTTTAAATGACGGAAATTTAAAGGAATTAAAAGACAGCTCAAGTAGGCATGCCAATAGGTTAAGGCACTAAAAGAACGGAAAAGTAAGAAAAATAAAGAATAAATGCGCAAGTAGGCTCGCCAATCGGCTAAGGCTCGTAAATGACATAAAAGTAGGGGTAAGTAAAGTGACTTAATCGGAGGGGTGAGTGAAAAAATAGCAAGAATAAAATAAAAAATAGCAATAAAATGTTAGAAAAAATTAAAAAAAGACCTAGTTCAAGGGGAATCTCTACTAGAGAATCCCCAGCAGAGTCGCCATTTGTGCAACCGTAGGATTTTTGATGTTCCCCTCACGACGATGCACTCTCTAACTAAAAATATAGAGTTGCCACCCAGAGCTTTTGGTGTCCCGGGATACATAGTTCATTTTTATGAGCACCGAAGTGCTAAAAATATAACTCTAAATCTGGTCCACACTAAAGGCTCTTGGGTAGGGGCTTCGATTATCGATCGGGAACGTGTTAGGCACCCGATCAACCCACTTAATGCGGTCTCTACTAATGGCCAAAAATAAAATGAAGTAAAAGAAAAGAAAATAGCTTCCTCTTGCCCAAAAGGATTTAGAATCCTATTTGTGCCCCTCCGTTCCTACCGAAAAGTTGGTGGCGTAACAGCGTAAATGGGAGGATGGAGGGAGCTAGAAAGAGATAGGAGAAGAAAGGGGAGAGCCGGAGCCCTTGTAGCACCATAGGAGAGCCTTGCGTGGCTTGCTTTGATGAGCTCTTGAAGGCTTTGTATTGTGGTAAGTGTGGTTCTAACTCTTAAGGCTTGAAGCTAAGAGGTAGGAAAGGGAGGCTAGGGGATCACACAAATCTAACCTAAGGGTTTTCTATGAAATGCTAAGGTCTAAAGGAGTTTTGTGAATTCTGGAATTTGTATGGGGGGTGTGCACCAAAGGGAGAAAGATCTTCTCACTTTAAGCTCTTTCTCTGTTAGATAGAAATTCTCAACCCTTAAACCAAGGGGAGGGGGGCTCTATTTATAGGAAATGGGTGGATTAGGAGGCTACTTAGAGGCTAAGTAAGATTAGGAATTAGGTAATGGGCCATCTAAGGTTTCCTAGGATTTTTGGAGCCTTGAAATGTGTGAGAAGGTCCTCCAATGGTGGATGATGGGGTGAGGCCTTAAGCCACTTAAAGGGGTGCAAATAGGCTTCAAAAGGGTGTAACAGAACTAACAAAACACACCCCAAAGGTCGAGGTGGTCAACAAGTCAAACCCCAAACATGAAATTCGAGGCAAAATCCAACAGTCACTGTTCATATGCTCGGCGCAACTAATAGTTGCGCCAGGCATATGTACAATAAAACAGTAATAAACAGTAGCCTGGAAGTTGGCTTCGTGAGAGGTGGGGGACCCATTTTTATCTGGCGCAACTATTAATTACGCCAGGTCATTTCTGGTGGAAAAAGGCTTGGCGCAACTATTAGTTGCGCCAGGCAAATTCAGGGGGAAAATGGCTTGGCACAACTATTAGTTGCACCAGGCAAAAATCCCTCCAAAAATAGCCCGATTTTCAAATGATCATAACTTTTGATATACAACTCTGATTGAAATGATATTTGGCTTATTGGAAAGCTGGAGAAGTCCTCTTTCCAATGGTATATGATATAATATTAGTAAAAGAACTTAGATAGTCCAAGTATACCACTCTTCATCCATTACCCGAGAAGGTTAGGTTTAGGGTTCGAAATGGGTTCTAAGGGTCGGGATTGGTTTCTAAAGGTTCGAGATAGGTTCCTAAGGGATCTAGGGTGATTCCTAAGGGTTTGGAGTGATTCTTAAGGGTTTCATACATGCCATCAAAAGCTATGAATTGCACCTCTCTCAAAAGGTATTTCAATCAGGCCTTGGGCCAAATTTGGGTGTCTACTGCAGTGCAGGGAACTGGTTTGTAGCAATCCTTCATCTGGCTATAAGCTCAGATGCAAGGTATAAGAATCCATTCTCAACTAGAGAATTGAAGCAATCCTAAGGCTATGATCTGTCCACTCGAATGGTCACAGATCATCCCAGAGATTGTTCCAATTTAGGGATCTTAATTGGAACATCTAAACCATTGCAGATGTTGTGGATGCAAGGCTACAAGCTCAAGCATCCACAGGGATATTAGATCTAGGAAAATCAAATGGCAATCAAAAGATCTATGGATCTAAATTACCTTTACATTCAACAATTACTAAATCAATACAACTTACAATCAATTGCTCTTAGATCTGTAATCTGTGCAACACCTAATCCTCCTACAAAGCTTTGAACCTCTCAATT
Organism: Chloranthus sessilifolius; assembly: GCA_021018995.1. Classification (NCBI taxonomy): domain Eukaryota; kingdom Viridiplantae; phylum Streptophyta; class Magnoliopsida; order Chloranthales; family Chloranthaceae; genus Chloranthus; species Chloranthus sessilifolius. Next base: position 15,472,129 of record CM037587.1, on the reverse strand, counting down.
TACACCTCTCAACCTCACCCTAATTACCAAAGAGGTTTAGCCAACCATAATTGGCTAGGAGAAGAATGGGGAAGAAAGAAGAGAGAGAGAGAGAGAGAGAGAGAATTTTTAGAGAGAAATTGGATTTGGCTCTAGTTCTCCCCAATTTCTGGATGCTCGCTCTGTAATTTCTTCAAGCTTTTATACTCTTCTCCTCTCTTCTCAGATCTGTTTCAGCCAATCAAAGCTCAAGAGAATAATTTTGTTATTCTGAGCTGCTGATGTGGCTAATTTCTCTTCTAGAAGATCTTTCCCCATTGGTTCAAAACTGGTAAATACACTGAGGTAGTTAGGATTCCCATTCGTGCCTAGTTGCATACCAAAAATACCCCCAGGGGTCGCTGACGTACTTTACAATGTGTGCACCAAGCATTAGCGTGTGGCAGCTGCTATGAGAAGTTCCTAATTCGAATGTCGAGAGGTTCTGAGAACCTCTCAACGGGTTGAAATGGCTTTCGACAAGTTTGGTGACTAGCCGACAGGTTAATGAGTCTTCCCACCAGTCACTTCGATAGGATGGAGTAGCTCTCAATAGGCGGAGCTTTCTCGACAGGATTGGAGTACATCTCGGCAGGTTCATGTGAACTGGTCGACAGGATTGGAGTACATCTTCACCTTTTATCCAGTTCTTCATTCATCCTCTCGACAAGTTATAGTCAACTTGTCAACTTGTTATACGGTCTTTAGTTGAGTGCTCGACAGGTTAGCTCAATCCTCACGAGAATGAGCATAGCTTTAGGTAAGTTGTCGATAGGTTGCCTTGCACTGTTCGACAAGTTCAATTGAACCTCACGATAAGTATCTGGAACCTCTCGACTTCTTCTGCACCTCTAGGTATCCTCTTGATAGGATCCACAATTGTACCTCCAACCTCTCGATAGGTACTGGAACCTCGCAAGATCTTCATATTTCCAACTTCGCTCCTCTCGACAAGTTGGCTTTTATTTCTAAAACCTTTCGACAGGATCTTCTGTTATGCCTCCAATCTCTCGACAACTTAATTCTAAGCATCCAAACCTGTCGACAGGTTAACTTATCCTCTCGACAGGTTGTGTCCTTTATTTCCACAGCTGGCATACAATCCTATGTTGCGTTCTTTATTTATTCAACACTCAGTAACCTCTTGGTGGGTTTAATCTTCATTCCTTGCAACTTCTCTTGGTTCCAAGCATACCCAGTTGAGCTCAAGCCATTCTCATGAACTTCTAAGGCTTTGTGGGCTGCTTGGCTGGCTTTGGGCTGTCTTAGAACATGTTGAGATGTATGAGCAGCTTCTTTGGCCATTTTAGATGGATGTCTGCATTAAGACTGCAATTTATTACTAATCTACAAAATACACTCAAAACACATTATTAGTCAGCTCAAAGGTCCATCAAAGGTCAGGTTAGGAGATGAAAATTTGTATTTTTCACTGCTTAACACTACAACATAGACATTGAGCCCAGAAAATCTGATCTAGGTCGATTAAAGTAGAAACCCGACGAAGCATTTAGTGATTATCTTGGGCGATGGAGGGCACTAGCATCTCAGGTCAAGAACAGAATACCCGACGATAAGCAGATTGAAATGATATCAAAAAATACCCTGCCAGTCATCTCAAACTTTTTGGAATACCAACAGCAATTCAGTTTTGTTGGTTTGGTTAGGAACGCCAATCACTGTGAGGATGTGATACGAGAAGGGCGTTTGAATAAAACTGCAAACAGCGGGGTCTGAAAGTTTGCCGATCAGAGAAATGAAAGAAGAACCAGGGCAGATGTGTAGACAGTTGATAATATGCGACCCGTTATCAGCTCGACCCCATTCCAATTTAGGGCAGCCCAGTCAACCCCACCCAGAAGCGAGCTGATACAGAGAATCAGAAATGGCTAGGGAGCACAGACGACCCCGGAACAAAGAAAAGCCCATTTTGATCGAGTCTTCACACCCTTGGGGCAGTCACTGAACATTTTGTTGCCATCGTTAATTGAAAAGGGTCTGGTCACAGCACTCCAGCCACGACCACCGCCGAATCTGATCTCAAGAAATTATGACCCTAACACCCATTATAACATCCATCAGGGACTAAGCCACCCAACTGATCATTGTTTTCCTTTGAAACATGCAATACAAGACTTGATAGAGGCCTGTAAAATCATCCCTCCCACACTCCCCCAAGCCAACCAACATGCCAACATTCAACAGGTACCGCTACCCCCACACCCACCAAGAGGGGCAAACCCAAGACCGACTACGAGCATACTAGAAGAAGATAATGAGGAGTTTGATCCATCAGATTATATCCATGCCCATGAAGAGTTTATAGCACCACGACAAAGAGATCGGGAGGATAGAAACATTGGGGTGATTGAACCCCTGAATTTAGCCGATTATTTTCCTAACCCTGCACCGCCAATAGAACCCTTAGACCTTAGGACATATTTCTGATTGCCAGCTCCTGTCAACTGTCCAAATCAATTCATACCAACCATATACCTCCACCCTTGCCAACTATCCAATGGCCGATTACGTCCCCCATCCCCATCCATCACCAGCCAATTATCAATGGCCCACCCCTATCACATCACCCCCAATATAGTCATCGACAAACCTCACCGACCCCATTTAGCTCACTTGCTCCATCCTTCCATCTGTTAACCAGGTGATCCCCACCCATCCCAATCCATCGGTACCAACACCTCTAATACCCCCTGTCATCCCATTTCAAATCCCAGGACTAACCTACGATCCCCATCAAGTCCCGCTCAGTGACGATCAAATAGATATCAATGTCGATAACAGCAGGGAGGGGGTAGTGGATTTCATCACTAGGTCAGGAAAGATCTCCTAGCAACCAGATGCACCAATACTAGCACCAGCGCAACCAGAGGGAAAAAAGGATACTATTGCGGTAAACCCATTTGAGAAAATAAGCGGAGAGCACATACTTGAAACCCAGCTTAGGAGAATGCTTGCCCATATCACTGTCTGGGATCTGCTAATGACTTCCCCGCTTCACTTCCAAGCCCTGATGGGGGCATTAAAGAATGCGCGTGTGTCTCTCCAAGTAAGCCTAAATGAGGTCGGGCAGATAATCGGGCAGGTGATGGCTCCCAATGCCATTTCTTTTTTGGATGCTGATTTATCGGAGGAGGGAAATGATCATTCTAAATCTCTCAATATCATTGTGGAGACTAGAAATATGATAATCCCATTAGTATTGATCAACAATGGGTCTGCTTTAAATGTGTGCCCTTGGAGGACCGCTACCAAAAACCAGTGCCATTGATCGACAATGGGTCTCAACATATATGGATAGATCCATATATGTTGAGACCGACAAAAACCAGCGCCAAAGGTTTTGATAGCACAAGAGAAGAGATAATGGGGGAACTTGACCTTGAGCTCGTAATTAGGCCAATGAACTTTTCCATACCGTTTCAAGTAATGGACATCAAGTCCTCCTTCAAGCTGTTATTAGGGCGCCCTTGGTTACATGAGGTTGGGGCAATTCCGTCGACATTACATCAAAATCTTAAATTTGTGTCTGGGCAGAAGATCATCACCATTATAGGTGAAGAGCATGATGAAAGAGAAAAAGTCACCCACAGCATTGAGAACCCCAAAGTACTAGATGCGCCGCACACGACCAAAGATACAAACCTCCACAGCTTTGAATATGAGGTATCGGTGGTAGTCCCAGAGCCCCCAGAAAGCATCACCTTGAAAATCGAAGGCGGAATGATGGTGGCTGTAACCATGCTTCAGAAATTGGGCTATCAAAAAGGAAAGGGATTAGGACCCCGATTACAAGGAAGGAGAGAGCCAGTCAAGGCCAATGGCGGGCAGCAGATCAGATTTTGGTTAGGCTATAATTCCACAGAAGAAGAAGTGTGAAAGGCTAAGGAAAAGGCTTGAACCGTTGCTGCAGTAAGGGCCAGGGGAATAAACCTAGAGGAAGAACCCTGCTCTAGACCTCACATCCGAAACACCTTTGTGAGCACCGGGATTGTGAAGACCGATCAGAATGGGGCAACACAATTAACCCCACACAAACCGGCAGCCCCTGCACACCCCACCAATCCCCAAATAATCCCTCCCAACCTGAAAATAGACCTGGTAGCTCTATAGCCTTTTATGGAAGAGTTTTCCATACCTGCACAATCTACCCTTGTGGTAAACTACCACAGGACCTTGCTGACATTTGAGGAGAGAATCTCAGATGAACCCAGGATCAACATGATGAAGCCAGACTCCGAGGAATCATATCAGCCAACTCCCTCCATCCGAATAGGTAAAGGTGAAGCATGGTAGGTAAGGAATTGGGCATCCATGCCCCAAACTCTAGAAGCGATGAGTGGCCTAAAATTCGGCACCCGCTTCTCAAAAAAAAACAACCTATAAAAAGTGAGGTTAGCCCTTGGTAGGCAACACCATGTACGTATAAAGACCCGCCCTACTAAGGGCCGATCCCTGAAGAAAAAGAAAAAAATAAAAAATAGAAAAAGAAAAAGTTAAAAACATAGAAAAAATATAAAATCCAAAAAAAATTGTCTTCAAAATTCTCAAGAAAATTAAAGAAAAAGATGCCTTAATTGAAATACCCGTCCCACGAGAAATTGACCCCTTTCCTGTAGAAATATAAGAAGAGGTAGGAGTCACGAGTCTGGACGAGGAAATCCTTACTAAGGAGCTTCTCAATGAACTCCTTAAACGGTACATCGATTTTGAGCATGGCCCTACCCCAATCGTTGAAGAAACAGGTTCTGGGAAGCTCTCGACAGGATCTTCTGTTGTGCCTCCAACCTCTCGACGGGTACTGGGAAGCTCTCGACAAGATCTTCTGTTATACCTCCAACCTCTCGATAGCTTAATTCTAAGCATCGAAACCTATCAACAGGTTAGCTTATCCTCTCGACAGGTTGTGTCTTTTGTTTCCACAGCTGGCATACAATCATGTGTTTATGTTCTTCATTTGTTTAACACTCAGCAGCCTCTTGGTGGGTTTAATCTTCATTCCTTGCAACTGCTCTTGGTTCCAAGCATACCCAGTTTGGCTCAAGACATTCTCATGAACTTCTAAGGCTCTATGGGCTGCTTGGCTGGCTTTGGGCTATCTGAGCACATGTTGTGATGTATGAGAAGCTTCTTTGGCTATTTTAGGTGGATGTCTGCACTAAGACTGTAATTTATTGCTTATCTACAAAATACACTCAAAACACATTATTAGTCAGCTCAAAGATCCATCAAAGGTTAGGTTAGGAGGTGAAAAATGGTATTTTTCACTGCTTAACACACCCCCAAACCTAAGCTTTTCTAGTCCCTGAGCAAAGAAGAAAATAAAAAACAATTATTGAAAATAAAAAATGCCACTTTTGTAGGGAACACAGATGCATTTAGCATATGCATCAAGCCTTTTAAACCCCTAGGTGATCCCTAGTGGAGGAAGGAAGTCTCCTGAGGGTTTTCAGTGAAGTTACCCACAAACTTCTCCAATGATTCAGTTAATATCAATGCAACATGTTAAAATAGAATTCAAGCAAAATAAAATTCATTCCACACCTTGTTCATTCAATTCTAGGGATTCTCAGCAGAAAAAAATATCAGTTTAAAACTGAAATTTCGCTATAATTCCTTCACTCTCAATCAGCTTATGTCAAGGCATTGTGCATGAAAATTAATGCAAAGCTTACCTTTAAGTTGAGAATTCTATTTTGATATTGCCCCAATCAAATTGAATTTCAAACCCAAATCTCACCAGGGCTGTCACTCAAAATAAAATAGAAGGGTGTATCATTTCACACAGCACAAGAGCAGTTACAGCCCTCAAATAGGACTGCAAGCATGAGCATGGGCATTTCTCTAATTTCTAAAATTTTCTAACTCTTTTCACCATAGATTATACAAATCCTCATCTCCACATGACAGCTCAATCAATTTCAGATCAGTAAGGACTCTTTATTGGGTTGTAATGTGGCTTATAGGTGAGGTTTATAAAAAATACAAGGGCAAAATGGGATTCAAAACTGAGAAATCAGTAAGGTAAGGAGGTGATTTGCAACTTCACAACCTTCATTTCAACATAGTTTCAGCTACTTCTTGAATTTTCATATTTGAAGTGATCAGTTCCTAATCTTCTTTTCAATTTTTTTAATAAAATGACTTCTCTTTCTCATATTATTATTTTGATTTTCTATTTTCTTTTTATTCCTTTTCTTTTTGTATGCTTTTTGTATTTTTCTCCATTTTTCTTTTTATGGGCTAGAATGCCACAATGCCACCAAGTGTGCCTTCTCTTTCAACCAGATGTCAAACCTTACCCCTCTCACCTCACTTCTCTTTCCATTTCCTGAATTCTCAGATTGAGGGTGAACTGAAACAGGTCAAGGGGGTTTTGGGTTCAAATTTTCTAGTTTTTATCAGAGAAAAATTGAGATTTTTAAGGCTCAAATGGTGTGTATCAAGGGCAGTTCAAAGGTGAGAAATTTTATGGTCAAACTGTCCAAGGGATGGCCTCACTTCATGTCCTCAATGTCATGAACGTTGTCAAGTTGTTTCAACTTGGATTTGCCTAACTTTTAGTGAGCAAAATTAGATCCAATCAGTCCCTAGAGCAGAAAAAATTGCCAAAACACTCTTCAAAGATATTTTCTCAGGCCCAAATCTCACTGGGTATGACCTTTCATCACATTTTATGGGGGATATCCTCACATTTTTTTTCTCTCTTTTCAAGTTCACTAAACATCAATTTTTGAAAATGCTTGACATTCACTTCATGAAAAATGTTAGAACTGCAACACATTTCAGTCTTAAAAAGTTTTTTAGTTTCCTCTATTTCAAAAATCAGGTGGGAAATCACTTTATTTTTTCAATTTCATGGCTGCATTAATATTAACTATCCATTGGTATACCCTACCACACCCCCAAACCTATGAGGAGCAGTGTCCTCACAGCTTCAAAGATAAAGGGTAAGGACAGCAAAAATAAACAAGCTGACACCAACAAACAGGGTAATTTGGGAAAGATAAGAAACACAATAAAGCAAGTAAAAGGAACAAACAAACTTACACAAACAAGAAAATCAAACAAGCAAAAAACATAAGAGAAATAAATTAATCTAAACAGAATGAGACACAAGCTTCAAACAAAACTATCCATTTATAAACAATAAGATGTACACTACAAGGGGAAAGAACTACAGAAAAGAATATACACAAGCATCCAAACTAAGGACATGTACAAGTCTAATAAGCTCAATTGTTTGTTGGCTCATCCTTGATGTGGACCCCTTTTCCTCTCTCATCCTTATCAGCAGTAGCAGTTGAGATGGCTAGAGGGGTAGTGGCTTGTGCAGGTTCTATGCCAATCAGTTCAGCAAGTCTCCTTTTAAGGATTTTTGCCTTCTTTTTAGCAAACAGAACTTTACTTTCATACAGATCCCTTGTGGCCTTTCTGACCTCTCTGGAGGCAGCTAGCCTTTTCTCAAGTCCATCTGCTCTCAATTTTTCTGTTGCTGCCTCTTGCTTCTGAGCTTCAAATTGAATCAAAATTCGTTGCCAACCCTTTGATATATTCAGCATCTCAAAGTTGTAATCCACGGTCATTTGATTTATCTTTGCTACATAGGGCATCTCGATTGAATTACGAAGGGCAGCCATTCCTCGAACAACATTCATTTTAAGGTATGAGTTCTGTTGCATGACATGGAGGAGGGTAGAGTATCGAGGAGGTGTAGGAAAGGAAGAGGCAAGGAGTATGGACTGCTTAGCACTTGAAGAAGGGCCAGCCAATAATGGGGAGGGGATGGATGATGGCATGGGTGGGGTGAAGGACTTCAAGGTCAGGCTCAGTTTGGGTTGAAATGGAGGAGGTGGAAATTAGGTGTTCGACAACTGTGGTAGCATCAGATGTTGCTACTACAGGTGGGGATTGTTGGGGAGTGATGTCCAAAGGTGGGGCAATAAGGAGCAGATGGATAGGGACAGGTTAGGGTTTAGGGTCTGTTTGGGTGGAAGCATTGATAAGTGTAAATGGAGGGATAATGGGTTGGGGTGGAGGGGGTGGAGTAGGTAAATGGGTAGGTGTAGGGATAGTTGGCTCTTGTGATGGTTGGGTTAAAAGGGACAAGGTGGATTGGATGGCTTGTAGGCTGGTTTGCATGGAGGCCTGATTTTGGAGGGTGGAGTTCATGGATAGGAGGGTGGCCTCAATGGATGATTGGGTATGGGTATTGGCCAGTACTTGGGATTGAAGGGAGAGGAGGAGGTTGAGTATTTGGGGTAGGGGATCAGGTATGAAAGGGGTTGTGGGTTAGATAGGTTGAATTGGTTGAATTGGTTAAAATGGGAAAGTGTGAGCATGGTGAAAATGTGGGGTTGGTGTGGTCTGTAAATGGGTAGGCTGTGGAGAGGTGGGTTGTGGAGAATCAGGTAGTGGGGAGTATTCATGCCCAACATTGTCCACAATGGACTTTATCAAGGATGAATACCCCTCACTGGTTATCTAGTCTTGGGTGTGTGGAGGTGAGATGGAAAAATTGGGATCAATGTCAAAAGGTATGGATGGAGGGGGAGAAGTGGCTAGGTGCTCTAATGAAGCTGGTGCAGGGCTCAAAGGTTCAGTGGCTGATATGGATGGGCTGCCTAGAATGGTGAGTGAAGATAAGGTAGGGAAGGGGTCTATGGTAAGAGGAGCTTACTGGGGTGTGGATGTAGTAATGGTGGAAAGGGTGGGTAAGGTGCTGGGAGGTATGGAGACTACAATGGAGGGCAAGGGAAATGGGATGGATAGTAGAGAGGCTAATGGGATGGAAAAGCTGGCCATATCAGTGCTGACAGAGGGCAATGGCACAGAAGTGGAAGGGATGAGTAAGGGTGCAAAGGGTACAAATGGAAGCTCTGAGCTAGGACCAACATATGAAGAGGTCTCAGCTGTAGCTACTGAGTTGGAAGAAGGGGTTGGACCAACAAATATGGCAGGTGCAGCTAATGATGTGGCTACCTGAGGGGCTTCTCTTTCAAGACTCTCTACAAATTTGTTCTTACTCTTCCCAATTAGGGTCCTACTAACAGACCATGCCCTCTTCCCAAATACTTTTGGAGTCACCTTCACCACTAGCTCATCATTTGGGAAAGCAAATTTTCCTCTCTTATGTAAGGCAATGAGGAGCCTGCTATAAGGTAGGCCAGGTAAGGCTTGCACTCTCTAGATTTTGTCATTGACATCCACCATTGCATCAAATACCAGCTTGGAGGCATTCATAAACTGGCCCTTGGAGAAAAAATACAGGGCATCCACTGTGAGGGTTCTCCTCTCTTGCTGATGTCCACTGACATAAATATTCTTTCTCAAAATTGAATCAATGAACAACATGTTGGGGTGTAGATCTCTTCTCATTAATGACTCCTCAGACCCCATAATGCCCTGAGTTAGCTGCCTGGTCATTACTTTGAAATGCATATTTTCAGGTTTTGGCAAACCATAGGATGTATCAAAAACAAAAGGGGCCCCTAATGTCAACCCAATGTCATTGCAATCTACCAAGAGCTCCCTGTTATCAATCAAAATCAAAAGGCAAGGCTCAGTTGAACCTGGCTTGGTCTTCTTCCTCAAGTTCTAGTACCACAATTTGACCAGCCTAGGGTAGGATTTCTCTTGCAAAGGGGTCAATAATGGTGTCAAGCCTACTTTCACCATGTAATCCAAAGTATCATTGCACTCTTCTTCCTTCGAAAAATAAGGGAGGTCAAAAATTATCTGTAGGTTTAGGCCTAACTTATCCACAAATTCATTGGGAGTGGATAGGTTTACATTGACCTCAGGTTCCCCCTCATGGTTAGGCACACACTCATGAATGTCAGGCACAGGGTTGGGCTCAGGTATAGGGTTAGGTTCTATCTTAGGGGCCTCCTCAATAATTTTTTCACTGATTTGGGCCTTCTTGGATTTCTTAGCTTTCTTGGGATTGACAGATTTCTCAACTTGATCCATGACCAGCTTTCTTTTGGCAGATGGGGTCTCCTTGGGCTGTTTGGTTAGCCTATTGGATTTCCTAGTGGAAGGGGCTTTGAAAAGGGTAGCTAGGGTATCCTCTTGATCAGCCATTTGGCACTCAATCCACAAAAATTATATCTCAATAATTCACAAAAATCTTCTATGTCTCAAATGAATCACCACAGAAATTACCAATGAAAGTACTGAGCAAGGAAATCACAGAGTGAATGGTGAAGGAGGACTTACCAACAGAAACCTAGGGTTTCTCAGATCTCGATGTGTACGACACCAAATCAGTCTCCAATATGTGCAAAACATAGCTCTTGAGGAATTGAACCACTTGGAGCAAGGGCATAGTGAGTAGAGTTGGAACCAGTGAGGGAAAAGAAGAAGAAAGAGAATGGAAATCGACAGAGAGAAAATAAAGCTCAGAATCAAGATGTCGAATGGCTGAATAGAGTTATCGATAGGTTTTAAAAGAATAAAAAATGAGCTTCGATGGGATTGGGGTAAAGTTTTCAACAGGTTGATACAACCTGTCAAAGAGTGAAAAGTAGCTGAACCTTTCGAGAGGTTCACTCAATCCTGTCGACGAGTTCAAGACTTCAGCACAATTCATTTCGAAAGGTTTACAAAACCTCTCGATAGGTATTCTGAACTCAACATTTAATCCTCTTGACAGGTTTCAAGCTTCAGAAAAAAATTCACTTTGAGAGGTTCACTCAACCTCTCAACAGGTACACTAAACCTATTGATAATATACTCAAAAACCCTCAGAACCTGTCGACAAGTTCATAGATCCTATCGACAATCAATTTTTACACCTTTAGAACCTGTCGAGAGTTGACTCAAACCTCTCGACAGGTCCCAGATCTTAACGAAATGTATGCAGGGAACCTGTCAAAATGTTCTCCACTCCTCTTGACAAGTTGTATCTCAATTCAAACAGAGTTTTATCAGTTCCAAATCCATTCTTCCCACAGATTTGTCAATTCCCAACTCAATTCAAACAGTTCATGCTTCTAACCAACTTATGACGGATTCATGATTTGTACATGCACACATTAAGCAAGATTGACAACAATATTTACAATGCCAAATAGTAATAAACAAAAACAGAAACAGCAGCAAAAACAGCCAAAAATAATAGTTATGATACATAGTCTACATTGTTGACAATCAATCACACTTGGGAGGTTCTTGAAGGTGAATGGTCACCACAGGCTCCATGACATTTTCAACAAAGAGCTTAAGCCTTTGACCATTAACTTTCATGATCCTACCATCTTTGAGAACCTTAATTTCAACAACTTCAGATGGGAATACATTCACTACATTGTAAGGTCCCTCCCATCTAGATCTCAGTTTATCTGAGAAAAATTTCAACTTAGAGTTGAATAGTCATACCTTGGTGCCAGCAATGAACTCTTTTCTCAGTAAATGCTTGTCATAGAAAGCTTTAGTTTTCTCCCTATAGATCCTTACATTGGAGTAGGCCTCCAATCTCAGCTCTTCCAGCTCTGATAGCTGGAGTTTCCTGTGCATGCCAGCAGAAGTGAGATCAATATTCAATGCTTTAACAGCCCAATAAGCCTTGTGCTCAAGCTCTACTAGTAAATGGCATGTCTTGCCATACACCAGCGTGAAGGGAGACATCCCTATTGGGGTCTTATAAGCAGTCCTATAAGCCCAAAGAGCATCAGGTAACTTCAGGAACCAGTCCTTCCTATCAACTCTCACAGTTTTCTCTAAAATGTGTTTGATCTCTCTATTAGAAATTTCTACTTACCCACTGGTTTGTGGCTGGTATGGGGTGGCAACTCTATGTGTCACAGAGTTCTTTCTAAGCAAGTTCTCAAACTGTCTATTGCCGAAGTGGCTCCCTCCATCACTAATGATAGCTCTAGGGGTGCCAAACCTGGAGAAAATATTATCCTTCAAGAAGTTGAGGACAACCTTGTGATCATTGGTTCTTGTGGCTATGGCCTCAACCCATTTGGACACATAGTCCATAACCACAAGAATATAATTATATCCATAGGAAGGAGGGAAAGGACCCATGAAGTCAATCCTCCAAATGTCAAAGGGTTCAATCACAAGTATAGGCTACAAAGGCATGGATTTCTTTTAGAGATACTTCCCCTCTTTTAGCATCTTTCACAAGCTTTACAATGATGCCATGCATCCTTGAAGAGAGTGGGCCAATAAAATCCACTTTGGAGTACCTTGGAAATAGTTTTGTTTCCACTGAAATGGCCTCCACAAGTCTGTTCATGACACATAGTATGTTGTGGAATTCCTCATCAGGGACACATCTCACCACTTGGTCTGCACAATGCTTAAACAGGTAAGGATCCTCCCACATGTAATGTCTAATATATGAAAAGAACAGCTCCTTGTCCATTTTATTCCAATGTGGGGGAATCCTACCTACAGCCAAGTAGTTCACAATGTTTGCAAACCAAGGTGTAGAGGTGTTGATAGTAAACCATTGTTCATCAGGGAAAGAATCATTGATAGGCAGCCTATCAAACTCCTCAGCTAGGATCCTAGATAAGTGGTCTGCAATCACATTTTTAACCCCTTTTTTGTCCTTAATCTCAAGATCAAACTCTTATAATAGGAGGATCCATCTGATTAATCTAGGCTTTACATCCTTTTTTGACAAAAGGTACTTTAGGGATGAGTGGTCTGTGAACACCACTATCCTAGATCCCAAAACATAAGACCTAAATTTTTTCCAAGGCATGAACAATTGCCAGCAATTCATTCTCAGTTGTGGTGTAATTTAACTAAGCATCAATCATGGTTTTACTTGTATAAGCAACCACACAAGGGGCCGTATCCTTCCTTTGTCCCAAGACTGCACCAATAGCAAAATCTGATGCATCACACATCAGCTCAAATGGCAAAGAAAAATCAGGTGCTTGAAGGATATGTGCAGAGGTTAAACAAACTTTTAAAAGCTCAAAAGCTATAAGACATTCATCAATAAATGCAAAGGGAACCTCTTGGCACAACAGGTTACTAAGAGGGTTTGAGATCTTGCTAAAATCTTTGATGAATCTCCTATAGAATCTAGCATGCCCCAAGTAAGATCTGACTTGTTTCACAATTTTTGGTGGGGAAAAATATGCTATCAAATCAATTTTAGCCTTGTCTACCTCAATGCCTTTGTGGGAAACCACATGGCCAAGGACAATGCCTTGATTGACCATAAAATGGCTCTTTTCCTAACTCAACACAAAGTTGGTTTCCTCACATCTTTGCAACAGAAGGCTAAGATGGTGTAGACATTGGCTAAAACTATCCCCAAAGATGGAGAAATCATCCATGAATATCTCTAAAAATTGATCAATCATATCATAAAATATAGCATACATGCACCTTTAGAAAGTTGCAGGGGCATTGCACAATCCAAATGGCATCCTTCTATAAGCAAAGGTGCCAAATGGGCATGTGAAAGTTATCTTTTCTTGATCTTGTGGATAAATAGGGATTTGGTTATACCTCGAATATCTATCAAGCAAATAATAGAAAGCCTTGTCTGCCAATTTATCCAAAATTTAGTCAATGAAAAGCAAAGGAAAGTGGTCTTTTCTGGTTTTCAAATTGAGCTTCCAATAGTCTATACACACCCTCAAACCTGTGGTTTCCCTAGTTGGAACAAGATCACCAGAATCAGTTTTAATTGCAGTAATTCTAGATTTCTTAGGAACCACCTGAGTAGATGCCACCCATTCAGAATCTGAAATTGGGTAGATTACTCCAACATCTAACAATTTGACCACTTCTTTTATTACCACTTCTTGCATGTGGGGGTTTAATTTTCTCTGCATTTCTTTGGAGGATTTGAAACCCTCTTCCAAGTAGATTTTATGCATGCATACAGTAGGGTTGATGCCCCCTAGGTCAACAATGGTCCAGCCTATTGCTCTCTTATGCTTCTTTAAAACACACAATAATTCTTCCTCTTGCTCATCAGTGAGAGAGGAAGAAATGATCACTGGCAACTTCTTATTTGCCCCCAAAAAAGCGTACTTCAAGGTCTTAGGCAACTGTTTCAACTCTATATCAGGTGGACATATGAGAGAAGGCAACAGAGCTGCCTTTGATGGTGGTGGAAGAGGCAACACAGTAGGTTTCCATGGTGGGTACCTTGTTGCTAGCCCCATATCAGAATTTAGGGCTTTCACCTCTTGAACCATGGGTGTGGGGGCTTTCTCTTCCACAATCTCACTCCATACATTCTCAAAAACATCACACAAATCATCACCATGTAGCAGCTTAGGCAAAGTCTCTTCCACAAGCTCATCAAAAACATCAATGTACTATTGTTTCAGTGCATGGTTCCCTGTGTTAGGGTTATGAGGCCTGAGCCACAGAGCTATTGTTTCCGCCTGTGTTCAGCCATGTACTATTATTTCAGTGCATGGTTACCACATTAGGGTCATGGGGCCTGAGCCACAGAGCTATTGTTTTAGCCCGTGTTCAGCCATATACTATTGTTTCAGTATATGGTCCCACTTAGGGTTGAGAGGTCAAAGGAGGTTGACCAAACAAATTTGTATATTCCAAGAGGGTAAAATGGCGGTGTCTACAGAAAGGAACCCAAAAAAAGTGCGTACCAACAAACGATCCCAACAAGAACAAGTACTGAAACCACCTGAGCAGCCATTTCAACCCCAGATGCCACCACCGCGATAAGTTTCAGCCCAACAGCCGCCCACCCCACATAGCAATGTGCCTCTCTGAACCGAATTCGAGAGGAGAATGGAGGTCAATGAACAACTACTTTGACAAATGTCCCAGCAGTTGAACTTCCACAAGGCCCTGCTTACGGACCTGATGTGTACCGCATACCTGACCAACTACTCTCAGCGCATAGTTTTAGCACAGACTTACACACCTAGTGCATCCAGCTCATGAGCCAGTGATGATGTGGACCAAGCAGATGAGGGCACGGATTAGCGGGAGACTAAACCGGTGGAAATTTTGTTTGTGGGTGAAATTCTGGGGTTTTTTTTTTGGAGAACTTTTGAGAAATTTTTTCATATATTTTGGTGGTAATTACTTGTAAATATTTGGTGTCATGAAATTTTTGGTTTTGTAAATTTGTTCCATATTTTAATAGTTTGAATGTGTAAATGGGTTTTAGTGTTCAATGTTATCCTTTGATAGTTGTTAGAATGGTTTGAATGATGCAAGATTTTGTGGTAGCATGATAATTTATTTCATTAATAGTTATTGAATGGTTAAATTTTGTGGATAATATTTAGTTATGGATTATAGTTATATTAGTGGTGGATATCTTGCTATAGATATGCCTTCTATATGGCATGGTGAACGGATTGTGGAAATGAGTTGTGGATATGATCATTAATTTAGTTGTGGATAAAATCTTGTGGATTCATGGTTTGATTGGTAGATATCATCATTGTAGATATCTACTATATAATTATGGCTATGATAGTTAAAATGGTTGTGAATTAGTTGTGTGGAACTATTTGTGGATAAATGCTAAATTAGTTGTGGATAATTAAGAAATTAGTGGTGGATATATGGTTATAGATGTGCTTTTGTGTTGCAAGATAAATGAATTTTGTAAAATAATGACAGATACTTTGTGGTTATGTCGTCAATTTTCAAGGACGAAAATTTTTCTAAGGGGGGGAGGATGTAACATCCCCAATTTTTTTGGACCCATGAGCATCGGCCAGGTGTACGTGTCAGTGGCGGCACACGTTAAACGTGAAGAATTTTAGGAATAAATTATTCTAGATGCATCGGGTTTAAATTGGAACCCATATGGATAAAGACTAGTATATTTTTGTGTGTACTAGCTTTGCACCGAACCGGAACCCATATGAATAAAGGCAAAGATTTATTTGTGTGTGTGTGTTAGCTTCACATGGAAGAAAACCATGTGTTGTGGATAAGACCTAACACACTAGATTGGTGTGTTAGCCTATCATGGAAGCAAACCCATGTGTATAAGTTGCTTCTCATGTAAGCCTCGATTGTTCCTTGCATTGCATGGAATTTGAGAGAAAGAGAGAGAGAGCTTTAGGAAGAGAAACCTAGTCCCTCTATCGTTGATCAGTGTTCTTCCGCTCAAAACTTTCCTTCGCTTTGATCATTGCAAGAGGCAACGATCTTATATGTGGTTGCAGTTTGTGGAGAGCGAGAGAGCTTCGTCTCTTTCCAAACCCTCCTTTGGTTGTTTTGAAACCCCAATGTCCGGGATCTCTCAAAATCACCTTTGCGTATGAACCTTTAGTCTGTTGTGTATGTTTAGAGGATTGGATCGTCGTATCCATCTCCATTGGCGATCGCGAGAGGGTGAGTTTCAAACCCTTTGGACGTGTGTGGCGCAAGCGCCGACATTTTGATACCATTCATAGTACATGTCATTTACGCGAGTTTAAGAGGTGAGAAATTAAGGCTCATTTGTTATTAGATCGATGGTTTAATTCCTTAAATTTATGCCAAATAGTAGGATATAAAATGTGGGAAATAGCATAGAGAGAAAAATTTCTGAAATAGGACAGAGTGTGCAAATTAGCACAAAATCGCCCACGCGAACCGAAATTCACGCGTGCAAATTGCCTTCAGAATTAAAATTACGCATGCGAAATGCACACTAAAATTCAGGGCAAAATCACATTGGTTTTGGTCGCCCATGCGATTTTGTGGGTGTCAGGTGAAGTCGCTCGCGCAATTTGGAAATCACTCGCGCGACTTGGAAATCGCGTGCGCGATTTTCCCTAACTGGCTTGTTTTGAAGTTTTCTTTAAAAAATTTGTGTAATGTCGACATCTATGCTTCCTTAGACATTAATAAATGATTTTTGAATACATTTAAGTGTAGTTGATGGATTGGATTCATCCGTAGAGGCCTTGGATCATTTTCGAGAGACTCGTATCTGAGGTAGGGGAAAATTCAATGCCAATTGCACATTGTCCGATTTTTAAGTATGATGATATGATTGAGTGAAATATGATAATCCCGACCGTATTTGAATTGTATTTGAACTTTTTGTATTTGAAATCCAGATCTGCTTTTGAATTATAAGAATTGTGAATCTGAATTTGCATCTGATTTCTGAACTCTAATATCATGAACTCTGAGCTTTGAAACTAGCTATAAATTAAGCACACTACACTATGTGAATTATGTATTAAAATATGCACGTTGATTTATGGTTCATTAGAATGAATCCTCCCGCTCTTTGAACTGGTACGACGATTTATCCATACATTCCGAACCGTGTTGACGGTAATTTTACTCACACAAGTATCCCTTACAATGCAGGGGCTTGTTGTAATTCTGAAAAGTGTTCATTGAACGATGATGGTTAGGCGAGGATTCCCATCGGAAATCTTTGGCTCCCAATGCTATACTTGCTTGGAAGATTAGTTAAGTTATGGTTTTAAGTTAAACATTCAGATAAGAAATCGCATGTGAAATACGAACCGAATAAGCACTCAGAAATATATGAGAACTCCACTATGTTTGATTTCAATTTGAACCTTGTCCTTACAATTCTGTTTTGATATGAAAATGCATATGAACTCGTCATTGAATCCTATTTTGAACTCTATCACTGAATCATTGTTTTGATATTGTTTTGAATTCAATCATTATAACAATGCTTGATATGAGAAGATGCAATTGATGTTGAGTTTTTCCTCTACTGAGCTTAAACTGTTAGCTCACCCCGATTATACATCACAGGTGTAGATAGTGATAAGGAACCGGAGCTTGAGAACGATCCAGATTACGAGCCAGAAGAGGAAGATCTTTAGCCCGATCCCACCCATAGACCTGGGATTTGGACTTTATGTTCTGTATAAAAGTATTTTGTACATACTTTTAGTATACCGTTGTTTAGGTGATGGTCAGCCATCATCAGTCGTTTATTTTATTCACATATTTTATATAGAAATAGAATCTCTTTAGCTTGCCATATCAGATATCTGTTAATGTATGATATCCACTTTGATTTTCGTAACTATATGGATGTACTGAGCCGATGGTGAGCCGGCTTTCCCGAGATTTTGTGTACGGGAAAGATTGGTCATCGCAAAATATGTCCCAAAAGCTCACTGGTTATAACATTTCGAAACTATAATCTAAATATTGCAGTTCAAATCAAAGTATAGTTTCAAACATTCAACTCTGATACAATGTACAAGAGGGCTAAACATGAATCGTAACTGCTCTATTGTTTGATTGTTAAACTTTTACTAGGATGGATTGTAAAGTTTGTGGAATCGCTTTTTTCTACCATAACTTACATATAATGGTTAACAGGAAAAATAAAATTATTCTAAAAGAATCTAAAATAACAGAATTTTTTTTTATATATGCATAAAGTAAAAATAAAGCAAAACAATTATACACAGATAGGTGTATCCCCCCAAACTTAAATTAGACAATGTCCTCATTGTTCTCAAAAATAGGGAATAGTCAAAAGAAATTAGATCATACCTGTGAGGTTTCAAAATAGAGAGAGTAACCTTTACTCACTAGGTGATGATGGGTATGGTACAATCGGAACCAACGGGCTTGATGCGCGTTCTGATGAAGAAGTGGCTGAAAGTGATGTTGAAGATGTAGTTGAAGTAGAGTGGTATGAGATATCTCCTTTGGAATTAGAGACAATGACTATTGATACTGAGTTAGTCTCTTCCTCTATTGGCGCAGGATTCTTGTACGACTCAGGCTCAGCTCTCATGTGGAGAGCATCAGTACTCTCTTTCTCGGTCATCAATGCAAGATACTTTTCATTTAAAGCCTTCAGTTCGACTTCAACATTCTCTTTTTCTTTTAAATCTTCCTTCAATTTACAGATAACAGTATATTTTTCTTTACTCTCATTCCTCAACTTCTCAGCTGCTGCCTTTAATTTATCTGCTGTAATGATGATGTTCTCAGTGATGGTCTGTATCTCTCTTCTGCCCTTCACAGATTTGTTTTAAAGACTCCTTATCTTCCTGAAGTTTCAACAACTTCCCTTTTGCTTCTATAAGTTGTTGAGTTTTCTCATCTAGCTGAACATTAAACGCATGTTGGTACTCAAGGTGAGCACGCTCCCTCTCATCAGGGTCGGCAAGCAACGATCTAATCCTGTCTCTCTGATAAGTTATTTTCTCTTCATACTTCTTCTTCTCTTGCTCCCACGATTGTTGATTTTCCTCCAGTGTGCTTTTCCTTTCTTGAAGGTCAGCTATTGCTTCTTGGACTTCCTTAGCTCTCTTGGCTTGCCAATGTGCATGATGCTCCCTTACAGCTTTATGCTTAAGGTTTTCTACTATCTCAGCCCTTTCTCTGATTGTAGGTAGGGCCTCGAAGACTCTGTTTTTCACCCTATTCATTTCTTTAATCATTCTTCTAACCATCTCAGGTACTGGCATTAGTCGTGATGTATGTGTATTCTGCCATTTTTCTATTTCTATCAACCTTCTTTCCCACTCAGTCGAAATCATTAACGAACTGGGGGCTGTTGTTGTAGCCATAGGGGGTTCTGCTCCTTCATTTAACATTTTTGTGAAACCCCCTGTGAGAGTTTCAAGACTAGGTCCTACTTCTGTAGTACAAACAATCGGAGTCTACTCTACAAGCATGGATGGTGGAGTGGACTCGGCAAATACAGGAACCAGGCTAGTGGTAGCCATCTCCAAATTATGTGGTTCTTTCGACTATATGAGTAGCTCCTCTACTGAAGATATCATGTGAGTCTTAGTAACAAGCATTGTTTCTGCCATAGTTGAAGGGGGCATAGCAGGCCCTATTGGGGAATCCAAAGTTGAGTCATCAAGAGTAATATGTTCTTGCATAGGTGGCATCTCAGCCATTGTTTCCTACTCAACAACTATTGTACATCTGGGAGAGTTAGTTTCCAATATTTCTTAGGGAGAAGAAGGAATGATTTCGCATTCAATCACCTCTGTTTCAATAGGACTAGTAGCATCATTTCTTGTTCCAAGTGCGTCTTCTCCTTCAGAATCAGCCTCCTCAATTGAAGGAGGTGGCAAAGGTGATTTGCTTGTGGAGAGTATGGGAGTCAGCTTCTTCTTATTTTCGAGATTTAAGGTCCTTTTATAGGCTGAAGCAGTAAGATCTTCTCGATCAATGAGGACTTTTTCATTGGGTGCCCACCGGTATCCCAAATTTTTAAGGATGTTGGTAATCAGGCCCCCAAAGGGAAGCTCCAACTTATACTTTTCATACCTTGATTGATTCAGTTTTGTTCTTACAACATCCATTACCTCCAAGAGGTAAGAGGGTATATCAAACAAAACTCAGTTGGCTATCAGATACAGGGCTTTAACAAAGTGGAATCTTCTCTTTGTTTTGTGATAGGTAGGGTGGGTGGTTTTATAGATCAGCACATTCAAAAAATGAAGCGATAAGTTACTACTCTCCATATTTTTTCTCATGAAATACAATTTATCCTTCGGTGGGTTGCCCATTAATATTGTCGCCATGTCTTTTAAATTCGGGAGGTTTTAAGGTGGTAATCTTAGTAAATTGGCTTCTGAATTATCAATGGACAACTCTGGTCTCTCTAAAGGTGCATGCATAACACCATAAATCAATTCCTTAGTCAATTGAATGGTCTGTCCGTCTACAGTTGTAGAAATCCTTGGGGTCTAACCCTTGCTGTTGTTAATCATCTTTTTATAAAACAGCGACACCAGTCTAGGGTAGACTGGTGTCGCTCCAGGTTCTAGAAAATTGTTTAGCTCGGCATCTTTGAAGTATTTAATTGCAGCCTTGCTTACAACAACATTTTCCCAAAAAACGACATCTACTGCAACTTCAGCCCTCAGAATATGATGATTCATTGAGGTTGGGGGCTGATCCAATACTCTTTTGGTGGATGCCGGCTTTTTGCCTTTAACTAGTTGAATGCCTTTTCTCGGAGTAGACATGGTTTCCGTCTCCAGTCCTTCTTCAGGTAGTTCTCTAATAACTACTCCAGAATATTTTTCTCTCTTTTTAGATGGGGCTCCTGCAGTAGCCCGTGTAATGTATTTTTGAATTGGAGAATTGTCATAACTATTGCCTTCATCCTCTCCTTCTTCTTCCCTCGGTCTTTTTTCCTTTGATTTCGGCATGATTTGTTTCTCTCCAAAAGTAAATGAACCTTAATCAATGATCTACAAATTTCTTATGCCAAATCAAAAAACTATCTAATTTTTAAGATTAAGGTTTCCAAAGACGAAGATTTTAATTCTTAAATCGGTTCTTCCCTTTTAGATGGAGAATGACAAAATCAAGGTAGGTGAAGAAAATAGTTAGTTTCGCTATAGAGAATTTTGAAAATTGGAGGGAGAAGAGAAAAATTAGCTAGAGTTCGAGAATGGGGCCGACGTCTCCTCCCACGAATATGTAAGCCCTAATTTAGGTGATGACCCGCTGAACCGATCACCATGCGTATTAGTAACCTAGAGTTAGTAATCAATTCTAGCTCTTCATCGTTCGAAGGTTTGAACTCTCGTACGAATCAAATAGTAATCACTACTATATGGTCATCGGACTTAGGGTGACATATGCTCATAAATCCATACGTTCGTTTGTGAAACACTAGTATACATTGGAGGAAACATTATGATTAGTCGTGTTTTCGACCATCGTGATGTCTTCCCCAAAATTTTCAATAGTTTACACAATTTACAAAGGGTTCTACGAATGAGTCGGTAGCTCGACGGATCCATGAGGTTGTTAGTTTTGATTAGTGGGGCGAAGGTTTCCCCCAAAAACACTTATCCTCTTGGATTGCTAATTGGTTGTGCCGGTAGTTGAAAACTTTCTCTCTTAGTTAATTGGGAAGCTAGCTAGCCAGTCTGGCCCTCCAGCTTTGTAATAGACTGAGTATGTGAGTATAGTACTTGAGAGAATTAAGCTAATTGGGATAGGCCTTTTGAGTGTTGATGTGATTGTTGCTGCAACTCCCGAAGGATTTGAACAATCATAGCATCAGGTCCATTGCTCTGTGGTATAAATTGTGGTTGCATAGTTGGCATTAGTGGTCTCTGGTGGAAAACTTGGGCAAGGGGAAATCGGGGTTACGCAATTGATGGTGCTGGTTGTGCCCCACTCGGGGAACCATAATTAAATCTTGTGTGGTTCCTCCACGACGGGCTGTATGTATTCTCATAATCTCCCCTTTGAAATGCCATTACTTGTTCCTTTTCCACCACTTCTTGGTACAATGGCGCAACTGGGCACTTAGTTATAGCGTGAGTTAAGCTCTGGCAAATTGTACAGGCTACTGCAGGTCTTTTCGAAATGCTAGGGTTGGCACTCATTAATGTTGTTATTCATTGCTCAAGTGTTGTAACCTTAGCACTCATGTCATCCTCCTTTACTTTGTCCTTGCTGACATCATAAAGACCATCCCTCATGAGCGGGGTGTGGCGAATCACATATGGGTCAGATCTTAGCAAAGCTTATTTTTGCTTTGAATTGTCGGCTAGTTTCTCAAATAAGTTTTAAGATTGTTGATCATTTTGAGCCATGAAGGCTCCTCCACTTACGACATCAACTATAGACTGGTTCGTCTCAGTTAACCCTTGATAAAAACTTTACGCAATGGACCAATTTGGTACATCATGATGAGGACACTTTCTCAGTAAATCCTTCATGTGTTTCCAGCTCTCGTGAAATAAATCTCCAAGTAATTGCCTAAAGTCTTGAAATGTTTGAC
Source organism: Chloranthus sessilifolius (assembly GCA_021018995.1). Lineage (NCBI taxonomy): Eukaryota > Viridiplantae > Streptophyta > Magnoliopsida > Chloranthales > Chloranthaceae > Chloranthus > Chloranthus sessilifolius. Next base: position 15,449,400 of record CM037587.1, on the reverse strand, counting down.
GAATCTGATTAGTTTTACCAATCGAGATGTATTCGTTCAAAAATTTGGATTGCAGTCCGTCCCATGTGGTAATACTTCTAGTGGACAATGAAATTAGTCACGCTTTGCTCTTTGAGAGAAAATGAGAACAACCGTAATTTGACAGCCTCATCATTAGCTACCGACAATTGTAACATTGTGCAAAGTTTTATAAAGTCCCTTAGATGTTGATAGGGATCCTCTCGATTAAGCCCATGAAAGGTGGGTAAAGCTTAAAGCGTATTGAACTTGATCTCATAGTTTTGTCCCGCTGCAACCTCTGGTATAACTATATAAGAGGGTGCAGTCAAAGTAATAGGGCTGAAGTGTGCTTGAATAGAACGATCGTTAACCATAGTTGGGGATTCTCATTTAGAGGATTTGTTAGATGCTAGATTACGCAAGAAAGTTCTTTCAATTTCTGGATCACGCTCAAAGAATTCTAAACTTCGAGATCGAGTGTGATGCATACACTAGAAACGTAATTATTGTGTTTTTAATTTTATATAATTTTTATTTTAGAAAGCAGGGAGAGAAGAAAAATTTGAGCCTCTAGCTTCTATTATCAGAAGAAGTGTTGAAACCTTTGATTAGCTGCTCTGAATAAACCTACAAAAGATTAAGAAGTGATTAAAGAAAATAAAAATATAAAGAAAAATAAAAAGAGAAAGACAAATATTGACTTTCAAAAAAAAATTAGAAATTTTTCGCTTCCCCGGCAGCGGCGCCAAAAACTTGATGTGGCTATAATTGTACTAAGCCTTAACCTATTATAAATGCACAATAAAAATTACAGCACTAGTATAGGATCGTTCCCACGAGGAAGGTCAACATTTCATTCGTTTTGTATTGTAAAAATTTTTATTTGTCTTTTAAGTGTCTAATCTACTGGAGAAATAAGAATAAAAGAATGGTTATTTAAACTAATTGCAGAAAATAAAACTAAATCCTCCTCCTAGATTGTGATCGTCAATCACAATCCTTCAGTCCTCGGATGTTCACAAACTAAAGTACCGTTACACTGTATCTCAATCCTCTAGAATTTGGGAGTTAATCAAAAACTAGAATTCCTTAACATAGATTTATACTAATAAACAATTTCTCCGAAATGTGGGCATCAGTCAAACTCAAGAAAACTGAAGATGAAAAAGTAAAACTGTTACACTAATTTGCAAACTCTCAATTTTTGGCGTAAATTAAAATCAAGAATTCATAAATGTTCACAAAGCAGTAAAAGTGCATGAAAATAAATCTAAACTAGAAAACAAATAAAAGATCTTTCATCCTTCAGTCAAAGGCGTCAATTGCTTCTGAGAAATTACGGATACTCTACTTTAATCTTTCAGCTCCCAATTGCAGTCGTCAATTTCTCTCGAGAAACCTTGGATATCTAAACTACTCTAAATTAAGGTGATCAGAAGAAAACCCAATCTCAGTCGTCAATTGATGTTGAGAGTTCCTTCGATAAAGAATTCCTATGTCGAACCCTCTTATTTATAGATCATAAGGGGTTGGTTTACATTATTTGAATTATAACTAAAGAAAACTACTAAAATAAAAGATTCTTAATATAACTCTAATTTCTAATCCTAATCTTCCTTGCTTTGGATAGTAGATGCGCGTAGAACTTTTCACCTTTATTTCAGTGACAGAGATCTTTAGGGTTCTTTCGCCAATCTTCTCAGATTCGTAAGTTACCAAACTTTTAATTCAATAGGTCTTCTAATTCTTTGCATGGTCGTATAGTGTTCATGTGATCAGCAGCATGAGCTTTACTTCATACAATCCTAATTTCGATTGTATCTCTATCTGTACCATTTTTGCTCTTTTCTGAACGTTCGTATCTTTGCTTTAATTCCTCTAGTCATAAGCTCTTTTGATAGGTACGTGGATTACGATTCCTTTTTCTTCTATTTTCGTTCATTCGAGATTTATGTTCAACTGTAAACTCTCTTTCTTGGCTTACGGACTGGTTCTTCAAACGATTGGTTTGTTTCTCTACATGATTGTAGTTCTTGCTGCTTTTTGAATTCGTTTTAGCAAAGATTAACACTTTAGCTCTGTTCTGCTCACTATTATAAATATTTGCACATAGCATCTCATAAGTAACAATCTAAGGTCTAGCATCACTAAGTTAAATGTGGTAAAGTGGCATATTCTGTGACTGATCAACCACCCGGTCCCATCACAACCTGTCGCAACACAGAGGAAGGCCCACCAATGTCCCATCGCGAAGAAGCAGGCAACAAGCCTGGACCTCCCGAGCATCCCATCACGCCAACAACCCTCTTATGTCCCATCACATGATGGATCCACCCAAGATGTAGGTAACAAGCCAGGTGAGTATCACCCCTATCCCCCTCGATATTCTCTATAAATATAAGCTAGCTAATATTAAGTCAAACATTTTTAAAACTCGTTTCTCCCGATTCACAAATCACTATAGTCCTCCCATAAGAGACAATCATCAGCATCCGTGAGAAGGTTAGATGGAGTATCCAGCATACTGAGCATCATCTTAACAACCAAATAAAGGTCGGGCCTTAAATCTTGTACCGATGGATCTGCTCAGTGACGTCTCAAAAGCCATGCTTTTCGAAGTTTCCCACCAAATTGATCTTAAGTTAAAGAACCTGAATTTTCAAAACCCTTCTCTATCAAAATTTTATCTCTCATCATCCCAATCCGTTCTTTCCTCTGGGAAACCGAACACTGAGTATACTCAACTTAGAGAAATCACAAATGTTTATTGGAAAGGGACCCCTGACGTACTGTTGGTCTGAGTAATGACGCGTCCGGTCTGACATGATTTTCGAAAGCCTTCGCCATACATATTACATCATATCAGCTGGTCACTTGACCTTGTCTCTAGACATTCGTACGACGCCACTCGTACCTCGTTTGTGTAAATTTCCCTCTGTTTGACTGTGATATGCAACCGCGGTTGAAGATACACCTCTCGACAGCTACAATCTGTCCCATGAATGACTCCTCTTAGCTTGTGCTGATGGATAAGAAAGCCAAACATTTCATGTCAGCTCCCTAATTCACACTTGTCATTTTCAAAAGAAATGAAAAGGCACCCTGAATAAGAGGTGTCTACTTCTTCGATGCACTCTTATTTCACAAGAATGTGCCAAAGAAGAGGATCTGTAGACACCTCCTTTTCACCCTCTCAGAGTATACAAACCTATTCGATCAACCTTTGGCCTTGCCCATGACTCTTGGAAAGGAACCAAGCCACTCCAGAAGTCTTAAAACCCGTAGCCCAAATAGGACTAAGGTACACCTTCCATGCACCGACAAAAGACCTGAATCACGCACATGGCGCAAGGCGTGAAATTTGATTACAAGTTGTGCAACCGTGGGATATGAGATGATCCCGTCGTGACGATGCGCTCGCTAACAAAAATATAGAGTTGCCACCCGGAGCTTTTGTGGTCCTGGGATACCTACATCATTTTTATAAGCACCGAAGTGCCACAAATATGACTCTGAATCCGATTCACACCAAAGACTCTTGGGTAGGGGCTTTGGTTATCGATCGAGAAGGTGTTAGGCCCCCGATCAACCCGTTTAACGTGGTCTCTACTTATGGCCAAAATAAAGTAAAAGAAAAGAAAATGACTTCCTCTTGCCCAAATGGGCCTCAAATCCTATTTGTGCCCCTCCGTTCCTACCGACAATTCGGCGGCATAACGAAACAAATGGGAGGATGAGAAAAGCCAAAAACAGGTAGGAGAAGAAAGGGGAGAGCCGGAGCCCTCGGGCCCTTATAGCACCGTAGGAGAGCCTTGCGTGGCTTGCTTTTGATGAGCTTTTGAAGGCTTGAATGGTGGAAAGAGAGGTTCTAACCACTAAGGCTTACTAGCTAAGAGATAGAGAAGGGAGGCAAATGGATAGCACACACCTAACCTACAGGCTTTTTAGGAAAGGTAAGGCATGGAATGAGGTTTTAGAATTTTGGAATATATATGAGCAATGGTGCACCAAAGGGAGAAAGATCTTCTCACTTTAAGATCTTTCTCTCTTAGGCAAAAATTCTCAACCCCTAAACCAAAGGGAGGGGGGCTCTATTTATAGGAAATGGGTGGGTTAGGAGACCACTTAGATGCTAATTGGATTTAGCAATTAGGTAATCTCACACCTAAGGATTCCTAGGGTTTTTGGAGCCTTGAAATATCTAAGAAGGTCCTCCAATGGTGGATGATGGGGTGAGGCCTTAAGCCACTTAAGGGGTTGCAAATAGGTAGTGAATGGGTGTAACAGAACTATCAAAATACACCCCAAAGGTCTAGGTGGTCAATAAGTCAAACCCCAATCACAAATTTTAGGGTAAAAAGACATAGTTACTGTTCATGTGCCTGACGCATAAAATAGTGCTGAACAGTGCTGGAGGTTGGCTCACGAGGGTGGGGTCCACATTTAAAACAGGCCTAATTTCTGGGAGAAGTGTCCTGGCGTAACTAATAGTTATGCCAGGCAAAATTATAACTGGCGCAACTATTAGTTGTGCCAAATCCCTAGGAGGCCCTCAAGGTTTTACTCTTTTGCCCTCCGGGTTCGAACTGCCATATCTTTTGATGTACAACTCCGATTGGGGCATTTCTTAGGCTGTTGGAAAGCTGACATCCACTACGTTTTAATGTTGTGAGATTCGATTATAGTAGAAGGCCATAGCTAGTCCCGATGCACACACCCTTTTCCAAGGTTTTGGAAGGTTAGGTTTAGGTTCAGAACGGCTTCTAAGGGTTGGGATTGATTTTTAAAGGTTCGGGGCAGGTTCCTAAGGGATCTAGGGTGATTCCTAAGGGTTTGGAATCTAGGGTGGTTCCTAAAGGTTCCATACATGTCATCAAAAGCTTGGAAGTACACCTTTCTCAAAATGTGTTTCGATCGGGCCTTGGGCCAGATTTGTGTGTCTATAGATGCCCCTCCTTGGTATCCGTTCACTAATGATCGAATGCCAAAGAAAGAGACATCCGAAGAGGCCCAAGGCATTACTGACGGGTCCGCTGTATTCAGAACAAACTTCAAACATCATATGAGTAACATGGTGAAAAGACGAAAGCCCTGGATGCCAGGCTAAACATTCATTTCTCAAGGTAATCGGTTCCCAAGCGCTTAGCGACATTACTGGGCATAACCAAGGTGGAATGAGTTACGAAAGCCCAATAGCTAGGAAAAATGTTCGCTTCTCGAGTTGCAAAAGCCCATTAGTCAGGAAAAATATTTGCTTCTCGAGATGATTTGAAGGTGATTAATGTTCGAGATTCATTTTGAATACCAAAGCTTCGCAAGTAAGAGGGGTAATCGACCCACATTCAAAGATAGGTGCAAAGCAAAAATACGTAAGGCTCCACAGTTTACGTCCAATCCTATGAGGCATTTGACTGCCCTATCTGACTGTTCGCAGGTGCCCCTACAGAAAGCAGGGTTCGAGGTCTTTGGGTGAGCCCATCAATCCTGAAGTTTATTTAGCATAACAGCCCAAGTGAAATGAATAGATGTCAGAACACTTTTTGGGTGTTCGAGTCATTTTCGAAAGCATGCCCCAGATCAATATGACTTAGAGCCCAGCTTCAACTACCTCGAACAGATCCAACCAAACATTGGGGTGTCCCCCTAAAGGGACATTCAATCCTGGTCTCTGTCAACAATGATTATAAACATCATTCAATTATGCATAAATATGCACTCATTAGGGGCGATAAGCAATAAAGGCGATGAAAGCCCGGACCCGCTTAGGTATAATTTATGGGGACAAGCGACCATCATACGGATACCCAGACACATGGCGTACACTTTACAGAGATATCGCTGCCATTGTAGGTTTTAAGCCTACAGAAAATAAAAGGGAAATGAACCCTTCTGAATGCATGGTTGCACATAGTTTGATTGATGCGTAATCTCATTCTCAACAAGTTGGTCTCAACCAACGATTGACCTTTTTCAATAGGGAATCTGAAGCTTAAGTCACTTAAGCTCATATGAATCTAAAACAGAGTGCTCATAACAAAGATTTAGTAGTGGCATCAACTTGATCAAAATATTGACCGTTTGATCGAGATTGGCGTCGTTGCTCGCCCTGAAGTACGATCCAGAATCCATGGCGAGCCTCCGCTACATTGCTGATAAAATATTGGCATTTCACCGCCTTATGCTTGTGCGTCTCTGCGAGGGAATACAAATCTGTTTTTGATTTTTCAATCTTTTTATGTGATTTTTTTATTTCTCAACTGTTATTTTAAGTGATTTTTTTATTTTGTTTTTTTTTTTTTGAAACTATTATTTTATGTGAATTTTTGGATTTCTCAACTATTATTTTAAGTGATTTTTTTGTTAGTTTAGTTTTTTTTTTTTTTTTGAAACTATTATTTTATGTGATCTTTTGGATTTTTTTATTTTGAAACTATTATTTTATGTGATTTTTTGGATTTTTCAAGTTTTTATTTTAAGTGATTATTTGATTTTGGATTTTTTAAGTTTTTATTTTATACGATTATTTGTTCTGAATACTTCTGGCTTCTCTGTGGGGATTTTTTCTTATTATCATTTATATTTTGTTGGATTTTTTTTCTTCATATTTTCCTGTGTAGGACCGGAGTGCTCATTGATCTCTTCCTGCTTTTATTCTACCACGGCTTCCTTGGCAAGTCAAAGGATGATCGAGATGCCATCTCAGGAGCGCGTGCATCTGCCGGGAGCGACAAAACAAACAAAAAGAGTGGGGGGGCGGCTTTCCTATCTAACCCGTACCAGGCCCAAGACCCGGGCCAAATTCCTGGCGCAACTATTAGTTGCGCCAAGGCAAAAGGGGCACAAAAATTGTCTGGCACAACTAATAGTTGCGCCAGGCTTGGCTGAGGAGGGATTTAAACATCCCGAGTTCGGGATGTGGGGCATTTAGTTCAAAATTTTCCCCCCTTTCCTCTTGAAGCCGAAAACTGCCCCCTCCTAGGGTTCCTTTATATTGCCTCTACGCGTGTCCCATTGCCGTTGCTTTGCTTGTGTGGATCGATTGTTGGCTCACGCTAGATCAAAGACCCCTTTTCTTTCAAAAGCTAACCATTTAACGCTTATTTTCTTTTATTTTTCTTGTTTTTCTTGCAAATATGATCATGATCTTACATTCCTAGATGAAAAATGGTTTATTTCTGCTGTAAGCATATTGATTGATGATGTGTGAATGGTTTCCCATGAATAATGCCTTACTTTTGTGGTTTTATGGTTTTTATTAATGCATAATATATATATATATATATATATATATATATATATATATATATATAGGTAAAGAAAAAAAATTTATTTTTATTTGCGCTTAGAAAAAGGGGTGTTATTATATATTTTTTTATCTTGAATATCAAGCAAGGATATCATTTTGAAAATTAGTTAGGAAAAGGGGATTTTTGGTATTTTTTTTGTTTTTTTTTGAAAGGTTAAGTAAAAATTAATTTTTGGTTCCTATATATATTGAAAACTAATTAAGGGGAATGCTTTTTTTTCGATTTTTTTCTTACAATTAATTAAGGAAAAGGATTTTGCATTTGATTTTTTTATTGTTTGAAAACTAAGGCATTGATTTATATATATATTTTTTGGTTTTAGTTTTTTATAAAAGAAGGATTTTTTTTTTCGATGTTATGAACACAAAAGGAGGGATTTTTTGAAAGAAGGTTTTTTTTTTATTTTATGAACCATGAAGGAAAGGATTTTTTATTTTTAACTTTTGTTTTTTCTAAACATGAAAAAAATGATTTTTTGTTTCTTTTTTTTTATTTTCGAGGCATAAAGAAAGTATTCTTTTTTGTTTTTATGATTTTAGGAACATAAGATGATGGATTTTTTTGTTTTCCTAAACGGAAGGACTTTTTTTGGTTTTAGTGGACAATAAGACTTCACTTTTTTATTTTTATTTTTTTGTTTGTTTTTTTTCTAAAACCCCCTTTTTTTCTAACATAAAGGAAGGACTCTTTGGTCTTGATGATGATTTTTTTTTATTTCAACTGGTTTTTATTTTTAAACATAGAAGAAAAGGGGAATTTATTTTATATTATCTTTTTTTTTTTTTACCTTTAAGATAGAAAGGAAGGGATTTTTTTTTTTGCAATTTCAATTTAAAAAAGGATTTTTTTTTATTGCTTGTGCATGTGTGTATCTTTATTTTCTGACAATAAACAAAGAGAGGGTGAGCACACTTACCTTCCCTTGATGTGTAGCATAAAAACCGCTCTTTATCACTGATCTGCTTTGATGCGATTACCTTTTGTTGCCCCAGCATGTCAGGCGATAATGAGCATATTCCTAAGGAGGGCCACGAGGAGGGACCCGAGATAGTATACGGCCCGTGGGGGGAGCAGTTCATTTGGGTAGAGCGGAGAGCGGGCCCATGGCTCGAAATACAAGGCGAGGCCACCCGAGTCGGCCTCCTATACCAACAGCATACCCATATTTCAAATTTCGGAGTAGCGGGCAAGGTAAAAGAGAGGTTCAATTTTTTCTTTGTGCAGTTTTGCTTTACTTCCACAATCTGAGGCATATTTCTTTGGGTGCAGGACCTGCCTAACATTGTCTTTCGTGGGGGGTGGCTTGATTTTCAAGACTTCTACCTCTACGTCCCTTCTGTAGTGAAGCTCATGTTGGTGCAGGTGGGCTTTGCGGAGTTTCTGTCCTGCCTCGCTATGAGGGCCGATGTTGCCTACTTGAAGGCCTTGATCGAACGATTTCACCTGAGACGATGACCTTCCACATGTCGTATGCTGAGATGGCCTTTACGCCCGTTGATTGGGCAATGATTACAGGCACTAGGATGGGAGGGATACCGATAGCTGACCTCGCGGTGCCGAGTTGGGAGGACATTATCCGACTGATTGGGACCTATCCCCCTCGCGGGAAGACGCATGGCACCGAGGTCAAGATGACCTGGCTAATCGCCCTTTATATGCCTGACGAGTTAGTGGATCTGGGTCAGCCAGACAGGGTGCTCTATATCACACCTAAGCAAGCAATCGTCCTTGCTCGCATCACTCTCCTGCTTCTGCTGGGCAAAACCCTTTTTACCAATGTGACAGGGGCTGAGTCAGCCTAGCCTTGCTGAGCGTGATGGACAACTGGGGAGATGTCCATAGGTATGATTAGGGTGGAGCAGGGTACGCATGGCTGATGTATAATGTGGCTCGCGTCACAATCGGGGATTCTAAGTCTACCGTCGGCTTTTAGGTGGCCTTGGAGGTAATCCCTAGCTCTTCCTATTCCTGTTAGTTTTACCTAGATGGTATCTCATGCTACTGACCAGTTGTTCCTTTTTGTTGTGTAATGCTCTTCTCAGGTATGGGGGTACCATCATTTCCACCCCGGGCGCCCGCTTCTCCATTCAGATGCGCTCACCTATCCTCTCCTTAGCAACTGGAATCAGGCCCGGCGCCGTGACGTAGGCCTGAAGCACTTGGAGATGGGCCTGAGGTCTCAACTCGACCTGATGGTTTTGGAGCAGGTAAAGCCCCTTTTTTCTTCCTTGTTTATTTTGGGATCAGAAATACTCTTCTATTGACGTGGTACCTATTTGGCTGCCTTCATGGACAGATCCTCCATGACCCGTACCTTGTGTCCCCCTTCTAGGATCGAGCAGTCGTGGGCCCCTCTCGCCTGTTTAACAACCACCAAGTCATTTTCTTTTATGGGGCGTGAGCCAAGTTTTACTATTTAGGAGAGCGGGTCATGCACCAACACCCGGGCTACTATGCCATACCTGTGGACCCTCCGGCGGACGTTTAGAATCCTGTTGGCAGCATCGAGGAGCTCTCGGCGGCCTTTCTCAACAATGGGCTACCTATCCATTCTTTCCATGTGCCCGAGGACTATCATGTTTGGTACGAGTGCCTGCCATATCGGTTTATCTTGCCGCGCTTTGTACCTAGCACCAATTTCCTTGCATTTGGTGGCCCGCTCGATCAGGTAACTCTTCTCAGCTTGGATCAGTTCCCCTTATGTTTTAATTCAGCCTCTGTTTGTTTCTTTCTTTCTAAGCGGATCCCTACTTTTTTCACAGTTTACCCAGACAGATGACTCGGATAGCGAAGATGGGACAGGTGCAGCTGACATGTCAGGGGGAGATCCTTCTGGTGTCGACCCCTCTAGTGCGGGCCCCTCGGGCGAGGGTTCTTCAGGTGTTGGACCGTTGGGTACTTCCCAGGCTGGTGCTCCGAGGGGTGATCCGACCGTGGTCTATGGGACCTTCCGATGCTTGGATGATAGCTTCCTTTCGGGTCTTTACGCTAATGTGGATAAGCAAGCGCGACTCTCTGTTGAAGCGGCCCGTGTCCCTCCTCCTGAGGTGATCCCAGGGGTAAGTCCTTTGACGACCTTATCTCTTTCTTGTTTCAATTTTCTTTTGCACATGTTTCATGATTGCCCTGATAGCTGATGTCGTATCTTTCTGAACGTAGGACTTCAACTCGGCGATGGAGTATGCAGCGTATCATCGCAACATTGCGGAGCTCAGGGAGGTGGAGACGGTGAGTACCTTGCAACTCTGCTTCCCCCGCTTGCTCTATTTATCATTTGTCCCTCAATTGGTCCTGATTTCTGATTTCGACTGTGCCTTGTAGCGTGCACGTGCCAAGGAGTCGCACTCCTTAGTAGGATTTCGCAGGCGTGGTCCCGAGAGGGGGATATGCGAACTTTTCAGAGCTCCTCTCGTCATCGGAAGAAGTCCAAAGGCGCGAGCAAGGAATAGGCTTAATTTCTGCTTTAAAACTCAGTACCCTTGGGATTGGATTTTGATTGTTTAGACAGTTTGGGATGGATGATGTGACACTTTGGATTTTTTTTTGAAAATATTTTTAGTGCTTTTGTCTTCATTGTATGCCACGGCTTCCTTGTATCGTATTTGTTTTTTTGCAGGATGGGTTTGCCAAATGCTCTCAGAAAGTGACTTTTTGAGTCACATGCTTTGATGTAGGATCAATCCTGCACATAAACAGAGTAATTTCCAAACCGTTAGTGATCGAATGTGTAACAAAAACAAAAACAAAAGGGGTGAAAGTCCCCCCACTTATGTCCAGAAATGGCTGAGGAGGGGGGATTTTTAGTCTGGCACAACTATTAGTTGCACCAGGCCAAAATCCCAGGGAACTTGTACTAGCGCAACTAATAGTTGCGCCAGACAAAAATGTGGAAAAAATGTACTGGCGCAACTATTAGTTGCGCCAGGCTTAACCTGGGGAGCTGTGAGTCCTTATATACCCGAGTTAGTCAAAAAATTCACCCTTTTCTGTTTGACTTGGTCCCTTTGACTGATTCTTTTTGCTCTTGCTTTTCCAAGGCGAGTCCACAACCATATATCAATTTTTATCTTCTCAAAAGGTCTTTGTACATTCATGGACCCGCTTTCCAACCCTCCCTTACGTGGAGGGCTCTGAGCCAATTTACCCCCTTCCTTGGGCTTGGGGCCCAAATTTCTAACGACTTGGATTGGGAGCTTGAATAGAGTGAGCTCGCCGACTTGGAGCGCCTTGGGCTATCTCACCTTCCTTCCTTCCTTAAGGTTCCTCCACGGTGGGACCTTCTTTATGCTACCGCTTTATTTTAGGATGTAGATTTTTCATGTATTCCATTTTGGGAAGCAGGAGCTAACCCCAACCCTTGAGGAAGTATCCAATCTATTCGGCCTGAAGCTTCATAGAGGCCTTGCAAAGGTCACGCCCCGATCGGGCTACTCTAAATCCATTCACCTTACTCTCAATTTGAAGAAACTTGAGTATTACAAAAGTCTCATTGGGAGGCCCACAAGGTGTTCACTAAAATTCCTCAAAGAACTTTTCGGTGATAAAAGTCTTCAAAAATTGTTAGTTAGGAACGTTTTCAACGCGAAAGCTTTAGCTCTCGGTCTCATTTCAGAAATCCTCTTCTTTACCGGGGGGAGAGCTTCTCCTTGGAGATTTGCGATATTCTGACTGAGTTGGAGGCAGGCTGATCTATGATGCATTTGGTGCTCGCCGAGTTATATCGATGCCTTGATGCATTTGCTTTAGGCAAGGTGGAGGACCTCCGGGGGTGTCCTTTGCTGCTTCAGGTTTGGTTGGGCGAGCACCTCGCTATCTTGAGGCATGTGCCCCGCTTTTATATTGTCCGAGGTGAGGCGGCTCAGTTCTTTTTGGGTAGGTGCCACCTTCTTTCGCAGGGCGATTTGTCAGTTCTAAGGCTTTGGTTGACAGAAGCTGAGCTGATATGGAGGCTTCCTTAGTTGGACCGGACCTTCCCAGTAGTTCGCTCTAGAGACCACGAGGGCATCACCCTCCTAGGATTGACCCGCAGCACCTTCTACTTCTCCTTCCGGGTGTTGCATCAGTTTGGCTACTCTCAACAGGTGCCTTGCAAGGCAAAACCCCCTTTATGTGACTTGATATTTTCTAGGGGGTTCTCTAGAGACATAGATCAGATCGCTGCTCTTTGAAAGACACGTCAGTCGACACTAATGTAGTATATGGAGCAGGGAGATTTGGTTCAGTCTTCTCTCGAGTACGAGGCCTGGCTATTAACTGAGCAGCCTATTGCGGATGGCCAAGATTCAATAGAGATCATTGACATTGGAGTCCCCTGGCCAAAGAAAGAGACGGTACTCCGAGCCCGCATCGAGCTACTGGTGGACTAGAAGAGGATCCTGCAAGAACTTTTGTCACAAGAAAAAGTCAGAGCAGAGATAGCGGAGAGTGAGGTCCTTTGTCTGAAGGGGTCATTGAATGTTACCTCGGAGCTGCTGATTCTTCTCGGAAGAGATACAAAAGCTTGCATGGTCGCTGGTTGACCGAGTGAAATGTCCGGGAAGATGACTTTCGTACCGAGATTAGCACATTGAAGCGTGAGCTAGGCCGCTAACTCCTTCCTGCACACATAACTTTTTGCACATATCAAATACATAAAAGGGGCATAAAGAACCCCTCTCCAGATACACACATTTTTTAGTATACATATTTTAATTATGTTTTTGTTCTCTTTTTGTAAAAAAAATGGGAAAAGAAAGAAAACCAGTCATCACACCGGCTATTTTTTGGGATGTGGTGCAAGCGGTGCATTTTATAAAAGAAAGGCAGTTTATTATATACATCTACATAGACTTTTCTGTCTTTTGTTTTATGCATTTTTTCTTGGGTGTGGTGCCTTAATCACTGGGTGAAACCTTGTGAAAACCTGGGTCCTCTTTTGAGCATGGTCGAACCCCTCTTTGAATGGTTGATTCTGAGAGAGTTTCAACAGTTTTACCAAGGCCGAAATGTCAATCCCTTTGGATTTAGTCAAACCTTTCTCCTTACCTTGAGTCGCAGTTTCACAAAGACAATACCAGTCGGGACTCATCCTGAACTAACATGAGTGGCCCAACCGAAAAAAAAGGTATTGAAGAGAGTAACCAAGAGGGCTCCTCACACATCAATCCTCTCAATCAGTGCAAACCTTTCTTTTCTCTCTCTTTTTTTCTTTTCTTTTCTTCTTTTTATTTATTTATTTCCTTTTTTACCCGTGGCGCCCTTTCAGGTTTTCACCACGTCCATGGGTTTAGCTCTCTTACCTCAAGCACCCTTTCGGGTTTTCACCTGGTCCACACAAACTCATTGTTTTTTACCCGTAGTGCCCTTTCGGGTTTTCACCATGTCCATCTTGCTTTGAGGTTGTATTTTTATTTTATTTTTTCTTCTTTTTTTATCTCTTATATATATATATATATATATATATATATATATATATATATTTCTTTTTTAAAAGTCAAGACATAGACGTTGATTCTGTCATAGCTGGCCGGATGGGGCTCTGGTGTCGTCTTACAACTCGGCTCGTGTTAACTTAACAGATATTATGACTGCTTGACCTAGAAAGAGGGCTTTCTTCAGGGTATAGCTTGGCCATGGGTTAGGTTAGGATTTGAAGGTATGCTAGGCTAAAAGAGTTTCCTTAATACGGCTTCAATTTTTTTAACATACTTCCTTCCTTGGGGATTTTACTGTATATGCCCCATGATTTATTTTTTTTCTTTTTCTTTATCTTATTTCAGGCAAACTCTTTTTTGAGGTTTTGCTTTTTCGATTTTTTTGAATTTTGATGGTAACTTTACTTCCCTTTTTTGTACATGTACACACACATTTTTTTTGGAAAGGGGGTTATTAAAAGAAAGGCCCAGGCTCAAATGGGGTAGCAAAGGATATCATCATTTTTAGGGATGCTTTTTTGCCACTATGTTTGAAATGATGGCCTCTTTTGGGTGGTTCTTAAGGAGTCACGTATCTATTTTACCAATACTTACCTTTTCGTAATAGACTAAGAGTAGAACCATCGGACGTATCCAGCATTGATGGGCTCAGGAAGATTATCTCTGTCCATGGTGGCGAGGCGGATGGCGTATCATGGTAGCACTTCTCGAATGACGTAAGGTCCTTCCCAGTTTGGCTTGAACTTTCCTCTCGGATCGGCGTGGAGGGATGGGAAGATCTTCTTCAACACAGTGTCTCCTACCTTTAGATCTCGACCGCGAACACATTTATTGTAAGTGCGTACGATTCGCCCCTGGTAAACTTGAGTATGACACAAGGCTAGGAGTCTCTTCTCGTCCAGTTAGTTCAACTGGTCAAAGCAGGATCTCTCTCTTTCTGCTTCAAGTGATTCCATGAGGATTCGGAGAGAGGGTACTTCAACCTCAACCGGTAGGACGACCTCAGTTCCATAAACAAGGGAGAATGGTGTTGCCCCTGTAGCGGTATGGATTGATGTTCTATAAGCCCACAAAGCAAATGGCAGCATCTCGCTTCAATCTCGATAGGTGACGACCATTTTCTCGAGGATGCAGATGACCGTCTTGTTCGCAGCTTCCACGACTCTATTAGTTTGAGGCCGATAAGGTGACGAGCAATGGTGTTTTATCTTATATTGCTCGCAGAAGGATTAGATGCGCTTATTTGCAAAGTTTGTGTCATTGTTTGTGATGATATCTTTTGATACTCCAAATCGGCACACAATATTATTCTTGAGAAACTTCTCAACGTAATCGGCCGTGATATTGGCATATGACGCCGCTTCTACCCACTTAGAAAGTATTCAATGGAAACGAGGATAAACTGATGTCCATTCGATGCTTTTAGATTAATCATTCTGACGATGTCATGGCCCCAGGTAGCAAATGGCCAAGGCATGGTCATGCAGTAAAGATCGATGACAGGAGTGTGTATCAGACTGGAGTGTTCCTGACACTTGTAGCATTTCTGAACATGTTTATAGCAATCTGATTCCATAGTGGTCCAAAAGTATCCCTGTCGCAAAATTTTCTTAGCAAGCATGTGACCGCTGACATGGGCTCCTCATACTCCTTCATGGATCTCCTTCATGATATTGGTTGCTTCACTTTCTGTAAGGCACTTGAGCAAGATGTTATTATAGGATCGCTTGTAAAGGCACTCCACGTAAATGACATAGCCTGCGGCTAGACGTTGAATGGTTCGCCGATCTGTCTTGGATGTACCCTCAGGGAAGGTTAGTGTCTCGAGGAAATTCTTGATATCTGAGAACCAAAGGGGCTCATTATCAAGCTTTGTAGGTTCCTCAATCTGAAGGCAGAAGGCCAGCTCATTCCTCTGCTCGATCATGATCGGCTTCATCTCTGCACCGTACGAGATTTCTATCATTGACGCCAAAGTTGCTAGCGCATCGACAAAGCGATTTCTTATCCGGGGGACATATGAGAATGTCACGTCTTAGAAGCAAGCTATCAGATCCTCGAGGTGTTCATGATAGGGGATCAATTTCTCGTCTTTCATCTTCCAGTAACCATTCGTCTGACATATGATTAACTGTGAATCGCCAAAAACTCAGAGGTGAGTTACATTCAGATCGAGAGCCGCCTGCAGACCCACAGCACAAGCCTCGTACTCAGCCATATTGTTAGTGCAAGAGAAGTTGAGCTTGATAAAGACTGGTATATGGGATCCTTTCGGTGAAATCAGAATGGCACCAACTCCCTGACCTTCTGCATTAGTTACCCCATCAAAGTGCATTACCCATGATTCTTCTGCTTCTTCAGTATCATCTTCCGTCATGAAAAGGATGTCCTCATCGGAAAACTCAGTTCTCAAAGGTTCATAATATGGCAAAGGATTGTCAGCAAGATGATAGGCGAGTGCCTACCCTTTAATTGACTTTGAGTGACGTACATGATGTCAAACTCGGATAACAAAAGCTACCATCGTGCGGTTCGCCCAGTGAGAGCTGGCTTCTCGAGCAAGTATTTCAATGGGTCCATTCGGGCCAAAAGTAGAATGGCTTAAGATAGTAAGTAATGGCGGAGCCTCTGAGTGGCCCAGACAAGAGCCAGGCATGCTTTCTCTAGATGAGAATAGCACATTTCATAATCAGTAAACTTCTTGCTCAGATAGTAAATGGCCTGCTCTCTTCTCCCTGTCTTGTCATGCTAACCTAAGACACATTCCATCGAGACTTTCATCATGGAGAGATACATTAAGAGTGGTCTCCCTAGCTCAGGTGGTACCAACACAGGTGGGTTAAGGAGGTAGCTTTTAATCTTATCGAATGCTGCCTGACAATCATCATTCCATTCAACAGGCGAGTTCTTCCTCAATAGCTTGAAGATCAACATGCAAATGGGCGTTAGATGTGTAATGAACCGACTGATATACTCTATTCTGCCTAAGATCTAACTTCTTTCTCAGTAGATGGTGGTGGCATTTCTATGATAGCTTTGACCTTGACTGAGTCGACCTCGATCCCTCTCCTGCTGACGATGAATCCTAACAATTTTCTGGACATAGCACCAAAAGCGCACTTCTGTGGATTCAGACATAACCTATACTTTCTCAGCCTCTCAACTTCTGGAGGTTTACCAAGTGGTCGCTTCGCTCTAATGACTTGGCTATCATATCATCAATATATACTTCAATTTCTTGGTGCATCATGTCATGAAACAGTACAGTCATAGCTCTTTGGTATGTTGCACCAGCATTCTTTAGCCTAAACGGCATGACTTTATAGCAGAGGGTTCCCAAAGGAGTGATGGATGCAGTCTTCTCCCGATCGACCTCTGCCATTTTTATTTGGTTGTATCCTGAGAATCCATCCATAAATGAAAGCATCCCGTGCTTAGCAGTGTTATCAACCAAGATGTCAATGTGTGGTAGTGGGAAATCGTCCTTCGAGCTCGCTCTATTTAAATTGTGGAAATCGATGCACATGTGGACCTTTCCATCTTTCTTTAGTACAGGCACGATATTGGCTAGCCACTGCGAGTATTTAGATACCATGAGAAACCCTGCATCATACTGCTTGAAGACTTCATCTTTGACTTTCAACATCCACTCGGGTCGGAGACATCTCAGCTTCTGCTTAACCGGCTTCATATCAGGGTAGAGAGGCAACTCATGCTCGACCAAATCGGTGTCCAAACTAAGCATGTCCTCGTATGATCAGGCAAAAATATCTTGATATGATCGAAGGAAGTCGATCATGCTTTTCCTTTCTTCAGGAGATAGTGACATTCCGATCTTGGTAATTCTGGGAATCTCCTCAGTCCCTAAATTGACGTCTTCAGTCTTCTCGACAATGGGGGTAGGGCCGTGCTCAAAGTCGGTGAATCGGTCGAGGAGCTCATTGGGGAGCTCCTCCAAAGGATTGTCCTCATGCAGACTCGCAACTCCTACCTCTTCTTGTATTTCTATAGGGAAGGAGTCGATTTTACGTAAGACAGGTATTTCGATTAAGGCATCCTTTTGTGGGATTTTTTCTAGAATTTCAAATGATGATATTTTTAGACGTTGTATTTTTTCGATGTTTTTAGAATTTTATATTTTTTCAATGTTTTTGAGATTTTTGTTTTCTTCGGAGACGGACCCTTGGCAATGCGAGTTTGTGTACATACAAGGTATTGTCTGCCAAGGGTTTATCTCACTTTTTATAGGTTATTTTTTTTTGGAAAATAGGTGCCAAACTTTAGGCTACTCCCTGCTTCCAGAGTTTGGGGCAAAGATGCCCAGTTGCGTACCTGAGGGGTCTCTCCTTTACCTGTTGGGATGGAGGGTGCTAACTGATATGGCTTATTAGAGTCAGCCTCCATCATATTGATCCCCATTTCATCCGAGATGATTCCCTTAAACGTTAATACCATTTTGTGGCGATTTACCGCAGGGGGTGTTTGTTCAAGTACTGGTTGTCGTTCCTCGAAGAGGGACAACGCAGCCAAATCTATTTTCAGGCTGGGAAGGGAAATCTAGGGATTGGTGGGATGGACAGGGGCTATGGGTTTATGTGGGGTCAAATGGGTTACCCCATTTCGATCGATTTTTACGACCCCAGCACTGACAAAGGATTCCCTAATGTGCGGCCTAGGGTGAGGTTTCTCTTCAATGTTGATTCCTTGAGTTCTTGCAGCTGCAACGACTCTAGCTTTCTCTTTGGCCTCTCGGACCTCTTCCTCCGTGGGCTTGTAACCTAGCCCAAATATTACATTCTATCCCTTGACAACGACTGGCTCTCTTCTGCCCTGCAGTCTAGGCCCGAGCCCCCGGCCTTTCTGATAGCCCCACTTTTGGAGTATAGCCACCGCTGCTACCATTTTGCCTTCGATTTTAGGAATGATGCCCTCAATGGGCTCAGGGAGTATTGCTGATACCTCATATTCAAAATTGTGGAGGTCGATGTCCTCAGCGGTGTGCAACACATCCAACATATTGAGTTTTTCGATGCTATTGGCAGCATTTTCTTTCTCACTGTGTCCCTCATCGATGATCGTGATAATCATGTGCCCAGATGCAAATTTGAAATTTCTGGTGTAGTGTGGAGGGGATTGCTCCAACCTCATGCAACCACAGGTGTCCCAACAACAGATTAAATGAGGACTTGGTGTCCATTACTTAAAACAAAATGGAAAAGGTCGTTGGACCAATCATTAGCTCAAGATCAACTTCTCCCATTATCTCTCTTCTAGTGTTGTCAAAACCTCGGGTGCTGGTTCTCGTGGGTCTTAACATGCATGGGTCCACCCCAATCTTGGTGGCTATTCTTAGTGGGCATATATTCAACGCCGACCCATTATTAATCAAAACCAGGGGAATGACCATATTTCCAGACTTGACGGTTATGTTTAAGGATTTTGAATGGCTACATCCTTCCTCAAGTAGATCATCATCAAAGAACGAGATGGCATTTAGAGCCATTACTTGCCCAATTGTCTGCCCGACTTCATCTAGGCTGACCTAGAGTGACACATGCGCATTTTTTAACGCCCCCATTAACGCTTGAAAATGGAGTGGGGACGTCATCAACAGATCCCAGATGATTATATGGACAGGCATTCTTCTCAGCTGAGTCTCTAGTATATGTTCCCGACTCATTTTTTCGAAGGGGTTCACAGCACTATCTTTCTTCTCCTCATGTTGGGCTTGTGCTGCTACTGGTGCTTCTAGCTGTTTTGATATCCTCCCCGACCATGTGACAAAGTTCACGGCTCCTTCTCTGCTACCGCCGACATTGATATCTGTTTGCTCATAACTCAGAGGAACCTGATGAGGGTCATAGGTTAGTCTTGAGAGCTGAAAAGGTGTGGTTGCTTGTATTGGAGGCACTTGCACTGCGGGCTAAGGAGGTGTGGGAAACACTTAGTTTATTTTGGTGGTAGCGGGTTGGGTGGAAAAATGGGGCCATATGGGGGTGGTGAAGCTTAAAGGTGGTGGTACTAGGGGAAAAGGGGTGGAGGTAGGCCATTGGTAGCTGATAGGTGATGGGGGATCGAGGGTTTTATGGACCATTAGGTGATTGACGGGAGTGGCAGCTGTTAAGACCTAAAAAGTACCACTTTTCATCCCTTAACTTAATCTCTGTTAGGCCCTTAATCATTTAATAAATGTGTTTTGAGTTTATTCTATAGGTAATAAGCAGCAGCTGCCAATAAATCCCTAACCGTGCCAAGAAGCTCACTGTTGCCCCACAACTACCTTAACAGAATGAAGGATGAATCCAGACAGAGAGTTGGCTGAAGCATAGGCACATCAAAGCAGAAATAAACCAAGAAGGATGTCTCGCGTAAATATCGCAGGGTTCAATTGAACCAGAGATAATGCCTTCGCGCACTTGTCGCGGGCTTCTGGAGGAAGCACTACAATTGGTCGCGCAGTCTGCGCGCCATTCTCGCATGGTTTGGTACCAGAAAGAATTGAAAAGTAGACTTTGCGAAGCCCTCGCGAGGCCCAGTCTAAAGCATTCTAGCGATCTCCATGACTCAAAAGAAGAATCGTTAAGCACCGACTCACTCGAGAGAAAGCGGTATTCACGCACGCGTTGTGGCGCGATGGCGCGAGATCTGAGACCTTCGAGAAATGCTCGCGACCACGAAACTCATGAACATCGCTTCTTATGAGGATCATCGCACGAGATTCACCAAGGGACGAACCGCGCGAGCAATCCCCGTGCCATTCAAAGCTGAAAGAGCAATCTCGCGATAGCTATTTGTATTCCGCGATGACTAAAATGCCAATCCCGCGACTGCATGAACCTCAAGTCAATCTAACCCTGCGACGCCAATTCTACCACGCAGAAAGATCTGAAATCATTTCTATCCAGTGTGGCTCAGATTTTAAACTTCTCCCCACTTATGTAAGGGCAATCTGGGGATCTCCAACAATTAGGGTACGCACTCCAATGCTCTAATCTCCGTGCACAGGCCTCGAGGCATCCAAGGGAGAGGAATGGGCCGCAATTACATTGATAAATTAGGATTTTCCTAACCCTAATCGGAGGGGAAGTCGACTGCTATATAAGCCTAAGCCTAGCTTAGGTTTAGGGGAGATCTCTTGGGACTTAACTTCGTGCTTCTTCTCCAAAAACCAACTGTAGAATTACAGTACGCTAAGGTTAGGATTTAGGAGTTTTCTTTTTCCATCTCTCCATAGTCCAGCACTTGCTAGCTATGCCTTTTGTATGATTATCTGGTATAGATGTTAATAGAGTTTTTTGTAATAGGATCTGTTGCATGTATGGAATGTTGTTTTTATTGTGAGTTGTGCTGTACAAGGCTGCTACCTTGAGATCCTCCATTGCTAAGTTGTTTTATAAGCAATGGAGGATTGCTTCTAAGGTACTATTTAGATCTAAGTGACCTGTGTGTCCAGGTTAGGCACTTTGCAAGCCTTCCCCCACCACAGGACCCACTAAATCTGAATCCCCATGGGAACTTGTGCTTGTAGCCTTGTGAACATGGTGGCGGCAGCAATGTTCTTGTTCTGTCTTAGACCTTTGTGAGGAGGATAGCCTCTATGGATAGTCTGTGATCATTCAAGTGGACAGATTATAGCCCTAGGGTGAGGCCAATTCATGGAACTAAGATAGATTCTTCTTCTCTGCACTTGTGCTTGTAGCCTTGTGAGAGATTGTGCAGTGACAGGCTCCCCTATAGTTGAATAGATCCACCATCAGATTACAGATCTGAGTTGGCTGTAGAGATTGTAGGCTTGTGAGTGGATCACTGTAGTCTTTCTAAAGCAGTAAACAGCCATGCTTAAAAGCTAATACTCAAACTTTTGCCGGTCCTGTGTGTCCAGGCTCGTGCACTTTGTAGGCCTAGCCCCACACACAGAACTTCAGAGGATGAGGTTCCTATGGATTCTTGAGCTTGTAGCCTGGATGAAGTAGTGCCTACAATGGTAAACTTGTTCTGACTCATCTCTGGATTGTGGTTCTCCTATTGGATAGTCTGTGACCATTTGAGTGGACAGGTTATAGCCTTAAGGGATTGGATCATGGCATAGGAGTGAGTTAGATTCTTTCTCCTCTTTGGTGATAATGTAGCCATTGGACAGGATTTCTATAGCAACAGATCTGAGTCTGAGTTACAAGACCCCATCAGATATGTACCTAATAACATACTTCTCACCCTTTGATATTTATTTTCTCACACTCCATTCGTTTTCTTAACCCTTCATATAGTTTAGACATTAGGATACCTTAAAATTTAGATTATAGTGACCCTAAATCCCCTTCCATTTAGGATTGCCAGATCTGTAGTCAGATCTGGAGAGCCTACTAAGGATAGCTCCCTTGGAGATTTAGATCAACTTCCCTGTGGGACAAACTCTTACTTATCAAAACTTGCTACAACAGGCCCTGTATCTTGCAGGACTGTGCATATTTTAGGCTTGCTGCTCCGTAATCATCACTTTACCTTTCACTCATTTTTCATTTACCCCATTCTTATCACTGTCTTTAATAAAGTCAGTAGCAAGCACTCAAAATAGACCAACAGCAGCGCTTGCGGGTGGTTGGACTGGGGGTAATGGGGTGGGCACAAGCCATTCGTAGTTCATTGGCGGTGGAGGATTGGGGGCATGTTGGTTCATTGGGTAATTGATGGGAGTTGTGGTGTATGGTTGGTATGCATTAATATGTATATAATTGATGGGAATGGGTGATGGAAAGTATGCCCTCAGATCTAAGGGTTCAATTTGCGGAGTCGGGTTGGGGAAATAATCTGACAAATTTAGCGGTTCAATTACCCCGATGTTCCTTTCTTCAATATTCCTTGACAACGGTGCCACATAACTCTCCCGATTATTAATGTAATTGGATGGGTCAAACTCAAACTCCTCTTCACTTTCTATCTTCCCGATGGTGGCTCTAAGACCTGCTCCTCCAGTAGGATGTAGGGGTAATGGCACTTGAGGGATGTTTGCGTGCTGGTTTGCTAGAGAAGGTGCTAGTGGAATTATTTTTTCGGCGTCAATCAAATCTTGGACTGCGTGCTTCAAGGGGAAGCAGCAATCGGTCGAGTGACCCGGACCCTGATTACAATGGGTATTCGGGTCATAGTTTCTTGAGATCAGATGAGGAGGAGGTTACGGTTGACGAATACTGACTAACCCTTTTTCCACTAATAAGGGCAAAAGTGCACTCAAAGATTGCCCCAGAGGTGTGAACACTCGATCATAGCAGGCTCTTCTCTGTTCTAGAGTCATTTATATTCCTTGCCCATTCCCTACTCTCTGCATCTGCTCAGTTCTAACTTGTGCTAGCGGGGTTGCTTGAAATTGAAATGGGGTTGTATTATTATTGGGCTTGGTATTGGTAATGTTTTGAACATTGGCCCCTGTCCTCTTCTCAGTTCTTTGCTCTAAAAATATCCTAACCCCACTGGATCCACTTGGCATGTTCTTATTTAGACGGCCCTCCCTGATGGCATCCTCACAACGGTTAGCATTTCTCACCAGATCAGCAAAGCTGGATTGCTGCTGGTACACCAAAAAATCTGAGATCACTGGCAGAGTATTCTTTAAAATCATTTTGATCTGCTCATTGTCGAGTATCCTATTTCTTACCTGAGCTGCCAGTGCTCTCCAACGTCCTAAGTAGTCGCTGAAGGTCTCATTTTGGTTTTATCTTAAATGGGCCAAGTCTAACTTTCGTGGCTCAATGTCTGTATTGTAGATATATTGTTCTTGAAAGAGGTGCGTCAAGTCCCTCCACGTTTTTATCATGGATGATTCTAAAGATGTGAACCATCTCAAAGCCGGGCCGGTCAGACTCTTCTGAAAGACTTTTATTAGTAGTCTTTCATCCCCTCCGTATTGGCACATGTCCCCACAGTAGGACTTCAGGTGAGCAATAGGATTGCCAGTGCCATTATATTTGTCGAAGGCCAACATTTTAAATTTGGGGGGCAGGGAGACCTCAGCGAACAAACATAAATCTGTGAAGTCCGTGGCTTGGATTTCAACACCACCCATTTTCATTAGCTGCTTTTGTATTTTGTCCAACTATTCTTTTAGCTACTCTAACTCTTTTGATACAGGGGCCCATTTTTCAGCCGTTAGTTGGACTTCACTCTGGGCCACCAAGGGGTGGGCAATTATGGGAGGAAGGTTAAGGCTGGTCAATACCCCAGCGTAGGCCCCGCTATTCCTAATCTCGTCTTCCTCATACTGTTGGTCGGCATAATGTGCAGTAAGGGCGAGATTCTCTTGTTATTGTTGCACGGGTTGGATGGGAATGACATGAGTGGGAGTTGGGTGAGCCCATTGGGGGTGAGAAAAGGTTTGTTGGGTGATGGAATTTTGGTTTTGAGGTAGGGTCTGATGGGGCCATTGGGTATGGGGGAAGGTTTGGAGATGGCCTTGGGGTCATGGGAGAATTGGGTTTGGAATAGGGTTTGACCTGGGTGTGGAGGCTGGGTGAAATGTTGGGGGTATTGTGGAAAGTATGACTGTGGGGTTTGGGTTTGGGCCATGAAGCCTTGGTCATTTTGGGCCATGGGCCACTAATGGATTTGGGCCATGGACCCTTGATAGGTTTGGGCCATGGGCCCTTGATGGGATTAGCCCAGTGGGCCTTGGTGGGTCTAGGCCATGGGCCCTGGTGGGTCTAGGCCATGGGTCTTTGTGGGTTTGGGCCATGGGCCCTTTGGTGGGTCTGGGCCATGGGCCCTTGATAGGTTTGGGCCATGGGCCCTTGGCGGGTCTGGGCCATATGCCCTAGATAGGTTTCATCCATAGGGCCTTAGTGGGTTTGGGCCATGGGCCCTTGATGGGTCTGGGCCATGGGCCCTTGATAGGTCTGGGCCATGAGCCCTGGATAGGTTTAGGTGGTGGGGTATTGCGCCATGGGGCCCTGGGATATGTGAAAAAAGGGGGTTTGGGCCAATGGGCCTTGGGGCATGTGGGAGGTTAGAGATTGGGCCATTGGGCCTTGGGGTGTATGGGCAGTGGGAGGTTGGGCCATGGGGCCTTGGGGCATGGGGGTTTGGATGGTGTGGATTATGGGGGGTTGATGGGGGTCATGGGGGAGTGAGGCCTAGAGATTGGCTAGGGTATGGGATGGGTTCATGGGCATGGGGTGTGGAGGAGAGGTATTTTGAGAAGCCTTCCATAAGGAGTAGGCATGGAACATCTGCTCCATCATGGTCATGGAGGGGGGATCGGATGTGGATGGTGGATTTAAGGGGTGATGAGACATAGATGGGGGGTGTGGAGGAAAAATTGGGCATGGCTTCGGTATGATCGGGCATGGCCATGGTGGTAGTGGGATATGGGGTGGATGAGATGGGTCATTAGGAAAGGGGAAGGTATGGGGGATGTATGGGGATGATGAAAGGTTAGGTGTAGGTGTTTGGGAAAAACCGGGCATGGCTCCGATGAAAATAGGCATGACCCGGGTAGATGGGGGGATTTGTGGGGGGTTGGATAGGGCGTAAGTGGTGTATGTGAATGTGGGTGGATCGGGCCTATAGGGGGAAGATGTGAATTGGAAGAATGGGTTTGGGTTTTGTATGGACATGGTTGGAAAATGTGATAGATTTGGTATGGGCATGGTTTGGGCAAAAGACGGGGAGTTGGGGTTGGCCTTTGGATGTTTTGAGAGGTAGTGGTTGGGAAAATGGGGGCGCCAAACGGGCCGGTAACGACAAAGGGTGATTGGGTGAGGGGGATGGTGGAAAAGACTTCCCCCGAATGGGAATGGGTTGGAGAGTGTAGTGGGGATGTGTCGGGATCGGCATAAGTCGGGTCCACTACCCACGACATTCTACGGGAACGGGCTAGATAAGGGTGCCTTGGATAAGGCCCAAAAATCTTCCTCCTCCTACGGGACGACGGAGGGCAAGATGATGCCGTTGTGCCAACACCACAAACTTTGAGTTGCTTTTTTTTATTTTTTAGATTTTTGGAAAAAAATTTAAAAAAAGCAAAGGTTCTTAGGCCTTAGAATTCCCTTTTCGGGTGGCTCTCATGCCCTAATTCAAGACTCGCGACGACGACTCCGACGCACTTCGAAAGAATCGAAGGAGAACCTTCGATCTATTGAAAGCACAGAAATTGAGGTAAATAACTCGATCCCCGGGAATGAGCCAAAAAGAAGTTGCCCTCTTTTGACCGGTGGGGGCATATTGGGTGTCGGAGATGGTGGGGCTCAAACAAGGCACTAAGCGCACTGATCGAGGGACTCAGGAGGTGAAGAAGGCCACCGATTCGGGCTAGTGCTGTGCAGAACAGACTTGGCGCAACTAATACACACACCCAGGTTACAGGTCTCCTTTTTTACACTGGCGCAACTATTAGTTGTGCCAAGGTAAAATGTGGGGTCTTTTTGCACTGCCACAACTAATACTTGTACCAAGCAAAAAGTGCTTCTCTAGAACTGATGACAGCAGGCACCAACACCCGAAATGAGTCTCTTTTTTTGGTTTTTATGGAAGCTAGGCTTCCGAGAATTGAGCTATTTTTTTTTAGATTGATTCTCTCCTCACCGCACCTAAAGGGCTTGAGTCCGGTATAACTCGTTAGTGCGCTCCTCAAGGGTTTTAAGCTTTGGAATGGGAACCCACCCGATATACCTTCAGTGCGAGCGCCTTTTCAGATACTAGATGGGCTGGGACTTTTCTGGATCATCACCACTAGGAATTGCCATCATACTAAGACCCGAGTGGTTGTGTGTTTGCTACCCCAACCCTTTTAAAATCTACCCCGTAAAAGCAAATTAATTAAGCTCCCTAACTCGATTCAATTTTAATTTTTCAAAGCTTTTCTTCTTTTTTTTTTGAAATTTTCTTTAGTTCAAAGATCGGGGGTGATGATCCTGTGCCGCCACTACGGGTCGGCGTTCACTGTTAGGATATGACATGAAATAAGGAAAATGACGGGGCCAATCAAGCGACTAGGTAGAAAATATAAAGTACTGAAATTTAAAGCCGAATCATAAAGGTAGGTAAGAAAGGTGTCAGTCGAGTGACTAGGTAAAAATTGCTGAAATTTAAAGTTGAAGTGTAGGGGTAAGTAAAAAAGGTGCCAGTCAAGTGACTAGGCAAAAATTGCTGAAATTTAAAGCCGAAATATAGGGGTAAGTAAAAAAAGGTGTCAGTCAAGTGACTAGGCAAAAATTACTAAAATTTAAAGTCGAATCGTAGGGGTAAGTAAAATAACGTAATCGGAGGGGTGAGAAAAAAAAATAATTAAAAAATAGCAATAAAAAAGTTATAAAAATAAATAATAATAAAGAGGCCAAATTCAAGGGAAAGCTCTACTAGCTACTCCCCAGTAGAGTCGCCATCTGTGCAATCGTGGGATTTGCAACGATCCCGTCGCGATTATACGCTCGCTAACAAAAATATAGAGCTGCCACCCGGAGCTTTTGGTGTCCCGGGATACCTATATCATTTTTATAAGCACCAAAGTGCCACAAATATGACTCTGAATCCGGTCCACACCAAACACTCTTGGGTAGGGGCTTTGATTATCGATCGGAAAGGTGTTAGGCACCCGATCAACCCATTTAATGCAGTCTCTACTTATGGCAAAAATAAAAATAAAGTAAAAGAAAAGAAAATTACTTCCTCTTGCCCAAATGGGCCTCAAATCCTATTTGTACCCCTCCATTCCTACCAAAAATTTGGCGGCATAACGGCACAAATGGGAGGATGAGAAAAGCCAAAAAGAGGTAGGAGAAGAAAGGGGAGAGTAGGAGCCCTCAGGCCCTTGTAGCACCATAGGAGAGCCTTGTGTAGCTTGCTTTGGATGAGCTTTTCAAGGCTTGAATGGTGGAAAGAGGGGTTCTAACCACTAAGGCTTACTAGCTAAGAGGTAGAGAAGGGAGGCAAATGGATAGTGCACACCTAACCTAGAGGCTTTTTAGGAAAGGTAAGGCATGGAATGAGGTTTTAGAATTCTGAAATTTGTATGAGCAATGGTGCACCAAAGGGAGAAAGATCTTCTCACTTTAAGCTCTTTCTCTCTTAGGCAAAAATTCTCAACCCCTAAACCAAAGGGAGGGGGGCTCTATTTATAGGAAATTAGTGGATTAGGAGACCACGTAGATGTTAATTGGGTTTAGCAATTAGGTAATCTCATATCTAAAGATTCCTAGGGTTTTTGGAGCCTTGAAATATGTGAGAAGGTCCTCCAATGGTGGATGATGGGGAGAGGCCTTAAGCCACTTAAGGGGTTGCAAATAAGTAGTGAATGGGTGCAACAGAACTATCAAAACACACCCCAAAGGTCGAGGTGGTCAACAAGTCAAATGTCAATCACAAATTTTGGGGTAAAAAGACATGGTTAGTGATCATATGAATGTACAGTAAAACAGTGATGAACAGTGCTAGAGGTTGGCTCGCGAGGGTGGGGTCCACATTTAAAATTGGCAGAACTAATAGTTATGCCATGCTTAATTTCTGGGAGAAGTGGCCTGACGCAACTAATAGTTACGACAGACAAAATTATAACTGCTGTAACTATTAGTTGCGCCAAATCCCTAGGGGGGTCCACAAGGTGTTACTCTTTTGCCCTCCAGGTTCGGACTGCCAGATCTTTTGATGTACAACTCCAATTGGGGCGTTTCTTAGGCCGTTGGAAAGCTGACATCTTCTACTTTTCAATGGTATGAGATTTGATCATAGTAGAAGGCCGTAGCTAGTCCCGGTGCACACACCTTTTTCCAAGGTTTTGGAAGGTTAGGTTTAGGTTCAGAATGGGTTCTAAGGATTGGGATTGATTTTTAAAGGTTCGGGATAGGTTCCTAAGAGATCCAAGGTGATTCCTAAGGGTTTGGAAGGGTTCTTAAGGGTTTTAGGGTGGTTCCTAAAGGTTCCATACATGCCATCAAAAGCTCAAAAAGTGCACCTTTCTCAGAATGTGTTTCGATCGGGCCTTGGGCCAGATTTGGGTGTCTACACATGCATAGATACGAGCACGTAATTGGTCCAACATGGACTAGGTTTCCCCTTCTCGTAGACCGCTTCTCATATGCGCATACACATATGCGCGCAATCGATTATGCTCCCCACTTGAGGCGCACAATCGGTCCCGAATTGGATTAGGTCTCTACCTCTTATGACCGCCCAAACTCCCCGATTAAGCACACAACCTTATGCACTCAATTGGATTGCACGCAGGCCCATCGGCGTGCAATTAGTCCCAAGAGAATTGGAACTAGGATTCTCGGCTGAGCCAGCCAGCCGGTCACTCACGAGTTAGTGACCGACTCAAACCAGAGTTACACATAGTGGACTCTGCGCACAATTCAATTATGCGCCAACGACATGTGCGCAATTTGTCCACACTCCCCCAAGCGCGTAATTATCCCGATACCTATAAAAAGATCCCTACCCCACAACCATACAATGCAATTCTTTTCGACAATTCTCTCTCCAGAGCTTAGTCCTTTTAGAAAATTCAAGGTTCTCTCTGAGGTTCTCAAAGAAAGGGGTTGAGCTGCGTTCTAATTTCTAAAATCGCACTCTTCTCTAAGAACCTCAGGGTAGTCAAGCTAGGGGTACCGGCCAGCTAGCTCTGACTCTCGAAGGAGTATTGAAGGAGTAAGCCCTTAGCCTTAGATCTTTAGGGAACTCCTATCCAAATTCTTAGCCTAGAGCCAATTAGGTCTCTAACCCTTCCCAATTTTTAGCCTTAGACACCAGATTTGCCCAAAGGAGCTTACGGAAGGTAGTCGAGAACGGGGTCGATCCTCCCAAGCATAGAAGCCCACCACCCCCCTTTAAATAGGATTTGCAGGAATAAGAAACTAGACTTGATATACTTTAGGGTATCCCTAGCTGCTGAAGCCGGTCATGATCAGTGATGTATTGCAGTGTCAATAAATATCTGCAGCTGACGATCTCATCAACTCAGGTATTCTTTATTTAAAATTTGCCTCTTTCTTTTCAGTAATTAATATTTTTTAGTTTATTATTCTATCGCCTTCAGCAAGAGTCCACGTGTACCAAATTAGGTCACTTATTTCGAGGACCGAAAGGACCACAGAAAAAGCGCGTACCAACACAGTCAAAACCAGTTCAACCGATCAATATTTAAGGAAACAATGAAGACCGCAAGCTTGAAGCCAGAATTGGAAGGTCGACCGGTTGAGATTCATTCTCAACCAGTCAAAACAATGTTTCTTTGTGAATTTTCAGGATCTACAGCCTGTTCCTTCTAGCATCCGAGAGTCCCTTCGAATTCTTCTTCCTCAGCTAATTTTGGGGATTCTAAATATTACCTACCATGTTTAACTTGTGCTAGGGCTTTATGATTCTATAAGTAAAGACCCTAGGATTAGAGTTTAGGGAGTTTGACTGGCTACTTCTATGTATCTAATTAAGTTTTAACCTATTGTAAACGCACAATGAAAATTATAGAGCTAGTATAGGATCATTCCCACGAAGACAGGTTTCTCTATAATAACTTAGTTTTTCTGAAAACTTGTACTTATCTTTTTAGTTCCTAACCTACTGGAGAAATATGAATAAATGAATTATTTCTTAATCTAAATTTTGTAGAAAATAAATCATAATCCTCTTTCTTCAGATTATGGTCGTCAATCACAATCTTCAGCTATCGAATATTTATGAAATTAAACAGTACCATTACACTATATATCAATTTTCCTAGCATTGGTCGTTAATCAATACTAAAATCTTATCAATACAGATTTAATCTAATCAACAATCTCCTAAAACTTGGGCGTCAATCAAATTCTAGAAAACTAAAGATAGAAAAGTAAAAACTATTACACTAATATGCAAACTTCAACCTTAGCCGTCAATTGAAATTAAAATTTGAAGATGTTTACAAAGCAGGAAATTACAATAAAATGAATCTAAACTAAAAAGTAATAAAATTATATCTTTCACCCCCTCAGCCATAGTCGTCAATTGCTTTTGAGAAAGTACGAATATCTACTCTAATCTTCAGCTCCCAATTAGAGTCGTCAATTGCTCTTAAGAAACCTTGGATATCTAATCTACAAAATAATAAAAATCTACTCTAAACTTGATCGGAAGAAACCCAACCTCAGTCGTCAATTGATACTGAGAGTTCCTTCAATGGTTTTTCCGATGTACCGAGCCTCTTATTTATAGATCATAAGGGTCGGTTTACAAAACTTCTAATTCTAATAAGAGAAATTACTAAAGCAAAACTATCCTAATATAACTCTACTTCTAACTTTATCTTTCCTTACTTTCCTTCTATTGATGTACTTATGGATTTCTTTCTTTATTTCAGCAGCAGATTCCTTTAAAAGTCTTCTTCATCAATCTCTCAGATCCGTGATTCACTGGACTTTTTCGTTAGGAGATTTTCTAATTTTATGCCTGGCGGTGTCCTTTCTCATGTGATCAGCAACTTCGAAAGGTGTCTTCTCTGAAAAATCGTAAACCACGAATTTCTTCTTCTATTGTAGCTTTCTTCTAGAAAATCATAAATCACGATTTTCAAACACAGCTTCCTATTGAATGATTCTTCATTTTACAATTCTTCGTTTCTCTTGTATCATATTGTTACTCTTGAGTGGATTTCTCTTGCAAAATAGTAAATTACGATTTTCTAGTCTTCTTAGTACTTTATTTCGCAAAATCATAAAACACGATTCTTTATCTTTTCAGTAAGCGATGGCTCGTCTTTTGGTTCAATCATCTTCTTATTACTTTATGAGTTTAGTTTGACCAATATTATTACTTTGGTTCTCTTTTACTATTTTTCTTTAATATCTGCACATCAATAACTTATTAGTAGCAAACTAAATCCTAGCATTACTAAGTTAAGGGTAGTAAAATGATATATTATGTGATTGATCACACCCCCAAACTTATATTTTGCTAGTACCTAGCAAACAAGAAAACATAAAATATTTTATACTAAAAATTAAATTGCCACTTTCGTAGGGAGCACGATTGCATTTAGCAGATGTAAGTAGCCTTTAAAACCCTGGGTGATCCCTAGTGGAAGAGTTATAGTCTCCTGAAGGTTTTCAGTAAAGTTACTTACAAACTTTAAATCTTTTTGGATTTTTCAAAATATTTTTTAAAACAAAAGAAAGATTAAAATCTAAACTAATTTTGTACACTAGCTAAATTAACTAAGTTAACTAAGTTGATCATCACATAGTCGTTATGATTTTTTAAAATTACCAATCTTTTATCCTTAGTTTCTATTATAACCGTTATCCTTAATTAGAACTCCAACAATTTCAATTCATTATAAGCTGGAGATGTATGCATCAGTGAAAAGTTTATTCTTCATAAATTTTTCTAAACTGTAGATTTAGAAAATACTTTTATTCAAAAACTCACTATTGACATACTCTTAAAAAAATATCAAAACTTTTGAGTTCTCTCTGCATATTATTTCAAAAAAATTCAGTCGAAGGATAAAAATTGTCAATCTCATAGAAAGGATAATCTACTCTATTCATATGAATCCCTGTACAATCAATAATATCTATTATTCATATCTTTACTAGGCTTATACTTTTGTAAATAGTAAATCAAAAAGGTCTTTCATTCGGCTTGTAATGGGGCTTTGGGTTTCAGAAGGTGTCAAAGAAAGGTAGAAAAAAATTCAAAGTTTTTCTAAGAATTTAGTTCTTCTTTCTCCTATCTTTTCAGCTTCTTTTTCTTCAGTAAATATCCATGAAATGGATAACTTCTTCCCATTTTTTCTTCTTTTATAAATCTCATTTCTTTATAAGCTTTTCTTCATAATAATATTTTATGATTTCTATCCTTTTCTCATATTTTCTTCTGTTATATTTCTTTTCAGTTGTACCCTTTTTGCACAACCTTTATCTGTTTTTACTTTTTACTCCTTCCACTCCCTCTTCTTTCCTTCTTTTGCATTCTAAAATCTTAGAAATTATAAGGGTTAAAGGTTAAAAGCTTTGGGTAGTACCTATGGTTAAGGGTTAATCAGATTTTTGGTACAAAGAAATTTGATTTTGCTTCTAATATGGGTTCAAAGGATAAAATTTATTATGAGATTTTGATTTTTTAGCTCTGATTTAACAAAAGATGGCCTTTAATCATCTTTACGATTTACTAGCATAGATTCTTTATTGCTTTAATATTTATAACAGATAGTTCTAGGAAAAAAATTAGGTTATTATAGATATAGAATATTTTGATTCTAAATTTAGCAATATGAGATTTCATATCAGTATAGAAGTTCAAAGAAAATTTTTTACTTGAATAAAAGCAGACTCTCTATGAATAAAAGAGAAAATATGGCTCAATATCTCACTGGTTTATAATTTTGAAACTATAGTCTAAAATTTTACAGTTTAGATTAATCTATTATTTCAAACATTCATTCTAATACAGTGTTCAACGAGCTAAGCATGAATTGTACTGTTCTTTATTCTGATTATTGAACTCCTACTGTAATGGATTGTAAGTTTTCCAGATTTGTAAATTTTTTATCATAATTCCAATGTAATGATCAACTAAAAAAATTCAAAATATTTTACAAAGACAACTAAATATAACTAATTGATTTACTACTATACTAATTATACTACTATTATACACAGAAATTGTGTTTCCCCCTCAAACTTAATTCGGACAATACCCTCATTGGCACAAAAATAGGGGATACTTAAAATTATTTACATAAAAATTATTGATATCTCTTTTTGCTTACCAGATGTGAAAAAAAATTATGTAAAGAATATTCCCCAAACTTGAGAAAAATACGGCGGTTTCACTTCTCGGAGACATTAATAACAAAAATAAAAGAAATGTTAATAACAATTACACAGTTAGTAAAAAAATATATAAAAGTTTGTCAAGAAGAAAATTTCATATATTACTGGATATTTATAAAAAATTAAAGTATTAAAAACTAATTGCATAAAAGAAAATAATCTTAGGAAAAATCTGGAAAGATCATATATACCTGTGATGTTTATAATGTTCGAGTTTATTTTTTTACTCACTTGGTGATGACAGGTATGGTACAAGGATAGAAGTAGTAGGGTCCTCTTCCGAGTCGGACACCTCAGCTATAGAATAACCCTCTTGTTCTTCTGAGGGTGGATCTCCATTTGTTTCAGGCTCCGCCTCATCTATGGTTTCCTTCTCATCGATCATTTGGCAAGAGATTCCTTCCTTACACTATTGCTCCTTATCAACCTTTTTTGTCTTTCAGATCCGCAGTCAGCTTCTTGATCACAGCAGATTTAAGTTGTATCTCCATTTTCAGCTTTTCAGCTTTATCTTGTTCTTTTATTATTGCGACCAAGCTATTCTTAGTTAGAGACTCAATGATCTGCTTCTGTTCAACATTGATTGAGCTTAGGGAATCTTAAGCTTCTTGCAGTTGCAGAAATTTTCCTTCAGCTATGGTCAGTAGATGATCCCTCTCACTCAGCTGTTGATGAAGTTTTTGTTGGTAGTCTTTAAGAGATTTTTCCCTTACAGTTTCTGCATCGTCTGGTACTACCATTAAACTTTCAAATTGTTCAAGTATAGCTACCATTTTATCTCATACACCTTCCTTTCCTCTTCCCATGTCTGCTAATTTTCGCTCATTATTCTATTCTCTGCTTGCAGCTAGGTAATTTGTGCTTGAAGAGTTGAAGTGGCATCTTAAACTCTCTTCTTTGTTTCTGCTGCTTATCTCGCATGATGATCTTGCACAGCTCTCTGTCGCAAGCCTTCCATTATTTCTGTGCGCTTTTGAGATGTCAGAGTAGTATCAAAGACTCTCTTCTTTAGTCTTTGAAAGTTCTCCATCCATTTCTTTACCACATTTGGTAGTAGTGCCAACTTTAGGGCAAATGTATTTACTTTTCTCAATTTTCTCGCTACATCTTGGAATGACAATAAAGTCGATTCATGTGTAAGTTCTCATTGCTCTGCTACCTTCAATCTCCTTTTTAGCTTGGAGATTGATGTGGTGATGACTGGATAATCCACAGGGGGTACTTCTCCATTTAATAATTCTGTAAAACCCCTTGTTGGTAACTCAGAGCTTAGTTCTGTTTCAACAGCTTGAACGATGAGAGTTTGCTCTGTATTGGCTGCAATTGAAGGCTGAGCAACAGGCTCTATTGGTACAGGGATATGGCTAGAAGTAGCCATTCCAGTAATCTGTTGGTCAATTAGTGAAAGAATTTCTTCTGTTATTTCAATATTTGGGCTCACAGGGTTTGCTTCAGTAATGTTTGGTTGTGTCTGCCTCAGTGGAAGGGGGCATAGCAGGCCCTATTGGTGAGTCCAAAGCAGGGTCATAGAGACTGGCTTGGTCTGCAACTGGGACTCCTGACTCGGTTATTCTCTCTGATACTGGAGAGCTAATCTTTGCTCCCTCTTGAGGTTGAGTAGAAGTACTCACACTTTCTTCCATAACTACTTCTTTTAGGGCTATAATTTTTGTTGGCTACTCTATGGCAGTCTCTTCTTGGTCCTCATAAATTTACGGGACTTGTGGTGTAGAGGAGGTACTTTTGGTGTGAGAAGTGAGCAGGATTGTTTTTTTTATTTTCGACACCTAAAGTTCTCCTATAGGCTGGGACTATTAAGCCTTTGTCTATTCTCGGTAAAGCTTTTTCCTTGGGGTCTATACTATACCCCACATTCATCAGTAGATTTGTGATAAGGCCTCCAAATGGCATGGTCAACTTCTTTGTCTGATATTTTTCTCGAGTCAGTTTCTCCCTCAAAATGGTTATTACTTCAAAAAAGTAAGAGGGCACATTGAACCAATAGCGATTTTCCATCAAGTACAATGCTTTGGCAAAAAGTGCCCTTCTCTGTGTTCTATGACCCGTGAGGTGAATAGTCTTATGAATTAGCACGTCGAAGAAGTGAAGTGATAAACTCATTGCTTCCAGGTCCTTTCGAAGGAAAAAGGACCAGTCCCATGGAGGATTTCCTAATAATTCTATTGCCATTTGGATAAAGTCAAGGAGGGTATCTGATGGCATCCTCAAAAGGTTGGTCTCTGAGTTATCTTGGGGCAGTTGTGGTATTTCCAAGGGAGAGCATGCATTACCCTGGCGACCATTTCCTTTGTAATTTGAATTGGAAGTCCATCGATACTGGTGGAGAGGATTGAGGATGGTTCCTAGCTACTTTAGGTCATAGTTTTGTAAACCAGCCTCACCAATCTGGGATAGACTGGTGTAACTCCTGGTTCTAAGAAATAACTCAGCCCGACATCCTTAAAATACTTGATGCCTTCTCCACTCATTTCCAATTTTTCTAAAGACTCAACATCTACCACAATTTTGGCTCCCACAATATGGTATTTCATTGAAGTAGGGAGCTGATCTGCTGTCGTAGTAGAGGACGCTGGATTTTGGCCCTTATCTAATTTCAAGCCCTTTTTAGGGGTAGACACAGAGTCGGTCTCATTTGTGTCTTTAGGAGGTTCTCTGATAACTACCCCGGAAGATTTGGATCTCTTCTTGGTGGGTCTGCTGCTTTTGATTTGGCCATGAGGGCAACAGACCGTGCAATACGAATAATGATTGGGATATTATTAGAACTATTACCTCCTTCTTCCTCTACCGTTTGTCGCTTGCATGTCTCATTAGCCATGCTAGAACTCTTTTCCTTTCCTCCAAGAGTTAATAAAAATATTATTAATTAAACATGAATTTCATGTATTGAATAAATTTTTTTTGTAAAAATCCTTCTATTTCATCGTTAAAATCGCCACCTTACCTCTTGATGATTGAAACCCTAACTTGTAGATGTGAAATGAACTGCACGTAGGGTTCCCAAAATAAAACAGGGGAAGCAAGGGGTGTATAGGAAAGTGAAATGGTTGGGTTGAGTAGGAGAACGGTCAGGATGAAGAGCCTTTTGAAAAAGAGAGGGAAGGTAGGAGGGGAAAACTAGAGAAGTCGAAAATGGGGCCAACAGATCCTTGTTACGAATATGTAGGCCCTGTTTTCAATGACAACTTGCTGAACCGGACGTCACTTGGGTTTTGACTTAGAATCATCGATTGATTCTAGTACGAACCCTCGTATCAGTGAATCGCAATTACTACGCTTCACTGATAAACCTAATGATGATCAATCGTAAATCCATACAATTATTCGCTATAATGCGGTGTAGGTATACTATTACGACTCATCGTCTTTCAACGATTTGGGTTATAGTATGATACCTAGATTAAAAAGAAAAAGATATAGTTTACATAATTTATAATTGATGCTACGGATGAGTCGGTAGCTCGGCGATCCATGAGGTGTCTATATTTAATTTTGGGGAGCTAATGTCTCCCCTAGGAGCACTTGTCCTTTAAGATTATTGATCGGCTGCGTAGGCAATTGGCCACTCTCTCTTCTTGCCACTTGGGAAGCTAGCTGACATATCTGGCCTTCCAGCTTCGTAATGGACTGGGTATAGGAATTGAGCACTTTGGAGAATTGAGCAAGCTTATGTAAATCCTTTGAGTGTTGATGCTGTCAGAATCTCACAGATTTGAACAATAATGGTATCAGTGCTGTTTCATGGTCCAAATTAAATGTCATGCATTTGAGGTCTTTGGTGGAAAGCTTGAATCTGGGGAAATCAAGGTTGCACAACCGGTGGTGCTAGTTGTGCTCCACCTGTGGAACCATAGTTAAATCTAGGGTG
This sequence comes from Chloranthus sessilifolius, assembly GCA_021018995.1. Lineage (NCBI taxonomy): Eukaryota > Viridiplantae > Streptophyta > Magnoliopsida > Chloranthales > Chloranthaceae > Chloranthus > Chloranthus sessilifolius. The sequence goes on along the minus strand of CM037587.1, from coordinate 15,411,995 downwards.
GTTCCTCCATGCTAGATTATATGTGTTTCCATAATCTCCCCTCTAAAAAGCCATTATTTGTTTAGTTTCCATCACCTCTTGGTGGGATGGCGCAGCTAGGTTTTTAGTATACTTCTGAGTCTGACAATTAGAGTAGCTTGCTAAGGATCTATCCGGGGTGCTAGGTTTGGCTGCCATTAATATTGCGATTTGTTATTCGAGGGCTAAAACTTTACACTCATGTCATCCTCCTTCTTTACTTTATCCTTGTCGATATTGTAGAGTCCACACCTCGTGAGCGGGGGGTGGTGAGTGACATTTGGATTAGATCTAAGTAGAGCTTGTTTCTGCTTAGAGTTATTGGCTAGTTTCTTGAATAAATTTGAGGATTGCTGGCCGTTCTGAGCCATAAAGGCTCCTCCACTCACGACATCGACTGTAGACTGGTTAGTCTCAGTCCACCCTTGGAGAAGCTTTGCGCTATCGACCAATTTGGTACCTCGTGATGAGGACACTTCTGTAACAAATCCTTCATCCGTTCTCAGCTCTCATGAAATAATTCTCCTAGCTTTTGCCTAAAGTCTTGAATCGCTTGGCAAATTTGGTTAGTTTTACCAATTGGAAAGTACTCGCCCAAGAACTTGGACTGCAGTTCCTCCCAAGTGGTAATACTTCTTGCAGGTAATGAAATTAGTCATGGCTTCACCCTATTCTTAAGAGAGAATGGGAACAAACGTAGTTTTATGGCCTCTTTGTTGGCTGGTGATAGTTGCATCATTGTGCAAAGTCCTATGAAGTCCCTCAGATGCTGGTAGGAATCTTCTCGATCAAGCCCATGAAAGGTCGGTACAGATTGAAGTGTATTGAGTTTGATTTTGTAATTTTGACCCGCAGGCACCTCTGGTATAACTATACAAGAGGGCTCTGTCAAAGCTATTGGATTGAAATGTGCTTGGATTGACAAATTGTCAGCCATAACTAAGGATTATCTTGTGGGTATACGGTGTAATGCTAAGTTACGCAAGAGAGTTCTTTCAATTTCTGGATCACGCTCGAAGAAGTCTAGGCTTTTAGATCAGGTGTGATGCATACAAAAAGAAAAATTATATTTTTGTATATTTAACTGTATTTAATTTTTATTCTAGAAGGATGGGAGAGAGAACAAATCTAAGCCTCTAGCTTCTCTGATCGAGGGAAGTTTAAACTCTGATTCGTTACTCCGAATAAACCTACAAAAGATTTAAGAAGTGATTAAAGAAAATTAAAAATATAAAGAAATATGAAAGAGAAAGATAAATACTTATTTTCTTAAATTAATATAAATAACGTTGTCCTCGACAGCGGCACCAAAAACTTGACTGGCTACTTTTATGCATCTAATTAAGTCTTAACCTATTGCAAGCGCACAATGGAAATTGTAGAGCTAGTATAGGATCGTTCCCACGAAGACAGATTTCTCTATATTAACTTAGTTTTTTTGAAAACTTGTATTTATCTTTTTAGTTCCTAATCTACTGGAGAAATATGAATAAAAGAGTTATTTCTTAATCTAAATTTTGCAGAAAATAAATCATAATCCTCCTTCTTCGGATTATGGTCGTCAATCACAATCTTCAGCTATCGGATATTTATGAAATTAAACAGTATCGTTACACTATATATCAAGTTTCCTAGCATTGGCCGTCAATCAATACTAAAATCCTATCAATATAGATTTAATCTAATAAACAATCTCCTAAAACTTGGCACCAATCAAATTCTAGAAAACTAAAGATGGAAAAGTAAAAACCGTTACACTAATCTGCAAACTTCAACCTGAGTCGTCAATTCAAATAAAGTTTGAAGATGTTTACAAAGTAGGAAATTACAATAAAATAAATCTAAACTAGAAAGCAATAAAATTACATCTTTCACCCCTCAGCCGCAGTCATCAATTGCTTTTGAGAAACTACATATATCTACTCTAATCTTCAGCTCCCAATTGTAGGCGTCAATTGCTCTTGAGAACCTTAGATATCTAATCTACAAAGCAATAAAAATCTACTCTAAATTTGATGGGAAGAAAACTCAACCTTAATCGTCAATTGATGCTGAGAGTTCCTTTGATGGTTTTTTCTTATGTGTCGAGCCTCTTATTTATAGATCATAAGGGTCGGTTTACAAAACTTCTAACTCTAATAAGAGAAATTACTAAAACAAAACTATCCTAATATAACTCTACTTCTAACTTTATCTTTCCTTGCTTTCCTTTTGTTGATGTACTTCTGGATTTCTTTTTTTATTTCAGCAGCAAAGTTCTTTAAAAGTCTTCTTCATCAATCTCTCAGATTCGTGATTCACTGGACTTCTTCCTTAAGAGATCTTCTAATTTTATGCCTAACTGTGTTCTTTCTCACGTGATCAGCAACTTCGGAAGGTGTCCGTTGTGTAGCCCACCTTGTGATTATTAAGGAGTTAAAATCAGCCAATTAAAAGTCAAAAATCATAGAAAAATGGAATCAAGGTAAGCAGCCGGTCTTGCAAGATCTAGGGTTGTTGTAGCAAGTTTTAAAAGGTAAGTAAGGGTATGTCTACAGGGAAATGTGTTCTAAAGGATGGTAAATCTCCAGATCTAGAGTAGATCTGACACTCTATCCTAATTTAAACTAAAGCAGGAAAGAGGAGAGGTTTTGTGGTTTTGTCACTTTAACTACAGACTATAGAATCAAATGCTATTGATCCAGATCTAGTCCAACACAGAGAATAGAGGAGATATAGAAGAGATGAAAAATTCAAAAGGTGAGAACAACAGCTAGGGGTATTGGTCTCTCATTGAAAATCGAAGGAATCAAAGGCCTTGCATAGATCTGATTCACTACAATCCTCTATCTGGCTATAAGCTCCCCATTTTTGACAGATACAAGGTATAAGGATCCAATCTCAACCAGAGAATTGAAGCAATCCTAAGGCTATGATCTGTCCACTTTAATGATCACAGACCATCCAAGAGATTGTTCCACTTTAAGGATCTTAATTAGAATAGAAAAAATTATTACAGATGCTACAGATGTCAGGCTACCAGCTCCCCGTTTCTGGTTGGCATCTGCGGGAGTAACCAATCCAGGGAAATCAAATACGAAAAAGTGAAATGTATATAAGAATAACCTTTAAACTCCACAATTATATTGCAAGCTTATAATACTATTGCGCCCAGATCTATAATCTGTGCAATATACAGTCTATTATAAGCCTCTGAATCTCTCAATTTACAGCTTAAGACCTCACCCTAACTATTGAGAAGAGTTTAGCTGCTCATGATTGGCTAAAGAGAGAATGGGAGAAGAAGGAAGAAGGAAGGAGAATTTGGAGGAAAAAATGGATCTCGCTCTAGGCTCTAGTTCTCTCCAAGTCTGGATCCTTTGGTTTGTATTTTTTTCAGGCTTTTATACTCTCCTCCTCTGTCCTCAGATCCGTTTCAGCCAATCAGAGTTCAAGAGAATAATTTTGTTATTCTGGGCTGTTGATGTGGCCGATTTCTCTTCTAGAAGTTCTCTTCCCATTGGCTCTCAACTGGCGAGTACACGTGAAGTAGTTAGGATTTCAATGTGTGCCCAAACATGTACCAAAAATACCCTTAGGAGTCACTGAAGTGCTTTGGAACTCGTGCATAAAAATTTGGAATTGGCAGCTGCTAAAGGAAGATGCTGAGAAGTTGCCAAAACGAGTGTCGAGAGGTTCAGGGGATCCTCTCGACAGGTTCTGAATCTGCATTATAATCACATCGCCAGGTTGCATTGGCTTCCGACAGCTTTACAGACTTCTCGACAAGATTGAAGTACTAGTCGACAGGTTTGGAATGGCTCTCGATAGGTTTGAACATATCTCGACAGGTTGATGAAGATCCTGTCGACAGCTTGGGAGAACGTCTCGAGAGGTTGGTTTGAACTTGTAGAAAGGATTGCAGACTTATTTCTTCATTCTGCTTAGTTCCATACTCATCCTCTCGACAGGTTATAGACAATCCTCTCGACGGTTTATACAATCTTTAGTGAAGTGTTCGACAGGTTCAGTTGAACCTCACGATAAGTGACTGAAACCTCTCGACTTCATCTGATTCAATGATTGACCATGGCAATTCAAATGATAGAAATTGTGTTTCATGCCAATTTTTGGCACTAAGGATCTTCACATTATGTCCTTCAAATTAGACGGCTTAGACAGTGTTCTACCTAACACAAATCCCAACAATATCTAGTCTCTCTTTTTAAACTATGTGCCATTGAACAAATCTCGTGTGCACGTTGTACCTCCTGTCTCAAAAACACACTTCTTTTGGTACCTCTGTTTGTGCCCACGCGTTCTATGAAAGCGCCCTCGTCTCAGACCCCTTGAAAACCATTGATTTCCTTAGATCAGATGATGGAGGTCGTGTTTCACCACAATATTCCAGAAATTTTTTGCAATTACGATTCAAGTATCAGACAAACAATTTTTTATTTCATGTGTCACCGATCACCAAAAATTGGCCCTAAATTCACGTTTGAGCGTGATGTGTGCCATACGATTCAAGGGCCATTTTTGGGAGGATTTGTGACACATGGAATAAAAAACCGGCTGTCTGATAGGTGTTTCATGATCACAAGATTTATTTTGTTGAAGATATGGCTGAAACACAATCTCCATCATCTAAACTGAAGCAACCAATGGTTTCAAGGGGTTTGAGATGTGGGCTCTTTTAGAAAATGCGTGGGCACGAACAGAGATATCCCAATTCTTTTAAACCAAATGCAATGATAAAAATATCGTTTGCAAGTAGTTGCTCCCTTCACGTCTATAGGAATAGTGAAGGCGTTTCCGGCTGAAACCCAATTACTGTTTGGAACTAGAGGATAAAGATCTTTTTTCACCCCATTACTCCACACAATAAATCTTGAGCCATTAGAATGTCAATTTTTTATTCTACCTGAAACAAATTTCAATCGTTTTTTCACTCAAATCTAATGACTAGATCTGCTCATCACAAAATTTATTATGGGAGAGATTGGGTAAAAAATGATCTCAGGCGGCTGATTTCAAGGCCATACTCTTTAATAATGTTGTCAAGTGGAATAGTGGTACCTTTTGTGACATTTAAGCCGTATGATTCAAAGGACACTAAAGATCTTCGGTGCCAAAAGATGGACACTAAACACCAATCTGAATGGAGGGCAATCGACCATTGATGGGATTTGAATGTGTTGAGTCACGTAATAGAGATCGGTTTTTATTACAGTCATTGGAATGAAAGATGATTCATCATGGCATTCAAATCGGACGAGTGATCCACGTGGCACATTCTCCAAAATATCAACACGTTAGTTTGAGCTATGTGCAACGGCACAAATTCCTCCTTTTCTTTCTCTGTCCTTGTCTCTATTTCTCTCTCTAGCGCTCTCTTTCTCTGCCTCCCTGGCTCACCCGCCTTCTCGCTCGCCCCAGTTACAATATCTTCGCTGCAGCCGGCGTCTCTGGATCTCCTTCGAGAGGTAAGGCCTCTTGTTTCTTTCTCTCCCTTGTTTCTCTTTCCAACGCCATTCTCCTTCTAGCTAATAAGAATGCTTATAAAAAAAACAATTCTGCTACCTTCTCGTATGAGAGAATCAATTCATGGCTAGCTTGTTTCAGTTTTTTTGCAGAAATGGATTTAGATGCTTTGTTGTGGTTATTTTTTAGGGTTGATTTGCTGTGCTCATTATCTCCATCCCTTCGATTTTGTTGTGGTTGTTTTAGGGTTTAGGGTTTGACGTGGGTTTTTATTTATTGGCAAAATGGCTAGGGTTTGAGGTGTTGGTTTTATGGCTAACGATTCCCTGTCATATTAGTTCGTGGGCTCATTTATGAGCCAAACAATATTGCATATGATTTGGCTGAGTGTTTTAGAGTCGGGAAGAAGTCGGCAGAGTAGGGAATAAGCCGGCAAGGGAAAAATTCTGAAAAAATTCGGCAAAGTCAGGAAAAGATTGTGGAAAAATCTGGAAAAAATAGTAATAATGAAAAAATATAAAAAGGATGTATCTTTCCATATGAAAATTATAAAAAGATATATAAGTATATTTAATATGTCAAAACATATATTGTCATATATTTTTTCTTCTTTCCTTTCCTTTTTCTTCATTGATGAGAAGAAACGAGACAGAGAGATGAGATGACAGGAGTAGAGTTAGGGCTTTAAAGTTTTAATATGTTTTTATTTTTATTTTTGTTTTTTTGATAACCTGGGTATCCAGGCCTCCTAGAGCACCCGCCTAATCCAAGGGGCACATGCGCACCCCAAATTCAGCACATGCCGGGTCAGCACAGAATATAAATCCCTAGGGGGGGGAGGGGATTCGAACTCAGGTCTCCTGCTTTTGGAAGCAAGTACCTGGCCAGCTCACCTAACCCTTCATTTAAACTGTTTTGCGAGTTTGTGAATAAATTATGATGTTTGCATTATATTAGGTAGATGAGTAAATCACAATTTTTTCTAAAAGTCATGGATTTTTGTCTTTTTTTTTGTTTGATTGGTAAAGGCAAATTTATCAAAAAAAGAGAAAGAAGAAGACCGCATACTGGTGCTTCATGAGATACTAGAGCACAAACTCAAATAAAACAAAAACTAGGAACCCATAACCTAAACCTGACTGCACCCACTCCACGAAAGTAGTGGAAGACAAGCTTATTGAGGTCTTTCATGCGTTGCACCATGTCCTTCCAATGGTCTCATATATTGCTAATCAGGGCCTGCTAGTATTCAACCTTGGCACCCACCTACTCCATAATTAACTCCTTTGCAAACTTCACCATCTTGTCCCTATGATCGGCCGAGAAAGAGCTGGAGAAGAGAGTCGATAGAGAGGAGAAAACACATGAGGAAACTCGAATCTTTAGGGTTTTGAACAATTGTAAGTTTATAAAGGCTTATAAAAATAGTTTTAGACAAAAATGTACTTAAAACAATAGAATATAGCTTAAAATCGCGTAAGAATATTATTTAATATTAAAGATATTGGACCCTCCGGAGAGGGGTAGAGGCCCCGGGGTTGCGACCCTGTTCCCGCAATTGGATGCTTTGTTTCCACCTATTGGAATGCTTTAGTCCCACATATAGCTTAAAGTCGCTTAAGAATATTATTTAATATTAAAAATATTAGACGCTCCGGAGAGGGGTAGAGGCCCCAGGGTTGTGACCATGTTCCCACAATCAGATGCTCTGTTTCAACCTATTGGAATGCTTTAGTCCCACATTGGTTGCAAACTCGTCCTGATCCTGGGTTATATGCGAGTCCCTTTCCCTCCAGATTTGACGCATTTTAAAACCGGGGTGTCTAGTGTGGTAGAACCGGACAATATCATACTGGGTCGGACCCGGGCCATCATAGTTTCCCTCAATAATAAAATGCCTTAAATGCTTTTTTAGCAAATAGCCTTCATGGCGTCAGCATGGCGCTATATTATATGGCGTGTGTCGACGCTGTGGCCTCACTACTTGGTAAGCCGCTAGCTATTTATGGTCAACATACGATATATCCTTAACATGAAGAGGCTATAGTGTAGCCTTAACTACACCTATTCTACTTTGCCAAGCTTGTCGATCCCTTTTTGATTGTATCATCGGGTTCTTCCATAATTTGGGGGAGGGGGGGTGCCCTTAATCTGGTAAAGTTTTCTGGAGATGGACCACCTGTTGTTTAAATCCTGGACATGTTGTTTTGTTAAACAAACTGCCCCTCGACTGCAAAAGATCTCAACCCATTCTTTTTGATAATTCTGCTTTCATGTCTCTCCTCCAAGAAACCATGTCAGTGGCATGTAATTGTCTGCCTGAAATTGATATTCCCATAGCTGTTGAATACACAGTCCCCCGCTCGAACTACAACTGGCTGTCGAGGATTGGACCACACTGAGCTTCCTGAAGTCATCATCCACTGACTATTTCCTTTCCTAGGTGAGTTGGGATTGTACGAAGAGACCAAGTCATTGATTTTTCTCGATATGGTTGGAAGACACCGAACTTGCCATGTTAACCTTGGACAGTCAAGACACAATTATATCTTGATCAGTGTTGTCAAAGGTGCGCCTAGGCCCACCCTTTGCACCCGTGTCTTGCTATTTAGGTGCAGGTGTAGTGAGGCACGCCTAGTGTAAAATAAAAAAAAGATTAAATAATCTTATATAACTTAGAACTTGTACACTAGTTATAAGTCTTCAATTCATAAGTTAAAATTTATCTCTTGAAGTTTTAACTCTTAAAACTTGCATCTCTTAACTTATCTGTCTCAAGACTTACGACTTGCTTGCTAGTTACTTAGACACCTACTTGCTAATTTCTTAAATTGTATTTTTTTTAGTGCACATAAAGACGTAATGTTCAATTGTTTACGATATTTATTTGTTTCTTATATTTCATATTTGTTGATTACTTGATTGCTATTATATATTTATAATATTATCTTTTAGTTTTATATATATTTATGATTTATGTTTAAAAATTTAAAAAAATTGATTTGAAACATATTTAAAAATTTCAATGTCACAAATTTTTAATAAAATTGTAAAATATAATTTATCAATAGAAATATATTATTTTATATGACATATAATTATCTAAATATATAAATATATACTAAAAAAATTAGAAGTAAAATGTGCCTCGAAAAAAAAAGCCCTGCGCCTAGGCCTCGCCTAGACCCTAGGGATCCTTGTTGCCTCGGGTGCACCTAATGCTTTTGACAACGCTAATCTTGTTCTGTAAGCTTTAGACTAGAAAAAGCACATAATTAAGAAACTTACCTTTGTTCTAACAATTATGATATATTATTGTCTGATATTTAATAGCTTGTTTCTGTAAATAAAATTAATTGACAAAATTTTATGGTACGGCAACCCACACAACCTCCGTGAATTATTTAACCTTTTCCATTTGTCATTGCACAATGTTGTGGAACATACATTTGGTGTGTTGAAAGCACGCTTTCTAATCATTCAAATCTCAACATGCTTTCATTTGGGATTTTGTAACATAAGTCAGGATAGTTGCAACTACTTGTATATTACACAACCTCATCCATGTAAACTGTGTGCATGGCTAGTTCTTTATAGAATATGACAATGACAGGAAGTAGCGTTAAATGATGAGGATATGACCAACTTTCTCGAATCCTATGGATTTGGTATGCCGAAGATTGATCACTATATGGCTACGGAATTGCGAAAGAATTGCAAATGAGATGTGGGCTGCTCAATAAACTTGTATGTTTGATGTTTTGGCTTTCTGGGATGATTATTTTGAAGGATAAACTTATATTTTTTGATGCAGTTGTTTGCAGAAGTTTTTTTTTTTTTTGAAACGGTAACAAAGCAATATATTAAAAAGAAAGGAAAACAGAAATTAACAAGAGACGTACCTTGGTGGATAGTAAGGTACTACCCAAAACAAAGCAAAATAAAAAAACCCCAAAAGGCTCCTTAAGAGCTCACCCCTATAGCCAGAAGATGCAGGTCCGAGATAGCCGAGCCACAACCCATCGCCCGCTAGCCGCTCCTGCAAACACTACAGACACTAATCCTCCCATAGTCTAAGGAAATGCTGAAGCTCGTCATTAAAAGTCCTCATCTAGCACGCATTCCAGCTAACTACCAGATCTCTGATGTCCCAAATAATCAAAGAGAATGGCTTTGCCTTGCGAGTAAAAATTCTGCTATTTCTTTTCAACCAAATCGCCCAGAACATCGCATAAACTGTTAGTGACCATAAATCTTTCCTTGAGTCCTCAAACTTGATTTCCTTCCACATTTCCATCATGCGCGCTGGCCAAAAAGGAATAACCCACTCCATTTTAAAGATTTTAAAAATCTTACTCCAAATAGATCGAGCAAAGGATCAATGCAGGAAAATATGATCCACCAATTCTCTCCTCATGCATAGCATGTATTTGTTGTTCACAGAAAAATTTCTTTGGATTAGTTGATCCCTCGAGAGGATTTTCCTTCTGGTAACCAGCTATGCGAAAAACTTAATCTTTGGAGGCATCCTCATCCTCCAAAAACCCGACCACAAACTGTTTTCCATCGTCCCTCTATCCCGCAACTGCATCATGTTATAGAAGGATTTAACTGTAAAACGCCCTTCAGCCGAATATTTCCAGACTCTCGTATCTTCATTTCCTGTATTGGGAGTCAGTCCCCCCAAGACATTCAAAAGGTTAAGATATCCGTCCTTTTCCCATTCCCACAAATGACGCCTTAGAGGAATGTTCCAGACCGAAACGCCATCTGAAATGTGAACATAGTTTGTGATGGCCGCATCCTTGGTAAACGCTAGCCGCCCAAAAATCGTTGGGAAACTCATGTTTAGCGGCTGCTCTCCCACCCACACATCTTCCCAGAACCTAATTCGCCTACCGTCTCCCCACCTGAATTTAGTACCTTCGATGAAGTCCTGAGAACACCCTTTAACTGCTTTCCACCATAACGATGTCTGATTGTGATTGGGACTGTCCTCATTAGGAGCCCCGTATTTAGCTAACGCAATTTGCACCAAAGTTTATTTCTCTCCTCTTCCTCTCCCATCCTCCACAGCCACTTCGCTAAGAGTGCTTTGTTGACTAACCTTAGATTTTTGATTCCTAGACCTCCCTTTTCTTTTGTCTCGCAACATTGATCCCATCTGACGAGGTGAATCTTTTTACTGTCCCTGACTCCCTCCCAAAGGAAGTCTTCCCAACGAGATTGCTAAGTAGGAAATAGGTAGCGAGGCCGTGATGCAACCAGTGTCCCTAGCAACCCGCTTAGTGACATCTGTCGGCATATTAATTCTAGATAAATTGGATTTGTGCAGGTTGATTCGCTGCCCCGAAATCGCTTAAAAAATAATCAAGATGGCCTTCGTTACCTTAAGATCTCTGTCCCCATTACTGCCATTACAAAACACCGCATAGTGGGAAATCGCAGGACCCGAGTCAGCCGTGGTAAAACCTTTTATCAAATTGGACTCTTCCGCCCCCTTAAAGAGGTTGTGGAGGGCTTCCCCCACATAGTTGAAGAGCATAGGTGATATGGGATCACCCTGCCTTAGCCCTTTTTTACTTCGGAAGTAGCTGTAGGGCTTCCCGTTAATAAGAACCGAGTAGCGAACCGAAGTGTAGCATCCTTCATCCACCTTCTCTACTTGTCACCGAAGCCCACTCTTTGAAGAACATAATCCAGGAAGTCCCACTGGACTTTATCGTACGCGTTTTCCATATCAATCTTGAAGACCATGGTTTTAAAACACGAAAACTCAACTCGAAAGTCAGCTGAGTAGAGTCAACTCGGAAAATCGGTCCGACTCGACTCGCTCCGACTCGGGTTATTTAAAATATATATATATATATATATATATATATATATATATATATATATATATATATATATATATATATATATATATATATAAATTCATTATTGTCCATATCCCATCTGAACAGAACAGATTCGTTCTCAATTAATTGCCGAATTAGATGCAGTGATGCACATCTGATAAGACTATGCTTAGCGGGCCATTATAGGGCACCTAAAATGGGAAAAAAAAGAAGCAAAACAGATGGGCCGTTACAAATCTGTGGCACAATCGTGAAAAAAAAATCGGATTCGCTCTCAATTAATTGCCGAAATAGATGCAGTGATGCACAGATGAGAAGACTATGCTTAGCAGGCCATTTTAGGGCACCTAAAATGGAAAAAAAAGCAAAACAGATTTTTTGGCGCATTACAAATTGTGGCGCGTGAAAAAAAAAAAAAAAAAACAAATGATAAGACTGTGCTTAGCCTTAGCGGGCCATTTTAGGGCACCTAAAATTGGAAAAAAAAAGCAAAACGGATTTTTTGGCGTGTTACAAATCTGTGGCACGTGGAAAAAAAAAAACAGACTTTTCATTTTAGGGCTTAGAAAATGAAAAAAAAACAACTCACATTTAGAGCACCGACGAGAGAGGCGACTAAGGCTGCGATGGATGGACAGACCGGTATTTTTCTTCTTCTTTCTTTCGTTCTTTCTTCTTCTTCCTCTTCTTTCTTCTTTCTTCTTCTTTCTTCTCTGTTCTTCCAGCGTCTCTCGTATGTCGAAGCCCTAAATAAATAAAGGGGCCGCCAGCCACTTAATATATAAAGGGCTAAAAAGGGTTCAAAACTTCAAATTACAAGTAAGCCCCTAAATAAATTGAAAAACCCCTGCTAGCCACTTAAACTCGCCAACCACTTAAAACACTTAACTGACTTGCCGAGTCGACAAACTCACCTGAGTTTTCGAGTCGACTCGGCGAGTCGACCGATCCGAAGCCCAGATCGAATGTATATACGAGTTGACCCGAAACTGGGTCGAGTCGAGTCGACTCGTCGAGTTTTAATACCATGTTGAAGACCCATCCTTTGTCTTTACGCTTCCTGGCCGAATGATTAGTTTCTGAAGCCGCTACCATTATATCCATAAGTTGCCTTCTTGGAGTAAAGGCGCCTTGAACGTTAGAGATAAGTTGCCTAGTAATGCTCTTTAATCGGTTAGCTAGGACCTTGGCGATGATCTTATAGGCACACCTGATAAGGATTATCGGACGAAAATCCAATAGGGATGTAGCCCCATCTCGCTTCGGAATGAGCGCTAAGAAAGAGGAATTCATGCTTTTGTTAACTTTGCCCGTGTCGTGGAAGTCATGAATCATGGCCATAAAATCCTCCCTCAAGGTCATCCAACAGCTCTTGAAGAATTCCATTGTAAACCCATCTGGGCCTGGGGACTTGTTAAAGCCCATACTCCTTATAGCCCTTTTTACCTCATCTTCCTCAAAAGGTCTTTCCAAATCAGCTACCTCGCGATTGGAAATAGTGTAGAAAGGGACCCCATCCATACGGGGTCTGATTGTTGCCTCAGAATTATACAGGTGCTCATAAAATTCCGCAATTTTAACCGGGATTAAGGCTGGATGAGCGTAGACTGCCCCCTCGATGTTAATGGAAGAGATGTGGTTCCTCCTCCCATTGGCTACCATATGGAAAAATTTATTGTTCCCATCTCCCTCTCGTAATCATTGAGCTTTCGATTTTTGACGCCCACTCCTCATCTTCGAGAACAATCCGGTTGAACTCCATCTTTAGGGCTGTTTGGATATCTTTGTCAGTATCAGAGAGCGCTGCCATCTATTCCGCTCTATCCAACGCACCAATCTTGACCAACACCTTTTCCCTGTTCAACCTCGACTTCCCGAACTCTTCCTTATTCCACTCCTTAATTTTCCCTTTAAGATTTTTGTGCTTGGAGGTAAAAATATATGGAGAGCCCGTCGTTCCATCTTGTGACCACCATCCCTGAATCAACTGCTTGAAGTCCTCATTCTGCAGCCATGCATTATTGAATTTGAAAGGACCTGGTCTTGTTCCCTCCCTTCTGTAATCATTAGATGATAAGACAATCGGTCTATGATCGGAAATGGTGGTAGTCCACAAGGTAACCCTCGGATCCGTAACCACATCAAAGAAATCAATCTGGCATAAAACTCTGTCCAGCCTGCACAACATCGGATTATCCTGACCATTGGACCACGTAAATCTCCCCCTGCCATGCCAAAATCGAATAGAGCCCCTTGAGTTATAAAGTCAGCAAACAACTCCCTAGCCGTGAAGTCGATCGTTCCCGAGTTTTTCTCTTCGTTGCTAAGGAGGTGTTGAAATCGCCTCCAATGCAAACCGGGTGCTCCCATTTACCTAACACTGCGCTTAATTCAAGGAAGTCCTTCCTACTGCTATTGTTATTGGGGCCATAAATCGTTATTGCCACCCAATCCTTGCCACTTCTGCAGTCTTGAAGATGTGCGACCACCGTAAAAGTACCCATTTATGAGTCCATCAATTTGTGGCGACCCGCATCCCAAGCGAGGAGGATACCTCCCTTAGTCCCTCCGCTTCCAACGACATCCACTCCCAGGAATATCCCGATAGCACCGATCAAACCATAGAATTGTTAGTTACCTCCCATTTAGTTTCCTGAAGCTCAATAATCTTTACGCTCTGATGAAAGATTTTTTTTTTTTTTTTGATCGGTAATAGAGATTATATATAAGATAGCAAGGCACTAAAAATAATACAACCCCAGTATACAGTGATCAAAGCCGGGAAAGACCAAAGGAAGAAAGCCAAAAAAAAAAAAAACAACGACACAGACCGCAGCCGACGCGGACCGCACTTAACCCGAATCCCATGAGAAGGTAGTGAGGCTGCCTCCAACTCTTCCTCTTGTCACCCAAAACCTCACCAAATCCGTGACCGCTTTAACGACCATTCCCACAGGTTTACTCTTACTCTCGAAAATCCTGACATTCCTCTCTCACCATAAACACTAAAAAACAGCTAACAAGGAAGCCCTCCAGTACTCCCCAGTTTCCCCCTCAACCTCCGCACCCGCCCAACTCAACACCTGCTAGTACGGTGTCTCTGGCACGACCCAACTGACTCCAAACGCCTCATAAATGACCCTCCAAATCTCGGAGGCGAGCTTGTAGTGCAAGAAAAGATGGGCAGCGGACTCCTCACCATTAGTACACATCACGCAAGAATTCGGGATATCAAGCCCCCTCCGAATCAGCAAATCCCTGGTAAGGATCTTCTCTTTGCAGAGCGTCCATCCAAAGAATCGAATCTTCAACGGAATAGGCAGCCTCCAGAATCACTTCCCATCGAAGGAAGTGAGTGGCCACTTCGACAGCAACCCATATAGAGATTTAACACTAAACTTTTCGTCCCTACTAGGAGCCCAAACTCTCTGATCCTCCTCGTGAGGATTCTGCTGCATCTCATCTAAACTTAGCATCAGATCAGAGAAACAAACAAACTCACTGCCCCTCAATGCCCTTCTTGTAGCGACCTCTCAAGCAGCCCCCCCTGTGTAAACGACACAAATTCGTGTATCATGCCTCCCGGATACGAAGAAATGGCGAATATCGCCGAGAAGGCATCCTTAAGATGTCCGTCGTCCACCCAAACATCCTCCCAAAACCTGATGCGAGTGCCACATCCCCACCGAAACCGCAGGCCTTTAGCAAACCTCCCCCATGTACTACAAATGCCTCTCTACGACACAGAGGTCCCTCTGTGAGCCGTGGGGCAGATTCCCCACCCATCTGATGAACTTCCATACTTCTCGGCCAGTGCCAACCACCAGAGACTGTCCTTCTCCTCAGTCCTCCCCGCTCTCCAGTGCCATTTACCAAGCAGTGCCAGATTAGTCCATTTCAGATTGCGGATTCCCAGCCCACCACACGAGATCGGCAACTGACAACAGTCCCAATTAATCAGGTGGTATCTTCTATTCATACCCGATCCCTCCCACAGAAACGACCGTTGGATTTGCTCTAGCTGCTTGACAATCTCCACAGGACACCTAAACATAGACATAAAGAAAATAGGCATCGATGACAGCACCGCTTTGAGAAGAATCAACCTACCACCACTGCTTAACATCTTTCCTTTCTAGGATGACAACCGCTGTTCAACCCTTTGCACCACCGACAGCCATTCACGGGCCATGGGCTTCCTCAGCTCGAGGGGCAATCCGAGGTACTTAATCGGCAACTTCTCGATAGCACAGTTGACCGTATCCGCAAAATCCCCTTACGTGGATTCCTCAACTCCAATCCCCGTGACAACAGATTTGTGAAAGTTAATTCGCTGACCCGACACCGCCTCATAAACCGAAAGGACCCCGACAAGCACACTGAACTCTGAGATACCAGCCTTCCCAAATAAGATTGTGTCATCAACAAATTGCCAATGCGAAATGAATCTTCCCTCAGCCCCACCTGCACTCCGGTAATCAGCTATAGGTCCTTGGCACGCATAATCAGTCCCGTTAACGCCTCTCCGACCATAATAAAGAGGAAGGGGAAAGGAGGTCCCCCTGCCTGATACCCCTATAGCTCTTGAAGTACCCAGCCGGTGTACCGTTTACCATAACCGAGAACTACGAATTAGAATAACAGCCTCGCATCCATTTCCTCCAAGTCACTCCGAACCCCAGCTGACGTAACATATAGTCAAGATTCTCCCAATTGACACGATCGTACGTTTTCTCCATATCCACCTTCCAAATTGCAGCCGGGATCCGCCGGGTATGACCCCCACCGCAACAAGATCCGTTAATGGCCTGCCATGAACAAATGCCCCCTGATTCCCGGAAATAATGGTACTCATCATCAATCTGAGCCTACAAGCAAGCACCCTTGAAATGATCTTATAGAGGCAGTTGATAAGGCTAATTGGACGGTAATCAGATATATCCTCAGCCTCACTAGTTTTGGGAATGAGAGTTATGAAGGTGGAATTTAAAGCCTTACCAATAAACCCGGAGCTATGGAATTCACTCATAGCTTCCATCAGATCCACCTTAATTTTCGGCCAACAAGCACAATAAAACTCCATGGTAAAACCATCCGGACCAGGTGCCTTGTTCCTACCCCCAAACTTAATCGCCCGCCACACCTCCTCCTTAGTAAAGCAGCCCTCCAGCCCCCTACTCACCTCCTCCGAAATAGACTGAAAGGGTAGCCCATCCAGCTGTGGTCTCGGCAGCCCCTCATCCGTATACAATCGTTTGTAAAATTCCACAACACTCTTGAACTTGGTCATCCCCCGATTGCCTCACTCCATCCATGACAATACTGCCAATATACTTCGTGCTATTACGAGCCTTGGCAATGGCGTGAAAGTACTTAGTATTAGTGTCCCCTTCATTAAACCATCTAACCTTAGCTCTCTGCATCCAAAAGAGTTCTTCGGCCTTACACGTGCTGTTAAACTCCGTCTTATGCCGATGCCTTTCCTCTCTCTCCTCAAGCGTGAGGACTTGGTCCTCTTCTAAGCTGTTCAACTCCTTTAATCTCACGAGCAGACTCTCCTTCTTGACTTGGACTCACCCATATTCATCCCGATTCCATATCCTAATTCTGTCCTTAAGGCGATGTAATTTGGATATAAACCAGTATGCAGTAGTCCCCGGCCTCACCTGGTCGTACCACCATCCCTGCACCTTCTCCCGAAAAGACTCATCGAACAGCTACATGTTTTCAAAACGGAAGGGAGTTGGCCCTTCCCTCTAGAATCACAAGTCAGCACTAGAGGACGATGGTCCGAAACGGCACGATCAAAGGCTTCTAGGCGAGCCCCGGGAAACATATCCAACCAATCCATAGTACAGAGGAACCTATCTAACCTGCTAAGTGACGGACTATCCTGGAGATTCGACCACGTGAACCGTGCGCCAGTTAACGGAACATCCCAAATTCCCCAATCCGATATGAAGGAATTGAAATCCCGCATAACTCCCATATCTGGTAGCGCTCCCTGTCTTTCAAAGCCCCAACGGATCGCATTAAAATCCCCCGCCAGGCAAAAGGGAAGCTCCCACCTAACAGCCAGAGCAGCCAGCTCAAACCAAAAGTCCCCCCGCTCTCGGTCCACAGACGGGCCATAAATCCCCGTAAACATCCACTGAGTACCCACCACCTTATCCCGGAGCACCACTGCTGCCAAATATAGCCCCACTTCCTCATCCACCTTATCGAATAAAATGGACGATCAGGCTACCAGTATTCCACCCGAAGACCCGACCGAATCAACACCAATCTAGTCCCAACTGCCACCTCCTAGGATCGACACAACTCTCCTCCTATCGCTGCTGCCACATTTGGTCTCCTGAAGGGTACAATGGCCGGTTTAAATGCCGCAATGACATGTTTTACCCCAGCCCGTTTATTCCTATCGCAAATGCCCCTACCATTCCATGAAAGCATCTTCATTAACAACTTGGATCACGCCCGCCCACAGTAGGAATGGATACTACACTCCCCCCACCCCTCTCCCATTCGACATTCCCCATTCTAACCGCGTGAGTTCCTGCGACCCGCCTCGCCGCTTCTTCTTATTTCCCTGACTGCCGAGCAGAGTGGTCTAGAATACCTTTCGCAGCTCCCCGTCAGGACCTTTAAATGACATCCCGAGATTATGACCCAAGACAATCAGTCGGTCGATATCTTCAGGCATCCTCAGCAGCCCCATTCCCAGTGGCACCACCAAGGACCTCATACTGCCCTCCACCGTCCACGTGACTCCCCACTCCCTCCCCAAAAATTACCGGCAACCACACCATTTGACAATTCATTGCCTCCTCACATCCAGTTCTCAACCCGACTCCCACCTCCAGCAAGACTCCCCGACCATCAATTCTGCAACTCGACGGTCCTTCCAGAGAAGAATCCCAGTGGTTGGGAAGTAACCGGGTCCTCCCAGCAGCACGAACCCACCTGTTCCCTTCACTCCCCTCCAAAGATCTTCCTTGAAGTTTGAAACTGCCCCTCATAAGACAGCCCTGGTCTAGCGGGCCGGCCCCAAAGAACACGTAAGCAATTCTAACTTTGGGTCCAGACTCGACAGGAGAAAGAAGCTCCCCCGGCCCTCCGTAGCATAGACCCATATCAGACCCGACGCCAGCTGGCCCCCAAGATCGTAGCCCCCTCCCATAACCGTCCACGTGTCTCCTACTCCCGACACCTGGTCACGTGGCCCCAATACAGGAGACAAAACCTCCTTTTCAGGTAAGCGCAGGTCAAAAGTACTCGAAAGCCCCGAAGGACGTTGAGAAGGTTCACTAGAAGGGCCACGTGTCCTCCTCCCAGCACGCTCCACCCGAGGCAACCTCCAAATCCTTCTTCGGCTATAAACCCTAAACCCTTTAAACCTGACAAAAGCCTTTCCCTGAAGAGGAAACCAGCAGCTTCGGTCGCCATCGGATCCCAGGTACGCCAACCTTCCTCGTCCTTTCTCCCCTGCATCTCCCTTCCCTCACGAACCCCTTTCCAGTGCAGGTGTACGAAGTCGGCTTCAGCGTATGAGGAGATCGCAGCTGTAGAACTCGAAGACGGTAGGAGAGCCATATATACGTCCCCAACAGCACCAGATGTAGCCACGTCGATCGGAGTCTCCTCCCCAATCGGAACCTCTTCATCACGTGCCGGAAAACCATGAGCCAGCCCCCTCGAATCCCAGGTCGCGCCATCCATCCCCGAAGAGGTCATGACCCAGTGTGGCCCCAAACCGAGTGGCGGATACGAGGCCGAGCACCCCTCCGAGCTTCCCCTCGGCATCTTACCGGACCCCACCAGACTCCTTCCAGATGGATTGAGGGGCGTGTGAGCTTCTTCAGTGGATCTATCGAGGCAAGCAACGCCAGTATCCTAGGGCCCCATGGTTCCTTCGTCTGCCTAATGTAGCAAGAGGACCCTCTCCAGCCACGCCAGTTCTATGAAGAGTTGCAGCTTTTGGCGGTCAATGAAGACTTCACAGACCCTGGGGATGTAGTCGAGCGAGTCGACCCCAACCAGTATTCTGGCATGCTTCGTATCCCAAATATCAGCCGTACGCCTGTCAACCCTAATGAATCGACCGCACTGGTCGCCGATCCCTTCGAACACCTCCAGGGTCCAAGCATGCACCGGTAGCCCAAAAATGCGGATCCACACCCCTTGGCTCTCCCGGTCGACCTGAAGATCTCCCACCGTTGTTGGCAAACCACCGGACAATTGTGAATGTAAATACGTTGTCGATGAAATTGTAGAAACAATAGGTCTCTCAGTAACTTGCCACCTGTTTGTAATCGCTTGATGTAAAAGCAATAAAGATAATGCATCCTTATTAGCAAAAAGAATCACCCAATAGCTACGCAAATTAATAGCAAGAGACCGGAGCTATGAAGAATCCAAACTAAGCGTTTCACAGCTCGGCTTCACAGGCCCGTTCTCCCCGACATGACCCTTAAGACCATGGACGACCGAACCTGCAACGTCCACCCTGGAGCGGTGATCCGTTGGGACCTTAGCCATAACCTTAACCTTTCCATAAGCCTTCCCAACAATGGACCACCCCCTCTGCAAGTCACCCAATTGCGATGCCGTAAGAATTGGTTGCTTCAACTGACTCGACTTGGGGACCCAATCCTCCCCCGCCTTAACCACCTTACCCAAGTTTCTGGGAGAAGCACACCCATACCGGTGACAAAACGCCCGACGTCGAAAGTTGATGTTGCGACACCGGGGACAAACCCAATCACCCACCCGAAGCACCAGGCACGCCATGCTTATCTTCTTCCGCAATTCTTAAGGTAACTCAATATTCAAAACCTCTGCATTGTTCTTCATCCTATGGGATCCATTATTCAATTGACAAGAGTTGATTATTCAAAACCTCTGCATTGTTCTTCATCCCACGGGATCCGTTATTCAATTGACAAGAGTTGATCCTCAACTAGGGTTGATCCTCAAGATGTTTGTCCATGTGTCTTTAGGTGTAGGCATGTGTTTAGTTGCTCTGATGAAAGATGAAAGCTTTAACTAGCGCCTTTTATCAGCGAGGCCTAAACCTCGCACATTCCAACTTAAGAGCTTCATAACAAACATTGTGACAAAAATCCACCCAGCGCATTCCGTAGTCAAAGCCCAAATTCCGCGACTGACCCCACTACACTTCCCCCCCCCTTGTGAGGGCCCATCAGGTCCCTTCCCTTTCTGCTGACCGCCTGACCCTTCCTCATTCTGGTATAGTACAAACCCCACCTTGATCTGACTCGGCCCTTTCTGCCTTTTTGTCTCTATCTTTGCTAAATGTTTCCCCATTTCCAGAATATCTCCATACAGCCTGAGAAGCCCATTCCGATCTGCTTCATAAGTGATCCCCAATTCTGTGCCTAACTTAGCCAACCGTTCACCTTCCTCTGTTGCATTTGTTGCCCTGATTCCGTTACTTTCCTCTGCATTTTTTCCCGTTGCTAAGGATTCCTCTGAAACCCTTTGATGTTCATCCAATTCCGTGTGTCGACGATCGACAGTGGGTGATGGTGACCCTTTCTGCTCCTCGAGCCTGCATCTTGACCCTATACATGTATCCTGAAAGCCCAACTCAGAAAACACATTAAAAAGAGTCCTGGGTCTGGAAGGCCCAGACCTACAATGTGTCCTGAAAGCCCAACTCAGAAAAGCATTAAAAGGGGGCTTGGGTCTGGAAGGCCTAGGTTCTTGAAAAATAAAATTACAATTATAATTAGACATCTCAGCAATTGGGCCCATGGGTTCGTGAACCATTCCGGGTTCAGGACTTGTCTTCTGGCCCATTAAGACGAGGTCTGGTTCCTGACTTGACCCATTAGCCTTATAAAATTCATTGTTACTGTCCGACAGTTGAGAGTTGACACATGTCCCCCATCTGACTGTTGGTAGATTGGCTGATGTGGGTTATCGTGTCCTCAAGCCAAATGTCCTTGCCCTTTGGATCAGCAATGATTGGTTTATCTAGAGTCTGGCTCCTAGTTTCGAAGTAACTATGCCGTGACTCATTAGCCTTAAATCTGGATCGGCTATTCAGTCGGTTGGACGAGGAGCATGATTTGGTTTGGCCCGAAAGATGCGTGTCAAGCAAACCATGGTTCTCAGCCATTAAAGCGCTGTCGTTTCCATCCCCTCATGTTGTCAGATGTCTCATCGAATCCCCCACCGACTCCCTGTAGAGTCCACGTGCCCCATGTGATCCTTTTCCTCGTTAATCCCTTCCTGTCTCCGCATTTAAGCGTGGCTGCTGATCCTTCCTATCCGCATTTAAGGATCGCTGCACTCCTTTCGAAGCCTTGGACGCATGTCGACCCCTACCAATTTCGCTCTGCATCTCCATAAATTCATCCTTTGCACTCTTTCCTCTCTAGAGGAGTCTTTTGCAGCTTCTAGAAACACCTTGTCCCACCGCTCCAAGATCTTGTTGTTGTTCCTCTCCACCTCAGCATGCCACGTCGGCCATTGCGGGCACTGGGTCCCCCTGATTGTGCCAACCGGGATCGTGGTCGTGTTCCCACCCAAATGGAACCCGATCCGCGAGCGCTGGAAGCTTGGGAGCTTCGTCCCATCCGTGCGATGCATTTCCCTGTGAACCTCTCTCAACTCGCTGAAAATTTCTCCTCTAGTAATCGCTGCGTTCTGTACCTCACCGGCCCTTATCCGACCTGATCGTATTACGCCGTAATCTCGAACGGTTATCCGTTTGTCCCTATCCAATTCACTCCACCTCCGGTACCTGAATCCATCGATGAGGATATCTCCCCACCGCGGTATGTCGGCAATGTCTGTGGGGCGAACGACTATCCTGGCGTACCGGACATCTACCCAGTCAGCAGTGAGAGTGTCAACGCTGAGAAAAATCCCACAGTATCGCCCGATTCCGCTCAAGACCTCAGTGGTCCATAGGAACAAGGCAAGCCGTAAATATGAAGCCAGAAACCATCGTCTTCCTCTTTTTGAAAGGTTGTGTTGAAGCTATCTCCTTCCCATCTGCTACAGCTGATGACGTTTCCTCCTTGCTCCGATGGGCCATGATTAACCAGAAGATCGATAGCTGCGGGCATCTCTTCTGAGAAGGCGGCAAGGAAAAAACTTTTTGTAATTTTGGAAACTGTAAATGTTGTTTTAAAGCACTCACCAAGCAGATGTATTAAGTGCTCTTTAATGTAATCTTCTTGTAGTTGATGGTTGTTGGCCTTAATGATAACCCAACTGTTGCGATTTTTTTCTTTTCGTTTCGCATATATATCTCCCGTAACTTGAATGATGGGAAAGACTTTCTCCTCCGTTCTCTTGTAGAAGGTAATATTCGTAGGCTGAACCTTTGAACTTCTATTCTGTATCTTGGTTTCTTTTGCAAAGGCTCCCATCCTCCCTCCCATCTCTGCGAGTTTTGGCTGGAAATACGAGTTGATTTGTTTGTATTTTCTGCCTCCGATGGTCCAGCCATTCGTAAGATCACGTTCTTGTCTTCTTGTAATGACTGGGTTCATATTATTCCTTTTTCTTCCGTTCCTCATTGGGTTGAAATTCATGGAGTTTGAGATAGTTACCCCAGAACTCCAGTGAGTGTCGCAATCGATCGTATAGCACCGGATTCGTCTTTTAAAATTCAGGTTTCCGCATTCCTCACACATCCAGTCACCGTTCTGCACCACGATCAGTAATTCCTGACCTTGAGGTTCCCCTTGCCGTGAGGGGCCATAGTGATTACCGCTGGTGTGACTCCTCGGATTTTCGTATGTCACTCTTCTGCTTTGGGCACCTCCCTGTTCACCAATTCTCCGACTAGTCCTCCCTCCCGACGATCTCCTCTCCTCCCGACGACCTTCCATTCCTACTCTGTTTTGTAGCCGTTCATTGTTGTAGAAGTTGTAGTTTTCATGAATAGATTTTACTTATTATTATTATTATGTTTTTTTAAACTTGTGGGCGAGTCTGTTCTCATAGTGATTCGTCTGATAGTTATTAGCATACATTCTCTTTTGGCTATTTGTAACCATGTTGATCCTCGGTTGGATGTATGAATTTGCATGGTATCGTTTGTTAATATGGCCTACTAAATTGTCTAAAAGGTGAAGAATATTGTGGAATTCCTTTATATTCTAAAAAATTCTGATGAGTGGACAAATATTTTTCTTTAAAATCGTACATATAAATAAACGGATCATAATGTTACGAAAATTTTTATGTTGTCAAATTCCCTATTTTTTTGCTTTCCATTTTAGACGGTGACAAACAAGGAAAATGATTCTCACGGAGAAATATAGGTTGGCAACAAATGTTAAGAATCATGAAAACGAGGATAGGGAATCCTAAAAAATATGGAACCCAGAATTCCTCTCTCATGAAAAGCCTTCCTATGTTGCAGCCAAACGTGCCCATAGGGTTTCTGAGAGTCGAGAAACGAAACCCAAAATCGCTATTACTCCCTTGGAAACTCCAAGCTGTTCATCTCATCACTTCATAAATGTCTGAACCAAGCAATGTTGTTCTAAATTTGGCTTAGTTCTTGTATGCAATATCTAGCTTTATTATCTTGTAATCAATTGTTATAGACCGAGATATCTAGTTTTAGATTTTGGTTTACAATGTTCTTATGAAGGACTGAGCAAATCAATTTTCATAATGTAGATCGGGAAAATTAGGGTTCTTCTGTTTGTTGTTTGTATCTTCAGAATGTTAGGGTTTCTATGGCAGGGAGTTGGTTTTATGTTCTTAGCTAGAGTTTTGAAATAGATTATTCTTCTGCTGTTTCCATATCTGTGAAATGGTTTTTGTGATTTTCTAACTTATTTTTCAAAGGACTGAAGAAATTGATTTCAGAAGCCTTATATCGAGAAAATTAGGGTTTCATTCTTGAACATTAGGGTTTTCATCTGCAGTACTCCATAAATGCGTAATAGTTTTCATTATTTTCGATCTTCACCATAATCCCTAGCTCCCTGATGTAGCATGCAGTCTACAACAGTTTTTTTTTTTTTGAAAAAAAGTCATGAGAGTGCTATTTTTTTCATAAAAAATGTAAAATATGTATAAAGCACGTACTTTTAAAAAAATGCGTTCTATACTTTTTAAACACGTTTTGAATCCGTATGTATTTATTTATAAAAAAAGGTAATTTTGAGAATTTTTTAACCCAGTTATTTCTATTATTAATTTTTTTGGTCAATTTTTCCCTCTTCCCCGTACTCCGTTTTTTTTGCCCAAAATTTTTCCCTTGCCAACTTATACCTGTACACTGACTTCGTGACCATGATAGAATGGGTTTTTGGATCCTTTGAAATCATTCAAATCTCTATTATCTGCTTGTACGGAGATGGATTTGGGAGCAACACAATGGTGTTGATTGTGAACTTTTGGAAACTTGGAGTTCAGATTACCACTTATGCCACAAAACCAGTCGCTTATGGTGATGAATAAAGAAAAATTGGTCCAACCCCTTGATTCTTCTTTGCATTTACAGATGTGTGCAGTAAATTGGACCATCAGATCATAAAATTGATATGGTTATCTCACACAATTAGTTATTGTTTTGTTTGCTCTTTTTTTTTGGGCCGAAATTTAAGCTTTTTTAAACACAAAATTCGTTTTTTTTTCTTCTGATTTGAGAAAATTATTATCTTTAATCCTGTATGGTGGTTTCTTGATACTGTTAAGCCCTTAAAGCATTTGGAAATTATTACTTTTTATAACTAATATTATTTGTATTGATCTGCAGAACATAAGCACTTCATAAGATACTGATGTGAGAATGAAAATATAAAATTTCATGTCAGAGCTTCTAATTGTTTACTCAATATTCAATGATGAAAAAATGAGCAGAAATTCACGAGGCTTTTGTAAGTTCTAGGGGTATTATTCTGTAGAATCTAAACAGATAAGGTTCTCTGTTAATATTTTGGAGATCAGAAGATTATAGAAATCAAGATGAGTGAGGTGATGATAAAAAACGAGCCGATCCATGCAGAAGTCAAAGAAGGAGGAATGGATTACTTGATGGACAACCCTATCAAAACCAGCCAGTCGCCACCAACGGCATCTGATGATAAAAAGCCACAATCGGATATGGATGATCATGTTAGTGATAAATATGATGTCATTGAAAATAGCGACAAACTCAATTCCTCAATCCCAACTGTCAATGCCAGCAGTCCATCTGAAAGTAAGGACGATGATGATATTATGGGTTCGTCAGATCAGCCAAAAAACGACAGTGGTGAGAAGATTATGATAGAAGCAAATGAGGACGGGGGAGTTAAATCCAAAGAGAACTGCTTTTCAGATTCTTCTTTAAAACAAGAGATAACAACAGGAGAATACCAACTTAACACGGAGGGCTCAAACCAATCGTTTCCTTTTGACGTTCGATTAGGTGAGGGTGATGAGTCCGGAACAGAAGAAGAGCAAGCTGCGTTTATGAAAGAATTGGAAAGTTTCTTCAAAGAGAGAAGCGTGGAATTCAAGCCTCCAAAATTTTACGGGGAGGGATTGAACTGCCTCAAGTAGGTTTTGATTTGCTATTTGTTATGGGGCAAAGGTAGCCTGGTACCAAGGACCAGGTAACTTACCCGGTCTCGCATTTGTTTGTTGCCACGTGACACCCGAACATATGATCTAGTGCCACATAAAGGAGTGGTTCAATGATCATAACACTATTGTGAATTTTAAAAAAAAATAAGTCATATAAAACCGTGCAGTCAACAGTCAACTGCACAGAAAATGAATGATAAAATTACGTTTGGTTTTCACCCTTCATTTTCCTCACGGTTGACACCATTGACCATGCAGATTTATATATTTTATTATTATTACTATTTTTCACAATACTTATGATCATCGAGCCGATCTTTAATGTGGCATCTGATCATGTAATTGAATGCCACATGGCAGCAAACTAATGTAGGACTAGGTAAGTTACCTGGTCCTTAGTAGCAGGCTACCCTTATCCTTTGTTATGAACTTTATGAGATGCTTGTTTTGAACTTTCTACTTTGAGTTTGGGCTAACTTTTGATTTTTTTTTGGGGATAGGTTATGGAGAGCTGTAATAAGATTGGGTGGTTACGACCAGGTATGCGGGTTTATCTCCCTGTTACTTTGTTATTTATTTTTACTTCTTTCATAGTCTCGTGTAATAATATATCTGTCATGTAATATTTTATGGGTTAAGATCTAGTGATGTGATTTACTCGATCAAGGGTTGAGTTTAATATGACTTGAAACACTCTAGAGCAACGATAAAATATATCTTCATAGCTTATACATATTGAGTGATACCTATTGACCTTTTCATCTCGTGATGCAAACTTGTATCACGTTTCAGTTGATATGTATCCCTTTCAAATTGTATCAAACTATGCATACTATTTTTTGTCTGGGTGATTTGAAACCATGGTATCAGAACTCAGCCAATACTGGTATGTATCGGCTATGCATATCGGTTTCACCGAAATCCGATACCGATACCAGTATAGTGGTCGTATCGGTAATTGGTATCTGTATCGGCCGATACAGTGATTTGATTTAATTTTTTTTTTTTTTAAGTTGCTTTTAATTTTTTTTTTGTATCGACCGATACCGATCCGTATTGGTCCTCCATGGACTGATACTTGATACCGATCTTAAGTTAGATAACTTGTTTGAGACACCATATCGAGATTTTGATCTCTGCCCTGGAGTGCTTAATTATGTTTTTTTTTCATGTTAAATCTCTTTTTGGTGGTCTGTTTTTTTGGGTATTCTGTGTACGAGACAAACTTAATAGATCAATGCATTATATATTAATTTTTTCCTTCAATGTAAGGAGTGATTCATGTGTCTATGGGTGGTATTTTAGGTGACCACGTGCAAGTTGTGGCGTCAAGTGGGAGAGTCCTTCAAGCCCCCAAAGTAAGAAATAATGTTGCGATGTACATTTTAATGCTACCTGTTGGTTCAGTTTTTGTTTGATAATGACGTGCTACATATTATATTACTCATTTACTTGCGTTAAAATGTCAATTTAATCAGTGGTCTCATTCTGTTTTGACACCTTGGAGCCTGTATATGACAACATTGTTTTAGAATACATAATAACTAGTAGAGGAATTTTAGTGCAGCAAGCCATTTTTGATATTTTATGCTAATATTGAGGTAACATGTTTTGGGTTTAGATTGAGCCTCTCGACCAAACCGTGATTTAAGCATATCTTTTTTAAAATTTTTTTATAATAGAGTTCCATTGTTTTATTTATAAAAAATGCTAATAACCTTTCTTTGTTGGTCTTTTTATGCAATTGTTCATCCGCGTTCTTAACATAGGTTTGGAACTAGAATTTGCTCATGTTTAAAAAAATAGTTGGAAGTTAGCAGATAATTAGTAACTCTAATGATTATTTATGCATCCAACATGCAACTTAACTAGTGAGGAAGACTGATGTTTTTTTAGCTCAATTGGAAGGTTGACAATATTGTGACCTTGAGGTCACATGTTCAATCCCAGCTTACCCATAGAAAAAGTGACATTTGAATGCAAACATATGTTTTTCAAAATTTTGGAAAAAAGGTGAAAAAAACATAAAAAACAAAAACAAAATAAAAATAGCATGAAGATATAAAATATGTTTTGTATTTTTCATCATCGTCATCATAATCATTGTCTTGTACCGTCTATTTGGAGTCAGCTTTGCGAGTTTTATTTCTCCCCTCAATTATGTTCAACTCTAAAATCTTTGATATTCCATAGTTCTTCACTCCATGTTGTTTCTGAATACTTCTCTCCAAGTGTTTATTGGTTTTCTTCATCTCCCCCTTCCTTGTGGCTCTAGTGTTTCAATCCTTCATATAAGGGCTGTTTCACGTCTCCGTTGGGCATCCTCAAACCATCTCAAGTGACATTCATTGTCTCCTTTAGCTGTGGCGACTTTTAAACTCTCTTATATACTCCCTTCTAATTGAGTTATTGTATCCTTTCTTGTTATTCCATGCATCCAGCTTAGCATACATATCTTGGCAACATGAACTCTATCTTCTAGTGGCATCTTCTTAGCCCAATAACTGTTGAGACCGTTCCAACCAATTCCATAGGAGATCTTAAAAACCAGCACCCATGAGAGTCATCACCCGTGACTAATATCATCAACATACATTAATATGATAGTCCTCAGGCCTCTTCATTATGAATAAAGCATGTGTGATCAGAGTTAAATCCCATAATAAGAACAACAATACTAAATCTCTGAAACTAAGCTTTGGGGGATTGCTTTAGTCCATAAACCAATTTGCGAAGGTAACAAGCCTTCCTAGAATACTCCCTTTGAAGACGAAAGCCTAGTGGGGGTCCATGTGGATCTCCTCACCCAATTGCCCATGAGAAAAAACATTTTTAACATCTAGGTGATATAGATAAAAGGTTCAATGATAATGAGCCACCAAAGAGATTATGATTCGGACAAAAGTGATAGCAACATGTGCAAATGTTATAGTAAATCCAATCCTGACATCTAGGTAAAGCCTTTGGCTCATGGGTCTAAATCTCGGATTTCCGAGACATATCGTCCAACCTCCAGGACGATACGTATCGGCGTATCGGCCGATACATTCAATGTATTGACGATACGTTGAATGTATCGTCTTGGTACCCTTTTTTAAAAAAAAAAAAAAATCCCAAAAAATACCCTAAAATTCTGGGAAAATATATTTAATGGTTTTCTATTTTTTTCAATTTTTTTTACCACAAAACCCACAAATTTGGGGCTAAAAAATATAGATCTACCATATTTATGGGTAGATCTATATTTTTTCACAAAAAAATAGAAGCAAATGGACAAAAACACACAAAATTATAGGGAAATACCTTTTGTATGGTCTCCGGCTAGTCGGCGGCTTTTCCGTACGATTTCATGGGGTGGAGATCGTAGATCCAGTGCTTAGAGGGAAGAGGAGAATAGAGGAGAAAAAATAAATAAAAAAAGGGAAACCCGAGCTTAAAGGGGTTTCTCTTTTTCACTTGAAGCTGGGGGCCCCACTGGACGATAATTTGGACAATAATTGGACGATACAAACGCTAAATAGATCGATAATTTGACTGTTTTTAAGGGACCCCGAGAAATACCCAATTTACCGTATTGTCCAAGTTCAAAACCGATACGTATCAGACGACACATATCGGTATCGGACGATATTTTGATCCATGCTTTGGCTACAAGACGAGCTTTATAACACATTATAGTACCATCCTCTTTATTTCTAACTACTAACTCTTATCTACAAGACTACAACCAACTAGGTGTTTGTCTGGAGGAGTTCAACAAACTCCCATGTTTGATTATTCTCAAGAGCCTTCATTTCTTCATGCATAGTTGCAAACGGGTAGGGGTGTTGAAGATCCTCATCAGCTGAGCAGAGAACAAAACCAATGGAAGCTCTGACCAAGGAGGCACAATTTGAAGGAGATCAAGCATGATAGGGAATATACAGAGCAATAGGGTGAGCAATGATAAAACTCCTTTTGACCTTTACGACGTGTAATAGTTAAGTAGAGGTCATTAACAACAAGAGAAGAAGGCACTATATTAGGGGAAGCTAAAGGAGAAGATGGTTCATGAATACCCGAAGGACCTGAATTTAAGTGGTCAAATAGCACATGAATTTGAGTTGGAGGAACTGACTTGCTTTGGATTGATAGGTGTGCTGTAGAGAAGACGACTACACATAGATGTAAGAGGAATTGGAGAAAAATTTGCAAGAGGAGAACATATAGGAAGAGGAAAAATAATAGATGGTTCCTTTTGAGTAGAGGATGAAAGAGTTAACTGCATATGAGAAGCATTAGAGAAATATGAGACATAAAAAATAAACGTGACATCCAGAGTGTCATCAAGTTTGTCTTTAGGGACAAAGGTCTTTGGGCTCAGTCTCAAATAAAGTAGCATTGAGCTTAGGGAGATGGAAAGGAGTTTGGCCTTTCAAAAATTTAACTTGGGGTACGATTAATCAGGTGAGTTGTAGTAAGCAAAGTTACAGACCAATAAGATTGGGAAACAGGCATAACTCGTAGAAGAGATCTCATAGCGTCATTAGATGCATATTCTTATGCGTTTGAACAGCACTTTGTTGTGGAGTGTAAGGACATGGAAGTTGATGCATACTTCCCATCTTTTCAAGATATGATTTGAAAGCAACAAAAATGTACTACCATTATCAGAGTGAAGAGGTTTAATAGGCTTGTCAAATTGAGTTTGGCACATAGTAGCAAAATTGATAAAAATGGAAAGTACATCCTCCCGAGTCTCAAGAAGATATACTAAGTACAACGTGAGTGATCGTCAGTAAATGTGACATAATATTGAAATCCATCAAAAGAAGTGGGAAGGACAAGTCCCTGAATGTCACTATGCACAAGATCGAACAAGCTGCCACTATGCTGCATGTGAGGAGGAAAATAAGTTAATATGCTTCGAAAGTTCTGAAGTCTTAGTTTGATATGCGAACTTCATAATATTACATGCACTTTCAAAGGATGGAAATGACAATAGAAATGTTGTAGCTTACTATGCCCTAGATGGGCATGCCACAAACATGAGATATGTTTGATAAATTTACCATGACTGGATGAAGGCAAAACATTAACACTAGAAGCTAGGGCAAATCTTCTATCATCGCTAAAGTAGTAGAGACCATCTCTCTCATATCCTGTGCCAATAATCTTATGAGTGCTTAAGTCATGAAGAATGCACTGAGAAGGGAAAAAGGTAATAGAACAATTTAGAGATTTTGTTAGGCGATGCACAATAATAAATTGATGTTAAGGTGCGAGACATGAAGAACATTAATAAAGGAGAGATCAGGAGATAAAGGGTTACTACCCATACCTGAAACAAGGGTGTGGGAGCCATCAACCAAGTGTACTTGCCGAGATAATGAGTGTAGAGATGACGATGAGAACAAATGCGGCTCACTCGTCATATGATATGTGGCTTCTAAATCGATGATCCAAGTTGAAAAATGAGGAGAATATTTGGCAGGGTATGCCGCAATACACGGGACACAATAGAAGCAATTTGTGAATTGAAAAGTCTCCCCCTGAAACTTGCTAGCTCAGCACGCAAAGAACACTAATC
Source organism: Chloranthus sessilifolius (assembly GCA_021018995.1). Classification (NCBI taxonomy): domain Eukaryota; kingdom Viridiplantae; phylum Streptophyta; class Magnoliopsida; order Chloranthales; family Chloranthaceae; genus Chloranthus; species Chloranthus sessilifolius. Next base: position 15,380,519 of record CM037587.1, on the reverse strand, counting down.
TGCCGTCAGGATGGAATCCATCAATGATCCCAATAGAAAAATGATACCAATATCCAATAGGCTTAGGCACAGATCAACTGTGTGGGAAACTAGGAAACACATCCACAACTGTCAATGAAAGTGGGATAGGCATCCACAATAGAATCAAACGGGCAGAGAAAAACAATATGGGCAGTAGTCACAATAAAAACAACCCACAAAACTCATTTGACAATTCCAACACCAATATCTGTCCACCCAATCTACCAGCAACTCAATACATCCAAAGATTATATGTAGTAGGAAATGCCCCTACTCAAGCCCTAAAGAAGGTAACTAGGTGCTGCAGTTCAGATCCACAAAGAAAATGGTGGAAAAAGTTCATATTTACTATCTTTACCATGTAATGCACTACAACCAAGACCCGCATCTTGGCACAAAAGATATGGGTTGTTTTGTAGAGAAACTTCTCATGTCTTACCTGGTGCTTCCTCTCGGTATTGGCAGATCAGGGGCTGTGACTTGGGATTCGGTGGTTGAAGAAGAGCTTCAACTTGCTGGAAGGGCATCTGTTGTCTACGGCCTGAGTTCGAGAAGCTCATCGCATATAGTTGGGGGTGTGGGGATAAGACCCTCTTTTAAAATGATGTGTGAGTGGGGGACAATCAGCGAAGTGGTGTTCCCTAGCATTTATTGGATCATAACCACTGACAGGTTTGGAGTGGCTGATGTCTGTTCCGTGGAGGGAAACTTGATTGTATTGAATATCTGTACTAGGAGAAATTTATCTGAGACTGAGATTAAGGAATATGGTAACCTTCTCTCGATTCTTAGCTAGTCCTTTAGAAACCGTATAGGGGTGGATATATGAGAGCCTGGAAGGTAAATACTAAAGGGAAGTTTACGGTCAACTTTTTCTATGATTTCATTCACTCTTGGGTGGCATGAGAGAATTGGAATACCATGTTCTTAATCTCTTTGTGCAAAAATGGGTCCTTCCGGAGGGATGTAGCCAGCTCGTGGTTGGCTTTCCAAAGCATCAAGGATTCTTTTTAGAGGTTTGCTTTGTTCTCGGTGTTCTGGCGCTTCTGGGCTATATGGCTTGAGAGAAATCGAAGGGTCTTCCGGTGGGTTTGGAAACCAAAAGGTATGGTGATCAAGATGGTTCGTGACTTCATGATCGAATGGAGTAAATTGGACAGAGAAAGGGTGAGATGGATAGGGATTTATCCAAGGAATGAGATAGCGTGCATTTTGTGGGTTTTTTTCCTTGCTGGTTTTGGGGTATCCATGTCTCGGATAATCAGCTGCAAACATCGTGGCAGAGTGGGATGATTTTTCATTTGAGGATAATATTGCCATTTTGTGGAGCCTGCTTCCGATGGCAATTTTCTGGAAATTTGGAAAGAACAGAATAGGAGGGTTTTTGATAGGAAATTCGGTACCTGTAATGTGGTGATAGGCTTGGTGTTTGATGATCGTTTTGGGTGGTGCATGGTGTCGCCCAAATGTTCCACTTCTTCGATGGAGGAGATTTTAGAGAGTGGGAGCTGCTTCTTCCTCCTTAGGCTCATGTTTAGTTCGTTGGGGTCGCCATAGTCTTGGGGCCCCTTTTATTGTATATTTTGTATTGTTTCCTTTTATTCTTTCTTTTGTTTTTTTCTCTTTGTTGTATTGTATTCTTTTCTTGTTTTTTTCCTTTCCGAGTTACTCACTCGGCTCCTTGATCTGCTGTAATTTTTCATTTCTCAATGAAGTTGTAGCTTGTTACCGATAAAAAAAGGATAGCCTGCATTTCAACTCCCTTTCCTCTCGATGAGGATGTGATGGCTCCTGGGCTGTGTCCTCGGCCCCTCGCTGTGCCTCTTTTTGTACCCTTGCTTATTTAATGAAATTCCTTTTACCGATAATTTTTTTTTTTGGCATGAAAACTGTCATATCTCTATCAGTATAAATCAAATGTAGAAGAATAATAACAAAAAACCGATGCAGTCTACACCAATTATCCACCAAAAACTTACCCAAATCAATCATTGTTGTCAAATGTGGTGCCTAGGCAGCCGCTTCTTCGCCGCTTCGGCCGCCTCGAGCGCCTAGGCGATGCTCCGCTTATAACAGGTTGCAAAAAGCGCTCGCTTCAAAAACTGAAGCGGCTGCCTATGCAGAAAAAGCCCTTAACACAGGATCTTATCCTACTAAAGTTGGGATATAAACTTAAAGCCCTTAATACTAGTATCGTAGCAAGCAAAGCCCTTAGGCTCTCTCGATTCTTCTCACGGCGCGCGTCTTCTCCCGGCTATTTCATGAAGAAGGAGGAGCACACAAGGTAATATGGTTGGGTCAGGATGAGCTGGAATTTTCCAGTTTATTTTCATTCTACACTTGCATGAATATTATGCTACAAATATATATAAAAAAATGTTTGCTGCCTAGCCTCCGCCTTGGCCCCAAGGGGGTCCACCGCTCAGGCCCCGCTTCGCGCATTTGACAGCCTTAGAACCAATGACTCAATCAGATCTGAAGGGTGAAAACATTAAAACTGGTAAAACACGGAAATCCTCCGTGCTCATGTATGCATGATCAAAGCATAGTTATGGGATGATTGGGGATTCAAAACCCATCTGAAAGAACCCATTCTCCCTTGGTTTCTGAGCCCACAGTTAGCTAGACCACAGGAAAACATGAAAGGTCAGGTTTCTACAAAAACCTTCGAAACATAGTGAAAAAGGGTGTTTCTGATGCCAACTTGACTTCCGTTAATAGATTCAAGGGTTGGTGAGTTAGGTTTTGGGTAAGATTGGAGAGAGAGCCTAGTTAGGGTTGGAGTCTCTAGTGGCCTTTATATTAACACCGAAAGAGACAATAATACCCTTACACGTGCACACACACCCCCACACCCAATATTATGATGAACATATACACATCCCAATATATTTAACAGTATTGGCAGATTACTTGTGAATTAATCATGTTTCTTCAATCAATTACAAGATTCTAAAATTCTGAAAAGTTTATTTTTTATTTTAAACTCTACTCTTTCCTAACTTTTTCTGAATCTTTCCTGAACTTCAAAATTATATATTTTTCCTTTGTCTGACTAATTCCTAACTTTTGATTGGTACTTGTGCACCTCCTTCTTGAAGTCATCAGATTTTAACTACTGGAACTTTTGCATTCACTGTTGTATACTATATAAATACAACGAGTCCTGGTGTCATCCGATACATGTTGCTTATCTTGGTATTTTATTTGTTGCTTCATTTCTTGTAAAATAATCATCATTTTTTGCTGTATTTTCTGTCGATTTTGTTCAATTTCAGTAACTAATATATTTATCTATATCTTCACTTTGCAGGACATGTACTACAGTTTCTTGGTCGTTCCGGTGTTTTTATGAGAAGGTGATCCTTAGTTCGCTATATTAAAATACCTGATCTTTTTGGCATACTGTGAATTGGTATCTTTTTTGTGCAATTTCCTTTTGTATATTTATGGTTTTTAATTTAGACTTATATCAATATTCTTGGAAGGTTTTTCGTATAAGTTGAGATTAATACATTTTTTAATGGCTACTGGCAAACCAATTTCTCTCATTGTCTTCCAAGTTCATATGTTTCCCGGTTCCCATTTCTCACATTTATTTCATGCATCTAGATAAAATGATAAATATTTCTATAAACATGTCGTAAAATGGGATGTTTCCCGATCCATTTTGTATAGTTTCTTACATCTGCTCCCAAGTCTAGCTAGTATGCCTTTTATTATATTCCTTGAAAGTATCATAGCCACGGTATATTACCAAATTACACAAATCTGGGCTCAACTCACGGTATCAAATCACGGTATACAACACCATCTACAGCTTACATAGTCATTGTTAGAGTGTTCCTTCACCCATTAAATGTTTCAAAGCCATCTCTTATTTTTTCTCTCATCTAATTACAATAGTTATATTTCTTTCCTAAAAAGCTGCCTGTTGTTTCTGGTCAAACTTGTGATCTCAATTTGACAAAAAATGAGAGTTTATATTTATGTTGATTAAGTTGCATGCGAGCCACTTAAGTGGTCACATTGTCACATGACACTAAGGCTGCGTTTGGGAACAAGTATTTGTATTTGAAAGTTTCAATCCAGGTATTTCAAATCTAAGCATTTTAAATCCAAGATTTCGAATATTTGGATTTCCAAATCTCTTGTTTGGATGTTTAAACAGCATATTTAGATTTGGCCCAAAATTTATGATTTCCAAATCTTTTGTTTGGATGTTTAAACTGCATATTTAGATTTGGCCGAAAATTTATAAGCTATCACCTATTTGCATGCTCATAAATAATTAGTACTTTCCAAAGTTTCAACATTTTAAAATAAGAGGGCTGCTAAGTACACTGCAGTTTTTCTTCCTGCACACTATTTCACATACCAAATATTTGCTATACACACACCAATTAGTGAAAAACTAATACAGATAAATTTAGTTTTGTTGTGGCTAATAAAGATCCAAAACATTTATTAGTTGGCAAAATGGGTGTTTACAGCAGCTTTTCGGTGCAAATACACTTTTCTTAATTTTCTTTTTCTTTTTATCTAATAAAATAAATTGCTCCTAAGCACACACCAACTTTTGCTAATCCACACATCATTATTGGAAAACTAGTAGGGATAAACTTGGTTCGCTGTGGGCCTGTGGCAATAAAGATCCAAAACATGATTTAGTTAGCAAAAATTCTGTTCATAGCACCTTCTTGGTGCAATGAACTTTCTTTTTTTTTAATAAAATGAAGTTTTCTAAGCGCACATGAAATTTTGCTATCCGCACACTTAATTGTTTCTAAGACTTATGGTAGTCGCCCATTGGGCCACAAATTCACAAGCAACAATGATCCTTCTAGCTCTTCGATCGTCTCTTTCTTTCAAGCATTTCGTCGAACACTTCCCCTAATAGACTGCAACCCAAAATGCCTCTCTTTCATTTTCTCAAGTTCACCTCTCTACAACCCATCTCTGTCATTGCCGTGCACAATCACCACCTATGCAAACCCATCCAAACCATCACCTCCAGCCATCATGAACCACAATCTCCAATCAGCCATCGCCTTCACAAATAGTTCATTGCTTCTGGACGTCACTGATTGTTGCATACTATCAACCACCTTCTGTAATAAGCTTTTATCTTGCAAAATCAACCATAAAAAAAAACCTTAACTGGATCTGTTAAAACTTCCATTCACAACCCATTTGAACCCATTTATCACCTTGAACCTATCTTCAACCTCTGAACAATCATTTTGAATCTATTCGTTGGCATCTACGGAACCCATCAACAGCCATTGATAAATCCACCACCATCAACCACCATCTTTGTTAATAATCACCTTCATTCATCATCATGAATCGTCACCTTCAGTGGAGAGATCTGCTGGTGGAGACGAGATAGAAGAGATGAGAGATCCGCTGGTGGAGACGAGAGACGAGAGACGAGAGCATGTGGCAATGAGCTTTCTGAGGGGAGCTTTAGCTAGGGCTTTTTGATGAGAGAGACAGAGTTTCCCTTGATTGACCACCACGTTTAATGACCGATTTGGATTTGGGAGGCATTATTTCGAATGTGTCATTTTACCCTGTTTAGAATATCTGCAAATGACTTGGATTTGTTGAAATCCAAATCCAATGTCTCAAGTAACATTCCCAAATGGGAGATTTGAAATACAGGCACCCAAATCCAAACCGTCAAATGACAGTTCCCGAATGCAGCCTAAAACTATTTTTATTTGGGCCCTTAGTAAAATATCTAATTAGACTTTTTGGATGTTTATTTAATGACCAAAACTCTTTCTTCTCCTTGATACGCCTTTTTTTAGTCTCTCTCTCTCTTTTTTTTTTCCTCTCCTCATTTTGGCTTCCATCTTTTGCATCATCTCTTGCTCTTGATGGGATTTCCAAGGTTTAAAGCCAAATTTTTTTTGACCCTGGCATGAAAAATTCTCTACACAGTGGTCTGCATGCTTACAAGAAGAAGGGAGGAATCAAGTCAATTTTTTAAAGGTAATCTGTTCAGGGTTAACTGCTGAATCATGGTTTTGGGACTCCTGGACCCGAGACCTACTAACTCACCTTTCGTATCGTACGTGTATGATATACTTGCTTTTCTTTTTCATTGATATTTTTCACATGTTCTCTCTCATTGATTAGACACCTTTAAAAGAAAAGTTACCTGTTTAAAATATGAAGGCCTATTGTGACCCATTGTCAAATACTTGGTGTTTTTCTATCCTCTGTGGATGCACTGGCTCTCTGCTGTGTAAACTATTCATATTATTATTAATCACACCTACAAATTGCAATGACATCATTATGTGTTCATTTCCTGATTTTCTGCAGGCGCTCCTTGATTACGAAAGACATAAGGTGCGCAGTGGTGTGCTTCGTGTAGCTGTTGCATCTGTGACTGAGCCTATCGGAGTCGAAAATCAGGTGCATATTTCTGACTCATTTTGAGACTTGGCTGCCGAGGAAAATGATATATATATATATATATATATATATATATATATATATATATATATATATGCAAATGATGATTTAATTAGCATATATTTTTTATGACAAAGCGTGGGATTGACCTCACACCAATACGAACTTGAGGCCATTACCTTTTGGGGAAAGGGTCCATTTCTTAAGTTGGTGTTTTCATTGGGATAAAACAAAGTGCTGGCAGATTTGAACCCATGACTGTTTTTTCCCAAATCTTGCTAGCATGAGGATATGAGAAAGGGAAAAATGGCTCATTTTCTAAGCAATTTTGTTTTCCCAATGGGTAAAAATAAGGTACATGTTGATTCGAATATGGGGTTGTTTTTTTTGTAGCTTCAGGTCTAACTCTCTGCTATTGTGAGTATATGAGCCTTTGGCCCAACGAGCTAAAAATCTGTAATTATCACCTGTATGCTATTGGATGTGTTAGAAGATATATATTTCTAGAGGATTCGCTTTCCTTTTCTCTTACTAAGGTAGTTTTTTTTTGGGAGATGTTTAGGGTGTGTTTGGACAAGCTCCACACCAGTGGACTCCAACTCCCTTCTTGCTTCCTGGCCATTCCCCTCCACAGCAGGTTTTATCTGCTCTGGTGGGGTTTGGGCTTTCACTTTAAAGTAACTGCTCCCCACCCGGGCAAATGGGGAGGGAGCTGGTTTACCAAACGTGCTCCAGGTCTAGGAGTGCCGTGCCGGAACTCAAGAGCTGCTCTTAGGCCCCGGAGAGCTAAGCCAAAAACACCCCAATATTTGCTTTTGAGTGCAGACTTTCAAGTCCTGAAGTACTTCACATTAGTAGAAAGGTTCTAGAGGGGACATATGTATTAAATTCTCTAACCCAATTTTCTCCACACATTTTATCTCCACGACTTCTCACTCTTTTTGTGGTATGGGAACATATGCTCTTTAACTAGCATACCTCCCCAAAAATATAAAACCATATGCTCTTCAAGAAAATATAATCCAAAAGCTCATTTTTTTTCACGTTCTTACTCTTTTCTTTTAATCCTAAGCCAAGATCAAAGTTCTCTATTCTTTTGAAACAATAGAACCCTACTTCCGACATTGTCAAAGGTTCCATTGATCTTTAATTTTTAATTTTTTTTTTAATTTATAATGTTTAAGAAGGTATTTAACTATTTGTATAAGAGAGCATTTCACAAAAATGCCCTTAAGATTTTGTCAAATGCCCACACATTTCCCATTTAAAATAGAAGCTGAGCAGACATGATCTGCTTCTGCTTCCTCGAAAGTGGTGTACTATTACCGACATTTTTTACTATTATTGACATTTACAGGTTCATACCATGATATGATCCACCAGCTGTTGCTTCTTCCATAGTTGTTTACTGCATCTAAAACAACTCCTTATTTTTTTCACTTTCTTCGTCTTTTCTTTTACTCTCCTAAGCCAAGGTCAGAGTTCTCTATTCTTTTGCAACGATTCAACCCTACTTCCGACATTGTCAAAGGTTTATTAATCATTTAATTAATTAATTTATTTATAATGTTTAAGAAGGTATTTAACTATTCATATAAGAGGGCATTTCACAAAAATGCCTTTAAGGTTATCTCAAATGCCCACACATCCCACTTAAAATAGAGGCTGAGCAGACTCGACCTGCTTCTGCTTCCTCAACAGTGGTTTACTATTAACAACATTTTTAACAATTATTGACATTTACAGGTTCATACCATGATATGATCTACCAGTTGTTGCTTCTTCCACAGTTGTTTCACTGCATCTGATGACCTTATATTGAAAGTTTGGAACTTTGAATCATGGTTTGAGAACCTGAAAAATCAATTTGACTTGATAGTCAACTGGGTCAAGTTAACTCAAAGACTCGGATAAACTTGACTCGCTTAAGTATTAATTATTTTTAATTAATATATATATATATATATATATATATATATATTATAAAATAAAAAATATTTTAGAAGAAATAGATGAAAGATATGTTGATAAAATGGGTAGTTTAATATATATTTTTTTAAAAGATCGGCTTTGAAAACCTTATCCCATGAAGATATTATATATAAAGGTAGTTTACAAACTCTTGTTGCATCATCCTAATGAAATCTTGACTCGACTCGGACTAAACTCGAAATCCCGGTGAGTCGAGCAACTCAGCCAAGTTACTCGATGACTCGCCGAGTTTTAGAACTATGCTTTGAATGATATGTATTCTGTTCTTAAAACCTGGTTGCGAAACAACCCAACTCCTTGAATGATCAGTTTTCTCTACATGATTTAGATAATTTTTTGCTGGTTAGAGTAGGGTGAACTTTGGTTTCTTTGTGTATGATCCTTGTGGAGCTCCTCTTTACAGGTAAGTGGAAACCTAACTTCCGGATCTGGTAGGGCCCGAAGGGATGCTGCCGCTCGTGCTATGCAGGGTTGGCACTCTCAGCGTCTTATCGGTAATGGTGAGGTTGGTGACCCAATCATTAAGGTTTGTACAAGTTTGGAAATTAAAGGTTTTTGAATATATATATATATATATATATTGAAGCTATTGTGAGATGATAAAGCCAAGGATCTTTTTGTGCCTTAGCCTGGGTTCTTTTGGGAGTTTTTGCTAGTCATTTGATGCTTTTTTTTTTGCAGGATAAGAACTCAATTTCTCTGACAAAACGCGAGAAACAACTTAAAAATCTTGGTATGGATATTAACTCCTGTAGTGCTTTTAGTTTGTGTTGGGAGTTTTGGGACATACTCTAAACTTTTTTTTGGTTCACTTAGGTGTGTTTAAACGGAAAAAGGCTTCCAACCTGGATCATGCTGTCAAAGCTGCACGCACTAAAGGAGCTAAGCCTCAGTTACTATCCTTGACATATGTTCAGTTTGTATTATTTTCATATTGCAATAAGGGGGAAAACTGATTTGTCATTTATTTCTAATAGTATCAATTGGATTTCTCCATAGATGTTTCCCCTCAGATTTTTATATTTTATTTTCTTTCGCTAAGCTTTTCCTCTCAGATTTCAGTTTATCTTTTTGTATTCCCATAAGTTCAAGGTTAATATGTAAAAAGAAAACCATTTGAAAATTTTATCATTATGATGTTTATCGGAATTCATTTTGGAAACTGTGTTTTTTATTTTATTAGTATTATTATTTTTTATGGATTCCTGTAAAAGGGGACATGAAAAACAACAATTGTGGGTTGAGAATTGAGATTGCAACTGTATATTGCAATTGAGCCTCCAAAAGTGGGAGACCTGGGTTCGAATCCCCCCCCACCCACCGCCGCTTGAGGCCACCCTAGGGATTTATATCCTGTGCTAGCCCAGCATGTGCTAAATTGGGGTGCGCATGTGCCCCTGGGATTAGGCGGGTGCTCTAAGAGGCCCAGACAACCAGTTATAAAAAAAAAAACCTTTATTTGCAGTTGAAAAATTGAATTTCACAGCCCCCTTTCCAAAAATGAAACGAGGCATTATCTTAAGGTACTAATTGTCGGGAGTAGCTCAGAAATTGGATTTATTTGCTAAGTTGTGTTCTAAACTCATTGGTTTTTCCTGATTTAAGAGTTGTACGAAGTCAGGATAAATTGTTACTTAATTGGGTGGTTGGATACAGCTAATGGTGGCTAAATTAGTTTCTTTGTTTCCAGAATGGATACAATGGTTGTTGATGTAGGGCCGTCCGCTGATTGGGTGAAGATTAATGTTCGGAGAACTGTAAGTTTTTACCAAAACAAAAATGCACGTATGTTAATTATAGTCATACTGAATTTCTTTTGATTAAAAGTTTGATCTTTGCTCGTGTACAGAAAGACAGCTTTGAGGTTTATGCCTTAGTTCCGGGACTTCTGCGTGAAGAGGTATACTGCATGTTCTTAGGGCACTTCTATTCGCTCCTACCAGATGACTAGTGGGCTCCTACACCAAAACCCGTTGACTGCCTTAAATCAGACGATCGTGATCGTTTTTCATGCCAATCTTCGACACAATGGATCTTGAGACCATTGGCGCGCCATCAGACGGTCAATTTTCTGATTCCTTGTGGCATGTGATTTTAGGGCCAAGTTTGATATCCGTGCCACGTGTAATCAGAAACTTGACCGTCTGATGGCGCACCCATGGTCTCAAGATCCATCGTGTCGAAGATTGGCATGAAAAACGATCACGATCCTCTGATTTAAGGCAGTCAAAGGTTTTTAGTATAGGTGCCCACTAGTAATCTGGTAGGCGCGAATATAGGTACCCCATGTTCTTATTGCTCTTTCTGTGTTCTTATTTACCTCGATGCTCCTCTATGTTAATTGATTTTGATGTTGGATAAAAGCGAACATTTCAGAAAGTTGTACGAGTTTCACACGGCAAGTTAATCCATCCGAACCTGAATCTGCCGTATATTTGTAAGAGGGCATCAAGTTGGATCACCAAGTCAGACACAATGACATAAAATCTATTTATCTTTATTACATAAGCTGAAGTATGAAAAAATTAAGAAAAATAAAAATACTTCCAAATCAATGCATATTTTAGATTCGCACATCAAAATCTGGGGAGGCAACATTTCTGGGTAGTTGTTACTTTACGTAGTGATGAACTGGAATCTATCCCTTCCAATCTGACACAGGAAAGAAGTCATTCTTAGCATATTACTTACGATTCCATTTCATTGGTTCAGTTGCCATAAGATTAACTTTAAAACCAGTAGAAATAGCTTTAAAACTCGTAGCAATGATGAAATCCTAAGCCATTTTATCTAGAGGTTTCCTTGTCAACCTCATTATCCGACTCGACCCCTATCATAAACTTTCTCCAAATCAATATAAATCATATGTAAATAGACGGTGACAGGGCCCCAGGCTTGGATGGTTTCCCTTTATGCTTTTTTCCAGCGCATTTGGCCCCTTATCAAGGAGTTGATGGATTTTTGCTGAGTTCCATAGGAAACTGCAATTAGGGAAGAGGGCTGGCGCCCCATTCATTTCCCTCATTACCCTGAAGTTGGGAGCCAAAAGCTTTGAGGATATAGGCCTATCAGCCTTATGGGAGGCCCTTATGAAATCCTTGCTAAGGATTTCATAAGGTTATTAGCCTAATTAAGGGGCTTTCATAGGAAGCATGAATTTAATGGATGGGTGCAGTCATTGCACACAACAGTATTCACTCAAGGGATATGGAGAACAAGCAATTGTGTGTAAGTTGGATATGGAAAAGGCTTTCGATAAGGTAGTTGGGGATTCATATTATACATGCTTCTCAGAATCCATTGTGTTAAAGATTGATAAGGGGCTTTATATCTACTCCTTTTTTCTCGGTTCTCATTAAGGTTGATTGGATTCTTCTCTATTTTCAGAGTAATAAAAAAATTCAACTACTTAGGCATCATTCTTTGATTCTACTTGGGCATCTGTCTGTATTTTTTATATTTTTGGTTGGCTCGCTCGGACACGACCCGAGGGACCACTTGGACACAGCAGAGGTTTTGGCGAGAGAGAGAGAGAGAGAGAGAGAGAGAGAGAGAGAGAGAGAGAGAGAGAGAGATTTGATAAGGTTAATTTTTTTTGGGAGGAAGCGGAGAGATTTGATAAGGTTGATTGGATTCTTCTCTATTTTTGTAGAGGAATAGAAAAATTCAACTACTTAGGCATCATTCTTTGATTCTACTTGGGCATCAGTATTTTTTATATGTTTTGGGTGGCTTGCTTGGACACGACCCGCTACTCGAACACGATAGAGGCTTTGGCTAGCTCGCTCCAAGCTTACACTGAGAGAGAGAGAGAGAGAGAGAGAGAGAGAGAGAGAGAGAGAGAGAGAGAGAGTTATAATAATGTTGTAACATGAAAGTGCTATAAGTTATAACAATGTTATAATTTATTTTCCTTAATTTTTTTTAGTCTTATTTAAAACTTACATAGCGACGCCATAGTGCTATTCTGCCATGGTGCTACTATGGCGTATCACCAACCTAGCTATTTGGCTTCATATGGCCTTTCCCATCACCATTCGCTATGCAATGCCATGGCAAGGTTATAGTCTCGCCTTGATAACCATGGGTGACGATATGCAATGGATTAGATTTTGATGACGCAATTCTTATGCTTTGGTGGGTAGTAAAGAAGCAAGACTCATCTGGTCAGATGGGGCACCGTTTGTTTGTCTAAAGTGCAAGGGGACCCCGGCTTTAGAAGGATAGGCCATACGAATAAGGCACTACTGGGTAAATGGCTATGGAGACTCGATGTGGATAGGAACTCTTGGCGGGTTAAACTCGTCACAGATAAATGCAGTGTGACTATATTTGGCTGGGATGCCAAGACGAGAGCCATGGATCAAGCTTCGGGCTGGTGGAAAGGGATTCTTTCAATTTTGAAGGTGGGGAGAAGCGAGGACATTAAATTCTGGTTTGAAGGATCTGGATTGAAAATCCTTAGTGCGGGTTTACCGTCAAATCGTTCCATAGGAGTTTCTCATGGTGAACTCTCTTTGGCCAGGATTGGGCAGGGATATGGCCAATTACGGCTACCCCTTGTGTGTTGTTTTTTTCTTGGTGTGTTGCTTGGATCATGATTAAAGCTACCGACACTTTGAATCATGGTTTAAGAACTTGTTCGAGTTACCCGAAACTCGGCCGAGTCAACTTGACTCGATTGAGTTTCGAGTAAACTCGAAGGAAAACTCAATTTTTTGAGTTTCCCAAGTAACTTGGTTGAGTTTCGTATAACTCAACCGATTTAACTCAAGTAACTCATATGAGTTTATCCATATATATATATATATAAAATATTATATTATATAATAAATTATAATATTGCCCAAGCAAATTACCCTTGCGTTAAAGTGGCCATCTGAAGCTAGTTTATAGATGCTCTTTCGCTTCTATTTTTGTCTCCTGTCGATGTGGGACTAAACCAACACTTCTATTTTTTTGGTCTCCAGTCGATTTGTATCCAAGCAGATAAAAGTGCTTGATGAGAAGAGAAGGTTGACGCTGGGAAACATTCGCTACTGCTATGCAGTATGGAGCCAAATCATTGCAACTAATGGTTCCACTGTTAGATACATTGACTGCCATGAATCAGACCATGAAGATCATTTTTCGTCCCAATCTTCAATAGAATGGATCTTGAGATCATATCCCACCTATCCGATAGTTAATGTTGGTTCCACGTGAATTGGATCCCAAACGTGACCCGAGAACTCTTCGTATGGTATGCCATGCTGACGGTCACTTTAAGGTGGTGTGCCATGTGGAATCAACATCCGACCGTATTATAAGGGGGCCATGATCTCTTGATCTATTCTGTGAAAGATTGGGACGTAAAATGATCTCCATCGTCTGATTCAACGGTGTTAATGGTGGAATCATCAGTTGTGCTAAAGAATCTTTGGTTGCAAAAACCCATACACTCTATATATATATATATATATATATATATATATATATATATATATATATATATATATATTCGAGTCGGACCGAGTCGAGTTTTTTCGAGTCATCGAGTATACTCTACCCGGCTAACTTTTGAGTCGAGTCGAGTTTTCGGGTTTTTGAAGTTTGCGTTGAATAGAAGGGGGTTCTGATCCTTCCCAACAACTATGTGATGTTGCGATAAGGATGGCAAATCTGCTGGTCACTTGCTTATTCTTGGAATTTTTCTAGAAGGGGTTTTGGTTTGATGGGTGTTTACCTAGGGAGTGCAAGGAGGTTTATTCTCTAGCTGAGCAGGGGTCTCGAGTTCTTCGTCAGCTGATTCCCATTGCCATTTTCTGGGAGATTTGGTGTGAGAGGATTAATGGCATCCTTCAAGGTTGTAGACGAAGTGGTTTGGATCTGATCAGGGACGTCTGCAGGTGGTCTTTATCATGGGAAAAAGCTGCTCTGGAATCCAAGAGGTCTTCGATGTTGGCCTGTCTTCCTTGTCTCTTTCTCGCAGGCTGTTTTTTGGTGTTGGGCCCTTGGGGCTTTGTCTCTTCGTTTTTCGTTCTTTCTTTGGGTCCTTTGTGACCTCCTAAGCTTCTCGCTTAGGTCTGATCTTTTTTTTTTTGATCGGTAAAAGATATATATTGAAAACAGCAAGATGCTGAGGAACAATACAAGGACATGACCAAAAAACATAGAAAACAAAAGAAAAAACAAAAGCAGTTCCAAAAGGGAGAAGAGAACCCAACTCCGAACACAACCCCTAGCCCCCATGAAGCAGACGGGTCAGCCAGGGTCCCATAGCATTTGCTCAGCCGAATTCCCCCCCCCTCGTGCCACCCATAGCCAAACCAAGTCTCTAACGACTTTCATAATCATCCCCACGGGCCTACTCCGATGCTCGAAAATTCGCAGGTTCCTCTCCCCCCATAGAGACCACAGCACCACGAAGAACGCAGCCTTCCAAAAACCCTTGCATTGATCGTCGACATCAGTCGAGTTCCATATCAGCCATTGGCAACAGGGGATGGAAGGGGTAACCCAAGACATGCTAAAGGATTTAAGCACAATGGACCACAACCCCCTAGCCACCTCACAGTGCAAAAAAAGATGAGAGGCATTCTCCTTAGCCATGTGACACATGACATAGCAGTTCGGGCCGACCATTCCTCGCCTCCTGAGCTGGTCATAAGTAAGGATTTTCTCGCGAAATAAAGTCCACGCAAAGAACCGAATCTTGGGAGGGATGGGCTCCTTCCACAGAGAAGCAGCAGCGTACTGAAGTAGGGGGCGTCTGGATATCATGCGGTAATAGGACCTGACAGTGAACCGACCGGAGCTATTGAGAGTCCATAGCATCTGGTCCTGCCCATAGTGGTTCCGCTTGGCCTTGCTTAGAATCAGCATGAGCTTAACAAACTCGGCCACCTCGATGTCGCCTAGTCACAACATCCCACACCTCACCATTCTCCAAATCCGAGACAAACTCCTCAATCGTGCCGAACGGATTAACGGATATGTGATAGATATTTGGGAAGATAGCTTTGAGGGGGCGCATGTCAATCCAAGCATCCTCCCAAAACCGGATACGCGATCCACAACCCCAGCTAAAACGCAGTCCTCTGGCAAATAGATCCCAGGTATCGCAAATACCTCTCCACCAGTTGGATCCAACTCTATTCACCACGATGTTGATGCCCCAATCACCGAAGGAGGCCCCATACTTCTCCACCAGTACCCGATGCCATAGGTTGCCTCTCTCCTCCACCTTCCTAGCTTGCCATAACCACTTCCCCATCATAGCAACGTTGGTCGGTTGCATGCTGCGGATGCCCAGCCCACCACACCCCACCGGTAGCTTGCAAATGTCCCAATTGACGAGGTGAAAGCGCTTCTCAAGACCCGATCCTTCCCATAAGAAATTCCGTTGGATTTTCTCGAGACGGTTGGTCACGCCTTTTGGGCATTTGAACATCGACATATAGATAATAGGCAACGAAGCAAGGACCGATTTAACCAGCAAGAGCCAACCACCACTACTGAGCAATTTTTCCTTTCCACGAGGACAGTTTTCGCTCAAACCATTCCACCACCGGATCCCAAGCCCTAGCTTTAGGGTATCTTAGGCCGAGGGGGAGTCCCAGGTACATGATGGGGAACTCTTCAATCGCGCAACCAATAGTGAGAGCCAAATCCTCCATAATACGCATATCAGTCCCAATACCCAAGATAGAGGATTTGGACAAGTTGATCCGTTGACCCGACACCGCCTCGTAGATCGAGAGGATATCAGCGATGGTGCTAAACTCAGAAACATCCGCATTCCCAAACAACATAGTGTCATCAGCAAATTGAAGGTGAGAGATGTGAGTCCTGGAGTCGCCAATCTTGATACCGGATATCAAATTCAACTGATTGGCTTGCACCATAAGCCTCGACAGCGCCTCCCCCACGATGTTAAATAGAAATGGGGATAAGGGGTCCCCTTGACGTAACCCTCTAGAGCTGTTGAAGTAACCAGCCGGAGTACCATTTACCAGCACCGAAAACCAAGCCGACGAGTAACAGCCCCTCATCCATTTCCTCCAGGTCATACCAAACCTTATCCTGCTCATCAAATAATCTAGGCACTCCCAGTTTACCCTATCATAGGCTTTCTCCATATCAACCTGCCACAAAGCCGCCGGTCGACGGTCCTTGTGAGCAGAATGAATAGTCTCGTGCGCGACCGCAACCAAATCAAGTAACTGCCTCCCTTTAATAAACGCACACTGGTTTTCAGAAATAATCATGGGCATCACAGGTATTAGTCTATTCACTAGAACTTTGGAAATTATCTTATAGAGACAGTTTGTGAGGCTAATCGGTCTAAAGTCTGCGATATCCTCTGCCCCTTCGCGCTTGGGGATAAGCGTAATGAAAGTGGAATTAAGGCACCGACCAATGACACCCGTCGCGTGGAACTCGTGCAGGACAGCCAACAGATCCGCCTTAATGGTATGCCAAAAGGAACGGAAAAATTCCATGGTGAACCCATCAGGAGCGGGCGCTTTATTTTTGGCCCCGAAACTAACGGCAAGCCATACCTCCTCCTCGCTAAACGGCCTTTCCAAGCCCAGTCGTTGCTTCGCATTGATATGCCTAAAGGGGATCCCATCCAGCTGAGGGCGGGAACAGCCGTCATCCCGATACAGCTCCTTATTGAAGGCCACAATATTATCCCGGATGTTGGGCTGGTCCGAATAGGTAACCCCCCCACCAAAATGGAGCTGATATAATTAGATTTGTTCCTCGCATTAGCAACCGCATGGAAATATTTAGTATTGGCGTCTCCTTCCTTGAGCCATCTAACCTTAGCCTTTTGTTTCCAACTAATCTCCTCAGCCAAGCAGGCACTGCTGAATTCCGTCGTCATGCGAAATCTATCCTCCCTTTCCCCTGCCGATAACTGCTTGTTCTCTTCCAAATCATCCAAAACCCGCAGCCGCGCAAGAATAGCCTCCTTCTTGACCTGCAGCCTACTATACACCTCCTTATTCCAAAGTTTAGACTTGGTTTTGAACCGCTGGAGTTTGGTAATGAAGATAAAGCTCGCCGAACCAGTGGGTGTCGATTCGTTCCACCACCCAGGAAGCAGACCCTGAAACTCTCCATCCAACAACCACATATTCTCGAACTGCAATGGAGTGGGGCCAGTACCATGTCTATCACAATGCAATAAAATTGGACTGTGATCCGAGACGGCGCGAGCCAAGCATTCTAACCTAGAATCCGGGAATATATCCATCCATTCAACGTTGCACAGGAACCGATCAAGTCTACACAAAGTCGGAACAGCTTGTAAGCTTGACCAAGTGAACCTAGTCCCGGTGATTGGAACATCAAGCAGTTCCCACTCAGATATGAAGGCATTAAAGCTGCGCATAACCGCAAGATCAGGTGGCCCTCCCTGTTTCTCAAAGCCCCACCTGATGGCATTAAAATCCCCTCCCATGCAAATAGGCCGATCCCACCTAGCTGCACGAGCAGCCAATTCGAACCAGAAATCAGGCCGATCGCGATCAGCAGTAGGCCCATAAATCCCAGCAAACGTCCAGACCTTCCCCGAATCCTTATTACGTAGCACCACCGACACCGAGAACAGCCCCACCTCTTCCTCCAATTTATCAAACATCCTACTGTTCCAAGCAAGAAGGATACCGCCCGACGCGCCCACGGAATCAACACCCGTCCTCCCCCAGTGATTACCGCCAAGAACCGACGCCACCTTTCTACAGTCGCAGCTGCCCCACTTGGTTTCTTGGAGGGTGATAACATCAGGCCGAACAGAGCTGAGAAGACGCTTGACGCCAGCCCGTTTAGTCAAATCGCACAGCTCCCTAACATGCTATGATAGCATCTTCATAGAAAACTGTGTAGGATCCCGCCCAAAATCCCCCGGCAGGACCTAAGTCCCCCCCGGACCAGTCCCATCCGACATGCCCCATTGTAGTCGGGCAAGCTCACGGGCACCCCTTCGTCGCCCGAAGCTGTTGTCTTTGCGACCGCTAAGAATGGATCGAAAGACTTTCCGAAGCTCATCATTGGACCCTTTGAAGGACATCCCTAGATCGCGACCGACCCTAATGAGGCGATCAATGTCGGCCGCCAGACATTGTTCCCCCAATTCCCCTTGGGTTACAATACACAGGGTCTGATCAGGTTCTTCCTCATCACAGCCACCCCTCGTTCCCCGATCATCGATCCCATAATACCCATCAGCGAGCTCCACAGTTGCCGGGGAGTCGACGATAAGCGTGCGAGGAGACCTCACATCCCAGTTATCCGATACAAAAAGAAAAAAAGAAAAAGAAATAATCCAACATCCCAAGAGATTTTTCTTCATAGATGCACAATGATCCTCATGTCTCTTTACCTTGGATGACCTTCTATCACTGTCCACCATACCTTTTAATTATAATTATAATTTCTATTTCTATTAGTCCATGTAGTTGTATCATGCATCCTTAAAGATCTCTTCCTCAAGTAGCACAAGATTTGTGTCCAAGCATGGCGGATCACAACTTGCTTTAGATCAGATCTATTGATCAAACCGTAGCCGGTTCAACCTGTTGCAAAAAATCAGCAGGAAACATCCAAGAGGAACACATCAACCGAAGTGAGAGAACCAATTGTATACAGGAGAATCAAGAATGAGATTAAGAGAGAATAAATTGACAAAGGATGAAGAAAACCTTGAGACACAATTCGTCCATACAAATCGTCTCATATATATATATATATATATATATATATACATATTATGAAGCTACCATAGAGCAGTCGACCTGATCTACGGTACATGGCATGTGAGCCGTGCACTGTATGGACTCTGAGATGCTTGTGGATCTCCATACCCTTTTAAAGTCTGCATGGATGGATTGAGTGATTGGGCCGGTCACTCCATACTGGCTCTATATTATTTTGTTAGAAGGCAAACCGTGACTCTTAAGTTGCATGCCAAACCTAACCCCTCTTACTCCTAGTGGCCAAAGTGACAGATTTCCCCGAAATATTCCAAAATTTCTCAGAAATTCCCTGAAACAGGGGTCGGATGAAACTTTTGGCGAACATAGTAGATTTCTCTAAAATCGCCAAAATTTCATTAATTTTGGTGAAATTAACAAAAAATTGCTAAAATTAATAAAAAGAATTTAATTTCAGCCGTTTAAAAATAATAAATAAGATATATATATATATATATATATATATATATATATATATATATATATATATATATATATATATATATATATATATATACCCCCCGAAATTTTCCTGAAACTTTTTCGATTTTTTCCTGAAATTTATCCGAAATGAACCATAATGGCCCCCACCGAAATATTGCCGAAAGTGAAATTTGTCACTATGGTAGCGCCTAAGTAACACTTCTAAATACTTGCCTCAAGTGGCTACTAGTAGCTGCTTTCTGGAGGTTCTAAATATTTGCCCTTTCTTAGTCTGAATGACCAAGTAAAATCTCTAAATAGCTGCTTTGTACCCTATAGCTCCTAGCGTATCTAACCTAGAACAACTTAATTGAAATAAAATCTCCAAAATATTCCACGCTGAGCAATAGTTTTCCTCCTTACTAGTGTCATACTTCAAAGTTCAATTATAAAATTAAACTCAAAAGCATAAAAGGACTGATATTTTTGCTCACCATGAATCTTGGGGCATACAAAAAAACTTGAGGGAGCTGAAGCAACAAATTATAAATAAAGTAAATAAGCACTATATAGCTTGGTGCTTAGCGTCATCAAAGAGGGTCCTTGTCACTTCTATCCACCATGACATCTGGACTGTCCGATTATTTGGTCATACCGATTTTACGATCGTAACCATCTGTAAATGATCCCTTTTTGTTTATGGTCAATGATCATGTTATTGTAGACATTCCTAAAGCAAGCAATAGGTTGGACTTTTAGAATTTCTAATTAGTGGGAGTTCTTTGGGCTCTGGTCCATCCATAAGGTGGCCTATCAATTTAATGTTCTGGATCAGAGAGCCCACGTATCAAATTGTTGGTATGTGTGGAGCTTCATAGCAAAATGTTCAATTGTTGCTAGTTATAACTTTCTCAATTCATCGATCATATTATAAAATTATATTGTGAGAAGTGATGGGAGGTTGGAAGTATTTTTGTTGAAAAATAGCCACCTTTGATACTCCTTTTTTCTGGAGAAAATTAGGAAAACGTGCCTACTTTCAATTAATTTTAGGAAAACATGCCTATTTCAACAAGTTATTAGGAAAACAATGCCTACACATTTTTCGAAAAATGATTCAACCCGAAACAACACCTGTTATGGGTTGATGAACCACTTGGAACATGATTTTTTTTTTTTTTAAATTTATAAAAAATAACAGTTTTAAGATTTTTTTTCCCTTTATTTGATGGGTCAAAGATAGGGTAACCCCCATCCAATTTGGTGCATTGAATTTGAGCACCTTTGACTACATTTTCAATGGTGGATATGCATCGGATTATGCCCAAATTTTTTCAGTGGTACCTGATTGTCTTTGGAAAAGTTTCCGTAGCACCCGATCCCCGATGGGTGCCATGTGGAGCCCACGAACTGATGAGCATGTTTTCTAAAAGCGCAAACACATTGTTTTCCTAAAACTTGAAGTAGGCATGTTTTCCTATAGTTGATTGAAAGTAGGCATGT
Organism: Chloranthus sessilifolius; assembly: GCA_021018995.1. Classification (NCBI taxonomy): domain Eukaryota; kingdom Viridiplantae; phylum Streptophyta; class Magnoliopsida; order Chloranthales; family Chloranthaceae; genus Chloranthus; species Chloranthus sessilifolius. The sequence continues at coordinate 15,359,409 of CM037587.1, read as the reverse complement.
TTCTCTGAAGTGCCTTTTTTTCTGATGGACCTTTTGAATATTTATTAACTTTTGATGAATGCAGGTCCATGTTCAGTCAGATCCGGCAGGGCGCTTGGTTATATCTGGTGAACCGGAACAGGCAGATAATCCCTGGGGTGTGACACCCTTCAAAAAGGTACATATTTTATTTCCATTGAAATGGAAGAAAATAAAATAAAAATTCTTAGCTATAGCTGTATGGCATACATCCTAAATAATAGAATTTGGTTTGTGTTAGGTCATCAGCCTTCCGTCGAGAATTGATCCACATCAGACATCTGCGGTAGTCACCCTGCATGGCCAGTTGTTTGTACGTGCCCCTTTTGAGCAATCAGATTAATCGAACATGGAGATGTTGGTATCGCTCCCCATCTCTCTCGACGTCTCTAAGCATGTGTTATATAGATGAAAAAGAGGAAAACGAGTCCATAGCCATGGCCTATTCCCGATTGCATCCAGAAACGATCCCCCTCATTGCAACTCATTCATGGCTTATTGGTGCCAGGGAACGAGATATTCTGACTGGTATTTTCTCTTCAAATAGGTGTGTGTCTATATATATAGTGGTTTGGATGTCTGTAATTTGTTTCTTTTGTTATTAATGGGTTTGGATTTGTTAATTACAAAAAAAAAAAGGGTTTGGATTTGTTGTATGCTAGAGATATCAGCATAATTAACGACGATCCATGATCAGACAGTGTTGGGGTTTGGCGATAGCCTATTCCAGCAGCTGTCATAATCATAGTCATCAGATTCAACGGTTTTTCAAAAAATTCGTATTTAAATAGCAAATAAATCCTTAGGCATGTGTTTTTTCCACAATTTAATCTGTTGACAAATTATGATTTTTTTGTGTGCAACCTTTGCATCGTAATCACAACTTAATGGATTTAAATGCAAATTTTTTACTTACTCATTTTAAAATAAAATAAAATGAAAGAACTTACTTCTTTCTCTCTCTCTCTCTCTCTCTCAATTTCAAGTTGAATGAAATTCCTTTATTTCTCCTATTTAAAAACCAAGTTAATTGCAAGGGCTTTTAAAATAATACGTAGGGTTTGATAAATTTCATATATTATTAGTACTTTAATCTTTTAGATTATTTTTCCAAAGTTTTTTTTCTCACCAACTAATTTCCGTATCCCAACTTGTTGACTATGGTAATAATCATCAGCTGATGGGATGTAAATTCTCCGTGCCCCAACAATTGTCATGGTTTGGAGTCTTTGGACGCTATTTAACTTTCTAAGATGATTTTCTTTATCTAGATCAATTTCAGAATTTTCATATTTTTGTTGTTCCAGGTCTTAAATGCAACTGGATAGCTGGACCAGACATTTTGCGCTCTGCGGGATCTCTTCCTCTTACGACCTGTGCTCGGGTTTGAACTTTACATATGTTTTACACCCTCGAGTCGGTATTTGACACTGTTATTACTGTTTCATTGTTACAAACTGTTACTGTTACTTTTTAAACTGAAAAACTTGTTGCAAATACTCATTAGTGAAGAACATTTAGCTCTAACTGAAACTAGCCGGGCCACTCGTGCGCCGCTTCAATACAACAGAGGCATGAACAAGGATCAGACTCTGTAGTCGTCAACTCTTAGGGCAGCCCATGGCGGTAGGCTTGCATCGACTGCCGGAAACATTAAGAAGTATGTAATGTTATATGGGAAATGATTTCCTGACTCGAGCCAGGTAACCATTCAGATCTCCGTGTTCATTGTTGACCGCAGAGATGTATGGTTTCCTGGCCCGAGTCACGGCTTGAGTTGAGTCAGGTATTACAATATGCTCTAGATATATGGGAAAGGTTTGGATACAACCCCACATCCCAGTCCATAAAATTTTTTCCCTTGTGACCACATTTTGGACGGTGGATATCCATTGGATCATGGCCAAAATTTTTGCGTGGTCCCTGATCGTCCTTGGGAAAGTTGCTGTTGCAGCCAATCCTCTAGATGGGTGCCATGTGGACCCCACCATGGGTTCGAACCCATATCTCATTTTCATTTTTAACACAGCAATGAGTGGAGTAAAAAATTCTTTTGCACAGCAGAGAGAAAAAAGGGGCATTTAACTCTCGCATGTGGGAGCGTAAATACTATAAGCGATTTGGTTTGTGGGATAGATCCAAATGCAATGATCGAAATGCCTTTCATTTTCCCCCTCTTGGGTCTTTTTCATCGGCTCTCTCTGTTTAAACAAATCTCAAGGAAAACAGATCTTAAACAAGATTTAGAGAAGTATCAGCTTTTGCCAAATCTTATTGCCGTTCTTCGCGCTGCGCTGCAATCGTCTTCTAACGCCTTGTTTTCTTCTAATCACAGTGACCGAGTCGGAGAATGTTTAAGCTTGGAAAAAATCTTGCAAAATTTGGGAAAAAATCAGTGAAATTTTGAACAAATAAATTGTGAAATATATTAATTATAAACTATAAAAATTATTTTTTACCAAAATCGGAGAAAAATATTATTTTTTACCAAAATCAGAGAAAAATACGGAACCTATGTGTACAGTTGGAGATTTATTTGGAGAATATACAATTTATTTTTAAAAAATGCAAATATTTTGAATTTGATTCCTATTTTTCTCAAAATTCACAAATTATTCTCAACTTTTCCGAAAAAGTCCGCGAATTTGGTAACTATGCTTCTAATATCGGTGTTAAAACGATTGTAGAGAACATCGGGATGGACAGATTTGCCTCGGCGCAGTGGAAGAGAGATTTGTTTTAAGTTAGTTGCAAGCAGAGGTGTTTTATGCATTTCAATTGAATGAGACATCTCGCACACGAGGCCAAAATCTTCTTTTGGCAAAATTTTTTTGCACAGAAATATCAAACCTGTTTTGTTTTTTGAATTGATTGTTTCCAAATCTTTTGGATTTCAGTTGTGAGTCTTCCTAGTAGCTGCCATAATGTAAAATCAAAATTTCTTCCTATATTTCTATACAATTTGAGATAAGAATTCAATTTAAACAATGACTTCATGCACCACATGATCCCAAATGGCGCCAAAATATCTACTGCCTAAAAACTTAGGCTGTGTATGGCATAGTTCTTTGTTAGCCTTTGCCACAGCAGAGTTTACCTGCTTTAATTGATTCTTATTTTCTTTTCTAACTCTCTGCAAAGGAGGATTTACCTGCTCTAATAACAACCTCTCAGATCTCTATTAGATCCCTATCAAAGCAAATGAAATATGTTATGGCAAGGAGTGAGTATAGATGAGGGTAGAACTGCTAAACAGGTAAATCTTACATAAAATCTTGCTATGCAAGGAGTTATCAAGGAGAAGGGATACCTACTAAAGTAGGTAGCATAATGTTAACAAAGATGATGGGAACCTGCTAAAGCAGGTGAACTCTGCTATGATAAAGACTAATAGAGAGCTATGCCATACGCAGCCTTAATCACTCCATGACTAGTCGCCTTAGTCTAACTCTATTAATAAAAAGTTCACGTTAGGAGCACTAAAAATCATACTAAAGCATCTAATATTGCTAATAGTAAATAAGGGATTGACTAAGAGGCTAACTTGGACCACAAAGGTGGCCGCAAAAGAACTTCACTCTCATAATCAATTAAGGATAGCCCTATTTGCATCTACCAAATGCCAGAGAGCACCAAGGCTGAATATCATTGACTGGTTTGAATAAGATGATAGATATTATTTTTCATCTCAATCTCCCGCACAATGGAACTTTAGATCATAGACATTTGGCTATGGAGGTTCCCAAGCAGCCTCCTCGGTCAGGCCCTTCTCTTTAATGGAGTTCTCTTTTTTTGCAAGTTGTTTCTGCAGAGCCTTCTTGTGTTTTGTTTCTTACTACTCAAACTTCTGCTAAGATTTTATGTGATGACAAAAAGGTTTAGGCAGAAGCCGTTCATTGGGAGAATGCTCTCGTGGGATTTTCTCTTCGTAAGTGTGACACCCAAATTTGACCCGAGGCTCGATCGAAACATACTTCGAGAAAGACACACCCTCGAGCTTCCGATAGCATTTCCCATACCCTTAGGAACCTTTTCATACCCTTAGGAATCTTCCCAAACTCTTAGAAGCCTATACCCTATCCTTAGGAATTAACCATAACCTTTCCAGACGCATTAAAACCTTCCCAAATCAGTTTCAAACCCTCCCAGGCAATGGCTAGAAAGGAGTGTGCCGAAGTGTATGGGGACCTCTGTGGGAAATGAATCATATACCATTGAAAATAGAGGTTCCCAGCTTTCCAACAAGCTAAGAATCGCCTCAAATGGACATATACACCAAAATTTATGACGGTTTGAGTTTAGGGCTAAGTTGGGGCCATTTTGCTAGAGGGATCTGGCTTAGCGTGTATAATATACACGCTAAGCCAAATGGGCCCCACAATGGGCTCTGAACTTGTCAAGGACACTATACATATGTCTAGCGTGTATAATACACACGTTAGGCTTAGCTACAGTGATTCTGAGATTTTGCCCGAAAATGACTTTTGGGGTCTTACTTGTTGACCATCCCAATATTTAGGGTGGGTTTCTTTAAGACTGTTGCACCCCCATTAATCCTATTTACAATCCTTTAGCCCTTTGAAACCCCACCCTATCATCTACCATTGAACCCAATTCCACACCCATCATGACCTTAAAAAACCTAAAATCCCTAGATTTAGATTACCTAATTTCTAATCACATTAGCTCTTAAGTATCCTCCTAAATCTCTCATTTTCTATAAATAGAGAGCCACCCCTCCCTTTACGAAGGCTTGAAAAATTTTTCAAAGAAAGAAAGATTAGAGATTTCCTTCTCCCCTTTGGTGCACTAAACCCATACAAATTCCAAAATTTAAAACCATCCTCTATCCCCCACCTTCTATCAAAAACTCCTTAGCCTAGGCCTTCTTCTACTCCTTAACTACCAAGCTTTAGAGATTAGAATCTATCTCTCAACCTTTTAAGCTATCGGAAGCTCATCAAGTGCACCCATGCGAAGGTCCACAATTGTGCTACAAGGGTCCGAGAGCTCCAGCTCTCCCCTATACTCCTCTACCTTCTTTACTTTTCTATTATCTAAAGATTCAAGCCGTTACACCGCCGAATTTTCGGTGTTTGTGGAGAGCTTGATAGGATCATAGTACCTTCGGGCAAGCAGAAGTGCTCTCTTTTTTTATCTTTATTTGTCCTTTCATTTGACCATAAGTAGAGACCGCTTTCGAGCGAATTGATCGGGTGCCTAACACCTTCCCGATCGATAACTGAAACCCCTACCAAAGAGCCTTTAGCATTAGACCGGTGAATCAGAGTCATATTTTTCCACTTCGGTGCTTTTAATATTGATTTAGGTTTTCTGGGACATTAAAAGCTCCAAGTGGCGACTCTATATTTTTCTTTACAAGCGCATCATCGTGACGGGGCTTGCGAGGGTAGCCATGGTTGCACAGATGGCAACTCTGCTGAGGAGTAGCTAGTAGAGCTTCCCCTTGAAGGTTGGTCTCTTTTGTTGTTTTGTTTCATTTTTACTAACATTTGTTTGTGTTCTTTTCTTCCTTTCGTATTCACCCCTACGATTCCGTCAATTTTTACTTACCCCTATTTTCTATCATTTACGAGCCTTAGTCGATTGGCGGGTCTACTTGAGTATTATCCTTACTTTCATTTACTTTCGATCATTTACATGCCTTAACCAGTTGGCGGACTTACTTATGCATTTACACGCCTTAGCCGTTTGGCGGGCTTACTTGAGCTTTTATATTTTCGCAATCATATCCTACCAGTGGACGCTGGCCTGTAGAGGCGGAACGGGATCATCACAACCTGTCTTTGAACCTAAGCAAATTCTCCTTTTAAAATTGAATTTAAAAAATTAAACCTTAAAAGAGAATTAAGGGACTTAATTCAGTTTGCGTTAGGTAGATTTTAAAGGAGGAAATTTAGGCAGCGATACAAACATCTTGATTCTTAGTACGATGGTAGCCCCTAGTGGCAATGATTCGAAAAAGTACCACCCCATCCAGTAACTGAGAAGGTGCTTGCGCCGGAGGTATATAGGGTGGGTGACCGATCCAATTACCAAACTTAAAATCCTTGAGGAGAGCGTTAGTCGTTCCGAATCAACCTTGCGTCCCTAGGTTCAGAGAGTAGGGACCCGTTATAACAAAGAAAATCAGTCCCGGAAGCACTGCTTCCTGTAACCAAAGAAACAGACCAAATTCGGGCATGTTGTTTGCTGTCAATTTTTTTTTTATAAACTATTTTTGCCTAGCGTGTATAATATACACGCTAAACCAAAATTCTCCAGATTTTCTCTAGCGTGTATAATATACATGCTAAGACAAAAATCCTTAGATCTTGCCTAGCGTGTATAATATACACGCTAAGCCAAATCTCCAGATTTTTGGCCTAGCGTACATAATACACACGTTAAGCCAAATTTGAGGCCTTTTTTCACTTCCTCGAGTTCCCCGCTTAGTAGCTTAGTGCCTCCGGTAGATCCCACACGTTTCGACACCCAATACGCCCTCGCCAGCCAAAAAGGGTCACCCTCTTATTGACTTTTTTTGAGGGATTGGGTTATCGCATAGATTCCCGTGCCTTCACATAGATCAAGAGATTTTCCTTTGATTCTTCCGAAGCGCATCGGGATCCCGCCGTGGGAAATATTCGGGGTGTGAACGCCACCCGAAATGAGAATTCCAAGGCCTTGGAACTCATCGTAAAAAGGCTCATTTTCGTTTTCCAAAAAAAAAAAAAAATCAATCAAAATTAAAGTAGAAAGCTTGTGGTACCGATACAACGACATCGCCTTACCCTTAGTCATCCGGTAGGGGAAGGAGCAGACGGGTTTTTGGTCCTCACCCGAGGAACCCATACTCAACCCGCCAACTAACCATGTCGTGGGCAATCGATCCAGCTTATGCCGATCCTGATTCATCACTGCCACGCTCCCCAACACATTCTCATTCGGAGAAAATTTTTACCTCCATTCCACTCACCCAATCACTATTTACCATTACTGGACCCTTCGGTGCACTCATATTTCCAACCACATCCTCTCCATTCCCTCAAAGTCCATCCCATTCTTCCCCCATAACCACTCCGAATCCCCACTCCACATCTGACATGCCCAATTTTCCCATATTTTCCCAAAATCCAACACCTCATTCCCCACTATCTTTTCAAACCATACCCCATTTACCCATACCTTCCCAAAATCCAAATTTCACCCAAACCATACCCTATTTTCCTACATCTACACATACCATTTTTTCAAATCCGCCACATACCCCCCTCTACCCAGGTCATGCCCAAATTTTCCCATACACCCACCCAATCCATGCACCATATTCTCCCTCCATCGGATGCACCATTTACATCCACCCCCTCACCCGATCCAATGGCCATGATGGAAGAGATGGTCAGGGCCTATACAATTTGGAAGGCCTCTCAAAGCAGCCTCCCTTATCCAGACTACACATCTCCCAACCCATCCTATACACTCCTAAGTCTCCATGCCTCTTTTCCCCAAGACTCCAATCAACCCCTCATTATTCATACCACCCAAGACCCCCATCAACGATGGGATCACTTGAGTGGGCCTCAAGGCCCCATACCCCAAGCTCACCAGGGCTCCATTCCCCAAGCCCATCAAGCCCATCAGAGCCCCATACCCCAAGCCCATCAGGGCCCCATACCCTAATCCCATCAAGGCCCAATGGCCTAACCCCAAGCCCATCAAGGCCCCATACCCCAATCCCATCAAAGCCCAATGGCCTAACCCCAAGCCCAACAGGTCCCCATGCCCCCAGCCCATCAAGGCCTAATACCCCAAGCCTACCAAGGCCTAATGACCCATACCCAAGCCCATCAAGGCCCACACCCGGAAGCCCAACTCACCCATCCTCCCTCATTCTCCCAATATCCCACCTACACCCAACAGGCTCCCATTCCACCCCAAATAATGCACCCATCTCAATCAATCTCCCAACCCGACATGGGCCCTATTTTTCGACAAGTCTCACACCCAACCCAATATGGGAATCTATCCCATACCATTAACTATCCCCAATTCACCCATCCCCATGCTTCTCAAACCCATCCCTAAGGATTCCTCCAAGTACAGTGGCCTCATCAGGCCCCAGCCAAAAATCTGACCATCACTCATCCTATCACTCCACAAGCTACTCATCAGAACTTCCCCCATGTACAGTGGTCCCACCTAGCACTCATCCAGCCTACTCAGAACCAACATGATAGCCTCACCCTCCATCCACCATATGTGGACCCACAGTATGAGGAGGATGAGATCAGGAATAGCGGAGCTTATCCAGGGGCATTCACTAGCTTCAACCCCCCACCACCCATGTTCACCAACCCACCAGTAGCCCAAAGTGAATGGAGACCACCTGTTGAAAGGTTGGCCTCACCATCCAAGGTGTCAGAGTTGTTGAAAGAACAAATGGACAAGATCCAAAAACAGCTGATGAAGATGGGTGGAGTTGAAATCTATGCCACAGGCTTTTCTGATTTATGCTTGTTTTCAGAAGTACCCTTACCCCCAAAATTCAAAGTGACAGTCTTCGACAAATATAATAGCATGGGCAACCCCATTGCACACCTCAAGTCCTACTATGGGGACATATGCCAGTATAGAGGGGATGAGCGCTTGCTCATAAAAGTCTTCCAGAAAAGCCTTACGGGCCCATCTTTGAGGTGGTTCACTTCGTTGGAACCTTTCACGATCAAAACATGGAAAGATCTGACACACCTATTCCAAGAGCAGTATGTCTATAACATAGACATTGAATCCCATAAGTCGAATCAAGCTTGATTAAAGCAAAAGCCCGACGAAGCATTCAGCGACTACCTGGGGCGATGGAAGGCATTGGCAGCTCAGCTCAAAATAGGATACTCGATGATGAGGAAATCGAGATGATCTCAAAAAATACCCTGTCGGTCATCTTAAAATTTATGGTATACCAATAACAGTCTGGTTTTGCTGACTTAGTGAGAAATGACAACCGATGTGAGGATGCGATAAGAGAAGGGCTTTAAAATAAAATCGTAAACAGTGGGGTTCGGAGGTTCATTGAATAGAGGAATGATAGAAGAACTGCGACAGATATACAGATGGTCGTAAATACATGACCCAATACCAGCATAACTCTATTTTAGTTCAAGGCAACACAGCCAGCCACAACCAGAAATGAGCCAATGCAGAGGATCAGAAATGGACAAGGGGCATAAATGACCCTAGAACAGAGAAGGGCCCATTTCGATCGAGTCTTTACACCTTTAGGGTAGTCCTTGAATGTCATTCTGCCTTTGCTAATTGAAATTTTTTTGTCACTGCACTCCAACCGCGACCTCCGCCGAATATGATCCCAAGGAATTTATGACCCCAATACCCACTGTAACTTCCACCAAGGACCGGCCCACCCAACTAATCGCTGCTTCTATTTGAAGCATGCATTATAAGACTTAATAGAGGCTGATAAGATCTATCCTCCAGCGCATCCTCAGGCCAACCAGCACGCCAATACACATCAGGTGCCGTAACCACCACATCCACTAGGTAGAGTGGGCCTAAGGCCGACCGTCAGCATGATAGAGGAGGATGATGAGGAGTTCGACCCTTCAAAGAATATTCGCACTTAGGAAGACTTTATAACACCAAGACAGAGAGATTAAGAGGATAGAAGCATTGGTGTAATTAAGCCCCTGAATTTGGCTGATTACTTTCCTAATCTCGCACCATCAATAGAACCCTTAGATTTAAGGGCCTAATTTCCATCACCAGCTCCCATCAGCTATGTCCAAACCAACCCGTATTAACCATACGTAGCAGCAGCCCCCATCGATTACCTGATGGCTAATTTTGCCCCATATCCTCCTTCAACATTGGTTAATTATCAATGACCTACTCCTATCACACCACCCCCAATGCAGCCATTCACAATCCCCACTAACCCCACATGGCCAATTTTTGCCACTCCCCCAATCTATCTAATAGAGGTCAACCAAGTGTGGTCCACCCATTCTAATCCACTAATCCAAGAACCTTTGAGGCCTATATCCACTCCATTCTAAATCTCGGGACTAAGCTATGATCCCCATTAGGTCCTGCTCAATTATGATCAGACAGACATCAATGCGGGCAGCAGTAGAGAGGGGGCAGTGGATTTCATCACTCGATCAGGAACAATCTCAAGGCAACCAAAAGTACCAGCACCGGCCTGGCTAGAATATAAGAAAGAACCTACAGCTATAAACCCCTTCAAAAAAATGAGCTGAGAGCATATACTCGAAACACAATTGAAAAGAATGCCAGCACACATCACGGTCTGAAACCTGCTAGTAACATCCCCGCTTCATTTCCAAGCTTTGATGGGAGCATTAAAGGATGCACATGTATCTATCCAAGTAACCCAAAATAAAGTGGGATAAATCAGCAGGCAGGTGTTGGCTCCTAATGCCATTTCCTTTACAGATGCTGATTTATCGGATGAGGAAAATAATCACTCCAAACCCCTCAACATCACTGTAGAAACTGGGAACCCGATGATTCCATTGGTGGTAATAGACAATGGATCTACTTTGAATGTATGCCCTCTCAGAACCGCAACCAAGATAGCGGTGGATCCCTCCGCATTTAGGCCAGCAAGAACAAGTGCCAGAGGATTTGATAATATGAGAAGAGAGATAATTGGAGAAGTTGACCTTGAGCTTGTCAACGGGCCAATGACCTTTTCCATATCCTTCCAAGTTATGTACATCAAATCTACATTCAATTTGCTATTAGAATGACCCTGGTTACACGAGGTCGAGGCAATACCTTCAACCCTGCACCTAAAGCTTAGATTTGTGTCAGAGCAAAAGATTATCACCATTCTGGGTGAGGGGCAGGAAGAAAGAGAAAAAGCCATCCATAGCATCGAGAACCCCAAAGTATTGGATGTACCACACACAACTGAAGACACAGACTTCCATAGCTTTGAGTACGATGTATCAATGGTAATCCCTGAGCCCCTCGAAGGAATCACATTGAAAACCAACGGGATAATAGTTGCAGTCGTAGCCATGCTCTAGAAATGGGGCTATCAGAAAGGTAAAAGATTGGGACCTAGTTTGCAAGGATGGAGGGATCCAGTCAGAGCCAGAAGGGGACAATAGGTCAGATTTGGCCTAGGCTATAGGCCTACTGAAGAAGAAGTCCAAGAGACCAAAGAAAAGGCTCGAACCCTTGCTGCTGTAAAAGCCCAGGGAATAGACTTAGAGGAAGAACCCCGCCCTGGACCTCACATCAGGAGTACCTTCATGAGTGCAGGGGTCTTAAAAATTGAACAGAATGGGGCAACATAGCTGACCCTACACAAACCAGTAGCCGCTACTCACCCAACCAATCCCCAAATCATTCCCCCTGCCTTAGAAGTAGACCTGGCCTTCTTATCCCTCTTTGAGGAGGAAGCTCCCCCATCAATGCAACCCCTTGTGGTAAATCACCACAGACCGATGCTGACGTTTGAGGATAGGGTCCCAGATGAGCCCATGATAAACATGATGGAGGTTGACTCCCAAGAGCCATCTCAATCAGCCTCCTCCAGCCAAGCACGTAAAGGGGTGGCACTGCAGGTAAAAAATTGGGCAACTGTGCCCTTAACTCTGGAAGCAGCAAATGGCCTAAAATTCGACATCGGCTTTCAAAAAAAAAAAAACTTATAAAAAGCGAGATAAGCCCTTGGCGGGCATACCATGTGTATATAGAGACCCGCCTTGCCAATGGCCTATTCTTGAAGAAAAAAAAAATCTAAAAAAATAAAAGAAATATAAAATAATCCAAAAAAATTATCTTTCAAAATTTCTCAGAAAATTAAAGAAAATGATGCCTTAATAGAAAAACTCATCCCACGTGAAATCGACCCCTTTCTTGTAGAAATACAAGAAGAGGTAGGAGTCACGAGTCTGAACGAGGAGATCCCTACCGAAGAGCTCTCCAATGAACTCCTGGATTGGTTTGCTGATTTTGAGCATGGCCTTATGCCGATTGTTAAAGAAATAGAGGATGTCAATCTAGGGACCGATGAGGTTCCTAGAATCACCAAGATCGGAACATCATTGTCTCCCGAGGAAAGAGTTAGCATGATTGATTTCCTTCGGTCATACCAAGACGTATTCGCATGGTCATATGAGGATATGCCTAGTTTGAATACTGATTTGGTCGAAGATGAGCTGCCACTCTACCCAGATGTTAAGCCGGTCAAGCAGAAGTTGAGATGCCTCAGGCCATAATGGATGCTGAAGGTAAAGGATGAAGTCATAAAGTAGTATGATGCGGGATTTCTCATGGTCTCCAAATAGCCACAGTGGCTAGCCAACATCGTCCCAATGCCAAATAAGGATGAAAAGGTTCATATGTGCATCAACTTCAAAAACCTGAACAAGGCAAGCCCGAAGGATGACTTCCCATTGCCACACATTGATATCTTGGCTGATAACACTGCTATGTATGGGATGCTCTCATTCATGGATAGATTCTTCGAATATAATCAGATCAAGATGGTAGAAGCAGATCGAGAGAAGACAACATTCATTACCTCGTGGAAAACTTTCTGCTACTGAGTCATGCCATTCAGGTTGAAGAATGTCGACGCTACATACCAAAAGGCAATGACGACACTCTTCCATGATATGATGCATCTAAAAATTGAGGTGTACATTAATGACATGATCGCCAAGTCACCGGAGAGATGTTATCATCTGATAAATCTCCAAAAGCTATTTGAGAGGCTAAGAAAATACCGGTTGCGTCTGATACGCGCATTCGGCGCCATGCCAGGAAAACTACTGGGCTTCATCGTCAGCAGAAGAGGCATTGAGTTTGACCCAATCAAGGTATAAGCCATCGTTAAAATGCCACCGCCATCTATCGAGAAAGAAGTTAGAGGCTTCCTAGGTAAGATACAGTACATCAGTCGATTCATTACATAGCTAACTCCTATCTGCAAGCCGATCTTTAAGTTACTAAGGAAAGATTCACCTGTTGAATGGAATGATGACTGTCAAGAAGCATTCGATAAATTCAAGAGTCACCTTTTCATCCTCCAGTGTTGGTACCACCCAAATAAGGAAGACCAATCTTAATGTACCTCTCCACTACAGAAGTTTCAATGGGATGCGTCCTAGGGCAACATGATGAAACAAGAAGAAGAGAGCAAGCTATCTACTATCTCAGCAAGAAGTTCACTAACTACGAAACACTATTCTCATTTGGAGAAAGCATGCCTGGCTCTCTGTGAAACCGTAGATCTTATCGATCCGTCGCAACAATGCGCTTTTAAGAAAAATATAGAGTCGCCACCCAGAGCTTTTGGTGTCCCGAGAAACCTAAATCAATATTAAATGCACCAAAGTACCAAATATGACTCTGATTCCGGTCTACACCAAAGGCTCTTGGGTAGGGGCTTCGGTTATCGATCGGGAAGGTGTTAGACACCCGATCAACCCGCTTGTAAGTGGTCTCTACTATGGCCGGGTCTATGTGTGGCTGGTTTATATAATATATATATATATATATAAAATTATATATTAAAATAAAATAAAAATGAGCGACACTTTTCCTTACCCGAAGGCACACCGATCCTATTGAGCCCTTTCCGCTTGCCAAAAATTGGGTAGCGTAACAACTCAATTTTAGAATAGAGGAAAAGCAAAGAAGGTAGATGAATAGAGGGGAGAGCCAGAGCTCTCGGGCCCTTGTAGCACGGCTTTGGTCCTTCGCACAAGAGCGACGTCGGTGAGCTTCCGATAGCAAACGGGTGGTTGGATGGGTTCTAAATTCTAAGGCTAGGAAGCTAGAGGGTAGGAGAAGAGGACTAAGGTCTAGTTCCTACCAAAATTGGGATATTGATGATGGAAAATGGGATTGAAAGAGATAAACTCAGTTATAGAATTTTATGAGTTTTGTGCTAAAATGGGAGATGGGGGATCACTTACTCTTTTCTCTCTTTAGAAATTTTTTTCAAGCCTTTGTAAAGGGAGGGGTGTTAAGACCTGAAAAGTACCACTTTTCACCCCTTAACTTAATCTCTGTTGAACCCTTAATCATTTAATAAAAGTATTTTAAGCCTGTTCTGTAGGTAATGAACAGCAGCTGCAATAAGGCCTTAATCCTGCTAAGGAGCCCACTTTTGCCCCAGAAGTCTCTCAGAAGAAGGGAAGCTGGATCCGGACAAGAACTTGACTGCATGAAGGCAAACACAATAGCAACAGAGCAAGAAATGAGCCTTGCGCAGTTGTCACAGGGTTCAAAGGATTCAGAAAGTAAGCCTCGCGCGGTCCTCGAGAGTTTCCCAAGACTTCATACCAATTGTCCGCACTCTTCTCGCGCAGTTTAGTGACAGAAGGGCTTCAGAATCATGAGTCGCGCAGCTCTTGAAGCTCAAGCACTTAAATGCTTGTGCAGTTTTGTGCAACTCAAAAAAGCAGCACTTAAAACCGCACACAGTTCACTCAAATAAGCTAAGGAGAGAGAGAGAGCTCCAGGTATTTTACACAGCAGCGAGGTCATGGATGCAAAACTTGTAAAAACCTCTCGCCTCGTAGATCAATGCACATCACGCCCTCGCGAGAATCCTTGCAAAGATCCATTGAGAAACAAACTACTCGCGCGATTCCCGCACCATTCAGAAGGAAAGTACAATCTCGCAAAGACAAGAGCAATCCAGTGAGGATTCACTACTCTATCGCGCGACTGCTTAAGCTGCAAACTAAGACAACCTCGCGACGACTAGATTTTCAAGTTAATCCAATTTCGCGAAGACCGTGCTACCACGCGACAGTCTTGGAAACTAGTGCTACCTGGCGAGGCTCTGGACTCTAACTCTCCCTCACTTCTGCAGAAGACATTCTGGGAACTTCCAGTAATTAGGGCATGCACTCCAATGCTCTAATTTCCATGCATGTGCCCCGAGGCATCCAAGGAACAGTATTAGGCCACGTGGTATCGTTAAAATTAGGGTTTCCTAACCCTAATACGCCGCCAATCTGATTGCTATATAAACCTAAGCCTGGTTTAGGTTTAGGGGACCCCTCTTAGAATAGAATTTTGTCTATCTTCTTCTTACAGTAGCTGTAGATCTCTAGTAAGGTTTAGGTAGATTTCTTTTTACTTTTTCTTCTCTCTATAGCCCAGCACTTGCTGGCTATGCCTCTGTATGCTTATTTGGTTTAGATTTAATAGAATTTCATGATTGGGTATTTTACATGTATGGGATTGAAGTTTGAGATTGAGTTGTTCTGTACAAGGCTGCTGCCTTGAGATCCTCCATTGATAGGTTGTATTATGAGCAATGAAGAATAATTTTTAAAGACCTATTTAGATCCAAGTGACCTGTGTGTCTGGGCTAACATACTCCCATACAAGCCTAACCCCACCACAGGATCCACTAGATCTGAAATCCCCATGGGAGCCTGAGCTTATAGCCTTGTGAACATGGTGGTGACAGCAGTGTTCTTGTTTTGTTTTGGTCCTCTGTGGGGAGGATAGCCTCTAGGATAGTCTGTGACCATTTAAGTGGACAGGTTATAGCCTTAGGGTGAGGCCAATCCACAGATCCAAGACAGATTCTTCTTCTCTGCACTCATGCTTGTAGCCCTGTGAGAGATTGTGCAGTGACAAACTCCCCTGTATTTGTATAGACCTGCCATCAGATGGTAGATCTGGTTTGGTTATAGAGATTGTAGGCTTATGACTGGATCACTGCAGTCTTTCTACAGCAATGGACAGCTAGACCTAAGGTTGTACTCAAACTCTTGCTGGTTCTATGTGTCTGGGCTAACATGCTCTCATACAGGCCTAGCCCCACACATAGCACTTTAAAGGTTGAGGTTCCCTATGGATTCTTGTGCTTATAGCCTGGATGAAGTAGTGCTTACAATGATAGACTTATTCTGACCCATCTCTGGACTGTGGTTCTCCAATTGGATAGTCTGTGACCATTTAAGTAGACAGGTTATAGCCATAAAGGGATTGGATCATGGCACAGAGATGAGTTGGATTCTTTCTCCTCAGTGGTGATAATGTAGCCATTGGATAGGACTTCTATAGCAGCAGATCTGAATTTGAGTCATGAAACCCATCAGATCTGAACCTAATAGCATACTTCTCACCCCTTTTATATTTATTTTCTCACTCCATCTGTTTTCTCAACCTTTTCTATGGTTTAGACATTAAGTTACCTTCGGATTTATAATTAAGTGACCTTAAATCTCCTTCCATTTAGGATTTCCAGATCTGTAGTCAGATCTGGAGAGCCTACTAATGATGGCTCCCTCGGAGCTTTAGATCAACTTTCCTTGTGGGACAAACTCTTACTTATCAAAACTTGCTACAACAGGCCCTGTATCTTGCAGGACTGTACATATTTTAGGCTTGCTGCTCTGTAATCATCACTCTACCTTTCACTCATTTTTTATTTACTCCATTCTTATCACTGTCTCCAATAAAGTCAGTAGCAAGCACTTAAAAATAGCAACAATAAGTTTTTGGCGCCGTTGCCGGGGAATTTTGATCTAATAGTAGACTCTAGAATTTTGTATTCTTTGTTCTTTGGTAGCTGTACTTATGAATAATTGATACTGCTGATTTATATTTGGAATTTTTCTTACAGATCTGGACCGTAGCAGAGAAGGAGACTGGAATTGTATTAAGAGTCTAGCTACCTCTGTTTGTACTTCTCTAACCTTCAAAACCTCAGTTTATTTCTCCTTTGAAGATTCCATAAGAAGTTGATTAGGATAGTTGTAATTTTTTCTAGTGCAATGTGCTTGCAAATAGTTGTCTCTGCTGTTGGTGTGTGTGCATGTTAGGAAGGAGATCTCTCAGTCCTATTTTAGAGCCTGCTAACCCTGAGATTGAAAGGGTTCAAAGACCGAGAAGGCACAGACACACCACAGTCGAGCCCCCTATTGAAATCGAGACAACAGTTATGGGTGAAGAGCAACCTAGAACATTGAAGGAATTGAATGCTCCGGATGATTACAATTCTCCATTCAGCATTCAATTCCCAGATGTTCAGGGTAATTATGAGATCAAAACTTCCATCATCCAAATGCTTCCCTCTTTCCATGG
This sequence comes from Chloranthus sessilifolius, assembly GCA_021018995.1. NCBI lineage: Eukaryota > Viridiplantae > Streptophyta > Magnoliopsida > Chloranthales > Chloranthaceae > Chloranthus > Chloranthus sessilifolius. The sequence goes on along the minus strand of CM037587.1, from coordinate 15,342,279 downwards.
GCTTAACAAGGAAGACCCTTACAAGCACATTGACCAGTTCTTGGCCCAGTGTACGACATTCTCCATTGCTGGTTTGGGACTAGAAGCCACTAGGTTAAGGCTTTTTCCTTTCTCCTTAAAGGACAGGGCCATGACCTGGTTATCTACTCTCCCAAACAATAGCATCACTTCCTGGAAAGACCTCCAAACAAGATTTCTATCTAAATTTTTTCCAGAGACCAAGACCAGTCAATTGAGGAAGGGCATACTTTATTTTGCCCAGTCCCCAACTGAAGATTTTAACCAATGCTGGGATAGATTTAAGGAGATGCTCAAACAATGTCCCCACCACAAGATCCCTGACTGGCAGCTTGTCCAGAGCTTCTACAATGGGATTGATGAGAAGAGCAGAGACATGGTAGATGCCTCTTGTGGTGGAACATACATGCATAAAACAGCTGATGAGGCATGAGACCTATTCGAGGTCATAAGTGAAAATGCTTTCCAGAAGATGTCCTCATCTAGAACTGCTCAAGAGCCTTCTCCTAAGCTGGGGGTGGCTGAAATTTATAAAGGAAAAATGTATGAAGTTAGAGGAAACGATGACCTGAGAATGCAGATGGCCAATCTTACTGAAAGATTTGTTAAACTTTTGACTATGGTGCAGCCCAGAAAGGCTGCACAAGTGATGGAGGCATGTCTGATATGCCAATCTCCACAGCATATACTGGAAGAATGCCCATCTGCATGACAATACCCTAAGTTTGTAATGGAATAGGCTGCTGCTACCCAATCTTTTGGATAGTAACAATCTGGTGGCTACAATAAACAACCATATGGATACCAGCACCAAAATGCTGGTTACCAATAGAGAGACCACCCAAATTTGAGGTGGAGGCAAGACAATTATATGCAGTCACAGCAGATGTTGGCCTTACCTCAAAGGCCACAGCAGCAGTTTAACCAGGGTTCTGTCCAAAGGTTGAATTTCCAATAATAGCAGCCCCAACAATAAAATCAATTGGTAGTTCCCCCACCTTCGCCCTGAAGTACTTCTTTCGAGGACCAGGTTCTGGCCCAATTGCAAAGCCTTGGACCCTTAAATCAGACTGTGACTTCTCACAGTCAAAGCATTAAGAAAATAGAAGAGCAGCTTGGTCAAATAGCCAATGCTCTGGCTAAGAGAGAGGAGGGCAGGTTGCCAAGCCAACCAGTAGCCAACCCAAAGGGCCAGTATTCCATCGGAGAAGGCTCCTCAAATTTTGAGGGAGTCAATGCCATCACAGTCTTAAGGTCTGGCAAGCTGGTAGACAACCAGGTGGGAAAAGAACAAGGAGAGGTCTATCCTAAGGATATATCAAGTGAAAATGATAAGGACTTTGTTAGAACATAGAGTCAAGAACTGCCTGCTACCCTTCAACAGGGGAAAAATAAAGAGGTTGTAGCTGAGCCTCAGCAGGAGAGAAAAATAGATAATAGAAAAAAACAAAAGTTTAGCCATAGGCTTGCAGCTGAGGAACCAGCAGTACTTCAGCTGCCATTTCCTCAAGCTTTGAGTGGCCCTGCCCCTTTTGATAAGGGTCAGGCACAGATTGAGGAAATGATGGAGACCTTTAAGCAGGTCAAAATAAATTTATCCCTGCTTGATGCAATCCGACAGGTCCCAGCCTATGCAAAGTTCTTGAAGGACCTCTGTACTCAGAAAAGGAAGGCCAGAGGCCATTTGTCCAAAAAGGTCTTTGCAACTGATACAGTTAATTCTGTATTAGCTATGACAATACCTGAGAAGTTGCAAGACCCAGGGATACCCACTATTCCCTGTATTATTGGAGACCACACGATTGAAAGGGCCCTTTTAGACCTTGAGCTGTTAACTCAACGCCATCGGTATACCAAAGCCTAGGATTGGGGGAGCTGAAGCCTACCCCCATTGTTCTATTGATGGCTGATAGGTCTGAGAGGAAGCCCATGGGAGTGGTTGAGGATGTCCTAGTGGGAGTAGACAAGTTCTTCTACCCTACAGACTTCCTTGTTTTGGACATGGGTTGTAACAAAAGTACATCTCCGATACCTGCTATCCTGGGCAGACCATTTTTGGCTACTGCCAATGCATGCATTCAATGTAGGTCTAGAATCATGGAGGTCACTTTCGGATATATAAAAGTTGAGCTTAATGTGTACAACAGTGCAAAGTACCCTCAGCTGGACAATGAGGAATGCTTTGCAGTAGATGTACTAGAAGAAATTGTTGAAGAAGAACTACCCACTCTGCTGGAGTGGGGCAACATTGTCACTAATTTAACTGAAGTTTAGAACTTGCTGGAGGAAGGAAGCCTAACTTTAATGCCAGAAGACATGCCCCTAGTGAGGTCTTCTGTGGGCTTAGTGCAGCATTTCAATTGGAAACCCACATTGCTGCCCCTTCCTCCAACCAACAATACACCAATCCTACCATCCATACAACTTTCTGTTATAACTGTCATCCTTGATTAGAACTCCAACAATTTCAATTCATAGTAAGCAAGAGTGTATGCATCAGTGAACACTTTATTCTTCATAAAATTTTCTAAACTGCAGTTTTTAGAAAATATTTTCATTCAAAAGCTCACTATTGACATACTCTCAGAAAAAATATCGAAACTTTTTGAGTTCTCACAGTATTATTTCAGAAAAAATTAAGTCAAAGGATAATTGTAAAAATTTTCAATCTCATAGAAAAGGATAATCTACTCTATCCATATGATTTCCTGTGTAATCCATAATATCTAGTATTCATATCTCTACTAGGCTTATGCTTTTACAAATTGCAAATCAAAAATATCTTTTCTTCGGCTTGTAATACGGCTTTGGGTTTCATAAGGTGTCAAAGAAAGGTAGAAGGATTCAAAGTTTTTCTGAGAATTTAACTCTTCTTTCTCCTATCTTTTTAGGCTTCTTTTCTACTTCAGTAAGTATCCATGATTGGATAACTTCTTCCCATTTTTTTTCTGTTTCTGTTATAAATCTCATTTCTTCAATTGATTTGTAAAATCATATTTTACGGTTTTTCTTCTCTTTGAAAGGTTTTTGCTTAAGAATTGTAATCTTCTTTTCAAATCATCCATTTTTTCGATTTTTCACTCCTTTCCCATATTCTTCACTTCATTTCTTCAGTCGTACCTTTTTTTTACATTCCTCTTATTTATTTTTGCTTTTTACTCCTTCCACTCTCTCTTCTTCCCTTCTATCACATTCTAAAATCCCAGAAAATATAAGGGTTAAAGGTTGAAAGCATTGGGTAGTACTTATGGTTAAGGGATTATCAGATTTTTGGTAGAAAGAAATTTGGTTTAGGCTTCTAATATGAGTTCAAAGGATAAATTTTTTTGGGATTTTAGTTTTTTGGCCTTGGTTAACAAAAGATGGCCTTTAATCATTTTTACGATTTACTAGCATAGATGCCTTATTGCTTTGATAGTTCTAATAGATAGTTCTAGACAAAAAAATCAGGTTATCATATGTATAGAATATTTTGATTCTAAATTCTGCAATATGAGATTTCATAATATCATAGAAGTTCCAAGAATTTTTTTTTACTTGAATGGAAACAGTCTCTCTCAAGAAAGGAAAATTTAGCTCAAAATCTCACTGGTTTAGAAAATTGAAACTATAGTCTAAAATTTTGCACTTTAGATCAATCTATTATTTCAAACATTCATTCTAATACAGTGTCCAACGAGCTAAGCATGAATTGTACTGCTCTTTATTCTAATTATTGAACTCCTACTATGATGGATCGTAAGTTTTCAAGATTTATAATTTTTTTCTATCGTAATTCCTATGTAATGATCAACTATTAAAACTAAAAATAACAAATTTTTTTTTTACAAAAACAAACTAATTTAAACTAACTGAAATACTACTTAACTACTATTATACACATAAGTTGTGTATACCCCCAAACTTAAGTCGGACAATGCCCTCATTGGCACAAAAACTAGGGATACTTAAATATTATTTACTTGAAAATTACTGATATTACTGATTGTTTACCGGTTGTAAAAAAATTTCTGGAAAGAATGTTCCCCCAAACTTAAGGAAAACACAGCAGTTCTATTCTCAGAGACAAAAATGGAAGAAAAGTTAGTAGCCATTATACAGTTAGTGAAAAAAGAAAGTTAGTCAAAAGAAAATTTATATATTAACAGACTATTTACAATGAACAAGAAGAAAAATTTAAAGTACTAAAAAAATTAAAAACTAATTACATAAAAGTATAAACCAAGGAAAAATCTAGACACACACAATCTTAGATATCAGCAGCAACGTCCGAGAGAACATGTCTTCGATATAGATCGGTCCTCGACTTTTAACCCAAAATTGTGTTGCCCCTTTAAAGATGCTTAACCTCTCCTTTGGATGGGTATGTCCAATAGAAGAGGAAAAAGAAAAAGACTCAGGAAGATGGGGGAGGTGATGATGGGGAAGATTTATGACGTTTGGGGGATGGGGGTGGTGTTTCGTCAGTAGTTTCTGATTTGGGGAGAAGAGATAGAAGCTCTTGAATCAGTCGCCTCCTTTCCTCTAGGAGTGCAAAGATTTCTTCGGCTTCTCGACGGAGGAGACTTTCGAACGCCATAGAAAATTTGGACCAACTCAATGGTTTAGTCATGGTAAGAGTTGTGTTTGTGGAAGAAAGTGAAAGGAATTGAATGAACTGACCAAGCGGTACTTGCTTATTTATAATCATTCGAAGAATTCGAAGAGTTGCCATAAATGGAAATTATGGGTTGGCGTTGAATGATGCCAATCGGTTGGTAATCCTAATAAATGCTAGTAAATCAAGGTGACGCCTTTGGTATCGGAAGTTATACCTTTCTGATAAAAAATGCACTTCTGGACGAAACGATTGGCTGTGGGGAAGTACTACGTTTAGCTATGAGGAAGTACTAAAGTTACAAGAAATCTGTTGGCAAAATCGTAGATACTACGAAACATAATCGCTATGATTCATTGTATCACAAAAAACTGTCAACATACCTGCTATTGTACAAATAATATACACAAATTTGCTACGGATGAGTCTGTAGCTCGACTGTGCCCGGGAGTTTATCAGTTGTATACAGGGTCTTTTAATGATATTGTGGTTACTGCCCCTTTTTCTTTTAATGATACTGTCAGTTTGAGCCTCTGTCTGTTAACTTTGAAAGTACGACCATCCTTGGGATCTCTGTTAGTGACAACCCCGTGAGGGAATATTTCTATAACGGTGTAGGAACTATCCCAACGACTTTGTAATTTCCCTGAGAATAGCTTCAACCTTGAATTGTATAGCCAAACTTGTTGGCCCAGCTCAAAACTCTTTATCAGAATATGTTTATCATGGAATGCCTTAGTTTTGGCCTTATAGATTCGAGCATTTTGATATGCATCATTTTGAATTTCCTCAAGCTCATTGAGTTCGAGTTTTCGTTGCTCACTAGATGCATCTAGCTCAAAATTTAATTCTTTGATAGCCTATAGAGCTCTATGTTTTAATTCCACAGGTAGGTGGCAAGCCTTACCATACACCAATTGGAAAAGAGACATGTGAATTGAAGTTTTATAAGCCCACAGAGCATCATTCAACCTTATGGACCAGTCTTTTCTATCAGATCAAACTGTTTTTTCCAATATCTTCTTTATTTCTTTGTTGGAAACCTCAACCTGTCCACTAGTTTGCGGGTGGTAGGGGGTTGCGATTTTATGCGTAACACCATATTTTTTGAGCAAACTCTTAAAATACCTATTACAAAAATGGCTTCCTCCATCACTTATAATAACTCGTGAGGTTCTAAATTGTGCAAATATATTTTCCCTGGTGAAAGAAACTACCACCTTATGGTCATTTGTTCGTGTGGCCGTTGCTTCTATCTATTTTGATACATAGTCAATGGCTATAAGTATGCATATAAATCCGAACGACGGTGGAAAGGGACCCATAAAGTCAATGCCCCATACATCAAAGGGTTATGTGACCAAAATCGGTTAAAGGGGCATCATGTTCCTTCGGGACATGGCTCCTAACTTTTGGCACCGGTCGTAGGCCTGATAAAAATTCTGGACATCCTTGAACAGCGATGGGCAATAAAATCCTAATTGTAGTGCCTTGGCAGCAGTTTTCTTTCCGTCAAAGTGGCCCCCACAAGCATATGTGTGATAAAATTGTAGAATATTGTGGGTCACTATCGGGCACACATTTCCTAATTATTTGGTCTGGACATATTTTGAATAGGTCAGGATCCTCCAAAATATAGTATTTTATGTTAGAAAAGAAAATATATCTGTCCTGATTGGACCAAGTTGGAGAAATCTTACCTGCTGCCAAATAATTTACGATATTGGCATACCATGGTACTACTGTTTGGATAGCAAAAAGTTACTCGTCTGAAAAAGTATCGTGCAAAGACTCTTTACTAACGGTTGCAGGTAGTTCTATTCGAGACATATGATTAGCCACCACATTCTCAACTCCCTTCTTGTCCTTGATCTCGAAGTTGAATTCCTGCAAAAGAAGGATCCACCTGATTAGTCTTAGTTTGACATCCTTTTTAGATTGCAAGTATTTTAGTACAGAATTATCATAGAAGATAACAATCTTAGATCCCAATAGGTACGGTCGGAATTTATCCAAAGCAAAGACTACAGTGAGAAGCTCCTTCTCAGTGGTGGTATAGTTAACCTAAGCTTCGATCAAGGTTTGGCTTGCATAATAAATTACATGAGTTACCTAATCTCTCCGTTGTCCTAACACGACACCTATTGCTTAATCAGAAGCATCTCACATTACTTAAAAAGGAAGGGAATAGTTGAGAGGTTGAATGATTGGTGCGGATGAGAGAGGTGCCTTAAGTTTGTTGAATGCGTTAAGATAGACATCGTCGAAGTTAAAGGGTACATCATTTGCTAATAAGTGACACAATGGTCTTGAGATTTTTGAGAAATCTTTGATAAAGTGGCGATAGAAGCCTGCATGGAAAAGGAAAGCTCAAATTTGCCATACCGAATTTGGTGGAGGTAGATTCGACATTACATCAATTTTAGCCCTGTCAACTTTTATTTCTCTTTTAGAGAAAATATGCCCTAAGGCTATGCCTTCTTGAATCATGAAATGACTTTTCTCCCAACTTAGCACTAAATTAGTTTTTTCACATCTTTCTAAGACTAGGATAATATGATCAAGAAAAGAATCGAAAGTTCGGCCAAATACCGAAAAGTCGTCCATGAATATTTTAAGAAACTCGTCTATCATGTCAGAAAAGATTGCCATCATGCATATTTTGAATGTTACAGCTGCATTGCATAACCCAAAGGGCATGCGATGATAAGCAAATGTTTCAAAAGGACACATGAAGGTAGTCTTTTCTTGATTTTCTAGGTAGATCGAAACTTGATTATACCCTGAATATCTATTTAAAAAGTAAAAATATTCTTGACCTGCAACTTTTTCTAAAATTTGATCAATGAAGGGTAGTGAAAAATGATCTTTGCGAGTCATTGAATTGAGCTTCCTATAGTCAATGCATACACGCCACCCTGATGTTTCACGTAATGGCACCAACTCACTGGCTGCATTTTCTTTTACAGTAATCCCAGATTTCTTTGGGACTACCTGGATGGGACTCACCCACTCACTGTCGAAAATTAAGTAAATAATACCTACGTCTAGTAATTTCATGATTTTCTTTTAAACAACTTCCCTCATATTTGGATTTAACTGTCGCTGACTTTTTCGTGAAGTTTTGGCATTGCCCTCTAAATATATACGATGAATACATATCAAGGGGTCAAGCCGTTTAAGGTCACTGATAGTCCATCCTATTGCACTCTTATACTTTATGAGTGTGGCCAGTAACCTACTCTCTTGTTTTTTGTTAAGAGCAGATAAAATAATTACTGGGAGAGTTTTGTTAGGCCCAAGAAAAGCGTATTTAAGAGTATCAGGGAGTAGTTTCAAATCCAAGGATGGTGCTTTTTGGATAGATGGTTGTAATGATTCATTGAAAATAACGGGTAGAGGTTCTATCCATGGTTTTCAAGTCTTAGATTGGAGTTCACAGATAGAAGTGTCCATCAGATAAATCGCCTCCTTTAATTGGTGGCCTGATTCTTCCAAGTCCGTATATCATAATGCAGTCTGAAGTGTATCCTTTGATAAGACTAAATGTAATAGTTCCTCTACTAATTCTTCAATTTCATTTCTGCTGAAGCATTCCTCGTCGTCTATTGAAGCCATTTGGTTGGCCACAGTGAAGACATTTAATTGGATTCACATATCTCCAGAAGAAACTTTCATAACCTCGATTTTACAATTTATACAAGAATTGGTCGTGGCCAAGAATGGTCTACCGAGTATAATGGAAATTTGTGTTAGAGATTTTGAACATGATTCCATCTAGTACCAAGAAATTGACAGGGAAAACAAATTTATCGACCCCAACAATTACATCTTTAATAATTCATATAGGCCTTTTTTTTTTATCTATCGGCTAACTAAAGGGTCACTGAAGTAGGCCTCATGTCTCCTAGTCCCAATTTTTCGTAAACAAAGTATGGTAGCAAATTCACACTGGCTCCTATATCTAGAAGTTCTTTATTTATTGCATGATTGCCTATGATACATGAAATTGTAGGCACCCCAGGATCCTTAAGCTTGGGTGGAGTTCTAGCTTGCAAGACTGAGCTCACTTGCTCCGTCAAGAGAACTTTTTGCGAGACACTGTTTCGCCATTTTCATTTCTGCAAACACATCTCTTTTAGGAATCGTGCATAAGCTGGGAATTGTTTAATTGCCTCCAAGAGGGGCAAGTTGATCTTCACTTCCTTGAAGATCTTAGTGATTTCTTCTATTTTTTTTGAATTTTTGTCAAAAGGGGAGGATGCACCAAAAGCGTTTGAAAATCTTAACTTCGGTCACAGATTTAGGTGTACTATCCTCTTTATTTTCTACTTTTTTTTTTTACTTTTCGTTTTCCAATTTTCTTGGTTTTTCTTGTGGGGGGGGGGGGGTCTCTTCTTTGGCTTCATTATCCTATTCTATGGTTGTAGGGACAACTATTGAGGTAGGCATCTCTACTCTATTGTCAATAGTTCAGCCACTCCTTAAGGTTTGAATAGCTTGAATTGTGGGAATTAGTGTCTGTGAGCTCGCTTGGTTACACTCTCTTTCCTCCCACTGTGAGGGTAATTGCCTGATTTGGGTTTCTAGATTTGCAATTGACTGAGTACAGGAGTATAAATTTTGGGAGATCTGAGACAACTGGGCTAATTCCCTAGAGCGATAGTGTGCATGATGTTGCAAGTCCTGAAGGATTTAGATTATAGTAGCACCATCATTTCCATTATGAGGATATGGCTGTTGCGCAAATGACTGGTATGGGCTGTATGACTGTTGAGAATTTAGAGAATGTAGTGGGTATGCATAAGAAAATTCTTGTCAATTTACCCTCTGGAAGCCATAAGGGTTGTCCCATTGAGAATTATAAGGATTCGTAACACTACCCCACTGAGAGGCAAAGGCCTGCTCAGTCTCCAATATGGCTGGATACTAAGGGGTAGTTAAGAATTCTATTGGGGAGTAAGTCATGTTGAGATTCAGCCAAGATGTGTCATCACAGCCATGCATCTTACATAAAATACTATATAATTACATTTTTTTTGAAAGTAGGGTGAGATACATTTGAGCCTCTAGTTTCTGTGGCCAGAAGATGTATTGAAACCTTTGATTCGCTGCTCCGAGTAATCCTGTAAAAGCTTAAGAAGTGATCAAATAAAATTAAAAATATAAAAAAATATAAAAGAGAAAGATAATACTCATTTTCTTAAATTAATATATAAATATAAAACATTGTCCCCAATAACGACACTAAAAACTTGTTTGGTTCTAATATGTGTCTAATAAAGTCTTAACCTATTGCAAGCATACAATGGAAATCATAGTACTAGCATAGGATCGTTCCCATGAGGATATGTTATACTATATATATTAATTTTTTGAAAAGTTATATTTATCTTTAAAGTTCCTAAGCTACTGGAGAAATATGAATAAAGAATGGTTTCTTAATCTAAATTTTACAGAAAATAAATCCTAAATCCTCCTTCAGATTGTGGTTGTCAATCCCAATCTTCAGCTATCGGATATATATGAAATTAAACAGTACAATTACACCATACATCAAGTTTCCTAGCATTGGTCGTCAATCAACACTAAAATCCTATCAACACAGATTTAATCTAATCAATAATCTCCTCAAACTTGGGAGCTAATCAAATTTTAGAAAATTGAAGATGGAAAAGTAAAACCGTTACACTAATCTGCAAACTTTAACCTGAGTCGTCAATTAAAATTAAAATTAAAATTCGAAGATGTTTATAAAGCAAGAAATTGCAATAAAATAAATCTAAAGTAGAAAGCAAAAGTAGAACCATCCAAAGGATTGATCTTTCAGCTTCCTCAGCCTTGGTTGTCAGGCAAGACCTTAGAGAACTGTAGACGATGTTACTTTGTAAATCCTAAACTACTTTGATCGGGAGAAAACACAGACTTCAGTTGTCAATTGATGCTGTAAAATCCTTTGATGATTATTCCTATACCAAGCCCTCTTATTTATAGATCATAAAGGTCAGTTTACAAACTCCTAATTCTAATAAAAGAAATTACTAAAAAAAACCTATCCTAATAAAATTCTACTTCTAATTTTTCTCTTTCCTTGCTTTCGATAATTGAAGTACTTTTGAATTTCTTCCTTTATTTCAACAACAGAGTCCTTTAAAAGTCTTCTCTATCAATCTCACAGATCCGTGATTCACTGGACTTCTTCTTTAAGAGATCTTTTAATTTTATGCATGGCGGTGTTCATTCTCATGTGATCAGCAACTTCAAAAAGCTTCTTCTGGAAAATCGTAAATCACGATTTTCTAACACAGCTTCCTATTGAACAATTTTTGGTTATGATTATTTAATTACGATTCAACTATTCTCTTGTTTCGCACTCTTTTGAACTGCTTTCTCTTGTATAATCGTAAATTACGATTTCTATTCTTCCAGTAGATCATACTGTAGAATCGTAAAGCACGATTTTTCATTTTGATGAATATTAATATTTTAGATCTCTTTTGATATTTTTCTTTGATATTTGCACATCAGTAACTTATTAGTAGCAAACTAAGTCCTAGCACCACTAAGTTGAGGGTTGTAAAATGGTATATTATGTGACTAATCAGCTATCCCAAGCCGCTCTACTCTTAGCACGAATGGTTTCATTTAAGTATTTATTTGAAAAGCCGGCTCTCACTAGCTGAACTGCACGCTGATAGCTTATCTTATCTGAATTTAACATCACGTATGTCACTCAAAAGTCGATCAAGGGACAAGCACTTGCTGATCATCTTACAGAGAATCCCTTACCCGACTACGAACCTTTAAGGACTAAATTTCCCAATGAGGACATCTTATTCATGACAGAGGATGATACAATAGAGACAGAAGAGTCCTGGGTAATGCACTTTGATGGGGCAGAAAATGTTGAAGGTTAAGGGGTCGGTGCTATTTTAATCTTGTCAAAAGGACCTCACATACCAGTTTCCATCAAGCTCAACTTCCCATGCACAAACAACATGGTCGAATATGAAGCTTGCGCAGTAGGCCTACAGGCCGCCCTGGACCTAAATGTAACTCATCTCAAGGTATTTGGTGGCTCACAACTGATTATATGCCAAACCAACAGAGATTGGAAGATGAAAGATGAGAAGCTAATCCCGTATCATGAGCACCTCGAGGATCTGATAGGGTGCTTTGATGATGTTACCTTCTCCTATATCCCACGAGCTAGAAATCGCTTTACTGATGCACTAGCAACGTTGGCATCAATAGTCAAAATCTCCTATGGCGTCGAGATGAAGTTAATCATGATTGAATAGAGGAATGAGCTGACTTTCTACCTGAGGACCCCCAAAGTTAGATGATGAGCCACCATAGTTCTCAGATATCAAGAATTTCCTCAAAATTGGAGCTTTCCCTAACGACACATCCAGGACGGACAGGCGGACCATCCAACGTTTAGCTGCGAACTGCGTCGTCTATGGCGAGTGCCTCTACAAGAGGTCTTATAAAAATATCCTGCTCAAATTTATAACTGAAGGCAAAGCAACCAACATCATGAAAGAAATCTATGAAGGAGTATGCGAGGCCCACGCCATTGGACACATGCTCGCCAAGAGGATCCTACGACAAGGGTATTTCTAGACTATCATGGAAGCTGACTATTGCAAGCATGTTCAGAAGTGCTATAAATGCCAAGAACACTCTAGTTTGATACATGATCCAGCCATTGATCTACACAGTATGAATACTCCTTGGCCATTCGCCACATGGGGCCTCGACGTCATCGAAAAGGTCAATCTAAAAGCATCGAACGGGCAACAGTTTATCCTAGTCGCCATTGAGTACTTCGCCAAATGGGTAGAGGCGGCATCCTATACGAACATCATAGTCAATCATGTTGAGAAATTGATTAAGAATAATATTGTTTGTCGATTCGGTGTACCCAAGGACATTATCACGGACAACGACACCAACTTCGCGAACAAGCACATAGGAGCCTTCTATAAGCAGTACAAAATAAAACATCATCGCTCGTCACTATATAGGCCGTAGACCAATGGGGCCGTCGAAGCTGCCAACAAGATAGTCCCCCGCATCCTCAAGAAGATGGTTGTCATGTATCGCGATTAGAGCGAAATGTTACTATTTGCACTATGGGCTTACCGAATGTCGATCCGTACCGCTACAAGGGAAACATCATTCTCCCTTGTATATGGAACCAAGGCCATCCTACTAGTTGAGGTTGAAGTACCTTCACTCTGTATCCTTATTGAATCTGGTCTATCAGAAGCTGAAAGAGAGAGGTCTTGCTTTGAGCAGCTGAACCTGCTAGGCAAGAAAAGGCTCCTAGCCTTGTGTCACACCTAGGCCTATCAGCGAAGGACCGCACGTGCTTACAACAAGCGTGTTCACATATGAGATTTAAAGGTGGGTGACACAATACTCAAGAAAATCTTCCCTTCTCTCCACATTGATCCAAGAGGAAAATTTATGCCCAATTGGGAAGGACCTTACTTCATCCGAGAGGTACTCTCGGGATATGCGATCTGTCTCACCACCATCGACGGGGATCACTTTCCTGAGCCCATCAACGCTGGGTACGTGCGCCTATTCTACTCTTAGTCTTCATGGAAAGGTAAGTATTGATAAGTTGGATACGTGACTGCTTAAGGAGGCCATCAAAAGAAGCCATCAATTCAAAGTCAAGTAGCCCAAAAGCGTCCCCTAATGGTCATACCCTTTGCTACCCATTTTGAGCCTCTAGCCTTTCTTTCGTATCCCCTCTCAAGAAAAGAAAAAAATTGTATATACTAGACAAAAAAAAAAAAGAAGAAAAAGGGCTACCACTAAAATCCAAAAATATCATAAAAGCAAAATCCTAAAAAGAGGATGTCTGAAAAAATAAAAAGAACAAAAAAAATAGAAAAAAAAAGAGATAGAAAAATCATGGGGAATGTACAGTCAAAATCTCCCAAGGAAGAAGTGTATTACAACAATTGGAACCCTATCAAGGAGACCTTTAAACCCAAGAAAACCTTCAAAATTCCTAACCTATCCCTTCTAAACCCATGGCCAAGATACATTCCGAGAGAAAGCCCTCTTTAAGGTCTATGAGCACTCACAGTATCTATTAAGTCAACATGAACCAAACTAAGAGACAGCAAGAACTCCATCCAGTCGGCTAGGACGGAAGCAACGTCCATGTCGTGGTCTTTGAATTTGAAAAAGAAAAATAAATACAAGCTCAAAGAAAAAAGGACATGGTGAAAACTTGAAAGGGCACCATGGGTAAAAATAGCGAGTTTGTGCGGACCAGGTGAAAACCCAAAAGGGCGCTTGGGGTAAAAATGCATTCCCATGGACGTAGTGAAAACTTGAAAGGGCACTACGGGTAAAAAAGAAGGTAATAACGGGCACGATGAAAACCCGCCTTGGGCGCTGTAAGTAAAAAAGGATGAAAAAGAAAAGGAGAAAGTTCGGTTACTGCCTTGATTACAATTCCGATTCATCTGGTTACCGACTAGGCCACTCATGTTAGCTCAAGTCAGGTCCTGATAAGGAATATCTTCCTAAACTGCATTGCCAAACTTATGACTAGGGTAAGGATAAAAGATTAATTCAATCCAAAGGGATGAATGTTTTGACCTTAGATAAATCTTGAACCTCACCCTGGTCCTACCATGAATGGGTTCGACCATGCTCAAAAGGGGACCCGTCACCCTTGCCCACGGCGAAGGCATCAAACAAAAAGAGAAAGCAAAGGGATGACTCTTGTAAGAGATAATAAATTTCTCTTTCCCATTTTCATGCCCACACTATGTGCATGACCACATCTTGAAAGGGACGACTCTTATAAAAGATAATAAATTTCCCTTTTCCATTTTCATACTGACACTATGTGTACACCCATCTCAAAAGGATAATCGGCGTAACTCCCGATTTCTCCCTTGTTAAGGCAACAGAAGATAATATTTATAAAATAATAGATTTCCCTTTTACATTTACATATATCTGTACTGGGCTCACACCACATCAAAAAAATAATAATAATCAGTGTGATGCCTTGCTTCCTTTTTTACAAATTTTAAAAAAAGGAACAAAAAACATTAAGAAAATATATATGCCAAAAAATATCTAACATGGGTTCTTATGCCCCTTCCTGTGGTGATTTGATCTACACAAAAAGTATGTGCAGGTCTGAATCAATGACCCAACTCATGCTTCAAGGCACGAACCTCTGCACGTAAACCATTGTCTCAAGCATTCTGATCTGTCATTCAGTGGCCAAGAAGGCTATTATATCGCTTCCGGGATGCACCAGTAGCACCAAGAGCATCACTCAGGGCTCCTTCCAGATGAAGAACCTTACACACTACAAAACCAGCTCTCGCTTCTGCAACATCTGCTCTGACCTTGTGTTTCTCTGAACATTCGTGTAGGACCCATTTCTTATCTACCAGCAGCTCCATCCGGTCTGCAAAGCCGACTCCTTCCTCGGCCAAGGCCCCTTTGCACCACTACTCTCCGTCTGATTCAGGCAACGGACAAAAGGCCTCTCAGATAGTAGCCAAGTCTCATACCCCGGAGAAGTCAAAAGAGAATCCCCTTGCTCCAAGTTGCGGCTGACCCGTCTCCCAAATAGCAGCCATCCCGTCCAAGTCCCCAAAGGACCCTCGAGAAAAGATCAGTCCGCAGTGGGGAGGTCTCTCCGAACAGGGCACCTGCTAAGTATAACCAAACTGGCGTAGAACCCGAGAGGGAAAATAATTGGTACTGCCAGTCAAGCCAAGAAGGGTGATGCCCTCATGATCTCTACTTCAAAGTATTGGAAAGGTCATGTCTAACCATGGAAGCCTCCACACCAGCTCAGCCTCAGCCAGCCAAAGTTTTAGCTCGCATGTACTCCCCTGTGACAACCTATGGCATCGACCCAAAAAGTAGCGAGCTGCCTCCTGACGAACCACATAAAAGTGGGGCACATGCCCCAAGATGGCGAGATGCTCCCCAAGACAGCCCTGGAGTAGAATAAGGCATCCCCGGAGGCACTCCAGCTTTCCCAAAGTAAAAGTGTCGAGACAGCGGTAAAGCTCTGCCAGTACCATATGCATCATAGAGCGGCCTCCCTCAAGCTTCGCCAGCATATCACACAGTGCAAGAGAGAAGCTCTCCCCCCAGTGTAGCAAAAGACCTCTGAGAGAAGGTAGAGAGCGAGAGCTTTTACGTTATGAATGTTTCTCATTGGAAACTTTTGCAAGCTTTCGTCACCAAAAAGCTCTCTCAGGAATTTCGTCGAACACCTGGTGGGCCCACCGACAAGGCTTTTCTTATAATCAGCTTTCTTTAAACCTAAAGTCGTCCGTGGATGGCTTTAGCATAACCCGGTTTCGGCACTACCCTGGAAAGGCCTCAATGCAGCTTCAAACCCTATAGGATGGAGAGATCTTCAAGAGTGGGAGTTAGCTCTCGGTTCTCAAAGCAAAAGACATGGGTATCCACATCCCAATGCGAAACTGCAGCATTAAGGAGAGCCCAAAGAAAAGGAATATCAAGGAAAGATGAGAGACGGGCCAATCGGAATTGATCCAAACCTGCAAGCTCGCTCTCGTTTAAACAATCAAGCCATTTCTTAAAAAAATTGGGCCCCCCTGCCCAAAGAGGGAAGTATAATGGTCCCAGAGCCCCCAAGAGAGGCGGGGTCGAAAGGCGGGTCCATGGTCATACAAAGGTGTTTGAAGGAATCACAATTCAATGGAGGAAAATGGACCCACCCTTGGGAAAGAGAAAAAAAAATGGGAGAAAAAATCCAAAATCCAACTAAAGATAACAAAAAAGAGGTACGTTCTCGGGCCTTAAAGGCCCCACACTGCTCAGAAAGTACCTAGCGTATGTCATATACACACTAGTTCAAAATCTCCAAGATTTTGCCTAGCGTGTATTTTACACACGCTAAGCCAAAGAATCCCTAGAAAATGCCTAGCGTGTATAATATTGTGACAGCCCGACTTTTCCCCTTCTCGTAAATGGGAAAGGTCGTGCCGTTGAATCACCTAACATGATCCTGTCATACAAGGACATCGTGTACAAAGTATTACATATGCGAAAGCGAATTAAATTAACTCTAATATATAGAAATATGACAATAACTGATATCCATTCTTTTATCTAAAAGTAGGTAAATATATATAAAATATAAATAAAAGCCATGTATAGCTTTCCATCGATAACGGTCATCTATTATCTAAACAATGAAAAGAACACCTACACATGAAGTACTGAATATCTCCAAACATGTAGCTGCTGCTTATACAAGTCTAGTATTTAAAAATAAATCTCTCTCTATCAAACCTCTCAAGGAAAGAAGTCCTCAGCAGAACCTTCCTCCTCGTCCTCCTGATGGTAGGTAGGAACAGCCTCGCGCTCAGGGTTCGGAACAACATCTGTAGCTAAGACATAAAGTCGTGGGATGAGCTATCACCAAAGCTCAGCATAAAAATTTAAAGTGCTAAGTTATATGTTAAATTATTAAATTCACTTCTAGATGCATAATAAAATAAAGCACATTATATCTCCTCTTGTTTCTATTCTAGCATCGTATCTATTCTAGCAACATATAGTATAATAAGTAATAAATCATACAAAGATTGTATCATGCTGACATATTCATGTTGAGAAAATATGAGAAATTATACTGATAAGGAATCATGCTGGACAATTACAGAAATCATATTGAAATAAGACATATATAAGAAATAAGAAAATCAAGCTCCCGAGTTAACGGGATCACTTGGACCGAGAAAATCAAGCTCCAGAGTTAGCGGGATCACTTGGACGAGATATCAAGCTCCCGAGTTAGCGGGATCACTTGGATGGGATATCAAGCTCCTGAGTTAGCGAGATCACTTGGACGGGATATCAAGCTCCTGAGTTAGCAGGATCACTTAGACGGGATATCGAGCACCCTAGTTAGCGGGATCACTTGTTTCAAGACGAGAATAAAGATGTGTACATGACATCAAGGATAACAGTACATGAATAATGCATGCTAACATGTATGCAAGAACATCATGAACAGATATAATATAGCAAAACAGAACTAGTATAATTGAGTTAGCATAACTATTCATATTCATGTGCTGAAACTGATCTTATCATCATTCGTACATAACTGATTGTATCATCATTTATAATCACACACCTAACTGAATTAGCATAATAGTCCTACGGCACAACTACTTGGATTCTTATTATGCATATCTATTCATCAAACTTGACATGAGCATAGTCATGTAAAGGCATTCATTTAAACTAAAATTAGCATAATCATTAATATTCATCTATCGAACTGAGCTAACTATTCATCAAAACTGGTCTAGCATATTCATTCATTAATCACATGTCAAATCTGACCTATACTTTTATCATGATTCATAAACTCATCTATCTCTATCTATGATTATTATACATAACTATACATGAGTAATACATGATCATCATTAATCAGAACCATTCTTCTAAACTGATTTAGCATTATCCCGTTATCACTATATAGTTTAGCATCATCTTTTAACCATAAATCAACATTGATTTCATTAGTATTATATCCACCCCAACTAACATGAGTTCATTATATAAATTGACATTATCACATGCGTTTATCATCAACAAAACTGATTGGCATCCTTATAAATCTCTAATCATCATTTAAAACTACCTTTATATTCAAAGACTATCATGCTGACATATATTCATAGAATAATCCTATGTCGAGCTGAACTAGCATGGTTCGAACATCAAAGTTCATGTTATACTAGTTGTGTTAGTTCTATTGAGGTATACTAAGATATGATGATAGTAAGATCAATGCCATATATGTTTATCATCATAGCTTAGTTCTATATGACATTGATCTTACTATCATCATAGCTTAGTATACCTCAATAGAACTAACACAACTAGTATATTTATAGTAACTGAAACTATTGCTAGCATATGGATCAAACTAACATAGGCATAATTATAACTTGCTAATCAGGGATGAATTTAAAAATAAAATATAAATTAATAATATAAACTCCCTACCTGACACCAGGTTTACGTGTAACTGGTTTTCCGTGCACGCACGTCTTCAAGCTAACACGTCATGTGCACCAAGTATCTAAGTCATTGACGTATATATATTAGTTATAGTATATTTTAATAGTTTCTAGGGTCATTATAGACCTTATATAAGTCTCCTAGATGATTCTTACTCATAGGAGTTAAGGCCTTAAACACATAGACATCGTGTATATCAGCACAAAGCATAAACAAGGCCCAGAAACAGGGTTGCTGCGGTAATTAATAGGGGTTGCCGTGGCAAGCTCTTCTGCTGAGGACCTTATTGCAACTTGTCACCAATTTTAACCCTTTAAACGTTGGATTTAGGAATTTGTTACTGCATGAAAGTTGTAGGGCTCGTTGTCCCCTTTCCAACGCATCAAGAATCATGCCAATCAGAGTTCGGGGGTCAAACGTTATGACTAAAATACCAAATAATAGTCTATGCACAATACTTGCCGCGGCAAGCCTGTAAAGTTGCCGCGGCAAGCCTATCAGGCTTGGCTTGCCGGGGTGTTTTCTGCTCCACTTTTCTCTTCTTTTTTACATGGTTTGCTGGGTCTTTTATCCTATATATGTAGCTTATATTTAGCTTATAATTGAGTGTTTAAATTACACAGAAACTCTAGTTTATTTCGGATAAAATTTGCATGAAAGTTTCGAAAATGTCTAGTTGAAATTTATTTTCTGAGACTCGCACACATTCCTTGATGTCTGAGCTATAGTTTCAATCATGATGGGATTGTCACTACAGATTATACTGGATTTAAAATAATCAATAACCTGAACCTAGTCTAGGAATTGATTTGTTTATAGCATACCTTTTGTGAATTTATTGTTCCGATGACGCCGAACTTACGTCGATGTCGAGTTTGCCGAACTCGTAAGAGTGTGAGCATCACTGTTTCTTAGCTATGGATTACAGAATTTGTAGCAGAAATTATAGCAGAATTTTCAGCAGAAATTTGGAGGAAGAAGAAGACTGGCGGGTCTTGTAGGGCTTGAGCAGCTTGCGTGCATGAGAGTCGAAATTATTCATGCATGCGTGGAGGTAGCATGTTAATGAAACAGCTTATAAGCTGTTTGGGCTGGAATCCCATGCCGTACCAGCCTTGGGATTTTTAAGTGTATACTCATATAAGCCAAAACAGGCTTGTTTTATATATAAAGCTAATATACTGGTTAAGTATATAAACCAGCAAGCTTGTCTTTAATATATAGCAAATACATGTATCTTGTACATATTAATTAAAGATTTAAGGTTTACTTTATTTAATTTGCTTGCCTCAAGTGCTGACGCAAGGTTCGAGGCAAGGTACTTGCCTCAAGTACTGAGCAATCCATACTTGCTTTCCTCAGGTATTATAGAATCCTTTTATTTTTGTGGCAACCACCAATGCATCACTACCCAGTTGGTGTGCTGCTCTATCTTGGTGTTTCCGTCATGTTTGATTTAATTAAATGTTTGATATATATATATATATATATATATATATATGCTTTATATTAGTTAATTTATTTGTAGGCTTCACTTAGTTGCCGAGGCAACCATTTAGGCTTGCCTTAGGTGGCCGAGGCAAGGTGCTTGCCTCGAGTGACCGAGGCAACCTATTTCACTTGCCTCTGTTGCCGAGGCGAGGCCATTAGGCCTTGGTTGGTATTTTACTTCATGCATGCCTGGGTTTTGGGTCAAAGGATTGACACCTCTCAGTGCCTACCAGTCCTATGTATTATTTAAAATTGTGTTACGTAAATTTTCATCTTTAGGAGGGCTTCGAAGATTTTACTTTCTACCTAATTCATTGTTTCAATTATTAATATTGACCCACTAAGGTTCCACTATTTAATAGTCATCATTAACCTTCTAAACCAGTTCTTTATGCCACGTTTTTGGCACAAGCCTGACCCTACTCGAGTTCATACCCGATATTGTCAGGATCAGAATGTGGCAGCTGTTACACTCTCCCCTACTTAAGGGATTTTCGTTCTCGAAAATAAAAGAAGGCGGGGAAGTGGTATCAGATTCGTTTATATGTTGAAGGCATATCTCATTATAAGACAGAGTAAACATGACTAGGTAATAATGAATAATAAAATATACATATAACATATCTGGAACAATATAAAGTAAACTGAATCATGTGCAGTATCATGTGCCAGTATATAGTGCATCAAAACCTAATATCCATTGATTTCTCTACTTCTAATTTTATACATAATTAGACGAGCAATGCATATGAAACTTTTATATATATCATATGCAGTAAGTTATTCGAATAAATTTAATAAATAATGTACCTTAGGGAAATTACTGAGCGCAAATATCAGCTTCGCATTCCCAGGTAGCCTCATGTGAACTATGATTCTTCCATTGGACCAATACGAGTGAAATACATTTTGTTCTCAAGATTTGGTCTCTGTGATCATCCCTCCTAGCATGCGCGGTCCTAGCTCTTTTGCGAGGTGCTATAGTGATCTGTCAAAATGAAACAAATATTCCAATTAACAGAAATCGTGATCCTCATGATCCCATGACTTGAAAACATTTACATCCTTCCTCGGATCCTAAAGGCATACTTCGATCACTATTGACCGATCACTTCAGTCAAGCATGGTCGTACAGATCCACAATAGTGACCGATTACTTCAGTCAAACATGGTTGTAAAGATCCACAATCTATGCTCTAACCAGAACCTACTGCCATAGCCTTGAGTCTCTAGAAGACCTAAAGCCTAGGCTCTAACACTGAACAAACATCAAAATTCATGCCATATATCCGTGCTAGAGTTAAGTCTCCAAAGACTTAACACCGGGCTCTAATACCACCTTTGACAGCCCGACGTTTCCCCTTCTCGTAAATGGGAAAGGTTGTGCCGTCAGATCACCTAACATGATCCTGTCATACAAGGGCATCATGTACAAAGTGTTACATATGCGGAAGCGAATTGAACTGATACCTAGAAATATGGCAACAACTGATATCCATTCCTTTATCCAAGAGCAGGTAAATATATATAAAATATAAACAAAAGCCATAAATAGCTTTCCACCAATAACGGCCATATGTTATCTAAACAATGGAAAGAGCACCTATACATGAAGTATTGAATATCTCCAAATATGTAGCTGCTGTTTACACAAGTCTAGTATTTAAAAATAAATCTCTCTCTCTCTCTCTCTAACCTCTCAAGGAAAGAAGTCCTCAGTAGAACCTTCCTCCTCGTCCTTCTCCTGATGGTAGGTAGGAACAGCCTCACGCTCAGGGTCCTGAGCAATATTTGCAGCTAAGACATAAAGTCGTAGGACGAGCTATCATCAAAGCTCAGCAGGGAAATTTAAAGTGCTAAGTTATATGTTAGATTATCAAATTCACTTCTAGATGTATAATAAAATGAAGCACATTATATCTCCTCTTGTTTCTATTCTAGCATCGTATCTATTCTAGCAACATATAGTATAACAAGCAATAAATCATGCAAAGATTGTATCATGCTGATAGATTCATATTGAACAAATACGAGGAATCATACTGACAATGAATCATGTTGGACAATTACAGAAATCATACTAAAACAAGACATATACAAGAAACAAGAAAATCAAGCTCCCGAGTTAGCGAGATTACTTGGACCGAGAAAATCAAGCTCTTGAGTTAGCGGGATCACTTGGACGAGATATCAAGCTCCCGAGTTAGCGGGATCACTTGGACGAGATATCAAGCTCCCGAGTTAGCGGGATCACTTGGACGAGATATCAAGCTCCCGAGTTAGTGGGATCACTTAGACGGGATATCAAACTCTTGAGTTAGCGGGATTACTTGTTTTAAGACAAGAATAAAGACGTGTACATGACATCAAGGATAACAGTACATGAACAATGCATCCTACATGTATGCAAGAACATCATGAACATATATGATATAGAAAAACTAAACTAGTATAACTAAGTTAGCATAACTATTCATATTCATGCGTTGAAACTGATCTTATCATTATTCGTACATAACTGATTGTATCATCATTTATAATCACACATCTAACTGAATTAGCATAATATTCCTACAGCACAACTGCTTGGATCCTTATCATGCATATCTATTCATCAAACTTGACATGAGCATAGTCATGCAAAGGCATTCATTTAAACTGAAATTAACATAATCATTAATATTCATCTATCGAACTGAGCTAACTATTCATTAAAACTGGTCTAGCATATTCATTCATTAATTACACGTCAAATCTGACCTCTACTTCATCCTGATTCACAAACTCATCTATTTCTATCTATGATTATTATACATGATTATACATGAGCAATACATGATCATCAATAATTAGAACCATTCCTCTAAATTGATTTAGCATTATCCCGTTATCACTATATAGTTTAGCATCATCTTTTAACCATAAATCAACACTGATTTCATTAGTATCATATCCATCCCAATTGACATGAGTTCATTATACAAATTGACATTATCACATGCGTTTATCATCAACAAAACTGATTGGCACCCTTAAAATTTTCTAATCATCATTTAAAACTACTTATATATTCAAAGACTATCATGTATTCATAGAATAATCCTATGTCGAGTTGAACTAGCATGGTTCGAGCATCAAAGTTCATGGTATAAACATATAAAGCGTTGATCTTACTATTATCATAGCTTAGTATACCTCAGCAGAACTAGCACAACTAGTATACTTATAGTAACTGAAACTATTACTAGCATATGGATCAAACTAACATAGGCATTATTATAACTTGTTAATCAGGGATGAATTTGAAATAAAATATAAATTAACAATGTAAACTCCCTACCTGACACCAGGTTTACGTGTAACTGGTTTCCCGTGCATGCACATCTTCAAGCTAACACGTCATGTGCACCAATTATCTAAGTCATTGACGTATATATATTGGTTTTACTATATTTTAATCGTTTCCAAGGTCATTATAGACCTTATATAAGTCTCCTAGATGGTTCTTACTCATAGGAGTTAAGGCCTCAAACACATAGACATCGTGCATATCAGTACAAAGCATAAACAAGGCCCAGAAACAAGGTTGCTGAGGCAAGTAATAGGGGTTGTCGTGGCAAGCTCTTCTGCTGAGGACCTTGCCACAATATTTCACCAATTTTTAATCCTTTAAACATTGGATTCAGGAATTTGTTACCTCATGATAGTTGTAGGGCTCGTTGTCCCCTTTCCAATGCATCAAGAATTGTGCCAATCAGAGTTCGGGGTCAAAAGTTATGACTAAAATGCCGAATAGTGGTCTATGCAATATACTTGTCACGGCAAGCCTGTAAAGTTGCCGCGGCAAGCCTATCAGGCTTGGCTTGCCGGGTTATTTTCTGCTCCACTTTGCCCTTTGGTTTTACATGGTTTGCTGGGTCTTTTACCCTATATATGTAGCTTATATTTAGCTTATAATTGAGTGTATAAATTATAAAAAAACTCTAGTTTATTTCGGATAAAATTTACATGAAAGTTTCGGAAATGTCTAGTTGAAATTTATTTTCCGAGACTCGCACACATGCCTTGATGTCTGAGCCGTAGTTTCAATCACGATGGGATTGTTACTACAGATTATATTGGATTTAAAATAATCAATAACCTAAACCTAGTCTAGGAATTGATTTATTTATAGCGTACCTTTTTGTGAATTTATTATTCCGATGACGCTGAACTTACGTCGGTGTCGAGTTTGCCGAACTCGTAAGTGTGTGGGCATCACTGTTTCTTGGCTATGGATTACAGAATTTGCAGCAGAAATTGTAGCAAAATTTTCAGCAGAAATTTGGAGGAAGAAGAAGACTGGCGGGTCTTGTAGGGCTTGAGTAGCTTGCGTGCATGAGAGTCGAAATGACTCATGCATGTGTGGAGGCAGCATGTTAATGAAACAGCTTATAAGCTGTTTGGGCTGGAATCCCATGCCGTACCAGCCTTGGGTTTTTTAAGGGTATACTCATATAAGCTAAAACAGGCTTGTTTTGTATATAAAGCTAATATACTAGTTAAGTATATAAACCAGCAAGCTTGTCTTTAATGTACAACAAATACACGTATCTTGTACATATTAATAAAAGATTTAAGGTTTACTTTATTTAATTTGCTTGCCTCAAGTGCTGACGCAAGGTTCGAGGCAACGTACTTGCCTCAAGTACTGAGGCAACCATACTTGCTTGCCTCAAGTATTATAGAATCCTTTTGTTTTTATGGCAACCACCAATACATCACTACCCAGTTGGTGTGCTGCTCTAACTTGGTATTTCCGTCATGTTTGGTTTAATTAAATGTGTGATATATATATATATATATATGCTTTATATTAGTTAATTTATTTGTAGGCTTGCCTCAGTTGTCGAGGCAACCATTTAGGCTTGCCTCAGGTGGCTGAGGCAAGGTGCTTGCCTCGAGTGACCGAGGCAACCTATTTCACTTGCCTCTATTGCCGAGGCGAGGCCATCAGGCCTTGGTTGGTATTTTACTCCATGCACGCCTGGGTTTTGGGTATTGACCCCTCTCAGTGCCTACCAGTCTTATGTATTATTTAAAATTATGTTACGCAAATTTTCATTTTTAGGAGGGCTCCGAATATTTTAATTTCTACCTAATTCATTGTTTCAATTATTAATATTGACCCACTAAGATTCCACTATTTAACAGTCATCATTAATCTTTTATACTAGTTCTTTGTGTCACGTTTTTGGCACAAGCCTGACCCTACTCGAGTCCGTACCCGATATTGTCAAGATCAGAATGTGGCAGCTGTTACAAATATGCACGCTAAGCCAAAAAATTTCAAATTTGCCTAGCATGTATATTACTCACGCTAGGCCAGAAACCCCAACAAAAAAGAGAGGGAGAGAATTAGGGAGATTATTTTTGTTGTCAGTCCTTTAACCAGCCCACACACACTTTCTTTTCTCATCCAAAGCACCCCAGATCACGTACTAGGATGCCGAAATCTACCATCTAAACTATCTACATGGTTTTCTTTCAGGTACCACCCATATAAACATACAAGCTCCGACCATTTTTAACCAAATGCATGACCTAAGGGTCATTCTCCCAGTTCAGGGCCCATCCTGCTGATCAAGCATGTTACAAGAAAGAGATAGAATAAAAAGAAGGGGAAAGCAATAACATTCATCCTAAAAACCAATCATCCAAAATATGTTCATTACATTTACTTCCCAAAAAAACAAAAGGAGAATGTTTAAAGGTCTCAAGTGTTCATAAAAATAGGAAAGGAAAAGCGACCTGCTTCTAATCAGTGCCCTTGGTCCTCTTTCACTGGCGCGAGGTACTCTGATATGTCCGTACATTCCCCACTCAGAACCACGCCTGGGATAGTCTACTAAGCAATGAGCGCGACTCCTTTTCACAAGCACGCTGCAAACATCATACCCAAAAGGTTAGTTGAAAAATAGGGCAACAAAACAACAAGTTGAACCAATCAGTGTCATACTTACCACTTCCACATCCCGAAGGCCATCAATATTTTGATAATATTCAGCCTGGTTGACAGCCGACTCATAATCTTGCAAGGAGAAGAAAGAAAGAAAGAGAGGTCAGCTGCATGGGAAATAATACACAGGCATGCATGTCCCTAAAAAATGAGTAGAAAAGAAAACTCACCCTGGAACCAACTTAGGAGGAGGGGCCCTAATTGCCTCAGCCGATAGTCGAGCTCGCTTTGCCACATCAACACATAGGCCTGAGAGGAGCGCTTCGTCAAAATGCCTAAAGGTCCCCTGAGCCTCCACAGTCGAGGTCCCTGAGGCCCCCACACCAGAAGGGTCTGAAGCTCTGACACCTGACGCCTCTGCAGGACCCACTTCTGCTATGTCCTCATCAGAATCCTCCTCTCCCTCAAACTAAAGAAAGAAGCAGAAATCCAGTCAGTATGAAAAAATCAAGACAAACAGGAATTTACATATAGGAGAAAGAAAGAGGAGGAATACCTGAGATCGTGGGTCTCCGAATGCCAGAAAGTTGGCACCTAGCACGAAGCGTGGGAGGATGGAACGATAGGGAAGAGATTCATACCACATCTGGTACCCCCCATGCTCGAAGAGATCATCAATAGGAACCCCATGACGAAGAACCCCATCTATGAGCTCCTCAACTGTACCCTGTGGCAACATAATATCCCCGGGAGGACCCCGCGGCACGATCGACGAACAATCGGTACTGACCCACAGCGGCACGATCCTAGAAAGGGGAGCCGACATAAGGATCAAAAGTAACTTGCTCAGAAAAGAAGAGTCCTATTAGTCAAGCAACACCATCTAAACCCCAAGATAGGAAAGAGAGAGAGAGACGAGGGAGTATCGATACCTGCTCCGGGATCATCAAATCAAACTGGGACCTTAGGCCCAGTTCTAGATGCTTCATCCCAGGTCCCTGCAATGACTCTTATGCTAGCAGCTCATAAGAGGGTACGTGAACTCGTCTGAGAAAAGGAGGGGGCGACTTGGCTAAAAGTGTAAATACCCCCAAATCTGAAACGACGAACAAACAAGAAAATATGTCAAAGGTGAGCTAAAAGACAAACCATGAGTGAGAAAAGAGTTAAAAAGTCACCTCGATCGTAGGCCAAAAGTTGAGAACGGAGGCCACATCCCCAACTGAGACTCTAGCCAAACTGTTCATCAACATGGTGTACCCAGCACCCCCAGTCAAAATGGTGCATGTTCTCCCAGTTTCCCATCAGACTAAGGAGGGTTAGCAAAACTTGACCACAACTAGCATTGGCAAGAATAGTCTTACCTAGTAGGAAGAGGAGCGAGATACGGGCTAGCATTAGTGCACACTCAGGCTCAATGACAATGTCCATATCTGGCTGGTTCGGATCCACCAACTTGTAGGCATCGAATTGGTCTGCCAGCCAAGACAGCTTGACCTCGAAGCTTGTCATATCTCGGGAGGTGGGGTAATCCCCGATCAACTCAATCACCTCTGCACGATCTGGTACGCGGGGGGGAACCACTGGTATCCCTCCTATCCCGATCCCAGTAATCATAGACCAATCCATAGGGGTGATGGTCATCTCAGCTACGGACATGTGGAAGGTCATCATCTCAGGCCAGAACTGCTCCACCAGGGCCTTCACGTAGACCTTATCCCCCTCATGGCCGAGCATGACAAGAAATCCCCAAAACCGGCTTGGGCCAAGAGGAACCTCACGACCTGGGGAAGATGAGTGTAGAGGCACTGAAAGTTGAACCAACCCCCGCGGAACATCATTGGGGGTCGAGACTGCATCAAAAGAATAAGGAATGTCAAATTCGAAAGCAAAGGGGCCTAACCAAAAAAAGGACAACTAAAGGATACATCTTTTACCTTACTAACTATGCCAAAGTTCGAGATGTGGGTGTACTGTTGATGCAGTAACCCACTGCGGGCTGCTTCACCCTGCATTTCCCACTAGTCACGAGAAGAATGCTGCACCTGAACAAGGCGCTTCCCCTTGGTACCATAAATCACGTCAGGAACACCCTCATGGCCCTGGTCCTCTTCACTCAACATCCTAAGAAGGGTACAGTCAATAGGTATGAATAGAAAAAATAGAAAAATAGAAAAAAAAAAAAATCATCAATCGAAAAGGGGCACGCCCCGCCATTCAAAAAATATATATAATCCTTTCAAAATTTTCGATTAAAAATCCCCACAATGCATACACAGAGAGTATGAGTGGGGATACATTCATAAAAATCCCGCTTTTCCACCATTTACTTAAAAAATCATAGTCATATTTTGCATTGAAGGAAAATCAAAACCTTTAAAAGAAAAGTCATCCATTTTCCCAAGAAAAAGAATAAAAAAAGAGAAAGAAAAAAGAATTCGGCATAAAAGATTAAAAACGCTCATTGTTTTTAACAAAAAATCATGCAAATGGAGGCAATAATCTTCAAATGGATCACATATACAAAGAAAATCATCTAGAACAAAAAAAAAACCTAGCCACATTGGAGATAAAGAAATATAAATCAAGGAAAATAGGGTTGAAAATGACCACCTTAAATAAAAAACCCTTGATCTGGAGTAGAATGCGCGGTTGAGCGGCAATGTTGAACACCGGTACGATGTCGAGGTTCGATTCAATCAAGGGAACACAAAGAGGGTCTCCCGTTTCGATTTAGGAGAGAGGGGGAAAGAAAGAATTTGAAAAATACCCTATTCTACTCGGGCCTAGCCGATTTAAGGCACTTTTTGGCCTAGCATGTATAATATACACGCTAGGCTTAAATTTACCAGATTTGGCCTAGCGTGTATAATATGCACGCTAGGCATAATTCTACTAGATTTGGCCTAGCATGTACATTATACACGCTAGGATTAAATCCTCCCTTGCACACTTGGTTTCATCTTCTAGGTACATAGTATGTATAAAAAAATAGAAAAATAGAAAAAAGTAGAAAAAGACGAGAAAAATAGTGGCACATGTCTGAAGAAGCGCGTCGACTTCCATTCAACCCGCTGGAGGGATCGTGCTAAAATAAAATGTTAGGGACAATGAGCATGCTTAAAGTTCCGAACAAATATGAAAAAGAGGAGAAAACAACAAAAATTATGTGACTTATCGCCAATGGCTTACACTCCCAAAAAGCGTTGCGACATCAATTTGCTCTGCTCGGGTAGTTGTGCTAAATTATCGTCGGGATCAATGATTTTCTTAGAGACCTCAAACCCTACCCTGCGTAGGGTCACTCGTGATCAATCAAATGGGACAATCAATGTCTCATGCGATTGGACACAAACTATGGATCTTCGCATCTTTGCTTCGTGCCAGTCTTTAAGTATGGGTCGATCACCCTCCCGCTCACGAGGCTATTTTGTTCAGAATAAAACTCAAACATCTCACCTCATCAAATCATATCGAGGAGCAGACATTTTTCCAGCATATTGGGCTTTCTCAACTCACAGCATCTCGGTCATGCCCAGTAATGTCGCTAAGTGCTTGGGGCCGATAGCCTTGAGGAACGGACATTTTTCCTGACATACAGGGCTTCCGTGTACTCACCATATTACCATTTGATGTTTGAGGTTCTCTTTGAATGTAGCAAACCCGTTAGCATGCCTTGGGCCTCTTCGAATGTCTTTTTCTTTGGCATTCGATACCAAAGAGGGGCATCTGTAGACACCCA
This sequence comes from Chloranthus sessilifolius, assembly GCA_021018995.1. Classification (NCBI taxonomy): domain Eukaryota; kingdom Viridiplantae; phylum Streptophyta; class Magnoliopsida; order Chloranthales; family Chloranthaceae; genus Chloranthus; species Chloranthus sessilifolius. Next base: position 15,312,414 of record CM037587.1, on the reverse strand, counting down.
AATTTGGCTTGAGGCCCAATAGAAACATACTTCGAGAAAGGCGCACCTCTGAGCTTTTTATAGCATTTCCCATACCCTTATTAACCTTTCCAAACTCTTATAAGCCTATACCCTACCCTTAGGAATCAACCCTAACAGTCCTAGGCAATAGTTGGAAAGGAGTGTGCTGAAGTGTACGAGGACATCTGCGGGAACTGAATTATATACCATTGGAAAATAGAGGTTATCAGCTTTCCAACAAGCTAAGAATTACCTCAAATAGACATATACACCAAAAGTTATGGCGATTTGAGTTTAAGGCTGAGTTGGGGGAATTTTGCCTAGCGTGTATAATATACACACTAGGCCATTTCTGAAGGAATTTTTCCTAGAGTGTATAATATACACGCTAGGCCACATTTTCTGGAGGGATTTAGCCTGGTGTGAATAATATAAACGCTAAGCCAAATGGGCCCCACAGTGGGCTCTGAACTTCTCAGGGGCACTGTACATATGCCTAGCATGTATAATACACATGCTACGCTTAGCTACAGTGATTAGGAGATTTTGCTCGAAAATGACTTTTGGGGTTTAACTTGTTAACCATCCCAATGTTTAGGGTGGGTTTCTTTGGGACTGTTGAGAGAAAGATTAGAGATTTCCTTCTCCCTTTGGTGCACCAAACCCATACAAATTCCAGAATTCAAAACCATCCTTTATCCCTCACCTTCCATCAAAAACCCCTTAGCCTAAGAGAGAACTACCCTTTAGCCTTCTTCTTCTACCTCTTAGCTACTAAGCCTTAAACCATCTCTCAACCTTTTAAGCTATCGGAACCTCATCAAGTGCACCCATGCGAAGGTCAACAGTTGTGCTACAAGGGCCCGAGAGCTCCGGTTCTCCCCTCTACTCCTCTACCTTCTTTGTTTTTTGTTATCCAAGGAATCAAGCCGTTACATCACTAAATTTTTAGTGTTTGTAGAGAGCTTGATAGGATCACAGTGCCTTCGGCCAAGCAAAAGTGCTCTCATTTTTATCTTTATTTTTCCTTTCTTTTTGGCATAAGTAGAGATCGGGAAGGTGCTAACACCTTCCAGATCGATAACCGAAGCCCCTATTGTCACAACCCCAGATTTTGGGAAACATGCACGTCATGCACCATACACATGTATATGTGTTTCACAAGGAAACCAAAATGAACTCGTAGACACTATGTGTGTATGTGGGAAACACACTAGTATTCCCTAACTTATAAGTATATAAGTGAAAGTGGGGGAGAGGCCCCTTCCATACGTAACCTAATTAAATCTTAGAAGGAGAGAAGGAAGAATAGAGAGAAAGGAGAGAAGGTTTTGTAAAGAGGAGTAGGGTGGGGCTTGTTGGATCAGGCCATAGAGGATCAGGAAAGGAATTGGGTGAGGGACCAGGAATTTCCTCCATTCGTGTTAGAAGATTGGATTAAGTTATAGAAGATACATTGAATGAGGTATGTTAAATGCATATAATACTTAGGTGTGTTCTTGTTGCATATATAAAGCATTGGTTGAATGGTTTTGATGCTAAAAAGGGACCTTAAATGGAGTAAGAGGTTGCTTCTCGAACATATCGAGGTGTCAAAATCATCGCTCCTCGCTCGAGCGGTCTAAAGGGATCGCTCGAGCGAGGACAAACTATAAAAATACAGCTCTGGGCTCGCTCGAGCGGTCCCCAAAACAAAGGGGAGCTCGCTCGAGCGATGCCCCCAGTAAAGCTTCAGGCGGCTCGATTTAACCGCTCGAGCGACCTCGATTTAACCGCTCGAGCGAGGTCAAGTGAGCGCTCGAGTGAGGTCCCCAGTAAAGCTTCAGGCGGCTCGATTAACCGCTCGAGCGACCTCGATTTAACCGCTCGAGCGAGGTCAAGTGACCGCTCGAGCGAGGTCTAGTGACCACTCGAGCGAGGAATTTTGCTCGCTCGCGCGAGGCACCACTCAGTTCTTAAAATTATTAGTACAGAAACATGAAGGTTATGCACTCCAATGATTCTAGTAACCCTTCTAAGCATATTCTAAATACATAAAATGTAGGTTTGACGTATGATCGTGAAGTGTAAACCTCTACGAGAAAGCGTGCTTTGAAATTCGTCGAGGTAGGGAATATTCTTGAAACATGTATTTTATTTCATCATCCCATATATGCAGTGTAACACTATGAAAATGGTGAGTATTGTATGATCTTTCAATAAGGGGTGTGTGCATGGGTTTCAAGGTGAAACCATGAAGTCCCCAGGGGATGGAATATTGTAATGAGGGCATCTAAATGATGTATTAAACTAGTTGTATCCCAGGGATACAGACAAAAACAAATCGTGAAACTAAAGCATAATGATAAGGCCTAATGTACTAAAAATTAGCACAAGTCACGGTGAATAACTATAAGTAATGCACATCGATATTTCGTTATTTGAGGTTTGATTAGAATACCCCACCGACGTGGCGGGATACCCACGACTGACGCGACAGGATATCCGTGACCGGTACGGCGGCCAATCCGTACACTTATAGCACATCCCAGGGATGTAGATTTAATAATAGACCCCACCACCTACGCGAAGGGGCTTGGGCAGTATTCCCAGGGAATACACGTAACAATTGTCTAGTAGACGACGATGGTGGGTATTCCATCGGGGCTCGATGCTATATTGCTCGGGGATTATTTAAGTTAAAGGTTTAAGTGATTAGGCTGAATTCATAACTAAACCAGTAAGATGAGAATAAACAACACTATGAAAAGAAATCAGCTGTATCCATTTTTGTTATTTCAGTTATATCAATTGTTTTGCTTAAAGGTGATACCTAGTAAATTGTGCTCTCAAAACGGCTAACATATATGTGAGATTTAATTTATATGTTCACTTTGTTTCCCTATTGAGCTAGGATGTAGCTCATCCCTTAGACTATACGTCGCAGGTTCAGGACTAGCGGCAATAAGGACTTCTGGAGACTTTGATCCAGGGGATTCAGACTACGTACCCACTGAGGAATCAGAGCCTCCTCCTGAGGAATTCTTCTAGGAGACCCACTGCGTACTTTGAGAGTGAGTTGAGAGTGTTAGGCACAGCTTGGTATATCAGGCCTCCTTATTGAATGTAATTAAATTCGGTATGCTTTTGATAAAACTGTTGAGATGCACATTCATATAACGGCTTGGGTAAGTTCTTATGCTCATGAATTGGCATGGGACAAGGGCCGCCTTTAAGGACCATGACTATATTCTTTTTCTTTATGAGAATTTGTTAGAGTAAAATTTTGGCTTGCTCATACCAAATGTATTGTAAAGGTTTGTGGGGCACGACCTCGAGGGTCGTGTTGATGGCACAATTTTTGGAGCGCCGAAAATCGGGCTTTCACAGTTGGTATCAGAGCCTTTCTTTTTAGTTCTGGCTATCATCTCATCAGAACATAGGGACTTCTGCTAATGAAACCATGGTTTCTCATGCAGACCGTTATGTTTCCTAGAGGAAGAGGCCGACCCAGGGGTGGTCATGATAGGAATTTACGCAGTAGAGATGGCTTTGTCTCGCCCACAAACAGAGTACCATTAGGAAATAGGGAGATTCCCGAGGGAAGTGGCCAGGGAGAAAACTAAAATCAAGCAGAAGATCAGGATCGAGATCGTCAGGATCGAAATCAGAGGGAACAAGATAGAGTGAGGGAGAGAAATGAAGAAAGAGAGGAGCGTCAGAGGATGATGCACACAATGGAGACAATGGCAACTGCCATGGCACAGCAAGCAGCGTCCTTGGCAGCACATACAGCCCCAGAACCACAACGGACACCTACACTTCCAGTAGGACCTACACCACCAGTGGCTTCGGCATTTATCGAGTTCAGAAGGATGAGACCTCCTAACTTTTCAGGACAGGCAGACACAATGGCGGCCGAAAACTGGCTGGGTGAAATGGAAAAAGTGTTTTGTGCACTCACATGCACAGAGGACGAGAGCGTCCGTTGGGCGGCATATATGCTAGATGGAGAGGCTGGACCTTGGTGGAAATCCGTTTCGCGAACTAGAGCACAAGAAACTCCAGATATGCCTTGGACTTGGGATGAATTCGTAGAAGAATTCAATAAGCAATATTTTCCTGAAGTGGTGAGAAATCAGATGGAGACCTAATTTTTGCAACTAATGCAAGGAAGAATGACCGTGAGAGAGTACGGAGTAGAATTCATGAGACTGGCTTGTTTCGCTCCAGATTACGTAGTTTCAGATGTGATGAAAGCGAAGAGGTTCCAACAGGGTTTAAGGTCAGACATCCGAGGCGGCATTGCGCCCTTTCAGCTGAAGACCTATGGAGAGGTAATGAGCAAGGCATTAGTAATCGAAGAAGAAAACAATAACCGATACCGTCAGAGGGAACAACAGGGAAAGGGAAGCATAGATCCAAATAGGACGGGGAGCTATGAATCAGTACATAAGAAATCGAGGTTTGTAGCACCGAATCAGAGACAACCTTTCCAGACAGGGTATGGGAGAGTCGCACAACAAACTACTCAGCAAAGTTTTTCGTTGCTGGCATCAGGGAGACCGATGAGGTATGAGGGCCCTGCAATTTCCAACGGAGCTACAACTACCCAAGGTTTTACGAGAATTACTAATTCAACACCAAGGGAGACTTGTGCCAAGTGTGGCAAGTCCCACAAAACGGCGGATTGTAGGCAGGGAATGTGAGGCTGTTTCAAATGTGGCAAGATAGGCCACGTGATTAGAGATTGCCCTGAGGCAATCAAGGAGAAGATGGCCCCGGCTTCCATGCCACGACCTATTCAATCACAAAAGCCAGTTGTTCAAGGGAGAGCTTATGCAGTTACCGCACAGGAAGCAGGGAGTGTACACGACATCATCCAAGGTATGCTACAAATGTATGAAAAAGGGTGCTATGTAGCACATGATGCACGAGTGTTGATAGACCCAGGGTCTACCCACTCCTTCATCACCCCTAGATTTGCAAAGAAGATGAAGATTATTCCGGAGACACTGGACTTTGTGTTATCAGTGTCTATCCCAACAGGAGAGTTAGTGGATACAGAGTTAGTCTGTAAATCGGTAGTAGTAAGCATTCAGGATCACGTTGTCTACGAACTAGACGCAAATTTAATATTGTTGGACATGCAAGGATTCGACGTGATTCTTGGCATGGATTGGCTGTCTCATCATTGCACAACAGTGGATTGCAAGGAGAAGGTTGTTATATTCCATCCTAACACGAGGAGATCGTTTCGATTTTGAGGAGAGAGATCAACACATGTGCCACTCATATCTGCAGTCAGAGCAGAACGTTTGATCATATCTGCAGTCATTCGATGTATCTTCTATAACTTAATCCAATCTTCTAACACGAATGGAGGAAATTCCTGGTCCCTCACCCAATTCCTTTCCTGATCCTCTATGGCCTGATCCAACAAGCCCCACCCTACTCCTCTTTACAAAACCTTCTCTCCTTTCTCTCTATTCTTCCTTCTCTCCTTCTAAGATATAATTAGGTTACGTATGGGAGGGACCTCTCCCCCACTTTCACTTATATACTTATAAGTTAGGGAATACTAGTGTGTTTCCCACATACACACATAGTGTCTACGGGTTCATTTCAAAATCATCGCTCCTCGCTCGAGCGGTCTAAAAGGATCGCTCGAGTGAGGACAAACTATAAAAATACAGCTCTGGGCTCGCTCGAGCGGTCCCCAAAACAAAGGGGAGCTCGCTCGAGCGAGGTCCCCAGTAAAGCTTCAGGCGGCTCGATTTAACCGCTCAAGCGACCTCGATTTAACTGCTCGAGCTAGGTCAAGTGACCGCTCGAGCGAGGTCCCCAGTAAAGCTTCAGGCAGCTCGATTAACCACTCGAGCGACCTCGATTTAACTACTCGAGCGAGGTCAAGTGACCGCTCGAGCGAGGTCTAGTGACCGCTCGAGCGAGGAATTTTGCTCGCTCGCGCGAGGCACCACTCAGTTCTTGAAATTATTAGTACAGAAACATGGAGGTTATGCACTCCAATGATTCTAGTAACCCTTCTAAGCATATTGTAAATACATGAAATGTAGGTTTGACGTATGATCGTGAAGTGTAAACCTCTACGAGAAAGCGTGCTTTGAAATTCGTCGAGGTAGGGAATATTCTTGAAACATGTATTTTATTTCGCCATCCCATATATGCAGTGTAACACTATGAAAAGGGTGAGTATTGTATGATCTTTCAATAAGGGGTGTGTGCGTGGGTTTCAAGGTGAAACCATGAAGTCCCCAGGGGAAGGAATATTGTAATGAGGGCACCTAAATGATGTATTAAACCAGTTATATCCCAGGGATACAGATAAAAACAAACCATGAAACTAAAGCATAATGATAAGGCCTAATGTACTAAAAATTAGCACAAGTCACGATGAATAACTATAAGTAATGCACATCGATATTTCGTTATTTGAGGTTTGATTAGAATACCCCACCGACATGGCGGGATACCCACGACTGACGCGGCAGGATATCCGTGACCGGTACGGCGGCCAATCCATACGCTTATAGCACATCCTAGGGATGTAGATTTAATAATAGACCCCGCCTCCTACGAGAAGGGGCTTGGGCAGTATTCCTAGGGAATACACGTAACAATTGTCTAGTAGACGAAGATGGTGGGTATTCCATCGGGGCTCGATGCTATATTGCTCGGGGATTATTTAAGTTAAAGGTTTAAGTGATTAGGCCGAATTCATAACTAAACCAGTAAGATGAGAACAAACAACACTATGAAAAGAAATCAGCTGTATCCATTTTTGTTATTTCAGTTATATCAATTGTTCTGCTTAAAGGTGATACCTAGTAAATTGTGCTCTCAAAACGGCTAACATATATGTGAGATTTAATCTATATGTTCACTTTGTTTCCCTATTGAGCTAGGATGTAGCTCATCCCTTAGACTATACGTCGCAGGTTCAGGACTAGCGGCAACAAGGAGTTCTGGAGACTTTGATTCAGGGGATTCAGACTACGTACCCACTGAGGAATCAGAGCTTCCTCCTGAGAAATTCTTCTAGGAGACCCACTGCGTACTTTGAGAGTGAGTTGAGAGTGTTAGGCACGGCTTGGTATATCCAGCCTCCTTATTGAATGTAATTAAATTCGGTATGCTTTTGATAAAACTCTTGAGATGCACATTCATATAACGGCTTGGGTAAGTTCTTATGCTCATGAATTGGCATGGGACAAGGACTGCCTTTAAGGACCATGACTATATTCTTTTTCTTTATGAGAATTCATTAGAGTAAAATTTTGGCTTACTCATACCAAATGTATTGTAAAGGTTTATGGGGCACGACCTTGAGGGTCGTGCTGATGGCACGGTTTTTGGAGCATCGAAAATTGGGCTGTCACACCTATCCAAGGGCCTTTGGCATTAGATCGGTGAATCAGAGTCATATTTTTGCACTTCGGTGCTTTTAATATTGATTTAGGTTTCTGGGGACACCAAAAGCTCTGGGTGGCGACTTTATATTTTTCCTTACGAGCGCATCGTCGTGTTGGGGCTCGTGAGGGTACCCACGGTTGCACAGTAGGAAACTTTTCTTTCAAGGTGTAAAGTTAGCTATTTTAAGAATTTGGAAGACGAGAGGTTCTATTCAGGTGCTGGTGTAATAACCCCAAATTTCTCTGAACCGTTTATGACCCATTACGTATACGTGCCTATGACAGTACAGATTACCGTTTCGGATTTTGCTAGATAGATCATTAGATCTTAGTTATGGGTTCATAGAACCTATGACTTAAAGTTTATACACTGCTATGGTGTGTGATAGCCTAACGCCAAACCAAAGCTTTAGATAAGCTAAAACACACAAGTGTGTCTTAGTGCTTCACAACGAGGCAATGCCTTGTTTAAAAAGGAGGTGGCTTCTCACATAAGCCACTTCATTTGTAATTCATAGAGAGTTCGAGAGAGAGCTTGAGAAGAAAGAGAGCTTGAAAAGATAAGCCTAATTTTTCTTTCGCCATCTTCGTAGATTCCCCTCTCAAAATCTCTTCTTGTTCGTTGTTGACGCGTGAGAACTTTGACCGTAGCTTTGATTTAAATTCGCAAGCGAGAGAGAGTTCGTAGCTCCCCAAACCCTCTTTTGGTTATTTGAAAACCTCGAAGTTTGTGTGCCTTGCAAAACCTTTTATTTCGTTAATCATTGAGAATAACATGTGTGTATGAAGAATTGAACTTTCAAGGGCGTTCCGATACGATCAAGAGAAAGTGGGTTTCAAAAATCATTGCTTGAGAAAGAGGCGAAAGCGCCGATAGTTTTGAAAACTGATCGTCGTACACTTGAATCTCTAGAGAAAAAAAATGATATTTATGTTTTAATATTGTGAGATTAGTTTGAAAGTTAATTTTGGATGATTGGGAGTGCATGGAATGATTTTTGGAGTGTTTTGGATTGAAGAGGAAGAAACCCACAAGAGTCGAGTTGTAATACTCGCCGCAACGACCCTGTTCCTCGTCGCGGAAAGGGTAGTTCTAAAGCACTCGCCATGGAGAGTGCTACTTGAAAATACAGGCCAAAACCATGCTTTCCAAACTTGCCACAGTGAGCATTGACTATTTGAAGACCTCGCCGCGGCGAGCTACAAACTCGCCGCGGCGAGCTATTGTTCACAACTAGCATGTGCTTGGTATTTTGGGCATAATTTTTTACCTCGGATTCCGATTGGTGCGATTCTTGTAGCATTGGAAAGAGGACAACGAGCCCTATAACTTTTATGAATTAAAAACTTATGAATTAAATGTTTTAAAGGTCAAATTTGGATGGAAAGTTGGGTCAAGTTCGAAGTTAACACGAATTTGCCCATTTTTGCCTCGGTGTTGAGAAAACACTTGAGTGCATCGAAGTCAGTAGTATTTGAAATCAATCCTTAATGTATTGTCGTATGATGTGATGTAGATTGAGGATTGGAGATCATTGATAGGACAGTTGCTTTTCTTCCATTACGTATGACTCTAAACTTTTGGTAGGGGAACCTCAAATTTTATTTACAAGTTTGTCTCAATTTATATGAATATCATGCAGTGATCCATGAGAATTTCGATTACATGAAATTTCTTTTGAATATGATTTAGAACTTTGCTTTTGATTTGAATCTGTATTAGATTTGTTTGGCATCTAAACTCAGAACTTTGAAAACTAGCATTTGAACTCTGAAATCAGAACTCTGAAACTAGCTATATATTAAATATCAGAATCTGCAATTGAAATCTGAATTATATGTTAGAATTTACATTTGATTTAAAATTCATAAGAACAAATCCCCACCGACACGGTGGGATATCTGTGACCGACACAGTGGGATATCCGTGTAATTGTTTCTGAACTGTTTGACAGTGTATTCGAATGACACAAGTTACCCTCATAATGTAGGGGCTTGTAGCATCTTTCAAAAATTGTTCATTGCGCGATGATGGTTATTCGGAATTCCCATAGAAAAAATCTTCCGCTTCCAAGCTATAGATGCTTGGAAGATTGATTTAAGTTATAATTTAAATCATTAATCAGAGAAGCATTGCATGCATAAGAATCCGAAATTTTTGAAACGTTGATTGTTTGAAAATCCATTCTTAACACTTTAATTAACACTTGTTCAGGAAATTGCATCAGCTACAAACCTTTGAAATTCAGTAAAAGAAGCTGCTTTGACATATTTGTTTGAACATACATATGCTTTGATTTCACTCTTTGAAACCATATTTGTTCTGATAAAAATGTAATAGTCTAAGCTTAGTTTCTTCTACTAAGCTTAGACTATTAGCTCACCCCGACTATATGTCACAGGTGTAAATACGCAAGATCGGGGTTACGAGAGTGATCCAGACTACATTCTTGAGGAAGAGTCAGAGGATCCTCCTGAGGAATTCTTTACTGTTTAGGATTTCTGCCATGTTTGGTTTACTTTTGATAAACTAGAAATTTGGACTTGGTACATCCAACCTATTTAATTTATGTTTTAGAAACATGTAATTTTTATACGTTATTTTTTGTGAACCATGTTTCGGTGATGGTCGGCCATCACCGGTGGTTCGTTTCAATTCTTTTGTCCACGTGTTCTCACATGGAATTAGAACCATTATTTTGTCTGGTATTTTGTATAGAAATGGAGCTTCTTTTTGTTATACTCTGATAATTCCAAGGAAGGAGTTGAATCTACGCCTGTTGATTTCGGTTATCTTGTTTCCAGTATCCCTGAAAACCGTGAGGAGCAAACTATTAATATCAAGCACAATGATTAGTTAGAAGGTCAAGATCATCAAATTAATCAATTTGATCAACTATCTCCTCAAATTGTAGGGGAACAAGTATATGACTTGGCTAAAGGGGCAGATTGGCATGTGGTAGGATTGAGAAAGAACTTTTCACATAATAGGACTCCTCTCAAATCTGGCCAGCCTGAAGAATCCCTTGAAGATAGGATCTCCACCTCTGCGGAGCATGTAAATCCTCATAAGGAAACAACCCAGATTACACCGGATTCGAGCTTTGCTAGTTTTTCTTGGATTTTTGATTCAGTGCCGACTAGTTCGGGGTCTCAGCAACTGCCTTTTGAGGAAGTGAATTCTAAAAGACAATTTAGAAGGTGATGACAACACGACTTCTTGGAATAGTAGATTCAAGGTTGCTTCTATATCCAAAATTGTGGGCTCACAAGATCGAGGGCCCCACAAGATCGAGGGCCCAACAAGACCAAAAAAAATAATCCCAAAAACATTGTGTAACACCCCCAATTTTTTTGAACCATTATGCACCGATTAAGTGTACGTGTCTAGGACAACGCACTGTTCACATTTGAATTTATAGATATATTCTTATTTGGAATTTAGGGATAAACTATTTGGATACATTTTTGGTTCATTTGCACCTTTCTTCTGGCGAGAGCTAGTACACGTTAAGGTGTGCAAGTTTCACACCGAACCGTGCTCTTTTGGTTTAGAACTCATCCCGTAGACAAGCGGTCTAGAAATTCAAAACTGATTAAAAATGATTTGGGCTTCATTTGAACCGTTTGGATATAGGCTAATAACCAAATTAAGTGTTCTAGCTTAACACCGAACAAAACACTTTTGGATAAGAGAAAATGCACCGTTACGGTGTGATAGCCTAACACTGCATCGAACCCAAGTATATAAGTGAAGCTTCTCACATAAGCTTCATTTGTATTGTTTTGCATGAAATTTTGAGAGAGAAAGAAGAGAGCAAAGCTTGGGAGAAGAAGCTCCATCATGTTGTCCCGAGATCCAAAGTTTGGGAGAAGAAGCTCCATCATGTTGTCCCAAGATCCAATGCGTTGTTGATCTCCCTCTCAAATTTCTCCTCTTCTTAGATTATTGACACGAGAGAGCATCGATCTTGGACGTGGTGGTGATCCGCGACTGTGAGAGAACCCAGTCTCTCCCAAACCGTCTTTTTCTTTTATTTACAAATCCTCATGTACATTGATCTCTCAAGATTCTCCTTCTTGCGTGAGTCTTAAGTTTATCGTGTAAATACGAAGGATTGACTCCATTCCATTACGATTGCAAGAAAGAAAGGGTTTCAAACCGTAGGACGTGTGAGAGGCACAAGCGCTAATATCTTCGATTCCGATCATCGTAGGCATCGTTTACGCAATTTTGAAAGATAAGATATCGTAATTCATTCGTGGTTTAGAATAAAGGTTTAATTTCCTTGAGTTCATGCAAAGAATCAAGGATTTAGATGTGGGACAAAAGTGTAAAAGAAAAAGGTCTGAAATCGGGCAAAATGTGCAAAAGCACACAGATTCGCCTGCGTGAATAGAAATTCGCTCGAGCGAATTACCTTCAGGAATAAAGGAAAAATTCCCTGAAAAAATTGCTTGCGTGAAATTCACAGGCCAAAATCACACTGGTATTTTTCGCTCATGCGATTCAGTGTGTGCCAGGTGAAATCGCTCGCTCGATTTGGAAATCGCCAGCCCAATATTCCCTGATTAGCTTATTTTGAAGTTTTCTTTGGAAAACTTATGTAACTTCGACATTTATGCTTCTTTAATCATTGATAAGTTATTTTTGAATGCATTGAAATATAGATGATGGATTGGATTCATTCGTAAAGGTCTTCGCATCGTAACCGAGGTAGGGGAAACTCAATATCATTTCCATTTTGACTCAATTTTCATAGATATCATGATATGAATGAATGAAACATGACATGTTTGAACTCTTTTACATTTGAAGTTCGATTCCGCTTTTGAATGTGATTTGAATTTTGAATTTGAACCATTGAATATAATCTCTGAACTTGAACTTTGAAATTGTATACGAACTTTGCATCCGAACATGAATTCAAACTTTGTATTCTGAACTCTAAAATTTGATGTACGTTATCCACATTTTAGCGAGATAACTTATGTTATTGTTGCATGCTTGATGTGAGGTTCATCTGAATGAATCACCCCACTCTTTGAATTGGTACGGCGGTTAATCTGTACACTTCGAACCGTTTTGGCGATAATTTGATCCGCACAAGTATCCATCATAACGTAGGGGCTCGTGGAACTTCTAAAAAAGTGTTCATTGAATGACGATGGTTGAGGGATTCCCATCGGTAAAAGTCTTTGGCTCCCAATGCTACATTTGCTTGGGAGGTTAGTTAAGTTACGATTTTAAGTTAAGCATTCAGATAAGAAACTGCATGTGAAATACAAACCGGATAAGAACTCAGAAACATATGAGAACTCTGCAATGTTTGGTTTAAATTTGGACCTTGTCCTCACAACTCTATTTTGATATGAAAATGCCTATGAGCATGTCATTGAAATTCTGTTTTCAACTCTGACACTGAATTACTGTTTGATATTATTTTGAATTCTGTCATTGAACCTATGCTTGATCAGATAAGATGCAAATTGATATTGACCTTTTCTCTATTAAGCTTAGACTGTTAGTTCACGCCGACTATACGTCTCAGGTATAGGTCTTGATCTAGATTCAGAGTTGGAGACAGATCCTAATTACATTCCGGAGGAAGAAACAGAACTTCTGCCCGATGAGTTCTACCCATAGACCTAGGATTTGGACATGATATAGACTTGATTTTAGATTTTTGGGCTTGGTACGCCCACTAATTTTGTAGAGAGATAGAATCAATATTTTTGTTCATGCATTTGGTATACCACTGTTTAGGTGATGGTCGGCCATCACCGGTGATTCATTTTGTTCACATGAGTTGTATAGAAATAAGATCTCTTTTTGCCATATAAGATATCTGCCTTGATTTCAGTATCTGTTTGGATGTACCGAACCAATGGGGAACCGGCTTTCTCGAAGTTTCGTGTGCAGGAAAGTCGGGTCGTCGCACATTGGGATAGGTAGGTGCACCATGGCTATGTGGGGCCAACAACAATTACCACCTCAATGAATTGTGGGTCATGGAATGTTCGTGGGCTTAATAAACAGAACAAAAGAAGGGAGGTGCATTGCTTAATTCATGACCAAGGGCTTGGTATCGTATATGCTTCATGGAAACAAAATCACCCAGAATAAACAAGATAAAATTATGCATTCTATAAATCGTCATTGGATGGGCCTCCAGAACTATGAGTCTCATTCTTTTGAGCGGGTTTAGGTCTTGTGGGAGACGAATCACTTTGACATTCAGAAAATTGTATGCACAGATAAACTCATTCATTGCAAAGTTACAGGGAGCGATGGTTTTGTATTTAAATTGACAGCTCTATATGCTTCAAATTTAGCTTCTGAGCGCAAATTGTTGTGAAACTCTAGTAAATATGACTGCTAATTTCAGCGTCCCATGGCTGGTTACAAGTGATTTCAATTATATTAGAGATGCTACTGAGAAAGTTGGTGGGGAAATGGTCCCTACTTATATTTTAAATCAATTCAATAACTATCTGGAGGCATGTTGTTTATCAGAACTGAGATCGATTGGAAATTTGCTCTCTTGGACAAACAGGTTGGTGGGCCCTCGATGTGTTTTATGTTGCCTAGATCGGACTTTAGGTAATGTGTTATGGAAGAATCAATTTCTGAATGTTTTTGTTGATGATCTTGCATCTGGAATCAGATCATTAGCCACTAGTTATTAAAATCCATGAAAGAAATCCGGTTGGCCCTAAACAAATTAAATTCCTTAAAGCTTGGTGCTCTCAGCTTGGATTTAATGAGGTGGTTAGAAAGGCTTGGAATATAAATGTTGATGGAACCCTTTTGTATCTGGTTCAACAAAAATACAAAAATGTGAAGCTTGCGATGAGATCTTGGAATTCTAATGAATTTATCCATTCCTATTAGAGTTCAAGATGCTAAGTTAAAAGTTATGAATATTTAGAATGATATTTAGCGAGATCCTCTTAAAACCGACCTGGCTGCCATGAAAGATCTGCCCTGGTGAATCTAAATCAAGAGTCGAATACTGCTAGGATTTTTACCTCTAGAAATCTAGGCATCAACATATAAATGATGGGGATCGTAATAAAAAATGTTACCATGCTTCAGTAAAGGTGCATATCATTACAAACAGTCTTACTGAGTTAGTGGGAGATAATGGTAGCTGGTTGTTCGATCCGAAGCAGATTTGAGACCATGTGGTTTGTCACTACAAGGCCATTTTTACTCCTTCTAGTTCTAGTGTTGTTCCAATCATCCCATTCAAGAGACGGTTAGAAGCAATAGAGGCCATAAATTTGTCTTCTCCGATTTCCTTAGTAGAAATAAAGAAGGCAGTGTTTGATTCTCCAAATGGTAAAGCTCTAGGTCCTGATGACTTTCCAGCTGAATTCTTCAAAATTTATTGGGAACTAGTTCAGAAGGACTTCACATGCACTGTAAGTAATTTTTTTACGAAGAAGATAATGCTAAGGTCTATTAATTCTACTTTCATTACTCTCATCCCTACAGATAAAGATGCTAATACCATTGATAAGTTTAGACCTAGTTCGTTATGTAATTTTGTATATAAGATTATTACCAAAATCTTATCCAATAGGTTTGCGATGGTGTTACCTGATCTGATTAGCCCTAACCAATTAGCTTTTGTTAAAGGGAAGAATATAATTGAAAATATTCTCTTAGCTCATGAAATGGTGAGAAAATTTCATCTTAAATTCGGTCCTAAAGCTTTGTGCGCAAAGATTGATATACGAATGGTGTATGATAAGAGTCCGATGGGATTTCTTAGTTGATATTATTCATCAAATTAGTTTTGACGAGACGTGGATTTAAGGAATGTATTTCTAGTCCGTCCTTTTCTATATTGAAAAATGGTACTCCTCACGGGTACTTCAAAGGAGAGTGTAGAATCAGGCAAGTAGACCTTTTGTCGCCTATCCTATTTACTCTAGTGATGAAATCTTTCTCATGTATTTTAGAAGAAAGAGTTGAAGATCCCATTTCTCATCTCATGTTTGCTGATGATCTCCTCCTTTTCTTAGAGGATGATGTATCTCCTCCTTTTCTTAGAGGATGATGTTGAATCGACAAAGGAAATTAGGCGAATTCTTGACTATTTTCATAGCTCTTCGGGTCTAATGGAAAATGATAGTAAGAGCGCTTTAGTTTTTGGTTTGGCATGTACTACGAACAATGAAATTATCTGGGCTCTAAATTTTCGAAAAGATTTTCTTCCTATTAACTACCTTGGAATTCCGCTTTTTGCTTCTACAATGACCCATACTCTTTGTGTGCTGCTCATTCAAAAAATCAGGGATAGATTGGAGAGTTGGAAGGTTCATTTATTATCGTATGCAGGCAGATTGATCTTTATATCATCTATTTTGAACAACTTCCAATTTTATTGGACTAGAGCTATCCTATAGCCAAGAAAAATCATCAAAGAGATTGAGAGCATCACCTTTTGTAGGTTTCCTTGGAAGGGACCTTCACTTGGGCAATCTATGCACCCTACCAATTAGAAGAGTACTATTTGTAGACTGAAGGAAGAGGGAGTTTTGAGCTTAAGGCGGATTGCCGATTGGAACTCAGCAGGTATGATGAATTTTTTTTGGAATGTCCTTAATAAAAATTCTCTCTAGACTCATGCTATGAGGGCCATGTATTTGGGGCATCAAAGCATTTGGAGGTGTCCAATGCCTAAAGACATGTCATGGGATTTGAAGGGCGTCTTGTCTGCTAGGGAAATGGTTCTAAATAACTCAAGAATCTGGCTTGGCAATGGAGCTTAAACTAAATTCTGGTTTGATCCTTGGATTGGTGGTGATGCTCTTATTTCGAGATTTAGTAGACGACTTATTACTCAGTCTGGATTAGATGAGAACACACATGTAGGTGATGTTACTCGAGATGGTCATTGGGATCTTCCGGATCTTTCTCCTTCGAAAATGACTGAGGCTTGGAATATAGTTTCTGTTGTGACGATTCCAACTGGGAATGATGAAGACCGGTGCGTTTGGGAACTTGATACCAATGGAAATTTTACCCTAAAATTGGCATGGACTGTTCTTGAGGAACCGTGTCCTAAGGATGAATGGTGCTCTTTTATATGGATTCGGGAAATGTTCCAAAGCATTCCTTTTGTACATGGTTGGCCATTAACTATAAGCTAATGACCATGAATAATTTATGTTGACGAGGTATGATAATGCCATTAAGATGCGTTCTTTGCTGGGCACATTGGGAGGATATAGGCCACTTGTTCTTTGGGTGTGTGTACTCGTAATGGATTTGGAGGTCGATCAAATTCAAGCTTGGCATTAGAGATCATGTTGTACGTCCTCTTCATGAAGAGCTTGATTATTGTAGGACGTTGGCTAAAGGAAAGAATAGAGGTTCTCATCTTATCAGGAATGCCTTTTGTAATACTGTTTGGCATATTTGGAGGGAGAAAAATGATCGCATATTTAATGAGCAGACCAATCACAAAAGAGTTCTTCTGGGGAAGGTCCTTAGGGACGTATCTTACCAGCAAATTCTCTTGGTATTCACGGTGATGATGACCTCCTCTCGTCATTATGGAATCTTATCCTATAAACAATGCTGGCGCTAAGTCCTTTGAATGGATTCTCCCATTAGGAGTTGCGAGACGAATGTTGATGCAACAATCCAAGGGGACAAGGTGGGTATTGGTGTTATATTTTGAAAATTCCCAAGGGGAAATTTTGGAGTGCTATTCTAGTCCTCTTAAAGGAGGTAACATTGAAGAATGTGCGTTCCAAGCTATAGTAAAAGGTATAAATTTGGCAAAAGTGCATCACTATGTGTCTCTTTGGGTGAAATTGGATTCAAAGCAAGCAATCCAATTTATAAATAAGGAGGTTGAGTGCCCATGGAGGTGTTGGCATCTATTACATGATCTAGACAAGAAGGAAAATTTTGTGAAAATCTCTTTTTCTCATATATGGAGAGATGGGAGTGCTTGTGCAGGCTTTTTAGCGGGTTGGAGACTTAATGCAACTGACGTGATCCGATGGAATCCTGTGCCACATGATATATCTAATCTTCATAGAAGGGACTCATATTATTCTTTTAGTTGGTTGGAATGCGGTGATTGGTTGTTGGGTTCTAAGGGTGATGGCAATGTCGAAGTTCTTAATGCTCGTCTTCCTTGTGCCATTTTCTTTGTGCTGGTCCCTCCTTTCTTTGGTTTTAATAAATGGGTGAGGACCCCCTGACCTCATGCCTATTGATAAAAAAAAAAAAGTGTGGTTGCACTATAAATTTTCCTATGACTTGACTAAAGACCTACAAATCATAGTTATAAAGTAATAATGCAATTGTGATCTATATTGTAGACATATTGTTTTCGAAAGTGGTGCATCAAGTCCCTCCATATTTTTATCATGGATGGTTCTAAAGATGTGAGCCATCTCAAAGCCTGCCCGGTCAGACTCTTTTGAAAGACTTTTATTAGTAGTCTTTCGTCCCCTCCGTATTGGCACATGTCTCCATAGTAGGACTTCAAGTGCGCAATAGGATTGCCCGTACCATTATATTTGTCAAAGGCTGGCATTTTAAATTTGGGGGGCAGGGGGACATCAGTGAACAAGCACAAATCTGTGAAGTCTGTGGCGTGGATTTCGGCACCACCCATTTTTATCAGCTGCTTTTGTATTTTGTCAAACTGTTCTTTTTTATACAGGGGCCACTTTCTCAGCTATTAGTTGGACTTCACTCTGGGCCACCAGGGGGTGGATAATTATAGGAGGAGGGTTAAGGTTGGTTAATGCCCCAGTGTAGGCTCTGCTATTCCTAATCTCGTCCTCCTCATACTGTTGGTCGGCATAATATGCGATGAGGGTGGGATTTTCTTGTTGTTGTTGCTCGGGATGGACGGAATGACATGAGTGGGAGTGGGGTGAGCCCATTGGGGGGGAGGAAAGGTTTGTTGGGTGATGGGATTTTGGTTTAGAGGTGGGGCCTGATGGGGCCATTCGGTATGGGGGAAGGTTTGGAGATGGCCTTGGGGTGTGGGGCCATGGGAAAATTGGGTTTGGGGTATGGCATGGGTTTGACCTGGCTGTGAAGGCTGGGTGAATTGTTGGGGGTATTGTGGAAGGTATGAGTGTGGGGTTTGGGTTTGGGCCATGAAGCCTTGGTCATTTTGGGCTATGGGCCATTGATGGGTTTGGGCCAGGGGCCCTTGGTAGGTTTGGGCCATGAGCCCTGGGTAGGTCTGGGCCATGGGCCCATGATGGGTTTGGGCCAATGGGCCTGGATGGTATGGGCCATGGGCCCTTGGTGGGTCTGGGCCATGGGCCCTTGATGGGTTTGGCCCAAGGGGCCTTGATAGGTCTGGGCCATGGGCCCTGGGTAGGTTTGGGTGGTGGGGTATTGGGCCATGGGGCCCTGAGATATGTGGGAAAAGGGGGTTTGGGCCAATGGGCCTTGGGGTATGTGGGAGGTTGGAGATTGGGCCATTTGGCCTTGGGTAGTTGGGCCATGGGGCCTTGGGGCATGTGGGTAATGGGAGTTTGGATGGTGTGGATTATGGGGGGTTGATGGGGGTCATTGAGGAGTGAGGCATGGATATTGGCTAGGGTGTGAGATGAGTTTAGGGACATGCGGTGTGGAGCAGGGGAGGTGTTTTGAGAAGCCTTCCATATGGAGTAAGCTTGAAACATCTCCTCCATCATGGTCATGAGGGAGGATTGGATGTGGGTGGTGGAGATGGGATGAAGGGAAAATTGGGAATGACCCTGGCATGATCGGGCATGGCCATGGTAAGAGGTAGGGTATGGGGTGGATTGGAGAGTTGAGGTGGGGAAAAAGATGTTGAAGGATTAGGGATGTTAGGGGTGGATGCTTGAAAAAAAACAGGCATGGCCCCGGTAAAAATGGGCATGACCTGGGTAGATGGGGGGATTTGTGGGGGGTTGGATAGGGAGGAAGTGGTGTATGTGAATGTGGGTGGATCGGGCCTATAGGGGGAATATGGGAAATGGGGCATGGATGTGGATTGGGAGAATGAGTTTGAGTTTTGTATGGATGTGGATGGGAAATGAGTTGGATTTAGCATGGGTATGGTTTGGGCAAAAGATGGAGAATGGGGGGTTGAACTTTGGATATTTTGGGAGGTAGTGGTTGGAAAAATGGGGGCACCAAACGGGCCGGTAATGGCAAAGGGTGATTGGATGAGGGGGATGGTGGAAAAAACTTCTCTCGTATGGGAGTGGGTTGGAGAATGTGGCGGGGATGAGTCGGGATCGGCGTAAGCCAGGTCCACTACCCACGACATGTCTCAGTATCAGGTTGGGTATGGGTGCCTCGGATAAGGCCCGAAAATCCTCCTCTTTCTTCCCTTACGGGACGGCGGAGGGCAAGATGATGCCGTTGTGTCGGCACCACAAACTATATTTTTTTAGTTTTTGATTTGCTTTTATTATTTTTATGATTTTTTTTTTGGAAAAAGTTTTTGAAAAATAAAGGTTCCGAGGCCTTAGAATTCCTTTCTCGGGTGGCACTCGTACCCTAATTCAAGTCCCGCAGCTATGATTCCGATGCGCTTCGGAAGAATCGAAGGAGAACCTTTAATCTATTGAAGGCACGGAAATCGAAGCAAACAACCCGATCCCCCGGAATGGGCTAAAAAGAAGTTGCATTCTTTTGATCTGCTGGGGCGTATTGGGTGTCGGAGATAGCGGGGCCCAAACAAGGCATTAAGCATACTGATCAGGGGACTCGGGAGGTGAAAAAGACCATAGATTCGGGCTGGAGTGGTGTTAAACAGACTTGGCGCAACTAATACATGCGCCTAGTTTGCAGGACACCTTTTTTACACTGGCGCAACTATAGTTGCGCCAAGGTAAAACTTTGGATTTTGAAGCTGGCGCAACTATTAGTTACGCCAGTTATAAATTTTAGTTTTTTTGTACTGGCGTAAGTAATACTTACGCCAGACAAAAAATGGTGTTCTAGAATGTATAACAGCAGAGATAGCAGCCCAAAATGAGTCTTTTTTTAGTTTCTGTGGAAGCTAGGCTTTCGGGAACTGAGCTATTTTTGGTGATCGATTCTCTCCTCACCGTACCTAGAGTCCTGTATAACTCGCTAGCGCGCTCCCCAATGGTTTTAAGCTTTGGAATGGGAACCCACCCAATATACCTCCGGCGCAAGCGCCTTCTCAAATACTAGGTGGGCTGAGACTTTTCTGAATCATCACCACTAGGGGCTGCCGCTATACTAAGACCCGGGTGTTTGTGTGTTTGCCTAATCCCCACCCTTTTAAATTCTACTCTGTAAAAATAAATTAATTAAGCTCCCTAACTTGGTTTAATTTTAATTTTTTTCAAAGCTTTTCTCTTTTTTTTGGATGTTTTCTTTAGTTCAAAGACCGGGGGTGATGACCCCGTGCCGCCACTACGAGTCGGCGTCCACTATTGGAATATGCTTGCACAAGTAGGCCCGCCAATCGGCTAAGGCACTTTAAATGACAGGAAAGTAAGGAAATTAAAAAACAATGCACAAGTAGGCCCACCGATCGGCTAAGGCACTTAAAATGACGGAAAAGTAAAGAAATTTAAAGGACAATGCGCATGTAGGCCCGCCAATTGGCTAAGGCTCGTAAATGACGGAAAAGTAGGGGTGAGAAAAATAAAAAAATAGTGAAAAAAACAACAAAAATGGTTAGTGAAAAATAAAAAATAAAGGGCCAAAGTTCAAGGAGAAGCTCTACAAGCTATCCCCAACAGAGTCGCCATTTGTGCAACTGTGGGATCCGTGACGATCCCGTCGCGGCGATGCGCTCGCTTGCAAAAAATATAGAGTCGCCACCCGGAGCTTTTGGTATCCCGGAAAATCTAGTTCATTTTTATGAGCACCGAAGTGCTAAAAATATGATTCTGAATCCAGTCCACACTAAAGGCTCTTGGGTAGGGGCTTCAGTTATCGATCGGGAAGGTGCTAGGCACCGATCAACCCGCTTAACGCGGTCTCTACTAATGGCCAATACAAAAATAAAGTAAAAGAAAAGAAAATGGATTCCTCTTGCCCAAATGGGCCTTAAATCTTATTTGTGCCCCTTCGTTCCTACCAAAAATTCAGTGGCATAACGGCACAAATAGGAGGATGGGAAGAGCTAAAGAAGAGATAGGAGAAAAAATGAGAGAGCCGGAGCCCTCGGGCCATTGAAACACCATAGGAGAGCCTTGCGTTGGCTTGCTTTGATGAGCTTTTGAAGGCTTGAATGATGGAAAAAGGGGTTCTAACTCCTAAGGCTTGAAGCTAAGAGGTAGAGAGGGAAGGCTAAGGGATTATACACACCTAACCTAAAGGCTTTTAGTGAAATGCTAAGGTCTAAGGGAGCTTTTTGAATTATGAAATTTGTATGGGAAGGGTGCACCAAAGGAAGAAAGATTTTCTCCATTTAAGCTCTTTCTCTCTTAGGCCAAGATTCTCAACCCCTAAACCAAGGGGTGGGGGGCTCTATTTATAGGAAATGGGTGGATTAGAAAACCACTTAAGAGCTAAATGAGTTTAGCAATTAGGTAATCTCACATCTAAGGATTCCTAGGGTTTTTGGAGCCTTGAGATGTGTGAGAAGGTCCTCCAATGATCGATGATGGGGTGAGGCCTTAAGCCACTTAAAGGGTTACAAATAAGCATTAAAAGGGTGCAACAGAACTATCAAAACACACCCCAAGGATCAAGGTGGTCAACAAGTCAAACCCCAATCACGATTTTGGGGCAAAATCCAGAGGTTACTATTCATATGGCTGGCGCAACTAATAGTTACGCCAGGTAATTATATAGTAAAATAGTATTTAAACAATGTCTGAAAGGTAGCTCGTGAGTGTGGGGTCCAAAATTAATACTGGCGCAACTATTAGTTGCGCCAAATCCCTAGGGGGGCCCACTTGATTTTACTCTTATGCCCTTCGAGCTCGGTTTGTCGTATCTTTTGATGTATACCTCTGATTGGGGCAATTCTTAAACCGTTGGAAAGCTGAAGACCTCTACTTTTCAATGGTATGAGATTCGATCACAGTAGAGGGCCGTAGCTGATTTCAGTGCACCCCTCCTCAACCATTTGCTTGATAAGGTTAGGTTTAGGTTCATAACAGGTTCTAAGGGTCGGGATTGATTCTAAAGGTTCGGGTCAGGTTCCTAAGGGATCTAGGGTCATTCTTAAGAGTTTAGAAAAGTTCCTAAGAGTTCTAGGGGGTTCCTAAAGGTTCCATACATGTCATCAAAAGCTCAGAATTGCACCTCTCTCGAAAGGTGTTTCAATCGGGCCTTGGGCCAAATTTGGGTGTCTACACCTTCAATTCTCGGATGTTTATAAAATTAAAGCACTATTACACTGTATTTTAGTCCTCTAGAATTTGAGCATCAATCAAAAATTAGAATTCCTTAACAGAGATTTAATCTAGTCAACAATTCTCCTAAATTTTGGGCGTCAATCAAACTCAAGAAAATCGAAGATGGAAAAGTAAAATCGTTACACTAATCTACAAATTTTCAATCTGAGTCATCAGTTTAAATAAAAACTTTTAGATGTTTACAAATCTATAAAAAATGCATAAAAAGAAATCTAAACTAGAAAGCAGACTTTCATCCCTTAGTCACATGCATCAATTGCTTCTGAGAAACTACGGATACTCTATTCTAATCTTCCAGCTCCCAATTGTAGTCGTCAATTACTCTCGAGAAACCTTGGATATCTAAACTAACCTAAACAAAATTGATCGGAAGAAAACCCAACCTCAGTTGTTAATTATTTATAGATCATAAGGAGTCGGTGTACATTATTCTAATTCTAATAAAAGAAACTACTAAGAATAAAAGGTTCCTAGTATAACTCTAACTTCTAATCCAAGTTCTTTCTTGCTTTAGATAGTTGATGCGCTTAGGGATTGCTTCTTGATTTCAGCAGCAGAGTCCTTTAGGAATCTCTCTTTATCAATCTTTTCGAATCCGTGGTCAACTAAACTTCTAATTTAAGAGGTCTTCTAATTATATGCATGGTAGTATAGATCTCACGTTCAGCAGCAACAATGAGCTTTTATTTTTGAGGAATCATAATCACGATTCCTTTTCTACACAGCTTTCTCTCAAAACGATTCTTCATTACGAACAATCACGTTTCTCTTTGTATTGCCATTCCGCCTAAAGCATTTATGAAAGAATCGTAATTAAAGATTTCTCATTTCTCTTTCACTACGTTCCATCGTCTTCTACGATTTCTAGCTTTTAGAAGTGGTTTGGATCGTCTTTACGTTCAATCATTTTTTTACTATTTTTTGAGTTCATTTTAATGAAGATTAACACTTTGGCCCTCTTTTACTGTTTAATCTTAATATCTGCACATCATCAACTTGTTAGTAGGAAACTGGGGTCTAACATCACTAAGTTAAGGGTGATAAAATGATATATTCTATGACTGATCACACCCCAAACTTACGCTTTGCTAGTCCCTAGCAAACAAGGAAAATAAACTAATTTAAAATTTTAAATGCCACTTTCATAGGGAGCACGATTGCATTTAGCATATGCAACAAGCCTTTAAACCCCTAGCTGATCCGTAGTGGAGGAGTTGTAGTCTCCTGAAGGTTTTTAGTGAAGTTACCTACAAAATTCAAAATATTTTTTTTTTTGAATTTTCAAAAAAATTTCAAATAAAAGTAAGGCTAAAAATTCTATCCTAATGTTGGTACACTAACTAGTTAAGACATCATATGGTTATCATGTTTTTCAAAAAGTACAATTCCATCATCTTTAACTTTCCATTATAGTAGTTATCCTTGATCAGAACTCAACAATTTCAATTCAGTAAAGCGTGGAGTGTGTGTACTAATCTGCTCTAAATTCATACTAAAGTCTTAACCTATTGCAAGTGTATAATGGAGATTGCAGCACTAGTATAGGATTATTCCCAAGAGGAAGTGATTATCTTTATATTTTGTGGCTCATAAAAACTTGTACTTGTCTCTTAAGATCCTAAACTACTGGGAAAATATGAATAAAAGAATGGTTTGTTTAAACTAATTGCCAAAAATAAATCTAAATCATCGTTCCAGATTAAGTTTGTCAATCATAATCCTTCAGTTCTTAGATATTTATAAAAATTAAAATACCGTTACACCGTATTGCAGTTTTCTAAAATTTAGGCGTCAATTAAACTCTAGAATTCTTTAACACAGATTTACTCTAATCAACAATCTTTCTAAAATTTAGGCGTCAATCAAACTCAAGAAAATTGAAGATGAAAAAATAAAACCATTATACTAATCTGCAAATTCTCAGTCTGAGTTGTCAATTCAAATAAAAAACTTATAGATGTTTACAAAGCAGTAAAAGTGCATAAAATAATCTAAACTACAAAGCAATAAAAATTGTGTTGATCCTCAGCTCTCATCCTCAGGTGTCAATTGATTGCGAGAAACGTCAGACAACCTACACTAATCTTTCAGCTCCCAATTGCAGTCATCAATTGCTCTCGAGAAACCTTAGATATCTAAACTAAACTAAACTAAAGTTGATCGAAAGAAAACCCAACCTCAGTCGTCAATTGATGTTGAGAGTTCCTTTGATGATTCTTCTCCTATGTTGAGCTCTCTTATTTATAGATCATAAGGAGTTGGTTTACATTATTATAATCCCAATAAAAGAAACTACTAAGAACAACAGTTTTCTAATATAGCTCTACTTCTAATCCTAATTCTTCCTGGCTTTGAATAGTTGGTGAGCTCGGGGATTGCTCCTTAATTTCAGCAGCAGAGTCCTTAAGTAATTTCTCTTCATCAATCTTCTCGGATCTGTGATCTGCCAGACTTCTAATTCAAGAGGTCTTCTAATTATATGCATGGCAGTGTAGATTTCATGTGATCAGCAGTATCAGGAGTCTTTATCTGTAAAATCGTAAATCACAATTTTCTTTTCTGCACAGCTTTCTCTCAGGACGATTTGTCATTACGAACGATCATATTCTCTTTTGTTTCACACTCTGGTCTGAAGCGGCTTTTGAAGGATCATAATTCATGATTTTTCATTTCTTTCTTTCATTTCGTTCAGTTGTAAAGTACAATTTCTGGCTTTCAGTATGCATCGAATCGTCTATTACTCTCGATTGTCTTTCTTACTGCTTTATGAGTTCCTTTTGACGAAGATTAACACTTTGGTTCTCTTTTACTGTTTATTCTTAATATCTACATATCAATATCTTGTTAGTAGCAAACTGGGGTCTAGCATCACTAAGTTAAGGATGATAAAATGATATACTCTATGACTGATCATGTACTAGTGAAAAGTTTATTCATCATAGATTTTTCTAAATTACAGATTTAGAAAATATTTTCATTCAACTCTCACTATTGGCATACTCACAAAAAGTTGTCAAAATTTTTGGGTTCTCTCAGTATGATATGTATGATAATTTAAAAGGACAATTTACTAAAAGGATAAATCTCATGGAATGGATAATCAATTCTATTTATATGTTTCCTTATTTATCTATAGTATTTACTATAAGCATCTTTATAAGGCTCATGCTGTTGTAAACCACAAATCAAAAAGGTATTTATTCGGCTTGTAATGGGGCTTTGGGGTTAAAAGGTTCCAAAGAAAGGTAGAAAGGATTCAAAGATTTATGAGAATTCACCTGTTCTTTCACTTGTCTTCTTCTTCTAATCTTTTCTTCTTCAGTAAGGATCCAGAAAGTCGGGTACTTCTTCCCATTATTCTTTTTCTGTTTTCTTGTGTAAATCCCTTTTCTTCAATTGATTCTTTTCTTCAGGTATCCTCTTGAATTTTCAGCTTGGAAGCTTTTTGCTTCTCTATTTTTTTCAGAATCGTAATTATGATTTATTGATTCTTTCTCATATTTCTTCTCAGTTGTACCCTTTTTTGGAATATCCCTTGTCTGTTATTTTATACTCCTTTCACTCCGACTTCTTCCCATCTTGCGTTTTAAACTCTCAGAAATATAAGGGTTAAAGGTTGAAAGTTTTGGGTAGTACATATGGTTAAGGGTTTATAAAATCTTGGTCTAAAGAAATTCGATTTAGGCTCTAATATGGGTTCAAAGGGTAAATATTTTATGGGATTTTAGCTTTTTGGCTCAAACTTAACAAAAGATAGCCTTAGATCATCTTTATGATTCACTAGCATGCATGCCATATTGTTTTGATGTACATAATAAGCAGTTCTAGAAAAATAAATCATCATAATCGTGGAATATCTTATTCTAATTACAGCAATATGAGATTTCATTAACACATCGTCAAGAAGTTCAAAGAAAATTTAGAATTTTAATAGAAAGCAGTCTCTCTCTCAAAATATAAGAGGAATTATTGCTCAAAAGCTCAGTGATTATATAATTTTGAAATTATAATCTAAATATTAAAGTTTAAATCAAAGTATAGTTTCAAACATTCAATCTGATACATGCTTAAGAGGGTTATCATGAATTGTAACTGCTCTATTATTTTGATTATTGAACTTCTACTACGATGGATTGTAAAGTTTTCTAGAATCGTTATTTGTTTTCTCTACCATAACTGACTTATGATGGTTAGCTATTTATTAAAAAAAATCTACCATTAAAATAAAAAAATACTAAACTAAACTAATATACACAGAAAGCATATCCCCCCAAACTTGAACAGGACAATGCCCTAATTGTGCATAAAAACAGGGGACACACAAAATTTTTAGATCAAACCTGTGAGGTTCATGATATTCGGGAATATTTTACACACTTGGTGATGAAGGGTATGGAACCAGTAATGTGTTAACACCCCGCATTGTCACATGTGTGAGGTCCTGATTGACGGTATATCACGGACCATTAGGACCTTGCGACGGGAACGATCCATGTGATCACCAGTCACTTGAGACCCATAAGGAAACCAACTTAGGTCGAGGGCCTATTTGGACTTAGGCCACAGGCCTTTCTTAGAACCAGCCAATTGGGGCCATTGCAGGAGCTAAACCCTTATGGGCCATCCCCAATATGGTGAGGAGCCTCATGCCGTTGATTTTCCCGGAAAGGGCCTGTGTGGGGATTGGATGGATTGAGGCCCATCTGCAGCCCATGAGTGGGAAACCATTGGATGGGCTGCATACCATATGTAAAGATGTATAAGCCAAGCACCCAATCCGTGTCACCCTGTTTTAAACGCATGCACGTAACCATGCAAATGATTATTTGCATTGGTTAGTTGGCTGTGTAAGGGGAGGGTGGAGAGAGCGAAGTGAAGAAGGGAGAGTCTTCCCCCTCCTCCATTTTTGGTTCAAGCATTTCAGCTGAGCTCCAATCCATGCCGAAAACCCCTCCGCTTCGCATCGAAATTGAACCCTATGACTAGGAGCACCACGACCTTGTAAACCGCTCACTTCTGCTAGAAGGAATCACGAAATTGGCACACCGAAACCATCGATCCAACGCTCTGGTGTCGTCGAGCGTTGCATGCGAGAAAAACTTATAAAGGTAACCCTCTTTTCATGTACATCACAATGTAGAGCCCAAAAATCCTGCTAGGTAGCGATGCTCGAGGCCTCATGCAAGGTTTTCAAGGATCGAATGCCACAAAAGCTCGGAAAGAGACGCTTCAGGATTAACCATTGAAACCCTTGCATGAGCTCCCTAATTTGAGGATGATAGCGAGTAGAAAATCACGTTGGGTTTTGCGTGGCGAATCTCGTTGTAGGTGTATCATAATAAATATATCGTAGTTGAGCAATTGCTCTTTTTATGCTTGTTAGACAATCTTGGGAAGCCTTAAGGGCCAGCTCGAGTTCAGAGTATGTGCTATTTAAGACAGCAACTCTGTAGTTTACGCTCGAGCGTGAATCGCCCCGCTCGAGTCGAATCATCACCTGAAGCCTACGCTTGAGCGGGAACTCCAGGCTATTTTAGCTCGGGTTAAAACCGCTCGAGCAGAATCTGAGGCTTTGTATTGGAAACACGCTCGAGCGTGAAATTTACCACTCGAGCAGGATATCTTCTGAAGCATACGCTCGAGCGGGAATCTTAGGTTTATTTCGCTTGGGTCAAAATCGCTCGAGCAGAACTAGGGAAAATGTATTGGATGTACGCTTGAGCATGAATGGAGTCGCTCGAGCGGGATATCTTCTGAAGCCTATGCTTGAGCGTGAATTGTAGGCTTAATCCGCTTGAGTTAAAACCACTCGAGCGTGAAGCATAGGTGCCACTAGGAATCGCTCGAGCGGGATTGAGCCATGCTCGAGCGTGATCCTCTGTTTATGGCTATTTTCAGTGCAGGTACTTGGGACTTAGCTAGCATGCTTGTGAGTTATATGTGTGGACTAAGACATGTAATGGACATCGTGATTCAGGATAAACTTGCCGTTGAACAAGGTTTGAACTTGGCGTATCGTGAATCTTGGCACATGTGATCGACACGAATTCAGGTAGGGAAAATACCTTGCCACTTATATATATATATATATATATATATATATATATATATGTCTCTCGAATTCACGTGAATGATGCAATTATCCAATGAATGGTATTTTTAGCAATCAATGTATATATATATGCATACGCACATGTAAATGAAATTCTTTAATACTATGATTTAAATTCTGCATACATGTTTCAAATGATTCATGATCGTACAATTAACCTCGCATTGTCTTGCCGTTCCATGTACTCGTTCTTGATATGTGTCAACGCGTACTCGTTATGTATCCATGCTTTATGTGATCACGTGTAATGAGGAGTGGAGTCTCCATGAGAGGGGTGGAGTCTCCGGGGTCACGACCCTGTGTTCCTAATACGGACTACTCAGTTCTCTAATACGAGATGCATTGCCATGTGAATCATTCCGAGAGTACTAGAGGTAAGGGGAGTGGAGTCTCTATGAGAGGGATCCATGAAGCAATGCTATTGTTGGGAAGAGTGGTTAGCCAGACACTGGCCCTATCCTTCAGAGAGAAGGGAAAGAGTCTGAGCCTAGTAGCCTCAGGTCCCAAACCAGTGATATTGAAAGTGGTGCACAAGGCCAAAAACTGGTCAATATGCTTGTAAGGGTCTTCTTTGCTAAGCCCATGGAAAGTTGGCAGCATCTGGATGATTGAAACTTTTATCTCATAGTTCCCCTGAACATCAGGGAATTGAATGCTAAAAGGGGAGTTATAGTCATCCGGAGCATTCAACTCCTTGAGGGTTCTGGGTTGTTCTTCACCCATAATTCATCCGCCACAGTTCTCAGGGCTCTCCTGTGGTGTGCCTGTCTCTTCTAAGTCTCCTTCCCCTTTCTAACTCAGGGTTAAGAGGCTCTAAAGCAGGGCTGAGGGATCTCCTCCCTAGCATACAAGCACACCAACAGCAAGGAAAGCTTCTTGCAGGCACATTGCAAAAGAATAATTGTACACTAACAAATTTATCTAACTAGTTTACAACTATTCAAAGAATACATTTAAACTATCCTAGATACTGCTAAAAAAAATTGTTTAAGAAAGATAGACAGAGCTTAAAAGTCAGAGAGTTTGCAAACAGAGGTAGCTAAGTTCCAATTGCAGTCCAACTATCCTTCACTGCTGCTGTCCAGATCTGCAAGAAAGGTTCAAAATTATGTCAGCAGTATCAATTATTCGCATGTGCAAAGAATACTAAGAATACAAAAACTAAGGGTCTACTAATAGATCATCTTTCCCCGGCAACGGCGCCAAAAACTTGTTGACTACTTCTGGTGTGCTTTGATTATTGGTTGGTGGTGAAAGTTATTTAAAAATCAAAGACAGAGTAAAACAGGGGGTGAATCCAGCACAACTCAGAAGTCCTAGACCTGCAAGATACAGGGTCCTTTGTAGCAAGTTTTGATAAGTAAGAGTTTGTCCCACAGGGAAAGGTGATCTAAAGCTCCAAGGGAGCCATCTCTAGTAGTCCCTCCAGATCTATCGACAGATCTGGCAGTCCTAGAAGGAGGGGAGTTTAAGGTCACTTATTCTAAGTATTCTAATAACTAAACTACAGAAAGTGTTGAGAGGATGGATGGAGTGTGGAAAATAAGTATAAAAAGGGTGAGAAGTATGTTATTGAGCTAAGGTCAGAAAAGTTTTGTAACTCAGATTTAGATCTGATGTTATAGAAATCCTGTCCAGAGGTTACATTATCACCTCTGAGGAGAAAGGATCCAACCCATCACTCTGCCATGATTCCACGTTAAGGCTATAACCTGTCCAATTGAATGGTCACAAATTATCCCATAGGGGAGCCACTATCCAGGGATGGGTCAGAACATAACAAGTAAATCATTGCATGCACTATTTCATCCAGGCTATCAGCTCAAGAATCCATAGGGAACCTCAACCTCTAAAGCTCTATATGTGGGGCTAAGGCTGTAGGACCATGATAGCCCAGACACACAGAACCAGCAAGAGATTGAGTACAACCTTCGATCTAGCTGTCCATTGCTTGAGCGAGGCTACAATGGTCCAGTCACCAGCCTGCAATCTCTATAACTAGATCAGATCCAACATCTGATGGCGGATCTATACAAATATAGGGGAGTCTGCCTCTGTACAATCTCTCACCAGGCTTCTACAAGCTCAGGTGTAAAGAAGGATCCATCTTGGATCGGTGGATCAGAATCACCCTAAGGCTATAATCTGTCCACTTAAATGGTCACAGACTATCCCAGAGGTTATCCTCCTCACGGAGTCCAAAACAAAACAAGATTATCGCTGCTACCACCATGCTCACAAGGCTACCAGCTTAAGCTCCCATGGGGATTTCAGATCTAGTGGGTCCTGTGGTGGGGCTAAGGCTGTAGGACCATGATAGCCCAGACACACAGGTCACTTGAATCTGAGTGGCCCTTAGAATCAGTCCTCCATTACTTTGAAACACAGCCAAAGCAATGACGGATCATAAGGTAGCAGCCTTGCACAGAGCATCTCACACATAAACAATAATCCCACAAAGTACAGATCCTATTGCAAAACTTCCATTGATCTAATTCAAAAACACATACAAAGGCATAGCCAGTAAGTGCTGGACTATGGAGAGAAGGAAAGAAAAAGAAAACTACTTACTGCTAAAAAGAAAGAGAAAAGAAAAACGAACTGAGATGGGTTCCCAGATGCCTAAACCTAAGCTCAGGTATGGGTTTATATAGCAGTGGGGTGGCAGCGCATTAGGGTTAGGAAACCCTAATTTTAACGATGCCACGTGGCCTGATAATGATCCTTGGATGCCTCGGGGAGCGTGCACGGAGATTTGAGCGTGGGAGTGCATGCCCTAATCGCTGGAAATACCCAGAAGGTCCTCTGCTGAAGAGATGGAGGTTTAGGGTCAGAGCCTCGCTAGGTAGCTGTAGTTTTCTAGACTTGTCGCGTGGTAGCTCTTTGCTCTTCGCTAGGATGATTTGACACTGAAGCTTCAGCCGTCTTGAGGTTGCCTTGGTTTGCTCTTCAGGCAGTCGCGCGGTAGAGAGTTGAGCTCTCGCTGGATTGGGCTTCACGAGGTTGAATAGAAAACACAGTCTCAAGTGTCATGGGGTTAAAATTCAAGCAGTCGCGCGGTCGATCGGTCTTCGCTGGGCAGCAGCGCGAGCACTTCTCTTTACTTGGACTTCGCGAGTTGCCTCGTGAGGCTCTTCTGAGTTTGGAACTATGCGAGGTTCTATGTCTCACTTGATCTTCGCGGGATTGGCTTTGCCTTCGCCAGGATGTTTTCTTTCTTGAATGGCGTGAGAACTGTGCGAGGCATTCTTCTTCTAAAAATTGCATCCTGGCTGATGCTAGCGACAATCGCGAGGAATCTTTCCGCTCTCCTCCGCTGGCGAATCATTGAGATTGAGAGAGGTCTGCTTTAAACTGCGTGACACTGAGCGATGTGCTCTACTCTTGAGCTTCGTGAGAGCTGCATGAGTTTGAGTTTCTAAAGCTCTTCAGTCATTCATCTGCGCGAGAGGTTGCTGTAAAGCCTTGGGAAGCTCAGTTGAACTACGCGAGGCATATTTCTCCTGAATCCTCTAAAGCTTGGGTTAGCTGCGCGAGGCTCATTTCAGGTCTGGATTCAGAGTTCATTCTTCTGAGGGATATCTGGTGCCCAGGCAGGCTCCTTAACAGGATTCTTGGCCTTATTTCACTGCTGATTATTACCTGCACAAAACACTTAACAAGAACTTATTAGGTAGCTAAGGGTCTAATCAAAGGTTAAGTTAAGGGGTGAAAAGTGGTACTTTTCAGGTCTTAACATGTTGCATGCGAGAAAAACTTATAAAGGTAACCCTCTTTTCATGTACGTGACAATGTAGAGCCCAAAAATCCTGCTAGGTAGCGATGCTCGAGGCCTCATGCAAGGTTTTCAAGGATCGAATGCCACAAAAGCTCGGAAAGAGACGCTTCGGGATTAACCATTGAAACCCTTGCATGAGCTCCCTAATTTGAGGATGATAGCGAGTAGAAAATCACGTTGGGATTTGCGTGGCGAATCTCGTTGTAGGTGTATCATAATAAATATATCATAGTTGAGCAATTGCTCTTTTTATGCTTGTTAGATGTATTGTTAGACAATCTTGGGAAGCCTTAAGGGCTAGCTCGAGTTCAGAGTATGCGCTATTTAAGACAGCAACTCTGTAGTTTACGCTCGAGCGTGAATCGCCCCGCTCGAGTCGAATCATCACCTGAAGCCTGCGCTTGAGCGGGAACTCCAAGCTATTTTAGCTCGGGTTAAAACCGCTCGAGCAGAATCTGAGGCTTTGTATTGGAAACACGCTCAAGCGTGAAATTTACCCCTCGAGCAGGATATCTTCTGAAGCATATGCTTGAGCGGGAATCTTAGGTTTATTTCGCTTGGGTCAAAATCGCTTGAGCGAAACTGGGGAAAATGTATTGGATGTACGCTCGAGCGTGAATGGAGTCGCTCGAGCGGAATATCTTCTGAAGCCTATGCTTGAGCGTGAATTGTAGGCTTAATCCGCTTGGGTTAAAACCACTCGAGCGTGAAGCATAGGTGCCACTAGGAATCGCTCGAGCGGGATTGAGCCATGCTCAAGCGTGATCCTCTGTTTATGGCTATTTTCAGTGTAGGTACTTGGGACTTGGCTAGCATGGTTGTGAGTTATATGTGTGGACTAAGACATGTAATGGACATCGTGATTCAGGATAAACTTGCCGTTGAACAAGGTTTGAACTCGACGTATCGCGAATCTTGGCACATGTGATCGACACGAATTCAGGTAGGGAAAATACCTTGCCACTTATATATATATATATATATATATATATATATATATATATATATGTCTCTCGAATTCACGTGTATGATGCAATTATCCAATGAATGGTATTTTTAGCAATCAATGTATATATATGCATACGCACATGTAAATGAAATTCTTTAATACTATGATTTAAATTCTGCATACATGTTTCAAATGATTCATGATCGTACAATTAACCTCGCATTGTCTTGCCGTTCCATGTACTCGTTCTTGATATGTGTCAACGCGTACTCGTTATGTATCCATGCTTTATGTGATCACGTGTAATGAGGAGTGGAGTCTCCATGAGAGGGGTGGAGTCTCCGAGGTCACGACCCTGTGTTCCTAATACGGACTACTCAGTTCTCTAATACGAGATGCATTGCCATGTGAATCGTTCCGAGAGTACTAGAGGTAAGGGGAGTGGAGTCTCTATGAGAGGGATGGAGCCCCCGAGGTCATGACCCTGTGTTCCTAATACGGACTGCTCAGTTCCCTAATACGAGATACTCTGCTGCCATGTGACATGATACGTCAGGTTTCTTGATATGTGATCTGTCTTGAGTATATGAGTTCATTACTCGCCTCCGCTTATATTGTTTGACTTGTACCCGAACTTGAATTATCTCTATGCATTGTTCTAGCATGAATGATTCTTGGGCATGAATTGACTCATTAAGGCATAAAGTTTTAGAACTTACATTTGATATATGAATATATAAGTATGAATTTCAATCATTTTTACTTATACATCGAGAACTTGAATTAGATATATTAAAGTATACTTAGCACTGTGTTTTTCCCTATTAAACTTGGATGAAGCTCACTGCCGACTATACGTCACAGCTGCAGGAGCTGGAATTGAGCAGGATCTGGAGTAGGAGGAAGACCTGGATTACAATCCTGCAAAAGAAGAAGAGGACCAACCTGAGGGGCACTTTCCTTAGTGCTGGAGGGTCGAACTTTGAAATTTTTTTTGAGAAAGAGAAAGACGGTAAATGAATATTGAAGGGTATGTAATTAAATACTAAATGTTTTGAGTCCACTGTTTAGATGGAGGTCGGCCTTTATCGGTGAACAATGGTTATTTCATATTTTTTGTATAGGCGATAGCTAGAGTTATAGTTAAGCTGCCTTTTTCATCTGATATAGTTCAATCTTATGTTTCCGCTCTGTATGTGCGTGCATCTTGTGCTTCCATTCTCATTTGCTTACCATCATGCTATGGCTCGGTCCTTCCTGTTGATTTATGACAGGAGGATCAAGCGGTCAGGAAGTGATATTGTACAATGGGTACCACAATGTCACTGTAACTCAGATCATGTGTGCGATCCGACGGTGCGGGTTTTTGTGGTAAGGAAAACCCAGGCTGTCATAGATGTAGATGGAGCTGGTTCTAGCGCTGGCCATGCCAGCAATGAAGAATGATTGCTTGACAGGTCCTCTGGGGTAGGTTTTGCGTGCAGTCATAACATTAGTAGAGCTTGTTCCAATTCTTTCTTCCTCTGGTGTAGGTTCTTCGTGCAGTTCAGGGCCAACTTTTTTTGTGCGAAGCATATCAGCACTTTCTTTTTCAACTATTAACTTGTCATACTTTTCTTTGAAAGTTCTCAGCTCCTCTTCAACTATTTCTTTCTCTCTCAAGTCCTTTCAATTTGCAAATTATGGTAAACTTCTCTTGTATCTTGACTCTTAGTTTGTCAGCTTCAGCTTGTAATCCTATTACTGCGACCCAACATTTGTTCGTAATGGACTCAATCTTCTTCTTCTGTTCATCACAAGTTAGGACTAGGAAGTTTTTATCATCTTGAAGTCTCAACATTTTCCTTTCTACTATTGTGAGCAGATGATTCTTCTCATCCAGCTGATTATTGAGTGCTTGCTGGTTGTGCAACCGTGGGATTTTTGACGATCCCGTCACGACGAGGCACTCGCTAACGAAAATATAGAGTCGCCACCTGGAGCTTTTGGTGTCTCAAAAAACTTAGATCACTTTTATAAGTATCAAAGTGCCACAAATATTACTCTGAATCCGGTCCACACCAAAGGTTCTTGGGTAGGGGCTTCGGTTATTGATTGGGAAGGTGTTAGGCACCCTATCAACCTGCTTAATGCGGTCTCTACTAATGGCCAAAACAACAACAATATAAATGAAATAAAAAAGGTTTTCTCTTGCCCAAATGAGTCTTAAAATCCTATTTGTGCCCCTCGGTTCCTACCGAAAATTCGACGGCGTAACGACACAAATGGGGGGATAGAGGAGAAACCGTGAAGGTAGAGGAATAAAGGGGAGAGCTAGAGCTCTTGGGCCCTTGTTGCACCGTTGTGGAGCCTTGTGTTAGCTTGCTTCGGTAAGCTTTTAAAGGCTTGTATGGTATGGAATGGGGTTCTAACTCCTAAGGCTTCATAGCTAAGAGGTAGAGGGAGAAGGCAAATGGATAGCACACACCTAAACTAGAGGATCTAAGGTGGAAAATATGGCTCAAAGGAGGTTTTGGAATTCTGGATTTTATATGGGAATGGTGCACCAAAGGGAGAAAGATCTTCTCACTTAAGCTCTTTCTCTCTTAGGTAAATTTTCTCAACCTCTAACTCAAGGGGAGGGGGGTTCTATTTATAGGAAAAGGGTGGGTTAGGAGGTTACTTAGAGGCTAAGCAAGATCAGAAATTAAGTAATCTAGCATCTAAGATTTTCTAGGGTTTTTAGAGCCTTGAAACATGTGAAGAGGTACTCCAATGGTGGACAATTGGGTGAGGTTTTAAACCACTTAAGGGGTTGCACATAGATAGTAAATGGGTGCAGCAGAACTAGCAAAACACACCCCAAAGATCAAGGTAGTCAATAAGTCAAACCCAATCTTGAAATTTGAGGGAAAAATACATAGTTACTATTCATATTCCAGGCGTAACTATTAGTTGCGCTAGGCATATGCACAGTAAAATAGTGCATGAATAGTGCCTAGGAAGTTGGCTGCCCGCGGGGGACTCACCTTAATACTGGCGCAACTATTAGTTGCGCCAGGCCATTTCTAGGGAGAGATGGCTTGGCACAACTAATAGTTGTGCCAAACACACCTATAACTGGTGCAACTATTAGTTGCACCAAATCCCTAAGGGGGTTCGCATGAAATTACCATTTTGCCCTTCGAGTTTGGGATGCGATATCTTTTTGTACACAGCTCCGATTGGGGTGATTCTTGGCCCGTTAGAAAGCTAATGGCTTTTACTCTTCAATGGTATAAGACTTAATTGTAGTAGGAGATCATAGCTAGTCCCAGTGCACCACTCTTCATCCATTGCTCGGGAAGGCTAGGTTTAGGTCCGGGATGGGTTCTAAGGGCTGGGGTTGGTTTCTAAGGGTTCGGGAGGGTTCCTAAGGGATCTAGGGTGATTCCTAGGGGTTTGGAGTGGCTCTTAAGGTCCCAAAAGGGTTCCATACATGCCATCAAATGCTCGAAGGCACGCCTATCTCGAAATGTGTTTCGATCGGGCCTTGGGCCAAACTTGGGAGTCTACACTGGTACTCTTTATGAGCATTTTCTCTCGTCTCTGGGTCTTCCATCAATTCTCTAAATTGTGTAATTAAATTGGCTATTTTGTCCTCATAATCCTTCTTTTGACCTTCCCATGCTTGTTGGTTATCTCTTAATCCTCTATTATGTTCTTGCAGCTACATAATCTATGCTTGAAGGGCTGCAGTGGCCTCCTGGAATTTCCTTGCTGCTTTTATTGTCCAATGTGCTTGGTGATCTCTCACAGCCTTCTGTCTTAAGTTTTCCACTAGCTCTAGGCATTCTTGTGCTCTGAGCATGGATTTGAGGACTCTACTCTTCAACCTGTGAGCTTCTTCTAACAATTTTCTCACTACACCTGGCAATAGAATTCAATTTGGTGCATTTGTACTCTGCCACTGCTCTAATTATCACAGTCTCCTTTCCCAATCAGGTTGTTCTCCTAAGGTCGTGGGAACTGTTGTAGTGGTAATTGGAGGAGATGTCCCTTGGTTCATCAATTCTGTGAAACCCACTCACAGAGTTTCAAAACTTTATCCTGCTTGGAATATAAGAGTTTGCTCTATATTTGATAGAGTTACGGGTGGTGCAATAGACTTAATAAGTGCAGGGACATGGCTAGAAGTAGCCATTTTAGGAATTTGTTCCTCTCTCTATGGAGTGACTTCTTCTACTATAGGGGAAACTTAGCTCACCTGGGCTGCTTTAGGACTAATGGGCAATGTGTCTGCCATAGTGGAAGTGGGCAATGCAGGCCCTGCTGGTGAGTCCAAAGCTGAGTCATAAAGACTAGCTTGATCATCAACAGGTATTGGTGCATATCTTACTTCCACCTCAGTTGGCCTCTCTAGAATCGGAGATCCAATCTCCAATCTTCCTTGGGGTGGAGTAGAAGTAGTCACCCCCTCTGTTATGACTGCTTCTTCTATGGCTTCTGTCTTTGGCTCAACATCAGACTCATCCTGGATTTGTGGAACTGTTTCAGGAGCCTGTGTGATCTCCAGCATAGAAGAGACTCCTTTTGTCTATGCAGAAGTAGGAATTCTCTTTTTGTATTCAACACTCAGAGTTCTCCTATAAACCATTTCTGTTAGACCTTCCTCTAGTCTAGGTAGAGCCTTTTCTTTGGGATCAAATTTATATCCCACATTCATTAACAAGTTAGTGATTAAGCCTCCAAAAGGCAGACTCAATTTATTTGTCTCATACTTCTCTCTATTCAGTTTCTCTCTCACGGTATTTATAACTTCCAAAAGGTAGGAAGGGACATTGAACATGTAATGATTAGCCATTAAATACAAGGCTCTTATGAAAAGTGCTCGTTTATGTGTATCGTGACCAGTAGGGTGGATAGTCTTGTGAATTAAGACATCCAGGAAGTGGAGTTGTAAATTTCGTGACTCCAAATCTTTGCGCAAGAAAAATGATCTATCCCTAGCAAATCTATTGTCATTTGAACAAATCTGGAAGCATATTGGGTGGCATCCTTAACATATTAGCTCCAAATTAACAGGGGATAATTCTGGTATTTGAACAGGTGTGTGCATTACTCTAGTGATCATTTCCTTTGTAATTTTGATTGGGAATCCACCAACACTGGTAGAGAGAACTGAGAATGAACCCTTGCTACTATTGGTCATGTTTTTGTAGAACAGCCTCACCACTATAGGATAGACTGGTGTGACTCCTGGTACCAATAAATAATGTAGCCTGACATCCTTAAAATATTGGATAGCCACTCCACTGATTTCAAATTTTTCCAAAAAGGCAATGTCCACAGCGATTTCGGCTCCCACTAGATGATGCTTCATTGAGGTTGGGATTTGATCTAATGTCGTACCAGAGGACACTGGTCTTTTTCCTTTATCCCTTGTTTTGCCCTTCCTAGGGGCAGATACCGATTTCTTTTCCATTCCCTCTCCGGGTGTTTCTCTAATAACCACCCCTGAGGATTTGACCTTCTTTTTAGGTGGGTTTGCTGCTTTTGATTTAGCTTTGAGGGTAGCAAACCGTGTAATATGGCTTATAAGTGGAGAGTGATCTGAACTGTTACCTCCTTCGTCTTCTTCCCTCTATCGCTTATCTGTTGCCCTTGACATTCTATAAGTTCTTTTACCTGTATGAATAAGAAAATGAAATATTATTCAACAAGCCATGTATTTCCTATATCGACTCAAAATCATATGCAGAGACTCATCCGTTTGAGAGTAAAATCGTCACCTTGCTCACAAGTAATTCTCAAACCCTAATTTCAAAATGTCAACTAGAACATAAATGGGGTTCCCAAAATCAACTAGAAAATGCAAGGGAGGTATAAGAAACAAAAACGGTTGAGTCGTGTACAAGGGATTTTCGAAAAATATAGGGAAGGGTAAGAGTTAAAAAATGGAGAGTTCAAAAATGGGGCCGACGTATCCTCTCATGAGTATGTAGGTCCTTATTTTAGTGATGACCTGCTGAACTGGTCATCACATATATTTTTAACTAGAGTTGTCGGTTTTAACTCTACCCTTTCAGCAATCATGAAAACGAACTCTCGCATCAGTTAACTCGTAGTGACTCGTAATCTCTATGGGTTAGCTGAAGGCCTTATCCAAAATGATGATCGATTGTAAATCCATATGATTATTTGTACTGATATACATTAAGGACTATACTATGATTGTTTGTAATGTAATACCCGAGTTTTCAAACAAAATAAGAAGTAGTTTTACATAGTTTACAGAAAGGGCTATGGATGAGTCGGTGGCTTGATAGTTCCTAAAGGGTTTCAACTTGGGTTATGGGGAGCAGATGTCTCCCCCAAGAACACTTGCCCTCTAGGATTCTTGATTGGTTGCGTCGGCAATTGGCCACTCTCTACTTTTACCACTTGCAAAGCTAGTTGGCCAATCTGACTCTCCAACTTCAAAATGGATTGAGTGTGTGAATGGAGTACTTGAGAGAACTGAGCAAGTCGGTGTAAATCTTTTGAATGTTGATGCGACTGCTGCTGCAAATCTCTAAGGATTTGAACAACTGTGGCATCAGGCACATTGCTTGGTGGTCCAAATTGGGGTAGTATAGTTGGCATTTGAGGTCTTTGGTGGAAAACTTGGGTCTTAGAAAATTGGGGTTGTGCAGCTGGTGGTGGTAGTTGTGCCCCACCCGTAGATCTATAGTTAAATCCAGGGTGGTTCCTCCACGCTGGGTTATATGTGTTCCCATAGTCCCCTCTTTGAAAGGCCATTACTTATTCATTTTTCACCAACTCTTGATAAGATGGCCCGACGAGATTCTCGGTATGAGGTAAAATTTGGCAATTTGAACAATTTGTTAAAGGTCTATCCGAAGTCCTAGGTTTGGCAGCGATTAAGGTGACAATTTGTTGCTCTAGTGCTGCAACTTTTGCACTCATGTCATCCTCCTTTACTTTTTCCTTGCTAACATCCTAAAGACGACCCTTCGAGAGCGGGGTGTGATGAATCACATTTGGATTAGATCTAAGCAAAGCCTATTTCTGCTTTGAATTATCAGCCAGTTTCTCAAATAAGTCCCAAGATTGCTGACCATTTTGAGCCATGAAAGTCCTCTGCTCACAACATCAATTGTAGACTAGTTGGTCTCAGTTAACCCTTAATAAAAGCTTTGCGCTATTGACCAATTCGGCACATCATGATGGGGGCACTTCCTTGATAAATCTTTCATACGCTGCCAACTCCCATGGAATAATTCTCTAGGCAGTTGCCTGAAGTCCTGAATTGCTTAGAGAATCTGATTAGTTTTAGCAATTGGGAAGTACTCGTTCAAGAACTTGGACTGCAGTCCATCCCGGCTAGTAATACTTCTAGCGGGCAGCGAGATCAGCCACACCTTTGTCAGCCATGATTGGAGAATCTCTTTCAGAAGATCAGTTTAATGAGAAATTACGCAAGAGAATCCGTTCAATTTCGGGGTCACACTCGAAGAAATCTAAGCTTCGAGATCGAGTGTGATGCATACACTAGAAACGTAAATATTTTTGTGTATTTACTTTTTCTTTTTTTTATTTTAGAAGGCAGGGAGATAAACAAATCTGATCCTCGAGCTTCTCCGATCAGGGGAAGTGTTGAAACCTGTGATTCGCTATTCCGAGTGAACCTGCAAAAGCTTAAGAAGCAATCAAAGAAAATTAAAAATATATAGAAAAATAAAAAGAGAAAGACAAATATTGGTTTTCAAAAATAATAAAAATAAAACAAGAAAACTTTGCTTCCCTGACAATGGCGCCGGAAACTTGATTCGAGCTTTTATTGTACTAAATCTTAATATATTGTAAGTGTACAATAGAGATTGTAGCACTAGTATAGGATTGTTCCCACGAGGAAGGTATATCTCTTTTATAGTTTTGTGTATTTTAAAAACTGATATTTGTCTTTTAAGATTCTAAACTACTGGAAAAATATGAATAAAGAATGGTTTGTTAAACTAATTACAGAAAATAAAACTAAATCCTCCTTCGAGATTATGATCGTCAATCATAATCCTTCAGTTCTCGGATGTTTACAAAATTAAAGTACCGTTACACTATATTTCAGTCCTCTAGAATTTGGGCGTCAATCAAAAACTAGAATCCCTTAACACAGATTTAATCTAATCAATAATTCTCCTAAAATTTGGGCGTCAATCAAACTCAAGAAAATCAAAGATGGAAAAGTAAAATTGTTATACTAATCTATAATTTTTCAATCTGAGTCATCAATTCAAATAAAAAACTTTTAGATGTTTACAAAGTAGTAAAAGTGCATACAAATAAATCTAAACTAGAAAGTAATAAAAAGATCTTTCATCCCTCAGTCACAGGCATCAATTGCTTCTAAGAAACTACGGATACTCTACTCTATATTTCAGCTCCCAATTGCAGTTGTCAATTGCTCTCGAGAAACCTTAGATATCCAAACTAAACTAAACTAAAGTTGATCAGAAGAAAACCTAACCTTAGTCGTCAATTGATGATGAGAAATCCTTCGATAACCCTTCTCCTATGCCAGCTCTCTTATTTATAGATCATAAGGAGTCGGTTTATATTATTCTAATCCAAATAAAATAAACTACTAAGAATAAAAGGTTCCTACTATAAATCTAACTTCTAATTCTAGTTCTTCCTTTCTTTAGATAGTTGATGCGCTCAGGGATTGTTCCTCGATTTCAACATCAAAGTCCTTTAAGAATCTCTCTTCATCAATCTTCTTGAATTCGTGATCTACCAGACTTCTAATTTAAGAGGTCTTCTAGTTATATGTGACTTGTCTGTTATTGTGTATTATAATTATATTAAATTCAATTCTTAACCTATTGCAAGCGTACAATGGAAATTATAGCATAGCATAGGATCGTTCCCACAAGGAAGTTCATTACAATATTAATTCCTATTTCTATCTTCTATCTAAATCCTTATCTTAAAAACTTCTATTTATCTTTAAGATTTCCTAATCTATTGGAGAAATATGAATAAAAGAATATTTTCTAAACTAACGTGCATAAAAATAAATCATAATCCTCCTTCTTCAGACTAAGGTCGTCAATCTCAATCTTCAACTTTCGAATATTTATGAAAATAAACAGTACCATTACACCATATTTTTAGTCTCCTATCATTGGTCGTCAAAGTCTAAAATCTTATCAACACAGATTTAATCTAATCAACAATTAGCCAAAAATTTGGGCGTCAATCAA
Organism: Chloranthus sessilifolius; assembly: GCA_021018995.1. Classification (NCBI taxonomy): domain Eukaryota; kingdom Viridiplantae; phylum Streptophyta; class Magnoliopsida; order Chloranthales; family Chloranthaceae; genus Chloranthus; species Chloranthus sessilifolius. The sequence goes on along the minus strand of CM037587.1, from coordinate 15,269,564 downwards.
ACTCTAGCAAACTGAAGATGGAAAAGTAAAAACCGTTACACTATTCTGCAAATTCTAACCCGAGTCGTCAATTCAAATTAAAACTTGGAGATGTTTACAAAGCAAATAAAATCTAATCTAGAAAGCAAAGTAAAATATATCCTTCACCCTTCAGGCGCAATCGTCAATTGCTCCTGAGAAATTACAGATATCTACACTAATCTTCAGTACTCAATTGCAGTCATCAATTACTCTTGAGAAACCTCTGATATCTAATCTATTCTAACTAGTATACACTACTGATCGAAAGAAAATCCAACCTCAGGCATCAATTGATGCTGAAATTCTTCGATGCTTATTCCTATGCGGAGCCGTCTTATTTATAGATCATAAGGGGTCAGTTTACAGAGATCTAGTTCTAATAAAAGAAACTATTAAAATAAAAGTATCTTAATATAACTCTAATTACTAATTTTATCTTTCTTTGCTTCCTGTAGTTGATGCGCTTCTAGAGTGTTCTTTATCGAGCAACAGCAGAGTCCTTCGGTGTGACAACCCAGATTTTGACTCCCCAAAACCCGTGCCATCAGCACGACCCTCAAGGTCGTGCCCCATATAAGTAAGCGGGACACTTGGTACAATCCCACAACCATAGTAAAAACATAAGCCAAACTAAAACAGAACAAATTCCAGTTCTACTATTTAACACCAAAATAAGTGCTCAAAAGATCGTTCTAATCTCATGCTCCCATATGGACAAAAGAACCAACCCGAACCATCAGTGCCGTAACTACAATCACCTCAGATAGTTCAGCAAAAGAATATTACATGTATCATTAACCTTACAAAAATATAGCCGGACGTATCAAGCCATAAATATCTCTCTCAAAATGTCAAAGTACGCAGAGGGTCTTCTAAAAGAACCTCTCAGGAGTGGGCTCAGACTCCTCTCCTGAAATATACTCTGAGTCCTCAGGATCTACCACGCCAAAACTGCTCCTAACTTTGCACCTGTGACATATAGTCAAAGGGTAAGCTACATCCTAGTTCAATAGGGACAATATTTGAACAAGTATATCTTTCTTACTCACAGATATTTCATGACATAATAAAGTATGCATTTATCAATGTAAATTAATTGGAAAATAGTTTAAGATGTAATAAAAATAAACAGTATGCTTTCGTTACTCTACTCATGACATCTAACGTTCACTAGCTCTCTTAATTATAACGAGGTTGGTCTCCTGACTTAAAACAATTAACTTAAATAATCCTCGAGCAATATAGCACCGAGCCCCGATAGAATACCCTCCATCGTCGTCTAATCAGACTATTTTTCATATAAACTGACCCACGTCCCTATCTCATAGGCGACGGGCACATAGCTACTATACATCCCTGGGATGTCTACTGGTGTACTGATTGGCCATTTGTCGATCACACGAATATCTTCTTGGTATAAAACCTTAAATCATTTGTGCATTACATATAGTTATTCACCATGCAATTGTGCTAATAGCATAATAATTCCCAGCCTGTTAAATCTCTTTCATGGACCTTCCACAACGTGGATCTTTACATCCACAATAAATCCCTGGGATGTCTCATGTTCTGACACATCACTCAAATGCCCAATATATATATATATATATATATATATATATATATATATATATATATATATATATATATATATATATATATATGCATCCTTGGGATGACTTAATTATTATACTAGTTGATTTACTCATTTACCCGTGTACGCACAAGCACCTTATCATCCACATACTAACCTTAGCATTTTAAGTTTTCAACTCAACTTTTAAAGGTACTTGCATTCATATTCTATCACTACATACATGCTCTCATAATTGAGGGTACAAGTTCAGACATTCCCTACCTTACAAGCCACAAAATTCCAAAGATTCTTCAATCCTAGCTAGTGCTCGACCATCTCTAGGTTCGACTTAACTAGGCCTGGCCAAATACACATAACATGTCATTATATGTATAAGACATTGGTTAGTAGCCTAACCCCAACAAAAGAACAGTCCGTACGAAAAACCCCACGAAAGTCTAAAATTGTCCAAATCGATTGACCGATTTTAAATCGATCGAACGATTTCAAATCGATCGAATGGTTTATATTTTGTTCAATCGATTTCATCAGAAATCAATTTAACCTTATTTTAGTTTCGCTGCAAACTAATTGAACAATTTTAAATTGTTCACACAAGTTCACAAATCGATCGAACAATTTCTTCATAATTCATTTTTCACCTTATTTCTTCACTGGTCAAAATCAATTGAATCGTTCGATCGATTTTGCCCATTCTCAGATCCGAACGAGTTCTATCATCTAGAACTCACTTCATCATTATCTACACCAATGTTCATCTCTTCCCATAGCTAATCTCTTAAATTTATCATTTAGCAACTAAAATTAGCTTAAAAATAGTAGGGCTTACAATTTCTACCTGTGAGATCCCTTGATCCAAAGCTTTAGCTCACTAGGGTTTCTCAAACCCCCAAATCTCGAATCCCCCTATCAATAACAAGCTCAATCCACAAGCTTTCTGATCCCAGATCAATCACTCGCATTCAATGTACCGATCCTAGATTTCACCACAACATCTCCCTCTCATTTACTCTCTTTCAATTTTCTCAACAACCAATGAAAGAGAAATAAATTCTCTTTCCTTTTTCCTTATAACCTATCCTTTATAGTTTGGTGTAAAACACATACAACTAACTAAATGTATGTATTCTTACATTTCAACTAAGCACTCCTATTTCTCATAAATGTTAACCCGATCAAACATGTGACTAGTTGGTCCGCTTCCAGAGGTGCAATATTTAAGCATGAAATTTCCAGGACATTACGTTCACCCCTCCTTGGGAATTTTCATCCAAAAAAATTAGACTCAAGGCCCCCCTCCCCACACCCCGACATGGGAGGCCACACACACCACATAGGTTATCCATAACAGCAAAGTTTTCACAACAAAAATCATAGATTTGGGAGAATAAAACATAACACAGAATTGAGCTGTGCAAACACCCATCCTGTAAGAAACACATGCATCCACAAACAGCCACACATTTAAACTATAGAGTACACACAACAATTTAACTATCAAACATGGCCCATATCAAAACAGGAACATATATTTAAAAGATCACCAAAAAGGTATGCACAGAGTTCGGAGTGGCAGCCATGCCATGATTGTTCAAGAGGACCCACGTCCCTAGGTACCTGTGTTAAAAGTTACAAATTTTTTTTTCCAAAAGGAGTATTAAATATCCAAAAGTTTACACCCCAAATAGCACACCAAATAAATAGCCCTCAAGACGCCTCGCCACCCAGTGGATCGCCGTCATCGCCATGCCCTCTCACACCCGAAGTCGACGCATCCGGGATCCAGGCTTGCGCTGCCGCCATACGCTGGAGATAGTCAGCGGGGTACATAAAGCGCATCTCCTCAGCGTGCAATGCGTTATAGTTATCCAGCAGGCGATTAAGAAGGCGATTATTCTCCGCCATTTGTCGAGTGTTGGCCTCCAACAAGGCATAAAGATCAGTGACAATCGGCATAGGAACGCCCTTAGGTGGTGGTGGTGGTACGTGCGTCTGAGCACGGAGTCGAACAGGCTGCTGCAATGGAAAATTAGCAGCAGGCTCATCGTGAATAGGGGTCTCGTGTGCTAGCTGGTCTGGAGCTTGTGGTTCCGGCTGAGGTGGTTCTTCGACTAGTGGCTTTTTGATCAATTTTACATAGGTTCGATTCCAGTTAACCATGGTGAATGGTTGGACATTACTCGTTAGTCGTGGTTCGTTCGGAGAGAGGATATACATATCGTCGCACGCATAATCCTCGACCATCAGGGAGATCAGTCGAGCATAAGGCATGTCATAGACGGGCTTCTTGGCATGTTCAAGCATCTTTTTACGTGCATATTTCATCCCTTCAATGGCCATCTTTGGCGCGTTAAACCATCGGCCACTGAAGGCCGCAAAGAGTGCCATTTTGACTTCACCCACCCTTTCCGTTTTATGGCATAAGGGGTACAAATTGCACTAAATTATCGAATTGAGCATCCAAAGCTCACGCGGTAAGTCAACACATTTAATCGAGCGACCCGAACCCGTTCTACCATGGGTCATCTTAGCCGCGACATATTTGTAATCTAGAGTGGCCGAAAAAGGCTCAACGAGGGCAATGTCTTCATGGTTATACGTGTGGAAACACTCTAAAGCATAGACCACATCATCAAAAGTGAACGTATAAGGCTGATTATCTATTTGCGTCCTTAGGATGGTCGGGTCTTTAATCACTTCCATATTTTGATAGAATAATCTCACTATTCGAGGGTAAAAACTATCCTTACACGGGCAAAGTATCCTGGTCAAGCCCAGTGAGTCACATCTCGCTTGGCAAAATTTTTTGGATCGATGATCCAGTTGGGGTCAAAGTCCTTATCAAACCACCATTCATTTGGTCGTTCACATGGGAGTGGTGGGAATGGTGGTTGAGTAGATGGTGCAAATGAAGAACCTGTAGATGGTTTCTTCGATGGTTGTCAAAAGAGGAACCCAAAGTGGGTTTCTTCGGTGCTGAACTCCCTGTGGCTTGGCGAGTCTTGGGGGGAATTGCAAACTAACTACTAAATTAGGGTTTATGACTAAGGTTGTAGCCCTAATTTCACAAACCCTAAGATAGGAAGAAAATGGAGATTTCAAAGACCAAAATAGAGGTTAATGGTTACCTCAAGATGTTTTGAGTAAATGTGGCGTGCTATTCTTATCTTGGGATAGCCGAAATTGATGAAAACCGGTGGCCCCTCACAAACCCTAGAACTCTCTCAAGGAGAAGAAAATGAAAGAGGTTTGGGGATTTCGAATGAATAGCAAAAATCGCACCCAAATATATATATTATTCAAAATCAATCGAACGATTTTCAATTCGTTCAATCGGTTTTCAAACATTAAATGCCAGCCCAAAAATTCGTTCGAACAAATGTGAATTTCGATCAAACGAATTGCATTAATTAAAATGGTCCCATAAATTCCGTTCGATCGATTTTTAATTTTGATCGAACGATTTGCTGAAGTTAAATTTATACTACTTTGCTCTCCACTGGCCCAAGCATTTCGTTCGAACGATTTGAAAAATCGATCAAACAGTTTCTGGCAACAACCTAAACTTCTCACTGGTCTTTGTATTTTGTTCGAACAATTTGAGAATAGATCGAACGATTCTCTGGCAACTCTGAATCCTTAATCCTATTGAAATTCGATTGAACGAAATTCAATTTCGATCGAACAAAATTCTCAGAAATTTAGTTGAGGTTGTTTGTACATGCCCCTTAACTCCTTTAATAACTAGCCTCTAGTTACTAAGATAAAAATGATCTTCCACAACGTCATTGATCACGTTATGCATAGATCATTTGCATGGTTTGCCAATCCATGAACTAAGTGGTAGCACCACCAATTTGGTAGCAGCTCGTCGATTATACTTCGTCGAGTCCGACCCACAAGTACCAACAAATACTTTTCAATACGCTTATAACTATAAAACAAATCTCAATACATTCTTACACATTTTCACTGACACATTTTAAATTCCTACTTATAACTATAAAACAAGGTTCGGACTTGTGCTCATCTACTGTTGCTCAAACAATTGGGGATACAGTTTCCTAATTTTAGCCTCTCTTTCCCAAGCCGCTTCCTCGACTGGATGATTTCCCCACTTGATAAGTACTAAAGGGATGATTTTAGTGTGTAAAGTCCGTTCTTTTCAATCCAAAATTTGGGTCACTTCTTCAACCATAGTCATGTCCTCATGCAGCTCAATCGGTTGATCTCCCAAAATGTGTGTAGGGTCCTTTACGTACTTTCGAAGCATAAAGACATGAAAGGCATTGTGCACGCGATCAAATAATGGAGGCAACCCGATACGATAGGCCACTTCACCGACTCGACCCAAGACTTCAAAGGGTCCTATATAATGGGGACTCAACTTTCCCTTCCTCCCGAACCTCATCACACCCCTCATGGTTGATATTTTCACAAAAACATGATCTCCAATGGTAAAGTCTAGGCTAGTCCGTTTGACATTGGCATAGCTCTTCTGTCTACTCTGAGCCGATTTAGGCCTCTCTTATCATACATACGACCATGGCATTATCTTCGAGAACTTTCGGACCCAATATAAATTTCTCTCCAATTTTTTCCCAATTGATAGGCGATCTGCATCGCCTTCCGTAGAGATCTTCATACGGCGCCATCCCAATGCTCTCTTGAGAGCTATTATTATATGCAAATTTGATCAACGGTAGATGTTGATCCCACGATCCTTGCAACTCTAGCATACACACCTTGAGCATATCCTCGATCACTTGATTTACTCGCTTCGTCTGCCCATCGGTCTGCGGATGGAACACAGAACAAAAATCCAAACAAGTGCCCATACCCTCCTAAAATTTCTGCCAAAACTTTATAGTATACAATGGGTTGCGATCAGATATAATACTGCTTAGAATGTCATGCAACCGTACTATCTCCTTCATATAGAGTTCAGCAAGTCTTCCTGCCGTGTATATAGTGTTGTAGGGCAAGAAGTGAGCTGACTTCATTAGTCTATCTACGACAATCCATATAGCGTTATTCCTCTTTGTTGTTCGTGGTAACCCAACTATGAAATCCATGGAGATTGACTCCCATTTCCATTCCGGTATGGGTAGAGGTTGCAATAATCCAGTAGGGTGTCTATGATCGACCTTCACCTGCTGACATGTTAAACATCTTAACACGTACTCAGCTATATTGTGTTTCAGAGCTCTCCACCAATAGCTCTTCCTCATATCTTGATACATCTTGGTGCTACCAGGATGAATCGCATATTTAGACTTATGAGCTTCATCTAAAATAGTTTGTCTCAAACCGACATCAACTAGAATACAGAGGCGTCCTCTGAATAATAAGGAACTATCCTCCCTTATAGAGAAATCCAGTCTGGTGCCTTCAATCACCTCTTGTCGAATCTTAACAAACTCTGAGTCTTTCATCTGTAACTCATGAATGTATTCAAATATGGTCGGTCTCACTGAAATATTGGCCAAAAGAGCACCTGAAGCCTGTACCTCAATTTTTGCATCATACAATGACAGGTCTTCAAATAATTTCCACCTGTACATTCCCATCACAAGGCTAGCTAACTGAGATGAACCATTACGACTCAAAGCATCTGGCCACCACATTAGCCTTGCCTGGGTGATATTGAATGAAACAATTGTAATCTTTGAGGAACTCCATCCACCTTTGCTGCCTCATATTCATTTCTTTCTGTGTGAATAAGTATAGAAGGCTCTTATGATTAGTAAAGATCTCAAAGGTCTCCCCATATAAATAGTGCCTTCAGATCTTCAATGCAAATATAACCGCTGCTAGCTCGAGGTCATGTATCGGGTAATTCTTCTCGTGATCATTCAGCTACCTCGATCCATAAGCAATTACCTTCTTGTATTGGTTGAGCACACACCCTAATCCGTTATGAGAAGCATCGCTATAAACCGTAAAACCCCCACTGCCTGAAGGAATTACAAGTACTGGAGCTGAAGTAATCCGCTTCTTGAGTTCTCGAAAGCTTGCTTCACACGCGTCATTCCACTCGAACCTCACATCCTTCCGTGTGAGTCTCGTTAGCGGCCCTGATATCTTTGAAAATCCCTCCATAAAATGCCTATAATACCCACCCAGACCAAGGAAACTGTAGATATCGATCACCGTTTTGGGCTGTTCCATTGTACTACGGCCTCGATCTTGGCTGGATCCACCGTGACACCCTCCTTTGAGACGACATGTCCCAAAAAGCTAACTTTCTCCAACCAAAACTCGCACTTACTGAGCTTGGCGTATAGTAGGTGTTCATGCAAAGTTTGTAGAGCGGTTCTCAAGTGTTCTTCATGTTCCTTCTTTGATTTGGAGTAGATCAAGATATCGTCGATGAATACTACGACGTAAGAGTCCAAGTGTGGTTTAAACACCTGATTCATCAAATCCATAAACGATGTCGGCGCATTCGTCAACCCAAACGGCATCACTAAAAATTCGTAGCGTCTATATCTCGTCCTAAAAGCAGTCTTTTAGATGTCCTCTACCTTGACCTTGAGTTGATGATATCCAGATCGTAGATCAATCTTGGAAAAATATCTTGCCCCTTGTAGCTGGTCAAACAAATCATCTATTCTTGGCAACGGATATCTGTTCTTTATAGTGAGTTTGTTTAACTGGCGGTAGTCAATGCACAACCTCCTTGATCCATCCTTTTTTACAAATAAGACCAATGCTCCCCAAGGAGACACACAAACCCCTTGTCTAAGAGCTTTTGCAACTGCTCTTTTAATTCCTTCAACTCAGCCGGAGCCATTCTGTATGGTGCTTTAGAAACCAGCTCCGTTCCAGGTGCCAAGTCGATCACAAATTCCACCTCTCTATCCGAAGGTAGCCCTGGCAATTCTTCTGGAAAGACGTCATCGAACTCGCATACCACTACGATATTAGAAACAACATTCCTCCCTTCTTTGTCCTCTTTCAAGAATGCCAAGTACCCACTACATTCACTTCTAATCAAACGCTCGGCTTTAATAGCGGACACAAGTGGCAGAAATTTTGTTCTCACCCCTATGAATCGGAATGATCTTTTTATATTCGGCCTAAATATAACAACCTTATTCTTACAATCAACTTTTGCACAGTATTGTGACAACCCGTCCATGCCAAGGATCACGTTGAATCGTTGCATGTCTAATAGAATCAAATTTACTGGTAGCTCAAAGACATCCCCATCTCTAATGGCTACTATTATCGACTTGCAGACTAAGTCCGTATCAACCGATTTTTCTGTCGAGATAGACACTGCCAAAATCCAAAGTCGGGCTTAATTTTCATCTTCTTTGCAAATCTAGGAGTAACGAATGAATGAGTAGACCCATCAACACTCTGGCCACGTACGCTACATTACTCTCTTTCTCATATACATCTAATGTACCTATAAGGTATACACATTTCAGCATCTATTTCATGCAGCATAACATAATACTATAAGTAAGATCAATTTCTCTCACAATACAATCTAGATAGAAGTACCCTCTCTATCTAAAATAAAATTTTCCAATACACTTAAGACAATGTATAATTTAATCCAAGTAAAGCTCACCTTGTATAATATCATTTGAATTTTGGGCGTCCTGAGCCGTAACTGCATAGGCCCTTCCTTGTACGACCAGCTTCTTTGCTTGAATCGGTCTGGGTGCAGAAACTGAAGCCGTTCTTCCCTTATTCATCTTTGGACAATCCCGAATCAAATGGCCAATCTTTCAACATTTGTAGCATCTCTTCATTCCCCGTCTATAGTCAACTATTCTGTGAGACTTGCCACACTTGGCACAAGTCTCATTCGATGTAAAAGAGGCTACCCATGAGAAGCCTTGAGTAGCAGATACTCCTATGGTGCCAGTATGGTTCTCATATCAGATCGGTCTAGCCAATGTGGATATAGGTGGCTTGGAATAACTTGGGTAAGAAATCTACCTAGGGATTGGAGGTGGTGCCATAAACCTCGACTTTTTATTCCTTGATTCATACTCACCTATTCTCCCTTGAAAGGTTCTACCTTTATCTTGTTGTTCTCTCCGTTTATACATGTTACTGATATCCCTCTCAGCCACTATCGCTTTTCCCATCACATCTGCATAGCTCTCAAGCTCAAAGATCGATACTCGCTCACGGACATTGGGTCTCAAACCTTTCTCAAACTTGATAACCTTCGTGATTTATGTAGATACTAGCTCAGGCGCGAATCATGACAATCTTGTAAACTCCACGCCATATTCTCGCACAGTCAGGCTCCCTTGCTGAAGATTTGCAAATTCTCTTCTCATTTGAACTCTCACCTGCTTGGGAAAGTATTCCCGGTTAAACTCTCTGACGAACTCTACCCAAGTCCATAGGTGATGCGGGTTCTCAATCTCTCTCTTTCTCAATACTGATTTCCACCAGGGATCAACATCTCCCTCAAGCTGGAAGGAGGCCCAGCCTACCTGCTCATTCTCTATACTCTGTAACCTATCCAGAAGCATTTCCATCTGGTTTAGCAATTTTTCAGCTTCCAATGGGTCTGTCTACCCGTAGAAGCTAGGAGGTCTCAATCTCCTAAAATCTACGAATGAAGAGGGCAATAATGCCGGAGGAGGTGGTGGCAGTGGCTGATGACTAGCGACATTATTAGCTGCCATCAATGCCGTCTGCTCGGCCATTAATGCAGTCTGCTGCGTCTGTTGGGCCATCGAAGTAGCCATAGCCTCCATGGCTAATGCGATATGATCCGTCGCATCACCTCTCTGATCTTCCCCTTCATGAGGATTTTCTTGGTCTCTACTAGACTTGCTCGAAACTCCTCTCTACCTCTCTGATTTCTATTATGGCGACCTCTAGGTCGACCCCTTCTCCCAGAAGACATCATGTTCTGCACATGAAACCCAAGTTTCATTAGCAGTAAATCCCTTCACTCTGATAAAATTCATGACTTGTTAGAAAGTTTAAAGAAACGGCTCTAATACCAATTGTGATAGCCTAAATTTTGGCACTCTGAAACCCGTGCTATCAGCACGACCCTCAAGGCCGTGCCCCATATAAGAAGGCGGAACACTTGGTATAATCCCACAACCATAGTAAAAACATAAACTAAACTAAAGCAGAATAAATTTCCAGTTCTACTATTTAACACCAAAATAAGTGCTCAAAAGATCGTTCTAATCCCATGCTCCCGTATGGGCAAAAGAACCAACCCGAACCATCAGTGCCATAACTACGGTCACCTCAGATGGTTCAAAAAAAGAATATTACATGTATCATTAACCTTACAAAAACATGGCTGGACGTACCAAGCCGTATATATCTCTCTCTCAAAATATCAAAGTACGTAGAGCGTCTTCTAAAAGAACCTCTCAGGAGGGGGCTCAAACTCCTCTCCTGGAATATACTCTGAGTCCTCGGGTTCTACCACACCAGAAGCTGCTCCTAACTTTGCACCTGTGACGTATAGTCGAAGGGGGAGCTACATCCTAGCTCAATAGGGACAATATCTGAACAAGTACATCTTTCTTACTCACATACATTTCATGACATAATAAAGTATGCATTTATCAATGTAAATTAATTGGAAAATAGTTTAAGATGCAATAAAAATAAACAGTATGCTTTCGTTACTCTACTCATGACATTTGATGTTCACTAGTTCTCTTAATTATAACGAGGCTGGTCTCTTGACTTAAAACAGCTAACTTAAATAATCCCCGAGCAATATAGCATCGAGCCCCGATGGAATACCCTCCATCGTCGTCTAATCAGACTATTTTTCATGTAAACTGACCCACGCCCCTTTCTCATAGGCGACGGGTACATAGCTACTATACATCCCTGGGATGTCTACTGGTGTACGGATTGGCCGTCGTACCGGTCACGGATATCCTGTCGAGTTAGTCACGGGTATACTGCCTCGTCGGTTTGGTATTCTACCAACCTTAAATTGTTTGTGCATTACATATAGTTATTCACCGTGCAATTGTGCTAATAACATAATAATTCCCATCCTGTTAAATCTCCATCATGGACCTTCCACAACGTGGATCTTTACATCCACAATAAATCCTTGGGATGTCTCATGTTCTGACGCATCACTCAGATGCCCAATATATATATGCATCCCTGGGATGACTTAATTATTAGACTAGTTGATTTACTCATTTACTCATGTACGCACACACACTGTATCATCCACATACTAACCTTAGCATTTTAAGTTTTCAACTCAACTTTTAAACGTACTTGCATTCATATTCTATCACTACATACATGCTCTCGTAATTGAGGGTACAAGTTCAGACATTCCCTACCTTATAAGCCACGAAATTCCAAAGATTCTTCAATCCTAGCTAGTGCTCGACCATCTCTAGGTTCGGCTTAACTAGGCTTGGGTAAACACACATAACATGTCATTATATGTATAAGACATTGGGGTTAGTAGCCTAACCCCAACAAAAGAACAGTCCGTATGAAAAACCCCCCAAAAGTAAAAAATTGTCCAAATCGATTGAACGATTTGGAAAATCGATTGAATGATTTCTAATCGATCAAACGAAATCCAAAATCGTTCGAACGGTTTATATTTTGTTCAATCGATTTCGTCAGAAATCAATTTAACCTTATTTTAGTTTCCCTGCAAACTGATTGAACGATTTTAAATCATTCACACAGGTTCACAAATCGATTGAACGATTTCTAAAATCGTTCGAACGATTTCTTCAGAATTCATTTTTTCACCTTATTTCTTCACTAGTCAAAATTGATTGAACGAGTTCTAATTTCGTTTGATCGATTTTGCCCATTCTCAGATCCGAACGAGTTCTATCATCTAGAACTCACTTCATCATTATCTACACTAATGATCATCTCTTCCCATAGCTAATCTCTTAAATTTATCATTTAACAGCTAAAATTAGCTTAAAAATAGTAGGGTTTACCATTTCTACTTGTGGGATCCCTTGATCCAAAGCTTTAGCTCATTAAGGTTTCTCAAACCCCCAAATATCGAATCCCCCTATCAATAGCAAGCTCAATCCACAAGCTTTCCAATCCCAAAGTGATTCGAATCCCCCTATCAATAGCAAGCTCAATCCACAAGCTTTCCAATCCCAAAGTGATTCGAATCCCCCTATCAATAGCAAGCTCAATCCACAAGCTTTCCAATCCTAGATCAATCACTCGCATTCAATGCACCAATCCTAGATTTCACCACAACTTCTCCCTCTCATTTACTCTCTTTCAATTTTCTCAACAACCAATGAAAGAGAAATAAATTCTCTTTCCTTTTTCCTTATAACCTATCATTTATAGTTTGGTGTAAAATACATGCAACTAACTAAATGTATGTATTCTGACATTTCAACTAAGCACTCCTATTTCCCATAAATCCACCTCTCACACAAGTTCAACTAAGTCAAACAAGTAAATGTTGACCCGATCAAACATGTGACTAGTTAGTCTGCTTCCCGAGGTGCACTATTTAAGCACAAAATTTTTGGGACGTTACATTCGGATTAGATCTTTATCAATCTTCTCAGATCCGTGGTTCATCAGACTTCTAATTGCAGGAGTCTTCTAATTTTGGATATGGCAATGATAGTTTTCACGTGATCAGCAACAACAATAATAGTAGGAAAGCTTCTATTCTTAGGAAATCGTAAATAGCGATTCCTTTGTTCATGGCTTCTTCTTTGGAAAATCGTTAATCACGACTTTCTATTTTCAGTAAGATTTCTCATAGTTGATGATTCTCTAGATTATGCTTTCTCGCTTTTCTCTTTTTATCTTTTTTGAAGAATTGTAAATTACGATTTTCTCACTTTCATTAGCGGCAAATCGTATTTTTCACTCAATCTTTTTTCTTATTGCTTTTTGAGTTTATTTTGATAAAGATTAACATTTAGGCTCTAATTTACTGCTTATCTTTAATATCTGCACATCAGTATCTCGTTAGTAGCAAACTAAGTCCTAACACCACTAAGTTAATGGTGATAAAATGGTAAATTATGTGATTGATCATACCCCCACACTTAAATTTTGTTAGTCCCTAGCAAAGAAGGAAACATAAAAGATTTAAAACTTAAATTTAAATGCCACTTTCGTAGGGAGCATGATTATATTTAGCAGATGCAACAAGCCTTTAAACCCCTAGGTGATCCTTAGTGGAGGAGTTGTACTCTCCTAAAGGTTTTCAGTCAAGTTACCTACAAACTTTAAATATTTTTAAATTTTTTAAAATAATTTTTAAAACTAAAAATTCAAAATATAAACTAACTTAGTTAGTCATTATATGTACATTATTTCAAATATTTCAAATCTTTTATCCGTATCATCCTATCATCGCAATCATCCTTGATCAGAACTCAATAATTTCAATTCTTGTATAACGTGGAGTGTGTGTATATAAGTGAAAAGTTTATTCATCATAGATTTTTCTAAACTGTAATTTTTAGAAAATATTTTCATCCAAACTCTTACTTATCGGCATACTCTAAAAAATAATTGAAATTTTGGGTTCTCATAATATGATATGTTCATGAAATTCAAAGGACAATCAGCTAAAAAGATAAATCTCATGGAAAGGATAATCAATTCTTTTCATATAATTTTTTATTTATTCATAGTATCTATATCATATATCTCTACTAGACTCATATTTCTACAAATTGTAAATCACAAAGGTCTTTCCTTCTGCTTATAATGGGGCTTTGAGTTTTCAGAAGGTTTCAAAGAAAAAGGTAAAGAGGATTCAAAATTATTTTCAAGAGTTTAGCTCTTCATTCTCTTCTTTTTCTATTTTTCAGCTTCAGTAAGTATCCTTTTTTTGGATAACTTCTTCCCATTTCTTTTTCTTTTGTAAATCCTATTTTTCCTTTTTTTAGTTTGGAAGCTTTTTTATTCTCTTTTCATACAATCATTTTTTACGATTTTTCATTAATTTTTTTTTTCTCCCATATTTTTATACATTTGTTTTTCTTTTTCACTTATACCCTTTTCAGTAGATCCCTTATCTATTAACTCATACTCCTTTCACTCTCTTCTTCTTCTTCTCTTCTTTTATATTTTAAACTCTAAAAAATTGTAAGGGTTAAGGATAGAAAGTTTTGGGTAGTACATATGGTTAAGAGTTTATAAAATCTAGTACAAAAAAATTTAGTCTTTAGGCTTCTAATATGGGTTCAAATGGTAAAATATTACGAGATTTTGGCTTTTTGGCTCTGGTTAGAAAAAAGATGGCTCTCAGTCATTTTCACGATTTACTAATATTAATGTCTTATTGCTTTGATATATTTAATAGATAGTTCTAAACAAATAAATTATTATAATCATAGAATATATTAATTCTAAATTCAGCAATATGAGATTTCAGATAGTAGAGAAGTTCAAAGAAAATTTAGGCATGAATAAAAATAGTTTCTCTTTCTCTCAGAATAAAGAGGAAATAGGCTCTATAGCTCACTGGTTATATAATTTTGAAACTATAATCTAAAGTATATATAGTTCAGATCAATCATATAGTTTCAAACATTCTCTGATACAGTGTTCTAAAGATGCTTAATTTTGAATTGTAACTATCTTTATTTTGATTTTTGAACTACTACTATGATGGTTTGCAAAGAAATTAGAATTTTTATATAATTTTCATAAATTGCATACAATGATTCACTAAAAAAAATTAAAATTTTAAAATTTCTACGAAAAAGAAAACTAAACTAACGTATAAACTAATGCGATGTATCCCCCCCAAACTTAAATAGGACAATGTCCTCATTGTGCAAAACAGGGGACATACAGAAAAAATTACCTATTTTATTTATTATGTTATATATAATTTGCTATAATCTAAATAATATAAAAATCTTTTCCCCCCAAACTTAGGAAGAAAAATATCTTTATTTTGATTTTATAGAAAAAAAAAATTATATAATTGTTATAAATTGTATACATGTCATAAAAAATGTAAGAGTTAGTAAAAAGAAAATTATATATATATATATATATATATATATATATATATATATATATATCGGAATGTTGACAATGAATAGAAGGGAAAATAAAAACTAAAATCTAATATAAAAATTAATTACATAAAAGAGTATAAACCTAGGAAAAATTTAGACACACACTAAACTATGACACTGGCAGCAACGTCCGAGAGAAGGATTCTTCGATAAAGATCGGTCTTTGGCTTCTAACTACCTTCAATCAAAGTCTCGCATCCAATACAATAAGAGGAGATCCAACCTTTGGAGGGTTACTACTCCAAGAGCTGTCGAATCACTCCCCACTGCCCTTCCAAATCCCTCCATGATTCATTGACTACATCGTTAATGCAACTAAGGGAGAAGATGAGCAATGGAGAGGGGTGGTGAGGAGATCAAGGCACTGGAAATTATAACCCATCCTTATTATATAGGAAGTCGCATTCTTAGTGGGTTGTGATGGTGTAAAGTTTAGGAAGTGGGGGAAGATGGGTTCCTGGTATATGGTTTCGGATTTGGGTTAGGTTTAGGGTCAATAGTAGTCTCGGTGGATGATTCAGTATGAAAGACATATCGCTGGTGTTTCAGATCTTCTACTTTCTATTGTGCAGCTAGGAGCTCAGCTCTATATTTTTCTAAAAAAAATTTGAGTCTTTTGCTGAAGTTGTTTTGGTTATGTTCTTCCGTCATGGGATGTAGGGTTACAGACGGAGGAAGAAGAAAGTTTATAAATTGGTTTTGGTTAATGGATTTGTATAGATTTATAGGGAAAGGCTCGGCTTTGAACTGTCACATCGAGTAAATGTCTCTGTGTTGGTTCCTAGGCTAGGTTGGCTGGGAAGTGGTGGTTTTGAATGTATTTCATGTCCGTTTCCTATATAATTTTTAATGGATCTTACTTTCAATGCACCTAAAAAGACTGATCACTAGGTTTTCCTATTTTCCATAATTGTCGTTTGCAATTATGGATAACATTCACGAGAATCTAGACTAGAAAATCGTACTCTCTATGATTTGACTCTATATACACGAGAATCGCAAAACCATGAGTTTTAAGTAATAAAAAGAAATAAAAGAAAGAAAGATCCCTTTACGACTAGTAATCTGTCATAAATCATAAGGAGTCATTTCAAAAACATTTATATTTACATAAGTTACATGTTTGCTATGGGTGAGTCGGTAGCTCGACAAATTCAAGAGGAATTCAATGGCGATCAATGGGAGTTGATGTCCCTCCAATAAAAGTATTTTCTCCTGAGGTGCCAACTGGCCATGGGGAAAAATAGTTACTCTCTCTCGAGTTAACCAGAATGATTAATTCCTCAACATGAGTTTCTTATCATGTAATGAATTCCAAGAGATTATTGAGTAGTTGCGTTTGAATTTGGCCATGCTGCAGTCAACTTTCGGCCAATTGTGACAAGGCTTCCTCAATGTAAATGTGGTCTTGGGTCTGTGTAGGGCAAAGTATAGGAGAGTTCTGAGAAATTTTCCGATTTAAGTCACAATTATCAACGGCTTCTCCTTGTTGAGATGTTGGGTGCGATTTTACACCCACCAGAGATAGAATTTTTATCTTCCATAGTTTTATCTTTGGAAGGCAATTCATCATTGACTTTAATTTGTATAAACCTCTCTGCCGAAGAGATATACTTCTTGAAGTCTCAGGTTCAATCTCATCCGGTGCTTCGCATTACACTGGTTCCTCGCTAAAATTCTTTAAAAATTCCCAAGCAACCTCAGCAGTCATGGTATGGAACATCCCTCCACAGGCAACATCAACTATGTGCCGGTTTTGATCATTCATACCTTCATAGAAAGTAAGGACTATTTGCCAACGGAGTATCTCGTGGTGAGGACACCCATCTAAAAGATCGTTAAGGCGCATCCTCCCCTCTTGAAGAGACTCATCCGGATATTGTTTGAAACCTCTAATCACATACTGGATTTGATTCGTCCTTTGTATTGGAAAGTATTTCATGAGAAATCCTCGTTCCAAGTCCTCCCAGTTGATGAACAAATCATGAGGCAAGGAGTGTATCCACTGCTTTGCTTCATCTCTAAGAGAATATGAAAAGAGCCTTAGACGCAGAGATGTATCTGGCAAATTCAGGATTTGGATAAGATTGCACACTTCTATGAACTATCTTAAATGTATATAAGGGTTTTCATCCCTTAGCCCACAGAAAATTGGAAGTGTTTGAAATATTTTGGGCGTAATTTTGAAAGTCTCATTACCGGTCATAGGGGTTATTTGTATACATGGGAGAGGTATAAGAGGTGTTAAAGTATAATGTTCCCCCATCGTTTTAAAACTGAAATTTTCTATTTTTGTTTTAAATTTTTGTAATTTATTTTTTTTAGAAAGCAGGGAGAGACAAATCTGAGTTTCTAATTTCTGGCGCCCGTAGAAGTGTTGAAAGTTTGATCTGTTGCTCCAAATAAACCTGCAAAAGATTTAAGAAGTGATCAAAGAAAATAAAAATATAAAAATATATAAAAAGAGAAATAAATATTGGTTTCTAAAATGATAAAAATATTAGATAAACACTTGAAAGAATTAGATAAATCCGCTTCCCCGGCAGCGGCTCCAAAAACTTGACTTGTCTGTTATTGTGTATTATAATTATATTAAATTCAAGTCTTAACCTATTGCAAGCGCACAATGAAAATTATAGCATTGCATAGGATCGTTCCCACGAGGAAGCTCATTATCAGATTATTTCTTATTTCTATCTTCTATCTAAATCCTTATCTTAAAAACTTCTATTTATCTTTAAGATTTCCTAATCTACTAGAGAAATATAAATAAAAGAATGGTTTTTAAACTAAAGTGCATAAAAATAAATTCTAATCCTCCTTCTTCATATTAAGGTCATCAATCTCAATCTTCAGCTTTCAGATATTTATGAAAATAAACTATACCGTTATACAATATTTCTAGTCTCCTAGCATCGGTTGTCAATCAAGTCTAAGATCCTATCAACACAGATTTAATCTAATCAACAATTAACCAGAAATTTAGGCGTCAATCAAACTCTAGCAAACTGAAGATGGAAAAGTAAAAATCGTTACACTAATCTGCAAATTCTAACCTGAGTCGTCAATTCAAATTAAAACATGGAGATGTTTACAAAGTAAAGAAAATCTAATCTAGAAAGCAGAGTAAAACATATCCTTCACCCCTCAGCCGCAGTCGTCAATTGCTCCTGAGAAATTACATATATTTACACTAATGTTCAGCACTCAATTGCAATCGTCAATTGCTCTGGAGAAACCTCTTATATCTAATCTACTCTAACTAGTATATACTACTGATCAGAAGAAAATCCAACCTCAGACGTCAATTGATGTTGAAATTTTTCAATGCTTATTCCTATGCCGAGCCCCCTTACATATAGATCATAAGGGGTTGGTTTCTGCAACGACCCAAAAAATTTTGAACAAGAACCAGACTATTTCGATATGCATGCTCGGCACAGAAATTGAGACAAATGTTAAAAATTAATAATGAATATTAGTTGAAATAATGTTAATAGTAGTTAGATGAATTCACATGTGAATTCTCTCTTAGGTATGAGTAGTGTAGGACGTTGATGGGGCACGTTACGCCATAGCGACTATGTTCACGCTCCACACCGGAACTTGAGTTAAGGAAAATAGAAATATCTGTGATATTTCTGTTCCATTAGCTTATAAGAGAAGGAAGAGGGGTTGGCCAAAACCTATCTTCATCTCCTTTTCATGATTTCTGAAGAGTCTGGAGCCTTGATTGAACCTAGAAGCCACTCTTTGGAAGAAACATAGTGAGAAAGAAACCTAGGTTAGTAGATGTGTGACCTTGGAGTGAAAGATCGACGGTAGTACGTCGTATCGGATCGACAGAGAGGTGTGCTGTTGCTACGTCTCAGAGCGGAGCCAAAAATTGCCATTTCGGAGTGAAGGGGGTGAAAAATCCCAATTTCCAGATCCAAAACCCTCTTTCGGGTCATTTTGTCGAAACCCCAAAAGGGCCCAAGCAAAGGTGAGCCTATGCTTTTAAATTTGGGCATATGAGAGCTCTTATATGTGTGGTTGAATGTGTATTAATGGTTAGGATAAACCATAAATGAAGATAGGTCAAATAGAAGAGAAATAAGTGACCTCCATTAATAACAGAGGTGCTGTCATTATTGATCGATCAATGCTAGATTGATCGATCAATGAGAGGTGTTGATCGATCAATGAAGGCATTGATCGATCAATTCGTATAAAACAGAAAGGGGAACAGAACACTGAAATTTTTGGAATTTCAATGCTCGAAGGGTGTTGATCGATCAATTAGTGAATTGATCGATCAATTATGAGCATTGATTGATCACAGAGAGAGTGATCGATCAATGGCTAGTGTTGATCGATCAATGAAGGCATTGATCGATCACTTGTGTGTATTGATCGATCAATCAAGGCATTAATCGATCAATCTGTATAAGTAACAAAAGGGAATAGAAAGATGAAATTTTGAAAGTTTAAGCTATTGATCGATCAATGAGGTCATTGATCGATCAATAAGACATATTGATCGATCAACCGAGCTGGTGATCGATCAATTTTGCCATGACAAAGTGTGAAGAAAAGAGAGTTATTGATCGATCAATTAAGGTATTGATCGATCAATGAAGGGTGTTGAACGATCAATAAAGGCTATTGATCGATCAACTACCTCTGTTACTTGTGAGGTGAGTTGAGGGTATTGATCGATCAATAGGGCTATTGATCGATCAACAAGGAGTGATCGATCAATAAGGGTGTTGATCGATCAATCACCCCTATTTTTGTCCTGTTTTGTTTGTGTGAATTGCATGTTACTGGACACCGAGCCAGTTGACTTTCTGACATACCTGACACATAGTATACTATATTCATGGTCTAGGGTCGGACCATGATACCTTAAAAAGCTTTGGATTTGCTTAGAAAGAGGTCTGACCTGAGGTAGGGGAATTCAACTGAAATTGCATTTATTCTTGATCTCGTGGATTCCAAATGTTCTACATATAACTGCATAGTTTGATTTTACTTTTCAGTCATGTTTAGCATATGGTGGCAAATCTGTTATGTATTTGACTCCTGCTATCTGACACCTGTCAGATGTCATCTGATTTCTGTTAAGTATAATATGTCTGCATGTGATTTGAGGTTTAATACTCTGACGAATCCCACCGACTCAGTGGTATATCCGTTTCTGGCACAATCGTGCATCTGCTTGGAAATCCTCGGCACAATTAATCTCCGTAGTTGAGGCATTGTTGCATTTCTTCAAATTGTTCATGTGAACGACGATGGTCAGGATTACCCATCGGACCAATCTGGCTACCACGTGCTATACTCACGGGAGTTATTTAAGTTTATTATTCTAAGTCATTAAACACTATATGCATCACATTCTGTAAACTCTGATACGATCTGCCTGCTTTGATAAATTCTGCATATCTGAAGCATCTGTTTGCATTTATTCAGTTCTGTTTATATCTTCTGCAACCATATTTTACAATTAAGATGCAATTTTAACTGAAATTCTTCTACTGAACTTAGATGGTTAGCTCACCCTGCTTCTACAATAATTATAGGTTCTGAGGCTAGAGCTCCCGGCATTGAGACTGACCCTGACTACTAGCCTGATCTAGAGGTTGAGGCTGAGGACGAGGAGACTGACATCCAGGCAGACGATTTCTATCCATAGTCTGGGTATACTAGTCTGCTGTTATAGGGATTTTGTATAAACTTTGGATTATTGTGTGCTTGGTGGCCACTTCTGTATTTACTTTCTGTAGATATTTTTCTTTTATTGTATTATTATACATTCTATAGGAACCACTATCAGGAACCATTGTTTGGGTGATGGACGTCCATCACCAGTGGTTCTTCTTGGTTCCTTTTTGGGAATGTATATTCTTTTAATATATATATATATTAGACATGTCGTATTTATCTTTTATTTCTTTTAAAATGCCTTGTGTGCTGACTCAAACTACCACTGATAGATAGTGTCTGTTTGGTTTCCACTATACACGCAGACACTAAATGATTTATCTTAGGGATCATCCAGAGTATGATCGTGATGGCACGGATTTTCGAGCATAGAAATCTGGGCTATCACAGTTGGTATCAGAGCCTAGGATTTAGGTTGAACTATGGGTTCATGTTGGATTGTTTTCAAAATCTAGTACTTATCAGTGTTATTGTTTTCACAATGACAGACCAGTATGGGCCCTAAGTTTAGAGGTGGATGTAGTGGAGGAAGGGAAGGACAGAGAGAGTTTCCTATGAGAGAGATCCCTGATGTTGCTGGTACATCGCGAGGATTAGAATTCCTCTCGCGCATGAACGTGGTTCCAGTGGGACCGAGAGGAGGTCGAAGAGGCAATAAGGAGAGAATGGAGCAGGTGTTGGAAGCCTTGGCTACCAACGTTGCTCAGCAGACAGCTGCTCTGACTCAGCAGGCAGCTAGACCACCTCATCAGCCAAGCGGATTCGCAGAGTTTAGGAGAATGAGACCTCCTAACTTCTCGGGTCAGACAGATCCTACAGAAGCAAAGGGCTGGATAGAGGAGATGGAGAAGCTTTTTGAAGTGCTCCAATGCAATGATGTAGAGAAGGTGCGCTGGGCCACTTTCAAGTTGGATGCTGATGCCGGACCTTGGTGGAAGTCAGTGTCATAGAATCGGCAGAGAGAGTTTCCTCACACTCCTTGGACATGGGAGGAGTTCACAGAAGTGTTTTACAATAAATACTTTCTGAAAATCGTGAGGCATCAGTGGGAGGTGAAGTTTATAGAGCTTAAGCATGGTGCGATGTCAGTGAGAGAGTACGGTGCTGAGTTTGATCGACTGGCTAGGTTCGCACCCCAGTATGTAGCCACTGAGCTGATGAGAGCACGTAAGTTTCAGCTTGGCCTGAGGCAGAACCTATAAAAGGATGTCGCCATGTGGGAAATGGTGACATATGAGAGAGTGATGGCCAAGGCTCTCATAGCAGAGGAGGAGAACCAGAAGCAATTTGCTTGGAGAGACAAGTAGAAGAGAGAGAGGTCATTTCAGGGGCAATCTCAGGACTCTGAGCAGAACAAGAGGGCTAGATTCTCCAGACCTCCGAGATACCCTACACACTCCTGACCAACGATTTCTTCGGGTTCGAGTTCGTCCCAGAGAGCAGCAGTGCCTACATTTTCTAGACCATTTCGGCCGTTTGGGTCTTCTGGTAGCGGGACCTCAGTGACCCAGGGATCTTCAAGGGTCTCTTCGTTCACTCCAGTTGTGTTATGTGCAAAGTGTGGGAAACCACACAAGACAGAGGATTGTCTGAGGGATACAGGGGCGTGCTTCAAGTGTGGCAAGATGGGCCACTTGGTTTGAAATTGCCAAGAGGAGAGCAAAGACGGCAAAGAACGGTCAGGATCGGTATCTACACAGAGATCTTCTCGACCTGTGGTTCAAGGTTGAGCATACGCGGTTACCGCGACCGATGCTCTGACATCTAATGATGTCATCCAAGGTATGATTAAATTTCAAGTGAGATTATTTATCTAGTAGGATATACTGGAACTTAGGAATGTAGAGTTGTTTTAATTAAATATTTAGGAGGTTAGTACACATACACACACATATCCTAAACGCTTGATCTAATATTGAGACTGACTTATAGGTGAACTGAAAGTGTATAGGAGTTGTGATACTTATTTCCACCGAGCTCGAGTCTTGATAGACCCAGGCTCTACGCACTCATTTGTGAGGCCTCAATTTACGAAAGAATTGAGTGCCACCCCTGAGCAGTTAGAGTTCATACTGACGGTGTCCATTCCTACGGGTAGTGCAGTGAATGCACTCACAGTGTGTAAATCAGTGATAGTGTCAGTAAATGATCACGAGGCACTGGCAGATTTAATCTTATTAGATATGAAGGGATTCGACATCATTCTGGGAATGGACTAGCTATCCGCTTACCATGCGAGCGCTGATTGCCTTCGGAAGTCGTGGTTTTTCACCCTCCAAAAGAGCGATCATTTAGATTCTTCGGGGTGAAGTCTAAGGTAGCTCCGTTGATATCTGCTATTCGGGCCGAAAAGATGATGAAGAGTGGATGTAGTGGATATATGGCCTTTCTACAAGAGCAACGGGAAGAGACGAATGTGATATCTGATATTCACATTACATGTGAATATCCCGATGTGTTCCCTGAGGATTTGCCAGGACTACCACCAGCTCAGGAGATTGAGTTTGCAATAAATCTGGTTCCAGGCACTGAACCAGTATCTAAGGCTCCTTATCAGATAGCTCCAGCAGAATTATAAGAGTTGAAAGAGCAACTACAGGAATTGCTTGACAAAGAGTTCATTCGACCGAGTGTTTCTCCTTGGGGAGCACCAGTGTTATTTGTCAGAAAGAAGGATGGTTCAATGCGTCTATGCATTGACTATCGACAGTTGAACAAGTTGATGATTAAGAATCGTTACTCGCTTCCTAGAATCGATGATCTGTTTGATCAGTTACAAGGAGCGAGGTTCTTTACAAAGATTGACTTGAGGTCAGATTACCATCAGCTACGAGTCAAAGCAAAAGATGTTGAGAAGACGGCGTTCAGAACCAGATATGGGCACTATGAATTCTTGGTTATGCCATTTGGATTGACGAATGCACCTGTATCTTTTATGGACCTGATGAACCGAGTGTTTAAACCACACTTGGATAAGTCTGTGGTTGTCTTTGTAGATGACATCCTTGTCTATTCTAAGACAAAGGAAGAACATGAAGGACATCTACACTTAGCTTTACAGACCCTCAGAGATCACAAATTGTATACGAAGCTCAGTAAGTGTGAGTTTTGGCTGGATCAAGTTAGTTTCTTGGGCCATATTGTCTCTGCTAAGGGTATAACAGTCGACCCAACGAAGATCGAGGTCGTCATGAATTGGGAACAGCTGAAAATAGTAACAGAGGTCCGTAGTTTTCTTGGGTTAGCAGGATACTACAAACGGTTTGTAGAGGGGTTCTCCAAACTCTCGAGTTCACTTACTCAGCTTACCAAGAAGAATGCTAAGTTTGATTGGACTAATAAATGTGAGAAGAGTTTCCAAGAACTGAAGACGCGTCGGACTACAACACCGGTATTAGCTATACCTTCTGGCAGAGGGGGTTTTGCTATCTACAGTGACGAATCTTATAGTGGTTTGGGTTTTGTCCTCAACCAGCACAAGAAGGTTATCGCGTACGGCTCTAGACAGCTTAAGGAACATGAGAAGAATTACCCGACTCATGATCTGGAGTTAACGGCGGTGATCTTTGCTTTAAAGATCTGGAGCCACTACTTATACGGTGAGACATTTGATATCTACACCGACCATAAAAGTCTCAAGTATCTGTTTACCCATAAGGATTTGAACATGCGACAGCGCAGATGGATGGAGTTCTTAAAAGATTACGATTGCTCCATCAAGTATCACCCTGGGAAGGCCAATGTTGTGGCAAATGCTTTGAGCAGGAAGTCTCCAGCTCAGTTGCCACATCTTATCACCAGAGTACAATGGTGGCATCTACTTGAGGACTTGGCCTTGTGCGATACACTAATTGACGTCAAGGGTTCAGGGGCATTGATGGCTACTATTGTGATACGGCCCACGTTGTTTGATAACGTGCGTAAGCTCCAGATGATTGACGGTGAGCTTATGGCCATTAGAAAGGATGTGATCAATGGGATTAGGCCTGATTTTACCATCAAAGATGATGGCACTCTGCCATTTAGAGATCGGATGTGCATACCTGATATAAAGATCTTAAAGATACAATTTTGGAGGAAGCACACAAGTCTACGTATGCTATACATCCTGGGAGTACCAAGATATACCAAGATCACAAGTGAAGTTTTTGGTGGAGAGGGCTGAAGAAAGATGTTGCAGATTATGTTTCTCGGTGTTTGGTCTACCAGCAGGTGAAAGTAAATCATCGGAATCCAGCGGGTTTGTTACAACCATTGCCAGTACCATAGTGGAAATGGGAAGCCATTTCTATGGATTTTATTTTGGGATTACCGCGCACATTGAGGAAGAACAATGCCATCTGGGTCATTGTAGATCGACTAACGAAGTCTACGCATTTTTTGCCGTATCGGACTACATATACAGCTAATAAGCTTGCAGAGCTGTACATGAAGGAGATAGTTCGGTTACATGGCATACCAGTCAGCATCATGTGTGATAGAGATCCGCTCTATATGTCGCAGTTCTGGCGACGGTTTCAGGAAGGCATGGGTTCTAGATTGGAGTTCAGCTTAGCATTTCATCCTCAGATAGATGGGCAGACTGAGAGAGTGAACCAGATTATAGAGGATATGTTGCGTGCATGTATGTTGAATTTTCATGGTTCATGGGATCAACATTTGCCTCTGATCGAGTTTGCTTATAATAACAGCTATCAGTCGAGCATTGGGATGGAGCCTTATGAAGCCTTGTATGGACGACGATCCAGATCTCCTTTGAATTGGGAAGAAGTCAGTGAGAAGATTGTTTTGGAACCTGATATCATGGACAGTACAACCGAGACAGTTCGGTTGATCCGTGAAAGATTGAGGGTTGCTCAAAGTCGCCAAAAGAGCTATGTCGATCTCCATCGGACGCACGTTGAGTTTCAGGTATACCCAAATACGTTTGAAAAAGTTGCTATTCATAGTTTAAATGGTTGGCTATCGACTTAACCACTGTTTTCAGGTTAGAGACAAGGTCTTTGTGAAGATCTCACCAACCAAGGGTGTGATGCGCTTCGGAAAGCGTGGGAAGTTGAGTCCTCGATATATCGGTTCATTTGAGGTACTCAGACGGGTTGGCAAAGTCGCTTATCGGATTGCTTTGCCACAACAGTTGGCAAGCATGCATAACGTTTTTCATGTTTCCATGCTGCGATGATACGTGCGCGACTCGACTCACGTCTTGGATTTCCAACCGATAGAGTTACAAGAGGACTTGACGGTCATTGAGGAACCAATCGCGATCTTGGATCATCGAGATCAAGTTTTGCAGACCAAGTTGATTCCACTGGTACTCGTCAAGTGGAGAAATCATTCGGCTTCGGAAGCTACTTGAGAACGCGCAACTGAAATTCGCGAGCAGTACCCGCATTTGTTTACCTGACGTCAAAGGTACTTTCACAGATCGATTTACGTTCATAGCTGTGCATGTAAGCTTGACTTATCCGGGTGCCGTACGTAGGTTATGCTATTGGTTCGCATTTTTAGAATTAAAAATACAAATATTCAAAGGTTGGTTTCTGGTGTGATTGATCGATCAATAGGAGTTATTGATTAATCACCATGGCTGATTGATCGATCAATGAGGTCATTGATTGATCAACAATATCTAGTTATGGGGTTGAGATCAATTGATTGATCGATCAATTTCAGTATTGATCGATCAAGGTAAAGAGTGTTGATCGATCAACATGGTAGTGATCGATCAATTAGGAGGTCATTGATCGATCAACGAAGTAGTGATCGATCAATTAGGAGGGCATTGATCGATCAACAGTGGATATTGATCGATCTATGCATCGGGCTAGGGCATAAAGATGCTTAATCGATCGATCAATAAAGGCATTGATCGATCAATCCAGGGGTTTTAAGTTAAAGTAGGGTTTTCGAACGGTCATTTGCACACAGCGTACAAGTGATCGATCAAAGGGGTTTTGGCACCGACCGTTCTACCTTCTTCCCGACTAATTTTCCGGCCATCCAGCTCCTTCTTCCGCGTGATTCGAGTGGATTTCATTCCATTCGTTCGATAACACTTTTATTTTCATTCATTTTGATTCTCATTCTCATTCTTTTTGAAAAACTTGACCATGGGACCATGCACGAAGAACCCTTAGCGTAAGGTACCCACTTCCCGTGCTCGTACCCCCGTACCGCCCACCGATTCGATTCCCCAACCATCCGTGCCACCTGTGGCATCGGTTTCAGATGTGGTCCCACCCGTCCCAATCCCCGTCCCGACCCCAATTGAACGTGAAGTCCCCAATCCTTGGTGGGCTTCTAAATCTTTTCTCCCCGAGTACGTATTCACCTCGTCCCTTTATGAGGATCGGCCCGAAATGGTTTGGGCCAAGGGTTATATTCAACGTATCGGGTTGAAACCCTTGTTAGAGCCATTCCACGATCACTATTGTCCTCGGATCGTGCGGCTCTTCTTTCAAAACCTTCGATGGGGTGATAGTCGACACCGACTCGTCACTTCCATTGATGGGCTTGAGTATAAATTCAGCCACTTTCATGTAGCGGCTGCACTCCAGTACCCGTCCGCTTACATTGAAAATGCTGGTTTGGATGCCCCCTATGTTAAGGAGGTTCCTTTTACTGACGTGGTCACCAAAATGACCCAAGGTCAGCATGGGAAGGGGCAATCCGTCTCACAGGCCCAATTACCCGACAAACTGTGGATGCTTGATACCTATATCAAGTGTGCACTTAACCCTTTCTTGCACAAGTCCTCATGGACTGGAGTTGTGCAACAGGCCCTATTTTCGGCCTTTAAGAACCGTTGGTTCTCTCTGGCTGACTTGGTCATTGACGGCATCATAAATGCCAATAACCTCATGTCTGAGAAGGTGAAGTCCGGGGTCAAGAAACAGATCCCGTACGCGCGCCTCATTACCAAGATGGTGGAGCAATACGCTGCTCTACACGAAGCGTACACCTTGGCTCCTAATGAGCCACGCTTGGTCAACAATACCAAGGTCTTCTACCTGAAGGATTAGACCAAGAGCTACAATTTACTAGTTCGACGGCTCCCTGAGGATGAGTAGGGCACAGCTAAGCCCGTCCCGCCTGCCGTTGCAGAGGGTGCGGCGCCCGCCGAGCCTGCGCTTGGAGAGGGGGAAGCACCACATGATCCACCACCTCCGCCTGAGGTGTCTACCCGCCCTGCCCCCACTACACCCCGTAGACCGCCCCGTCATGCCATGTCACATCCTCCTCCTTCCTCAGTCGACGTAGCATCGATGATTCGTAAGCTCGTCGAGGGTAACCGGCGCATTCATGAGTGTTTGGACGGTATGGAGGTGTTCCAGCGACAGATCCATCGTCATTTGGATTATCATGAGGGCATGCATGAGCTCGTCATGCAGCACTTATATGCCACTACATCCACACCCATGATTGCCCACGCCCGTGAGCATACGGTGGATCCTCGTGACTACCGTACACCACCACCCCGTCCCACCAGAACTACGCCTGCAGAGCTCGGACCATTCGACGTCCCGCCAGGTACTTACTATACTAATACGTGTTGCTCTTTTATTCATTTTATGTGTATATTTATGTATTCTGCATTCCATTTCCATTTTTGTTTACGTATATTTTCATTCTTGTTTGCTATATCTTTTGATTCCTCCCTGACATTTTCGAGGATGAAAATTCCTAAGGGGGGGATAATGTAACGACCCAGAAAATTTAGAACAAGAATCTAACAATTTCGATATGCGTGCTCGGCACGGAAATTGAGACAAATGTTAAAAATTAATAATGAATATTAGTTGAAATAATGTCAACCGTAGTTAGATGAATTCACATGTGAATTCTCTCTTAGGTACGAGTAGTGTAGGACGTCGATGCGGCACGTTATGCCGTAGCGACTGTGTTCACGCTCCACACCAGAACTTGAGTTAAGGAAAATAGAAATATCTGTGATATTTCTGTTCCATTAGCTTATAAGAGAAGGAAGAGGGGTTGGCCAAAACATATCTTCATCTCCTTTTCCTGATTTCTGAAGAGTCTGGAGCCTTGATTAAACTTAGAAGCCACTCTTTTGAAGAAACACAGTGAGAAAGAAACCTAGGTTAGTAGATGTGTGACCTTGGAGTGAGAGATCGACGGTAGTACGTCGTATCGGATCGACAGAGAGGTGTTCTGTTGCTACGTCTCAGAGCGGAGCCGCAAATTGCCATTTCAGAGTGAAGGGAGTGACAAATCCCAATTTTCAGATCTGAAACCCTCTTCTGGATCATTTTGCCGAAACCCCGAAAGGGCCCAAGCAAAGGTGAGCCTATGCTTTTAAATTTGGGCAAATGAGAGCTCTTATATGTGTGGTTGAATGTGTATTAATGGTTAGGATAAATCATGAATGAAGATGGGTCAAATAGAAGAGAAATAAGTGACGTCCATTAATGACAGAGGTGCTGTCATTATTGATCGATCAATGCTAGATTGATTGATCAATGAGAGGTATTGATCGATCAATGAAGGCATTGATCGATCCATTCGTATAAAACCAAAAGGGGAACAGAACACTGAAATTTCTGGAAGTTCAATGCTCGAAGGGTGTTGATCGATCAATTATGAGCATTGATCGATCACAGAGAGAGTGATCGATCAATGGCTGGTGTTAATCGATCAATGAAGGCATTGATCGATCACTTGTGTGTATTGATCGATCAATCAAGACATTGATCGATCAATCTGTATAAGTAACAAAAGGGAATAGAAAGAGGGAATTTTGAAAGTTTAAGCTATTAATCGATCAATGAGGTCATTGATCGATCAATAAGACATATTGAACAATCAACCGAGCTGGTGATCGATCAATTTTGCCATGACAAAGTGTGAAGAAAAGAGAGTTATTGATCGATCAATTAAGGTATTGATCGATCAATGAAGGGTGTTGAAGGATCAATAAAGGCTATTGATCGATCAACTGCCTCTGTTACTTGTGAGGTGAGTTGAGGGTATTGATCGATCAATGGGGCTATTGATCGATCAACAAGGAGTGATCGATCAATAAGGGTGTTGATCGATCAATCACCCCTATTTTTGTCTTGTTTTGTTTGTGTGAATTGCATGTTACTGGACACCGAGCCAATTGACTTTCTGACATACCTGACACATAGTATACTATATTCATGGTCTAGGGTCAAACCATGATGCCTTAAAAAGCTTTGGATTTGCTTAGAAAGTGGTCTGACCTAAGGTAGGGGAATTCAACTGAAATTGCATTTATTCTTGATCTCATGGATTCCAAATGTTCTACATATAACTGCATAGTCTTATTTTACTTTTCAGTCATGTTTAGCATATGGTGGCAACTCTGTTATGTATTTGACTCCTGCTATCTGACACCTGTCATTTGTCATCTGATTTCTGTTAAGTATAATATG
The DNA here is from genome assembly GCA_021018995.1 of Chloranthus sessilifolius. Taxonomy (NCBI): domain Eukaryota; kingdom Viridiplantae; phylum Streptophyta; class Magnoliopsida; order Chloranthales; family Chloranthaceae; genus Chloranthus; species Chloranthus sessilifolius. The sequence continues at coordinate 15,238,782 of CM037587.1, read as the reverse complement.
TCTGCATGAGATTTGAGGTTTAATACTCTGACGAATCCCACCGACTCGACGGTATATCCGTTTCTGGCACAATCGTGCATCTGCTTGGAAATCCTCGGCACAATTGCACTCCGTAGTTAAGGCATTGTTGCATTTCTTGAAATTGTTCATGTGAACGACGATGGTCGGGATTACCCATCGGACCAAATCTGGCTACCACGTGCTATACTCACGGGAGTTATTTAAATTTATTATTCTAAGTCATTAAACACTATATGCATCATATTCTGTAAACTCTGATACGATCTGCCTGCTTTGATAAATTCTGCATATCTAAAGCATCTGTTTGCATCTATTCAGTTCTGTTTATATCTTCTGCAACCATGTTTTACAATTAAGATGCAATTTTAATTAAAATTCTTCTACTGAGCTTAGATGGTTAGTCACCCTGCTTCTACAATAATTATAGATTCTGAGGTTAGAGCTCCCGGTACCGAGAGCGACCTTGACTACCAACCTGATCTAGAGGCTAAGGCTGAGGATGAGGGGATTGACGTCCAGGCGGACGATTTCTATCCATAGTATGGGTATACTAGTCTGCTGTTATAGGGATTTTGTATAAACTTTGGATTATTGTGTGCCTGGTGGCCATTTTTGTATTTACTTTCTGTATATATTTTTCTTTTATTGTATTATTATACATTCTATAGGAACCACTATCAAGAACCATTGTTTGGGTGATGGATGTCCATCACCAGTGGTTCTTCTTGGTTCCTTTTTGGGATTGTATATTCTTTTGAGATATATATATATATATATATATATATATTAGACATGTTGTATTTATCTTTTATTTCTTTTAAAATGCCCTGTGTGCTGACTCAAACTACCACTGCTGGATAGTGTCTGTTTGGTTTCCACTATACAAGCAGACACTAAATGATTTATCCTGGGGATCATCCAGAGTATGATCCTAATGGCACAAATTTTTGGGCGTGGAAATCCGGGCTGTCACAGTTTTAGAAATTTAATTCTAATAAAAGAAACTACTAAAACAAAAGTATCCTAATATAACTCTAATTACTAATTTCATTTTTCCTTGCTTCCTTTGATTGATGCGCTTCTAGAGTATTTTTTAGCGAGCAACAACAAAGTCTTTCAAATTAGATCTTTATCAATCTTCTCAGATCCGTGGTTCATCAGGCTTCTAATTGTAGGAGTCTTCTAATTTTAGATATGGCGGTGATAGTTCTCACGTGATTAGCAATAGAACAATAGTTGGAAAGCTTCTATTATTAGGAAATCGTAAATAGCGATTTCTTCTTTCATAGCTTCTTCTCTGGAAAATCGTTAATCACGACTTTCTATTTTCAGTAAGCTTCCTCATAGTTGACGATTATCTGGATTACGCTTTATTACTTTTCTCTTTTTATCTCTTTTGAAGAATCGTAAATTACGATTTTCTGACTTTCATTAGCGGAAAATCGTCTTTTTCGCTCAATCATTTCTGTTATTGCTTTTTGAGTTCATTTTGATAAAGATTAATATTTAGGCTCTGATTTACTATTTATCTTTAATATCTGCACATCAGTATTTCGTTAGTAGCAAACTAAGTCTTAGCACCACTAATTTAAGGGTGATAAAATGGTAAACTATGTGGCTGATCAATATATATGGCGGTGTAGATCTCACGTTCAACAACAACAACGAGCTTTTATTTTTGAAGAATCATATTCACAATTTCCTTTTCTGCATAACTTTCTCTGAGAACGATTCTTTGTTACGAACGATCGCGTTTCTCTTTGTATTGCTTTTCCGCCTGAAGCGTTTCTTGAAGAATCATAAGTCACGATTTATCATTTCTCTTTCATTACGTTCCATCCTCCTTTACGATTTCTAACTCTCAGAAGCGGATTGGATCGTCTTTACGTTCAATCATTTTTCTTACTGCTTTTTGAGTTCTTTTTGACGATGATTAACACTTTGGCCCTCTTTTACTGTTTAACCTTAATATTTGTACGTCAACTTGTTAGTAGCAAACTGGGATCTAATATTACTAAGTTAAGGGTGATAAAATGGTATATTATGTGACTGATCAGAATCTACCACGATCATCTTCTAGTTCGTGACGGTCATACCATCCTAAAACAAGCTTTAAACCCACCCATCTCATCCTTAAAATTCACTTTAAACCCACCCATGTCATCTATATAACCACCTTTAAACCTACCTACATCATTGTAAGCACCAAGAGTTCATTGCTCTCATTGTAGGCCCGAAAATTGCTTAGATTATATCAGTGAACAATAATTGACAAGATGACAGCGGGAACCCACTTACAGCTTATAGTTCCTTTTAGTGGATGCCCACTGACAACCTATAGTGTTTATCGGCGGGAGCCCACCGAGACAAGCATAACCAAATCAAGTGGTTCTAATTATAGAGCAAGACTTGATGTGTGTGCGTGTGAGAGAGAGAGAGAGAGAGAGATGGTAGGTTGTGAATTTGTGATGTTGGTAATCAAGTTAGTGATGTCGTTGTCGATGCCAGGTTTGGTGATGAGAATGATGCGGTCGTGGAGCAAGAGTTGACGAGAGAAACTGAGAGAATATGATATGTTATGAGTAAAATAAATTGGATTGTAGAATTCGGAAAAATGGTATTTGTTTAAGCTAATTCGAAAAAATATGGTGGGTTATGGTACATTTTTAAGCTAAGAAAATTATCCATTAGCTGATATGTTCTCGATCTTAATCTTGATATTGTCACTTGTTTGGGATCCTAAAAACATCTCTAGCGTCTGATTAAAAGTGAATGAATGCTTTTAAAAAGAAAATGCTTTCGTCATTGATTATAATAGGTTGGTGTTACTATCACACCACTTTATGCTACAACCACCTCACTCAAACAACGAAAAAATTCGTTCACGATTTTGAATCAAATGATGGAGATTCATTCCAATCCCACACAATAGATCTTGAGATCATAGACGTAACAGCAGACAACCAAATATTGGTTCCATATGACACACATCCCAAAAAGTGAATATGATCTTAGTGTTCCATCAAACATGGTTCACATTCACTGTTTGAGATGTGTGCCACCTGGAATCAACATCTGACTGTCTAGGTAGTACACCCATGATTTGAGATGTGTTCCAACCTATATGGTTTATAATTAAAAACATATTACTTAAAAAGTAATGATTTATTGATGTATATTGACGATCGACCACGAGTACTCATTCGATCATGAGAGTCAAGCGATTGACCAATGATCGGACGAATAATTGGAGGCTCCATAGTACATGTCTCATCACTTCTTAATCATGAGGTCTGTGGGCAAATGTCGGCAACGCAAGTAAAGTGTCCCAAAATAATGACACTTGATCACTTTCTATTTGACGGTTCAGATCATCCGATCAAATTTAAAATAATAATTTATCTATTTTTAAATATTGAATATCGCATTAATTTTTTTTTACATTCATGTACTCGCGTATAGAAATCGAGGAATATATAGGTCTCAAAATACATCCTTGGTTTTAAGTGCTTATGCCCTTTAATACAATTATTTTTAATAAAAAGGGTTGACTACCAATCCTGTGATTAACACGACTGAATCAGGTCTCAGTCAAAACAGAGAACCATCGTGTTTTAACTTACATGAAATATCTAGTGGACTTAGATTCATCTAAACCTGATTCCCTTCTCTAACAACTTGTAAAATATTGAATTATAAGTCAAGACTTTGATTGGACATACAAGAACCATCTCAAGACGAAATTTTTCATATGAGTAGTCGAATCCAATCAACTCAACCCTATCTATGCATTGATTTTAAAATATTTAGGTTTTGAGATTAATTACCAAAAAGTTCATAAATGACCCACATACTATGTGCACTGATGAGAGCCATTAACTGACAAATCCATTATATTGTTGGCATCTGTTGAGTGCTTGAGTAATTATCCTTCATAGGAATATTTGATTTCTTATTGTTTTACATTACGATCACATATCTATAAAAAACCCTTGTTGTCTTATATAATAATAATATATTTTTTTTATCTACGACTTTGTCATGCTTTACAAATATACTCACATCTTATTGATTCACTGTTTTATGTTACATGTTCTATTCCATTCAAATTATAATTTCATATGATATTTATGATCACATTGCATGTGTGACAAGCTGATTTTTCCGACACGATACTCTGGGAAAGACTTGGTAGTCAGGTGACAATCCAATTTTTCCCTACCCGTAGTCCTAGAAAAAATTGGATCATCCGATACTTTCTTATACATATGCACTATTACAGAAGGACCAAAACAACCACCATATGGTGCTAACATGATTCCCTTTTTGCACAACACGTAAACAAAAATAACACAGTAAACCACCGGTGATGGCCGACCTCCACCTAAACAGTGGTATTTCAAAACATATATATATATATATATACAAGAAAAATTCCTGTATCGTACTAAGTTCAAAAACTATAACCCCTATGGAAAATAATCTTTAAGCGAAAGCTCTTCTTCTGCCTTTGGTATATAGTCAGGATCTTCCTCTAGTCCAGGATCTTGCTCCAAATCTAAACCTGTGACATAAATGTCGGAATGAGCTAAGAGTCTAAACTCAGTAAGAAAAAGATCAATGTCAACTCACATTTTATAAATTCAAAACTAAGTTCAATGGCTATAATCAAAAGCATTATCATATCAAGACAAAATTCAATAACCAATTCAAGGTCATCTCATGTTCAAAAAATAATTAAAAAGGGCTATAAATCGAAATCAAATATTCAAACAAAGTTCCGAGATTTCATGTGATTTTTGTTTCCTATTCATTTTTCCTATCCTTCATGCTGTCCTTAATTCATCATTGATTTAAATCATAACTTAAGTAACTCCAACGCAAGTATAGCATTGTTGACCCATATAACCAATGGAAATCCCCTTAACCATCATTGTTCAATGAATACTTTTCATAATGCCCAAGCCTCTGCTATGCGGAGGGTGCTTGTGCAGTTCTCATAACCGCCAGAGTGGTTCAAAGTGTACGGTATAAACTGCCATATTGGTCCAAGGTGGATGGTATAAACCATCATACAGGTTCGTATTATGAGGGATTCGTTCATGAAAGCTTAAATCATAATGCAATACTGATATAAAATGCTTACGTCGGAATTGTAACACAACAATTTTCAGAGTTCGATGGTTCCATATTCACGGATTAAAATATTCATAATCAATGTTCAAATGCAAAGGTTTATAGTTCAAAATTCTAATGTTCATATTAGCATTCAAAAATCATATTCGGAGTTCGATTTTTGATCAAACATGCAAATTCCTATTAGGATTTCACGTTCAAAACTCATATTCAAATTTACATTGATCACATCATAGAGTCTATGATTCAAAACCAAAAACGAGAATTATGCATTGAGTTTTCCCTACCTTAGGCTCGGTGCCGTTCAAAACGATGTGAAAGTCCTTATTGACAGTCTCCCGCTCTCAACCTAGATTACATTAAGATCATACACTATGTGTCAATGATGGAGAAATCAATGGTTCCTCAGCTTTTCCAAAGAAAACCAAGACAACATTCGGAGATATGCTCTCTCCCTTTCCTCGATCTAGAAGATATCGAAGTTTGGGAAGCTCCTCGTGGTCGGAATCATAAAGAATTGTTGGAAATCACGATGATCCTTGCGAAGAAGAAGAAATTTGAGGGTCGATCTCACGATTGGGTTTCACAAGAGGGTGCGGGGAGAGGGTGGAGTGAAGGAAATAGGAGTTCTCACTCTCCTCACTTTTCTTACAAACCAAATATGTTACTAACTAAATATCTTTGGTTTTACATGACTTATCTTCTTTGACTTAGGGGACCTATCTTGGTACTAAGTCAACACGTGAGTCGGTGTACGGGCTTTCTATTCAAGGCCAAAACAATGTGATCTAACTTCATTTTTCACACAAAAATGTATTTTTATAAATTTATTTATTCTAAAATTTCAAAGTGGCATTGTGAGCTTTGCTGAACACGTATATGTAGTAGGGTGCGTTCGGGTTCAAAATTTTTATTTTTTTTCAGGATGTTACATTCTCCCCCCCTTAAGAAATTTTCCTCCACGAAAATTCGTTATGTGGTCTTTGGGTGGTTACTCGTCAATTTCATCAACTATCGTTTCAAAATCTTTAACGCCATCTCAAATCTCACATTACATTTAGGATTCAGTAAATCATCCAATCATGCATTGACACAAAAAGAAACACATCCACACTAGCTAGGGAAACATATCCACAACCATAACCCACAAGGTACATCTAGTACGAATCATCATCCCTGTTATCCAACATACACCTGCAATAATCTAAGAAAATATCCACACTAAACCATGACACCAGAATACCCATAACTATATCAATTATCCATAACTAAATTAAAACATTCACAATTAGAGGAAATATCCACAATATCCACAATTAAACATCAAATATCCACAACTAACATCACCATAAACCATCCACCAAAATACCGACAACTAATTTAAATTATCCACACTAAACCATTTAAGATAATAAAAAATAAACTAAAGGTAGGGCCTCCATGACCCGATAGCTCTCAAGATCAAATTAAAAGTACTTGAAATTCTCTCCTCACATGACCAAAACCAATTAATTACCTACGATCGGATCCATCACTGATTCGCCTACTCGTCTAACTGTTCAGCTCCCTAGTCTACGGCACCTGCGGCTCTAGAAGTAGATGTACCCGTAGTATAGCCGCAAGCTATCCCTATGCGTGGACCGAAGGTGGTTGGGTACGCCTGGCGCATGAGGTCCATCAGTAAGGCTTTGCGAAAATCCAATCGTTGATTCATCGCACTCATGTGCCGATTGAATTCCACCAAGATGTGCACATCGGTATGCGAGGCAGGTGGCTACTAAGGTGGAGGCATCTGAGGTGCTGCGACCTCCTGTTGTGTCGGCCCCTGTTGGACTTGCTCCGCCTCGTCCTAATGCTGACGGTCGAGGACAGAGTTTTATAACTTTTGAAAACTCAAACTCCAATCACTGATCTTAAACCTCTTCACATTATCAGACCGTCTCTCTTCATCCTGCGCTATTTCATACTCATCTTCATCATCGTCGTACTACTCAATCATGAGAGAGATGAGAGTGGCGTACGACAGTGTTTTCAACGGTGCTTTCTTTGTTTCTTCCATTTGCACGCTAGCATACTTCAATCCCTCTAATACCACTTTGGGCACAATAAACCATCGTTCTCCGAAGGTAGAGTATAGGGCTTGCTGAACGTGTTTTACCCTTTCCTGTTCGTGCCTCGAAGGGTATAGATTATTTCTGAAGATGGTGTCCAACATCCACTTGTGGGATGCTAACTAGGATCTCCTTACCACTTTTCCCGAACCGTGCTCTCCATTGGTCATGTTAGCAATAACGTGGTGAAATGGCATCGATTTGGGGTATGGTTTTGCCACACGCCAATCTTCAACGAACATTGAAAGACAACCCATCGCAGTGGTGATGTGGTCAATGTTGAACGAGAACAACCTACCATCAATCCTAGTGCCCAAATTTCCATTTTCCCTAATGAAAATGTTTTGGTAAAAGAGTTTTACCAACCGCGGAAAATAGTAACCGTGAAAAGGGGCTAGCAAGGATAATAGCCCAGCTGCGGTGAGATAATCATGCGACCACTTGGTCGTGTCTTTTCCATCACGAACTTTGAAAAGATCATTATCAAATGACCATTCGGTCTCAAAACCCCTACCGTCCCACCATTCATTGGGTTGATCTCTTGGTGGTGGCGGAGGTGGTGACGGGGGATCGATGTGGGCGCGCCTCGAAGAAGCGGCCTTCGATGCGGGTACTTTCGAAGTGGAGTTCTTAATGACAACCTTCTTCTTGGGTGCCATTGAATTTCAAAGGAAAATGAAAACTCAAGAAATCAAAACTTTAAGAAAGGATAGGGTTTACCTTTTTTGCGCAAATGAGCGTTTGAATCGATTCTTCGCGGAAGAAATAAAATTTCTCTTGGATCATGAAGAAGAAGTGGCAATATCTTGTGGAGAAGAGGAGAAAAGCCCTAACTTTTGGGGGTAAGGTCATGCGAATGGGGAAAAATCAAATTTAGCCCCCCTTTATACTGAAAACTCTACTCTAGCAAGAACCAAAATCGCTCGAGCGATTTCTGTTTTACACAAGGCCGCTCGATAAAATCGCTCGAGCAATTTTTCCAAAAAGAAAAATCCACTCGAGCGGTTTTCCCAAAAAATTTCTATGTTGAAATTTTGAAGGTGTCGCTCGAGCGATTTCTAAAATTTGCTCGAGCAGTTTTCCTTCAGTTGTTCTTTGTATGTACCCAGTCCATTGATTGTTTTGAGGGTTTTAAGTCCTCCATTTCCCTTCATACCTGTATTCCACATTCATATATCCTTGCATACATTTATCCATCACACATTGTGACACACTGAATAAAAATTTTGGAACTTAAATCCCCATTTAGCAATGATATCATAAGGATTTAATTCACAATGTTCCAATAGTCGTCATCACCTCTACTTCTATTGTATTCCAACATCGATACATGAGTCAGGTCCTTCAAGTATTTTTGCAACATCGATACATGGAATACATTGTGCATATTAGATAGTTGCGGCGGTAGAGCGATCTGATACGCAACTTCACCAACTCGTTCCAATATTTCCAAAGGTCCAACATAACGCAGGCTTAGCTTCCCACGTCTTCGAAAATGCACCACACCTTTAGTCGACAAGATTTTGACGAACATGTTGTCCCCAATTTGAAATTCTACACTCTTTCTCTTAAGATCTGCGTAGCACTTTTGGTGACAATGTGAGACTCTCAACCTTTCATGGATCAACCGAATCGTTTCGGTCATGCTTTCAACTATGTCCGGACCCAATAAGAGTCTCTCTAGTTTCCTCCCAATTGAGTGGAGACTTGCATCTCGAACCGTATAATGCTTCGAATGGGGCCATTCTAATGCTTGTCTGATAACTATTATTATAGGAAACTTCAATCAGGGGCAGATGCTTGTCCCATGATCCTTGGAAATCAAGCATACAGGCCCGAAGCATGTCTTCAATTATTTGATTCATCCTTTCAGTCTTCCCATCAGTCTAAGGGTGAAATGCTAAGCTGAAATCTAGTTTGGAGCCCATTCCTTATTGAAATCATTGCCAAAATTGCAAGGTATACCGAGGGTTTCTGTCCGATACTATACTAGTAGGTATGCCATGCAATCTGAAATCTTCCTAAGGTACAAGTCTGCAAGCTTAATGGTTGTATACTTCGTATTGTATGGTAGGAAGTGAGCGGACTTGGTCAATCGATCAGCGATCACTCATATAGCATTGTGCCCTTTCACTGTTCTTAGCAGTCCAAGAATGAATTCCATAAAGATGACTTCCCATTTCCATTCCGGTATCGGTAATGGTTGCAATAGCCTAGATGGGTTCCGATGATCGACTTTCACCTACTAACATACTAAGAACTTTGAAATATAATCCGCCACATCCTTCTTTAAACCTCTCCACCAAAAACTCTTTTTCAGATTTTGGTACATCTTAGTACTCCCAGGGTGGATGACATACATTGACTTGTGAGCTTCCTCTAGGATTGTGTTTCGAAGCTCAGTGTTGATTGGTACGCAGATTCAGCCTCTAAATAGTAATGATTCACCTCCTTGATGGAGAAATTTGGTCGATTCCCACTAATCGCATCTTGCCTGATGGCCATGAAATCGTCATTGGTCATTTGTAAATCACGGATGTTTCTGAAGAGTGTTGACCGAATGACAATGTTAGCCATCAAAGCTCCAGAATCTTTAAAGTCGAACCTTGTATTGCCTAAGGCTACATCTTCAAGCAAACGCTATTTGTGAACTCTCGTAATGAGGTGTGATAAGTAGCAGAAGACTTTCGGCTTAGTGCGTCTGCCACTTCATTAGCCTTCCCGGGGTGGTACTGGATGGAGCAATTATAATCATTGAGAAATTTCATCCACCTTCTCTGCCTCATGTTGAAATCTTTTTGTATGAAAAGATACTTGAGGCTTTCGTGATCAGTGAATATCTCGAATCTCTCTCCATGAAGGTAATGCCTCTAAATCTTTAGGGGCAAAGATGACTGTAGCTAACTCGAGGTCGTGAGTCGGATAATTCTTCTCATGGTCCTTGAGTTGCTGAGAGCCGTAACTGATGACTTTTTCATTTTGATTAAACACACAACCAACTCTGTTGTGTGACACGTCACTATACTCCGTAAAATGTCCACTGCCTGATGGTATGGCAAGCACTGGCGCAGTGGTTAGCTTACTATTAAGTTCTTCAAAACTCTTTTCACACTATTCGGTCTACTCATACTTGACATTCTTTCTTATGAGCTGCGTGAGTAGACCCGAAATCTTGGAAAAGCCTTCGACGAATCTCCTATAATAACTGACTAACCTAAAAAGCTCCGCACTTCTGTCACTATCTTCGGTTGTTCCCACCTCACAACAACCTCGATCTTGGCCAGATTGATGGTTATGCCAGCCTCAGAGAAAACATATCCGAAGAAGCTGACCTACTCTAACCAAAATTCAAATTTACTCAGCTTCGCATACAACTGATGATCACAAAGTATTTGGAGAGCGATCCGCAAATGTTGCTCGTGCTTCTCTCTCATCTTCAAATAGATGAGGATATCATCCATGAAGACACCCACACATTTATTGATATGTGGTCTGAACACTCTGTTCATTAGATCCATAAACAACGTTAGCGTGTTTATCAACCCAAATGGCATTACCAGAAACTCATACTGACCATACCTTGTGCGGAATGCAGTCTTTGGAATGTCCTCAACTTTGATTTTCAATGAATGCTAACCTGACCTCAAGTTGATCTTTGAGAAGAATCTTACGCCTTGGAGTTGATCGAAGAGGTCATCGATACGAGGAAGTGGATAGCGATTTTTGATTGTCAACTTGTTCAATTGATGATAATTGATATAAAGCTGCATCGAACCATCCTTCTTCTTTACGAACAGAATCGATGCTCCCCATGGAGACACACTAGGTCTGATGAAGCCCTTATTCAACAGCTCCTACAACTGCTCCTTAAGCTCCTTCAGTTTTGCCATAGCCATGCGGTATGGTGCCTTCAATATCGGCTCGGTGCCTGGAGCCAAATCAATTACAAACTCGACTTCTCGATCCGGTGGTAGGCCAGGGAGGTCCTTGGGAAATACGTCTGAGAACTCGGATACAACGGAAAAGTCGGTGACATTGATTTCCTCTTCTTGTAGGCTCTTCACTAATGTGAGGTATCCATGGCATCCGTTGTTCGTTAGAAGCTCTGCTCGAATGGCGGAGATAAATGGAGCAACACTGGAATTAATGTCGTGAAATTGAAAAGATTTTCCTTTTGGAGGGCGACAGGTAACCACCTTTCAGAGACAATCAATGCTCGCATGATAAGCGAATAGGCAGTCCATACTGAGGATTATGTCAAATCCTTCCATATCCAATAGAATCAGATCAGCCACTGTCTCATGGTCCTCAATCCGAATGATGACCAACACACAGTGTCTGTGTTTACTGAGTTTCCTATAGGGACTGACACTACCAAGATGAAGTCCAGTAGTTCAGGGTGATACCCAATTCGACAACAAATTGAGAAGTCACAAAAGAGTGAGTAGACCCTGGGTCTATCAACACTCGTGCCTTGTGATAGCAGGTATCATTTCTCTGGTGCATGTGTAAGGTACCTATGTGTTAAAAATGTATTTCATTTTAATGTATCTATGATGATGTCGTAGTGCTCACGAAATATTCTAATTTAAAACACACTTTAAAGACTTTTATCAACTAAAATAAGGCAATAATTTAATCATTAATGGTGAAATCATACCTTGGATCACTTCATTAGTTGCCTGGGCATCCTATGCCAAGATAGCATATGCTCTACCCTGCACTATAGGTCATGAGGGCCTTTGAGTCATTGCTGATGTTGTCGGACCCTTCTTCCATTTGGGACAATCCTTGATCAGATGCCCTTGCTTGCCACACTAAAGCAAGCACCCATTGTCCACCTACACTCCTCTATTTTGTGCGGCCTTCCACACCTTGTGCACTTCTCAAAGGGTGCAGATGAAGCATCACGTGAAGTTGGTTGTCCTCTCGACACCCTAGTAGAACAGGATTAGAAGGACAGGACTGCTTTATGGATGCCGACCCAGCAGGACTTGAATAAGTGGAATGAGTAGGCTGACATAGTACAGGCATCAAGATCCTCTGTTTCTTACTCGACTGCAGGATTGTGTCCGACTTGATCTACTCTTTCTCTATTGCTCTCTTCTCTTAACATCTTCTCAATATCTTGCTCGGCAATGAGAGCCAATTCCATAACCTCCACATAAGTCGTCAACTTGAATAATGGCAATCTCTCCTTGATAGTTGGCCTCAAGCCACACTCGAACTTTTTTGCCTTCATAAGTTCCGTGGCGACATGAAGAGGTGCGAATTTTGAAAGCCTAGTTACTCGGCCTCGTATTCACGCATGGTAATCTGGCCCTGCTCCAATGGCACAAATTTAACTTCCCATTGATCTCTTACCGCATCAGGGAAGTATTGTTCATTAAATTCATAGACAAATCAAGCCCATGTCCATGGGACATTCGGGGTCTCTTGGAGTTTGGTCCTCTCTGCAGACTTCCACCAAGCATCTGCTGCTCCTGTCAACTAGAAGGCAACCCAATCAACCTTTTCTTTGTCGGTGCTCAGAATCAATCGAAGAAGATTCTCCATCTAATTTTACCACTCTTCTAATTCGAGTGGATCGACTTGACCTTGGAAGATCGGAGGATTCATTCTCCTGAACTCTTGGAATCTGAAAGGTGGGCATCTCGTTGCAAGTTAGGTCATTGTGTTGAACATAGTTTCTAATAATTGCCCATGCAACCCATCGTCGACCTCTCCACCCAATGGGATGGTGTTGCTCTCTCCACCCAAAGGGATGGTGTTAGGACCAGTGGTGATTCCTTCACCACCTGATGTGCCCTCACCACCTGGAATGTCGCTAATGCGGATCGTTCTGGATCTGCCACGTGGGGGCATACTGATCTGTCATTGATCGAACAAGAATTTCGATCAGTACAGATGTGAAAAATCAAGCCCATCATCCTATGGAATCCGAATCTAAAGCCATATCTCTGATACCAACTGTGACAGACCGATTTTTCCCACACGGAACTCTGGGAAAGACCGGGTAGTCAAGTGACAATCCAATTTTTCCCTACTCATAGTCCTAGGAAAAATCGGATCATCCGATGCTTTCTAATACATATGCACTTATACAGAAGGACCAAAACAACCACCATATTGCGCTAACATGATTCCCTTTCTACACAACACGCAAACCAAAATAACACAGTAAACCACTGGTGACGGCCGACCGTCACCGAAACTGTGCTATTTCAAAACATATATATATATATATAAGAAAATTTCCTATATTGTACCATGTTCAAAAACTGTAACCCCTATGGAAAATAATCTTCAGGCAGAAGCTCTTCTTCTGCCTCTAGTATGTAGTCAAGATCCTCCTCTAGTCCAGGATCCTGTTCCAAATCTAAACTTGTGACATTAATGTCGGGATGAGCTAACAGTCTAAGCTCAGTAGGAAAAAGATCAATGTAAACTCACATTTTATCAATTCAAAACATAGGTTCGATGACTATAATCAAAAGCATTATCATTTCATGACAGAATTCAATAACTAGTTCAAGGTCATCTCATGTTCCAAACAGAATTAAAAAGGGCTTTAAATCAAAATCAAATATTCAAACAAAGTTCCAAGATTTCATGTGATTTCCATTTCCTATTCATTTTTCCCATCTTAAATGTTGTCCTTAATTCATCTTTGACATAAATCATAACTTAAGTAACTCCAACACAAGTACAGCATTGTTGAGCCATATAACCGATGGGAGTCCCCCTAACCATCATCATTCAATAAACACTTTTCATAATGCCCAAGCCCCAGCTTCGTGGAGGGTGCTTGTGCAGTTCTCATAACCACCGGAGCGGTTCAAAGTGTATGGTATAAACCGCCGTACCGGTCCAAGGTGGGTGGTATAAACCGCCATACCAGTCCGTATCATGAGAGATTCGTTCATGAAATCTTCAATCATAATGCAATACTGATATAAAATGCTTACATTGAAGTTGTAACACAACAATTTTCAGAGTTCGATGGTTCCATATTCACGATTTCAAATATTCATAATCAATGTTCAAATGCAAAGGTTCATAGTTCAAAATTTTAATATTCATATTAGCATTCGACAATCATATTTGGAGTTTGATTTTTGATCAAAGATGCAAATTCCTATTAGAATTTCAGGTTCAAAACTCATATTCAAATTTACATTGATCACATCATAGAGTCTATGATTCAAAATCGAAAACGAGAATTGTGCATTGAGTTTTCCCAACCTTAGGTTCAATGCCATTCAAAATGATGCGAAAGTCCTTATTGACAGTCTCTTGTTCTCAACCTAGATTACATTAAGATCATACACTACATGTTAATGATGAAGAAATCGATGGTTCTGAACATTCCTCAGCTTTTCTAAAGGAAACCAAGCCAACCAACTGTGCAACCATGGGATTTTTGACGATCCCGTCATGACGATGCACACCCTCTAAAAAATATAGAGTCGCCACCCAGAGCTTTTGGTGTCCCGAGAAACCTAGATAAATTTTATAAGCACCGAGGTGCTAAAAATGTGACTCTGATTCACTGGTCTACGCCAAAGGCTTTTGGGTAGGGGCTTCAGTTATCGATCAGGAAGGTGTTAGGCACCCGATCAACCCACTCTAAAGCGGTCTCTCCTTATGGCCAAAGATAAAATGAAAATAGAAATAAAAAGAGCACTTCCTCTTGCCCGAAGGCACTATGATCCTATTTGTGCCCCTTCGTTCCTATCGAGATTTCGGCGGCGTAACGACAAAAATCTAAGGATAGAGCAAAAGCTTAAGAAGGTAGAGGAATAGAGGGGAGAGTCGGAGCTCTCGGGCCCTTGTAGCACCGCTGTGGACCTCAACGTAAGTGCACTTGATAGGTTTCCGATAGCTTAGATGATGGAATGGTTGGTTCTAACATCTAAAGCTTGATGGCTAAGGGATAGAGGAACAAGGCTAGGGGGTAACTCTCTCCTAACTCAACGAATTTTGATGGAACAGGGGGCCCTAAAAATGGTTTTTAAATTCTAGAATTTGGATGAGAATGGTGCACCAAAGGGGGAAAGAAAAGCTCTTAATCTTTTCTCTTTTGATATTTTTTCAAGCCCTTAATCCAAGGGGAGGGGCTCTCTATTTATAGGAAAAGAGTGGGTT
This sequence comes from Chloranthus sessilifolius, assembly GCA_021018995.1. Classification (NCBI taxonomy): domain Eukaryota; kingdom Viridiplantae; phylum Streptophyta; class Magnoliopsida; order Chloranthales; family Chloranthaceae; genus Chloranthus; species Chloranthus sessilifolius. The sequence goes on along the minus strand of CM037587.1, from coordinate 15,223,366 downwards.
AGGAGGGTGCTTAGAGGCTAATTAGGGTTAGCAATTAGGTAATCCTAGCATCTAAGGTTTCCTAGGGTTTCAAAGGCTTAGAAAGGTGTGAATTAGGTTCAATGGTAGATGATAGGGTGAGGTTTCAAATGACTAGAGGATTGCAAATAGGGTAAACATGGGTGGAACAGTCCTAATGAAACCTATCCTAAACTTTGAGATGGTCAACAAGTCAAACCCTAAAAGTAAAATTCAAGCAAAAAACCATCAGTTACTATAACTAATCCTGGCGCATGTATTAGATGCGCCAGGCATAGCTACAGTGTCTGGAAGTCGAGAGCCCGAGGTGTGTCCCACTTGTACTTGACGCAAGTATTAGATTCACCAAGCCATTTCTAGGAAAAAATGGCTTGGCAAATGTAATACATGCGACAAGTATGCCTATCCTCTCGTGAAGTTCTCACAAGGTTCAATGCATGCTTTGCGAGGTTCAAATGTTGCCCATTTTGTGCCCAAACTTTGAATCGTCGTAACTTTGATGTACAACTCTGATCGGGGCGATCCTTGGCTTGTTGGAAAGCTGGGAATCTCTACTTTTCAATGGTATAAGATTCAGTCTCATTAGAGGTCTCTTCCAACTCTAGTTTATCTCTCTCTAACCAATGCTCGGGAGGGTTAACTAAGGGTTTCAGAGAGGTTTCTAAAGGTTAGGAGATAGATCCTAAGGGTATGGGCAAGCTAAAGGTTTGGGAAGATTCCTAAGGGTTTAGGGCAAGTTCCTAGGGGTCTGAGAAGTTCCTAAGGGTATGGGAGAAGCTATCGAAAGCTTGGGGGTGCGCCTCTCTCGAAGTATGTTTCGATCAGGCCTTAGGTCAAATTTTGGTGTCTACAAATGCCCCTCTTTGGTATCTGATCACTAATGATCGAATACTAAAGGAAAGAGACATCCGAAGAGGCCCAAGGCACTGACGAATCTGCTATATTTAGAACAAACCTCAAACATCAGGTGGGTAACATGGTGAGTAAACGAAAGCCCTGTATGTCAGAAAAAACGTCAATTTCTCAAGGTTATCGGTCCCCAAGCGCTTAATGACATTACTGGGCATAACCGAAGTGGAGCGAGTTGCGAAAGTCCAATATACTGAGAAAAATGTCTGCTTCTCGAGATGATTGAAGATGTTTGATGTTCAAGTTTTATTCTAAATCCAATAGCTCCGTAAGTGAGAGGGTGATCGACCCATACTTAAAGATAGACATGAAGCAAATACGTGAAGGTCCATAGTTTGTGTCCAATCATGTGAGGCATTGATTGCCCCATTTGACTGGCCATGAGTGCCCCTGCACAAAGCAGGGTTCGACGTCTTTGGGCGAACCCAACAGTCCCGAAGTTGATATAACATGACTACCCGAGCGGAGCGAATTGATGTCGCAATGCTTTTTGGGAGTACATGCGCATTTGTTATTTCTATGTAACATTTTGTGTAGAATTTTTTGTTATTTTATGTGGATTTTTATGTAGAATTTTTTGGTATTTTATGTGGATTTTTTTGTTATTTTGTGGAATTTTTTGACTTTGTTTATTGTTATTTCATGTGGAATTTTTGGTATTTTATGTGAGCCTTTTCTGTTATTTCATGTAGAATTTTTCTTGGTCTTTTTCTCTGTTATTTCATGTATGCTCGGGATGCTTATTGATCCTGAGCCACTTATTCTAGAACAACCTCCCGGGCAGATCAAATGGAGATTGACATGTTGCTTTGGGGGCGTGTGCACCTCCTCGGGTTTGAGGAAGATCAGGCTCGGTGTGTGCAACACACAAGCCAAGCCAAAATGAGCCAGGAATAGCCTGGCACCAATTTCTTGGCCTTTGGCAGTCCAAGATCTCAGGTGTTTCTCTTTTCATTAGGCACATCTTTAGTAGTTCTGATTCAGTTTTGGCTTCTACTGACTGAAACTCTTCTCCTTTTCACAGTTTGAACAGGGAGGTGACTCCGATGATGACGACGAGGCGACGGCGGGTACTACTGATGCTATGGAAGTTGGTCCCTCAAGCCCCTCTGGTATTGGTGCTTCTGATAGTTTGACTGTGGAGATCCAAGGGACCTTTAGACGCCTCGATGATGCCTTCCTTGGGGGTTTATGTAAGGCCATAGAGGAACGGGCCCGTATATCTATTGACACAATCTGGATCCCTCCTCCCGAATTGGTTCCTAGGGTAAGCAAGTTTTCTCTTTCTGCATGCTTGTTTCTCAGAAACATGCATATGCTGGCGCCTATAGCTGAATGCCTCTTTCTTTTTTGTGTAGGACTACGAGTCGGCGGTGAATCAGGCGGAGTATTACCGCAATATAGTTGATCTTCGGGACGTGGAAGTGGTGAGTATCATACTGATTGGTTTCGATCATTGCCTTGCTATTTTTCTCTTTCAACTGATCTTGACTAATGGCTTTGGGTGTGACTTTCAGCGTGCTCGTGAAAAGGAGTCGTGTCTGCTTAGCTGACTTTCTCAGGGGTGGGCTCAAGTGGGAGATGTTCGGACATATCAAAGCTCTTCGCAAAAGCACAAGAAGTCCAAGGGTGCTGCCAGAGATTAGGCCCTGCTTTAGGATTTTGAGACTTTTTGGGACATATATTTGTTGAGACTAAGTAATGGATGATGTGGTACTTGTTGATTTTGTTTGGATGGTTTTTCCAGTTTCTTCAGATGAATGTTGGTGCCTTTCCTTTTAATTACATGCTCTATCTCTCCTTTGCTTGCTATAGTATATCAAATTGTTTGCAGGATGGGTTTGATTTTATCAAAAGGGATGGCCTCTGGGGCCACATACTTTGTTAACACTTGGCCACAATTTCCACGTCGGTGTGGATTTTTCCTGCACGAAGATTTATACAAGTTAGATGTGACCAAAAATGAAATTTGCCCCACTGTATAGGGCCTATTGTGCATCTTTTTAGATAAGAGGCATAAAGTGCAGGCAAGCAGTAAAAAAAAATCCAACCAGCCCTCACTTTTTGTTTGTGGGAACCTAAGTGACCTGGCACATGTATTACATGCCCCAGGCCAAATCTGAGGAAAATTGCACTGGCGCATGTATTACATGCGCCAAGAGCTTCTAGAGGACAGTGGGGCCTTCTTAACCCAGGGATGCACTTTTTTCTTTTCTCTTAACCTTAACTTGCCATTTTTTGCTCCCCCTTTTTTCTTTGCTTGCCCCCAAGGTGGGTCCATCGTCCTACATTGAATTTGTATCCTCGGGAACATCTTTGTACGTCAATAGACCCCCCACTTTCCAACCCCGCCTCTCATGGGCGATCCGGGACCACGATACTTCCCTCTTTGGGCGTGGGGCCCAATTTTCTAAGGAACTGGCTTGAGAGCATGAACAAGAGCAAGCTTGCCGATTTGGATCAAATCAGCTTGGCCCGTCTCGCGTCCTTCCTTGAAGTTCCTCCGCTTTGGGATTTCATTCATGTCGCGGCTTCATTTTGGGAGTTAGCACCCATGTTTTCCATTTTGGGAATCGTGAGTTGACTCCTACTCTCGAGGAGCTCTCCAATATATCAGGTTTGAAGCTGCATAGAGACCTTGCGAGAGTGCTGCCAAAACTGGGTTATGCCAGAGCCACTCAGATCACCTTGGGCTTGAAGAAAAATGATTATGAGAAAAGTCTCATTGGGGGGCCCACCAGGTGTTCGGTAAAATTCCTAAGAGAACTTTTCGGAGAGGAAAGCCTACAAAAATCGTCGATAAAAAATCCTCATAACATGAAGGCCTTTGCCCTTTCCCTTATCTCCGATGTTCTTTTCTACACTGGGGGAGAGAGCTTCTCGCTTGGACTTTGTAATGTCTTGGCAGAAATAGAGGGTGGCCGCTCTGTGATGCATATGGTGCAGGCGGAGCTTTATCGTTGCCTTGATGCCTTTGCTCTGAGCAAGGTCGAGGGCCTCTAAGAATGTCTCATCTTGCTCCAAATTTGGCTTGGGGAGCACCTTGCTATCTTGGGACCCGTGCCCCACTTTTACGTTGCTCGTGGTGAGGTGGCCCGCTGCTTTCTGGGCAGATGCCATATGCTTCCACTGGGAGATATGTAGGGTTTGAAGCTTTGGCTAGCCGAAGTCGAGTTGGTGTGGAGGCTTCTTTGGTCAGATCGGACCTTCCCAGTGGTTCGCTCCAATGATCATGAGGGCATCACTCTCGGTGGTTTGACTGGCAGCACTTACTATTTCCCATTTTAGGTGCCGCGCCAGTTCGGTTTCCCTCAGCAAGTGCCCTGTGTGACGGAGCCGCCCCTGTGTGACCTGATTTTCTCTCGGGGGTCCTTTGGGAACATGGATAAGATAGCTGCTCTCTGGGAGACGCGTCAGTTGACACTCATGTGCGATCTAGAGCAGAGATTCGATTTTGCCCTCTCCGAAGTACGAGGCTTGGCTACTATCTGAGATGCCTGCTATTGGTCACTTGGATCAGACAGAGAGCAGTGATACGACGGGGCCTTGGCCAAGGAAAGAGTTGATGCTTCAGAGGCGTATTGAGCTACTAAGGACGAGAAGCGCATTCTACATGAAAATTTAGAGAAACAGGCAGTTAAAGTAGAGGTGGCAGAGGCCAGGGCAGATGCAGCTGAGTGTGAGGTCCTTCGTATGGAAGGATCCTTGAGTGACGCTCTTGGTGCCACTAATGCTTCCCGGAAGTGGTATAGGAGTCTCCATGGTCGCTGGATGATGGAGCGGGATGTACGGGAGGATGCTTTACGTGTAGAGATCCGTGCCTTGAAGCACAAGTTGGGTCATTGATTCCCTCCTGCACATACTTTTTTCACAGATCAAACCATAGAAAGGGGCGTAAGAAACCCCTAATTAGATACATCTTTCTGGTATACATATTTTCTTTATGTTTTTATTATTTTTGTACTTTTGTAAAGAAAGAAAGAAAGAAGCTAGATATCTCAGATATTATTTTTTTGGGATGTGGTGTCAACTGTATACAGGTTTCTATTTTAGAAAGGGAAATCTATTATCTTATAAAACTTCTATCTTTTCCCTTTTTTTTGTAACATGGGGAGGATTGTGCCGATTATTCCTTTAGAGACGTGGCACACAGTGTGGGCCTGAAATGGGAAAGGAAAATTTATTATCTTTTACAAATGTGGTCTTTCCTGTCATCAAGACCAATCATCCCGGAGTGATGGGTGCAGATAGTGTGAGTGTGAAAATGGGAAGGGAAATCGGTTATCTTTGACAAAAAATGGTCTCCTTCTCCTCTCTTTTTGTTTTCTTCTTTTTTTTCTTTTTTGGTTTGATGCCTTAATTATCGGGGAGATGACGGGTCCCCTTTTGAGTATGGTCGAACCCCCCTTTTATGGCTGGTCTTGAGTGAAGTTCAACAATTTCTACCAAGGCCGAAGCATCTATCCCTTTGGATCGAATCCTTATTTTATCTTTACCCTGGGTCAACGTTTGACGGTGCGTCCTGTGAAGTCATTCTTGGTCGGGACCCAATTCGAGCTAACATGAGCGGCCCAGTCGGGAATCGGGTAATGCAGGAGGGGAACCGAGGGGATCTTGTTTGTTTTCTTTTTCAATTTCTCTTTTTCAACTTTCTTACTCACAACGCCCAAGGTGGGTTTTTGTAGTACCCGTTATTTCTCTCTTTTTACCCGTAGCGCCCTTACAGGTTTTCACTACGTCCATGAGTTTGTATTTTTATCCCAAGCGCCCTTTTAGGTTTTCACTTGGTTCGCACAAACTCGTTGTTTTTACCCGTAGCACCCATTCGAGTTTCCACCACGTCCTTTTTTATTTGAGCTTGTATATTTTTATTTTCTTTTCTTTTATCTCTTTCTTGCTTTTTTTTTCTTATCAAAGGCCATGACATGGACGTTGATTCCGTCATAGCCGGCCGAAGGAAATTATTTAGTTGTCTCACAGCTTGGCTCGTACTGACTCGACGGATACTGTGATTGCTCGTAGACCTTAAAGAGGGCTTTTTCTTGGAATGTATCATGGCCATGGGATAGGTTAAGAATTTTGAAGGTATTCTAGATCTTCAAAAAAGTTTCCTTGATTGGGTTCTGGCTATCATAATACACTTCTTCCTTGGGGGGTTTTGACTGTACATGCCCATTTTCTTTTCTATATTTTTTATTCTTTTTACATTTCTTTTCAGACACCCTCTTTTTGAAATCTTGCTTTTCTATTTTTTTTTTTATTTGATAGTAACTCTTTTTCTCTTTTTTTTTCTAGTATTATACAAACATTTTTTTTTGAGGGGTTTGTGAAAGAAAGGTCGATGGCTCAACAGGGGTAGCAAAGGGTATGGTCATTCAGGGATACTTTTTGGCTACTGACCTTTGAAATGATGGCCTCTTTTTAAAGTATCCTTAAGCAATCATGCATCCATTTTTGTCAATACTTACCTTGCCGCGTAGACCTAGGAGTAGAATCTTCGAATGTATCCAGCGTTGATGGGTTCAGAAAAGTGATCTCCGTCCATGGTAGCGAGGCGGATGGCATATCCCAGGAGCACCTCTTGGATGACGTAAGGTCCTTCCCAGTTGGGCTTGAATTTCTCTCTTGGATCAGCGTGGAGGGACAGGAAGATTTTCTTGAGTACAGTTTCTCCTGCCTTCAGATCTCGATCGCGAACACATTTTTTGTAAGCGTGTGCGATTCGCCCCTGGTACACCTGGGTATGACACAAGGCAAGGAGCCTTTTCTTGTCCAACAGGTTCAATTACTCAGAGTGGGATCTCTCTCTCAGCTTCGGGTATGCCAGACTCCATGAGAATGCGAAGCGACGGTACTTTAACTTCTACCGGTAGGACGACCTCAGTCTCATACATAAGGGAGAATGGTGTTGCCCCTGTAGCAGTGCGAATTGATGTTCTGTAGGCCCATAAAGTGAATGGTAACATTTCGCTCCAATTTCGATAGGTGACGATCATCTTCTCAAGGATGCGGACAACCATTTTGTTGGCAGCTTCCATGGCCCCATTGGTTTATGACCGATACGGTGACAAACGATGATGTTTGATCTTATACTGCTCACAGAAGGCCCTGGTGCGCTTGTTCACAAAGTTCATGCCGTTGTCCATAATAATATCCTTGGGTACGCCAAATCGGCAAATAATATTACTTTTGATGAATTTCTCAACATGTCGGGTTGTGATGCTCGTGTAGGATGTTGTCTCTACCCATTTGGTGAAGTATTCAATGGTGACCAGGATGAATTGATGTTTGTTTGATGCTTTTGGATTGACTTTTCTGATGACATCGAGGCCCCAAGTGGAAAATGGCCATGGAGTGGTCATGCTGTGAAGATCAATGGCTCGAGCATGGATCAGACTGGAGTATTCTTGACATTTATAGAACTTTTGAACGTATTTGCAACAATCAAATTCCATAGTGGTCTAGAACTATCCTTGGCGTAAAATCTTTTTGGCGAGCATATGGCCATTGAAGTAGGCCCCACATACTCCCACGTGAATCTCCTTCATGATGTTCGCTGCCTCGCTTTTAGTTAGGCATCGGAGCAAGATGTTGTTATACGACCGCTTGTACAGACGCTCGCCACAGATGTAGTTCGCGACTACACGTTGAATGGCCCGTTTTTCCTCTTTGGACTTCCCCTCAAAAAATGCTCGAGTCTCGAGGAAATTCTTGATATCTGAGAACCACGGTGGTTCATCATCTAACCTTAGGGGTTCCTCAATCTAGAGGCAGAAGGCCGGCTCGTTCCTCTGTTCAATCATGATCGGCTTCATCTCAACACCATAGGAGATTTCAACCATCGATGTTAAAGTCGCTAACATGTCGGCGAAGCGATTCCTTATCCTTGGGGCATAAGAGAAAGTAACATCATCGACGCATGCTATCAGATCTTCAAGGGGTTCATGGGATGGGATCAACTTCTCATCCTTCATCTTCCAATCTCCATTTGTCTGGCATATGATCAACTGCGAATCGCCAAATACCCTGAGGTGGGTTACTTTCAGGTCAAGTGCCACTTGCAGTCTAGCAGCACAGGCCTCATATTCAGCCATGTTGTTAGTGCAGCTGAAGTTGAGCTTGATAGAAATTAGTACGTGAGATCCTTTTGGTGAGATCAGAATAGCGTTGACTCCTTAACCTTTGGCATTTGCCGCTCCGTCAAAGTACATCACCCAAGACTCCTTTGTCTCTACTGTATCATCCTTTGTCATGCACAAGATGTCCTTGTTTAGGAATTCGGTCCTTAGAGATTCATAATCAGGTAAGGGATTATCGGCAAGATGATCAGCGAGCGCCTACCCCTTGATCGATTTCTACATGACATATATGATGTTAAATTCTGATAGGAGAAGCTGCCAGCTCGCAGTCTGCCCATTGAGGGCCGGCTTTTCAAACAGGTACTTCAATGGATCCATGCGAGCTAGGAGTAGAACGGCTTGGAATAACAAGTAGTGGCGGAGCCTCAATGTGGCCCATACGAGAGCCAAGCATGCTTTCTCCAGATGAGAATAGCACGTCTCGTAGTCAGTGAACTTCTTACTCAGGTAGTAGATGGCTTGCTTTCTTCTTCCTGTCTCGTCTTGCTGCCCTAGGACACATCCCATTGAAACTTCCATCATGGAGAGATACCTCTCCTGCTGATGATGAATCCTAGCAACTTTCCTGACATGGCATCGAAAGCGTATTTTTGAGGATTCAGACATAACCTATATTTTCTCAGCCTCTCAAATAGCTTTTGGAGGTTTATCAGATGGTCACTCCTCTCTGGTGACTTGGCGATCTTATTGTCGATGTACACCTCAATTTCTCAGTGCATCATATCATAAAATAGTGTTGTCATAGCTCTCTGGTACGTTGCCCCGACATTTTTTAGCCCAAACGGCATGACTTTATAGCAGAAAGTTCCCCAAGGAGTGATAAACATTGTCTTTTCTCGGTCTACCTCTGCCATCCTAATCTGATTGTATCCGGAGAATCCATCCATGAATGAGAGCATCCCGTGCTTAGCAGTGTTATTGACCAAGATGTCGATGTGTGGAAATGGGAAGTCATCTTTCGGGCTCGCCTTATTCAGGTTTCTGAAATCAATGCACATGCAGACCTTTCCATCCTTCTTTGGTACTGGGACGATATTGGCTAACCACTGTGGATACTTGGAGACCATGAGAAATCCGGCATCATATTGTTTGATGACCTCGTCTTTCACTTTCAGCATCCACTCGGGTCGGAGTCGCTTCAATTTCTGCTTGACTGGCTTGATATCGGGGTAGAGTGGCAACTCATGCTCAACCAAATTGGTGTCTAAACTAGGCATGTCCTCGTATGACCATGCTAAGACATCTTGATATGACCGAAGGAAATCAATTATGCTTGCTCTTTCCTCGAGAGATAGCGATGTTCTGATCTTAATGAATCTAGGAACCTCCTCAGTCACTAGATTGATGTCTTCCGTTTCCTCAAAAATGGGGGTAGGGCCATGCTTAAAGTCAGCAAATCGCTCAAGGAGTTCATTGGGGAGCTCCTCAATAGGAATTTCCTCGTCCAGACTCGTGACTCCTACCTCTTCTTGTATTTCTACAGGAAAGGGGTCGATTTCATGTGGGACGGGCTTTTCTATCAAGGCATCATTTTCTTTAACTTTATTCAAAAATTTAAAAGACAATATTTTTAGATTTTATATTTTTTTTATGTTTTTGAGATTTTCATTTTCTTCAGAAAAGTGCTCTTGGTAAAGTCAGTCCCTATATATACACGGTATTTTCTACCAAGGGCTTATCTCACTTTTTATAGGTTTTTTTTTTTTGAGAAACGGGTGTCATATTTCAGGCTACTAGCCGCTTCCAGAGTTTGGGGCACAGACGCTCAATTCCGTACCTGTGGTGCCGCTCCTTTACCTGTTTGGATGGAGGGGGTTGCCTGATATGATTCTTAGAAGTCAGCCTCCATCATGCTGATCATGGACTCATCTGAGATTCTATCCTCAAATGTTAGCAGAGTCCTATGGTGATTTACCACAGGGAGAGATTGCACAGGCATGGGAGACTCTTCCTCAAAAAGGGACAAAGCGGTCAGGTCTATCTCCAGGTTGGGAGGGATGATCTGAGGATTGGTAAGGTGGACAGGGGGTGCTAGTTTGTGTGGGGTTAACTGCGTTGTCCCATTCTAATCTATTTTGTTGATCCCTGCACTCACAAAGGTATTCTAAATGTGAGGTCTAGGATGGGGCTTCTCTTCTAAGTTGATTCCTCGAGCTCTAGCAGCTGCTGTGGCTCGGGCTTTCTCTTTGGCCTCTTAGACCTCTTCTTCTATGGGCTTGTAACCTAACCCAAATCGGACATGCTGTCCACCTTTTGCCTTGATTGGCTCTCTCCTGCCTTACAACCGGGGACCCAATCCCCTTCCTTTCTGATAGCTCCACTTTTAGAGCATGCCCACAATCGCTACCATCCCGCCTCCGGTTTTTAGGGTGATGCTCTCTAGGGGTTCCTGGACGACCGTCGATACCTCATATTCGAAGCTGTGGAGGTCCGTATTTTTTATCGTGTATGATACGTCCAACACTTTAGGGTTCTCAATGTTGTGGGTAGCTTTCTCCTTTTCCTCATGCCCCTCACCTATGATGGTGATGACCTTCTGTCCAGACACAAATTTGAGCTTCTGGTGCAAGGTATCGCCCTAATCTCGTGTAACCAAGGGCATCCTAATAACAAATTGAAAGAAGATTTGATGTACATTACTTGAAAAGGTATGGAAATGGTCATTGGCTCGATCACGAGCTTGTTGGGGATATTTCAGGTGCTGATTAATGTGTGTGATAAAAACAAAGTTAAAACAGAGGATGAATTCAGCAACTCTAAAATACTCAAGACCTGCAAGATACAGGGTCCATTTGTAGCATGTTTTAATAAGTAAGAGTTTGTCCCACAGGGAGTAGTGATCTAAAACCTAAAAGGTGTATAGTAGACCTTCAGATCTGGCTATAGATCTGGCAATTCTAGCCTAATCTAAGAAGAAAGAGAGCTTTTTGGGTGTCACTAGATCTAATTTGCAGAAATATAAAACTAAATCTACAAGATTAAGGAAGATGGATGGTAAAATAAAATATAAAAGGGGGAGAAATAGACAGCTAGGGACTGGTTCTTATTGCAAAACAGATCAAGACTTGGGAATTTGTAGCTATCATTCACTTGGCTACAAGCACAAGTGCAAGGTAAAAGAATTCAAATTAAACAAAGAGCTTAAACCGATCTTAAGGGCATGATCTGTCCACTTGAATGGTCACAGATCATCCTATAGACTTCATTCAATCTAAAGGTTCAAAATGAAACAATAAAACTATTGCAGCCACTATGCTTGTAAGGCTACAAGCACTTACAACCATAGGTCAAATAATCCATGTAGATCTGGTGAGAACCACTAGAAATCACAGATTATTTGGGGATCTAAACTCAGCTGGTCATTGCTTCAAACAACTGCAATGACCGAGCTCACAAGGCTACAATCTCCGCGCAATTCATGATCTCTTCACTGACAACAGATCTGGAAATCAGAGCAAGAGTCGAATCTGCTACAATCTTTCACTTGGCTACAAGCATAAGTGCAAAGAGGAAGGATCCACGTTCACCTTCACTTCGAGTTAATCCTAAGGGTATGATTTGTCCACTTGAATGGTCATAGATCATCCTAGAGATTTATTCCAGCAGTGAGGATACAAATTAGAACATGAAAATTACTATAAGCACTATGGTTGCAAGGCTACAAGCTCATGCAACCATAGGTGCATCAGATCTAGAAAAATCTAAAGCAATTGCATAGAAAATTACAAATTTAATGGGACTTTAAAAAATAGCATTTCATTGCTTAATCAAAACTTACAATGATTTGCCTCAAGCCTATAGTCTGTGCATGAATCCAGAGCTCTTCACAATGAATTTACAGATTTATTTACAATTAGAAATCAGATCTGAGTTGATACCTAGATCTAATCCAGCAGCCTGGATTAGAGAGAGGAGGAAGAGAAAAAGGGAAAAATAAAGCTAAACTAAACCTAAATGAGTCAAGGAGAACTAAAGCTATTCTGTGGTTTCCTTGCTGAGAAATTACAGCAACAAGAAAGCTTATTTTTACAAATGCACTGATCCATGTGCTTTGGATTGCAACCAATCAGAGGAGAGAAATTTTATTTCAGTTTATGTTAATCCCTATTTTTGTAACGACCCGAAAATTTTGAACAAGAACCCGACTATTTCGATATGTGTGCTCAGCACGGAAATCGAGACCTATTTGAAAATTAATAATCAATATTAGTTGATATAAGGTTGCATCACAGTGAGATGAGTTCGCACATACATTTTAGCTTAAGTTGGAGTTGTGTAAGGTGTCAATGTAGCATGTTACGCTTTAGCGACATGTGCGCGCTTAACACCGGAACAAAAATTAGGAATGAACTGAAATATCAGAGATATTTCAGGTCATTAGCTTATAAGAGAAGGAATGGGACCTTGGAGTTCATTTTCCTTCATCTTCTTCTTCCTATTCTGTAAAACCTAGCTTTTTGTTAAGGGTTTTGTTGGTCCTTGAAGAACCACGAGCCGAGAACATTTAGGTTGGTGTTTACGTGACCTTGGAGAGTGTGAAATTGACGTTGAAACGTCATACCTAATTTGTGAGAAGGTGTACTGTAGCCAAGTGTGGAAGCGGAAGCACAAGAGTCCTATTCTGGATCACATTGGCGACGAATCTGAGAGTATTGATCTAAAACCCTCTTTCGGATCGATTTGCCGAAACTCCTAAAGGGCCCAGCTAAAGGTAAGTTGTACTTTTAAATATGGGCAAATGAGAGCCTTTATACATGAGTGTGTGTGTATTAATGGTTGCAAGAAACCATTAATGAAGATAGGTAAAAATAGGGAAGAGTAGATGACCTCCGTTAATGACAGGGTTTCTGTCATTATTGATCGATCAATGATAAGATTGATCGATCAATACTTGGGTGATCGATCAATGAAAGCCATTGATCGATCAATCTGTATAAGATAGAGATGTGAACAGAAGCCTTAAAAATTCTGGAAGTTCAATGCACGAAGGGCATTGATCGATCAATTTGTGGATTGATCGATCAATCCTGGGTATTGATCGATCAACAAGAGAGTGATCGATCAATGACTGGTGGTGATCGATCAATGAAGGCATTGATCGATCACTGGAGTGTATTGATCGATCAATGAAGGCATTGATCGATCAATCTGTATAAATATTAAATGTGAACAGAAGGTGGGAAATTTGAATTTTAGGCTATTGATCGATCAATAGAGGCTATTGATTGATCAACATGAGGCATTGGTCGATCAACCAAGCTAGAGATCGATCAATTTTGGCTGTGTTAAAGTGAGGAGAGAAAGGGCTATTGATCGATCAACAAAGGTATTGATCGATCAATGATGAGTAGTGATCGATCAATAGAGGCTATTGATCGATCAATTGACTCTGTTTCTAGTTAAGGGCTGAGAGAGGATTGATCGATCAATGAGGTCATTAATCGATCAACAAGAGGGATTGATCAATCAATAAGAGTGGTGATCGATCAATCACCCCTGTTTTCTGCATATATTAGTTTTGTGAATAAAACCTCACTGGACATTGTGCCAGTTTATGTTCTGACATCCCTTACACTTAGAATACTATGTATAGGGTCAAGGATCAGACCATGACTTTCTGAAAGGCTTTGGATTTCCTTAGAAGAGGTCTAACCTAAGGTAGGGGAATCCATTCGAAATAGCATTTATTTTTTATCTCATGGTTCCAAAGCTTTTGTATTTGACTGCATAGTCTGATTTTACCGTCCAGTCATGTCTAGCATATGTGTGTTAACTCTGATATCTGTCATCTGATTCCCGTTCAATAAGATTTATCTGCATGTGATTTATGGTTTAATACTCTGAAGAATCCCACCGACTCGGCGGTATATCCGTTTCTGGCACACTCGTGCATCTGCTTGGAAATCCTCGGCACAATGGCACTCCATAGTTGAGACATTACTACTTTTCCTAAAATTTTTCATGTGAACGACGATGGTCGGGATTACCCATCGGACCAAATCTGACTACCACGTGCTATACTCACGAGAGTTACTTTAGTTGTTAGTCTAAGTCATTATACACTGTATGCATCACATTTTGGTCAATTTCGATAAATTCTGCCTGTTTTGATAATTTTCGCATATTGACACATCTGTTTGCATCTGTTTAGTTCTGTTCATATCTTCAGCAACCATGTTTTACAATTAGAATGCAACTTTAATTGATATTCTTCTACTGAGCTATGATGTAGCTCACCCTGTTTCTAATCATTTATAGGTTCTGAGGTTGTAGCTCCCGGCACCGAGAGCGACCCTGATTACCAGCCTGACCCAAAGGCTGAGGCTGAGGACGAGGAGACGGACATCCAAGCAGATGAGTTCTACCTGTAGCCTGGGTATTTGAGTCTGATATTTTTTTTGCATGTTTGATATCTAGATTATTGTGTGCCTGGTGGCCACTTTTTGTATATATTTTCAATAGACTTTACTTATTGTATTATTTATACATTCTACTCGGAACCACTATCAGGAACCATTGTTTGGGTGATGGATGTCCATCACCAATGGTTCGACTTGGTTCCTTTTTGAGAATGTGTATTCTTTTGGTATATATAGAGATACATGTTTTATTTATTGCATTCATTTATTTTAAATGTCTTGTGTGATGACTCGACCTACCACTGCTGGACCGTGTCTGCTTGGTTTCCGCTGTACGAGCAGACACTTCATGATTTGTCTTGGGAATCATCCAGAGTATGATCCTGATGGCACGAAATTTCGGGCACAGAAATTCAGGCTGTCACAGTTTTAGCATTCCAACCAATCAGAGAGAAGACATAGATTTGGTTCTATTGTGCTCAACTAAAGCTTCCCGCCAAGAATTCCCTCACTTAATTTGAAAATTAGTTTGGTCCATGTGCAACTATCCCTGTTTTGGAGTTTCCAAAATTACTCCTGTTGTCCATTGATATTTCCAGCTGCACACCTCAAATAGCTGTTGTAACTAATGAACCCAAACTACTGAGAATGTCCCAAATTAATCTCATCATCCTATTGGCTGCCAAAAATAACTATGCTGCTGTTTCTTACCAAAACAGCCCCCAAATGGAACCCAAATCGATAACCTGCTGGGATCTTGAAAGTGTTCCATTAAATGGCTGCAACTGAAATATTTTCTATAAATTGATAGCTAGAACTCATTGGAGTTTGGTGGGGCCCAAGCTGGATTGGCTTGAAAAACCATGGGCTGATGAAGGTTTAAACCCGCAGCTTCATTAATGGTCATTAAACTCTGCAGCTTTAGTAGTGAGAAGAAGAACTCGAGCTGATGGAGTGGAGTGCAGCAGCTTCAGGTAAGGTGTCAAGAGGTGCTAAGGCTGTAGCTTGGACCAATCGATAGGATGGCTGAAGTGGAAGGCTTGGAAACTCGAGAGGTTGGAGTGCAAAACTCAAAGGACAACAGCTCCAAGTAAGGTGTCGAGAGGTTGCTGGTTGCATTCTATAGGATGAAGTGACCACTCGGAAGGGTGGCTTGTTGGAGCTGTAAAAGTTGATAGGATGAAGGCTTTAAGTGTATTTCGAGAGGTTCAAGAGGATAGCTGTCGACAGGTTGGTTGTCAGCCTCCATCTATTCGTGAGGATGGCTGAAGCTCAGGACTGCAATTCGAGAGGATGGAGGGGAATGGGAGCTGTTGTAGTTGACAGGTTCTGAAGCTTGTGAGCTTCCATTTGATAGGATGCCTGAAGGGCAGCTTGCTAAAGTCGACAGGTTGAATCTCAAGGCTCCTTCCATTCGAGGTGTTGGCTGTGCAATGCAATGAAGTGCCCGATAGGTGCAACTGTGCATCCCTTCCATTCGGTGGGTACAATATAGGCTTCACACAACAGCCATTCTTGAGTTCAATGACCCACTTCAACAGGTTCAGCAATTGGGATGCATTGCTGCTCAAAAGCTTATGTGTACAGCTCATGTGGCTGCACATGCTGAAGCTTGGGCTGCTGCTACCAGGTTCTTAATGTGAAGCTACTGCAAATGTTGAAGAAGGTGCACACAGCTAACATGTATAGCTAATCCCATATCTTGTTGTTGCTTGAAATGGTGAACCAAATGGTACTTTGCACAAGCTGAAATATGTACATCCTCTTTGCTGAAACCTATGCAACTGCTGCAACTTGAGATGGTGAACCACAAAGAATGTCCACATAGCTTGTGAAAACACATCTCTCCCTCTCTGCTCTTGAATGATTTCAAACTTTTCCGTATTGCCTCTTTTTACTGAAAAACTGCACTAAGGATGCAACTGGTTCCTAACTACAAAACAATATTAAAATACAATTATTAATCACTCTAAGCCTTAGCAAAAGCCAGGTTAAAGTGGTAAAAAGTGGTAAAAATTAGTGCTAAACACACCCCTAAACCTAACCATTGCTAGTCCTCGAGCAAAGTGAAATTTAAAATAATTAACCTACAAAAATAAATGTCACTTTCGTGGGGAACATGGATGCATTTAGTATATGCACCAAGCCTTTTAAACCCCTAGGTGATCTCTAGTGGAGTAGAGTCTCCTGATGGTTTTCAGTGAAGGTACCCACAAACTTCTCCAATAAAATCAGTTAATATTAATGCAACATGCTAAAACAGAGTTCAAATAAAATAAAATTCATTCCACACCTTATTCATTCAATTTTTTAGAGGATTCTCAGTAGTAAAACAACAATTTAAATCTGAAATTACGTTATAATTCTTTTACCATCAGTCAGTTCATGTCAAGGCATTGTGCATGAAATTTAATGCAGAGCTTACCATTAAATTGAGAATTTTGTTTTGATGATGCCCCCAACAAATTTAATTTCAGACCCAAGTCTCACTAGGGCTGTCACTCAAAATAAAAATAGAAGGGTGTATTATTTCACACAGCTCAAGAGCAGTTACAACCCTCAAATAGGACTGCAAGCATGAGCATAGGCAATGCTCTAATTTATGAAATTTTCTAACTCTTTTCACTATAGATTACACAAATCCTCATCTACCTATGACAGCGCAATCAATTTCAGATCAGTAGTCTTTTTATTAGGTTGTAATGTGGCTTATGGGTGAAATTTATAAAGAATAAAGGGGGATAAAGGAATTCAAAATTTGATAAATCAGCAAGGTAAGGAGGTGGGATGCACACCTTCTTCACTTCAGCACAAGCTTCATCTTCTTTGATTTTTCCAGATTTGAAGTGATCAATTTCTAATCTTCATTTCAATGTATCCAATGAAGTGACTTCTCTTTCATTTTTGTATTTTCTATTTTTCTCTTTCTTTTTCTATGCCTTTCTTTTCTATTTTTCTCCATATTTTTTTTTATGGGCTGGTCTGCCACAACTATATATTTGATACACAGTTGCCTTCAAGTGGGTTTTCTTCTCCTTCCACCAATTGTCACACCAGCTCTACCTTCTTCAACTCCTTCACCTTTACCTTCTGAAATCTCAGGATGAGGGTCGGGCTGCATCAGGTCACTGAGTTTTGGGTTCAAATTTTCTAATTTTTATTAAAGAAAATCTTAGATTTTTAAGGCTCAAATGGTGTGTATCAAGGGCAGTTCCAAGAGTAAGGATTTTTAAGCTCAAACTGTCCAAACAATGGCCTTACATCATGTCCTTAATGTCATGAATGCTGTCAATCTGTTTCAACTTTGATTTGCCTAACTTCTAGTGAGCAAGAATAGGTTCAATCAGTCCTTAGAGCAAAAAAATTACCAAAACACTCTTCACAAAAATATTTTTCAGCCCAAATCTCACTGGGTATGGTCTTCCAACAAATTTCTAGGGTATATCCTCACAATTTTCTCTATTTTCAAGTTCACTAAGCATCAATTTTTTTTGAAAAAATCTTGACATTCACTTCATGAAAGTGTTAGAACTACAACACATTGTAGTTTTAAAAAGTTTTTAATTTCCTCTTTTTCAAAAAATCAGGTGGGAAATAACTTTATTTTCAAAAAATTTATTCAATATAGCTGCACTAGCATTAACTATTCCAGTGGCACACCTACCATACCCCCAAACCTAAGATGAACATTGTCCTCAATATTTACATAGTGAGTAACTAAGGGCAACTGGGCAAAACAAAACAGAAAATGAATCAGCAAAATAAAAGCTATATGCAGCAAAAGAAGAAAAAAAAAAGAAAGCTCAAAGCTGAATATATGGACAAAAAAATAGAAAAAATGATATACAAATGAAAGAAAATTACTGCTAAAAATAGAAAAACAGCAAAATAAAGTTAAAAACTCAATACAAGCATACAAAAATACAAAAAATCAGTCAAAATAGTAACACAATATCCTAAAAAAACTAAATCAACAATCTAAAAATAGTATTTAAACTAAAATTCCTAAAACAGAAAATCCTCATAAAAAAATCATGAGTCATCTGTGATATGGTAAGGTCCCCTGTGCATGAGTTTTTGTATGAATCAATATGAATTTCAAAGTTATGTAAGCATGAATGTACACAATTAAAAACAGGATTCATACACAGCTGAGACCCATTAAAAGTGAAGAGTCTTGAAAGTGAATGAATGCAGAGGCTCCATTAAATTTTCAAAGCAAAAATATGATCCACTACTCATTAACTTTCATGATTCAAAAATTTAAATATCATGATCTCAACAGTTCTAGATGGGGGTATATGAATGACAACAAAGAAAAACAGTCCATCTGAAAAAAATAAAATTATGTTTTTATAATTTTCTATTTTTTAGTTGTTTTGGATCAACTAGGGCTCAACAAGAGCCCTTATTTACTACTGCTGAATAATACAAAGAATAAGACTGAAATTTTTGTTTGTGTTTTCAAGTTCTTTTATTTTTTATTTGTTTTTATTATTTTAAAAAACATTAGCATGCTTAAATAACAACAGAAATTAAAACAAAGACAAACACTAAACACAGCAAAACTTCTAGTTTTAAAAATTAAAAATTGAAAATGAACACAGGAGAAGGGGATGCAAACTCAGGCAGAGCTGCTCCAGCTGCAATCCATAATCTCCTCTTGTGGCTACTGCTCCAGATCTGCAAAAACTCATACTACAGCAGTACCTTATTCAAGCATATTGAATGTAATTAACAAAACAAAAAGAAAAACTCAGACTATGGCCCCAATTCAGCAAAAAATGCAAAAGGCAACAGCAACATTTATTCAAATAGCTACAAGGCAATGAAGAAAAATTCAGAAAAATTCAGAAATACTGTAGACTTTAAACAAATTTTCTATACAAAAACTACAGCAGACATTTATTCAAACACTTTCAATGCAATAAAAAAACTAAAAAAATCAGATCTACAAAATGAAAAACTCAAATCTACTAACTAGATCAAAACTCCCCGGCAGCGATGCCAAAAACTTGTTGGGGATATTTTAGGTGATGATTATTGTGTGTGTGATAAAAACAAAGTTAAAACAAAGGATGAATTCAACAACTCTAAAATACTCTAGACCTGCAAGATACAGGGTCCATTTGTAGTAAGTTTTAATAAGTAAGAGTTTGTCCCACAGGGAGTAGTGATCTAAAACCTAGAAGGCGTATAGTAGACCTCTAGATCTGGCTACAGATCTAGAAATTCTAGTCTAATCTAAGAAGAAAGAGAGCATTTCGGGTGTCACTAGATCTAATTTGCAGATTAGATCTACAAGATTGAGGAAGATGGATGGTAAAATAAAATATAAAAGGGAGAGAAATAGACAGCTAGGGACTGGTTCTTATTGCAAAACAGATCAAGACTTGTGAATTTGCAGCTATCCTTCACTTGGCTATAAGCACAAGTGCAAGGTAGAAGAATTCAAATTAAATCAAGAGTTTGAACTGATCTTAAGGGTATGATCTATCCACTTGAATAGTCACAGATCATCCTATAGACTTCATTCAATCTAAAGGTTCAAAATGAAACAATAAAACTATTGCAGCCACTATGCTTGTAAGGCTACAAGCACTTATAACCATAGGATCAAATAATCCATGTAGATCTGGTGAGAGCCACTAGAAATCATAGATTATTTGGGGATCTACACTCAGCTGGTCATTGCATCAAACAGCTGCAATGACCGAGCTCACAAGGCTACAATCTCCACACAATTCTAGATCTCTTCACTGAAAACAAATCTGGAAATCAGAGCAAGAGTCGGATCTGCTACAATCTTTCACTTGGCTACAAGCACAAGTGCAAAGAGGAAGCATCCAAGTTCACCTTCACTTCAAGTTAGTCCTAAGGGTATGATCTATCCACTTGAATGATCACAGATCAACCTAGAGATTTATTCCAGCAGTGAGGATAAAGATTAGAATATGAAAATTACTGCAAGCACTATGGTTGCAAGGCTACAAGCTTAGGCAACCATAGGTGCATCAGATCTAGAAAAATCTAAAGCAATTGCATAGAAAATTATAGATTTAATGGGACTTTAAAAAATAACATTTCATTGCTAAATCAAAACTTACAATGATCTGCATCAAGCCCATAGTCTGTGTATGAATCCGAAGCTCTTCACAATGAATTTACATATTTATTTATAATAAGAAACCAGATCTGAGTTGCTACCTAGATCTAATCCAATAGGCTGGATTAGAGAGAGAAGGGGGAAGAGAAAAGGGAAAAATAAAGCTAAACTAAACCTAAATGAGTCAAGGAAATCTAAAGCTATTCTATGGTTTCCTTGCTGAGAAATTATAGCAACAAGGAGGCTTATTTATACAAATGCAGTGATCCATGTGCTTTGGATCGCAGCCAATCAAAGGAGAGAAATCCATTTCAGTTTATGCTAATCCCTGCATTCCAACCAATCAGAGAGAAGAAATAGATCTGGTTCTGTTGTGCTCAGCTGAAGCTTCCCGCCAAGAATTCCCTCACTTAATTTGAAAAACAGTTTGGTCCATGTGCAGCTATCCCTATTTTGGAGTTTCCAAAATTACCCCTACTGTCCATTGATATTTCCAGCTACACACCTCAAATAACTATTGTAACTAATGAACCCAAACTACTGAGAATGTCCCAAATTAATCTCATCATCCTATTGGCCGCCCAAAATAACTATGCTGTTGTTTCTTACCAAAACAGCCCCCAAGTGGAACCCAAATCGATAACCTGCTGGGATCTTGAAAGTGTTCCTTTAAATGGCTACAACTTAAATATTTTCTATAAATTGATACCTGGAGTTTGGTGGGAATCGAGTTGGATTAGCTTGCAAAAACTATGGGCTGATGAAGGTTTAAATCCGCAGCTTCATTAATGGTCATTAAACTCTGCAGCTTCAATAGTGAGAAGATGAACTCAAGATGATGGAGTGGAGTGCAGTAGCTTTAGGTAAGGTGTCGAGAGGTGCTAAGGCTATAGCTGGGACCAATCGATAGGATGGCTGAAGTGGAAGGCTTGGAAACTCGAGAGGTTGGGGTGCAAAACTCAAAGGAGAGCAACTCCAGGTAAGGCGTCGAGAGGTTGCTGGCTGCATTCGATAGGATGAAGTGACCACTCGACAGGTTGGCTTGTTGGAGCTACAAAAGTCGACAGGATGAAGGCTTTAAGTGTATTTCTAGAGGTTCAAGGGGATAGCTGTCGACAGGTTGGTGGTCAGCCTCCATCTATTCGTGAGGTTGGCTGAAGCTCAAGACTGCAATTCGAGAGGATGGAGGGGAATGGGAGCTGCTGTAGTCGACAGGTTCTGAAGCTTGTGAGCTATCATTCGATAGGATACCTGAAGGGTAGCTTGCTGAAGTCGACAGGTTGAATCTCAAGGCTCCTTCCATTCGAGGTGTTAGCTATGCAATGCAATGAAGTGCCCGGTAGGTGCAGCTGTCCATCCCTTCCATTCGGCGGGTACAATATAGGCTTCACACAACAGCCATTCTTGAGTTCAATGACCCACTTCAACAGGTTCAGCAATTGGGATGCATTGCTGCTCAAAAGCTTATGTGTGCAGCTCATGTGGGTGCACATGCTAAATCTTGGGCTGCTGCTACCAGGTTCTTAATGTGAAGCTGCTGCAGATGTTGAAGAAGGTGCACACAGCTAAGATGTATAGCTAATTCCATATCTTGTTGTTGCTTGAAATGGTGAACCAAATGGTACTTTGCACAAGCTGAAATATGTACATTCTCTCTGTTGTAACCTATGCAACTGCTGCAACTTGAGATGGTGAACCACAAAAAATGTCCACATAGCTTGTGAAAGCACATCTCTCCCTCTCTGCTCTTGAATGATTTCAAACTCCTCGTTATTGGCCCTTTTTACTGAAAAACTGCACTAAGGATGCAACTGGTTCCTAACTGCAAAATAATATTAAAATGCAATTATTAATCACTCTAAGCCTTAGCAAAAACCAGGTTAAAGGGGCAAAAAGTGTTAAAAATCAGTTCTCAACAGAGCTCAAGATCAACTTCCCCAATTATCTCCCTTCTTGTATTATCAAACCCTCTAGCGCTAGTTCTTGTTGGTCTCAACATACAGGGGTCCACGCCTATTTTGGTGGCGGTTCTCAGGGGGCACACATTCAGAGTGGACCCGTTATCAATCAACACCAGTGGGATTACCATGTTTGCTGCCTCTACGGTGATGTTGAGGGATTTAGCATGATTATTTTCCTCCTCCGGTAGATCTATATCCGAGAAAGAGATGGCATTGGGAGCCATCACCCGCCTGATTATTTGCCCAACCTCATCTGGGCTTTCTTGGAGTGAGACGTGTGCAAATTTGAACGCCCCCATTAGAGCTTGGAAATGGAGTGGGGACATCATTAACAGATCTCAAACCATGATATGGGTCGGCATCCTCCTGAGCTAGGTCTGGAATATGTGCTCACTACTCATCTTTTCAAATGGGTATGTTGTAGTGGTTTTTTTCTTTCCTTCTGGTTGGGCTGGTGCTGGCGTCGATGCGTATGGCTGTTTGGATATCTTCCTCGATCTGGTGACAAAATCGACTGCCCCTTCCCTGCTGCTACCGGTATTGATGTCCATTTGATCGTAACTAAGTGGGACCTGATGAGGAATCTAAGTTAGTCCCGGGATCTGGAACGGGGAGAAGGTGGGTACTAGGGAAATTGGTGATGGGGGATTGGAATGGGTGGGTATCACGTGGTTAACTTTTGAAGGGTGGAAAAGGTGGGCCAGATAGGGTCGGCGGAGATTACGGATGACTAAATTGGGGGTGATGTGATGGGGGTGGGCCGCATAACTGATGGGCGTCGGAGGTGGATGGGGGACAAAATCAGCCATTGGGTAATTGGTGGAGGATGCCGCGTATGGTTGATAGGAGTTAATTTGGACATAGTTAACGAGAGCTGGTGCTGAGAAGTATACCCTAAGATCTAAGGGTTGTATTTGTGGAGTGGGGTTGGGAAAATAATTTGATAGATTCAAGGGTTCGATCTCCCCAATACTTCATCTCCCCAATCTCTCTACAATGGTGCCATGAAATTTTCCTGGTCACAGATGTAATCCGACGGGTCAAAATCTTCATCATCCTCTGCCACCATGTCGATAGTGGGTCTTGGACCTGCCCTTCCTGGTGGGTGCGGGGGTAGCGGTACCTGGTGAATGTTGGCATGTTGGTTGGCTTGGGAAAGTGCAGGGGAAATGATTTTTCAATCCTCAATCAGATCCTGAATTGTGTGCTTTAATGAGAAGCAGCGATCAGTAGGGTGACCCGATCCCTGATGGAAGTTACACTGGGTGTTGGGGTCATAGTTCCTTGGGATGGGATTTGGCTGAGGCCATGGTTGGAGTGCTGTGACCAACCCTTTTTCTATCAGTAAGGGCAATAAAACATTCAGTGATTAGTCCAAAGGTGTGAATACTCGATCAAAGCGGGCCTTTCTCTGTTTCAGGATCATATGTGCCCTCTGTCCATTCCCGGTTCTCTATATCGGCTCACTTCTGACTGGAGATGGCTATGCAACTTTGAATTGAAATGAGATTATACTGGTGTTGGGCCTGGTATGCATGACATTCTGCACCGCTGCCCCAGTTCTTCTATCATTTCTTTGCTCAGAGAATCTCCTGACCCTGCCGGCCCCACCGAAAATATTCTTGCTTAATCGCCCTTCTCTGATAGCATCCTCGCAACGATTGGTGTTCCTCACCAAATCAGCAAAGCTGGACTGTTATTGGTAAATGAGATAGTCCAAGATGACTGGCAAGGTATTTTTCGAGATCATCTCGATTTGCTCTAGTCAGGTATTCTGTTTCTCACCTGAGCTGCCAGTGCTCTCCAATGCCCAAGGTAATCACTGAAGGTTTTGTTAGAGTTCTGCTTTAAATGGGCTAGATCTGACTTGCGAGGTTCGATGTCTATGTTGTAGACATATTGCTCTTGGAACAAATGCGTCAGATCTTTCCATACTTTTATCATGGACGGTTTTAGGGACGTGAACCACCTCAAGGTCGGGCCCATCAGACTCTTCTAAAAGACTTTTATAATCAAGTGCTCATCCCCTACATATTAGCACATGTCCCCACAATAGGACTTGAGGTGTGCAATGGGGTTGCCTATGCCATTATATTTATCAAAGATCGACATTTTAAATTTTGGGGGCAAGGGGACTTCTGCAAATAAGCACAAGTCTGAGAAATCTGTGACATAAATTTCGGCTCCACCTATCTTTAACAGCTACTTCTGGATTTTGTCCAATTGTTCTTTCAACTGCTCAGACTCTTTAGACAGGGGGGCTATTTTTTCAACGGTCGGCCTTGATTCACTTTGTGCTACCGGGGAGTTAGTGATTATGGGTGGAGGATTGACATTGGCAAATGCCCCAGCGCAAGCCCCACTATTCCTGATCTCATCTTCCTCATATTGTGGGTCTATATATGGTGCAATGAGGGTAAGATTTTCTTGTTGTTGCTGGTTGAACTGGATAGGTGTCGGGTGGGACCATTGAGGTGAGGGAAATTTTGTGGAGTGATAGGATGAGTGGAATTTGAATTTTGGGTGAAGCCTTGATGGGGCCATTGTATTTGAGGGAATGATTGGAGATGGCCTTGAGGTGTTTGAGGATGGAGGAATTGGTGAAGGGTATGTGTCGGGTTCCCGCCTGGGGGGGTGGGGTGCGAGGTTTGTGTGTGAGGGAGGGAGATATTAAGGAAATTGTGGAGGGTATGGGTATGTGGACCCAAGGTTTGGGCCTTGCTGGGCTTGGGTATGGGATAAGGGATTTGGAGGGGTTTGGGCCATAAGGCCTTGGGAATTTTGGCCAATTGGGCTTTGTTAAGTTTTGGCTATTGGGCCTTGAGGGGTCGGACCCATTGGGCCTTGATGGGTTTGGCCCGTTGGGCCTTGAAGGGTGTGGGTGATGGGGTTTTGGGCCATTGGGTCTTGGTGGGTGTGGATAATGGGGGTTTGGGCCATTGGGCTTTGGTGGGTTTGAGGTAATGAAGCATGGAGGCTTGGGAATGTGTATGAGGGGTTGGAAGATGTTTCATTTAAGGATATTTGGGGTGTGGATGATGCAGATGTGGGGAAAAAATTGGGCATGACCTGGGTAAATGGGGGGATATGGGGTGGATTGGAGAAACTGGGTGTGGCATGGGTAAGTGCGGGTGGATCGGATATATGTTGGGAGGATGAAAAATGGCGTATATTGGTGAAGGTGGAAAATTAGGTCGGGTTTCAGGTGGATGCCGATGGAATGTGAGATGGATCTGGGATGGACATGGGGGGGGGGAGGATACACCTTGTTTGTGAAAACGAAAGGGAGTGATGGGGTGTCGGGTTTTGGGGGTTTTGAGTGGTGATGGACTGGAAAATGGGTTCACCGAAAGGTCCGGTGACGGCAAATGGGGATTGGGTGAGGGGGATGAATGTGAAACCCTCTTCCGTATGGGAATGAGTTGGGGAATGTGGTGGGGATGAATTGGGATCGGCGTATGCTGGATCCACTGCCCACGACATAGCTTGGTTACGGGTGAGGTACAGGTGCCTCGGATGGGGCCTGTAAAGATTTCTCCTTCTTACCCTACAGGATGATGGAGGATAAGGCAGTGTCGTTGTGCCGGCACCACAATTTTTTGATTTTTTGGTTTAGTTAATTAATTTGTTTTGAAATTTTATATTTGGATTTTTATGATGAAGGATTCCGGAGCCTTTGAATTCTTGTTTCGGGTGGTGTTTGTATCCTAAATAAATCCTGCGGTGAGATCCCGATGTGCTTCGGAATAATCAAAAGGGAAACCCTTTGATCTATTGAAGGCACGAGAATCAATGCAAACAATCCGATCCCCCAGAACGAGTCAATAAGAAGTTGTCCTCTTTTGACCGACGGGGGCGTTTTGGGTGACGGATAGTGCGAGACCTAATCAGAGGTGCTAAACGGGGAACTCGGGATGGTGAGATAGGCCTTAGATTTCGGGCCGTTCTGCTCAGTTGGGATCAACCAATACTTGGTGCGAGTATTACATGTGCCAGACCAGCTTTGGTCCAATTTATGCTTGGCACATCTATTACATGCGCCAGAGAAAATTTGGGGTTTCTAGACTTGGCACATGTTTTAGTTGCGCCAGGCAAACAGTGGGGTCAGATACCTCTAACAGCAGATCAGCAAGCCCGAATTCAGTCTTTTTTTCTTGGTTTTCTGGAAGCGATGCTTCCGGGGACTGTTTTCTTAGTTGCACCGGGTCTCTCCTCACCGAACCTAGGGATACAACGTCGCTTTGGGACTACTAACACTCTCCCCAAGGGTTTTAAGCTTTGTAACAGGATAGGTTACCTACCCGATATACCTCCAGCGCAAGCGCCTTCTCAGATACTAGGTGAGGTGGTTCTTTTTCAGATCATCACCACGAGGGGCTGCTGCCATATTAAGAACCGGGACATTTTATCTTTGCCTAGAATTCCCAACTCCTGAAAAATCTACCCCCGTAAAAATTTAATTGAAGTCCCTTCTTGGTTCATTTTTAATTTTAGATTTTTAGAGGAATATTTTTTTTAAGTCAAAAAGTGGGTGGTGATGGTCTTGTGCCGCCTCTACGGGCCAGCGTCCACTGATGAGATATGTTTGCAGAAATGTAAAAGCTCACATAAGCCCGCTAAATGGCTAAGGTGTATAAAAGAGCAAGTAAGCCCGCCAATCGGCTAAGGCACGTAAATGACAGAAAAATAAAGGAATCCTAAGGACGATACTGAAGTAGGCCAGTCAATCGGATAAGGCACATAAATGACAAGAAAGTAGGGGTAAGTAAAAGCAAGACAAAATCGTAGGGGTGAGTAAAAGAAAGAAAAAAATGAAAATGAGAAGAAACACAAGAAAATGTTAGGAAAAAAGATTTTTAAAAAAAAGCTAAATTTCAAGGGGAAGCTCTACTTGCTACTCCCCAGCAGAGTCGCCATATGTGCAACTGTGAGATTTTTTACGATCCCGTCGCGACGATGCGCACCCTCTAAAAAAAATATAGAGTCGCCACCCGGAGCTTTTGGTGTTCCAAGAAACCTAGATTAATTTTATAAGCACCGAGATGCCAAAAATGTGACTCTAATTCACCGGTTTATGCCAAAGGCTCTTGGTTAGGGGCTTTGGTTATCGATCGGGAAGGTGTTAGGCACCCAATCAACCCGCTCTAAAGGGGTCTCTACTTATGGCCAAAGATAAAATGAAAATGGAAATAAAAAGAGCACTTCCTCTTGCCCGAAGGCACTATTTTCCTAGTTTTGCCCCTCCGTTCCTACCGAGATTTCGGCAGCGTAATGACACAAATATGAGGATAGAGCAAAAGCTTAAGAAGGTAGAGGAATAGAGGGGAGAGCCGGAGCTCTCAGGCCCTTGTAGCACCATTATGGACCTCCACGTAGGGGCACTTGATAGGCTTCCGATAGCTTAGATGGTGGAATGATGGCTCTAACCTCTAAAGCTTGATAGCTAAGGGATAGAGGAAGAAGACTATGATCCTAGTTTTTGATGGAAGAGGGGGGCCTAAAAATGGTTTTAGAATTCTGGAATTTGGATGAGAATGGTGCACCAAAGGGGGAAAGGAAAGCTCTTAACCTTTTCTCTCTTTTGAATTTTTTCAAGCCCTTAATCCAAGGGGAGGGGCTCTCTATTTATAGGAAAAGGGTGGGTTAGGAGGGTGCTTAGAGGCTAATTAGGGTTGGCAATTAGGTAATCCTAGCATCTAAGGCTTCCTAGGATTTCAAAGGCTTAGGAAGGTGTGAATTAGGTTCAATGGTAGATGATAGGGTGAGATTTCAAATGACTAGAAGGTTGCAAATAGGGTAAACATGGGTGCAACAGTCCTAATGAAACTCATCCTAAACTTTGAAATGGTCAACAAGTCAAACCCCAAAAGTAAAATTTGAGTAAAAAATCATTAATTACTGTAGCTAAGTCTAATGCATGTATTAGATGCGCTAAGCATAGCTACAGTGTCTGAAAGTCCAGAGCCCGAGGTGGGTCCCACTTGTACTTGGCGCAAGTATTAGATGCGCCAAGCCATTTCTGGGAAAAAATGGCTTGGCGCATGTAATACATGCGCCAAGCATGCCTATCCTCTCGCGAAGTTCTTGTGAGGTTCAATGAATGCTTTGCGAGGTTTAAATGTTGCCCATTTTGTGCCCAAACTTCGAATCGCCGTAACTTTTGATGTACAATTTCGATCAGGGCGAACCTTGGCTTGTTGGAAATCTAAGAACCTCTACTTTTCAATGGTATAAGATTTAGTATCAGTAGAGGTCTCTACCATCCCTGGCTCATCTCTCTCTAACCAATGCCAAGGAGGGCTAACTAAGGGTTTCAAAGAGGTTTCTAAAGGTTGGGGGGTAGTTCCTAAGGGTATGGGCAAGTTCCTAAGGGTTTGAGAAGATTCCTAAGGGTTTAGGGAAAGTTCCTAGGGTCTGAAAAGTTTCCTAAAGGTATGGGAGAAGCTATCGGAAGCTCAAGGATGCGCCTCTCTCAAAGTATGTTTCAAACGGGACTTGGGCCAAATTTGAGTGTCTACACCAACAAACAGGGAAAATCGCTCGAGCGATTTTCCAAAGGGAAAAAATTCGCTCGAGCGATTTTGGCCATTCCCTATGGCACACTGAAAAATCGCTCGAGCGAATTTTTCCAAGACTTTTTTGCTTGGAAAAATCGATCGAGCGAATTTTCTTCTTTGTTTCTGAAGGTAACTCGCTCGAGCGGTTTTGCTCGACTCACTACCCTTTTGGTTTCTTCTTCCCCAAATCCAACCCTTCCAACACTACGTGAAAATGCAAAAAAAACAACGTTAACCAGTATAAAAGAACCACGGCTAAAAACACTTGTAAATAAATCGACACCCTAAAACAATTGTTTATTGTGTTGTAGTTACTTTCCCGAGTTTTTTCCATCGGGTTTTGAAAGATTGTAGGAGTAATTTGCGCCGTCACGCTCCATGCAAAAATAAAAGAGAAGTTACTTTTATTTACACATATTCAATATTTGAGGGCACCTAAGCTAAACAAATATTGACTGTTCTGAATCAAATGGTAGAGATCATGTTTTACCCCAATGTTTCACAGAATGAATCTTGACATCATCCACTTACTATCAGATGGTGCATTTTAAATTTCATATGGCACAAGTTACATGAAAATCACGCTTGAGATTGATATCATGCATGTGTCTTTTATTCAAATTTTTTGGATGCGGTCACCATGGAAATAAAAAATGGACCGTCAGATGGTATTCTCATTATGTCAATATCTAATGAGTTGAATATGGACCTAAAAAATGATCTCCAACATTTGATTCAAACCAATCAATGTGTTTGGGTGAAGCTGCCCTCAAAGACTGTGGTTGCAAATAAAAAAGTTTTCTAATTACTTAAACAATCCTAACAAACTCTCCCACTCACTCTCGACTTCTTCGACTCCCAACTTCTCCAACTCTCAACCTCTTCGTTGCCCAACTTCTCCAACTCTCTAGTTCTCTTTGTTCCTCCTTCGAATCCTCATCTGAAAATCACGGTGCTCTCTCTGTCTCTCGTTCTCTCTCCCGCGTTAACGCTCACTCCGCAGAAGTCAGATTTGCGTGCATTCCATTAACAGGTTAATATAACATATTTTATTTTTATTTTTAAGGGTTTACTAATCTCTTTTTTGTATCTTCTTCTCCCACAAATTTATTTAGGAATTTTTTTGCTCTCATTTATTTTTATCTTCTTCTCCCCCAAATTTATTTAGGGTTTTTTTTTGCTCTGATCTATTTTCCTATTTTTGTTCTTTGTTTGCATTCCAAGTTCTCTATTCAAGCCGACAATCAGTAAATCAAGGTATGTTTTCTCTGCTCTAATTTATTTTCTCATTTTTGTACTTTGTTTGCATTCTAAGGTATGTTTTCTATGATTGAAGGCATTTGATCTCTTAAACACCTTTTAAAATGAACAGGCTTCCATAAAATAGTGGTGATTTCTTTGATAGGTCTCATAAAATTGGATGCATATTATGAAAAAATAAATGGTATTAATAAACAAGTTTATCTGTAATTGCAGACACTGAGCCAACATCTTGTAGGTCGTCCATTTATTTGAACTTTAAAACATCCCGGATGTTTATTCTCTAAGTCTATGCATGTCATCAAATCCACTCACTACACAGCTGACGTGATAGGGTAATGGCTCATTGCAGACAAACTCTAAATAAACCCAACAACTATCCAATAAAAAGGTACAAGCAAAAATTAACACAAAACCTGAAGAAAATAATGAAAATACATAATACCAATGGAAAGGTAGCAAACGTGGCTATAAAACTTTTCTGGTTGACAATATTGCAACATCAAGGTCATGGGTGTTCGAGCCTGCCATCTATAAAAAAAAAGATTGTTTAGGTTTTCTTCCTGAATTCAGTCACATCCTACTCATGTGACCTAGACGGTACCCAATACCTACATATAAATACAAATTTCTAGGGGTTACAATGACCTCGGAAAATCTTACTTAGTTGGAGGGAATCCCATTGAGTGGAGCCCTACATTGATTTAAGAGTCAGTAAGTTGATTGAAGATGGGAGACTAGTTAGTGCAACTACCATTTATGAATGGAAAAAAAAGGGTGGAATTAGCTCTTGTGAATACTTTGATGCCAACATAGTCATGGACTTTAATTTGTAATTCCTTCCATAACCAATGACAAAACAGGGGTTGGGCATTTAGCTTAACTGGAAGGTGCACATATGACACAACCTTCAGGTGGCAGGTTCAATCCCATCTTTTCTGACAGAAAAATAAAAATCTAGAACCAATATAGATAACAATGCACCAAGGACAATATATCATATACACAAATCAATGTTACTATGCTGATGAACATGATTAAATCTACTCCATAGAAAGACAAGGTCTTCATAATTAGCCTACACCGCAATTCATGGGAAAGGTTCCTAGCATCTACAATTTTGCCAGAAATTCTTTAGATGCCCTATTTTTTTCATTTTTAGACATTCGTCGCCGATGTCAAGACCAAGTCCCAACTTCCAAAGTACAAAACTTTTGACTTGGGCATTTGTTCTAGTATTATGATTCATGACCTACGCTTGTAGGGTAGTTGGAAAAGTTCACATCCAATTAGAAAAGGTTCATCATCTTGTCATGCTCCTATTTGGGATAATTTTGGCCTTAAATTTTTAGACTTTGTGCATGTTTAGCCGCTCAGTGAACAAGTTAAATATCAAGTCCATGTAATGTAATGGAGTGGGGGTCAGGTTGGTTCTGGCCAGCAAGTTGTCTCACAAGGCCATCTAGTGAAATGCTCTGGGGAGAAAAGGGTGCTGGTCAGTTGAAGGTTTTAGGGCATCTCTTTCCTTCCTAACCCAAAAACAGAAAGGATCTTGAAAATGATTGGTCCTTGTGGGGAAAAAGATTCAAGAGAGTAAACCGGGAACTCAATCCTTTCCAACTTTTGACACAAGAGGAACTCAAGGGTGCCATGAAAATGGTTAATCCTAGCCGACTGTATAGATCAGCAAGTTGTTGAATTAATGCTAACTTGGTTTACAGTCCACTTTCTGATCTAGGATTGATTTTCAGCTACAACTAGCTTCTTCTAAACATCTTCTAGATAAAGAGTTGTTAAAATGTCAAAGACATCATGAACTAAAAATTGATGTTTGTAAGTCTTATACTTTGTTTTTTTGTTGTTATCATTAAAAAGTCTTGAATTTCCAAACAAAAACAGGCTATTTGATTAAGGATCTCTTGCAATTTGCTTTTTGGTGGATAAAATTTCTCTATTAAAAGGTTTGTATGTAGTTTTAGGTTTTTTAATCATTTGGCAACCTAGCCCTGTTGCACACATTTCTGCGAAACTAGTTTAGGAGGAATGCCAATGCATTCTTACTACAGATATTGTTCAGTTCCATCTCTTTTTTATTTTATTTTATATTTTAGTTTATTTCTTTTGATGGGTAAGCTGGTATTGAACATGTGACCTAATGGCTGCAAGAATGTAAACCTTCCATTGAGAAGGCCCAACCCAAAAACATTGCACTATAAATAGTCAGTTTCAACTATATATCATTCACTTCTTTCTCACATGCTATGTCTGTAGTCAAATGTTATGTCTTCAGCCATTGGTCATCTCTTCATACAAATGGTCTCAAATCTGTCGAAACGCTTAGCTTCTTAATTCTTGAAAATCTATTTCTTCTAGTAGCCTCCAATTTTTGAATGTCTTCTTAGTATAACTTACATGTACTCAATCTTCCTAAGCCCTTCTTAACGAAATCCTAAAATCCTCAGTCCACAATAGATCTTACTTCAACTTAATCCTGCAATCCTCGGGAGATCTAAAGCCTAGGCTCTATCTTTGATACCATCTATTTCACGACACAAAAATACTAGCCTTATCTATAATTCTGTATCATGACCTGCACACACGTTAATGTGATAAGCGGCGAAAAGTAACATATCGATTAATTAGCAATGGTGGGTCTCGGAAACTTGTGAGTCGAAATTTTTTTTCTTGCTAAATTTATCTTACATCACATGGCTATTCACTTAACTAAATTGATTCCAATTCCATCATTATGTAGCAATTGCAGAGTTCATTACTTTGGTACATTAACATTAATCAGGTTTAGTCACGGAGACAATGAACTACTCAAGTCTCATAAGTGAGAAGATTCTCACAAGTCCTTCAATGCAGGTCTATGATTCTATGACCTAGATTTATCCAGTTCCCAGAAGCAAGGAGTACGTGTTCCGACGAGAACACCAAAAAAACCTAATTCGGCTCCATGTAAGATAGACAAAGTATGGTTGAGCAATCAACATGATATATTTGCTCACATTCCAGGCGAAGGTCATAATTCGTAGGAACATCCTATGGTGTTAATCCTAACCTTCAACTACGCGCGATATCCACATGTGTACAAAACCATTTAAGACATCACAATATGATAAATATAATATCGGGGGTGAAATGGCTCCCCAGTCAGTAGCAAGATAGAACCAATGTCTATCTATCAAAATACCAATGTATCAAATGGAAATCGAATGAAACTGTATCTCAAATAATGAGAATGGAAACTTTCCAAATGAGCCTAGTGTTCATAATAATCCTCAGGGCCAACCCCGTCCTCAGGGTACACTCTCCTCATATTTAGGTAATCGGATGCAGTGGAAGAAAGATTTTGCCTACCAAAGAAATAAATGACTCAGGATTGCATACTTTGATTAGCTCTTTGAGGTCAATTGCGACGCCTCCAATGTAAGCATTGGGCTATTTTGAGCCAAAAAGGAAGGTTGATTGCATTTTTTAGTGAAAATTTTAAGAATGCAAAGACCATTACTCTTCATACAATTTGGAGTTCTATCAGATAGTGCAAGCACTCTGACTTAGTAGCACTATCTTATGCAATATGGATTTGTACTATAAAAAATAAAAAATTAAAATTAAAATATAGTAATTACCATACTTAAAGGATGACCTATCTGTAATGGTTCACATTCTAACTTAATCCACAAATATAGGACTCAAAATTAGGTGGCTAATGCGCTAAGTGGAAAAGTTTCCACATCGAAACCTTCTCCCGAAACAGACAGGTTTCTAAATCATTTGAGAATTATATGAAAATTAAGTATACTTTGCTGAAGTGTTAAATGATTGTAAGAAGGGAGACCATCACCCATGTGTAGACTTTATGTTGCATGATGAATTTCTTTTTATGAATTGGAAAGTGAATTTGTAATTTCATGCTAATAATAACATTTATTGGTAGGGTACCTTCATTTAAAACCCAAGATACTTCCCTCTCAACCCGCATATCACATGTTTAATGTTGTGAAATGGATGCTTAAAGTTGTTCATATGGAAAGTAGGCCATAACGAGCACAACTTATAATGATAATGGATCGCGTCAGCCTGCTAGCAAACCTGCCCAACCCATTTACTTTTAAACCATGTCGAGCACATAAACTTGGCCTATAGGGCAGGTTGGAACAGTCAAGTTGAGTCATGATTTTGGCATGTTGGATAGCCTTAAGTGTATTATGATTATATGGTTTAAACTTGGCCTTTAGTTTGCTCAATTTGGGGTTGGCATCTATCTAGTGTATCCAAAATTTCAAGGGGGGATCAGTTGTTTAAATATCTTTCAATTCTTAGGCAGTGTTTTCTTAAGTTTCTATTTTCTGCTAAAAAGTCTAGTTTCTAGGATTATTTGTTTTTTTCTGTTTGTGCCAGTGATTGGCATGCTGAGAGTCTGGCCTCACTTGATCACTTATGGATAGTTGTTTCCAATGTAGGAATAACAAGGATGATCATAGAATTATGTATCTTCTTGTTTAACTAACTAATCTCATATTGTCTTACAGTGTATTTTTGTTCGTAGAAGATGTCTTCGACAATTCCAAACAAAGAGTTGATGGCTATGGAAAATCGCATGACTAAAGAATACATGGAAGGAGTCCAATCCTTTATTTCATTCGCAAAACAAAATGAAGAAGATGCTGATTGGTGTTTTTGTCCTTGCGTCAACTGTTGTAACCTTAGAAAGCATAACGTAGAAGTCATATCAGAGCATTTAACTTGTGATGGCATAGATAAGTCATACACAACATGGAACTATCATGGGGAATAACTTCTGAAAAGTAAGGTCAACGTTGGGGCTCCCAGTGCATCAACTACTAACCAAAATGAAAATACATCCACAAGACTGACAGATATGTTGGATGATACATTTAGACGTGTTCGTCCTAAAGACCTAGATGCATGCTTATATGAAGCTCATGATGAAGAGGATGGTCAAGCACCACATGAATTATAAGAGAATATGGAGTACGATAAGTTGATGAAATCTGCATTAGAACCCTTGTATCCTTCATGTCAACCCAACCAATCACAATTGAGTTATTGAGCATGAAGGCTAGACATCAGTGGTCTAATAATAGCTTTATGGAGTTACTGAATCTTATAAAAAAAATTCTTCCTGAAGAAAATACTTTGCTGGATAGCACTTACAATTCGAAGAAGTTAATCAAGTCATTGCGCCTAAAGCAAGAAATTATTCATGCATGCCCCAATGACTGCATATTATACTGGAGAGATCATGCAAATAAGGACAAATGTCCTACATGTGATCAAAGTAGATGGAAACCAATGGATCCTTCGAAGCCGAAGACTAAACAGTTACCGTAGAAGAAGTTAAGATATTTTCCATTATCTCATAGGCTACAAAGAATGTATAGTGTTCTGTGGATTGCAGAGCAAATGAGATGGCATGTAATGTCAGTTAAAAATGACAATTACATGCGTCATCCTGTGGATTCTTCATGTTGGAAATCAATTAATGTTCGCTGGAATGACTTTTCTTTAGTGGCGCGTAATGTTCGTCTAGGACTTGCAACAGATGGATTTAATCCCTTTAGGAACAAAAATAATTCTTATAGTTGTTGGCCCATTATGATTGTTCCTTACAATCTTCCTCCATCTTTGTGCATGCGAAAGGAATTTACAATGCTAACACTATTGATTCCTGGCCCAAAAAGTACTGGTCATGAAATTGATATCTACTTGTAGCCATTGGTAGCAGAGTTGACTGAATTATGGTCTACCGTAGTCGACACTTATGACTCGCATACAAAGTCTAGCTTCAATATGAAAGCAATTTTATTGTGCGCTATACATGCTTTTTCAGCATATGGCCATCTTTCAGGTTGTAGGACATCAGGACATTATGGTTGTCCTGTTTGCAGTGAAGGAGTTGATTCAGTATGGTTATCACATGGGAAGAAATTTGCTTATATGGGCCACAGAAGATTTCTTATAGATCTAAGTCATCCTTTTAGGACCCAAAAGTCATAGTTTAATGGGAAGGAAGAACATGAAAAATATCCACGTCGTTTGAGAGGTTCTAAAGTACTATGCAAAATGGAAACTATTCAGACCAACTTTGGAAAGGTAGCAGGAAAGAACAGAAAGAGGTCCACGATTGAGAATAGTGCATGGTCAAAGCGATCAATCTTTTATGACTTACCATATTGGAAGGTAATAAATAAAAAATTTTATTATATTAATGTGATCTCTTATGTACATCCCTTGAATACTAACATAAATACTTTATATGTGTAGGATCTACCCATTCATCATAATTTAGATGTAATGCACGTGGAAAAAAATGTTACAGAAAACTTAATTGCAACTATTATGGACACAAAGGGTAAAACTAAGGATGGTATTGAAGCTCGTTTTGATCTCAAGGATATGAAGATAAGGAAGAAGTTTTTGCCCGTGCAAAAGAATAACAAGTAGCATTACCTTAGAACTCTATTTTGCTTGTCTCGAGAGGAAAAAGAAATAATTTGTAAAACCTTGCATAACCTTAAAGTTCCTATTGGATACAGTGCAAATTGAAAATATAACATAAGCTTGGAGGATTTCAAACTCAAGGGTTTGAAGTCATACGACTACCATATTCTTATGCAACAATTGCTGCCAGTGTTTTTGATGCATGCTTTCAAAAAAGAAAAGCCTTTCAGAGCCGCTATTCGACAATTATCGTTATTTTTCAATGTCTTATGTTCTAAGGTCATAACACGTGCTGAGTTATTGAACATGAGAGCACGCATAGCTGAAACACTGTGTGTGTTTGAAAAGTACTTTCCACCTTCATTTTTTATTTCTATGACCCACCTTGTTGTGCACTTGGCAGAGGAGGCACTGGTTTCTGGATCCGTTCGATATCGATGGATGTATTCCTTTGAGAGGTAAATTCAAATTATATAATTGGTAAATTATTTTATTTAACAGTATAAATACTAATTTTAAAATAAAAATAATAATGTGTAGGATGATGAAGACATATAAGCATTACGTAAAAATTCAGACCTACCCAGAGGGGTCTATTGCAGAGCAATATCTCATGGAAGAATGTATGAAGTATTGCATGGAGTACATGCCGGATGGTAGTAAAGGAAGTCATAAGCGAGGAGAAATGTTGTTCATGGGCATCGATGTTTCTCGTGGGTACCCAATCGATAAAAGGGGTAAATCCTATTGTCTTCAAAACGTGCAATATCAGCAAGTGCGTAGATGGGTTCTAGAACATTCACCAGAAAATGTTGAATGGAAGGCGTAAGTAATATATTTTTTACATCTTCTTAATTGTATATTTAGTTTTCATACGTAGAAATTTAATCTAATTAACTTTTAACATTTATAGGAAGTATCAAGCTTATCTTCAACGCCCCAAGTCAAGCGATAAGCATCAGAGGGGCAACTATATTCCTTGGTTAAGAGAACAATTACAAAATGAACAACCTACTATGCTAAAGAGGCTTGTTGATGGTCTGAACTTTAATGCTATATCATATAGTACTTACGCAGTCAATGGATATCTTTTTTGTACATCACAGTCAAAAATGAGTACAAGCACACAAAATAGTGGGGTCTCCATGAAGGCTTTAACTAGTTTCAGATCCAGTGCGAAGGATAAGAACATCATTGAAGAAGAAGTCACTTATTATGGCATTATCAAACAAATACTGGAATTGGATTATGATGGCTTTAAGGAAACCGTTTTTTATTGTGATTGGGTGCATATTGAGGATAAAACAAATGGATGTGTAGTTGATCCAGAAACAAGCTTAGTGTTTGTTAATCTTCGAAGGCTTATGAAGACTTCGCATGAGGATAATGAGCCATTTATTCTTGCCTCTCAAGCCACTCAAGTATTTTACAGCAAAGATCAAACCAGGGATGATTGGTATGTCGTCTTAGATGCTCCAAAGAGATTGAATCAGGATGTTGATGCTTATGAAGATCCCTTAGTATTTGAGGCAACAACAACAACAGATACTTTAGCATTAAAGTTAGTGACTGATGTTGTGGAAGAAGATGGAGATTAGTTTATAGCACTATCTCTTCGGTGTCTTTTTTCTTATTGTTAGATTGACATTTTGCGTCTTAGTATTCAGTTTCCTTTTATCATTTATGAATGTGTATAAAAACTTCATTTCACTCAATGATTCAGTTAACTCAAGAATTTATTTTCTCAAGCACATGCAATTGTTATTGGATAATAACTCGATTTCAAACCGCAACCTCTTTGGCCTGATTTTGTGGTAGTGCCCTATTTTGGGCTGATAAACAGCCCCCCCACCCCCAAACCACAACCTCTTCAGCGTGATTTTGTGGTAGTGCCTGTTTGCCCCAAAGAACCTCTTTGGCTGATTTTGTGTTAATTGAGCGACTTCCATATATATATATATATATATATATATATATATATATATATATATATATATATATATATATTTCCTCCGCATTTCATTTCTCCTAATTCCCTCTTCTCAAGAAACCTTCTCTCATCCATAGTTCAATACAACATAAATGGCCAACGATCCCCCCAAAAAACTTCTGAAAAATCTCTATTTGGTGCGTTACAGGTAATCTCCATTATATGGTTTAAACCTGGCCTTTAGTTTCCTCAATTTGGGGTTGGCAACTATCTAGTGTATCCAAAATTACACGAGAGAAGTAAATACAAGGATAAAGATCACCAATTAAAGAATCAGCTTGAGTAGAAGGTTTTACTTGAGATGACGAATCTGTAGAATATTGAACCGTTGTAGGATTCTGATTAGCCCTCTCCATCGTCTTCAAATGAAATTCCTGAACCAATAAAAACCCCTAAAAGTTAAAAACCCTCTCTCCATTTCCTTGGGACACCATATTTTACCTGAAATTGTGGTAGCTGAGGAGTACTCCTTGGAAGTGCAGGCAAAGACGGAGCTTCAAGGATCTAGTATAGGTGAAAAAAACATCATTAAATACATCTAGTTTATGGGGGGCCTTCTATAATTTTCAATGAATTATGAAAGGAATACTTCAAGTAAGTGCAGTCTCGTGAAATCTTTATAACAACATACCGGCATTTGGATCTGTAAATCTGTGCACTTAATATTCATGTTGTTTCCTATAGATTTTGTTTATTATTTTATTTATTTTAATTTTTATTAGTAAGCATGGGATTTGAACCCCTGACATCAATTACTTACAATGAAGAAAGATTCATATAATGTTTTTTCAAAAGGATTTGATAAGATATTTACAGTTAGCTATCAACTCGACGCAAAACACTTCTTATAAGGATTTGATAAGATTTTTACAATTGATCATCAACCTAACAAAAAGCCTCTTCCACCCATGTAATGTGTTTTAGTGCTTAGCTTGTTGGAGAAAAAGTTGTAAAAATGAACTCTATAATAATTGTAGAGTGCGAATGAGGGTATAGGTATTTGCAACTGAATATTTTACATCCGCAACCAAGGTTTTCAGATTCGAAAACTATTGACCGGATTGAATCAAGTGATGAAGATCATTTTTCAGCCCAATCTTCCACAAAACTAATATTTAGATAATGAATCACCTATTAGACGATCAGATGTTAATTTCTCTTTTTAGGATGTGTGTTATGTGGAATTAAAATTTGACCGTCTATTGTCATTTGCAACCAACGTGATTAGGATTTGCAAGTGCCAAAACCGTTGATTGCTTTGGATCAAATGATGGAGGTCTTTTTTGTCCAAATTTTCCATAAAATAGATATTGAAATCATGGGTCTTTCATGTTAACTAGTTAGCTACCACATAATAATGGAAGCTATGGTCAGATCCAACTAGTTGAATCCCAAGTTGGTCTTACTTTATAGGTTAGTGTGAAAATGGGATATGTCAAAATCCCTTCCAATCAAGGGTTTGAAAACTGGTTATACGGTTCCACAGGGAGGAGTTGACCCATTGGTCTTTTGTTTTTGTGATAATTGGAGCTGGTCCATTGTCAAAAATAGTAGGAGAAGAAATAATATACTTCTCATTAAGTGGCAACTTTTCTGTTTAGAAGAAAGATAAGTTTTATTGAGAAAAGTAAATAAACAAAGTCAAGCTAGTGGAAATTGCCTTTCACATGGTTTTATCCAATTTGAAGCATACTGTAAAGTTTGCCTTGCCGGCCGGCAGACATAAGGGGCGGTTTATCATATAAGTCCCTCCCTCAAGGTCAACCTCTTATTTTAACCCCACATGCCCCAACCCAACCCGACATTTTGCTAATCGGGCTCAGGTTGAGGCTTGAAATTATCAGGTCTGGTTGGATTCAGGTTGAGGTAAACAGCAATCAGTTTGACCTCGAACCGACCCATTTACAGCACCATCTCGTCAGTTCTTAAGACTCCATCGTACACTCCTAGTCTGATTTAACTGAGAGGTGATGGAAGGTTTGGACCCATCAATTGCAAAAATGTTGGTTCTTTCGCCACAGAAGAGTCAATAGCCCATCAAAATCTGAACATGACTTGGAGATGTGCACGCTCAAATCCAACGAGGTGGCAATTTATTGACACTGGATCATCCCAAAAAAATAACAAGTAAGTAAGGTGCACCGGTTAGTTCTTTATGTACTTACTCATCCTTCAGTTTTTGTATCTTTTCAGGATTCGTCTCATGAATGTGTTTCTTGAACTGCTGCCTTACCATATCGACGACAAGCTCTGTATTGTGTTGCTGCAAAACCACCACTACCTCCATATTCAATTGCTAATCCTCATCAGTGAAATACAGGTTTTTACGAACAAGAAAATACTAGTAAAATTTGCATAGGCCGAACATAAAAAAGTAAGCTGGAAGTGCCCACATGTATTCTAATATTTATGAGCTGGTATTAGGTACCCGATCAAGCATCTGGAATGCACTGCTCTTTGAGCACAGTAGTCAGTGAAAGTTCGCCTGACTTTTCACTAATTTTGGCAATCAACATTATCAGCATATTTACCAAGGCTGTCTGGTCTGAGTGCCAATGCTGGCACTCAGGTCCCTATACTAAGTCAACATGTTATACAGCATTGTTGTCAGAATAGTACCATCCATGATGCAGATCTTATGATTCATATCAGATCGGGACATTTCCAATCCGATCCTAGGACCGGATTGGAAATGCCCCTGGATCGTACAATCCGATACGATCCACGATTCCAGTTGGATCGTATATATTTTTTTTAAATCTATTTTATTTTATTTTTTATTTTACAGCAATGCAACAAATTTTGTAAGAGAGATCCCGACTATACTTACAATATATTGCCTCAATCTAGCTAGGTTGTTTTAGAAATAGATTTGAAGAGAATAATGTCATATGCAGCACACTCTTTTATCTAGTGCTTTTGGATTCTTTAGCACAATATCTGAAAAATAGTAGTTTGCATTTATTTCTTTTTTTAATAAAACTAATACTTTTTTTTTTTGGTCCCATGTTTTCTATTTCATACTATCTTTATTCTAGGTGGGCAGCAATTGCTTTTACAACTTTTATGATTCGAGGGGCTATAGTTCCACTTCTAGTAAATCAACTAAAAGCTACATACAAACTTACTGTAAGTTGCGTCAATGCCTCATACCTATATACTTCTATGATTCTATCCACACATATCATTCACATATTGACAACTTGATATCGATGCACACATATCATTCACCAGAAATGGGGTTTATATCATTCAATATAATTGTTTATTCAATATTAAAAAGAATAATTGCATTTTTTCTGAAATATTTATTGTGAAGATAATGAATGTACGTGTTCTATTTGCGACTATGAAGCAAGCAACCAATGAATAGATCTTTTTGTTTTATTTTTAGCAAAGAATTGATGGCACAATCTGAATCTGAAATAAGTGGGTTTGAGTCTCGACCAAATGGGTCTGAATAAAACGACGCTCAAGAAAATCAGTCTGAACAAAGCGATATTCAAGGGACTGGTTAGTTTACTTCTTCTTTTTTATATAATAAGCGTTATGAATAGATTACTAATAAGATATTATTCATTTAGGTGAGCCTAAAAAATCACTGCATTTCAATGAATATGGGCAACCTGTTGGAGAAGGTTCA
Source organism: Chloranthus sessilifolius (assembly GCA_021018995.1). Lineage (NCBI taxonomy): Eukaryota > Viridiplantae > Streptophyta > Magnoliopsida > Chloranthales > Chloranthaceae > Chloranthus > Chloranthus sessilifolius. The sequence continues at coordinate 15,180,953 of CM037587.1, read as the reverse complement.
GCAGAGTTCTCTACGTTTGTAGGTCGAATGGCCAGGGCACATTGCCCACCTACATACAGTACTTGGCGTGACGTACCAATTGTCGTGAAAGAGCAAATATGGAGTAAAGTCTTTGTGAGTGGAAGTAAATCATTTAAAACCAAATTTAATTGTTCTACTAATAATTTTTTTAATCTTTTTTTTATTATATGGAGTAAAGTCTTTATGAGTGGAAGTAAATCATTTAAAATCAAATTTAATTGTTCTACTAATAATTTTTTATTCTTTTTTTCATTATCACAGGCTAAATATGATATTTCAACAAATCACAAAAGCATGGTCTTATCGAAAGCTAATACTTCTTGGAAATAGTGGAAACATGTCCTGCGCATACACTACGATAAAAATCAGACAAATGTGAAACGGAAAAATGATATACCAAATCATGTGAAGAAAGAAGACTGGGAAAATTGTGTTGATATGTGTTCAACGGAACAAGAGCAAGCACGTCAAGAAAAAGGAAAGTCTTCCAGGGAAAAGATGAAAAATCCACACACTACTGGTAGACGAGGAGCAACTAACATGGCAGAGGAATTGGTAATATATATCCAATATTCTATTTGTATATAATTATTTGAAATATTAATATTTACATAAAAATTTTATTATACAGAAAAAGCAGAGTTATGATGGTAGAGTCACTAGGACACAAATATATATAGCCTCTCATACCAAGAAAGATGGGACTTGTCCTTTTCCCGCTATGAGCAATCAACTAGTAAGACTATTATTTTAGTTCATTTTACATCAGAATTTTAGTATTGAAATGTTTAATTAATATTTACTTTTTACAGGATGATATTAGAAGAATCATTATGAACGATCCTCTTCTAGGGGATAACGATTTAGATACTGACCCTGTTGTTAAAGCTTACCTCCCTTTTTTGTTTCTTCTTTTCCTTATAAGGAATTTATAGTTCTAAAATATTTTATTGCTTAGGTTTGTGGCCGTGATGGAAGAGGTTGTGTACGGGGCATGGGTAGGGGTGTATCTAAGACCGCTATTCAAGCATCAGCGCCTTGTAGAGAGAACGCTCAACGGGAGAAGAGAGCACGTGAAAACATTGAATCGAAGTTTGATTTACTTATTCAACAATCTGATGAGGACCATAAGGCACGCAAGACCCTTGAGAAAAAAGTCAATGCATTATCGAGTCAAGTTCTCTCTCAAGGAACACATATGTCAGATTCAAGTTCTTCTCAGGTACAAATTTTAATCTCATGAAGGCCCAAATTTCTTTTCAAAATTATAATTTTTTTAATACTAATCAGTTATCATTATTTTCGTAGGCACAACGACATTCATCAGTTCTTTCTGATTCACCAGTGGATCACACTACGTGAAAATGCAATAAAAACAACATTAGCATTATAAAAAAAACGACCACTAAAAGGAGTGGTAAACTAATCAACAGCCTAAAGCAATCGTTTAGTACCATAAAACTGTGGTTTTTTAATAAAAGGATTGGCGGGTAATTGTAAATTTTTTAAGAGGGCAAACTTGTCCTTTTAATAAACTTCTCATATAAATACTAAAAACTGAGAAGAAAAATAGCTAAAACCTATTTCAAAACCCTAAGGTTCTCTCTCATGGCTCCTGCTCTAACCCCAAATTCCTTCCTCCTTACTCCAATAGCTCGTTCGAGAAGGCAAGCTCTCAAGAATCTGAAAGCGACGTTTAGATTCTTTGCCAAATAGAACAGACTCATCCACTCCTTTCGGATCGGCAAACCGGAGGAAGAAGACTCAAATCAAACGAGATCTGGTCTTCAGACGAAGAACCAAGCCCTTTGAAACAGGGGAAGAAGAAAAAGGAACATAAGAGCAGATTAGAAGAACCAAGCCCTTCAAAACTCACCACCTCTTAAATGCTGAGAAGAGCCCATTTACTTGAATATCAAGCAAACTCTATTAGAAGAGAGGATGATAATACTTTCAAGAGGCACATTTTAGCATATGCCCCTCAATGTGGTCGTAGAACCATCATCTCCCAGGTGTAGTGATAAGATAACGGGAACTGCGAGTGGTAATACATAGTTGGTGCATTTCTTTTTCTATTTTTCAATTCATATATAAGTTATTTTTTATTTTTTATTTTTCCGTTTTCGAGTTTGATAGTGGAGAAATTATTTCATTATTCAATTTTTTTTATTTTTTTCATAAATGCTTGAACTAAGCTGCTTGTTGGCTGTTCGTGTTAATTACTTTAAAGGACCCACCACTTTGATTTATTTGTTAATAGAGAGACTCCTTAATGTTAATGCGTACAAGGTGTTTGATGATATTCCCAACAGAAATCTTAGGATTTGTAATTTTTCTTTCCATTTGCGAGATGACTCAATATACTATAAGGTGTTTTATGATTTTCTTAGCAAATTTGATGATATTCTTATCAAGTATCTTATTTTGTGAGGATTGCCTTAGATGATCATTCCATTTATTACGCACAGTGCATTCATTTGAGAATTTCTATTATATAGTTGCCATCATATCATTATTTCACTTGAAATATTACTTCATTCATTATAATTTTTCACATCTACAATTTTATTGGTTTACTCAAAATGCCTACTAGGTATTTGATGATATTCCTAGCATACATCTTGACAAGTTTAGTGACTCAATCAATTCTTTTCTATCGAACTGTCACATATTCTTTTCTTGGCCAAATGCATGATTTGAGAATTTATTAATAGGCATTCGATGATATTCCTAGCAGACATCTTATTTTGTGGCGATAGCCTTAGATGGTCTTCGATGATCAAACCTTCATACCATCTCTGTGATAGACCATGGCTAGAAAATTTTAGTTATTATTCCTATACGGGCTCAAACATTAGCCCTATTATGGCTTATCCAAAAAAAAAATTATTTATTAGACAAGTATAATGATCCTATCAACTCTTTTCTATCAAATGATCACATATTCTTTTCTTGACACAATTCATGATTTGAGAATTTACGTTAAATAGTTGCCTATTATTTCACTTGAAATATTACTTCATTCATTATATATATAACTTATTTGATAAGTTCTTTTTTATTTACAATTTTACTGGTCTATCATATCTAGATAATAAACTTTTTAAATTGTATAATTATGTTGAAATGACATTATGAGGAATTTTTTAGAAACATAATTTTCAACCCATATTTGTTTCCTAGCAATTATAACTTTTTAGAAATATAGTTTTTTAAAATATAATTTCGAATCCATAATAATTTTCAATAATTATTAATGCAATCATCAGATTCTGTTCATCGATAATATTTGATGAACAATTCAAGAGGTAGCTCAGTTGGTCAGGCCTTGGGTTTGGTCCCCAATGGTCACCAGTTTGAGTCCCCTCAGAGCCACTGAAGGATTACCTAGTCGTTAGCTCCAGGGCCCCATGGGATTAGTCGAGGTGCGCGCAAGTTGGCCCGGGACACCCACGGATAGAAAAAAAATAAAAAACAATAGTTTTGCAGGTATAAATATAATTTTGAAGTGAAGAGGATACTATTGAAAGGAAGAGAATCATATAAGACAAAACTAACATGACAGAATCAACTTCGAAGAACATCAGACCATAATGCCATCAGAAGGTGGAAAGATAAGATTAGTGGTAATTATGATAATAAAACCAACAACAATCTTAACATCTCTATTTCCTAATATGATAATGTAGAATATGCAGGTAAATTAGTTTTATTTTATTTTGTAAGATCTATATGTCTAGTAAAATTGTTTTTAAGTCTACTGCTACAAAGCATATCCAATCCATTGGTGATGTGACCAATAAAGACAAGGTCATGGCTGCTAAATCATGTGACACACTGTGCAACCGTGGATCCTCTCGAACCCATTGCAGCGATGCGCTCACTTTTAATGAAAATGTAGAGTCGCCACCCGGAGCTTTTGGTGACCCGAGAAACCTTCAAATCGATATTTTGAGCACCGAAGTGCTAAATATGACTCTGATTTACCGGTCTTTGCCAAAGGCTCTATGGTAGGGGCTTCGATTATCGATCGGGAAGGGTTTAGGCACCCGATCAACCCGCACGTAGCGGTCTCTATCTATGGCCAAAATAAAAATAAAAAGGGCGGAGCTTCCCCTTGCCCGAAAGCAATACGGTCCTATCAAGCTTTGAGCCAAACAGAAATTTTGGCGGCGTAACGGCTTGAATCCTTGGACGGAGGAGACACCAAGAAGGTAGAGGAAGAGAGGGATGAGCCGGAGCTCACGGGCCCTTGTTGCACCGTGAAAGATCTTCGATTTGGCGTGCTTCCGATGGCTTGAATGGTATGGAAATGGACTCTAATACAAAGATTTGATAGGTAGGGGGTGTAGAGTGAAGCTAGGGAATAGATTTTTGCTAAAAGAAGGTGATCTCATGGTTGAAATGGAGTGGAATAGGTGATCTAAGCTTGCTGGAATTTTAGAAAATAAATGGCATTTTCTCTCTCTAGGACTTTCTCTCTCTTAAGCTCTCTAATCAACCAAATTTTCAACCAAAACTTCAACCCCTTGGGAAGAAGGGGACCTCTCTATTTATAGAGAAGGGATGGGTTAGGGGATTACTTAAGAGCTAAATGGTTTAGCAATTAGGTAATTTCTCATCTAAGGTTTTCTAGGTTTTCAAGGTCCTAGGGTTTTGGGAAATTGGTTTCAATAGCGGATGATGGGGTGAGACCATGGGTGACTTAAGGGTTGCCAATAAGCTCAAAGGGGGTCCAACCAATCTCAAGACACCCACCTCAACCAAGGGGATGGTCAAAGGGTCAAACTAGATGGAGGGAATTTGAGCTACTGGTGACAGTTACTATAGCTAAGCTAGGCGTATATATTATATACGCCCAGTTTAGGAACAGTAAACTTCATCAAAAATAGGGGAGCCTTGGGAAGATGAAGCCCGTGGTGGGTCCCACCTATACTGGGCGTATATATTATATACGCCCGGCCAAATTTTCCCCAAAATAGGCAGGCGTATATAATATATACGCCTGACTAATCTGGGGCAAAAATGGCTGGGCGTATGTAATATCCACGCCTGAGTAAAAGTCCTATGATTTTATGTGAAACTTTGAACAGCCATAACTTTTAAACCGTAGCTCCAAATTGGGTGATCTTTGACTTGTTGGAAAGCTAGAGAAGTCCTCTTTCCAATGGTATATGGCTCATCCTTGGTGATGGTCTGTGTGTAATTCTGTAGCTCTCCTCCCATCAACTGCCAGAAGGGTTTAAGCTAGGTCCGAGAAGGGATTCTAGGGGTTTAGGGGTGATCTCTAAGGGTTGGGGGAATGGCTCTAAAGGGTTTGGGTAGATTCTTAAGGGTTCAGGGGTGCCATCGGAAGCATAGGGGTACATCTTTCTCGAAGTACAGATTGATTGGGCCTTGGGCCAAATTTGGGTGTCTACACACACCAAGGTCTGAATTTTTAAAAAATAATATTTTATGTTACTAAATAATATGACAATACATTGTACACAATTTAATCAACATATTGATAATTTAATTCTTTTATCCTAGCAGAAATGAAATTGCTTTATCGGAGTGAATATAAAAAAGATGTTATGCAAATTTGACAAAGGAGAAGAAAGATGCCATACTCTTGAAGAGCAGAGAATCATACAAGAGGCAAAAATTAGTGGCACAGTTAGCATTCAACGATAACCAGCCATCCCATCTAGCAAGTTTCAAGAATGGGCCCAATCACGTTTCTCTTGCCAAGTCTCTTTTTCCAATTCTCTTTTGTAAGATGGATGACTTGCTCGAGTTTATAAATGTCGAGATGGATACCTCAGCCAGTTTTTATCATGACCAGCTTTATATTTGCTTTATCAGGAGGAAGATCCAGACAATAAAAAAAGGTTCTTATCAAGTCCGGTATACACAATGATGCTGAAAATAGACATACAAAAAATATTATCTACCAAGAATTACTGATGTCTGCCAATAGTACATGGTTCGTGCATGACATAGGTATGTATTTTTACATTAAAATATATCTAAATGGTCTCTACCAATTTTTTTATTATCAATTAGTCGGTCAGATAGGTCTGCAAGCACAACTCATCTCGACTCGAAAAAGTAGGGCTAGAGCCTAATTTTTAGGTCAGTCGAGCTGATCCAAGCTTACATTTTTGGAGCCTATAAAATTTCAGGCCGAGCTAGGATTTGATCCACATTCATGTAATGTAAAGATAAAGTGCTAAAGATTTTGATGACACCTTAATCGAGATTACAAAACACATATCAAAAAGCCATGTTTGGCAATGCCTTTCAGGGCCCTGTAATCACTTTTAATTCCTGAAAGTAATTTTAGAGCTAAAATTATCATTTGGTGTTAGGTGAGTTTGGGCCCCGCACATCTTACTCCAATGCCACCCTGATATTGATGCGAAGAGTTAGTTTTAGGTGCAAGAAAGGTGAGCTTGTGTACAGCCTTATGCGCTGCTAAACCTGACTTTCAAGATTTTGAGATCTCTAAGTCTGCAAATTTCTGAGGGTGGACTGGTTTATTGATGCATGATTGAACCGTGCGATTCACTGGCCCGTTCACCAAAATCCCAAGTTATGATGCATGATTGATGGGCCATTTCATCTTTAATGTATTTATGCTTATTTATTGAAGATTTTACTAAATTTAGAGGATTGATTGCAATGGTGTCCTTCCGTCTTAGAGCCCAATGTTAACCTCCATTTAATTGGGACTTATCACTGACAGGCTACAAAATCTATTGTATTAATAAAAGTTTATGCCTTGTTATAGATCATAAATCTCTATGCTTATTTGACTATTATGAACTAGATTCCTTGCTTGTTTTGCTATTGCTTCCAAGGTGTTAGCTTCAACATTGAACCAAGCACGGGTTACCACTTAATAGTAACACCCTTTGCTTTTGCCTGGACATGTCTGAACTTCTAGGTGGGCCACTGCAGTCCATAGATACTCATGGTTGGTAGCATGCTTATTAACACATACTAAGCTACCATTCTATAAATTTTCTAGAGGATGGGACAACATCTTAATATACTATTTTATTTATTTTAAAGTTATCCAAATTGAATAATTAAAAATCCATTTCTTGAGCCAAAAGGATAACAAAATCAGCACCTATGTTTGCCAAAACTACTGATGCTTTAAACATGCAGCTTAGGTTCAACGCATTTTCAAATAATTTAGTAGTTTATGTTTAAAGTTTCCTTAACTTCCTCAAATAATTATTTGCTATTGACTGGGAATGTTGAACTTTTGGCATGTTACTCCACCAGGTGAGGACTTGGATAGATAAAGAAGAGCTCATATTGCAACTACAGAAGTAGATGAGGCGATGATGGCAATAAGGATCTTTGGAAGGGCTTCAATTTCGTTGTCTTGGCTGGTATGGTTAGGCAACCACTGCTTGATAAGTTCATCATTTCGTTAGTGTCCATTATTTAATTGACGAATCGTAATACGGTGCTTAGCAATAGCATCACCAAAGATGGTGGCAATCTCCATTTACCTGCAGCTAACGCATGTTCTCATTGATTGGACCAGTCAAGATTGCCTCAGTAAGGTTAAGATGATTTGGAACATATATATAAGCAGAAATATCAGGAATAGACAGTCGTATCATCTATTCCCAGTTGCAAACCTCACTAAATGGCTTAAAATCGTCCAAATACAGATAAGAATTGACCCAAAACAACAATATATATCTTGGACCAGAGAGATCTTGTTTCTTTATACAAATAACTCAGGCAAGCGACAACAACCCAAAAATTAATCATCACAGATTTACAGACCTGAAAAATATGATGGAAAACCAGGGAACAACATCAAAATAACTCTAGTTATGGATTCGATTCACCGAATCTAACCATCAAAATTTTCACAATCTTCCATGTAAAAACTGACCAACCCCTTCAATTTTAGTGAGGTTCTGAGAATAGCAGGGTCTCCGTTCCCCTAGAAAACTGTGGAAAATGGGATTTGTAGGAATGGATAGAACTCCCAAATCTTTGCACCAATCAACAAACCATTTTACAAGGGGATGCAACACCTAAAATCAATCTAAACCATCCCAGTTTCAATGTCCTTTATAGCCCAAGTGAAATCTGTGAAAACAGAAAATCTAGCCAAACACCGAAATCCCTTTGAAACAATGCTAAAAACGATGCTAAAAAAATAACGCAAACCGATTTTTTATAGTTTGGGCAGTGTTTTCCTGCAAACTCAACTTGAGATTCTGGAAAAGTTCATAAACTATTCCATAAAGCCTGGCATCAAGGGACATCTTATTATTTTATTTTAGGGTTAATGAGGCCTCACTGAAATCAGTAGATAAATAATTCGAAAGTACACTTTTTATGGCAGGTATTCCTTATTGATAACAGTAGTTTATAGTTCTAATGGCAGTCATTAATTGCTAAATGCATCTTTCTCCAATTTATGCAGTGACATCGCAAAATACTAACTTAAACGGTTAAGTACCAGTTACATAAGTCTCTTTGTCAGTAAAAATTAAATTCCTAGCTTTTGATTTGGTGGTGCACTGAAAAATTTAGGAATGGAGCTTATAAATAGTCATGTTTTCCCATGGATCCTTCTAAAAACAATTAGGTTGACACTGGCATCATGGAACAATGAAGTGCCGCACAAATTTAAATTTTAGAAGATAAAATCCATAGGTAAAGCTGAAAACTCTAGCATTTGGAAGAAGCAAAACTTTTCAATCATATTAACACAGAATTTGACCCATAAAGGAAGGTCTCACTCTCACTCAAGGAGTTAAATCAACCATGAAAGGAACTGGATTGGGTTCTACTACCTATGGAGTTAAATCAACCATGAAAAGTCTCACTCTCACTCTCACTCTCACTCTCACTCAAGGAGTTAAATCAACCATTATAGAGGCAAATAACAATAGAGGTAAATGACGAATGCAACTACTACCTATGGAGAAAATGGTGATGGGGTCTCAAAGACCCGTTTGTGGTCAGTCAATAGAATACCAACCTGGCATTTTGTGTTAGCCTAAGAGAACGGCAGAGTTCAGGTGTCTGCCTGCAACGGGAGACAACAAAGACAAGCTTGCAGAGTTCATCTTCTTCAAATTCTGAACTCTAAAGCGATGTTAAAAGTCGCGAGGAGCTGCAAAAATGCCTGATTCGTACTTTCAGAAATGAAAAAGTTATATTCATATCCACATGTAATATTATTTAGATGTGAATATAGTGTAGCATAGTTTATGTTATTTAACAATGAGCTACCATATGCACGTGCTAAACAGAGGCATAGGTTAGAGATCATTAGAATTGTTTACTTGATTTTCCAAAGAACACAGTTGCTTATTATGTCATGAAAGAGCTGGTAAATCAGTAAGACATAGTTTTGCATGGGGCAACGAATTATCACTTCGCAGCAAGAGTTCCATTTGAGTTCCTTCCACAAATTGTTCACATTATGGTTTCCATGTGCATTGAATTGATGAAACCTGCTGTAACTAGGACATTGAATGTACTCAAGGCATGTTCTGAGGCGAGAGTAAAACGAGTAGTCTTTGTATCGTCTACGGCTTCTATTTTATTAAATCAAGATTGGCCACAAGCTAAGGTCAAAGACGAAGATTGTTGGTATAGCAAGCGATACTGCAAGGAAACTGAGGTAAAATTGAAAGTAAGAACAGGTATCAAATTTGATTTTGTTTCTGTACTTGAAAAGAACATACTACAATTACTTTGAGGTTGTTCTTTTCATCAAGAGTCTGTTACTTCTCATCGAGAGTCTGTTCTTTTACCCATGTTTAAGTTGTGGGAGTTTTCATTTATTATTTTTGTAGAATTTTATTTGCCTTTCTTCTCAGTGTGTTCTGTTCTTTATTTCTGTTGGTTCTGTTCTAAAGTTTTACGGGTTATGTGTGCAAGGAATGACTCCCTTTTATTTTACATAGACGAATAAATGAGGAATCTATTCATTTCCATAGAACAACCCATGCTCTACTTAATTCTAAAACCTTGTTTAGTCATTCATGCATATTTTCCATAAATTATTTGTTTTTCCATAAACCTTGTTTGATTTTAGACTACCTGCTCTATTTTTTAACAAGTATGGGACATGATGGCCCTGCTTCTTATTACTGCAAGATGATATAGGAAGCATGGTTTCATCTCTGCTGATACCGATGCATAACTGCTATTGATGCATAACTTCTACAAGTATCTTACCTGTAGGTCTTGAGCCGGAAGTTATAGCTCCCAACCAAATTTGCACCTGAAGCAAGGTGTGGTTTCTTTTTCTTTTAAACTAATATTCTAAAAAGCTATTAGTCAAGTTTAGTTTTAAAGTATCAAGACTGATATTTTTTTTGTATTTGGAGAAACTTGAGAAGAAAAAAATTAGAACTCTGCACTTTCATTTATTTTTTTAGACTTTTAAAAAAGAAGCAATGCATGAAATGAACTAGCTTAATAATTTCCTACAAATTATAGTTGAATTGAGTCGAGTGCAAGCTGCAGTTTGCAATACTATTACATGTCAAAATGACATTTACAGATGTCAGTGCCCCTGAAAGATATACATGTCAGTTTTGAGTGGTGAAGGATCGAATTCAATAGATATAATGAAAGTTGGCACTAACCGCATTTTCCCTAAAAAAAAATCTGCAGGGACACCACATAGTGCAAGATATTTTTTATATTGCATCTTATATTACTTTTTTAGTTGTTTTATTTTCTTCAAAGTTTAAATGTTTGCTATGGATGTAGGTTGTTGGGAATCGGATAAGCCCCCATCATTGTTTGTGTCAGGGAATGGTATTTGACTTAGAGAAAGAAACAACTCTACAACATTGATCTTGTAAAGTCCAATTCAAGGTCCAAACGCCCAAGAACAAGTCTGCAGAAGCTACATTTGATTTTTTCTTTTCTGTTCAATGTTGGATTATCTTCTCTTTAATTGGATATTTTTCTGTTATTTTCACGAGGACTGAAGTATTCCTACTTGTGTAATAAAAAAATCTTAAATTTGTTGATATTGTGAGCTGAGTTTTTTACTTTTGTGAAACAGAGGATGGAATGCCTAATTCAACTACGGAAGAGACGGGTACGCGAGGATCAGACCGTATTACACATGATAGATTTGTTTGGGATTGATAGTCCACATTTTACTAGATTTTCCTTCTTTTTTTTTAAACTTTTTCCGATGCTACAAACTAGTTGAACATCAACACCAATGATAATGTTAATATTTTGGTCATAGATAAGTTGAAATGACATGATGTAGGTTTGTTGAAAAGCAAACTTGATGGAGATAATTGGACTTGGAAGGTCTGGGATATGGTCGCACCTAGTGCTGAAAATCCTTTCAAATGACGAGTGGGTCATATGTGTTGAGCTTTATTTATTTATTTTTTCTTTTCTGCATTTCTCTTGTTAAAGTGGTGAAAGTATTCGAAATATTTTTAAGTCTTTATATCATCTGCCAGTTTTAGGTAAAAAAATTGCTTTAGGTGTAAAGAATAATAGAAAGTTGGGCAAAAGAGTGGGAGGGTGAAAAGGAAATATATATTTGGGTTTAACTAATGCTTAGGATTTCTGAAATATATATATTTCGATTTCTTAAATTAATGTATTAGTTTTTAAATATATATATATATATATATATATATATATATATATATATATACACGATAGCCTAAAACCGTCGTTTTTCTTTTCATCTATGATCGTCGTTGTATGAGAGAAAAACGACAGTCATAATGGGTCGTAAAAAAAATGGTTTGAGTGTTTTTTTTTTTTTAAATTACGTGTAAAAATGACAGCTTAAAATCATTATTTATGGTCAACAGCCAAAGGCAGTCGTTATTTTCATGAAATAAACGCTGGTCTAAATCTGTCGTTGAAAAATACTACTGTTTTTTTTAGGACAGCTCACTCGACGGTCTAAAACTGTTGTTTTTTGGGAAAACGACAGTCATGGGCTGTTATTTTTTTTGGATTTTCACGTAGTGTCAATCATCCACACACTGCTTATTAAAGAACTTCAGGAAAAAACTTGTTGCACTGGGACGTATTAATAGAGAGATGACAACATCAACAGATTTATTTAGCATCATAGTAGATGATATTTATGATATTGCTGCCGAGCTGTATGCAAGTGAAGAGACATTAGCAGACATTACAATTGGGGATACAATTATCTAGCCAAAGGGACTTATCCAATTTATATGATTATTGTTAGGCATAATATAAATTAGATTTATTTGGTTATAGACATTTAATGGATTTGAATGCTTAGTAGTTTTTTTTTTGGAATTTTAAGTTTTATGTTTTTTATGATTATTTCAAAATTGAAAGTTGAAAGTTGTAATTAAGGATGATGATTATCAATTTATTTATTTGAAGATGTGAATTTCTTATGGTGAATTTAGAAATTTATGTATTTTGATGATTATAGATTTCATTAGATTTTAGACGAAAATTATTTTTAAAATGACGTTAAAAAATTATCGTTTTTTAAATTTTAAATATTTTAAAATATACATAAATAAAAAAATACGACTGCTCAAAACTGTGGTTGTTTCATGAACGTGATTATTCTAAAGATAAACGACAGTCATAATATGTCGATTATGGGGGGAATACGTCATATCTTTTTCAATAAAACGACATCAAAAATAACAGTTCAAAACAGTCGATTGTGGTCGACAGTCGAAAACAATCGTTCTTTTGATGACATAAACGACGGTCTAAATATGTCGTTGAAAAATACTACTGCTTTTTCTAGGACGGCTCACTCGACGGTCAAAAATTATCGTTTTTTTGGAAAACGACTATTTCAGATAGTTGTTTTTTTTGCATTTTCACATAGTGCAAATTCAAATAAAACCAACCTAATTCACACATATATCAAATCTAATGCTCGGAAACCAATTGGTACGACAACGTTAAGAAGCTTACCTTTCTATATCGCTCACGCGGCTTGCGCTAATCGTTATCAAAAGGAGTTTCGGCATCAAGCCTGCGGAGCTTCGCGGTGATCGATCTCAAAACAGAGCTCCACAATAACATGCCACGATCTCCATCTTTCAAGTCACGCACATCACGTCCATGATGGTCGATTCGAGCTCGTTTGGAGCTATGCTCTCTCCCTTTCCTCGATTTAGAAGATATCGAAGTTTGGGAAGTTCCTCGTGGCCGAAATCATAAAGAACGGTTGGAAATCAAGACGATCCTTGCGAAGAAGAAGAAATTTGAGGGTTTCACAAGAGGGTTCGGGGAGAGGGTGGTGTGAAGGGAATAGAAGTTCTCACTCTCCTCTCTTTTCTTACAAACCAAATATCTTACTAACCAAACATCTAGATATTTGGTCTCACATGACTTATCTTCTTTGACTTATGGGGCCTATCTTAGAATTAAGCCGGCACACCGTGAGTCGGTGCACAAGCTTTCTATTTAAGGCTAAATAAATGTGGTCTAACTTTATTTTTCACACAAAAAAATATTTTTATAAATTTATTTATTCTAAAATTTCAAAGCGACATTGTGTATTTTGCCGAACATGTACACATAGTCGGGTGCGTTCGAGTTAAAATTCTTTTTCTTTTTTTTTCGGGATATTATAGCATGCATCGCCTAGAGACTAAAGATAGGACATTATCTGACCGATCATAGTACACCAAGTTCTCTACATGCCTTTACCTTGATAATTTATCGTAATCGTATCGAAGCGACATCGATGTCTTATTCACATGCCTCACAACTCATGGTGGTATGAGACACCATGATGAATGAGGTGAGTGTGAATTTTTCATTGCGTCGATTAAGATGGGATTGATGGTTCTCCATCACACTTGGGTCCTAAACACTGCCTGAAATATTATTCTATTTTGATTCTGAAAACTCTGAAACTTTTAATCTGAATAAAAACCTAATACTAAACAAAATGTTGTGAAGGCCAACAATACACGATAATTTGAATTTTGAATCTACATGTGTCGTACTTTATGCCAAGTCATCGTAAGGGCTCAACGCCTATAGCCAAGGTGAGTTCTTCGAAATACTCTATTTCTATTTCTGATATGGGTACCCTCTCCATTGGGCTGCATGGAGATTATATTCTGTTCCTGAGATAGGTCATTGGTACCACAATGAGCGGTGGTTGACAATCTTACAGGACCCTATTGCGTGTCGGGCTCAAGCAACGACTCTGACACAGTTGTAATTTTAATTATTATTTTGTAACACAACCGCATGGTGTGTAGACATGTGGAAGCTAATTAACAATATATCAATCCTCTAAAATATTGTTCCCATATGTTTGACTTGTAAGAGATGGAATCTAGGTCCAGGTACGTTAATCGCATTGATGACACTCTGAGCATGCATATATTCTGAGGTATGTCATATTATCCTAGTTGCACATTTATTTTATTGTGATGAATTATTTCAACATTTTTTCAAATTATATGTGTTTTATCACTCACGTGGCACACACTGTTCACCCGTATAGATTGGTTGTGCTACCCATTGGGTGACGATTTATCGTTACTCAGCCCACATGACCCTTGTAATTTTTAGATTTCTATAAGGAGGACATAACTGCGAAAGATCCAGATGCAGTATATGATGATCGTACAGGAGATAAGGTCATAGCTCCTGAGGACAAGATAGACCCGAAGGACTTCTATGAGCATTAAGAGCTTATCGAGGACTTAGTTCACTTCAGTTGAGAGGCAGTTTCATTTATTATTTTATATCAGATGTTATGTTTATTTCAACCGTTTAAACATCGATATCTTTATATGTGATTGGCTGGGGAGTCATATCACCGCTTATCTTTATATGCGATAAGCGGTCAGCCATGACTTAACTTATATGATTTCGTGTTGCTTCTTAACTTATAGGAGACCTGCAAATAAATAAGTTAAGTCATAGCTGACCGCTTATCGCATTCACGTGCGTGCAGGTCACTGCACGAAATCATAGGCCTTTGGGATAAGATAAGATTTCGGGTCATGACAGTCACTTAACTAGTTCCAATTTATTTTTACCTAGTTCTTAAGGGATTTGACCAATTACTCATAGAGTAATCCTAACAGTGGTCATTAACTTTTAAGGTGAGGACATAGGGTCCATTCAAATTTATCAATGACTCCCTTATTTGTTTATTTTGGCTTTAGGCCCATGGGTCAAAATTTCAAGGGTGGTCCAATATTCCCATTGCAAGTTTAGCAAGCGTAAGGATGCCAAGAACATTGTCCTTATCAAACATTGGGTTGGGACATCGGGCTTTAGTTCAATCTAAGTTCACAATTTGCAAGTCTACGGGTCAATTTCTTGGGTGTCTTGAGCCTCACATGGGTTAAGTCTAGGCACATAGGTTTTCTAGGGAACTCTACAATTAGGTGTGAGTGCTCTCAATTTTGAGGGGTGCCAATATTAGCAGCTCCAATGCTTGTTTGGGTTGGGTCATCGGGTCCTATATTTCTAAAGGTTACAATTTATCGGCAGTAGAGTCACTAAGTCACAATTGGTCCATTTCTAATTATTTAGGCTATTGGGCCTTCTAATAGTCAATTCCTTAACTTGGTCAACCAAGTCAATCCTAACAAAGCTTAATTATGTATCACTAGGGGTCTCAGTAATCTTGACACCTATCGAGTCATGGTCAGGAAGAGTTGAAAATAATTACATACTTGACCTAACTTGCCATGGTTTGGGTTTGGATTCAGATTTCACATCTACCAGGCTAGGTCAGGAAGGGTCGAAAATCCCTTCATGTTTATTAAATGGACCCCGTCCTAATTTTTTTACCCGACCCGCCTCCCGCCTCTCCACCTTATATTCTAGGTTGACCAACTTGATGGGACCAAGTAGGCCCAAGCTTATCGGACCCTACCCGGCCCGTACGGACCCGGTCAATTATATATGTTGGTTGCAGATCTAGCAGATTTGGGAGGCTTCAAGGGATTAAATGCGCAATGGCAGGGAGGAATTTGTACATGAGATTCAGCTGCAGCACCGGAGATGCGATGGGTATGAACATGGTGCCAAAGGGCGTTCAAAATGTTTTGGATTTTCTTCAAACCGAATTCCCGGACATGGATGTTATCAGCATTTCAGGTAGGTTCTTCTATCTTTTACCCTTTATTTTACCAAAATAAAATTGCATTTCCATTGAGTAAACTTGGAATGAAAACATATTTGCATATATTTTAACTCGGTTCTTTTAATTCTTTGACGATTTTTTCATTTAATTTTTTGTATGCTTTTCAAACCTGGCAGGCAATTTTTGTTCCCACAAGAAACCAGCTGCCGTGAATTGGATTGAAGGTCGTGGTAAATCGGTTGTTTATGAGGCAATTATTATGGAAGAGGTGGTAAAGAGGGTTCTAAAGACTAGTGTATCTGCTCTCGTTGAGCTCAACATCATTAAGAACTTGGCTGGGTCAGCCGTCGCTGGAGCTCTCGGGGGTTTCAACGCCCATGCCAGCAATATTGTCTCTGCTATCTTTATAGCGACTGGCCAAGATCCCGCTCAAAACGTCGAGAGCTCTCATTGCATCACAACGATGGAAGCTGTTAATGATGGAAAGGATCTCCACATCTCTGTAACCATGCATCCATTGAGGTAACTGATTTCATCTCACTTAAAATTAACGTATTTTTATTAGGATTACACTAAATAGATTGGTGATACCTTTACTATTTGATTTCATGCATTCACTAAATTCAAACTCAATGGTTGTTTCCTTGTTTTATTTTACTTTTTCAGGTGGGCACTGTTGGGGGTGGAACACAACTTGCTTCCCAGTCCGCTCTTGCAGCAGGACAACTTGTAAAGAGCCATATGAAGTACAATAGAGCACCGAAGGATGCATGTAAAATTACATCCTGAGCAAAAAAATCAACTAAGTGGTACAAACTTGTTACCAACAATTCGTAACCATTCAAATTCCTGAGCACGTGAAAGAGATTACATTGCTACAAATTCCAACCTTTCTCTGAACCAGCCATACAAGATGTATATTTTTCTTTTCTATTTTTTTATTGTAAAATATTGATAAATCTCATTAATATTCTTTTTTTTATTATTATTTAAAAATCTCATTAATATTTGGAGGTGCACATGTATACCTTTCTACGTGATTATAAGAATCCATCAATTGCCACTCTAATCTCACTTGGAGATAATGTTTTTACCTAGAATTGATACAATTTATTGGAAATAAAATTTCACAAATGGCCCACTTATTAGGATGTAATTTTAAGAATCCATCAATAGCGAGATAAAGTTTTTACCTAGACTTCGTACAATTTATTTTAAAAGAAAATTCCCAAAATGCCCCACTTATTAGGATATAATTGACCTGCCATTTCTTAATCCGAATGACGAAGGAAAATGTTTAACTAGCTGCTGTGTATCCCGTATTTCCATCATATCAGATGTCTTAGATGTGTTTCCATGTGGCATAGGTCTCAAAAGGGTACTTTTATTCGCACCAATTCGAAACCCCTTGAAACCTATTGATTGGATTGGATCAGCTGATGGAGATTTTTTTCAGAAAAAATGATTTTAAACATGTTCTTTTCACTTGAAAACAATTTTTTTTTGAAAAAAATATTTTTTGCATTTTAAACTCTTAGCTGATTATAATCTCCACAATCTGATTCAAAGGAATCAATGGATTTTTAGCACATGTGCATTCAATAATTCGGTAGACGTGAATAGAGCTACTCTTTTATAATGACTTCTTAAATATGACAATAATACCCTTATGACGTCAAATTATTTAGACAAACAAATTTTATGTTCTTTTGCGGCCATGCCCTTATATAAGCATTATGGATAGTGTAATAGTGCTCATGACCATTTATATCACAAGAGTAACATTGGTGGGTCTTATATTGATGGAATGATATTGTTCCCCCCTTAAACACATTTTCACCATCCATTACGCATAACCTCTTAGCCATTCGTTTAGATTCTATTGCAATTTTACTTTTACAGGGCAAGCCAAGATAATTAGTGAGTATGACAATTGGCTATATAATTATCGGCCATCATTTAAAAATTATATTTTTATGTTAAATTAATCTTAGGGTGCCTCTATTTGGGCCAGCTCAAACGTTAGTTTACAGACACGTTTTGGGATTTGTGTCGTGATAAAAAATTTGACCATCCGATGATATGCTCATCTCAAGATCCATTATGTCGAGGGTCGAAATTTAAAACGATCTCTATCATCTGATTTGAAAGGGTCAGCCGGTTTTAGTGTAGGCACCAACCAATAAATCGGACGGCGCAAATAGAGGCACCCTTAATCATACATCATCAATAGTAGAAGATGTATTAATCTAGTGCTATCAAATTGATAGCTCATACATTGGAAGTCATTGGGCCATAAAATCAATACTTTTCAGGTGATTCGAATCATCCGATCTCTGTAATTTTATACCAGCTGTTATTCTTACTTTTTAACATTAATATTCAGGTTTTCGAATCATATTGTTCACATCCACTTCCAAGTGCAACATTTTGAGATAATGGGCCTATAGGACCATGACCTAATAATCTATCACGGAGAATATGCAATTGAACATAAAAATATACATATTCATTAAAAGAATATATAAATATAATTTTATAAATCAACATGTGCCAGTGTGCAACGCACGTATAGTTTACTAGTTTAATACACAATTGTAGATAGCTCTATTGTGACAGCCCAAATTTCTACGCTCGGAAATTCGTACCATCAGGATTATATTCTGGATGATTCCCAAGACAAATCACGAAGTGTCTACTCGTATAGCGAAAATCAAGCAGACACTGTCCAGCAGTGGTAGGTCGAGTCATCACATAAAACATTTAAAATAAATGAATACAATAAATAAAACATGTATTTCTATATACCAAAAGAATATACATTCCCAAAAATGAACCAAAAAGAACTATTGGTGATGAAAATCCATCACCCAAACAATGGCTCCTAATAGTGGTTCCAATAGAATATATAAAAGCACATGAATACAATATCTATAGTAATATATATACAGACGGTGGCCACCAGGCACACAATAATTCAGAATATCAAAATACAAAATATTGGACTCAAGTACTTAGGCTACGGGTAGAACTAAATGCGCCTAGATGTAATCTCTCGTCCTCGGCCTCGGCCTGGTCGACCGGTAATGTCGAGTTGCTCTCGGTGCGGGAACTACAAATTTCGAACCTATAAATGATTTAGAAATAGGGTGAGCTACATCCTAGCTCAATAGAAGAATTCCAATTAAAGTTACATCTTAATTGTAAAACATGGTTGCAGAAGATATGAACGTAACTGAATAGATGCAAACAGATGTGTCAGATATGCAGAAATTATCAAAGCATGCAGATCTTATCAGAGTGTACAGAGTATGATGCATACATTGTCTAATGACTTAGAATAATAAACTTAAATAACTCCCGTGAGTATAGGACGTGGTAGCCAGATTTGGTCCGATGGGTAATCCCGATCATCGTCGTTCACATGAACAATTTCAGGAAATGCAACAATGCCTTAACTACGAAGTGCAATTGTGGCGATGATTTCTAAGTAGATGGACGAGTGTGCCAGAAACGAACATACCGCCGAGTCGGTGGGATTCATCAGAATATGAAACCATAAATCACATGCAGATATATCTTATTGAACGAGAATCAGATGACAGATATCAGAGTTATCACACATATGCTAGACATATCTGGACGATAAAAATTTGGACTATGCAGTCAAATACAGAAAATTTGGAACCATGAGATAAAAAATAAATGTAATTTTAATTGAATTCCCCTACCTTAGGTCAGACCTCTTCTAAGCAAATCCAAAGCTTTTTAAGGCGTCATGGTCTGATCCTAGACCATAAACATAGTATTCTACATGTCAAGAATGTCGGAAAGTGAACTGGCACGATGTCCAGTGGCGTTTACTTTACAAAAATCAAAACAGGCAGAAGCAGAGGTGATTGATCGATCACCACTCTTATTGATCGATCAATCCCTCATGTTGATCGATCAATGACCCCATTGATCGATCAATTCTCTCTCAACCTTTAACTGGCAACAGTGTCAAGTGATCAATCAATAGCCTCTATTGATCGATTACCACTCATCATTGATCGATCAATACCTTTGTTGATCGATCAATAATCCCTTCTCTCCTCACTTTAGCACAGCCAAAATTGATCGATCACCTGCTTGGTTGATCGATCAATGCCTCCTGTTGATCGATCAATGACCTCATTGATCAATCAATCCTAATTTCTCAAATTTCCCACCTTCTGTTCACATTTAAAATTTATACAGATTGATCAATCAATGCCTTCATTGATCGATCAACACACTCCAGTGATCGATCAATGCCTTCATTGATCGATCACCACCAGTCATTGATCGATCACCCTCTCTGTGATCGATCAATACTCAGGATTGATCGATCAATCCACAAATTGATCGATCAACACCCTTCGAGCATTGAACTTCTGAGAATTTCAGGGCTTATGTTCCCTTCTTTGTCTTATACAGATTGATCGATCAATGACCTTCATTGATCGATCACCCAAGTATTGATCGATCAATCTTTGTCATTGATCGATCAATAATGACAGAAACTCTGTCATTAATGGAGGTCATCTACTTCCCTATTTTTGACCCATTCTCATTAATGATTTCTTGCAACCATTAATACACACACACCCATACATAAGGGCTCTCATTTGCCCATATTTAAAAGCACAAACTCACCTTTAGTCGGGCCCTTTCAGGCTTTCGGAAAATCGATCCGAAAGAGGGTTTCGGATCTGGAACTTGGGCCTTGTCACCCCTTCTACTCGGAACCGACAATTAGCGGCTCCACTTTGACGCGTAGCGAAGGCACCTTCTAGCCGAATTAGGGACGACATACTAACATCGATTTCTCACACTCCAAGGTCACGTAAACACTAACCTAAGTGTTCTCGGCTCGTGGTTCTTCAAGGACCACGCTAAACCATCATCTACCACTTAGGGTTTATCAGAACAAGAGGAAGAAGAAGAAGAAAAATGAACTCCCAGGTCCCTTTCCTTCTCTTATAAGCTAATGACCTGAAATATCTCTGATATTTCTGTTCATTCCTAAGTTTTGTTCCGGTGTTAAGCGCGCGCATGTCGCTACAGCGTAACGTGCTGCGTTGACACCTTACACAACTCAGACTTAAACGAAAATGTACGTGCGAACTCATCTCACTATGATGCAACCTTATATCAACTAATATTAATTATAATTTTTTAAATCGGTCTCGATTTCCGTGCCAAACACGTAGATCGAAATAATTAATTTCTTGTTCAGAATTTTCGAGTCGTTACATCTATCCTTAGTGATGATTTTTTTTTTTAAACTTACATGAACACATGAGCTAGTAAGATGTGAGTTGCACCAATAAAAAACGGCACAATCCAAGTTTTGGTGTAGTCTATTGCTTGATTTTTATTTTTCGAAAGGCTACTAGTATTTGCCACTGAAGACTCGGTCTTTGTAGCCTTGGGTTTCCACTGTAAAATTGTTGATTGTTTTGAATTTGACGATGGAGATCATTTTTCGTACAATCTTCCACAAAAGAGATATTGAAATCATGTCCTCCCGATCAAACAACCAAGTGTTAATTCCGTGGCACACATCCTCAAAAGTTACCATGATCAAATCACCCTTAGCAATCACATGCTCCTAATAAGTTATGTCCTTAAAATGTTCTACTCCTTATGAGGTATGTAAGAGAGAGCACTATACTTTATGATTATAATGTGGTCTATATATTTTTTTGATGAACGGCAAAAATGTGATATATATTTATATCTTTAAATGATTTCAGTCCATGTGTCTTCTTTCAATGCCAACTTTGACTAACTTACTAAAGAAATAATAGGGAGAGACATATTTGACAAAATGTTTTGAATTATGTCAAAAATCAATAAAATTTGTCTCCATGGTTTGATTGAAGTTTGATGTGCACGGGAACACAGAAGTTGCGTAAAGAGAAAAAAAAGCCATCCATGTTGAATGGTACTCAAAAGAGATGGTATCTAATTGACAAAGTTGGGGTACGGAAATAAATTGGCTTGAGAAAATTTTGAAAATTTAATAAACTTAAGAAGAAATCACTAAAAGACGGAAAAAATTAAAAAGAAAATTATAATGATCGCCATCATAATCGTCCGATGGAATTAATAGGTAACCGTTAGATGGTAGGCCATAGTCTCCTGATCTATTGTGTGGACAATTGGGATAAATAATGATCTCCATCATTTGATTCGAAGCAGTTAGCAAATTTTTCCTTTATTTTAAGTGAGGTGGCTGCACTATAAAAAAAAAAAGACTCTACGACGACGGCTAGGAAAGCCTACGCTGACGGCTTGCAGTCGTCGGCGATAATGCCTTCAGCTTGCAACCGTCGGCGATAACGTCGTCGGCGAATACATACACCGACGGCTACAGCCATCGGCATAGATTAGGGACCCAACACCGACGGCTATAGCCATTGGCATAAGTGTGTGTGTGTGTGTTTTTTTTTAAATCTATGCCGACGGCTGAATCTTTCACCGTCGGTGTAGATCCTTTAAAAAGAAATTATTTAAAAAAAAAATAATTTAAAAAAAAAATTATTGACAATCCTGAAATACTCTTTCCGTGGTGTGTGTTCCCTTCCACTGTATCTTTCATTTGATATTTCGCTTTGTATCATTCAAATAAACCTATATAAACAATATATCTGAGTATTTTACAATACGGGATAGGAATTCTAATATATTTCCATTTCCCATAGATTAATATGTTTTCCCATAATTTTTTGTGTATTAAAAGTGCTCAATTACAAACACTTTGATCCTTGACTTTCACTTTTCGTAAAAAGAAATGTACTTTTATGCTGTAAAGAGGATCATTGAATTCTTCATTGAACACAAATGAATCCTCATCCTCCACTTCTCTTCCTTTAGGGAACTGCAAAATCCATCATTTCGAAATCATCAATCAAAATCATGGCAAGGCCCGAGTCTTAATGAAGGAGCTAACGCTGACGCACCTTTTGAAGTACACGAACTTTGCCGCATGCATGTGACTGCAATGTCCTTCTCACCTCTTTATCCTCGACTCCAGTAGAGTCTTTGATGTCTTGAAAGCTTAGCTTTTGGGTGTCATTGAACATCAAAACAATAGTTTGTTGAAAGTTTTTTTTTTTACAAATTTCGATTTTGGGCTTGATCGAAACTAAAAATTTGAACTGAAATTTCGGCCGAAAATTGAAATTTTGGCAGAAATTTTGGGTCCCATAGAAATTTGGACCGAAATTTCGGTCCAAAACATTCGTTTCGGTGGAGATCGAAACTGATAATTTCGGTCATTTCGGCCGAAATTTTGATCCTTGGTTGACAAGCATCTTGAGACTCACCTTTCTCCCTTTTACTTACTTTGAATATTTAATAAAGTTACTACATCGTATTGTTTACTTTTAATATTGAAAATGACTTTAATATATGTTGTTCTTTTCATGCACTTAGTTATTGATGTTTAATTAAAACTTTTTTTTTTTTTTTAAAGCATATTACTCACATTTTTCAAATATCATTAAGCTTAATGCCTGTAATAAGTAACTGATATATGAGTAGCGACATGAAATTTCACTTATATCTTGAAGGGGGATTTCAGGACCTTACAAAAATTGCAAAAAAACAAAACCACTTCTTTCATGGAAACTGAAACCCATCTCCTCCACCAATTCCTCCCACATTCCCACTCGTCTTCGGCGGATTAATCGCAATCCAAAGCAAAGAAATAGTAATGGCAATGAGACCTGACCACACAAAAACAATAGTCGGCGTCTTCCCTCTCCTCCCCATCAACCCCTTCGCGAAAGGATACAAGTGAGCCAACACCCAAAAACTGAAAAAAGCTCCACCCATCAACTTACTCCACTGCGGAATCTCACTATAAATAGTCCTCGAAAACCCGAAAATAATGGCTATAGAGTTCACCATCATGATGGTAATCGGCGGAACCATCAAGCTCGTCCACTTCACCACATACAAATCCGCGTATAAATCTTCTTCTTCATCACCACCCGACTTCGAAGTAAGAGTAAAGGAGATCTCAATACCAGCAATCACTTTAAGTAGGCCTTGCACCACGGCCGCCAAGTGTGCACTGGTGCCAGAAATCAACCAGAACTGCTCGTTCCGCCACCACTCCTCGAGGCCGACACCCGACCACTTGACCTCTAAAATGGCGAGAAGGATGAGGCAAATAGTGATAATTAGGAGGTAAATTAGGAAGGATATATTAAGGGTTTGGACGATGAAGTGGCCCGAGAAGAGGGAGAGGGCGGGGAGGAAGCAGTAGACAATGAGGAAGAGGGAGGTGAAGGGGTAGATGCCGACGTTGAGGTAGGCGATGCGTTGGAGGATTTTCATGCGGGAGGTGGCGAGGAGGGCGTTGTTGCGGGAGAAGAAGATTTCGACGGAGCCGGTGGCCCAGCGGAGGACTTGGTGGAGCCGATCGGTGAGGTTGATGGGGGCCGAGCCCCGGAAAGCGTCGCGCTTGGTGATGCAGTAGACGGAGCGCCACCCACGGTTGTGCATACGGTAACCTGTGACAACATCTTCTGTCACTGAACCATAGATCCACCCTACCCTCTCCCCCCACTCCGTCTTATCCTCGTACCTGAATTGATCAACAGCATCATGTTAAGGAGGGTATTTTAGTCTTTTTAATTTTTCTTATTATTGGGTCGAGTCTGGGTCTGGGTCGGGTTGATTTCATTTTTTCAAAATTTTGTTAATGGTATCCTAAATGGAATCAACACGTAGCCCCATGATCTCAAGATATGACGTAGCCCCGTGATCTCAAGATATGTTGTTGGGAAGATTGGGACAAAAATAACATCTGTATTGATTCAAACCAATCATCAATATATTTTATGTAAATTCCCTTGTATTTAACCTCATGTGAGGTCAATTAATTGAACCTCAATGCCGTTAACATGGACATGGCAGTCACATGTCTTGTGAATGACTTTTATGAATTTTCATGTATTGGAAGTCCGCACAAATTGGTCAATTGAAGACAAATGTAGACTAACATAAATGTAGACTAACATTCCACTCATGATCAGTGGACAACCATTGTAAAGCACAACAATTCACCCTTTTTTTTTTTTTTTTTTGGGGTCTTATATGATTCAACTAGTTTTAAAGTCATTGGATACAAGGGATTATGGCATAGAAAACACTTGAGGCCCATTAATGCTCCAAGGTTATTTCAGAGTTATCCATAAAATATGGTTATTTTCATAATTAGATCATAGAAAATATGATTCTCTCATTCTAGAGTAAGGCCATCAATGAGTTGGGTCGGGTCATCAGGCCATAATTTTTTTCTTCCAAACCCGATTCTATGCTTGGCCTGACGGGCCATGGGTTTTTTCTTACCCGACCTGATACTCGAACCGAAAACCCCAACGACACTACAAAAAATAAGACTATTAGTGACAATTTTTTTTAATAAAAAACTGCCACTATTAGTCTTGTCGCTACAAAAAACTACCGTTATAAAAATAATAGCGGCAGGTTTTTGTAG
The DNA here is from genome assembly GCA_021018995.1 of Chloranthus sessilifolius. Taxonomy (NCBI): domain Eukaryota; kingdom Viridiplantae; phylum Streptophyta; class Magnoliopsida; order Chloranthales; family Chloranthaceae; genus Chloranthus; species Chloranthus sessilifolius. The sequence continues at coordinate 15,155,295 of CM037587.1, read as the reverse complement.
CGACAGGATTAATAGCGACAGTTTTTCATTAAAAAAATCTGCCGCTAATAGTTTTATTTTTTGTAGTGCGAACAGTTAAAAAATCCCTATTATTCATGATTTTATACATAAAATATTGGGTTGTGTGAGGTTAACCCAACCGACCTCTTAGTCAACCTAGCGCAACCCAACATGTAGTTCAAAAAGTTTATTGCTTTCATAAAATTCATCTTTGTTGATTAAAAAAAATTTGATTAATGGGTCATCACCTTCATCCATAAATAGAGGCTCTTACAAGTGTCTTTGGGTGACCAAATCTTATAGAAGGAAGTTTAATTTATAAAGACTTTAGACACTATCATGAGATTTATGTGAAATGAAGTAAGATGTATGACTAATGGAATATAATTGTACTCTAATATAACTAAATTAGTTGAGTGTATGTCAACTTAGGCTGCAAATGGGCTGGGTCAGCTCGGGTGTAGGTGAACTTAATTATTTTAAACCCTGAACCCAAATCTAACCCAACCCTATTAGCAGAAAAATTGGGCAAATTAGGGTTAAAAATAAGGTAGGGAGTTGCGTGAGATTGGGCCAAGTCAGGGTTCAAGTCAAGACACTAGGGTTGAATACCTCCCGTCCAATGAAGGAGCCGATATTTTTTACTTGAACTGATGGGGTAGGTCTGGATTTTGGACCCGAACCCGACTTGGCTTAATCTATCAGGTCAAGGTGACCCAATTGCAGCCCTAACATAAACCATGTCAATGAGGTTATTGAGAAGACTGATAAGAGAACATGCATACCAGCAAGAAATTACTGAGACTGCTTCAGCAACGGTAGCTGCATCAAGGGGCTCGCGTGGTATCCAAAGAGCACCTGGTGGGCGCCCGTGCTCGATTCCTGGGTGATCAGCTAGTGGGCGGCCTTGGAACTCGGCTATAGGAATCGACTCGGCTAGTGCAGTGGAGTTGCCGAACCTCTTGGGGAGTGGAGCCGAGTCAAGATCTTCTAAGTCCTCTCGTCGTAGTGCTTGCCCCTCAAACTCATGTTGCTGACCACCCATTTGCGCCTTCTTCTTCTTCCCAAACCACCCAGAGTACTCCATCGCTCGAGGTGGGTCGAACCCGTAGAGAGCGAACCGCCTAAAGAGGCACCCGGTTCCCACGTAAACTGGACCCTGAAACCGATTTCGGGTTTCATAATCACTGTTAAATTTTCTTGTCGAAACGGTTATCTATCATTTATCATCCATGAAAATTTTTCACATGGACTGAAAAGCGCAAGTATATTTGACATGCAATTACTTCGACATGCAATGCTGGGCTGTAAAGTTGAAGATCCCGGTTTGAGAATTACTTTATTGTAAAAAACTATTATTAATCTAAAAGGGATGGATCACATGGGACGATTTAAACCATTCGATCGAGGCACTTTAATGTAGATTGCTCTTCATATTTAATAGGCCTTGAGGGCCGCATGATATTCGACAAGTGGATTATCGGCGAATGTCAGCCGTTGAAGTCTGTTACTTATTGATGTGGCTGATTCAAATACGGGAGCTAAAACTTTGAACACAAGATTTGTACTGCCGTAGAGGGTTAAGACGGACTTTGTTATTTTGGGTTTGTGTCTACTGAAACACTATCTAAGTCATCTGATTTAAAAATTATGATGGAAAGATGTTTGAGGCTAAAGATTGACATTGAAAGTCATCTATATCATCTGATTGAATGCAGTCCAAGCCTATCATATTATTTCATGGTTAATTTGATAAAATATAATCCAAGCCCATCATATTCAATGGTTGACTTTGATAAAGTAAATGCAGAGATTACGTTATTTGCTAATTTTTTTGCTTCAAAGATCTTTAAATCGTGGTCATCAAATCTGACGGCTTAGATGGCATTCCATGCTGCACAGTTCCCAAAAATAAGAAAGTCTTTGTTTTTAATAATGTGGCACATTACAAATATGGTGTGCAAGTTTTAGCTCCATGAGATAACCAATTTCTAAAAAAAGAACACAATTTTAAAAGTATAGTTAAAAGGATACCTCCAGTCGCGCCAATAGATTTATTTAAAGCGCCAATGTTTGAAATCGTTGAAATCCATCGATTGCTTCAAATCAAATGATGGGGATAATTTTTCTCCCTGATATTCCATGCAAAGGATCTTGAGGCCATAAGTGTACCATTGGACGATAAGTTTTTTATTTGACATGTCACAAATCCAAATAAAATGGACCAAAAATATGTTTGAGCGTCATGTGGTCATATGATTGTAGGGACTCTTTTTGTGTACCGAATAAAATAGACCAAGAACACAGTTGAGCGTCATGTGTGCTATATGATTATAAGGACACTTCTTGTGGATCTTTGAGATGAGGAATAAAAAATTGATGGTATGATTAAAAGATTATGGTCTCAAGATTTATTATGTAAGAGATTGGGCTGAAAAATAATTTTATCATCTTATTTCAAGCAATCAATGTGTCGGAAGGCACATTGACGCAAATAAAGGTGCCCATTTTAAAATTCAAATAGTTGTTTACCATAAAACTTTTGACATTAATACCCTTGTGATCAAATTAGTAAGGACGCTATCATTTACACCTACGAAAGTGTCACCTCATCCATCTCCTCCAGCCGACCTGAGTTGACCCGTTTGAATCGCACTCTTTTTCTCCTAGTTTTTCACACAATAGATCTCAAAATCTGGGATATACCATGAGACAATCAGTTTATATTCCAAGTGGCACACTCAAAACTGATTTTAGCATCAATTATTTTGATGTGTGCCTTGTAGAATAAAAAATGAACCGTGTGATGATATGCCTATGATGTCAAGATCCATTTTGCAAAAGATGTTGATGCACTATGATCTCAAGATTCATTTTGTTGAAGATTGGGACGAAAAATAGTCTTCATAATCTTATTTAAATTGGTCAATACATTCTAACGGGAGGAGATGGGTGAGATGACGATTCAAAGGGAGTAAATAATGGTACCCAATTACTAAAATGCCTATTTTGTGATCAATAATGCCCATAAAATATGGAAAACTCAAGAATTCATTGAAATATTGTTTTGCTATTAAGAAAATGAAAACAAAACAGGTTTTCGGGTGGGACATCTTACTTGCAAGCCATCTAGTGCACGCATGTTACCATCGAAGAAGACGGTGTTGTGGTTGGCGTACCGATCAGATGGGTCGATTCCCTCAAAGCGCTGGGGGAATTGTATGTAGCAGATGCGATCCCCGCCTCGGTCCATCATGAAACACATGCCCTCGCGAATGGCTTTACAATTGTAGATGTAGTGATCACAATCGAGGTTGAGTATGAAGGGTCCGTTTGACAAGATGGCGGAGCTGCGCACGAGGGCGTTCATGGCCCCGGCCTTCTTGTTGTGGTCGTAGCCACTACGTTTCTCGCGTGACATGTACACCAACATTGGTAGGCGAATGTCAACATCCGTAAAGTCGATGAGCTTTTCGTCAGCACTACATCCCATCAATGGATCATTGCTAGGGGGCTTCAACATCACCTGTGTGGGTCAAAGGCCCTATTAACAAAAAAACTGCTGCTAATAATCTTAATAGCTTTTTTGTCAATAGCGACAGTTTAAGCGACAGTTTTTTGCAGCAAAAACTGCCGCTAATAGTCTTATTTTTTATAGATAAAGGTAGAGATGAAAATGAAGAAGATTGATGGATAGTTACTTACCTGGATAATCCCTGCATGATCACCCTTGGCATGGTCGGGGTACGGGACAGCCCAAGTCCCTGGCCAATGTGTCCCGTCGGCCATCCATGTCGCCTTTTGAACCTTAAGGGGCTCAGATAGGCTAGCCCCAGTCTCCCTCCTGTGCTTCAACAGCTTCATCTCCTCTCTTGCATTGAATGCGTCCGATCTCCTCCTAATAGAATCTGACAACCCGTTAATTCGCACCTTAAACTCATCATACTCCCTTTTAATCTTCCTCCTATCCTTAACGAAATCCGCTCGGCTCTTGTTCTTGGTGGGGTCCCCTTTGATGTTGAAATAACTATCTGGATTCCTCGGTTCGATGTCATGTTTTCGACAAAATGGGACCCACATGTCAGCGAAGCTCGCGGCCTCCGCCATGGCTTCAAAGTTGAGGAGGGCCCCTCCATCATCCGATACATAACACGCAAGCTTCTCTACAGGATAGTCAACGGCTAGGATGGATAGTATGGTGTTGGCAGTAACAAGTGGGGGTTCTTTCTCGGGATCTGCAGTCGAGACAAACACATCCACACCGGGGAGGTCGGACCGCCCCATTGGGTTAGATGCGGATGGCATTTCGAACTTGTCCCTGAGGACCGCAAGGTCGGTCGCCCGATTGATGGGGCAGAATTTGGGGAGTTGGTCGAGGATCCATGAGAAAGCAAACCATAACTCGCAAACAATCGACATTCCCCAAAGCCATATTGCTTCATGGTTGGGATGCCTAATGCGCCACGACAGGAAGAAACCCAAGGTTACTAAGCGGACGAAGATCAATAACCTGCGCTCGGGTATAACAAAAAATTTGTTAATGGGTTGTAGTTATGATAGTCTTGTCGAATGGGTTGTAGTATGGCCAAAAGAAACAGACCAAAAAAAGGCATGTCTTCGTTTCAACCTGCCTTTTCTATTTCTTTCGAGCGTACTAAAAAAAGTATTTCACTACAAAGAAGTATAAAGCAACGAGGAAAATAATTAAAAGAAATTAGAAAATCATCCCAGAGCAAGAAAAAGGGACCAGTCCCAAAACACTGAAGCTCCCAGGTCTAGTATGGAAACAAGGGCCTTTCAAACCATTATGTCCAAATTTAAGGTTGTTAATGGCATAGTTCTCTTGTTAGCCCTTATCAATAGTAGAGTTCACATGTTTTAGATGGTTCTCATTCTCTTTTCTAACTCCCTATAAAAGAAGATTTATCTGCTCTAGTCGCAACTTCTCTGCTCTCTACTAACACCCTATCAGAGCAAATAAAATCTGCTTTGCCAAAGAGTGAGTAGAGACGAAGCAAGTAGAGACCTATGCCATACACAACCTAAATTTTTTATTAGGTTGTAGTTACAGTAGTCTTATCGAATTATGTTTCTGGAAGAAACAAGCCTTCTCTACTTCAAAACACTGAAGCTCCCGAGTCTAGTCTGGAAACAAGAACCTTGCAAATCATTATGTCCAAATTTAATTTTATTTATTGAGTTATAGTTACGGTAGTCTTGTCGAATTACGTTTCGGGACGGACTCTTATATTTAGTACCACTGAAAGAAAGAGAAGATAAAAAAAGGCATGTCTTCTTTTGAATATGCCTTCTCTATTTCTTTCGACTGTACAAAAAAGTACTTCATTAGGAAGAAAGAAAAGGGTCTGGTCCCAGAACACTGAAGCTCTCAGATCTAGTTTGGAAACAAGGGCCTTGCAAACCAATATGTCCAAATTTAAATTTGTTTGCTGAACAAACGGAAGAAAACCAAAATACTATGGTAAAAGTTGAAGAGACACCTGTATGGGTTAATGATGGCGGCCGGCATTTGCATTTTCCGAGTAAGGGGCTTCCAAGGCTTATCCATGGTTTCCAACATTGTCCCTCCGATACCTTCATCTCCTTCGTCGTAAGCATTTTCTCTAGGCCAAAATGCATTACCGTAACCGTAAGTCCCTTTAGTCTCAAACAACCACCGATTATGATCAAAATCTCCCGTTTGGCTCCTCATCAGTAACGACTTGTTCGAATTCATCAACGACATCTTTTGGTTTGCCGTTTCCGGAGCCGGCAGCTGTAGGGCTCCAGCCATGAAACTCGGTGCCTCTTCTTCATCGTCATCGTGATCTCCCATTTTATAAGGCTCTTTGCAACCTGGGCATAAACCTCCATCTCTTTGGGCATCTAAGTAGCAATCTCTACAGATCTTGAACCTGCGCGCATTCCCATATTTTGAGCTATAATTCAGTAGCTAGGTGGTAAGATTCATCAATTTATTTAATAATATGAAGATTTCATTCCTTGTTATAACCATTGAAGTGTAGGATTTTTAGCCATGGATCATAGTAGAATCTTAATCAGAAAGTTGGGATACGACAATAATTCAGCAAGGGGTCAATTCGGGAAAATTTGGATAAATTCGGAAAAGTAAAAAAAAGTACTTAAAAATATAAAAGTACATTAAAATATATCTTAAGTTAGAACGAATGCTTTTAATAATCAAAATTGGCTATATGTTATTTGATGCAAGCCATATCTCTCCTACATATATAATCCATGTAACTATATAAATATATAGGCATGATTTACCTCAATTATATTCCGTAAAATTCGGGAAAATTCGGCACACCTTTAATTTGGAGATTTTTTACTTATTTTCTCAAGAAATTGGAGACTTTTGTGACTGAATTTAAATTGTCCTACCCGATAATTCAGACACATACCTACATTCGCAAGGGACGACGTCGTCTCCTCTCTCGTTCCGCATGACTTTTCCATCACAGTTCGACATGGAACACGCCGAGCCCTTGGCTCCAGCCATCTGGGGGTGGTTCACCTCGGATTCGATCACCTTGTCCATGAGGTGGGCACGAGTAACACTATTGAATCCCCCGGTGAATAGAGAATTCGACACATATTGCTCTTCGGCCTTGATGGCTACCGATGTGTCCATTGGCTGATTGTCTGGTGTCGGAGGAATGTGGACAGTGTAATTCATGTAGTCGCCCGATAGCTCCCCGGAAATGTCAATGTCCTCTTTGGAAAGGTCCACATAACGCCCGCTTGAAGTTCTACGAGCAAATTTTACGGTCTGCCCGCTCGTGTTTCGGGTGCTTTGAGAAGCACCGCTGCCCGGATTCCGGATTGTCTTCTTCGATGGATTGCGGGATAGATTTGACATTTTTTATTTATTTATTATTTTGCTTAAAAGTTTCAGTTTAGAAATGTAGTTGGACCTACAACTAGTATGTTATTAAGTAAAGAAAAAGATACCACTATTTCCTAATCCTAAGAATCAAACTGAAACAGCAAATGGCTAAGCTCTAATAAAGAAAAATTAAAAATCTAGGCTGTATAAACATATAAATTCTCTAACTAAATTTCTAAACCATATTTTTTGTCAAATTCTAAAATACTTCATACGACGAATGCGACGAAGCTCTGATACCAAATATTAGCGATACAAAGCCATCTATAAAGCGAATGCCATTGGAGAAGGAACCCAAGCGCCATTTTCCAATTCAAGCCTGAACCGGAAACTGGTATTCCCTGCCTTCTACGATAAATTCTGGCGAGTACCAAGATTGGGATATCATACATACGTCGCATTCTATGAATTTACGACATTTTGTATTGAATCCCAGATGAGAAAACCTGCTTGTTTCATCAATGATCATGGCCTAATGGGCTTCAGACATTGATGGCAGGTTGAAGAGAAATTGATCATTGATTGAAACTACCTAACCAGAAAGGGGATTTGATTGAGAAGAGACAATTTTGGCCATGTCAACAGAGCGGAGAATGAACTCTTGGTGGGAGACTAAGTCTTCTTGGGTATTTTGAGATGTGTCATGCGATTCTGGAGGATGCTACCTTCGACGGTCTTCTTCCACGTTTTTTATGCTTCATGTAACTTTTAGATTTTTACGGTCTTATTTTATGTTTGTGGCTATATGCATGGATTTAAATATCCGCAATATCTCATACATATGAGAAATTTACTCGATGAACCCTGTCAGATACACCTTTTTACATTAGAGACCCTATATTTTCATCTTTACCCAACGGACCAGCTTTTAGCCAAGCCATTTCCAGCTAGAGCAAAAAGTCTCAAATTCCCCTTCTTACACTTTTTATCATTCTAAATCATTTAAAAATTTAAAAATTTGCACTTTTTATATTTACGCGATGTGAAGTTGCATCTATATTGTCTGATTTTAAGGCCATAATATAAAGATCGATAGTACGAAAGATTGACACGAAAAAAAGGCGTTATCGCCTCTTAAAAAAAAAAAATTCGCTCATTTACCCAATGTGAAGCAGCATCTATGTCGTCTAATTTGAAGGCTATAAAGATCGATGGTGCTGGGGATTAACACGAATAAGGCGATATCGCCTCTTTAAAAAAAATAATTAAAAAAAAAATAAATTGACTATTTAAACAGTCGATATCGACTCATTAACTCGTCTAATAAGTGCGCCATGATCTCAAGATCTATTGTGTGGATGATTGGGGTGACACACGATCTCCATCATCTAATTCGAAGCAATCAATGGTTTTCAAGGGGTCTGGGACGTGGGCGGTTTTAGAGCATGCGTGAGCGCATAGAGAGGTACACTTAAAAGAAAGCCTTAGTATTTTGGGGACCTGTACCATCTGGAATGCCATATCTAGGCCGTTTGATTCAAAGGCTATGATCTAAATATTTTTAATGCAAAAAACATGTATGACACATGAACTCTCTCTAATGATTCAATACAGTCACGGCTTTCATTCAAATTGTGTAGCAAGTAATGTGCAAGTTTTAGCTCCCTAAGATAACCAATTTCTAAAAAAAGAACACAATTTTAAAAGGATAGTTAAAAGGATACCTCCTGTAACAGCCCGGATTTCCGTTTCCAGAAACCCGTACCGTTAGGACCATACTCTGGATGATCCCGGATCGATCACACGTGTCCGCGCATATAGCGGAAGCTAGGTGGACACATCCGAGCAGCGGTAGTCTGAGTCAAACAATTTCTACACTAAACACACATCAATAATAGTAAATGGAAAGAAAACACACACATTCCCAAAAAGGAACCAAGAAGAACCATCGGTGATGGACGTACATCACCCAAACAATGGTTCCCGATAGTGGTTCCGAAATGGAATGTGGACTAACATAAAATAAGTAAATGCAGAACTATATACGTTTATACAAAGGTGGCCACCAGGCACACAAAGAATCCAAAAGATCAAAATACAAAATGTCGGGCATCAATACCCAAACTACGGATAAAACTTCGTCGCTGACGTCTGCTCTCCTCGTCGTCGCTTCTCGGCCTCGGGATCCGGTGATAATCCGGTCACTCGCTCGTAACCTAAAAAGATTTCAGAAAGCAGGGTGAGCTACATCCTAGCTCAGTAGAAGAATTTCAATTAGTTTACATCTAAATTATTAAACATGATTGCAGAACATATCTTAGATCGATAAGTGAAACAAAGCTGAACCGATATAGATTGATGCTCAAACATGCAGAAATCGTAATGCATAATCGCAAAAGTAAATGTAACTTCTAATTAGCAAGATGCTATGCTTATTAGATTTAAATGACTTAAATCATACATATCTCTAACTTAAGTAACTCCCGTGTATATATATCACGTGGTAGCCAGATTTGTGCCGATAGGAAACCCCAACCAATCGTCGTTCAATGAATAATTTTCAGGATTGCAATCATGCCCCACACATGGAGTGCAGATTTTGCCGAGGATTTTCAAGCAATCGCAACATTGTGCAAGAAACGGATATACCGAAGTCGGTGGGGATCGTCTGAATATTAAACCTCAAATCAAATACATACTTATTACCTCATGAATCGATTATCGGCAGATTATCGAGGCGTATGCAAAAAGAAGCAGATGTATCGAATACGGGAATCAGAGTTTAATGCATATGCAGGCATGCTTTCGAAAATCAGAGATAGAATACAATGTTAAGATATCATGCAATTAAATTTAGATACACTTTAAGTTGAATTTTCCCCTACCTCAGGTCAGTTTATCTTCTAAGCAAAACCAAAGCTTTTTCGACGCGGTCGTGGTTTATCCTATACCATATGCACAGACATTAAGTGTTAGGAATGTCGAACTACTACCCACAATATCCGGGGTGTCTACTTCATGAAGTCAAGACAGACAAAAACAGGGGTGAGTGATCGATCACCACCCACTGTAGATCGATCACCACCCATAGTAGATCGATCACCACCTTGGTGATCGATCACCAAACTCATTGTAGATCGATCACCACCTTGGTGATCGATCACCAGACTCATTGTAGATCGATCACCACCTTGGTGATCGATCACCACAGCAAGTTTCAAAACTCCTCTCTCTGTCACATAAATTTTTTATGATTGATCGATCACCACCACGGTGATCGATCACCAACTCATGTAGATCGATCACCACCTTGGTGATCGATCTCCAACTCCTGTAGATCGATCACCACCTTGGTGATCGATCTCCACTCGAGCCTCAACTTCTCAACTCTGGGTCTCTGTTTCCCCATAAGTTTTATCTGATTGATCGATCACCAGCCCTTGGTGATCGATCATAACTCATGATCGATCACCACCTTGGTGATCGATCACCAATGACAAAGAAAGTCGCCATTAATGGAGTTCACCTTCCTTCCCTTTTTTGCTCTCTTTCCATTAATGGTTGTGCAATCACCATTAATACATCATAAACACACCCTTTAAACTACTCATTTAACCCTATTTAACCTACACAACTCACCTTGGTCGTGGGTTTCTTGGGGTTCCAAGAATGACCAAAAGAGGGTTTCAAACCTAGATCTCGAGCTCTTCCTCGATCCGGATCCGCGTGAAGCTCTTCACCGTTCTGGCTTGATCAAGGTCTCTCACACCAATCTTAAACCCCAGGTAACTCAATCACTTAGGTTTAGCTCTTCTAGCTTAGAAATCCCTCATCTTCTCTCTTGCTAACCCTTTTCTTCTCTCACAAGGGATCTCTTTCACACTTTCTTAGCACAATCTCCATCCTATGGAGCACATAGGGCAAGGGGATGAAGGAGAAGAAGAGTGGAAGTCTCTCCTCTCTTGTCTCCCTTTCCTTCCTCTATAAGCTACCTCTCAATTCAGAATCCCTGTTTTGCCCTTGGTATCTGTTCCGGTGTGAAGCATGAACACAGTTGCTTCTGCGCAGCGTGTTCCACCTACCCTCTACACATCTAGGATCTATACGAAATTTTACACGTGATTTCATCTCATCACAGTGCCACGTTATTTAAATTAATATAACTCGAAAGTTTTTGAATCAACCTCGATTTCCGTACTGGGCACGTAGATCAAAGCAGTCAGGCTCGTGTTCTAATTTTTCGGGGTCGTTACATTATCCCCCCCTTTAGAAATTTTCGTCCTCGAAAATGTCTAAGAGGCGCATTCAGGGCTTTGTAGTTCTAAAACTCACATGCTAAACTAATACAGAAATTTGGTCTACGTGTCATGCAGGGTAATTAAAACACTTATGGAATTTATACATATATCAGGCATGAAAATGAAAGTCTTAACAGAATTTATGAGGCATGCAATGAATATAAATAGAATGTACACATACGATTAACTACTAGGTATGATAGCATGGTAATACCTGCGGGGACATCGGATGGGCCGGCGTGATCAGGCGTCATGCGGGGGCCCGGCGGTGAATGATAGTCGCGTGGATCCACCTCTGCGCGGGCGTGCGCGATCATTGGCGTGGACGTCGTGGCATAGAGGTGCTGCATGACTAGCTCATGCATACCTGCGTGATAGTCCAGACGACGATGCATCTGTCTCTGGAACGCCTCAACGCCATCCAGTCTCACGTGGATGCGGCGATTGCTCTCCACCAACTCGCGAAGCATCGCAGTGACGTCGTCGGAGGAAGACGGTGGGGAGGCGGCGCGTGTAATCGACGGCGGTGGAACAGGGCTGGTGGACAGATGGCTCGGGTCAGTGCTAGGTCCTGTGGTGGCTCGTCCTCCGTGGTCGCGGGCACATCAGGGACTGAACCGTCTGCTACATCAGGGAGTACGGGCTCAGCCGCGCCCTCCTCCTCCTCAGGAAGACGCTTAACCAACAAGTTGTAGCTCTTTGTCCGATCTTTCGCGAAGACCCTAGTGTTGTTCTCCAAACGAGGCTCGTGAGGAGCCAAGACGTAGGCCTCGCGTAGGGCGACATCGCTCTCACGAGCTTGGTGACGAGGGCATAGGGGACCGCTTTCTTCGCCTGCACGCTTCTTCGCAGACATCGTGTCATTGGCATTTATGATGCCATCAATGACCAGATTCGCCATAGAGAACCAACGTTCTCATAGGCGAGAATAGTGCTTGTTGCACTACTCAAATTGCGGAGGACTTGTAGCAGAAAGGGTTGAGGGCACACTTGATGTAGGTATCAAGCATCCACAACCGTCGTAGTTGGGCCCTAGAAATGGCTTGGCCTCACCGTGTTGGCCTTGGGTCATCTTGGTGACCACATCGCATAGGGTACCTCCTTGACGTAAGGAGGCTCGAGGCCATCGGTTCAATGTACGCGGACGGCATTGAAGTGCCGCCGCGACATGGAAATGGTTGAATTTATATTCAAGACCATCGATGGTTGTGACGTGTCGATGGCGACTATCACCCCATTTGAGGTTTTGAAAGAAAAGCCGCACAATACGTGGGCAGTAATGGTCATGGAAGGGTGCGAGTAAGGGTTTAAGCCCTAGCTTTTGTATGTAACCCTGCCCAAGCTATTTTCGGGTCCTCATATAGTGAGGACACAAAACGTATTCCGAGGGAAGGTTTTGAAGCCCACCAGCGTTAGGGACTTCACGCTCAATAGTGAGCGGTGTGATGCGGAAGCGAGGCGGGGTAGAGGTCGGTGCCATGGGTGGCACGGATGGGGGAACAAACGGTGGATGCAGAGTACGAGCCCGAGACGTGGGTACCTTACGCGAAGGATTCTTCGTGCGTGGTCCCATGGTATAGATTCGGGTTTAAATGCGAAGAAAGGAATCAAAGATCAAGGAAATGGAGGATTTACCGGTGAATGAGGCGACGCACACTCAAATCGAGCCGGGGAACGAACGAAATAGCCGGAGAATAGTCGGAAAATGGTTGGGGAAGGTCGGAAGTCGAAAACCCCTTTTGTCTCTTTGCGCTATGCGATGTTGCAATGACCCTTCTGGACTTCTCTCTTATAACTTAACGCCCATTGGTGATCGATCACGGCCTCTTGGTGATCGATCACCAAGGAATCTTTAAGTTCCAACCCGCTTCATTGATCGATCACCAGCCCTTGGTGATCGATCACGGGGTCTCTTGTAGATCGATCACCACTGGGTGTAGATCGATCACTGCCTATTGGTGATCGATCACCAGCTTGGTGTAGATCGATCACGGCTGATAGGAACACCACATTTCATCTGTTCAATCTCCCTAATATTGTGATGCGGATTTTGAGACTCTTGATTCATACCGCCATATAAAGTGTTCCAAAAAGAGAAATTCATCAAGTATATGCTCACACACCAATTTATAATCACGGCAACGAATTTCTAGATGAAGTACTGAGACTTACCTTCTCATCAGGTGAACAGATGCGGATACTGTTCATGGATTTCGGTTGCTCTCTCCCAAGTAGCTTCAAGGTAATGATTTCTCCACCTAACTAGTACCGGATTAATTTAGTCCGGACTTGATGTCGACGATCTAAAATAGCAATCGGTTCCTCAATCGTCCGTCATATCTTCACGAAGCTCTATCGGTTGGAAATCCAAGGCGTGAGTCGGATCACGTGCGTAATGGCGCGGCATGGATACGTGGAATACGTTATGCATGCTTGCTAGCTATGATGGTGGCGATCCGATATGCTACCTCGCCAACCGTCCAAGTACTTCAAATGGTCCAATGTACCGAGGACTTAGCTTCCCGCGTTTCCCAAAACGCATGACGCCCTTGATTGGTGAAATTTTCACAAACACCTTGTCTCCAACCTGAAAACAAAGGTCAATTCCTTTGTAGTTTAGTTTTAACCATGGTCACATCATTAATGTAATTGATTATACCTGAAATTCTACTTGTGTTCGGTGAAGATCGGCATAGCTCTTTTGGCGACTTTAGGCCATCTTCAACCTTTCACGTATTACTCTTACTGTTTCAGTGGTACTATCTACCATTTCTGGTCCCAAGACAAGCTTCTCGCCGATTTCTTCCCAGTTCAATGGAGATTTGCATCGACGTCCATATAAGGCTTCATAAGGTGCCATCCCAATGCTCGATTGATAGGCATTTGTTATTGTACGCGAACTTCGATCGGTAAGTCGATCCCATGAGCCATGAAAGTCTAACATACATGCAACATATCCTCTATGATCTGGTTCACTCTCTCGGCGCCCATCATCTGCGAGGATGAAAGCGAAATTTTGTACCCATGCCTTCTTGGAACCGTCGCCAAAAGCTGACGATATCTAAGATCTCTATCACACGATCTTGTCGACAGTATCCCATGTAATCGAACTATTTCTTTCAAATATAACTCGGCTAGTTTATTGGGCGTGATTGTAGTCCGACACGGTAGAAAGTGTGCGATTTATCAAACGATCAACAATAACCCAAATTGCATTGTTCTTTCTCAGTGTACTCGGTAATCCTAGAATAAAGTCCATAGAAATGGCTTCCCATTTCCACTCTGGTACTGGCAAGGGTTGTAACAAACCTGCTGGATTCCGATGGTCTACTTTCACTTGCTGGCAGACCAAACACCGGGAAACATACTCTGCCACATCCTTCTTTAATCCTCTCCACCAAAAACTTCGTTTGAGATCTTGGTACATCTTGGTGCTACCCGGATGTATAGCATACGTAGATTTATGCGCTTCTTCCAAAATTGTGTCCTTTAGATCTTTTGTATCCGGTATGCATGTCCGATCTCGAAATAGCAAGGTGTCATCATCCTTAATAGAAAAATCAGGCCTTATCCCATTGATCACATCTCTTCTAATCGTCATGAGTTCGTCATCGACCATTTGGAGTTTACGTATATTGTCAAACAAAGTGGGCCGTATCACAATGGTGGCCATCAAAGTACCTGAACCCTTAACATCAATCAACGTATCACATAGGGCCAGGTCTTCCAATAAATGCCACCTTTGCACTCTGGTGATCAAATGTGCCAACTGAGCTGAAGACTTCCTGCTCAAAGCATCCGCCACCACATTGGCTTTTCCAGGGTGGTACTGGATGGAACAATCGTAGTCTTTTAAGAACTCCATCCACCTGCGCTGTCGCATGTTCAAGTCCTTTTGTGTAAACAAGTACTTCAGGCTTTTGTGGTCGGTGTAGATGTCAAATGTCTCACCGTATAAGTAGTGCCTCCAAATTTTCAGAGCAAAGATCACCGCTGCTAACTCCAAGTCATGAGTCGGGTAGTTCTTCTCATGTTCCTTCAGTTGTCTAGATCCATATGCGATAACCTTCTTGTGCTGGTTGAGGAAGCAACCTAACCCACTATGCGATGCGTCGCTGTAGATAGCAAAGCCTCCTCTGCCAGAAGGTATAGCTAGCACTGGTGCTGTAGTTAGGCGCGTCTTCAATTCCTGGAAACTCTTCTCGCATTGTTCCGTCCAATCAAACTTAGCACTTTTCTTTGTGAGCTGAGTGAGCGGACTCGATAGTTTAGAGAATCCTTCTACAAACCGCCTGTAGTACCCTGCCAAACCAAGAAAACTGCGGACCTCTGTCACTGTCTTAGGCTGTTCCCAATTCACAACCGCCTCGATCTTTGTGGGATCTACCGTTATACCCTTTGCGGAGACGATATGGCCTAAGAAACTCACTTGGTTCAACCAAAACTCGCACTTGCCGAGCTTCGCGTATAATTTGTGTTCTCTAAGGGTCCGTAAAACCACATGTAGGTGTTCTTCGTGTTCCTCCTTTGTCTTGGAATAGACAAGAATGTCGTCTACGAAAACAACCACCGACTTGTCCAAGTGTGGTTTAAATATACGATTCATCAGGTCCATAAATGATGCGGGTGCGTTAAATCAATCCAAATGGCATAACTAAGAACTCATAGTGTCCATATCCGTTACGAGCTGTCTTCTCCACATCTTCAGTCTTGACCCGTAATTGATGGTAACCTGATCTCAAGTCAATCTTCGTAAAGAACCTCGCTCCTTGCAATTGATCGAATAGATCATCGATCCTAGGAAGCGGGTAACGATTCTTAATCGTCAACTTATTCAACTGCCGATAATCAATGCATAAGCGCATTGAACCGTCTTTCTTCCTGACAAACAACACCGGTGCTCCCCAAGGAGACACACTTGGCCGAATAAACCCCTTGTCAAGCAGTTCTTGCAGTTGTTCCTTCAACTCTTGCAATTCTGTTGGAGCCATCCGATACGGAGCCCTAGAATCTCTGGTTACGTACTGAAGCTAAATTGCAAACTCAACTCAACCTCTCTAACTGGTGGTAATCCAGGCAATTCTTCCGGAAATACATCGGGATACTCACACACGATGTGAATATCGGATAGCACATTTGCTTCTTCCCGTTGTTCTTGTAGAAAAGCCACATATCCGCTGCATCCATTCTTCATCATCTTTTCCGCCCGAATCGCGGATATCAACGGAGCCACCTTAGATTTTTCCCCAAGGAATCTAAATGACCGTCGCTTAGGTGGACGAAAAACCACTATCTTCCGAAGGCAATCCACACTTGCGCGGTATGCGGATAGCCAGTCCATTCCCATAATGACGTCAAATCCCTTCATATCTAACAGAATCAAATCTGCCTGTGTCTCGTGTTCTTCCACTGCCACTATCACTGACTTGCACACGGTGAGTGCGTTCACAGTATCACCCGTGGGAACTGACACCGCCAAAATAAAGTCTAATTGTTCTGGAGTGGCACCCAATTTCTTAGTAAATTGAGGTCGTATAAAGGAGTGCGTAGAGCCTGGATCTATCAAGGCTCGTGCACTGTGAAAGCAAATGTCGCAACTCCTACACAAATTCAGTTCACCTATACGCCAAGTCCAGTGTTACTTCAAACGTTTAAAATATGCATGCATACATATATTATTTACATCATAGTTATTCAACAATTTCTATATTTTTCAAAATTCTTAATTCATTATATCAATAAACCACATTTATTGAATTTCAATCCATACCTTGGATGACATCATTCGATGTCAGAGCATCGTCATGATGGTGCATAAGCTCGACCGTGGACTATTGGTCGAGATGATCTCTGTGTTGATACCGATCCTGCCCGCTCCTTACTCTCCTCAGGGCAACTCCTAACCAAGTGGCCCATCTTGCCACACCTGAAGCATGCCCCGGTATCTCTCCTACAATCCTCCGTCTTGTGTGGTTTCCCACACTTTGCACAAATCACGGCCGAGTAAAGGATGAGATCCTTGAAGGTCCCTCAGGTCACCGAGGCCCCGCTACCGAAGATCCACCTGTCCAATGATCTAGAAAGGCGAGGTGTCGCCGCCCCTGGTAGGAACTAGGACCCGAAGATATTGCCGGTCGAGAGTGTGTAGGGTATCTCGGAGGTCTAGCAAACCTAGCCCTCTTGTTTTGTTCTGTGTCCTGAGATTGCCTTTGAAACGGTCTCTCTCTCGCCTGCTTGTCTCTCCAAGAAAACTGCTTTTGGTTCTCCTCTTCAGCTATGAGAGCCTTGGCCATGACTCCCTCATACGTCTCCATTTCCCACATGGCGACGTCCTTCTGCACATTCTGTCTAAGGCCAAGTTGAAACTTTCTGGCCCTCATCAACTCTGTGGCTACATGCTGAGGAGCAAACCTAGCCAACCTGTCAAATTCTGCTCCATAGTCTCTCACCGACATGGCGCCTTGTCTCAATTCTATAAACTTCACTTCCCACTGATGCCTCACAATTTTCGGGAAGTATTTGTGGTAAAACACCTCCGTGAACTCCTCCCAGGTCCAAGGAGTGTGAGGGAATTCTCTTTGTCGATTTTGTGACACCGACTTCCACCATGGTCGTCACCATCAAGTTTGAAAGTGGCCAACGCACTTTCTCCTCATCACTACATTGTAGTACCTCAAGAGCTTTTCCATCTCTTCAATCCATCCTTCCGCCTCTATGCGATCCGTTTGACCCGCGAAGTTAGGACGTCTCATTCTCCTAAACTCCGCCAACCCACTAGGTCGATGGGGTGGTCTAGGCCTGTTGAGCAACGCATTGTAGCTAATGCTTCCAACACCTGCTCCATCCTCTCCTCATTTCTTCTTCTTCCTCCTCTTGGTCCCACCGGAACCACATTTGGCTGTGAGAGAAACTCTAAACCCCTCGACGTGACCTCTGGCACATCCCTCAGGGGAATCTCTCTCTGTCCTGCTCTACCTCCACTACGCCCTCCTCTGAACTTAGGGCCCATCTTTGATGCATCATTGTAAAAACAACAACATTGATCAGTACATAGATTGTGAAAACAACCCGTTATGAACCCACCGTTCAACCTAAAGTCTTGGCTCTGATACCAACTGTAACAGCCCGGATTTCCGTTTCCAGAAACCCGTACCGTTAGGACCATACTCTGGATGATCCCGGATCGATCACACGTGTCCGCATATAGCGGAAGCTAGGTGGACACATCCGAGCAATGATGAAATAAACAATTTCTACACTAAACACACATCAATAACAGTAAATGGAAAGAAAACACACACATTCCCAAAAAGGAACCAAGAAGAACCATCGGTGATGGACGTACATCACCCAAACAATGGTTCCCGATAGTGGTTCCGAAATGGAATGTGGACTAACATAAAATAAGTAAATGCAGAACTATATACGTTTATACAAAGGTGGCCACCAGGCACACAGTAATCCAAAAGATCAAAAATACAAAATGTCGGGCATCAATACCCAGGCTACGGATAAAACTCGTCTCCGCGACGTCTGCTCTCTCGTCCTTTCGCCTCGGATCCGGTGATAATCCGGGTCACTCTTGCGCATCGCATCGAACCTAAAAGATTTCAGAAAGCAGGGTGAGCTACATCCTAGCTCAGTAGAAGAATTTCAATTAATTTACATCTAAATTATTAAACATGATTGCAGAACATATCTTAGATCGATAAGTGAAACAAAGCTGAACCGATATAGATTGATGCTCAAACATGCAGGAAATCAGAATGCATAACTGGCAAAAGTAAACAGAACTTCGGAATTAGCAAGATGCTATGCTTATTAGATTTAAATGACTTAAATCATACATATCTCTAACTTAAGTAACTCCCGTGTATATATATCACGTGGTAGCCAGATTTGTGCCGATAGGAAACCCCAACCAATCGTCGTTCAATGAACAATTTTCAGGATTGCAATAATGCCCCACACATGGAGTGCATATTTTGCCGAGGATTTTCAAGCAACTGCACATTGTGCAAGAAACGGATATACCGCCGAGTCGGTGGGGATCGTCTGAATATTAAACCTCAAATCAAATACATACTTATTACCTCATGAATCGATTATCGAAAGATTATCGGAAGCAGATTATCGGGCAGTATGCGTATGCAAAGAACAGAAACAGATATCAGAATACGGGAATCAGAGTTTAATGCATATGCAGGCATGCTTTCGAAAATCAGAGATAGAATACAATGTTAAGATATCATGCAATTAAATTTAGATACACTTTAAGTTGAATTTTCCCCTACCTCAGGTCAGTTTATCTTCTAAGCAAAACCAAAGCTTTTTCGACGTGTCAGGGTTTATCCTATACCATATGCACAGTACATTAAGTGTTAGGAATGTCGGAGAACTACCCGGCACAATATCCGGGGTGTCTACTTCATGAAGTCAAGACAGACAAAAACAGGGGTGAGTGATCGATCACCACCCACTGTAGATCGATCACCACCCACAGTAGATCGATCACCACCTTGGTGATCGATCACCAAACTCATTGTAGATCGATCACCACCTTGGTGATCGATCACCAGACTCATTGTAGATCGATCACCACCTTGGTGATCGATCACCACAGCAAGTTTCAAAACTCCTCTCTCTGTCCACATAAATTTTTATACAGATTGATCGATCACCACCCTGGTGATCGATCACCAACTCATTGTAGATCGATCACCACCTTGGTGATCGATCTCCAACTCCCTTGTAGATCGATCACCACCTTGGTGATCGATCTCCACCTCGGGCCTCAACTTCTCAACTCTCTGGGGTCTCTGTTCCCCATAAGTTTATACAGATTGATCGATCACCAGCCCTTGGTGATCGATCACCAACCCTCAGTGATCGATCACCACCTTGGTGATCGATCACCAATGACAGCAAAGCTGTCATTAATGGAGTTCACCTTCCTTCCCTTTTTTGCTCTCTTTCCATTAATGGTTGTGCAATCACCATTAATACATCATAAACACACCCTTTAAACTACTCATTTAACCCTATTTAACCTACACAACTCACCTTGTTCGTGGGTTTCTTGGGGTTAAACATGACCGAAAGAGGGTTTCAAACCTAGATCTCGAGCTCTTCCTCGATCCGGATCCGCGTGAAGCTCTTCACCTCTGGTTAAAGGGATCAAGGTCTCTCACACCAATCTTAAACCCCAGGTAACTCAATCACTTAGGTCTAGCTCTTCTAGCTTAGAAATCCCTCATCTTCTCTCTTGCTAACCCTTTTCTTCTCTCACAAGGGATCTCTTTCACACTTTCTTAGCACAATCTCCATCCTATGGAGCACATAGGGCAAGGGGATGAAGGAGAAGAAGAGTGGAAGTCTCTCCTCTCTTGTCTCCCTTTCCTTCCTCTATAAGCTACCTCTCAATTCAGAATCCCTGTTTTGCCCTTGGTATCTGTTCCGGTGTGAAGCATGAACACAGTTGCTTCTGCGCAGCGTGTTCCACCTACCCTCTACACATCTAGGATCTATACGAAATTTTACACGTGATTTCATCTCATCACAGTGCCACGTTATTTAAATTAATATAACTCGAAAGTTTTTGAATCAACCTCGATTTCCGTACTGGGCACGTAGATCAAAGCAGTCAGGCTCGTGTTCTAATTTTTCGGGGTCGTTACACCTCCAGTCGCGCCAATAGATTTATTTAAAACGCCAATGTTTGAAATCGTTGAAATCCATCAATTGCTTCAAATCAAATGATGGGGATAATTTTTCTCCCTGATATTCCATGCAAAGGATCTTGAGGCCATAAGTGTACCATTGGACGATAAGTTTTTTATTTGACATGTCACAAATCCAAATAAAATGGACCAAAAATATGTTTGAGCGTCATGTGGTCATATGATTGTAGGGACTCTTTTTGTGTACCGAATAAAATAGGCCAAGAACATAGTTGAGCGTCATGTGTGCTATATGATTATAAGGACACTTCTTGTGGATCTTTGCGATGAGGAATAAAAAATTGATGGTCTCAAGATTTATTATGGAAGAGATTGGGCTGAAAAATAATTTTATCATCTTATTTCAAGCAATCAATGTGTCGCAAGGCACATTGACGCAAATAAAGGTGCCCATTTTAAAATTCAAATAGTTGTTTACCATAAAACTTTTGACATTAAAACCCTTGTGATCAAATTACTAAGGACGCTATCATTTACACCTATGAAAGTGTCACCTCATCCATCTCCTCCAGCTGACCTGAGTTGACCCGTTTGAATCGCACTCTTTTTCTTCTAATTTTTCACACAATAGATCTCAAAATCTGGGATATACCATGAGACAATCAGTTTATATTCCAAGTGGCACACTCAAAACTGATTTTAGCATCAATTATTTTGATGTGTGCCTTGTAGAATAAAAAATGAACCGTGTGATGATATGCCTATGATGTCAAGATCCATTTTGCAAAAGATGTTGATGCACTATGATCTCAAGATTCATTTTGTTGAAGATTGGGACGAAAAATAGTCTTCATCATCTTATTTAAAATGGTCAATACATTCTAACGGGAGGAGATGGGTGAGATGACGATTCAAAGGGAGTAAATAATGGTACCCAATTACTAAAATGTCGATTTTGTGATCAATAATGCCCATAAAATATGGAAAACTCAAGAATTCATTGAAATATTGTTTTGCTATTAAGAAAATGAAAACAAAACAGGTTTTCGGGTGGGACATCTTACTTGCAAGCCATCTAGTGCACGCATGTTACCATCGAAGAAGACGGTGTTGTGGTTGGCGTACCGATCAGATGGGTCGATTCCCTCAAAGCGCTGGGGGAATTGTATGTAGCAGATGCGATCCCCGCCTCGGTCCATCATGAAACACATGCCCTCGCGAATGGCTTTACAATTGTAGATGTAGTGATCACAATCGAGGTTGAGTATGAAGGGTCCGTTTGACAAGATGGCGGAGCTGCGCACGAGGGCGTTCATGGCCCCGGCCTTCTTGTTGTGGTCGTAGCCACTACGTTTCTCGCGTGACATGTACACCAACATTGGTAGGCGAATGTCAACATCCGTAAAGTCGATGAGCTTTTCGTCAGCACTACATCCCATCAATGGATCATTGCTAGGGGCCTTCAACATCACCTGTGTGGGTCAAAGGCCCTATTAACAAAAAAACTGCCGCTAATAATCTTAATAGCTTTTTTGTCAATAGCGACAGTTTAAGCGACAGTTTTTTGCAGCAAAAACTGCCGCTAATTTCATATGTTCTCTTACTCACTGTGATTTTGGTTTGAGTCTTGGGAAATTGACTAAATAAGTTATGCAGTTACAAATAGCACCTAGATATACCAGTTTAAAAGAAATTACTAGATAAGTTATACATGCTATAAGTTCTCAAAGAATTTTATTGCAGAGGGAACCTTAGGCCTCATTTTGAAATTTCTAGGGAAAAATACATTTGTAGAAAAAATAAACATTTTTATTTATAGGGAAAGCATAGTTGTAGGACCTAGGAAAATTTCTAAATGTTATTTATAAATTTAGATAAAATAAATTTTGTAGTTTGAATATATTTTGAAAAAATGGAATATTGTGGCGCAAGCATATTTTTAGTGTATCCGTAAAATTGGTTTTCAGTGAAAATTCCACTGCAAGTTGATTTTACAATGATGTGGAAAATTGTGTTCTTTTTGTGTGCTCCACAGTGGTTGTCAAACACCTAAAAATGGTAGGAAATTTTTTTTTTGAGGACATGTGAACATTTTTTCTTATTACCAATGAAGCCCCAATGGAAGCAACTTTTACTGCAGAGTGTTCATCATGTTCCCTTTGCGGTAAATTTTTTAAAGCCTGGTAAAATATTTTTAAAATGGTATCTCTGGGCCCTTATTACCCAGCATACCATATTTGGTAAATATCCCTTTAATTTTTTAGCAGTAGCTAATATATTGTAGCAGTAGCTAAAGTGGTGTTTAGCTCTCTGGAGATGCTCTTAAGCGAGAAAATTAAATTGGTAAATATTCCATACATGTTCTCAAAATTTTGACATATTGTTGGCTGCATTTCTTTGGTGAAAATTTAACATATGATTGCACATACTTTTGAAGTTGGCTGCATTTCTTTGGTGAAAATCGAATTCAGCAACTTGGATGAATTGAACTGCAAGTAAAAAAATGGGAGGTGGGGCAATCCGGAAAAAATAAAAAAATAAAAAGCCTATAATATCCTAGATATTTTGAACCCAAATCCGATTACCTCGGTAAGTGTGCCCGAAATAGTCATGCGATAACTTTGTGAGTTATGGTGAGATAAACCTAAGAGAACATTATTGGTGTAAGGAAAATTTAATTGGACTTTGAGATGATCTTTAACCATTAACAAATATACCGACGCGTGTATGCGTGCCTAACACAGAACCTAAGCTTGACTTAAGTGGATAGAATTTTGAAAGAAATATCATGATATTTCTCTAAAATATTATGATATTTTTAGTCTTGGTTTCGCCTTATAAGAGGAGTGTGAGAAGCAAACTCTCCACTCTTCCTCTCGTGAGAATCAATTTGGTGAGTTGCAAAACTTCCTTACCTCCTTTGCTTAGATTCCTTAGAATCACGATCACTCTTGTGATCTGGACCGTAGAAAAGCCTTATAATCCATCACTGATTGGATTGAAGGTATTAGGGGAGAGTGGTACCAATCGTGTGTGAATTTGGGGTGACAGTTACAATATCAGCACTGTTAGAGATGAGCTGAGTTTGGGGTCCGACAGGCTTAAAGCTTCACAAGATTTGACCCGGTGCCTTGAAATTGGATCATCAGGAACCACGGAGTCAACCTTGAAACGGTAAGCGACTTAATGTTTCAGTTGTGAAATTATTAGCCTTATTTTAGACTAAATTGTATATGCACAGTAGGATAAAATAGATTAGAGTCGAAAAGGAAAATAATTGGTGAATGAAAAACTGATGCCAGCAGTTTCTGACAGAATCGAGCGTTTGAAAATTGAATCGAAGCTCGATTTTGGCTCTTTTCTGTCAAGTTCGATTTCTGAGGAAATCGAACAGTCGATTTGGAAATTGAAGTTCTAATTTCAAAATTGACTGTTCGATTTGAAAATTGAAGTTCGATTTTGCTCTATTTTGGCTTTCTAAAAATTTTCTTTTGAAAAATTATAGGAAATTCTCGTATAATAGTTTAGGCATTATTAACACTTTTTGTGGTGTTAATACAATATAGGTTGAGTGTGGGAAGCCTTGGGTGAAGATTTTTGGGTTAAGCATGGGCCGAATCCAAGTCTAAGGTAGGGGAACCTTAATGTTATTGCATTCTTGTTTTATAATGTAAAGTTGTTTCTTGAACTAAATTTCGATTATGATTTAAATCTGTCATGACTTGGTTTAGCATAAAATATGAAATCTAAATTAGACACTAAAATTCCGAATCTGAAAATGTAGTAGGCATACATATGACTATATGATTAGCATCTGCACTTGTTTTATGGTTCCCGTGAACAAATCCCAACCGACACGACAGGATATTCATGACTGACACAACGAGATATCTGTGAGTTTGATCTTGAACCTATTTGATCGAGTAACAATATGGCTCAAGTTACCCTCATGAATTAGGGGCTTGTTATATTTTATCTGAAAATGGGTTTATTGAACGACGATGGTTAGTTGAGGGTTCCCATCGGTTACATTTCTGCTCTCATGATATAGTAATGTGAGAAGAATTTTAAGTTATGATTTAAGGAAATTAACGAAAGATGCATGCATTGAATTAGAGTCTAAAATCATGTGAACATTAGATCTGTATGATACTCATTTATCACATTGCTTGGTCATTTAGAATTGGAACTTAGTACACTAAGACATGTTTTGAAAACTATATTTGATCTGACTTTTAGTCTTTGAAAAACTCTTAAATATGAAAAAATGTGAATAAATATGTTTCTTCTACTGAGCTTCGATGTAAGCTCACCCCCGACTATATGTCACAGGTAACGATACCGATTTAGGCTCCAAGGACCTGAATCTTGAGGACTCTGACTACATCCCAGAGGAGCCAGAGATTCCTCCTGACAAGTTCTTTCCTTTACCTAGGCTTGTGAGCTCGGTATTTTTT
The DNA here is from genome assembly GCA_021018995.1 of Chloranthus sessilifolius. NCBI lineage: Eukaryota > Viridiplantae > Streptophyta > Magnoliopsida > Chloranthales > Chloranthaceae > Chloranthus > Chloranthus sessilifolius. Next base: position 15,130,010 of record CM037587.1, on the reverse strand, counting down.
TTTCTGTTTTGTTTAAAAACCATTATAAATTATGGGCCCAAGGCCTTGTTTTGATTATCACTGATATCATTTTGAGGAACCATTGTTTAGGTGTTGGATTGGCCATTACTGGTGGCTCTTCTTGGTTCCTTTTTGAGATATATTTTTGTATGAGAGATGTCTCTTGTTTACTATTTTGACTTCAGGGTTATGATTATATTGTTAGCCTGCTTGCACTTTATTATTTGATTGTTCTGTCCGGCTTATCGATTTATCGATAGGTTGGAGAGTCGGCCTTCCTGGTATTGCTGATATGGGAAAGTCGGGTCGTCACAGTTGGTATCAGAGCAAAATGGCTTTATATTCAAATGTTATGGACTATGAGCATGATTGTATTACAACCAATACTGATCAAATGTTATTGTTATTTAACAATGACAGATCAGCATGGCCCCACGGTTCAGAGGTCGTGGCAAAGGTAGAGATAGACCAAGAATGGTTCCGTTAGATCGTGTACGAGAGGGCATGGATACTTCTAGGGGAGTGAGATTTATGTCCGCTTCCAATGCAGTTCCCTTGGGAGCTGGGAGAGGTAACATCGGCAATGTTGAGCATGTGTTGGAGGCTTTGGCCAACAATATGGTTCAACAGACAGCTGCCATGAATCAATTGGCAGCTAGAAACCAACCCCCTGGGTTTGCCGAATTTAGGCGGATGCGACCTCCTAGTTTCTAGGGTTAGATTGATCTAATCGAGGCTGAGAGTTGACTGAATGAAATGGAAAAGATCTTCGATGTGCTCCAATGCACCGAAGTCGAGAAGGTCCGCTGGGCAACTTTCAAATTAGATGGGGAGGCTGGCCCTTGGTGGAAGTCTGTGTCCAGGACTAGGGAGCAGGAAATTCCTAATACACCATGGACTTGGGAAGAGTTCGTAGAGACGTTCAATGATCAATATTTTCCTAAGATCATACGTCATCAGTGCGAGGTCCAGTTCATAAAGCTGGAGCAGAGTGAGATGACAATCCGTGAGTACGAAGCAGAGTTTGATAGACTTTCAAGGTTTACACCTCTACATGTGGCCACCGAATTAATGAAGGCCCAAAAATTTCAGCGTGGCCTAAGGCCAAATATACAGGAGAGAGAGCAATGTGGGAGATGGAAACCTTTGAGGGCGTAATGTCAAAGACTCTCATTGCTAAGGAAGAGATTAAGAAGTTGTATCTAAGGAGGCATCAGGAAAATAGAAATCGGGTTGGCCAGGGCTATCTAGTGCATCTGAGCAGGCAAACAAAAAGCCAAGGTTCTCAAGACCACCTTGCTATCCTATTCAACCAGCTTATTCAAAATTGGCTATTACTTCAAGACTTGTTTCCTCTTATCAAAGATCATAGAGTTTTTCACCTGCACGACCTTTCAGATCTTCTAGTATTACTGCGAGTGGGGCCACAGTGGCACAAGGATCCTTGTGTGCACCATCTTTCACTCCGGCTCCATCATGTACACGATGTGGGCAACCACATAAAACAGAGGATTGTAGAAGGAACATTGGAGCATGCTTCTGGTGTGGGAAGATTGGCCATATGGTCAACGATTGTCCTGAGGAGGACAAGGGAAGGACCACTTCGGCTTCTACGCAGAGATCTTCTTGACCTACTGTTCAAGGTCGAGCCTATGCTGCGACTACACAAGATGCCCAAACGTCGAATGACGTAATCCAAGGTATCATTAAAGTTCAGATGTTAATTCTAGTATTAATTTCTATTAATTTGAATTATAAATTCTTTAATAAGACAAGCTTGAACACCACGCTCATTGCATATAAATAATTAAAATTATTTGATTAAAGGTACCCTTGCCATCCGTCATGAGGGCAACGTCAGTAAAATAGAAGTGCGAGTATTAATAGACCCCGAGTCTACTCACTCTTTCGTCACTCCTCTATTCTCTGAGAAGTTGGGTATCATTCCCAAGCCCCTTGCTTTTATATTGGTAGTATCAGTTCCTACGGGAAGCTTGGTGAGCACAAATACGGTATGTCAATTAGTTATCGTGATGATTAAGGATCACGAGATGATAGCCGATATGATTATATTGAGTATGGAAGGATTTGACGTAATCCTCGGAATGGATTGATTATCCGCATATCCTGCGAGCATGGACTATTTTCAAAAGGTTGTGACTTTTCGACCTCCAAAGAGAAAATCCTTCTAATTTTGTGGAGGCAAATCCAGCGTCGCGCCATTTATTTCAGCTATCCGAGCTGAGCATATGATGAGGAACGGGTGTTGCGAATATCTTGCTTACTTGCAAGATCACAAGGAAGAGAAAAAGGACATCACTCTTGTCACGGTTGCATGTGAATATCTAGATATTTTCTCTGAAGATCTACCTGGATTGCCATCTGATCAAGAGATCGAGTTCGCAATCGAGTTAGTGCCGGGTACCGAACCATTGTTGAAAGCTCCATACCAAATGGCGCCTACTGAGCTAAAAGAACTGAAGGAATAGTTTCAGGAGCCGTTAGATAAAGGCTTCATCAGACCGAGTTTTTCTCCTTGGGGAGCACCGGTATTATTTGTAAAGAAGAAGGATGGATCGATGCGGCTTTGCATCGATTACCGCCAGCTAAACAAGATGACGATTAAAAATCGTTATCCACTTCTACGGATAGATGACCTCTTTGATTAGCTGCAAGGTGTAAGATTCTTTTCAATGATTGATTTGAGGTCAGGCTACCATCAGCTAAAGATTAAGGTAGAAGAAATTTCCAAGACTGCATTTCGCACGAGGTATGGTCACTATGAGTTCCTGGTTATGCCTTTTGGGCTAACGAATGCACCCGCATCATTCTTGGACTTGATGAACCGGGTATTCAAGCCACACCTCGACAAATCAGTAGTAGTTTTTGTAGATGATATCCTCATCTATTCGAAAATAAGAGAGGAACATGTGTATCATTTACGAGAGGCCCTTCAGACACTCAGAGACCACCAATTATACACCAAACTTAGCAAGTGCGAGTTTTGGCTTGATCAGGTCATTTTGTTGGGCTACATTATCTCTAAGACTGGCATCACGGTTGATTCATCAAAGATTGAGTCAGTGGTGAACTTGGAGCAGCCAAAGACTATTACAGAGGTTCGTAGTTTCCTTTGTTTGGTAGGATACTATAGGAGATTTGTTGAGGGCTTCTCCAAGATATCAAGTCCGCTTATATAGCTTATGAAAAAGAACGCTAAGTTTGATTGGACGGAGCAGTGCGAGTAGAGTTTTTAGGAACTTAAGAAGTGGTTGACTACAGTGCCAATACTTGTTATACCTTCAGGCAGTGGGATTTCACAGTGTATAGTGATGCTTCGTATGGGGGATTGGGTTGCTTGCTTAATCTGAACAAGAGAGTCATTACTTACGGTTCTAGGTAGCTGAAGGACTATGAAAAGAACTATCCATTGTATGACCTCGAATAAGCAGCAGTCATGTTTGCTCTGAAGATCTGGAGACATTACCTCTACGGTAAAACATTTGATATATTTACCAATCATAAGAGCCTTAAGTACTTATTCACCCAGAAGAACTTAAATATGCGACAGAGACAATGGATGGAGTTTCTGAAGGACTATGATTGTGCTATCCAGTATCATCCAGGAAAAGCAAACATCTTTGTAGATGCACTAAGTAGGAAGTCTTTTCCTTTGTTGTCACACCTCATCAATAGAGTACACAAATGGAAGCTACTTAAAGATATGGCCTTATGCAGTGCGAGGTTTGATGTGAAAGGCTCGGGAGCACTGGTGGCTACCCTTGTGATTCGTCCTACACTCTTTGAGAATACCAGGAAGCTTCAGATGATGGATGATGAGCTTATGGCAATTAGACAGGATGTGATAAGTGGAAGCAAGAAGAATTTCTCCATTAAGGAAGACGGAACTTTGCTGTTTAGAGACCAGGTATGCATACCAATGAGTGCTGAGCTTCGGGACACCATTTTGGAAGAGGCTCATAAATTGATGTATGCTATACATCCTGGTAGTATCAAGATGTATCAGGATTTGAAGAAGAGCTTCTGGTAGAGAGGCTTGAAACGAGACGTCGCCGAATACATATCGCGATGTTTGGTATGTTAGCAGGTTAAGGTTGACCATCAGAATCCTACAAGATTATTACAACCATTACCTGTGCTCGAGTGGAAATGGGAAGCCATTTCAGTGGACTTCATTATGGGGTTGTTGAAAACTCTAAGGAAGAACAATGCCATTTGGGTCATTGTTGATCGGTTGACTAAGTCCGCTCATTTCCTGCCTTACAATACGACATATACCGTCAGTAAACTCGTAGCATTATACCTCAAGGAGATAGTTAGACTGTATGGTATACCAGTCAGTATTGTGTCTGACAGAGACCTATTGTTCACGTCATAGTTTTGGCAGTGATTCCAGGAGGGAATGGGTTCTAGGCTTGACTTCAACTCAATAAATTACCCTCAGACCAATGAGTAAACTGAGCGGGTGAACCAGATCATTGAGGACATGCTACGTGCTTGCATGTTGGATTTCCAATGGTCATTGGACCAATATTTACCTCTGATCGAGTTCGCTTACAATAATAGCTTCCAATCTAGTATCGACATGACACCGTTCGAGGCTTTATATTGGCGGCGGTGCAGGTCTCCACTTAATTGGGAAGAAGTGGGCGAGAAGCTCATTTTAGGCCCAGAGATCATGGAGAGTACAACTGAAATACTTCAATTGATCCGTGAGAGATTATACGTGCGTCAAAGTCGCCAGAAGAGTTACGTAGATCTCAAAAGGAGGCATGTTGACTTTTAGGTGAGCTTAATTGCCTTAAATCACCTTTACACTACTTTAATTTGTGACATGGTAGCTAAATGCGTACATTTCAGGTTGGGGACAAAGTCTTTGTCAGATCTCGCCTACGAAAGGCGTAATGCAATTCAGCAAACGAGGGAAGCTGAGTCCTCGGTATGTTGGGCCTTTTGAGATACTAGGCCAAGTCGGAGAGGTTGCTTACAGAGTAGCTTTACCACCAAAACTATTCGGCATGCACAACGTATTTCATGTGTCCATGTTGTGGAGGTACATTCACGACCCGACTCATATGTTCGATTACCAATCCATTGAGCTTCATGATGGTTTGACGGTAATCAAGGACCCAGTGCAGATCTTAGACCGCAAGGAGCAGATCCTAGGAACCAAGAGGATTCCTTTAGTTCTCGTCAAATGGCGAAATCATACATTGGAGGAAGCCACTTGGGAGCTTGAAGCCGAGCTCTGAGAACAATTTCCGCACTTATTTGAGGGACTTTAGGAAATTATGTGAATATGGCTTATATATGGAATGTAATGACATTTTTGGTTGTGGATTGCAATCTATAAGGCTGGTCTTAAGTACAAACTCTGCATTTAACTTTATTCACAACTTTAAATTTTCGGTTAGATAATTTGGTTCACTTTGGAGACCAAACATGCACCCAATGAGACTGTGTCTCGATTGTTTTAACGATTCATCATATAAATTTAAGTACCATGAAGTGGATACTTCGATTGGTGGATGTTTTAGGTCCATGTGGGCCTTAAACTGCAAGTTTTTCACTTTTCTAAAACCCCAAAACCCTCAAAATTTAAAATTTTTATGTTGACTATTTCTGCTAAATTCAAAGTTCGAATTTAAAATCAAATGTTAGATTTCAAAATCAAACAGTCGAAAATGAAATTCGGTGTTCGAAATTATCAGGCACCTGACAAACTTTAGGACAAAATCGAACGTTCGAAAATAAATTCGAAGTTCGAATTAAAATACGATGTTCGAAAACAAAATCGAACGTTCGAATTTATCGATTTAAGTTCTGTTTGGGGTTTTATTTTTTCATTCGAACTATTTCCTCGAGCAGAGCTTAGGGTTGTCCTTCCTTTCTTGGGTGAAATCGAGGCGCTATTAACAAGATTTCCAAGGGGCTTCGATTTCCACTTGCAACAATTGGATTTACACTCTTCAAAAGGTAAACCCTACCTTATTTTGTGGATTGTTTTTTTCAAATTTTAGGGTTTTTATTTGAAATTTCTATGGGACCTAAGAAGCAGCCAGCTTCCAAAATCCCTACATCGAAACGGCCTGTTTCCAAGGCTGGTTCGTTTAGTCAACCACCACAACTCCTCCACCAATGAGTGGTGGAGTGCCAAAGGTTTTGATGATGAGTGGAACTTTGATCCTGAGCTGTTTGATGAACAAACAATCACACAGTGGGCATATGAATATTTGGAGCGAGCCCAATTGATATCCCTACTTCAACCACACTAAATCCATTTTTACCTTAGGTTGGAAGAAAATTTACACATCCATTGATGGGCGAGATTATACATCGCTGAGGTGATGGATTGTTCGGTTAAGTACTCCACAAATATGAGTTTATTGCCACCAAACCCCAAACCGGTAGTGGTTCATGATGTCATAACACGGATGACACAAGGCCTACATGGGTCCGGGAAATCGGTTACTTGAGCTCAATTGCCTGATACCATGTGGATGCTTGACATAATTCTTAAATGCACTCTTTACCCGTGTGGACATAAATCGGAAAGGTGGGGCATCATCCAACAAGCTCTATATTCCGCTTTTCAAAACAAATGGTTTAATGCCCCAGAGGTAGTATTTAAGGGCATAATTGTGGCTCAAAAGAAAATGGGTAAACCAAGGAAGGCCCATACCAAAGAAATTCCATACGCCCGATTAATCTCCCTCATAATTAAGGATTATAATGGCAGGGCTAAGTATGAAATTCCTAGTGACGAACCCAAGTGTGCCTCTAGACACCCAAATTTGGCCCAAGGCCCAATCGGAACACCTTCCGAGAGAGGTGCAATTCTGAGCTTTTGATGACATATACGGAACCTTTAGGCCCCCCTTGAAACCCTTAGGAACCTCTCCAAATGCTCAGGAATCACCCTAGATCCATTAAGAGCCTGACCCGAACCTTTAGAAATCAATTCCGACCCTTAGAACCCGTTCTGAACCTAAACCTAACCTTTTCAAGCAAATGGTTAAGGATGGATACATCAAAACCAGATACGGCCCTCTACTATGATCGAATCTCAAACCATTAAAAAGTAGAGGTCGTCAGCTTTCCAACGGTCCAAGAATCGCCCCAATCGGAGGAATACGTCGAAAGATACAGCGAATTGAGCCCGGAGGGCATAAGAGTAAAACCACGTGGCCCCCTAGTGATTTGGTGCAACTAATAGTTACACCAGTGATAATTTTTAATATTTGCGCCAGTATTAATTGTGGACCCCACCCTCGCGAACCAACTTCCAGGCACTGTTTAAAATTGTTTTACTGTACATTTGCCTGGTGCAACTAATAGTTGCGCCAGGCATATGAATAGTAACCTTGAGATTTTATCCCGAAAATCGTAATTGGGGTTGACCTGTTGATCACCTTAACCTTTGGGGTGTGTTTTGCTAGTTCTATTGCACCCATTCACTACCTATTTGCATCCCTTAAGTGGCGTAAGGCCTCACCCCATCATCGTCCATTGGAGGATCCTTCCACACATCTCAAGGCTCCAAAAACCCTAGGAATCCTTAGATGTGAGATTACCTAATTGCTAAACCCATTTAGCTCTTAAGTAGCCTCCTAACCCACCCTTTTCTTATAAATAGAGCTCCCCACCCCTTGGTTTAGGGGTTGAGAATTTTGGCCTAAGAGAGAAAGAGCTTAAAGTGAAAAGATCTTTCTCCCTTTGGTGCACGCTTCCCATATAAAATCCAGAATTTCAAAACCTCCTTTAAGTGATATTTTTCACCTTAGATCCCTTATTTTAAGTATATACTACCCATTTACCTTCCCTCTTTACTCCCTAGCTAGCAAGCCTTAGAGGTTAGAACCCCTCTTTCCACCATACAAGCCTTCAAGAGCTCATCAAAGCAAGCCACGCAAGGCTCTCCTACGATGCTACAAGGGCCCGAGGGCTCCGGCTCTCCCCTTTCTTCTCCTATCTCTTTCTAGCACCCTCCATCCTCCCATTTGTGTCATTACGCTGCCGACTTTTCGGTAGGGATGGAGGGGCACAAATAGGATTCTAAGCCCTTTTGGGCAAGAGGAAGCTATTTTCTTTTCTTTTACTTTATTTTATTTTTGGCCATTAGTAGAGACCACTTTGAACGGGTTGATCGGGTGCCTAGCATCTTTCCGATCGATAACCGAAGCCCCTACCCAAGAGCCATTGGTGTGGACCGGAATCAGAGTCATATTTTTAGCACTTCGGTGCTCATAAAAATGAACTAGGTTTTTTGAGACACTAAAAGCTCCGAGTGGCGACTATATTTTTTACAAGCGAGCGCATCGCCATGACGGGATGGTCACAAATCCCACGATTGCACAGATGGCGACTCTGCTAGGGATAGCTTGTAGAGCTTCTCCTTGAAATTTGGCCCTTTATTTTTTATTTTACTAACCAATTTTTTACTATTTTTTTGTTGTTTATTTATTTTTCTCACCCCTACTTTTTCGTCATTTACGAGCCTTAGCCGATTGGCGGGCCTACATGCGCATCGTCTTTTAATTTTCCTTACTTTTTCGTCATTTTAGTGTCTTAGCCGATTAGTAGGCCTACTTGAGCATGGTCTTTCAATTTCTTTAATTTTTCACCATTTAAAGTGCCTTAGCCGATTGGCAGGCCTACTTGTGCACTCATATCCCAACAGTGGACGCTGGCCCGTAGTGGCGGCATGGGATCATCACCCCCGGTCATTGAACTAAAGAAAACTTCCAAAAAAAGAAGAAAAGCTTTGAAAAAAAATTTAAATTGAACCAAGTTAGGGAGCTTAATTAATTTGTTTTTACGGTGTAGATTTTAAAAGGGTTGGGATTAGACAAACACATAGCCACCCGGGTCTTAGTGTGGCGGCAGCCCCTAGTGTTGATGATCCAGAAAAGTCCTGGCCCACCTAGTATCTGAGAAGGCGCTTGCGCCTGAGGTATATTGGGTGGGTTCCCATTCCGAAGCTTAAAACCCTTGGGGAGCGCGCTAGTGAGTTATACCGGACTCAAACCTTTTAGGTGTAGTGAGGAGAGAATCGATCACCAAAAAAAAAATAGCTCAGTTCTCAGAAGCCTAGCTTCCATAAAAAACAAAAAAAAGAGACTCATTTCGGGTGTTGGTGCCTGCTATCATCAATTCTGGAGCATCAGTTTTTGCCTGGCACAAGTATTAGTTGCGCCAGTGTAAAAAACTGGAATTTATAACTGGCGCAATTAATAGTTGTGCCAGCTTTAAAATCCAAATTTTTACCTTGGCGCAACTAATAGTTGCACCAGTGTAAAAAAGGTGCCCTGCAACCTGGGCGCATGTATTAGTTGTGCCAGGTCTGTTTAACAGCACACTAGCCTGAATATGTGGCCTTCTTCACCTCCCGAGTCCCCCGATCAGTGTGCTTAGTGCCTTGTTTAGGCCCCGCCATCTCGGACACCTAATACGCCCTCGCCGATCAAAAGAGGGCAACTTCTTTTTGGCTCATTCTGGAGGATTGGGTTAATTGCCTCAATTTTCATGCCTTCAATAGATCGAAGGTTCTCCTTCAATTTTTTGGAAGTACGTCAAAATCGTCGGCGCGGGTCCTGAATTAAGGTACGAGAGCCACCCGAAAAGGGAATTCCAAGGCCTCGAAACCTTTGTTTTTCAAAACTTTTTCAAGAAAAAATTCAAAAAATATATAAAATCAAAAACCCAAAAAATATAGTTTGTGGTGTCGGCACAACGGCATCATCTTGCCCTCCGCCGTCCCATAGGGGAAGAAGGAGGAGGATTTTTGGGTCTTATCCAAGGCACCCTTACTCGACCCACTCCCGAAGAATGTCGTGGGTAGTGAACCCGGCTTATGCCGATCCCGACTCATCCCCGCCACATTCTCCAAACCACTCCCATTCGAGAGAATTTTTTTCCACCATCCCCCTCACCCAACCCCCCTTTACCGTTACCTGCCCGTTTGGTTCCCCCATTTTCCCAACCGATACCCCCCAAAATATCCAAAGTCCAACCCCCCATTCTCCATCTTTTGGCCAAACCATACTCATGCCAAGTCCAACCCATTTCCCTTCCACATTCACACAAAATCCATTCTCCTAATCCATATTCATGACCCATTTCCCATCTTCCCCTTATAGGCCCGATCCACCCACATTCACATACACCAATTCCCCCCTATCCAACCCCCCACAAATCCCTCCATCTACTCGGGTCATGCCCATATTTACCGGGGCCATGCCCGGTTTCTTCCAAACATCCACACCCCACCAACCACCATCCCTAAACATCCCTAATCCATCCCCATCCTTTAGCCCACCTCAACTCTCCAATCCACCCCATATCCCACCTCTTACCATGGCCATGCCCGATCATACCGGGGCCATGCCCAATTTCCCCTCTCCACCCCCCACATCCAATCCTCCTTTGATGACTATGATGGAGGAGATGTTCCAAGCCTACTCCATATGGAAGGCTTCTCAAAACACCTCCCCTCCACACCCCACATCCCTAAACCCATCTCACACCCTAGCCAATCTCCATGCCTCACTCCTCAATGACCCCTATCAACCCCCCATAATCCTCATCATCCAAACTCCCATTACCCACATGCCCCAAGGCCAAATGACCCAAACCCCCTTTTCCCACATACCCCAAGGACCATTGGCCCAAACCCCCTTGTCCAACATATCCCAGGGCCCCATGATCCAATACCCCACCACCCAAACCTACTCGGGGTCCATGACCCAGACCTATCAAGACCCCTTGGGCCAAACCCATCAAGGGCCCATGGCCTAAACCCGCCAAGGCCCATTGGGACATACCCACCAAGAGCCCATGGCCCAAACCCACCAAGGCCCATTAGGCCAAACCCATCAAGGACCCATAGCCCAGACCCCACGACCTAGACCCACTAAGGCCCATTGGGCCAAACCCATCAATGGCCCAGACCCACCAAGGCCAATTGGGCCAAACCCATCAAGGGCACATGGCCCATACCCACCAAGGCCCATTGGCCCAAACCTACCCAGGCCCATTGGCCCAAACCTACCCAGGTCCATTAGCTCAAACCTACCCAGGGCCCATGGCCTAAACCTACCAAGGGCCCCTGACCCAAACCCATCAGTGGCCCATAGCCCAAAATGACCAAGGCTTCATGACCCAAACCCAAACCCCACACTCATACCTTCCATAATACCCCCGACATTTCACCCAGCCTTCACAGCCAGGTCAAACCCATGCAATACCCCAAACCCAATTTTCCCATGGCCCCACACCCCAAGGCCATCTCCAAACCTTCCCCCATACCCAATGGCCCCATTAGGCCCCACCTCTAAACCAAAATCCCATCACCTAACAAACCTTTCCTCACCCCCAATGGGCTCACCCCACCCCCACTCATATCATTCCCGTCCAACCCGAGCAACAATAACAAGAAAATTCTGCCCTCACTGCACATTATGGCAACCAGCAGTATGAGGAGGACGAGATTAGGAATAGAGGGGCTTATGTTGGGACATTGACCAGCCTTAACCCTCCTATAAATGTCCAACCCTTGGTGGCCCAAAGTGAAGTCCAACCGATGGCCGAGAAAGCGGCCCCTGCATCAAAAGAGTCAGAACAGCTGAAAAAATAGTTGGACAAAATACAAAAGCAGCTGATGAAAATGGGTGGTGCTGAAATCCACGCCACAGACTTCACAGATTTGTGCTTGTTCGCTGAGGTCTCCCTGCCCCCCAAATTTAAAATGCCAGCCTTTGACAAATATAATGGCACTTGCAATCCTATTGCGCACTTGAAGTTCTACTGTGGGGACATGTGCCAATACAGAGGGGACGAGAGACTGCTAATAAAATTCTTTCAAGAAAGTTTGACCGGACCAGCTCTTAGATGGTTCACATCTTTAGAATCATCCATGATGAAAATGTAGAAGGACCTGACACACCTCTTTCAAGAACAATATGTCTACAATATAGACATTGAGCCGTGTAAGTAAGACTTGGCCTATTTAAAACAGAACCAGAATGAGACTTTCAGTGACTACTTGGGACGCTGGAGAGCACTGGCAGCTCAGGTCAGAAACAGAATACTTGATGATGAGCAGATAGAGATAATCTCAAAGAATACTCTGCCAGTGATCTCAGACTTTTTGGTGTACCAGCAGCAGTTCAGCTTTGCTGATCTGGTGAGAAATGCTAACCGATGTGAGGATGCCATCAGGGAGGGCCATCTGAGTAAAAACATGCCAAGTGGACCTAGTGGGGTTAGGAGGTTTTCGGAGTAAAGGAACGATAAGAGAATAGGGGGCGAGGTAAAAAACATAGCCAATATCAGGCCCAATAACAACACTACCCCATTTCAATTTCAGGCAGCCCCACTAGCACCAGTCAGGCCTAAGCAGATGCAGAGAATAGGGAATGGGAAAGGAATGCAAATGACTCCGGACCAGAGGAGAGCCCGCTACGATCGAGTTTTATGCCTCAGGGGAAATCATTGAGTGTGCTTTTGCCTTTGTTAGTAGAAAAGGGATTAGTCACTATCTGTCAACCGCAACCTCCTCCTCACCCGATCCCAAGGAATTATGACCCAAATACCCACTGTAATTTTCATCAGGGTCCGGGTCACCCAACTGATCGCTGCTTCCCCTTAAAGCATGCCATCCAGGATTTGATCGATTCCGGGAAAATCATTCCCCCTGCACCTACTCAACATGTTAATATTCACCAAGTGCCACTACCCCCACATCCTACTGGAGGAGCAGGCCTCAGACCCATCGTCGAAATGATAGAAGATGAGGGGGAGTTTGAATTTGACCCATCCGATTATATCAGTGATCGGGAGAGTTATGTGGCACCATTGTCGAGGAACATGGAAGAAAGGAACATAAAGGTAATTGAGCCCCTGAATTTGTCAGAATATTTTCCCAACTCGACCCAGCAATTTGAACCCTTAGATCTCAGGGCATACTTTCCATCCACCACATCCATCAATTATGTACATATCAATACATACCAACCATACACCACCACCCCCATCAATCACCCGATGAGCCAACAGGCCTAATCCTACCCGCCAATTATCAATGGCCTGCACTCGCCCCATTTCCCCCAGTTCAACTATCGATAAACTCCACTGCCCCCATCAATTACCCAATAAGCCATCAGGCCCCCAATCCCACACCCGCACCCGTCAATTATCAATGGCCCGTGTCCTCCCCGTCACCCCAAGTTCTGCCTGCGAACTCCACCACCCCAGTCAATTACCTAACAGCCCATCAGACCCCCCCATCTCCCACCAGCACCTAGCAGCTATTAATGGCCTACCTTTACCTCCTTCCCCCCAATGCCACCACTCTCAAGCTTCACCACCCCCATTTGGCCTAATTTTTCCACTCAACCCGCTACCATCGAAATAAATCAGGTGTTGCCCACACCTCCTGAGTCGACAGTGCAAGAGCCTCAAGTACCGGCAGCCATACCTTTCCAGCTCTCGGGACCAACTTATGACCCTCATCAGGTCCCACTAAGCTACGAGCAAACATATGTCAATACCGACAGCAGTAGCATAGAAGGGGCAGTGGATTTTATCACACGGTCTGGGAGAATATCGAAACAGCCAGAAGCACTGACAGCAGCACAAGCCCAACCAGAGGGGAAGAAAGACAGCATTGTGAACCCCCTTCGAAAAAATGAGTCGAGAACATATACTAGAGACTCAACTGAGAAGAATGCCCGCCCATATACCGTCTGGGATCTGTTGATGACATCCTCACTCCATTTTCAAGCATTAATGGGGGCATTAAAAAATGTGCATGTATCACTCCAAGTTAGCCTAGATGAAGTCGGGCAGATAATTGGGCAAGTGATGGCTATGAATGGCATCTTATTTTCCGATGCTGATTTACCTGAAGAAGGGTGTAGCCACTCAAAGTCTTTGAATATAACAGTTGAGTTCGAGAATATGGTCATTCCCCTGGTCTTGATAATGGGTCCGCATTAAAGATATGCCCGTTAAGAACCGCCACTAAGATCGGGATCGATCCATGCATCCTGAGGCCCACCAAAACCAGCGCAAGAGGGTTTGACAATATCAGGAGAGAAATAATGGGAGAAGTTGATCTTGACCTGTTGATAGGGTCAATGACCTTTTCCATCTTGTTTCAAGTCATGGATATCAAATCTTCATTTAATCTATTGTTGGGGCGCCCGTGGCTGCACAAGGTCGGAGCCACACCTTCCACTTTGCACCGGAAACTCAAGTTTGCATTTGGGCACAAAATTATTACAATCATCGGCGAGGGGCACAGCGGAAAGAAAAGGCCGCCAATAGCGTCGAAAAACCCAATGGGTTGGATATACCGCACACCGCTAAGGACGTCGACCTCCACAGTTTTGAATATGAGGTGTCAGCGATACTCCCGAAGCCCATTGAGGGCATCATGCCTAAAACAGGAGGTGGTATGGTAGCGGCGGTGGCTATGCTCCAAAAGTGGGGCTACCAGAAAGGCCAAGGACTCGGGCCCAGATTACAAGGCAGAAGAGAGCCAGTGGTTGCTAAGGGACAGAAAGTAAGATTTGGGCTAGGGTACAAGCCCACAGAGGAAGAGGTCCGAGAGGCCAAAGAAAAAGTCAGGGTCGCCGCAGCGGCAAGAGATCGAGGAATCAACATAGAAGAGAAACCTCGCCCTAGGCCGCACATCCGAGATTCCTTTGTCAACGGTGAGGTCATAAAGATCGATCGAAATGGGGTAACCCATTTGACCCCACACAAATCCACAACCCCTATACATCCCACCAATCCCCAGATCTCCCTTCCCAGCCTGGAAATAGATTTGGTTGCGTTGTCCCTCTTCAAGGAACGATGGCCAGTACCTGAATAAAAGCCCCCTATGGTAAATCACCATAAAGTGGTATTGACGTTTGAGGATATCATCTCAGAAGCCATATCAGTCAACACCCTCCATCCAAACAGGTAAAGGAGCGGCCCCTTAGGTACGCAACTGGGCATCTTTGCCCCAAACTCTAGAAGCAAGGAGTGGCCTAAAGTTTGGCACCTATTTCCTAAAAAAAAATAACCTACAAAAAATGAGATAAGCCCTTGGCAGGCAATACCTTATATATATAGCAACCCGCCTTGCCAAGGGTTCGTCTCCGAAGAAAACAAAAATCTCAAAAACATGAAAAAAATACAAAATCTCAAAAACATTGAAAAAATTCAAAGTCCAAAAATATCATCATTTAAAATTCTAGAAAAAGTCACACAAAAGGATGCCTTAATCGAAATACCCGTCCCACATAAAATCGACCCCTTTCCTGCATAAATACAAGAAGATGTAGAAGTTATGAGTCTGGACAAGGATAGTCCTTTGGAGGAGCTCCCCAATGAGCTCCTTTACCAGTTCGCCAACTTTGAGCATGGCCCTACCCCCGTTGTCGAAGAGATAGAGGACATTAATCAAGGGACTAAAGAGATTCCCTGCATTTCCAAAATCGAAGCGTCAGTCTCCCGAGGAAAGAAAAAGCATGATCAACTTCCTTCGGTCATATCAAGACATTTTTGCTTGGTCGTACGAGGAGATGCCTGGTCTGGACACCGATTTGGTCGAACATGAGTTGCCTCTCTACCCCGATATGAAGCCGGTTAAGCAGAAGCTGAGACGTCTCCGACCCGAATGGATGCTGAAAGTCAAAGATGAGGTCGTCAAGCAGTATGACGCGAGGTTTCTCATGGTATCCAAATACCCGCAGTGGCTAGCCAAGATTGTGTCAGTGCCGAAGAAGGATGGTAAGATCTGCATGTGCATCAATTTTTGCAATTTGAATAAGGCGAGCCTAAAAGACGATTTCCCATTGCCACACATTGACATCTTAGTCGATAACACTATTAAGCACGGGATGGTTTCATTTATGGATGGATTCTCAGGATATAATCAGATAAAGATGGCACCCCCTGGGGAA
The DNA here is from genome assembly GCA_021018995.1 of Chloranthus sessilifolius. Classification (NCBI taxonomy): domain Eukaryota; kingdom Viridiplantae; phylum Streptophyta; class Magnoliopsida; order Chloranthales; family Chloranthaceae; genus Chloranthus; species Chloranthus sessilifolius. The sequence continues at coordinate 15,114,033 of CM037587.1, read as the reverse complement.
CCTTTTGCTATCGAGTCATGTCGTTTGAACTGAAGAATGTCGGTGCAACCTACCAGAGAATTATGATTGTGCTATTCCACGACATGATGCACCGAGAGATTGAGGTGTATGTTGACGATATGATAGCTAAGTCACCGGAGAAAAGCGACCATCTGGTAAACATTCAGAAGCTATTTGAGAGGCTGAGAAAGTATAGGTTACGACTAAATCCACAGAAGTGCACTTTTGGTGCTATGTTCAAAAAATTGTTAGGATTCATCGTCAGCAGGAGAGGGATCGAGGTCGACCCAGTTAAAGTCAAAGCTATCACTAAAATGCCACCGTCGTCTACCGAGAAAGAAGTTAGAGGGTTCTTAGGCAGAATACAATATATCAGTCGGTTCATTGCATAGCTAACCCCAATCTGTACGCCAATCTTCAAACTACTAAGGAATAACTCACCCATTGAATGGAAAGATGATAGTCAGGCAGCGTTCGATAAAATTAAAAGCTACCTTGGTACCACTCGAGCCAGCGAGACCACTCTTGATGTACCTCTCCACGACGAAATCCTCGATGGGATGTGTTTTAGGGCAGCATGATAAAACAAGAATAAGAGAGCAAGCCATCTACTATCTGAGCAATAAATTCACTGATTATGAGATGCGCTATTCTCATCTGGAGAAAGCATGCTTGGCTCTTATATGGGCTACTCAGAGGCTCCACCATTACTTGTTATCTCAGGCCATTCTACTCTTAGCCCGCATGGATCTGTTGAAATACCTGTTCGAGAAGCCCGCTCTCACTGGGCAGACTGCACACTGGCAGCTCCTATTATCTGAGTTCGACATCACGTACGTCACTCAGAAGTCGATCAAAGGGCAAGCACTAGCCGATCATCTTGCCAACAATCCTTTGCCAAATTATGAGACTTTGAGAACTGAGTTCCCCGATGAGGACATCCTATTCATGACGGAAGACGATACTGAAGAAGTAGAGGAATCGTGGGTAATACATTTTGATGGGGCAGCAAATGCTGAGGGTTAGGGAGTTGGCGCCATTCTGATTTCGCCAAAGGGATCCCACGTACCCGTCTCTATCAAGCTCAACTTCCCTTGCACTAACAACGTGGCAGAATATGAAGCTTGTGTCGCTGGTCTGCAGGCAGCTCTCGATCTGAATATAACTCACCTTCGAGTGTTTGGTGATTCATAGTTAATCATATGCCTGACGAATGGTGACTGGAAGACGAAAGACGAGAAACTTATCCCTTATCATAAACACCTCGGGGATCTGATAGCTTATTTTGATGATGTGACATTCTCATATGTCTCACGAATAAGGAATCGCTTTGCCGATGCACTAGTAACTTTGGTGTCAATGATAGAAATCCCATATGGTGCTGAGATAAAGCCGATCATGATCGAACAGAGAAGTGAGCCGGTCTTCTGCCTACAGATTGATAAACCTACAAAGCCTGATGATGAGCCACCTTGGTTCTCAGATATCAAGAATTTCCTCGAGACCCTAACTTTCCCTGAGGGTACATCCAAGACGGACCGGCGAACCATTTAATGTTTAGCAGCAGGCTACGTCATTTGTGGAGATTGCCTGTACAAGCGGTCGTACAATAACATCTTGCTCAGGTGCCATATCGAAAGTGAATTGACCAACAGCATGAAGGAGATCCACGAAGGAGTATGCAGAGCCCACATCAGCGGTCACATGCTTGGTAAGAAAATTCTACGGCAGGGGGATACTTTTGGACCACTATGGAATCAGATTGCTGCCAACATGTCCAGAAATGCTACAAGTGTCTGGAACACTCCAGTTTGATACACGCTCCTATCATTGATCTATACTACATGACCACTCCTTGGCCATTTGCTACCTGGGGCCTTGATGTCATAAGAATGATTCATCTGAAAGCATTGAACGGGCATCGGTTTATCCTCGTCGCCATTGAATACTTCACTAAGTGGGTTGAAGCAGCATCATACTCCAACATCACGGCCAGTCACATTGAGAAGTTTCTCAAGGACAATATTGTGTGCCGATTTGGAGTACCCAAAGATATCATCACGGACAATGGTACAAATTTTGCAAATAAGCGTATCCGAGCCTTTTGTGAGTAGTACAAGATCAAGCACCATCGCTCGTCACCTTATCAGCCTCAAACTAATGGAGCCGTGGAAGCTGCCAACAAGACGATCGTTCGCATCCTTGAGAAAATGGTCATCACTTATCGAGATTTGAGCGAAATGCTGCCATTTGCCTTATGGGCCTATAGAACGTCGATCCGTACTGCTATAGGGGCAACACCAATCTCCCTTGTGTATGGAACTGAGGCCGTCCTACCAGTTGAGGTTGAGGTACCCTCACTCCGAATCCTTATGGAATCTGGCTTACCCGAAGCAGAGAGAGAGAGATCCTGCTTCGAACAATTGAATCTATTGGATGAGAAGAGGCTCCTAGCCTTGTGTCACACTCAAGTTTACCAGGGGAGAATCGCACGTGCTTATAATAAATGTGTCTGTGGTCGAGATCTGAAGGTAGAAGATACTGTGCTGAAGAAGATCTTCCCATCCCTCCACGCTGATCTGAGAGGCAAGTTCAAGCTAAACTGGGAAGGACCTTATGTCGTTCGAGAAGTACTATCAGGATACGCCATCTGCCTCGCCACCATGGACGGAGATCATCTTCCTGAGCCCATCAATGCTGGATACGTCCGACGGTTCTACTCTCAGTCTATCGCTATAAGGTAAGTATTGGTGAAACAGATATGTGTCTGCTTAAGAACCACCCAAAAGAGGTCATCATTCCAAACATAGTAGCCAGAAAGCATCCATTAAAATGATGATATCCTTTGCTACCCCATTTGAGCTTGGGCATTTTTTTCAATAACCCTTTCCCCAAAAAAATGTGTGTGTATATATATAAAAAAGGGGAAGTAAAGTTACTATCAAAATCTAAAAAAATCGAAAAAGCAAAACCTCTAAAAAAGATTGCCTAAAATGGAGCAAAAAGAAAAAATCATGGGGCATGCATAGTAAAACCCCCAAGGAAGAAAGTCTATTGAGAAAACTGAGCCGTATCAAGGAAACCCTTTTAGTCCAACATACCTTCAAATCCTAACCTAACCCATGACCAAGCTACACCCTGAAGAAAGCCCTCTTTTAGTTTCACAAGCAGTCATAATATCTGTTAAGTCAACATGAGCCAAGTTGTGAGACGACACCAGAACCCCATCTAGCCGGCTATGACGGGATCGACGTCTATGTCGTAGCTTCTGAAAAAATGAAAGATTAAAAAAAGAAAAAGAAAAAGAAAAAATACAAGCTCAAAGCAAGATGGACGTGGTGAAAACCCAAAAGGGCGCTACGGGTAAAAACAGTGAGTTTGTGCGGACCAGGTGAAAACCCGAAAGGGAGCTTGGGGTAAGAGAGCTAAACCCATGGACGTGATGAAAACCCGAAAGGGCGCACGGGTAAAAAAGGAGATAAAAAAAAAGAAGAAAAAAGAAAAGAAAAGAAAGGTTTGGACTGATTGAGAGGATTGATGTTTGAGGAGCCCTCTTGATTACTCTCCCTGATCCCCTTTTCGAGGCCACTCATGTTAGTTCGAATCGAGTCCCGACCAGATTTATTTCATGAAATTACTTTGTCAAATGTATGACTCAAGGTAAGGAGAAAGGTTTGACTCAATCCTAAGGGGATGAATGTTCCGGCCTTCGTAGGACTGTTGAAACTCTTTCAAAATCAATCAGTAAAAAGGGGGGGTTCGACCATGCTCAAAAGAGGACCCAGGGTTTCACAAGGTGATTAAGGCACTGCACAAAAATTTATATATATATATATATATATATGCACAAAGAAAAAAGGCCAAAAATCCGATGTAGATGTATATAATAAACTACCTTTCATTTACAAAATGCACTGCTTACACCACATCCCAAAAAATAGCCGGTATGATGACTAGCGTGCTTTCCTTTTTACAAATAAATAAAAAACAGCAAAAACATAAAGAAAATATGTATACCAAAAATGTGTGTATCTGTAAAGGGGTTATTATGCCCCTTTTTCTGTGTATCTGATCTGTGTAAAAAGTTCTGTGTGCAGGAAGGAGTTAGCAGCCTAGCTTGCGCTTCAATGCGCTAATCTCAGCATGAAGGTCATCTTCCCAGACATTTCGCTCAGTCAATCAGCGACCATGAAGGCTCTTCTGAGAAGATTCGGCGGCTCTAAAAACGACGCTCAGTGATCCCTTCAAACGGAGGACGTCGCTCTCTGTTGTTTCTGCTCTAACCTTTTCATGTGCCAAAAGTCCTTGTAGGACCTTCTTCTTGTCCACTAGTAGCTCGATATGGGCTTGGAGTGTCGTCTCCTTCTTTAGCCAGGGGCCTCCAGTATCAGCAATCTCTGCTAAATCTGGATCATCGGCAACAAGCCGCTCAGTCAAGAGCCAGGCCTCGTACTTAGGAGAAGTTCTAACAAAATCTCCTTGCTCAATATCACACATCAGCGTCGACTGACGTGTTTCCCAAAGAGCAGCAATCCAATCTATGTCTCTAGAGGACCCCCTAGAAAATATCAAATCACATAGGGGGGTTTGGCCTCGCAAGGCACCTCCTGAGGGCAGCCGAACTAACGCAACACTCGGAATGGGAAGTAAAAGGTGCTACCAGTCATTCCTAGGAGGGTGATGCCCTCATGGTCTCTAGAGCGAACTATGGGGAAGGTCTGGTCCAACCAAGGAAGCCTCCATGTCAGCTCGACATTGGTCAACCAAAGTTTCAGAGCTGACACATCGCCCTGTGGAAGAAAATGACACCTACCCAGAAAGCACTGAGTTGCCTCACCTCGAGCAATATAAAAGCGGGGCATAGGCCCCAAGATAGAGAGGTGCACACCCAACCAGACCTGAAGCAGCAAGGGGCACCCCCGAAGGCCCTCCACCTTACCCAAAGCAAATGAATCAAGGCCTCAATACATCTCGGCGAGAACCAAATGCATCATGGATCAGCTCGCCTTTAGCTCTATCAAAACGTCGCAAAGTGCCAATGAGAAGCTCTCCCCCTAGTAAAGAAGAGGATTTCAGAAATAAAATCGAGTGCTAGAGCTTTCACATTGAAAATATTCCTAACCAGCAATTTTCAGAGACTTTAATCACCGAAAAGTTCTTTGAGGAATTTTAGCGAACACCTTGTGGGCCCCCCGATGAGACTTTTCTCATACTCAAGTTTCTTCAAACCGAGAGTAAGGTGAATGGATTTGGAGTAGCCCGGCCGAGGCGTGACTCTTGCAAGGCCCCTGTGAAGCTTCAGGCCAGACAAGTTGGATAGCTCTTCAAGGGTTGAGGTTAGCTCTCGCTTCCCAAAATGGAATACATGGGAATTCACATCCCAAAATGAAGCGGCAGCGAAAAGGAATTCCCACCGTGGAGGAACCTCTAGAAAGGAAGGAAGGCGAGATAGCCCAAGGCACTCCAAGTCGGCGAGCTCACTCTCATTCAAGCTCCCAAACCAAGCTGTTAGAAATTTGGGCCCCAAGCCCAAGGAAGAGGGTAAATTAGCTCTAAGCCCTCCACGTAAGGGAGGGTTAGAAAGCGGGTCCATGAACGTACAAAAATCTTTTGAGAGGATAAAAATTGATGTATGGTGATGGACCCGCCATGGAAAAGCAAGTGCAAAAAGAATCGGTAAAAGAGGCCAAGTCAAACTTAAAAGGGATAAGTTTTGGGCTGCCTCGGGTATATAAGGACCCACAACTCCCCAAGTTAAGCCTGGCACAACTATTAGTTGCGCCAGTGCATTTTGTCCCCATTTTCGCCTGGCGCAACTATTAGTTGCACCAGTACAAATTCCCTAGGATTTACCCTGGCGCAACTAATAGTTGCGCCAGACTAAAGATCCCCCCTCCCCAGCCAGCTCGAGACCTAACTGGGGGGACTTTCACCCTTTTTGTTTTCTATATCTACGCTTCCGATCACTAACGGTTTGGGAAGTACTTTGTTTATGTGCAGGATTGATCCTACATTAAGGCATGTGACCCAAAAAGTCACTTTTTGAGAGCATTAGGCAGACACGTCCTGTAGAAAAATAGATACGGGGCAAGGAAATCATGGCATAAAATCAAGCACTAAAAATATTTTTCAAAAAAAATATATCATCCAAAGTGACACATCATCCACCCCAAGAAAAAATTGTCTAAACAAACTAATCCAAATCAAATTCCCAAGAGTACTGAGTTTTCAAAGCTAAAACTAAAAGCCTAGTCCTTGCTTACGCCCTTCGATTTCTTGCGACAACGAGAGGAGCTCTGGAAGGTCCAAATGTCCCCCACCCTGGACCATGCCTGCGAGATCCTACTGAGCAAAGAACGCGACTCCTTAGCACGAGCATGCTGCAAAGCACAGTCAAAGTCAAGAGTCAGGATCAGTTAAAGGACAAATGATAATGAAATGAATGGGAGGAGTAGAGCAGCAAGGTAGTCACTGTCTCCACCTCCCTAAGCTCTACAAGATGACGATGGTACTCCACATATTCTATGGCCGAGTTGAAATCCTACGTTCAGAACGACATAACATTAATTATCAGGGCACTCTTAAAAGCATATGTAGAAGGAAACCGAAATGGAGAGAGATTAGGCCATCAGAAGACTTACCCCTGGAACTACCTCAGGAGGAGGAACACGGGCCGCCTCAGCAGAAGTCGCGCTTGTCGATCTACATCAGCGCAAAGGCCTGAAAGGAAGCTATCATCCAGGCACCGGAAGGTCCCATAAACCACGGGCAGATCACCACCAAGGATACCGGCATGAGAGGTACCCGACAGTCCAGCACCCGAAGAGCCCTCGCCAGAGGGACCCACACCAAAAGGGCCTGCACCGGAGGGATCTTTCCCTGACATATCAGCTGCACTTGTCCCCCCTTCACCATCCGAATCATCCCCGGGAGCAAACTGTGAATAAAATAAAGATCAGCTTAGAAGGAATGAAGGACCGAACTAAAGCATAAAGGGAACTAATTCAAGCTAAGAAGAATTACCTGGCCGAGAGGGCCGCCGAATGTAAGAAAATTGGTGCTAGGTACAAAGCGCGGCAAGATAAACCGGTACGGCAGGCACTCGTACCAAAGATGATAGTCCTTGGGCACATGGAGAGCATGAATGGGAAGCCCATTGTTGAAGAAGGCCACGGTAAGCTCCTCGATACTGCCAACAGGATACCAAACATCCGCTAGAGTATCCACAGGTATGGCATAATGGCCCTGGAATTGGTGCACGACTCGCTCCCCCAGGTAATAGAATTTGGCCCATGCTCCATAGAAGAAAATGACACGGCGATTGTTAAATAAGCGGGAAGTGCCTACAGCTGCTCGGTCCTAAAAGGGGATGCAAGGTACAGGTAAGAAAGGATCTATCCAAGTAAAAAAAAAGAATCCAAGCAGTTAGCACATCAGTAAAAGGAGATTCCCGAGCTAAAAACAAATAAAGTTGAAAGAGAGTTTTACCTACTCATGAACCATCAAGTCGAGTTGAGACCTCAGACCCGTCTCCAAGTGCTTTAAACCTACATCGCAGCGTCGGGCCTAATTCTAGTTGCTGAGGAGGGGATAGGTGAACACCTCCGAGAAAAGAAGCGGGCGCCCAGGGTGAAAGTGATGATATCCCCATACCTGAAAAGGGGGGGGGGGCATTGCATAGGAGCAGGTCAGTAGCGTATATGGATCATTCAAAAAAAGAATGGCAAAGGCAAAGGAATAAGGAATTACCTCCAGGGCGGCCCAGAATCCAACAGCAGACTTTGAATCCCCGGTCGTGACCCGAGATAAATTCTACATCAGCCATGCATACCCTGCCCCTCTCTAGTCATACCTGTGGACGTCAACCCAGTTGTCCATCACACTCAGCAGGGCTAGGCTGACTCGGCCACCGCTCGCGTTGGTGAAAAGGGTCATACCCAGCAGGACTAAGAGAGTTATGTGGGCTAGGACGATCGCTCGCTCGGGCGGCGATGTAGAGCACCCTATCTGGCTGACCCAGATCCACTAACTCATCAGGCGTGTAAAGCGAGGTTAGCCAATACATCTTGACCTCGGTACCATGTGTCTGCCCGCAAGGAGGATAGGCCCCAATCAATCGAATGATGTCCTCTAAACTCGGCACTGCGAGATCGGATATCGGTATCCCCCCTATCCTAATGCCGGTAATCATGGCCCAATCGACGGGCGTCAAAGTCATCTCTGCATACGACATGTGAAAGGTAATTGTCTCGGGGTGAAACCTTTCAATTAGGGATTTCAGATAGGTAGCGTCGGCCCTCATGGCATGGCAAGTTAGAAATTCTCCTAAGCCCACCTTTGCTAGCAAGACCTTCACCACGGGAGGGACATAGAGGTAGCACTCATGGAAGTTGAGCCACCCGCCACGGAATACAATGTTGGGCAGGTCCTGTACCCAAGAAAATGCGCATCAGACCACAAAGGCAAAGCAAAAACTGCATAATAGAAATAAATTGAACCTCTCTTTTACCTTACCCACTATCCCGAAATTGGAAATGTGGGTATGTTGTTGGTGAAGGAGGCCGACTTGGGTAGCCTCGCCTTGCATCTTGAGCCATGGGCCCGCCCTCCACTCTACCCAAATGAATTGTTCCCCCCGCGAGCCGTATACAATCTCTGGCCCCTCCTCGTGGCCCTCCTCGGGAATATGCTCACCCTCACCTGACATTCTAAGACAACAAAAAGCAATCACGTCAGAGCAGATCAATGATAAAGAGCCATGACTTTCAATGTTGCAAACAGGAGGTAAGTATGCTCACCCTTTCCCTTTCTTTTCACATATTTTCATAAATAAGAGATACACATGCCTAAATGAAAAAAAGAGAGAGATCCCTTTTAGGTTGAAAATGCAAAAAAAATCTTTCCTTCAGAAAATGACAAAATTAAATAAAATTTTCCCTTCCTGTATTCAAAAATAAAGTAAGTTAGAATCAAATAAAATCATTTATATTTCTAAAGAAATAATAAAAAAGGGCCCTTCCCTCTTAGAAAAATAAAAAAATCCTCCCTTTATGTTTAGGAAAAATAAAAGCAAAAAAAGGGAGAGAAAGAAATCATCATCACGCTTCTAAACAAAAAGAATCTTTCTCTTCTCCTTAGGTCCCAAAAAAAAGAAGCCATTTCTTCGTGTTCCTAAAAACAAAAAAAACAATGAAAATAAAATTTCTTTTCCTTTACCTTATTCAAAAAAAATCTTTAATCCTTTACGTTGTTTGTCAAAAAAAAAAGTTAAAAACCAAAAAATTCCTTGCTTTATTAAAAACAAAAACAAAAAAAACCCTTTACTTTGCTTACAAAAATCATAAAAAAAAATCCTTGCTTTGCTTACAAAAAATCATCATAAAAAAAAAAACCTTTGCTTTATTCTAATAAAAAAAAAAAAAAAGAGAGAGAAGTCTTGTCTTAGGTCTTTCTTTTAAAACAAAAAAAAAACAGAGAAAAAGTCCTTGTGTTTTATAAAAAAAAAAAAAACAAAAACAAAACAAAAAAGCCTTCTTCCTTGGTTGATTTTCAAAAATATATATGCAAAAAAAAATCATCATTGTCTTCCCTAACTTTCAAAAAATAGAAAGCAAAAATCATTTCTTTTTCTTCTAAAAAATAAAAAAAAATAAAAAATCTTTTTCCTAAATCAATAATAACCCAAAATCCATTGCTTTATATGTAAAATAAAAACAAGAAAAAACACAAACAAAAAGCAACGAAAAAAATCATTCCATATACACAAATAAAAACAACAAAAAATATATATATTAAGCACCAATAAATCCATAAAATAATAAAATAGGGCATTGCTCATAAAGAATCATCCACACTTCATCAAATAAACATACACACTATAAAAATAAACCATTACTCATCAAAGAATACAAGATCATGATCATATCTACAAGAAAAAGTAAGAAAAATCAAAGAAAATGAGTTTTAATGGTTACCTTTAGAGAGAAAAGGGGTCTTTGATCTAGCGTATGCCAACGATCGATCCACATAAGCAAAGCGACGGCGATGCGGCACGCGTAGAGGCAATGTAAAGGAACCCTGGGAGGAGTTGGTTTTTGGTTTCAAAGATAAAGGAGGGGGGAGAAAATTTTGAAATAAAGCCCCAGGCCGAACTCGAGCTGTTTAAATTCCCCCTAGCTAAGCATGGCGCAACTAATAGTTGCGCCAGGCAAAATTGTGCCCACCTCTTGCTTGGCGCAACTATTAGTTGCGCCAGGCTATTTTGAGGCCCCTAGCGGCCTGGCGCAACTATTAGTTGTGCTAGCCGCTTAGGCTGGGTCTTGGGCCTAGTACGGGCCAGATGAGAAGACCGGTCCCTCCACTCTTTTTGTTTGTTTTGTCACCCCGGCAGATGCACGTGCTCCCAAGGCGGCATTTCGATCATCCTTCAACTTACCAAGAGAGCCGTACTAGAATAAAAGCGGACCGAGATTAGTGAGCACCCCGATCCTACACAGGAAAATATAAAGAAAAAAATCTAAAAAATCCCCACAAAGAAGCAGGAAGTATTCACAAGAAAAATCCACATAAAATAATAGTTTCAAAATTCTAAAAAAAAATCACATAAAATAATAAACTCTAAAAAATCACATGAAATAACAATTGAAAATTTCAAAAAAATTGCACAAAATGATAGAAAAATCAAAAACAGATTTATATTCCCCACAGAGACGCACACGTGCATGTTTTCAATGTGGTAAAATGTCAATATTTTATCAGCAATGTAGTTGTGCCATATTAAAGTCCCGAGTCTAGGGTTCGCCTCAGATCTTTGGATCCTGCTTTGAGGTAAGAGCAACGGTGTCAGTCCCGGTCAAACAATCAATGTTTTGATCAAGTCGACTCCACTACTAAATCTTTGCAATGAGCGCTCTGTTTTGGATTCATGTGAACTTAAGTGTCTTAAGCTTCAGAATCTACGTTGGAAAAGGTCAATCGTTGGTTGAGACAAACCTGTTGAGAATGAGATTACGTGTTAATCAAACTATGTGCAACCATGCATTCAGAAGGGATCATTTTCCTTTTTATTTTTTGTAGGCTTAAAACCTGTATGGGCAGTGGTATCCCTTTAAAGTGTACGCCATGCGCCCGGGCGAGTCTGGGTCGGGGCTTCCATCGCCTTTGTTGTTACTTATTGCCCCTGATGGGTGCATGATTATGCATAGTTAATTAATATTTACGATCATTGCCGGCGAAAGCTAGGATTGGGTGCCCCTTTCTGGGAGACACCCAATGTTTGGTTGGATCTGCTCAAGGTAGTTGAAGCTGGATGCTCTAGGTCATGCTAATCCAGGGCACATTTTCAAAAAATGGCATGTACTCCCAAAAAGCGTTGTGACATCTATTTACTTCGCTCGGGCAGTCATGCTAAATAAACTTTGGGATAGATGGGTTCGCCCAAAGACCGTGAACCCTGCTTTCAGCAGGGACACCCGCGAATAGTTCGATGGGGCCATCAAATGCCTCGTAGGATTGGACGCAAACTGTGAAGCCTTGCATGTGGGTCGATCACCCCTCTTACTCACGAAGCTGTTGCACTCAGAATGAATTTCAAACATCAAACACCTTCAAAATCATCCTGAGAAGCGAATGTCCTTCCCGACTATTGGGAGTTCCCAACTCATTCCATCTCGATTACGCCCAGTAATGTCGCTAAGTGCTTGGGAACCGATTACCTCGAAAAACAAATGTTTAGCCTGGCATCCAGGGCTTTCATTTTCTCACCGTGTTACTCGTTTGATGTTTGAATTTAGTTCTGAATGTAGCGGACCCATCAGTAATGCCTTGGGCCTCTTCGGATGTCTCTTTTTCTTTGGCATTTGATCATTAGTGATCAGATACCAAAGAGGGGCATCTGTAGACACCCAAATTTGGCCCAAGGCCCGATCGAAACACCTTTCGAGAGAGGTGCAATTCTGAACTTTTGATGACATGTATGGAACCTTTAGGCCCCCCTAGAACCCTTAGGAACCTCTCTAAACCCTTAGGAATCACCCTAGATCCATTAGGAGCCTGACCTGAACCTTTAGAAATCAATTCCGACCCTTAGAACCCGTTCTGAACCTAAACCTAACCTTATCAAGCAAATGGTTGAGGAGGGGTACACTGGAACCAGCTACAGCCCTCTACTATAATCGAATCTCATACCATTGAAAAGTAGAAGTCATCAGTTTTCCAACGGTCCAAGAATTGCCCCAATCGGAGGAATACGTCGAAAGATACGATGAACCGAGCCCGGAGGGCATAAGAGTAAAACCACGTGGTCCCCTAGGGATTTGGCACAACTAATAATTGTGCCAGTGATGACTTCTCCTAGGAATTAAGCCTGGCACAACAAATAGTTGCACCAGCATTAATTGTGGACCCCACCCTGGCGAACCAACTTCCAGACATTGTTTAAAACTGTTTTATTGTACATTTGTCTGGCGTAACTAATAATTGCGCCAGGCCTATAAATAGTTACTCTAAGATTTTGCCTCGAAAATCATGATTAGGGTTTGACCTGCTATTTACCTTGACCTTTGGGGTGTATTTTGCTAGTTATGTTGCACTCATTCGCTACCTATTTGCAACCCCTTAAGTGGCTTAAGGCCTCACCCCATCATCCACCATAGGAGGATCCTTCCTGTTGACGGATTTCTGAGTGTGTGCTTACTTTATTGGTTGGTAGTGAAAGTCATTTAAAAATCAAAGAAAGAGTAAAACACGAGATGGAATCAGCACAACTAAGAAATCTTAGACCTGCAAGATACAGGGTCCATTGTAGCAAGTTTTGATAAGTAAGAGTTTATCCCACAGGGAAAGGTGATCTACAGCTCCAAAGGAGCCATCTCTAGTAGTCCCTCCAGATCTGACTACAGATCTAGTAGTCCTAAAAGGAGGGGAGTTTAAGGTCACTTATTCTAAGTATCTAATGTCTAAACTATAGAAAGGGTTGAGAGGATGGATGGAGTGTGGAAAATAAATATAAAAGGGTGAGAAGTATATTATTGAGCCCAGATCATAGGAGTTTTGTAACTCAGATTCAGATCTGATGTTATAAAAATCCTGTCCGGTGGCTACATTATCACCACTTAGGAGAAAGGATCCAAACCATCACTCTGCCATGATTCCACCCTTAAGGCTATAACCTGTCCACTCAAATGGTCACAGATTATCCCATAGGGGAACCACTATCCAGGGATGGGTCAAAACATAACCAATAAATCATTGCAGGCACTATTTCATCCAGGCTACCAGCTCAAGAATCCATAGGAAACCTCAACCTCTAAAGCTCTATATGTGGGGCTAAGGCTGTATAGGACAATGATAGCCCAGACACATAGAACCAGCAAGAGATTGAGTACAACCTTCGATCTAGCTGTCCATTGCTTGAGTGAGGCTATAATGGTCCAATCACCAGCCTACAATCTCTATAACCAGATCAGATCCAACATCTGATGGCGGATCTATACAAATATAGGGGAGTCTGCCTCTACAATCTCCCACCAGGCTTCTACAAGCTCAGGTGTAAAGAAGAAGGATCCATCTTGGATTGGTGGATTAGAATCACCCTAAGGCTATAATCTGTCCACTTAAATGGTCACAGACTATCCCAGAGGTTATCCTCCTCACGGAGCCCAAGACAAAACAAGAATATCGCTGCTACCACCATGGTCACAAGGCTACCAGCTCAAGCTCCCATGGGATTTCAGATCTAGTGGGTCCTGTGGTGGGGCTAAGGCTGTATAGGACCATGATAGCCCAGACACACAAGTCACTTGGATCTGAGTGGCCCTTAGAATCAATCCTCCATTGCTTTGAAACACAGCCAAAGCAATGGCAGATCACAAGGCAGCAGCCTTGCACAGAGCATCTCACACACAAACACAAATCCCACAAAGTATAGATCCTATTACAGAACTTCCATTAATCTAGTTTAAAATACATACAAAGACATAGCCAGCAAGTGCTGGACTATGGAGAGAAGGAAAAAGAAAAAGAAAGCTACTTACAACTACAAAAAGAAAAACTAAACGATCTCAGATCAGGTCTCCCAAAAATGAGACGGGTTCCTAGCTATTCCAGGATGTAGAAAGAAAAGAAAGTCTAAGCTCCTAAACCTAAGCTAAGTGTGGGTATTTATAGCAGTGGTGTGGCGGCGCATTAGGGTTAGGAAACCCTAATTTTAACAATGCCACATGGCTGAATAATGATCCTTCGATGCCTTGGGGCACGTGCATAGAGATTTGAGCGTGGTAGTGCGCGCCCTAATCGCTGGAAATTCCCAGAAAGTCCTCAGCTGAAGAGATGGAAGTTTGAGGTTCAGAGCTTCGCTAGGTAGCCATTGTTTCCCAGACTTATCGCGTGGTAACTTTTGTTCTTCGCTAGGATGATTTGAAATTGAAGCTTCTGCCTTCGCGAGGTTGGCTTGGTTTGCTCTTCAGGCATTCGCGAGGTTGATCTTTGCGAGGATAGATTTGAATAGCGCGAGAACTTTGCGAGCACTTATCCTTACTGGACTTCGCGAGTTACCTCACGAGGCTTTGATGAGTTCTGAACTACGCAAGGTTCCATGTTTTAACTAATCTTCGCGAGGGTGGCTTTGCCTTCGTAAGGACGCTTTCTTGTTGAATGGCGCGAGAACTGCGCAAGGAGTTCTCTTCTGATAGTTGCATCCCGCGGTGACTGTGCGACAGCAGCGCGAGGAGTCTTCTGAAGCTCTCTCTTCTCAGCCGTTCTGAGTGAACTACGCGCGATTGAGAGAAGTTTGCTTTGAACTGCGCAAGACTGCGCGAGGTGTCCTATTCTTGGGCTTCGCGAGAGCTGCGCGAGTTTATGTTTCTGAAGCTCTTCAGTCAATCATCTATGCGAGAAGTTGTTGTAGAGTCTTGGGAAGCTCAGCTGGACTACGCGAGGCTCATTTTCAGGTCTGGATTTAGACTTCATCTTTCTGAGGGACTTCTGGTGCCAAAACAGGCTTTTTAGCAGGATTCCTGACCTTATTTCACTGCTGGGTACTACCTACATAAAACACTTAACAAGGACTTATTAGTTGGCTATGGGTCTAATCAAAGATCAAGTTAAGGGATGAAAAGTGGTACTTTTCAGGTCTTAACACACCCCCAAACCTAATCTTTGCTAGTCCCTTAGCAAAGCTACATTAAACCTAATATAAAAATTAAATGCCACTTTCGTAGGGAGCACGGATACATTTAGTATATGTACCAATCCTTTTAAATCCCTAGGTGATCCCTAGTGGAGGAGTGAAGTCTCCTGAGGGTTTTCAGTGAAGACACTCACAAACTTCTTCAATGAAACAGTTAACAAAAATGCAATATCATCCAATGAGCAATCAAGGGGCAGACTTAGTTTACTCTTGCATCATTAAGCATAAAAGAAATTTAATTCATTGGTTGCACAGTAACTTAAACAGCATAAACTCTTCGTGATTGTACAACATTTCCAACTAATTTACAATCACAGAAAACTGCACTAGTGTGTGCCAGCACTGAGCTTATCCTTAGGTCAAAAATTAGGTTAAGGTCATACATAATGCATTCAAGTTCAGACCCAAAAACTTTGCAGGGCATACTCTCATAAGGGTTTTGTTGAGGGGTTCACTCTCTCACAGGCTCAAGAGCAGTTACATCCCCCAAATGGGTCTGTAAGTATGAGCATAGGCAGAGTTCTTAAGTGCTGACATCATTGGCAGTTCCTCACCATAGATGGGATAACTCTTTATCTTCACATGACAGCTCACTCAACTTTTGGATCACAAGGGCTTTTAACTGGACTGTAATGTGGCTTATGGAGTGGGGTTGAAAGAATGGAGGGTTGAGAAGGGGTTCAAAATTGAGAAATCAGTAGGTGACAAAGGTGATTCATGACTTCACCTTCTTGAATTCAGCTCCTTTCATCTTCTTTGAGATTCTCAAATTTGAAGTGATCAGTTTCTCTTCTTGATTTTGATTTTCCAATGAAAGTTCCTCTTGATTCCTCCCTTACTTCTCTTCATTGTTATTTTTGTTTCCTTCTTGTGGAATTTTCTGATTTTTATTTTTTTTTATTTTTACTTTTCAGAAATGCCACCATGCTCCCAATTATCATACTGCCAGATTTGAGGTATTTCTTTTTCATTCACTTACTGTTGACCATGGCTAGTCCATCTTCAACTTTTTCTCCTTTACCTTCTGAATTCTCAGAGTGAGGGTAGGTTGAAGCAGGTTCATAGGTTTAGGTTCAAGTACTCAGGTGTATTTTGAAGAAATTTAGGATTTAAAGCTCAAAGGGGGTATGGACAAGGGCAGTTACTTAAGGGTTGGTCTTATTAGGCTCAAACTGTCCAAGAGAAGGCCTTGATCCTTTCCTCAGTCTCATGAGTACTGTTAGTTGTTTCAACTTAGATTTACCTAACTTCTAGTGAGCACAGTGACTCAGTCAGTCTTTAGAACTAGAAGGGATTGCCTTGGTTACTCCTGGTTATGGTCTTCCTTTGAACTTTTAAGTATGTCCTCACCTTTTTCTCTCTCTACTAATTCACTAAGTGCTGATACAAGTGAGTTTCCTTGGTGATATTATCATGGAAATGTGGAGTACTAGAAGTTTATAATGTCCAAGGTTTGTAAAAATTTTAAACTTCTTATTTTCATGATTCCTAAGTGAACAGAGGTCCATTTCCATATTGCTCAGATGAGTCAGCTGCCCTTATGTTAGCTATTTCATTGGCAGGATCTGCCTGACATACCCCCAAACCTATGAGAAGCAGTGTCCTCACTGGTTCAAAGGTGTCTGTGCAGCAGAGTTATTACAGCATAGAAGACAAGAACAAGAAATAAAGTACCCAAGAATAGAAAACTGTATAGCATATCAGAAAAGGAAAATTTCATTAAGATTAAAAGAAAATTATAAAAATGGAGGAGGGAAGGAGAGAGAGATCAGGGGTGAGGGGGTTGAGAAGGTGGGGGAGGGGGTGGAGTGGAGGATAGGAGGGAACAGGTTGGAAAGGGGAAGTGGGGGCATGATGGAAAGTGGTAGGGGGAGAAGGGGAAAGGGCTGGGGAGTGATGTGGTGAAGGGAGTGGTGAATCTGGGAGAGGACGTCATGGGTGGGCAAGGTATCAAGCAAGGTAGTCATGAAGGCCTGATACCCTGAAGTGGTGGCTAGGTTAAAGTCAAGATCATGGAGGGAAGATGTAGTTGGGAGCGGTTGGACTAGGGGTTGGTCAATATGGGGTGCGTCTGTGGGAAGGACAGTGGAGGTGGAAGTGGGTAAAGGTAAGGCAGGGGTAGTGTGAGAGGTTTTCTTTTTAAGGTATGTTATCAAGGGAGGGTCTGTGGTTGAGGAGGCCGAGGATGCCTGAGGTACGGGGGCTGTGTATTGAGGTAAGGTGGGTGAAGGGGGAGTGTTGTCATGGGGTTCAACACTTTCCACCCAGGAACGAATCACAGTGGGGGGTGGAATGGAAAAGGGAGATAAGAGAGGGAAAGGGAGAGATGGAATAGGTGGAGAAATTAGTAGAGAGGCAAGTGTGGTGGATGGAGGGATTGCTGCAGAAGCAGAGGTGACAGAAGCTCGCGCCACCTTCTTTGGGGCAGGGGCTTTAGCCTTCTTTTTGGGGGCAGGGGTAGCCTTTGCCACAGCAGCTCCCTCTCCCTGCTCGAAAACATTCTAAGCTTCAACCTTCTTCTTTTTCTTCTGGGGATCCATTAGACTTCTGCTGATCCCCCATTGTCTTTTGGCAAAAGTGGTGGGAGTGAGGTCAGCAGATAATTCCCCCACTGGTATCTTGTATCCTCCCTTCAGAAGTAATTTGGTGATCAGTCTTCCGTAGGGGAGAGTATGGACCTTCTTTTGTAGCCCAAGCTTCACCATCATATCTTTCATGGCCTCAAAAATCAACTATGCAGCATTAAATCCGTGGCCCAGAGAGAAGGAATAGAGAGCATCAGCAATTGGTGTCCTCCTTTCTTACTGATGGCCGGAGCAGTAGATATTCTTCCTTACCACTTGATCGATGAACAACAGCTTGGGATCCAAATCTCTTCTTCTGATGGAGTCCCATGTGGCTTTCAAGCCTCTGGTAATGGCCTGGGCAATGGTATCGAGAGGGGCACTCACAAGGGCACCATAACCGCAGTTGGGATAAAAAATGGTAGGGATGCCCATGACTTTAGCAATCAACGCTAGGTTAAGCAGCATCTCAAAATTGTCAACTAACACAAGGAGGCCAGGCTGCCCATGTGTGTCTGGTCTGACCCTAAGGTGTTGGTAAAAGAGTTACACTAACCTATGATAGGCTAGTGCAAGAATTATTTGCATTAAGGGGAACAAACCAGCCTTGCGCAAGAACTCAATGGCAGGAGCTGACAATGGCTCAGATTCAAAGAACGATATATCAAAATGGCTTTAGGTTCTAAGGGAATGGAAATGAGAAGCTCAGAGGGAGTAGAGTAATCGGGTGCTTTTGCAGCCACCTCAGGAATCACCTCCTTCCCTTTTTATTGTGCCGTAGAGGACTTGGCTTTCTTAGGGACAGGCTCCACGGTGACCTGGTCCCTAGTTCTCTTCACAGGTGCACTTTTAGGACCCATCAAGATTCTCCTTGGTGAGTGTGCAGTTGAAATTTGGAAAGGAAAGATTAAGAGCTAAGTCTAACCCTAAAAGTTAGGGTTCTGTTCAATTTAACGCACGATAGATCGCAAGAGCTCCTAGCAGGGGGCAACTGTTGATGGAAGTTTTAAGAAAAAAATCCAGAATTTCAAAGTGAGCAATGAACTGTAGACAGGAAGCTGGAGGAGAGAGATTGAGAGGAATGGGAGCTAGGGTTTCGCTGACAGGAGAGGAAAGAGAAAGTAGTAAAGAAAAGCAGCGCGGGGTGGGATTTAAATATCGCGAGGCTTGGCGCGCTTTGAAAATATCCACTCGCTGGATAGGCATGAATGGGTCGCGAGATTAGATGTTCATTTAAACTGCGCGAGGCAGCCCACCCAGTTATATCTGAAGCTCGCGATAGCAAAACAAAGTAGTTCTTTATGAACTGTGCGAGAGGGGACCAAACCCATTATTCAGAACCCCGCGATGGCTTAGCAGAGTTAGAATTCACTCACCCACTAGTCAGCCTTTTAACCCTGACTTTGTGGGTGGATTCTCTCACAGTCTCTCTTCCAGGGACACCCATAAGCATTATAAAGCATTCACAAATTCCCATACTCTCAAAGCATTAAATTCACACATCATGAAAAGCATTGAAATACTACCATTATCATTCAATCACTTGATATTAGCAAACAAGGGGAACAGAAATAAAAGTAGGCATAAAGCACTAAACTCAGATTCCAACAAGATTGCTACAAATTCTTCTAAACTGTAAAGTACATATTATACAAAGGTGCATAGTTCTTATCATCAATTCAATGAAAGATCCCCTTCAGGGTCTGAGGATCCTTCACCAATCAAAAATTGGCCCTTGGGATTAACCACTGGTTGACTGGGCAACCTTCCCTCTTCTCTTTTGGCTAAGGTATTCGCTAGTTGGCCAATCTGCTCTTCCATCTTTTTGATGCTCTGACCATGAGAGTTCACAGTCTGAGCCAAGGAACCCATGTTTTGCAATGAAGTCAAGACTTGGTCCTCAAAAGAAACATTTCTAGGTTGAGAAGGGGGTAAGACCAACTGATTGTGTTGCTAATGGGGCTGCTGATGGTGCTGGAAGGTAGACCTAGGGGCACTCCCTTGATTGAACTGCTGCTGTGGCCTTTGTGGTAAGGCCACTATCTGTTGGGGCTGCATGTAGTTGTCTTGCCTCCACCTCAGATTTGGGTGGTCTCTCCATTGGTACCCAGCATTTTGGTGCTAGTATCCATATGGCTGCCTATTGTAGCCCCCAGATTGTTGCTGGCCATAAGATTGAGCAGCAGCAGCATGTTCCAAAACCAATTCAGAAAATTACCCTACAGATGGACATTCCTCCACTGTGTGCTGTGGGGACTGGCATATCAGGCATGCCTCCGCCACATGAGCGTATACAGGTTGCATCACCAATAATTTGTCAAACTTCATAGAGAGGTCTGCAATTTAGAGTCATTGTTCCCAGACAACTCATAAACTTTTCCTTTTGACCCAACAGCAGGCCCCACCTTTGACTCAGATTCCTGACTAGTTCTTGCCAGGAATGGCTTTTGAAAAGCATTCTCACTAATCACCTCAAACAATTCCCATGCCTCCTCAGCAGTCTTGTGCATGTAGGATCCACCACAAGAGGCATCGGCCATATCTCTATTTTTCTCATCAATCCCATTGTAGAAGCTTTGTACAAGCTGCCATTCTGGGATCTTATGGTGGGGCATTGTTTGAGCATCTCTTTAAACCTATCCCAGGATTGGTTAAAATCCTCAGTTGGGGATTGAGCAAACGCAAGAATCTCTTTCCTCAACTGGCTAGTTTTGGTCTCAGGGAAGAACTTGGTTAGGAACTTGGTCTGCAGGTCTTTCCATAAAGCAATGCTATTGTTGGGAAGAGTGGTCAGCCAGGTACTGGCCCTATCCTTCAGAGAGAAGGGAAAGAGTCTGAGCCTAGTAGCCTTAGGTCCCGAACCAGTGATATTAAAAGTGGTGCACAAGGCCAAGAACTGGTCAATATGCTTGTAAGGGTCCTCCTTGCTAAGCCCATGGAAAGCTGGCAACATCTGGATGATTGAAGTTTTTATCTCATAGTTCCCCTGAGCATCAAGGAATTGAATGCTAAAAGGGGAGTTATAGTCATCCGGAGCATTCAACTCCTTGAGGGTTATGGGTTGTTCTTCACCCATAATTGCTGTCACAGAGTCACTTGGGGGCTCTCCTGTGGTGTGCCTGTCTCTCCTAAGTCTCCTTCCCCTTTCTAACTCAGGGTTAAGAGGCTCTAAGCGAGTAATGAGGATCTCCTCCCTAGCATACAAGCACACCAACAGCAAGGAAAACTTCTTGCAGGCACATTGGAAAAGAATAATTGTACACTAACAAATTTATCTAACTAGTTTACAGCTATTTAAAGAATACATTTAAACTATCCTAGATACTGCTGGAAATTTTTTTTAAGAAAGATAGACAGAGTTTTAAAAGTCAGAGAATTTGCAAACAGAGGTAGCTAAGCTCCACTTGCAGTCCAACTATCCTTCACTGCGGCTGTCTAGATCTGCAAGAAAGATTCAAAATTATGTCAGCAGTATCAATTATTCACATGTGCAAAGAATACTAAGAATACAAAAACTAAGGGTCTACTAATAGATCATCTTTCCCCGGCAACGGTGCCAAAAACTTGTTGGCAGATTTCTGAGTGTGTGCTTACTATATTGGTTGGTGGTGAAAGTCATTTGAAAATCAAAGAAAGAGTAAAACAGGAGATGGAATCAGCACAACTAAGAAATCCTAGACCTGCAAGATACAGGATCCACTGTAACAAGTTTTGATAAGTAAGAGTTTATCCCACAGGGAAAGGTGATCTACAGCTCCAAAGGAGCCATCTCTAGTAGTCCCTCTAGATCTGACTACAGATCTGGCAGTCCTAAAAGGAGGGGAGTTTAAGGTCACTTATTCTAAGTATTCTAATGTCTAAACTACAGAAAGGGTTGAGAGGATGGATGGAGTGTGGAAAATAAATATAAAAGGGTGAGAAATATGTTATTGAGCCCAGATCAGAGGAGTTTTGTAACTCAGATTCAGATCTGATGTTATAGAAATCCTGTCCAGTGGCTACATTATCACCACTGAGGAGAAAGGATCCAACCCATCACTCTGCCATGATTCCACCCTTAAGGCTATAACCTGTCACTCAAATGGTCACAGATTATCCCATAGGGGAACCACTATCCAGGGATGGGTCAAAACATAACTAGTAAATCATTGCAGGCATTATTTCATCCAGGCTACCAGCTCAAGTCCATAGGAAACCTCAACCTCTAAAGCTCTATATGTGGGGCTAAGGCTGTATAGGACCATGATAGCCCAGACACAAAGAACCAGCAAGAGATTGAGTACAACCTTCGATCTAGCTGTCCATTGCTTGAGTGAGGCTACAATGGTCCAGTCACCAGCCTACAATCTCTATAACCAGATCATATCCAATATCTGATGGCGGATCTATACAAATATAGGGGAGTCTGCCTCTGTACAATCTCCCACCAGGCTTCTACAAGCTTAGATGTAAAGAAGAAGGATCCATCTTGGATCGGTAGATTAGAATCACCCTAAGGCTATAATCTGTCCACTTAAATGGTCACAGACTATCCCAGAGGTTATCCTCCTCACGGAGCCCAAGACAAAACAAGAATATCGCTGTTACCACCATGGTCACAAGGCT
This sequence comes from Chloranthus sessilifolius, assembly GCA_021018995.1. Taxonomy (NCBI): domain Eukaryota; kingdom Viridiplantae; phylum Streptophyta; class Magnoliopsida; order Chloranthales; family Chloranthaceae; genus Chloranthus; species Chloranthus sessilifolius. Next base: position 15,091,677 of record CM037587.1, on the reverse strand, counting down.
ACCAGCTCAAGCTCCCATGGGGATTTCAGATCTAGTGGGTCCTGTGGTGGTGCTAAGGCTGTATAGGACCATGATAGCCCAGACACATAGGTCACTTGGATCTGAGTGGGCCTTAGAATCAATCCTCCATTACTTTGAAACACAGCCAAAGCAATGGCGAATCACAAGGCAGCAGCCTTGCACAGAGCATATCACACACAAACACAAATCCTACAAAGTACAGATCCTATTACAGAACTTCCATTAATCTAGTCCAAAATACATACAAAGACACGGCCAGCAAGTGCTGGACTATGGAGAGAAGGAAAAAGAAAAAGAAAGCTACTTACAACTACAAAAAGAAAAACTAAACGATCTCAGATCAGGTCTCCCAGAAATGAGACGGGTTCCTAGCTATTCCAGGATGTAGAAAGAAAAGAAAGTCTAAGCTCCTAAACCTAAGCTAAGTGTGGGTATTTATAGCAGTGGTGTGGCGGCGCATTAGGGTTAGAAAACCCTAATTTTAATGATGCCACATGTCCAAATAATGATCCTTCGATGCCTTGGGGCACGTGCACGGAGATTTGAGCGTGGGAGTGCATGCCCTAATCGCTAGAAATCTAGCGAAGCTCTAAACCTCAAACTTCCATCTCTTCAGCTGAGGACTTTCTGGGAATTTCTAGCGATTAGGGCACGCACTCCCAGAAAGTCCTCAGCTGAAGAGATGGAAGTTTGAGGTTCAGAGCTTCGTTAGGTAGCCATTGTTTCCTAGACTTGTCGTGTGGTTACTTTTGTTCTTCGCTAGGATGATTTGAAATTGAAGCTTTCGCCTTCGCGAGGTTGGCTTGGTTTGCTCTTCAGGCAGTCACGAGGATAGATTTGAATAGCGCGAGAACTTTGCGAGCACTTATCCTCACTGAACTTTGCGAGTTACCTCGCGAGGCTTTTATGAGTTATGAACTACGCGAGGTTCCATGTCTTAACTGTTCTTCGCGAGGGTGGCTTTGCCTTCGCAAGGACGCTTTCTTCTTGAATGGCACGAGACTTGCGCGAGGAGTTCTCTTCTGATAGTTGCATCCCGCGGCGACTGCGCGAGGAGTCTTCTGAAGCTCTCTCTTCTCAGTCGTTCTGAGTGAACTGCGCGCGATTGAGAGAAGTCTGCTTTGAACTGTGCAAGACTGCGCGAGGTGTTCTATTCTTGGGCTTCGCGAGAGCTGCGCGAGTTTATGTTTCTAAAGCTCTTCAGTCAATCATCTGCACGAGAAGCTGTTGTAGAGTCTTGGGAAGCTCAGCTAGACTGCGCGAGGCTCATTTTCAGGTCTGGATTCAGACTTCATCCTTCTAAGGGACTTCTGGTGCCAAAATAAGCTTTTTAGCAGAATTCCTGGCCTTATTTCACTGCTGGGTACTTCCTACATAAAACACTTAACAAGGACTTATTAGGTGGCTATGGGTCTAATCAAAGATCAAGTTAAGGGGTGAAAAGTGGTACTTTTCAGGTCTTAACACTTCCACACATCTCAAAGACTCCAAAAACCCTAGGAATCCTTAGATGTGAGATTACCTAATTGCTAAACCCATTTAGCTCTTAAGTAGCCTCCTAACTCACCCTTTTCCTATAAATAGAGCCCCCCACCCCTTGGTTTAAGGGTTGAGAATTTTGGCCAAAAAGAGAGAAAGAGCTTAAAGTGAGAAGATCTTTCTCCCTTTGGTGCACACTTCCCATACAAAATCTAGAATTTCAAAACCTCCTTTGAGTGATATTTTTCACCTTAGATCCCTTAGTTTAGGTATATGCTACCCATGTATCTTTCCTCTATACTCCCTAGCTAGCAAGCCTTAGAGGTTAGAACTTCTCTTTCCACCATACAAGCCTTCAAGAGCTCATCAAAGTAAGCCACGCAAGGCTCTCCTACGAAGCTACAAGGGCCCGAGGGCTCCGGCTCTCCCCTTTCTTCTCCTCTCTTTCTAGCTCCTTTCATCCTCCCATTTGTGTCATTACGCCGCCGACTTTTCGATAGGGACGGAGGGGCACAAATAGGATTCTAAGCCCTTTTGGGTAAGAGGACGCTATTTTCTTGTCTTTTACTTCATTTTATTTTTGGTCATTAGTAGAGACCGCTTTAAGCGGGTTGATCGGGTGCCTAACACCTTCCCGATCGATAATCGAAGCCCCTACCCAAGAGCCTTTGGTGTGGACCAGAATCAGAGTCATATTTTTAGCACTTCAGTGCTCATAAAAATGAACTAGGTTTCTCGGGACACCAAAAGCTCCGGGTGGCTACTCTATATTTTTTATAAGCGAGCACATCGCCGCGACAGGATGGTCACAAATCCCATGGTTGCACAGTGCCATCGGTGTTAAAGTTTATACCTTGAAGGAGTGGGGAAGGAGCTATAAGAAGTTATTAAAGGTTCAGCCGAAATCTTGCAATTCGGTACCCAAAGCAAACACCTTTGTTCATATGCCACCACCGGATCGACCACCCCATACCGATGGACTCACCTTATCAGAGTTCACTAGGCAGATGACTACTATGAGCCAGCAGATGAGTCTGCATATCCATTCCTTGACCCAGCAAACACATGATGTGCGTAGTCATTTGGAGATCCAGGACGGCGTGTTGACCTACCTGAAGCGACATGCTTATCCTACGGACTATGCTACCTATCTGGTCGATATACGCGCCTCCGCGACTCGTGCTTCTACTTCTAGCGCTGGCGATGGTGCGGCTATAGATGCTGGTGATGACGACGAGGATGATGATTAGGAGGAGACTGATCAGGAGGATGGATCCGATGGGGATGCCATAGATTTGTGAGGCTATGGTGGCTACTTGATGTTTCTTTTTGGACCAAAAAAAAAATTGGGATTGTAAATATTTTTTATGTTGATGAATTATGAGAACCTGGTGGTTCTATTCCTTTTACTTCTTTATATAATTAATTGTTCTGCTATCTTTTGATTGTTAATTTTAAGCCTTAGAAATGTGTGAAGCTTTATGTTTTGTCTTTGTTTTGATTCTGTTTTGATCATGACTGTCTTATGAGTTTTGGTTCTGCATATTGGTGTGTGTGTAATCTGAATATGAAATTGATCACGTCCTAGACTGTTAACCATGAGCCACAGTGATGTATGTTTCCCGGCACGTGGCACTTGGGGTGTAGGCATCCATGTACGGATGCAATCTACTATGACAGTATGGGATGTCACATGCAGTACATCCATGTTACTACAGATCCCGTTCCTTGACTTGTGTGCTTTATAAAGCTATCACACTGTGACCCATACTACCTAGACCTAACAACTATATCCCTAATCTATACTAAATTTAGCGCTTAGTCCCCTATTTGAACCATTGTTACCAGATGGCATTTTCGATGACGAAAATTCCTAAGGAGGGGAGAATGTAATATCTCAGATATTTTGAACCCTAATTCGATTAAAGTCGAAAACCACATAATCGACCTTGAAACGATAAGCGACTTAATGTTAAAGTTGTGAAATTATTAGCCTTATTTTGGACTAAACAATATATACATAGTAGGATAAAATAGATTAAAGTCGAAAAGGAAAATAACTGGTGAATGAAAATTGATGCCAACAGTTTCTGACAGAATCAAACGTTCAAATCCAAATTCGAAGTTTGAATTCAAAATCGAATGTTCGAAAATGGAATCGAAGTTCGATTTTGTCTCTGTTCTGTCAAGTTCAATTTAAGAGGAAATCGAACAGTCGATTTGGAAGTCGAAGTTCGAATTTCAAAATCGATTGATCGATTTGAAAATCGACGTTCGATTTTACTCTGTTTTGGCTTTCTAAAATTTTTCTTTCAAAAAATTATGGGGAATTCTCGTATGATAGTTTAGGCATTATTAACACTTTTTGTGGTGTTAATACAATATAGGTTGAGTGTGGGAAGCTTGGGTGAGGATTTTTGGGTTAAGCGTTGGTTGAATTCAAGTCTAAGGTAGGGGAACCTTAATGTTATTGCATTCTTGTTTTATAATGTAAATCTGTTTCTCAAACTAAATTCTGATTATGATTTAAATTTTCCATGACTTGGTTTAGCATAAAATATGAAATTTGAATCTGAATTAGACACTAAAATTCTGAATCTAAAAATGTAGTAGGCATACATATGACTAAATGATTAGCATCTGCACTTGTTTTATGGTTCCCGTGAATGAATCCCAACCGACACGAAGGGATATCCATGAGTTTGATCTTGAACCTATTTGATTGAGTAACAATATGGCGCAAGTTACCCTCATGATGCAGGGGCTTGTGGAATTTTATCTGAAAATGGGTTCATTGAACGACGATGGTTAGTTGGAGGCCTGGTTATATTCCTGCTCTCATGATATAGTAATGTGAGAAGAATTTTAAGTTATGATTTAAGGCAATTAACGAAAGTTGCATGCATTGAATTAGAGTTTGAAATCATGTGAACATTAGATCTGTATGATACTCATTTATCACACTACTTGGTCATTTAGAATTGGTACTTAGTACACTAAGACATGTTTTGAAAACTATATCTGATTTTATTTTTAGTCTTTGAAAAACTCTTAAATATGACAAAATATGAATAAATAAGTTTCTTCTACTGAGCTTCGATGTTAGCTCACCCTCGACTATACATCACAGGTACTGATACCGATTTAGGCTCCAAGGACCTGGATCTTGAGGGCTCTGACTACATCCCAGAGGAGGAGCCAGAGATTCCTCTTGACAAGTTCTTTCCTTGACCTAGGCTTGTGAGCTCGGTATTTTTTTGTCTATTTTGTTTAAAAACCATTCTGAATTATGGGCCCAAGGCCTTGTTTTGATTATCATTGATATCATTTTGAGGAACCATTGTTTAGGTGTTGGTTGGCCATTACCGGTGGTTCTTCTTGATTCCTTTTTGAGATATATTTTTGTATGAGAGATCTCTCTTGTTTACTATTTTGACTTTAGGGTTATGATTATATTGTTAGCCTGCTTGCACTCTAATATTTGACTGTTCTGTCCGGCTTATCGATTTATCGATAGGTTGGCGAGCCGGCCTTTCTGGTATTGCTGATACGGGAAAGCCGGATCGTCACAAAGCCTATGCTGACGATGCTAATCCATGCATGCCTTTGACACATGCATGCATACATGCCCCAACATATGTGAAATTGCACTTACATTTTTTCCCCTTCTAAATTGCCACATAAGCACATTTTTCAAACATAAAATTTACTATTTCTTCTTGTTTTTAAAATTATTTTTATGCTTCCAATATAGCATATCTATTTATCTGACTGTACTTCAAAAGGTTAAAATAGAGTCACTTATATGGATATATGCATATATGATATCTATTTGTTCCGAGTCCTTCCTTAAAAGAAAAGATAACTATGCATATGATATCTATTTGTTCCGAGTCCTTCCTTAAAAAAAAAAAGATTACTATTCAAAGGGAGATGTTGTAGAATTGATTCATCATGATTTTGATTGGTCACACTTTTGGAAGATGTCTATTTCTTGAAATCTATTGACTATATATTTTTTTCCTGCAAAGTTTGCTTGAAGACTATAAGCAAGGAGATGGTATATTATGTACTTGTTGTAACAGTGTGGTAAGTTCATGAACCTGTTATGAATAATATGCATGCATGGACATTTTTGCATGGAGGAGTTACACCGACTCTTTTGTGAACAGATTAGCCCCTCAATTTGAAGCTCATGCTGGATGGGCTAGAAAATTAGTCCAAAAACTAAACACCAGTCACATGCTCAAATAATAGTGAAAAGGCATAAATCAAGTTGGAATGCTAAGCTAGATGTAATTGCCATTGATTAAATTTTTTACTGCCCATTAACTTCTTTTTGCTTAGTAAGATGCAGATAGTCTAAAATGAAGATGAAAATTGTCATCGATCTGTCCAAGATATTTTGTAGAGTAGCAATATTTTGTTTCATATTCTATAAAGCGGACTATGGGAATCTATAACACTATTTCCCATCTGTAGATAGTCTATGTTTGATTCCTCACTTATCATTAGCGTAAAATTGAAATTTTGAGTATTTTCTATGAGTCAATGCGTTTTATCATATGTATTTATCAGGACCATGTACTTTTTCTGCACTCATTCTTGATTCATAGGTTTAATTGCATTTTCAGTTTTGGACCCCGACCTGTTATCCACTTTTGGACCTGACCTGGATTTGTTAAAAAAATGATGTACCTATATATTGTATAGCAAACAGGTACCAGGTTGGGTTCGGGTCGGGTTTGGGCTAACTTGAATACAACCTATTTATATAACAGGTCAATATTTTCAACCGGCCTATTAAATGAAGACTCCTTAGATGGAAGTCATCAATATCTTAGTTTAATGATATTCTCTTTTTTATTTCAGGCGAAGCTTTCCGATTTGAAACTCATCTCAAACGGATCACTAAGGGACGGGGACACATGGCAATAGAGGCAAAGCAAATTTTTTATTTTTTTTCTTTTATTTTGAAAATGGGCCATGGGGTCCTTAGTTTGTTAACTCTCTTTCTTTTCTTCTTTTTGTTTGAATAAAAGAATTGGACATGTAAAGTTTAAAACATTTGGCTGATTTGAAAGGTTGGATCATAGGTTGAGACGCAACCTTTTGTTTGAATAAAAGAATTGGGCATCTATTTTTTTTATTAATGGCATTGAATAATTTGCATTTGAGTTGAATGGATGTGCTTCAATATGAGATTAATATCTTTTTTATATATATAATTTTTTTTAAAGCATTAGAAAAAAAGCATTAAAAAAATTACATTAAAAAAAGCATAAAAAAATTGTATTAAAAAAAAATCATTAAAAAAAGCAAAAAAAAAATATTATTTTAAAAAAAATTGCATAAAAAAACATCGAAGTAATTTTTTTTTTTTTTAAATAATATATATATTTTTAAAATTGCATAAAAAAACTACTGCTAAAAGCAGTGGTAGTTTTTCTATGACTGTTAAGAGCAGTCGTTGTTGAAGTTCATAAACCACTGTCACTATCATGTATAGTGGTAAAAAAAAACCACTATTTTTTTTATAACTAGTTAGGGCAGTAGTTTTTTGAAAAAAAAATCGCTGTTTAAGGCAGTGATTTTTTTAGCTTTTTCACGTAGTGTTATAAAATCAGACGACACCCCAGAGGTCATTACTGCCCACACGAAACATAAAGATGATGATTATATATGCAATGGTCTTATATTGAACACGCTCACGGATCCTATCTACGTTAGCGTGCCCACTACAAAAGAAATCTGGTATACACTTGACAAGAAATACAGAGTAAAAGAATCTGGAAATCGTAACTTCTTTCTTGACAATTTATTTAATTTTAAGATGAAAAATGATAAGTCTTTTCTTGCACAAGTGTACGACTTGCAACTTATCATTAATCATCTTAGTTTTGTTGGGATTAAACTTCCTGAGGAATTTCAAGTTTGCGCTATAATTTTTAAATTACCGCTTTCTTGGAATGACTATAAAAAGAAGATGAATCATCGGCAAGAGAATAAATCTTTGTCTATGACTCAACTTTTACGTCATCTACGAATCGGGAAAGAATCAAAACTTCAATATTTTAAACATGATAAAAGAGTTGATCCCTAGGCAAATTTGGTTAGAACCATTAAATCAAATGATTCCAAACCAAATAAGAACTTGAAGTCAAATAAGAATAAAAACCAGTTCAAGAGGAAACCCAATGCCGATCAAAATGACCAAGACAAATCCAAGAAGAAATATGGAGTTTGTTATATTTTTGGTAAATCTGATCATTTTGCTTGAGATTGTCACTTTCGCAAAAAGCAAGAAACACCATCTCAAGCAAATCTCACTGAGGAGAAGATCATAGCCATGATCAGTGAAGTCAACTCTGTAACGAAAAATGAAGGATGGTGGCTGAATACCGGTGCTACAATTCACATCTCCAACGACCGCAGTATGTTCAAAATATGCACACCTATGAATGATGGTGCAGTACAACTTGGTACTCATGTCATAGCAAAGGTTCTTGGAATTGGCACAATGGATCTCAAGTTCGCTTCAGGCAAAGAAGTCACTCTTACTAAGGTTCATTATGTACCTGATATGCACAAATATCTTGTATCGAGTAACATCTTGAATAAAAGTGGCATCAAGATGGTTTATGAGTCCGATAAGTTAATCTTATCTAAGAATGGGATGTTTCTGGGCAAGGGTTACTCTTGTAATGAGATGATCAAACTTAACATTGTGAATGAAATTTATAATTCTGCTTATATCGTTGATTCTTTTAGTTTGTGGCATGGTAGATTAGGACATCTAAATCCTAGTTCTATGAAGAGTATGATAACTTTAGATTTAATTCCTTAATATGATATTTCTATCTTGGATAAATGTGAAATTTGTGCACAAACGAAGATTGTTCGAAAACCTTTTCCAAGTGTGAAAAGGAGTTTTGAAAAATTAGACCTCCTCTATTTCGATATATGTGACTTAAAAAATACTGAAACTCGTGGGGGCAAGAAATATTTCATTACCTTCATTGATGATTTTTCTAAGTTTACATACATCTACTTATTGAGGTCAAAGGTTAAAACACTTGATAAATTTAAGATTTATAAAGCAGAGGTTGAAAATCAATTGAAAACTTCAATTAAAGTCTTACGAAGTGATAGGGGTAGAGAATATTTATCACACGACTTTGATGATTTTTGTGAATCTCATGGTTTTATCCATCGAGTTATCGCCCCTTATACACCTCAGTAAAACAGAGTTGCAGAAAGGAGGAATCATACTCTTATAGATATGATAAATGCTATGTTGTTAAATTCTGGTTTACCGAACAATATGTGGGGTGAAGCTTGACTTACATCTTGTTATACATTGAATAGAGTACCTTTTAAAAATTAGAATATAACCTCATATGAACTTTAGTTTAATCATAAACCTCACTTAGGATACTTTAAAGTTTTGGGGTGTCTTGCATATGTGAGAATTCCCGACATTAAGAGACGTAAGTTAGGGGTTAAAACTGTGAAATGCATATTTATTGGTTATGCACAACATAGCAAATCATATAGGTCTTGAGATTTAGAAAATAATGTCATTATTGAATCTAGAGCTGCATAATTTTTTGAGAATATACTCTATCTCGATCACCACAAATCAAATCAAGATTTGAGTATCTCTAGTTCTTCTAACAATGATATTGTTGCTTCTAGCAATGATATTATTGCTTCCAAAAACGATATTGTTGTGAGTAATAATCCTACTTTTGAATCCATGGAACCTACAAGGAGTAAACGAGTGAGACATCATACCACTTTTGGACCAGACTTTTATGTTTTTCTCATAGAGGGAAATAGAAATAATTTTAAGAGAGAATATTATATTTTTAATGTTGAGGGCGACCCTACAACCCTTAAGGGCGCATTATCATCAATTGATTCATTTTATTGGAAAGAAGTCATCAATGATGAAATGAACTCAATTTTAGCTAATAACACTTGGGTATTAGTCGACTTACCCCTAATTCAAAACCAATAGAGTGTAAGTGGATATTTAAAAAGAAATTGAGAGTTGATGGATCCATAGATAAGTTCAAAGCCCACATTAGTGGCTAAAGGCTTTCGACAACAAGAAGGAGTTGATTATTTTGATACTTATGCACCTGTTGCTAGAATAACTACTATTAAACTCTTGTTGGCATTAGCTTCAGTTCACCATCTAATCATTCATCAAATAGATGCAAAAATAACATTTTTGAATGGTGATCTCACTAAAGAGATATATGTGGAACAACCAGAAGGATTTGTCATGAAAGGTCAAGAGCATAAAGTCTGCAAGTTGGTCAGATCATTGTATGATTTGAAACAAGCTCCTAAATTATGGCATGATAAATTTGATGAAGTGATGTTATCAAATGATTATAACGTAAATGAAACAGATAAATGTGTATGTAGTAAATTTAATAAAGCCTTTGATGTTATTATCTGTCTTTATGTTGACGATATGCTCATATTTGGTATCGACATAGAGTGCATCATTATGACCAAGCTATTTTTGTCTTCAAATTTTAATATGAAGGATATGAGAGAAGATGATACAATTTTAGGAATCAAATTAATAAGAAATAATAAGGGTATATCTTTAACCCAATCTCATTATATTGAGAAGTTCCTTAGAAAATTTGATTACTATGATTGTAATCCAATTTCTACCCCTTATGATCCCAACTTAAAATTGAAAAAGAATACTAGAAGATGTGTTTCTTAACTAGAATATGCAAGGGTAATTGATAGTCTAATATATGCAATGCATTGTACTTGTCCAGATATTACCTATGATGTGGGTAAACTCAATAGATATATTAATAACCCTGGTCAAGAATATTGGGATGCTATACATCGAGTACTCAAATATCTTAGAGGGACTATAAATTATGTTTTGCATTATCTTGACTATCCCGCTGTTCTAAAAGGATATAGTGATGCCAGTTAGAACACAGATAGTGAAGAATCAAAGTCTACGATTGGTTGGATTTTCAGTATGGCAAGTGGAGCTATTTCTTAGAGATCTAAAAAGCAAACTTGCATAACTCATGCCACTATGGAAGCTGAGTTTATTGCACTTGTTGTAACATATAAAGAAGTAGAATGACTTAAAAACTTATTGGTAGACGTACCTATAAGGGATAAGCCTGTCACTGTAATTATCATATACTATGATAATAAAGCGACTTTTAAATGAGCGAATCATAAGACATATAATGGTAAAAATAGACATATACGTTTGAGATATAACTATGTCAAAAGTCTATTCAAGGGTGGAGTAGAGACTTTAGATTCTGTAAGGTCGAAAGAGAATTTGGCCGATCCTCTTACGAAGGGCCTTGCAAGAGAATACTTACATAAGACATCTAATGGAATGGGGTTAAGGTCTATAAAATAAAAGTCTCCTTCAATGGGAACCCAACCCAAGTTTTGTGAACCATCACTTAGGTTCAATGGGAAAAACAAATTGAACAAGTGATTGTGTTGGCACTAGAACGAACTATATGTTCAAAAATAACTCTTTCCCTTATGTCTACCAAACTAGTGCTAATCCTGTGAGAGAGGATGAGATTGATTCTCTTAATGAATCTACAATCTTATTTAAGTTGGAGTTGTATACAGGAGCCACTCTTGATAGATTCACCTATTTGAGTGTGGAAAACGGGCCACTTCCTATGGAGCAATAGTCTCCTAAAACACTCAAGAAACTGAGGTAAAGCACATGGCCATAAATGTGTTGACTTTTTAAGAACACTAAGTTTTATAAATTATAATGTGTGTAGTATGTCTGGTTGGTTGGATAAAGTCCTTAGTTCAAAACTATAAGTCACTAAGCAGCTTGATAAACTTTGATATACTTATACTAAGTGAAAGTTCAAATCTTTTAGATACTTTCATTTATGCATATAATTTTCATATACCCAAATAGATTATTGTTATTTATTTTTAAAACTTTTAAAATAGTGGGGAATTGTTGTATATTTTTAAGAGTTTTAAAAAAACTTTCTTTCTTGATTTATTATACGTTGATAATAATTCAATGACAAACTTGTAAAAATTATTTTCTAAAGAAGTGTTCTTTCATATTTGGATTTATCTCTTTATTGTAAATCTTAAGAGACACAAGTCTAGCATCTTTTCACCATAAATCTGAAAAGACACAAGTGAATCGATTTCTTTTTTTTACGGTTATGTGAAAAGGCACAACTCTCTTAAAAGACACAAGTAAATCGATTTATCTTTTTACCGTTATATGAAAAGTCACAAATCTGAAATCTTTTCACTGTAATCTGAAAAGACACAATAGTTGAAGATTTTCTCTATAAATAGAGATAAGATCTCCGTTAAAAAGATAAAAGAAAAAGATACAAGAAAATGAGATTTTCTCTCTTTCTTGTTGGACACATTACGTAGTGTTCAAAATTCTTTTTTATGAATACAAACACAAAAAGAATTACAGAGGGATGGACTTGGTTGTATCCCAGGAACGTATTTGCTATTATCTATTTTGCTATCGCGATTCTAACTGGAAGGAGGTAAATAACATTTAGAGAAAGCGTTTACCTTAATGTGCCTCTAAGTTCTACCCTTGATTTCATTTCCTTATTTTTTCTTTCATCTTTCAATAAAAAAATTTCCAACATCCCCATTGATGTGCTTAACTTGGATGATTCTGATCTGTTAAGAGATATATTTTTTGGGCTAAGTGAAATTTACATAGGCTGCGTACGGCATTGCTCCTTGGTAGCCCCTACCATAGCAGAGCTCACCTGCTTTAGCAGGTTACCATCCTCTTTGTTAACATCTCGGTACTTGCTTTAGCAGGTACCCCTTCTCCTTGATAACTCCTTGCATAGTAAGATTTTATGCATGATTTACCTACAGTAACAGTTCTACCCTCCTCGCTACTAGCTCCCTATTAGAGCAAATAGAATCAGCTCTGACAAGGAGTGAGTGGAGAGGAGGGTAGAACTGCTAAACAAGTAAATCATGCATAAAATCTTGCTATGCCTCTTGCTATGCAAGGAGTTATCAAGGAGAAGGAGTACCTCCTAAAGTAGGTAGTGGGACGTTATCAAAGAGGAGAGTAACCTGCTAAAGCAGCTTTGCTATGGCAGGGGCTATCAAAGAGCAATGCCATACGCAGCCATAATGCCTAGCAAGGAGTTATCAAGGAGAAGGAGTACCTCCTAAAGCAAGTAGCGGGATGTTATCAAAGAGGAGGGTAACCTGCTAAAACAACTCTGCTATAACAGGGGCTATCAAAGAGCAATGCCATACGCAGTCATAATGCCTAACCACTTGAATGAAGTGCATTGTTTAACTATGTGTGGACGAGGCAAAACAAATGCATGAGTATGTATAGAGTGAAATGCCAGTTAAGGGTGTCATTGTCGCCAATCACATTTCAAGACATATAGAGTGAGCATCGTTTCAACCAACAAAGTGACCAAAAACATATTTTTTGGGCAAAAAAGCTTTTCTTTTTAACTAAATGAAACAAACAGGACGAAATGTCTTTTTTGAAAAAATTTAGTTTTTTCAAAAAATGCGTTTTAAAACCCCTTATTTTTTTAAAGAGCGTTTTTTCCTGATTGAAATTAAACTTGTCTTTAGTTACAACATATATTTTTCAGTTTTTTATAATTATTAATATTTTTAGTATTCATTTAGTTTTGTTAAAATTTTCTATTTTCTTCGTGAAATTACCAAAAAGTTTATCATTTTTTCGTACATATCAGGAGCCTTTATTCCAGTACCTAGACTTAGTAAATATGGTGGCCACAGTTTATCTCTTGTTTAAAAGTACGTCAAACAAAATACCCTTTTCACTGATTTAATTGCCTCAATTCCCCTCATACCAAGTAATAGTAGCTGCATTTACACAAGGAACCAAGGTATCAAAATCGGACTCGGTATCGAGTATTGATCCATGGGGACAAATACATATCACCGCTACGTATTAGTATCACTAAATCGCTGGTACGTCAATACCGTGTTTTTTTTATTAATTTAGAAAAAATCTGAAAAAATGTTAGAAAGGTATTATAGAAGGGGTGTGTAAGTGTATTATAAACTTAAAACTATCATAGAAGACCCACCAAGACACTTTTAGATATTATTCTTTTTAATAAAAATAAAAAAAAATTCAAAACAGGAAGGTCTTGTAAGATAACCGATACATAACGACCGATACTGTGCAGTATCAGTTGATACCTAACACCAATACCACCCCGATACCGGTATCGATTGGCCAAAATACTGATACATATCGTCGGTATGTATCAGTATCAGCCGATAGTTGATACCATGTAAGGAACCTGGATTGCATAGCAGTTGACAATGGCATCAAAAAAATTTCAGGGTGTCTATGTTATATGGCATACTCAAAATATCAAAATAAATAAAATAAAATAAAATAAAATAATAATAATAATTTCTCGTGGAACCTAAATCAATTTAAAGGCCATGTATTTCAATAAGCAAATGAATGTAGAGGATAAGACTGTGTAGATTTGAGGTTCATGTATTTATCCTTACCCTTTAAGGGTGTGTACCATTATGATTTGCACAACCCCAAAACAAGGTTTTTTTTTTTTTAATGTCATATGACATAAAGCAGCCCAGATGTAGTGCCTGTGCAACTTGCATGCAAGTAAGATAATAAGATGTTGATTTCATGTGGCACATACTGGAAAAAGTGAACGTGAAATATGTTTGAGGGTACAATGTGATTTTGTACACTTTTTTGGATGTGGCACTAGATGTGTGCCACGTGAAATCATCATTTGATTGTATGATAATAAGCCCACGGTCTCAAGATCCATTGTCTATAAGATTGGGACGAAAAATGATCTCTATCGCCAAATTCAAAGCAATCAACTATATTAGCATGTGATTAAGTGAGGCTGCTGTAACATAAGGTGGTGTGACATATTGTGGTGTGATAGTAAACAAGCCTTAATAAATTGAATATATATATATATATATATATGTAAGAACCTGTTTGTCACACTCTACTCCAAACTTCGTGTCCATCTCCTTAGGATATGCGTGTGCTAAGATGGAGGTGTTCTAACTTAATTAGATCAAGGTTATCTGTCCTTAATTCTGACCTGCCCTTAAAATTGAGTTGAAAAACCTTCTAAATACAAGATTGTATTTTGCATTGTCCTACACTGACAGCGCGCTGTTATAGGTATCACAGCACGTTGTGGTGACAACGCGCTGTGATGCATGTCACAGCGCGCCGTGACAGTATCACAACGCGTCGTGGGTATCGGGACAACATTTCGACAAGCTAGGTTATCTTTTGTCCAAAGATGTTTTTTGTCTTTTTTCGGTTTTTAGGGTTTTTTTATGTTTGAATATAAAAGCTTATTTTGAAAAACTATGGTTTAAGCAAGCAAGCAAGTGCTTCTTCCTCCTTGAGCAAAAACCCTAGATTTGTACTTCTTCACTCTTTGAATCTCTTGGTTTGTATGTAAAAAGGATTTTTACTCAGAGCTCTATTCTTCTTCACCCTCATTTTAACTCATTTGGCTCAAGTGTTTTGAGTGTTGGTCATCCCTAGAGATTAGAGTGTGTGCTTGATAACCTTGTGTGTCTCAAGGTAGTTCGTTGTATGATCATCAACGGAAAAGAAAAGCGTTTGAATCAAAAGCTATGGAGGTGACCCGAGAAGGGTTGTTGTTATGCATTGGGGTTTGATAGGGCATGCGCATTTGTCGGTATATCATTCGAACTCATTGTAAACTTTCGTTTGCATAGTAGGTTTGGCTTGTGGACTTAGGTCTCGTGGTTTTTCCCAGAGATTGGGTTTCTACGTATTTCTTTGTGTTGTGGTGATTGTTGGCGTAATGTTGTGTAATCTCTAGATTAATCAAAATTATTCGAATACCCGATAAATTTCGTAGATTGATGGAATTTCATTTGGTATCAAAGTTGTTTCGCTCGTATTGATTCTTTCTAAATTGAGCGTTTATGACGTATTCGGGAAGTTCTGATTTACCTAGGGAGGGCATTTCCACAACACGACCTCCATTATTTGATGGTCATAATTATTCTTATTGGAAGGCTCAGATGAGGGCCTTTCTCATATCCATGGACATCATGGTCTGGTCTGCTGTTGAGACTGGCTAGACTCCACCTCAAGAAATGGTTCATCTAGATGGAATTGAAAAAATAACTATTAAACCCGCAAATCGTTACAGTGATGAAGAAAAACATGCTGCTAATAATAATTATAGGGCTCTGTATACAATTTTTGGAGCTGTGACGACTTCTAAGTTTAAAAGAGTGTGTAACTGTGAGGTGACTAGGGATGCCTGATTGATCCTAAAGACCACTTTTAAGGGGACTCCACAAGTAAAGATTAACAAACTATAAATGTTAACAACGCAGATTAAAAATCTTTGGATGAATGATGATGAGAAGTTTATGGACTTCTATACTAAATTGAATGATATTGTCAATGGGTCTTTCTACCTTAGTGAAGAGATACCATCTTATAAAATTATCAGGAAGGTTCTAAGATCCTTATCTGAAAGGTTTAGACCTAAGGTGACTGCTATCTCTGAGAGTAAGAACATTGATAAGATCAACATTGATGAACTTGTGGGATCTCTTCAAACTTATGAATCTGAGATTCAAGTCGACCAGAAGCAAAAAAGTGTGGCTTTCCGGTCTTCTAAGAAAAAGATTGATGATGAGAATGGGGAAAAGTGGTGATGATAAGGATCATGCCTTGTTTGCAAAGAAATTTAAGAAAATAAATAAAGTGGTGGCAAATCCTATGATAAACTTAAGATTCCTATATCAAAAGCTCATAAGGAGTCATCTGAAGAAACTCAATGGTTTAAATGCCACGGCTATCGGCACTTTGCTCATGAATGTCCCAACAAGAAGAAAAATCTTGAGAAATCTAAAACCATGGCTGCGACAAAAGAAGATGACACCAGTGATGGAAATTCCTCTGATGAGTCTTATGCCTCTTATGGTTTTTGAGCATTTGTTGCCTCTATTCATGAGGATGCTCGTGGTGTTTCCCACACCTATTCTGTTGACTTGGATGAAGAGGAGGATGATGTCGATATCTTTGAAGTTTATGATGAGCTCTATCTTGTGAGTGTTAAATTAAATAAGGAGAAGATGATGTTGGTCAATGATGTGTCATTTCTCACGTCATCTTGTGTCGTAAAAGATATTGAGAATATTTTTTTCATTGAAAATTTTAAATCATGGAAGATGAGATAAAAAAACTTAAGGGATAAAATTAAGTTTTTAGAATTTGAGGGAGCCGAGTATTGTTAAAAATACAATGATTTGATTGTTGAAAATGATAGACTTAGGAATGAGCTCTCTAATGAAATAATTACTCTAGGGAAGCTATAAAACGCTAGGGTTGATACTCATAAAGCCTGGGAGGCTTGCAGGAGTTGGGGTGATAAAATTGGATTGGATTTTATGGAATTAAATCACTCCTATCCTGTGAAAAATAGAAAAAGAGAAAAAATAATTTTTGTTTCCAAAGTCTAAAGTAATTTTAACTGTGGTTCTTCATCCTCTCTACCTCCTCTCTTGCCTACTCCTTCTCATGGTAGATTGGCTAGTAGTGGAAAAGGTCCTATTTATTTTTATTGTAGAAGAAAAGGACATAAATCTATCGTGTCCTGTTAGAAAAATGAATCTTTTTCGCCAAAAGTATGACACAACTATGCTCTATCGGTTGAGGAGTCATGAAAATTTGATGAAGTGGAAATGGGCTAAGAAACTGTCTAAAAATGTGTTGGTTGCACACACTGCTCTGCAAGCTTTTAAGCCATCTAAGTGATTTCTTGACAGTGATTGTTCAAAACACATGACTGGGAACAAGGCTTATTTTTCTTCACTTGAAAAATGTGAATCTAGTTCTGTCACTTTTTGAAATGGAGGTTGCTCAAAAATTATCGGAAAAGGAGTGGTTGATGCTCCTGGGTGTCCTAAACTCTCTGATGTTTTGTATGTTGATGGGTTAAAAGCAAATCTTATCAGTGCTAGTCAATTGTGTGATGAAGGAATATGACAGCCCGACTTTTCCCCTTCTCGTAAATAGGAAAAGTCACGCCGTCGGATCACCTAACATGATCCTGTCATACAAGGGCATCTTGTACAAAGTGTTACGTATACGGAAGTGAATTTAATTAACTCTGATACGAAGAAATATGACAACAACTGATATCCATTCCTTTATCTAAAATAGTAAATTAAACAAGAAATATAAACAGAAAATATACCTGAAGTAGTCAACTATCTTAATCCATACTGCTGTTATACATGTTTAAAATCACTACTCTCTCTCTCTCTCTCTAAAACCTCTCAAGGAAAGAAGTCCTCAGCAGAACCTTCCTCCTCGTCCTCCTCAGGCTAGTGGGTAGGATCAGCCTCTTGCTCAGAGTCACGGTCAATATCTGCAGCTAAGACATGAAGTCGTAGGATGAGTTATCATCGAAGCTCAGTAGGAAAAATTAAAATGTTAATTTATATGAGAGCTTATCAATTCATGTCTAGATGTAAAATAAAATGAAGCACATGTCATCTTATATTACATATATTTTAGCTTTAATATACATCCTAGTAGTATATCACAGACAAGTACTAATTCATGAAATTATTGTATCATGCTGACAATGCTGACATATTCATGCTGACCAAATACGAGTACTGACAAGGAATCATGCGAGATACTATCAAGGAATCATGCTGAAACAAGACATGTACTTGAATAAGAAAATAACAATTCAAGCTCCCGAGGTAGCGGGATCACTTAGTATAGTCAAGCCCCTGGGCTAAGTTAATAGGGTCACTTAACTCAAGAAGTCAAGCCCTTGAGCTATATTAGCAAAGTCACTTGGCACAAGACTGATCAAACCCGCGATCTAGGTTAGCAGGGTCACTTAGTTCAAGAAGTCAAGCCCTTGAGCTATGTTAACAAAGTCACTTTACACGAGATTGGTCAAGCCCCTGAGCTAAGTTAGCAGGGTCACTTGGCTCAACATGAAGCAAACGAGTATCAAGAATCAAGACTTGACCATGTATGAGATCAAGCATGCGAGAACATTATGAACATATTATTTTTCATGTATGCAACATCATGCATATATATCTAAAAAAAAAAACATATTACAAACTTGACTAGCATAACTGAACTTCACAGGCTTGTTTATCATGAACACTAGCATACTGACATAGCATGTTCATATTAATTTAAATTTGGGCTAATAGTTTTAACCAAGCTGACTTATCAAAGCTGGAATAGCAAAGCCAAGCTCTTCAAGACTGAATTTTCAAGGTTGAACTCAAAACAGAAATAGCATGGTCATACTACAGCATACTTAAACACTAAGCTTATCATCCTCAACTCACGTTAAATCATACTTAAACACCAATTTTATCATCCTCATTTCTTCCATCTCTTTATTATTTCATTTAATCTAGCATATCTTTATATAAAATTTAGATATCACATCAGAATTGGTAAACTGAAGTAGCGTCATGCGCAACATTCATCAAAACCCGCTGTCCGTCATCCTCATAAACAGAAATGACATATTTATGATTAAGATGGTACTAACATATTCATCCTGAATAACTTCTTAAATGCACTGAACTTCTTATCACATGTCTAAAACTGAACTGATATGCGTATCAATTTCCTAATTATCTACATTATCCTAATAATAGCTTGCTTATCTAAACAAGAATCAGAAACTCAATATAAATGAGGAAGGTAATTTTCCTACCTAAAATCAAGCCTGTGCATTAAATTTTATACTTGCATTTGCATTCATGTGCTCGCACGCATCCAAGCTAAGTCATCGGCACGAGCGCGTCATGTGCACCAAGTATCTAAGTCATTGACGTATAGATTGGTTTTAGTATAGTTTAATGGTTTTTAGGGTCATTATAGACCTTATATAAGTCTCCTAGATGGGTCTTACTCATAGGAGCTAAAGCCTTAAACACATAGACCTCATGCATATCAGTACAAAGCATAAACGAGGCCCAAAAATAGGGTTGCCGTGGTAAGTAATAGGGGTTGCCGTGGCAAGCGCTTCTGTTGAGGACTTTGCCGCAACTTGACACTAATTTTTTATCCTTTAAACATTATATTCAAATTTTTTTAATTCATGAACGTTGTAGGGCTTGTTGTCCCCTTTCCAATGCATTAAGAATTGTGCCAATCTGAGTTCGGGATCAAAAGTTATGATAAAAATATCAAATAGTAGTCAGTGCACAATGTTGTCGCGGCAAGCCTGGGTACCTTGCCGCATCTTATTACTAATTTTTTATCCTTTAAATGTCCGATTTAGAACTTAGTTAATTCATGAAAACTGTATGGCTTGTTGTCTCCTTTCCAACGCATCAAAAATAGTGTCATTTGGAGTTTGGGGTCAAAAGTTATGACCAAAATACCAAACAGTGGTCAGTGCATACCGTTGCCGCGGCAAGCCTGTAAGGTTGCCGCAGCAAACCTATCAGGCTGGGCTTGCCGAGGTGTTTTCTGCTCCATTTTGGGTTCTTTTACTCAGGAAATTGGCCGGGTATTTTGCATACATATGGATAATATATTTCATATATATATTGCACAGAAATTGGGATTTTCTTATTCAATTTTGTCCAAAATTTTCGGTGTAGTTTATTTACCAATACGGGTTTCAAAACCCATTTCAATTTGTGATTCGTGTTGCCGATTCGGTCTCAGTGAATTGACACTATAGATTTATAGTTTATCATAAATAATTGATGGAAGGAACATAGACTAGTACGTGAGCTGTTTACAGCATACCATTTTAGTGAAGTTTATTGTTACGATGACGTCAGACGTGTGTCAATGTCGTCGAGTTCGTCGAGCTCATGAGAACTAGGCTGCAAGAGCTCCCCGAGACCAGCGTGTGCTTTCGACTCGAATTGCAGGATCTGATTGGCTAAGAGTTTTTGAAATGGAAGAAGGAAGAAGGAAGAAGGAAGTAGCTAGCGATTGCGTGCATGGGAGTCAAGAATGACTCACGCATGCGTGTAGGTTGTTGGCGGGTTAATAGCTTATAAGCTATTAAGGGCTGTAATTCCCTGCAGCTCTCACCATTTGTTTCCAGTGTATAAGAACATAAGCCAGACAAGTTTAATATGTAATACAAAGCAATACACTGTTTACTTATATATGTCAGCCTAAGTTTGCCTTTAGTGTAATGCAAAACACTGATATACTATATATATAGGGTGCTAATTTTAAGTGTAATTCTATTACACTTTAGTAAGTGTATGGGCTGGCTTATAGCTTTAGTGTAAAGAAATTACACCTATAAATATAGGATTGTAATTTTATTCAGTGTAATAGCTAATACACTTCTATGGTATATGGAAGGTTAAAGTTTCAAGTGTATTTTTAATACACTAACTTTAAGTGTATGACGGACCGGGTTTTATTAACCAAATTTACTGACCTCTAAGGGCTTCACATTCTTATCAGGTTTGAACACCAAATTAAATAAATCCTTTGTGTCCCGTGTTAGGCACATGCTTGACCCTCCTCGAGTTCATACTCAGTATTGTCGGGATAAAAATGTGGCAGCTATTACAAGGAATGAACATCACCTTTACTATGTCCGGATGTTCTGTTTTTGATAAATCTGAAAAAAATTTCTTAAGTGGAATTAGATCGTTTAATAATTGCTATACTTTTCATGTGCTATCTAAACCCACATGCTTATTGACTTCGAGTGGTGAGCTTGAGTTGTGGCATCGTCGTCTTGGCCACATGAATATGAAGGACCTTATGAAAATTGCTAATGACGAAATTGTCAAGGGTCTTTCCAAACTGAGAAAGATATCTGAATCGGTCTGTGGTGCCTGTCAGTTGGGCAAGCAGACTCGAGCGCCTCATAAGAAACTCTCGACTACTACTTCCAAGGTTCTTGATCTTATTCACTTTGATCTTATTGAACCTATGAAAGTTAGTAGTATTGGTGGAAAGCAATATATTTTAGTTATGGTTAATGACTTTTCTCGATATGCTTGGTTCGCCTTTTTAAGAGAGAAGTCAAATGCCTTTGATGAACTTGTCATTATTGTTAGACAATGCCAAGTGAAGAAAGGTTTTAATGTTAAACGTATCAGGAGTGATAGGGGTGGTGAGTTTAATAACTCCAAATTTGAAGATTTTTGTAATTCTCTGGGAATTATGCAAGAGTTCTCCTCACCTCACACTCCTCAACAAAATGGAGTTGCTGAAAGAAAAAATCGTGTGCTTCAAGAAATAGCTCGTGTCATGTTAAATGCCAAAGATTTAGCCCAACACTTTGGGCTGAAGCTGTCTCGACCGCTTGCCATATTTCTAACAAAGTGTTTGTGTATTCCGGTACTATCCAGACACTCTATGAGATTTGGAATTTGAATAAGCCTAAAGTGAGTCATTTTAGGACTTTTGGAAGTCACTGCTATATCTTGAATGATCGGGACAATTTGGAGAAATTTGATCCTAAGAGTGACCTTGGAATATTTCTTGGCTATGCTCAAAATAGTCAGGCCTTTCGTGTCTGCAATTTGAGGACTCTGTCTATGATGGAATCATACAATGTAGTCATTGATGATCTTGCTAGTTCTAGTCATGTGGTTGATAACGGTGAAGACAGTCTGATTCTTCACCGCTCTTCTGACACTTGTCCTCCGTCTACTCCTGTTGACGAGAATCTTCCTACCATTGTGAACAATGACTCTCCCACTTCTTCTGTGGAGGAACCCCTTAGTGTTAGGAAGAAGCACCCTTCTTATGCTAGGGACATGAAAAGTCACTCCTCAAGTGATATTTTGGGCGATCCAAGTGTCGGTGTTCAAACCCATCGTAGTTTGAAGTAAGCAACTAATGTCATTTGCAATGTTTGCTACACTTCCCAAATTGAGCCAAAAAACGTGAAGGAAGCTCTTCTTGATGAAAAATGAATTTTGGCCATGCAAGATGAGTTACTTCAATTTGTTAGAAATGATGTATGGGATCTTGTTCTTCGTCTATCTAACACTCGTATTATTTGAAAAAGTGGGTCTTTAAGAACAAGATGGATGAAAAAGGGAGTGTCATTAAAAATAAATCTATGTTGGTTCCCCAAGGATATACCCAAGTTGAGGGTATTAATTTTCATAAAACATTTATCTCGATTGCTAGATTGAAATCCATTAGAATGATATTGTCAATTGCTTGCAATCTTGATTTTAAACTTTTTCAAATGGATGTTAAAAGTGCCTTTCTAAATGATTTGTTAAAGGAGGAAGTGCACGTTGAGCAACCGAAAGGTTTCGAAGACCCTCACTTTCCCCTTTATGTCTATAAGTTGAAGAAGGCTCTCTATGGGTTAAAGCAAGCTCATCGTGCTTGATACGAATGTCTGACGACGTTCCTTGTATCAAATGGTTTTGATAGAGGATGGGTTGACAAAACTCTCTTCATCTTAAGAGAGGATGGTGTCTTAACTATGGCACAAATTTATGTGGATGATATTGTGTTTGGATTCACACATGAGCCTAAAACTGAATGGTTTTCTGATCTGATGAAATCTGAGTTTGAAATGAGTCTTTTTGGAGAGCTCACATGCTTTCTTGGATTGCAAATTAAGCAATGCTCTTCTGGCATTTTCATCTCTCAATCCAAGTATGTATGTGAGCTAGTTAAGAAATTTGGGCTTATGCACTGTAAGCATGCTCGGACTCCTATGAGCACTACCTCTAAACTCTCTAAAGATGTTGTAGGAATAGAAGTGAACAACACTTTGTATCGTAGTATGATCGGTAGTTTGCTTTATCTGATTGCCACTCGTCCTGATATTGCCTTTAGTGTTGGGTTGTGTGTGCGTTATCAAGCTTCACCTCGTGAATCTCATTTGAAGTGTGTTAAGCGTGTCATCCGTTATGTGAATAGCTCTTCTGATTTGGGTCTTCGGTACCCATTTGATACTTCATCTTCTGTTGCTTATTTTCTGATGCCGATTGGGCTGGTAATGCGGATGATCGTAAGAGCACCAGTAGTAGTTTCTTTTATATTAGAAATTTTCTCGTGTAGCAAGAAACAATCCTCCATCTCTCTATCTACTGCTGAGGCTGAGTACATTGCTGCTGGGAGTTGTTGTACTCATGCTTCAAGATTATGGGATTGATAAGGATGTGATTACTCTCCATTGTGATAATATTAGTGCAATTTGCATTTCTGAAAATCCGGTTCAACACTCTCGCACTAAGCACATAGACATTCGGTTTCATTTCATTCGTGAGCTTGTTAAGGACAAGGTGATCTCTTTGACTCATATTGACACTGAACGTCAACTAGCCGATATTCTTACCAAACCTCTAGATGTTGTCCAATTTGAGTATCTTCGCAAATATATTGGTCTGTGTTGTATTGAGTAGGATTTTTTGTCCTTTCTATTTTTTGTTACTGCTTTGTTGATAGTTGCATGTTCTTCTGTTTCCTACTATCTGCTTTAGCTAATTTTTATTATTTTATCGATCAGTTTTCTTGATGCTGCCTATATTCTTACTTGCTTCTAATAAAATTTGTGATTGATATTATGCTCTTATTACATTATCTTTAATGACTTGTGAGTTGTCTTTGTGTATCTGAACCTAGCTGTTGACGTATTTGGTCTTTCTACTACTGCACATGATTGTGTTCTTGATATATTGTTGTCTCATGAAGTCTTACTCTCCCATTGTCTATTTTTTGTTCAGTTTATTTGTTGGTGTGCACTTCGGATGACCTTTTGGTCCTTATATCTCATGTGGATATGTGAAGCTCTCCTTACTGTGTGGTGGTCACAATACGCACCTAATTAGTGTAAGTTGGCGTATCGCTCTGCAGGTTGTGTGAGATAGCTTCTATTGATCTCGACGAATTAAAAATTATAAGGAAGTGTGTTGTGTATTTTATTCTCTTGCCCCATGTGTGCTCTTCAAGTTTTGACACTTTTGGACTATGTCAAGTGGTAAAGAAAATTTCAGGGGTACTCTTCATGAGTGTCGGTTTTTATATTGTGAGAGCTACCCACTGCGAGCCCGATGGATGGCCTTGCCGAGCGTCTTACCCACGTAAGCACTGTGCCTATATTCGTGTCTCATAGGAGAGGCAAAGGTCACATATATTTGGTTGTTATATTTTTTTTGTCCTTAATCTATCTCTGAGCAATGCTTCGGTTAGGGTCTCCCTTCTTAGTGTGTCTACGGCTAAACTTGCATGTGTGACAATGGGAGTTTGTTGGTTCTTCATGGGATATTTTTTTTTATTTCTCCAATCATTCTTATAGCTCTGTGACCTTCTTATTGATATTGCTCTGTTCTAACATTGATGCTCCATGTTTGTGAATAGGTGGTGTACTAGTGGCATAACCTTTGTTTTTAGTTCGGTCTGTGTTTGTTTTTCAGCTCTATATGGGCATTTTTTGTGTTTTAAATATATATATATATTTGAATTGACAGTGCACCGTGGATATTCAACAGCGCGTTGCCATTGTTTTTTTTTGTCTGCATATGCTGCATCTTGGTTCTCTTCCACCTAACGGCGTGCCGCAGAGTTTTAGTAGCACGCCGCCATTGTTTCAATGTTTTGGCTGCCTCTTCTGCTGTCTACATTAGCAGGGCGCTGTGATACTGCCACAGCGCGCCGTGACGGCAATTTCGCTTAAGGTTTTCTTTGTTTGACGGCATGCCGCCGACATCCAACAGCGCGCTGCGTGGGTTTTGTGACTAATATTTTTTCCTTTGTTATTCACTGTGGCGACTGTTTGTGGATCGACAATGCGTTGCGACCTCGACGTTCTTTTCTACTCTTCGGCGTCCGGAATGTAAATGTCAACGACACCGCCAATGTGGCTAGTTCTTTTTCTCTGTCTTCCTGCTCTCACTGTGACAGCACGCCGCGGTTAGTCCATAGCACGCCATCATGTATGTCTTGTCTCCTCTTTACGTGCTCGAGACGTTTCGTCTGGCGATTTGACGTTGCCAGCTTGGCAACACGCTATGGTGATATTAACGGCGCACCGCCATTAGCGGTTTCTATTTCCAACGCCGTTTTAGAACTTTTTTTTCAAGGGGAATAGTTACTTCCTTCATGACAGCGCGCTGTGATATGGGCCTCAATTTTGTTTTTAAAAGTTTGTTTTTTTTTCTTTCGTTCTTCTTCCTTCCTTTCCTCCTATCTTCCTCCTCTATCTTCTGTCTTTGTTCGTTTCTGTCTCTTCCTTATGTCTCTCATGGCTCCAACCAAGAAGCAAAATACCGGTGCTTCATCTTCCGGTGTTGTGGCATCACCTCTTTTTCGTTCGGAAGAGGCGGAGAAAAAGTTCTCTTTTCTTCAATCTCGGTCGTTCGCAATGAAGCAGCACTTCGATCTCAGTTGTCTCGAGGATTACTCATTTTTTGGTAAGATCTTCTCTCGGGGTTGGGAGTCTCTGTTCTCCATTCGTAGTTCGACGTATAAGGAGTTGGTTCCGTATTTTATGCCAACTACGATGCAGCCTTGAGTGTCTCTTTCGATGAAGAGAAACGTCTCGTGTGTTTTGTTGCCAGTGTGAAAATCTCTGTCACCCCTGCTACCATTTCGAAGATCCTCGAGATTCCTCTTAATCTCAATGGGGTTTTTTATCCTTGTGATTCGATGTCCACCGATGACTCGCCTGATTTCGTTTGGCAGGATCTTGTAGATTATGTGTGTGTCTCCCCTGGGGTGAACCCTCAAACGGCTATTCCAGCAAAGTTTCTCAAGTGTCATTTCTACGTCCTTCGTATCCTGATCTTTGGCACCCTCTGGCAGAAGATCGGGAACCTTAATGAGGTTCGTCTTCCGGAAGTGTATCTTATGTGGCTCATCGACACTAATCATCCCATTTGTGCTTGCACCACCATTTGGCAGTTGATTCGGGCTCGGTGCCTCAAATCACGCGACCAGTCGGCTCTTCCGTTCCCCATCATTCTTTCCTAAATCATTAATTCATATATCAATGTGCTTGCTCATTCTCCCATTGTTCTTCAAGGTACCGATTTTCTTAAGACCCACCTGACCACTCTTGAGACTACCTGGAATAATCACAATGATCCTTCCAAAGCACCCTCTTCTGCTGTAGGTGCCTCGTCATCGGCTCTGACTCAAGATCGTGCTCTTTCTTCCCTTGAGTTTCAGAATTTGGTCATTGGGCGTCTCGACTTGTTTTTGTTTCGTTTTGATGTTGTTGATCGTGCTATTGAAGGTGTGCGTGAGAAGGTGGCCTTGGTTGATTCTCACGTGATCACTTTGTCAGAGCGGTTTGACGAGTGGCGCGCTTCGGAGGATTCGGATGATGCTGGCGGCGGAGATGGTACCGGTGGTCCCGCATGATCAGGGAAGTATTTCTTCACTCTTGACAGTTGGGTATTTTGGATATTTCAGCATGTATTCGACTTGGATATTACGGCATGTACTGGTCCCGCATGATTGGGTTTGTTATTATTTTTTCTCTGCTTGGATATTTTGGCATGTATTCGACTTTATTGATGATACCGTTATTTCTGTTATCATTGTCATTGGTCGATTGGACACTTGGTGCATGTAATCTGTTAATTATCTTTTCCCTATTGATTTGGTGGGCCATGTCGTGCCATAGTGATTGGTGTTGTTGTCTCTCTTTGTCCCCTCTGACAAAAAGGGAGAGAGAATTGGTTTACATCTAATGTGATATGTTATTGTTGTTTGCATGGTCTTATTTTTTATTTGTTTTGCAGGTGATTATTTATGACCCATCTTGGCTTAAGATAGGCATAAATTTAGGGGGAGATCATGAGTCCATATATCCTTGTACATTTTCTTTTATCTCATATAGATCAATGTATAGGTTAGTAGGGCTTAATTGATGAATTGTAATTTATTTTGATGTAAACACGTTTTGTCGTAGAATGTGAGAAAGGGGGAGATTGTAAGAACCTGTTTGTCACACTCTACTCCAAACTCCGTGTCGATCTCCTTAAGATATGTGCATGTCAAGATGGAGGTATTCTAACTTGATTGGATCAAGATTATTTGTCCTTAATTCTGACCTGCCCTTAAAACTGAGTTGAAAAACCTTCTAAATACAAGATTGTGTTTTGCGCTATCCTACACTGACAGCGCACTGTTATAGGTATCACAGCGCGTCATGACATGTATCACAGCCCGTCGTGGGTATCGGGACAGCATTTCGACAAGCTAGCTAGTCTTTTGCCCAAAGGTGTTTTTTTCTATTTTATGATTTTTAGGATTTTTGATGTTTTAATATAAAAGATTATTTTAAAAAATTAGGGTTTAAGTAAGCAAGCAAGTGCTTCTTCCTCCTTGAGCAAAAATTCTAGATTTATTCTTCTTCACTCTTTGAATCTCTTGGTGTATATGCAAAAATGATT
Organism: Chloranthus sessilifolius; assembly: GCA_021018995.1. Classification (NCBI taxonomy): domain Eukaryota; kingdom Viridiplantae; phylum Streptophyta; class Magnoliopsida; order Chloranthales; family Chloranthaceae; genus Chloranthus; species Chloranthus sessilifolius. The sequence goes on along the minus strand of CM037587.1, from coordinate 15,063,720 downwards.
TTTACTCAAAAAGCTCTATTCTTCTTCACCCTCATTTTAACTCATTTGACTCAAGTGTTTTGAGTGTTGGTCATCCCTAAAGATTAGGGTGTGTGCTTGATAACCTTGTGTGTCTTAATGCGGTTCGTTGTGTGATCATCAACGGAAAAGAAAAACGTTGGAATCAGAAGTTATGGAGGTGACCCGAGAAAGGTTATGGTTTTGTATTAGGGTTTGATAGGGCATGCGCATTTGTCGATATATCATTCGAATTCAATGTAAACTTTCGTTTTCATAATAGATTTGGCTTGTGGACTTAAGTCCCGTGATTTTTCCCAGAGATTGAGTTTTCACGTATTTCTTGGTATTGTAGTGATTGTTGGCATAATATTATGTAATCTCTAGATTAATCAAAATTATTTGAATATCCGATAATATATATTTGACTTGCGGACTTAAGTCCTGTGATTTTTTCCAGAGATTGGGTTTTCACGTATTTCTTGGTATTGTAGTGATTGTTGGCATAATATTATATAATCTCTAGATTAATCAAAATTATTTGAATATCTAATAATATATATATATATATATATATATATATATATATATATATATATATTATAAATGGTATATAACTTGAGTACTGTTGACTAAATCTCGAGGCTGTACATTATACATGTCATGTTCGCGCGACATGTGTATACTCAGCGACATGTATATACTCAATTCACTTCGTGATCCCAGTGAAAAGATCAAACCCATACGTAACTTTTCATTTTAAATGGAGTGCCACACGAAACCTAAATATAGGCACTTTCGTTTTATTTTTTTCATAAGTATAGGCACTTTCAAACGTTAGGGCAACTACTACCACCATTACCAATCATTCAGCTCTAAAACCGATACGAATAAGTTTCGAACAACACGCTCCCTGTTAATTTCCACAGCCATCTTAAGCAAATCAATGAAATTGTAATAGTAACACAAATTAGGGGGCTCAATGGACAACGCTAGGGCCCAACCTGCCATGATCCGAATGCAGGAGAACTAGAGTAGGCCAGTTTAATGCCTCACCTGGTACAGCCCGATTAGTTATTCAGGCTGATATTGAATAAACCCGGTCCAATCAAGCTCATTTGGACCCCAAAACTAGGTAAGGGGTTAGGACGGCCTGTTTAGCCATTTAGACCAAATATTATAGGCTGATTATGACTTGGCCCAGACTGGCCCATTAAAACCCCCAAGAGAAATTAACACAACATAAAGCTAAAGTGTAATAAAGAATAGGGTACCTCTATTCACGCCTACCCAATTACTGAGACCATAGGCATGCTATCATATTGTCAATTTTTTGTTCCATGTGATACAAGTCCCAAAATAATGACACTTAAATCACATGACACACGTGACGCCCGACATAAATTTAGGGCCATTTTTTGGGATCTATAACACATTGAATTAAAAGTTTGACCATGTGATGACACACCCATGGTCTCAAGATTCATTGTTTGGAAGATTGGAATGAAAAACGAGATTCAAGATAACCAACATCTGATTCAATGCACTCAACGGTTTTCAGTCTAGGCGCCCACCAGTAATCTGGTAGGCACGAATTGTGGTATCCTAAAAAACATAGTACAAATGCCATACATATTAGAACAGACATTGACCCAAGGGCCAAAAATATTACAACACTACAGCAGGTAGGTGGTCTTTCCTTTACAAAAGGACTAACAGTAGAGACATCAGATTAAAATGCCCTACTACTTGTACAGGCTAACAAACAGAACAAGTAAAACAGAAGAAATAACCCATGTACAAAAGAGAGCAAGGCAGGCCAGCAATGTAAGAGCCCATGCTTCTGACAAATGGCAGGTATAATTTCATGAGAGTCCAAAAGGAAATTGGCTTGTTTCCCGAACCCTCTTTCTATATGGGATATTAATTTTTATTTTCACCCTTTTTTTTGGTGTTCATGGTTTATTGCCCACACGGGATTTTGCTCAGGAGGCAGTTTTACATACATCTTTGGGTGCTCTGTTGTACTTCATATGGCTGTTTACAAGTTGTCCTGCTGCGAGAGCAGACATTAAAGAGAGCTCTCCGGCTAGAACAGAACCAGCAATGACGGTGGCCAAAAGTCTGGAATTTGAACCAGGTGATTCCCTATTTGCACCTTTCACACCAAGCAGATTCAAACAAGCTGACTGAGAAGCAAGTTGGGTTCCACCCCCAACAGTGCCCACCTGAAAAAATAAAATAAAGCAAGAAAACAGCCAATGAGTACGAATTTGATGAACTGTAAAATATATGAAAGACGAGAGTAAATATAATATTTATTTCTTCGGTAAAGGCAGGTAACTAGAATTGACTGACTCTTTCAAAAGTTGATAGAATAAGGTTTTATTGGGAAAAAGAAATGTATTTTTGATCAAAATATTTGATCTCCAGAGCATACTTTAAGAAAATGACAAACCTACCAAGCCAGACTTCTATTTGTTTCAAGGATCAAAAAATCGAATTTCGTTTCGGTTTCGGTGGGGACTGAAGCCAAAAATTTTAACCGAAATCTTCCCCACAGTACATTAAATACCAAAAATTTTGGTTTTCGGTTTCGGTGGGGACCGAAACCAACACATTTTGGCTGAAATTTTGAACCATGATTTGTTTATTTAATAGAATTTAGAAATATATGAACGATGACAAAGTAAATATAGTATTCATTTCTTTGGTAAAGGGAGGTAAACTAAAATTGACTGACTCTCTGAGAGTTCAGAGAATAAGTTGTTATTGGGAAAGAAATATGTTAGATGACAAGCAATTGATATTTTCAAAATATTCAATCTCTAGACCATTACTTTAAGAAAATGGCAAACCTACGAAGGAAGACTTCTATATAGTTATTGAAAAAAAGTTAGAAATAAAAAACTTAAATATAAGCTAGATATATAAATGAGTACGTCACGGCCATTCGATCTCGACATATTGGACGGATATTGCAGCACTATCTGAGCATTGATTAATGGCGTTCGATTCACATTTAGAGTAGTTTAGAAATAGTGTCTTCTAACAGATAAACCACTTTTTATTAATTTGGGAAAATGACATCTAATATTGAGTCAGAGATTAGTAAAACACACAAAATGAGAGATAACACTGATTCAGAGATCAGTAAAATATACATTTTTTAGGGAATGGGAGGTGGTCCAAGGGTGATGGGCTCTATGTCTTTTATGTGTATGGAATCAATGGGAGAGATCCATCCATGGAAGTCTTCTTGTTTTGACACCCCATCCTCATAGGGAAGAGGAAAAACAAACACAAAAGTACTAACAAACAGAACCATTAGAATAATTTATGCACATGAAAAGCAAAAGGTAGATGAAAGTGAAACATCAATACAAGAATTTCAGTGAAGAAACAACTGAAGTTTGTGTTGGTCGACGATAAAAACAATCTGCTTAATGGAGTTTTAGAGGCATCACCACTAATGAAATACCCTTTTAGCTACCAAATTCCATTACAATGTGACTGTCACAGATTTATGGAACCTTGAAATCCAAAGACGTCAACTTTTGATGGGAATTAGTTGGCTAAAAGCTTTCTCTTAACCTTTGATGGCTCTAAGGAGTGTCAATCTCTAAAAATTATCTTAATCACTAATGCAAAAACTACTGAATTTTCCAAAGAAAAAGAAACCTGATATTTAAATAGAAAACAAAGAGAAACTTCCAGATTTATGATATTTTATATGTAACAACCAATGGAAATGAAAACCCATCTCAGCTATGAATATGATCAAACAACAATGCAAAATTTTCATATAAGAAATCATATCTTGGTAATAAAAAGATAATGTATTCCCAACAAATAAAACAAATTTAAACTAGAACACAAAGAAAATTCAAAATAAATGATTTTAGAGAACGAGGAGATCAGGTTACCTCAATGGAAGGCATGGTTACGGAGATGTGGAGATCCTTTCCATCATTAACAGCTTCCATCATTGTGATGCAATGAGAGCTCTCAACATTCTGAGCCGGATCTTGGCCTGTGGCTAAAAAAACAGCAGAGACAATATTGCTAGCGTGGGCATTGAAACCCCCAAGCGCTCCAGCAACTGCTGACCCAGCCAGGTTCTTAATCATGTTGAGCTCAACCAGAGCGGAGACACTGGTCTTTAGAACCTTCCTCACCACTTCTTCATTAATAATCGCCTCACAAACAACCGATTTACCCCGCCCTTCAATCCAATTCACAGCAGCCGGTTTCTTGTCGGAACAGAAATTGCCTGCTCGATTTGAAATATATACAAAAATTGAATGAAAAAGCGTCAGAGAACTTAAACAAAACACAGATCTGGATTAACAACAGGATATTCACTAAAAAAGTATAACTAAATAAATAAAGATGTCATTCATAAAATATAATCATAAAAATTTTAAAATCTTAAATTTAGTATAATTCAGTCTCAAGTGACACGGCCGAAATTGGCGGTGATCAGTGAATTATCAGAAGTATATTATCCAGCCAATCCTCATTAGCATATTCCAAACATGATGCATAATTTTGAATACGGATTGATCATGAACTCCTACATATATGAATTCGTACAAGAGTGGAATTAAGATTCCTACAAACACGGACTCTACCTGAAATGCTTATCACATCCATGTCGGGGAATTCGTTTTGAAGAAAATCCAAAACGTTTTGGACGCCCTTTGATACCATGTTCATCCCCATCGCGTCTCCAGTGCTGCAGCTGAATCTCATGTAGAGATTCCTTCCTGCCATTGCACATTGAATCCCTTGAAGCCTCGCAAATCTGCTAGATCTGCAACCAACATATATACCGAAATAAATACTTAAGTTATAGATTCAAAGACTAATACTATGAACAATGAAATCTTCCCAAACTCAGAAAAAACTCATAACTTAATAAAAAAAACTAAAGAAACACAGAAAAAATGAAAATTGTTCAATACACCAATTAAAAAAAAAGGTTATGCAGACAAGATTAGCCATCACTTTACAAACCAGTAAAAATAAATTTAGAAAGTTCTGATAGAAAATATGATCGACCCACAAACAAAAATACCAGAAAAAGGGAAAATAAAAAATAAAAATACAATTCTAACAACTAATACCAATTAAAAACAAAAACAAAAACACCCAATTCAATCATACCAATAAAACCCCCAAAAAAAATGACTTACCGATTAAAAATAAGTGCCAGTGACTCAAAATTAATAGGATCCTCAACATAAAACTTAACCTCTGCCCCCCTTTTGGCCGTGCCAAATCTCACCACTGGGGCTCTCGTCATCCCATCTCTCATCACGCAACTCATTGCTCCACCCGACTCCGCTATGGCCTTACACCCTCTGTTCGTGCTCGCCACCAAACACCCCTCCGTTGTCGCCATTGGCACCATGTAATCCCGACCGTCCAACACCAATGGCCCAGCCACCCCCACCGGCAACTGCACGTACCCAATTGGCATTTCGCAACACTGCCCCAATATCGAGTCATAATTGAATCCCTCCAACGGCATACCCTCTAGCTCCCGGCCAGTAATCCTACTCACTGCTGCCCGCCGCACCCCGGCCGCCCGCTGGCAATCCCCCAATTTCGATTCCAGTGCATACGACGGCAGCGATCCCATCACCACCGCGTCGATCAAGTCCTCATCCGATGTGTTTGATTTGATATCAGCAGCGGGGATGGGGATTCGATCGATGCATTTAACGTCGGACTTTTCAACAATGCAAGGGGAGGTTTCTTTAACCATTTCATCTTCTTCGTCTTCGATCAAATCCCAACCGTCTGATGATGGACGGGAGATGAAGGTCTGGACATAGTCGATGCCGAAGAAGCCGAGGAGGTAGATGAATGAGGCGATGAGTGAAATGATCGCCGATAACTCGGAGATAGTGATGACGTGGAGTGGGGTGGTTGTACGGATCTTTTCGCGCCAACGGCGCATTAGAAATGAGGAGGCGAGGAAAAAGAGGGAAAAGAAGAAAAAGTTGGTGAGACGGATGGGGAGTGGGAGGGCGTCGGAGGCACGTGGGGTTGGCACGTGCGAAATGGAATAGCTGCCTTTGTTGAGTGCCGGACGGGAAGGTGTGACGGGGAATCTCCGGCTAGATTCCATCGGAGATGCGAGAGGTGTTGGGGAGCAGAAGTAGCAGAGATGCAGAAGAGAAGAAGATGCCGGTTGGGGGATTTTTGATTTTTGAGTGCAGGCTCTCGGAGAATTTATAAGAGGAGGAGCGACGGGACAGGTGACAAGTGTACGGATGGTAGAAGTGGATTTGAATTTGTTATAGATACGCGGGCTAGTATCAGCCGTTACTCTGGTGAGATGAGGACTTTTGGAGGTTTAGCGGATCTTAATGTCCGCTTGACTGACTTGACTGGTTTGTAGCGTAATTGACCAGATCTGTAGGGTGAGGTTCGGCCAACTTAGGTCCATCAAGGTAATGGGGAGAATCCGGTCGGGTCCAATCGGGTCAAATACGTGATGTAAATTCACAAACCCGTTTAATGCACGCCTCTCGACGTTACCCGATCCAACACTTTAAGTTTAAAACTTTGAACCCAAATCCAACCCATGGCTGGCCAGGTTAAATTGACCGACCCGACTAATTGACCCATTCTAAATCTAAATTGTGAAATTTTCATTGATTTTGAACACGTAGCTCTATTTTCTAAGATAGCATGCCACCCAAGGTATCAAATGAGGGCTCGGCAGTCGGCACCATATATCAGTCTATGAAAGACTGATAAGTATCACCAATACGTATTAGTCCCAGCTAATATGTCGATAAAGTTGTTTTTTTTATTATTTGTTTATTTATTTATAACAAACTTTATATATTTATAGTCTCAAAATTATAGTTTAAACTTCCTTTACGTAAAAATAAAATAAAAAAAAAAATAATAATAATAAAAAAAAAAAAAACATTATAGTCTAAACTTATTGTCTAATGTATTAGTTGTTTTTTTTTAATAAAAAGAAAAATATTTTAAACAAAAAATAAAAAAATTTCAAAATTGGCAAGCATGGGCCAATACTAGATACAGTGCAGTATTAGCCGATACAGATACCACCCCAATGTTGGTATCAGGGTGGTATCGGTAGTGGCTTGCCAAAATACCGATACGTATCGATATCAGCCCATACTTGATATCTTAATGCCACCAAATGAGGATGCAATGTGAAGATTTGATGTGCGATTGCAATAAAAAAAAAATTATATGAAATTATAATAAAAGAAAAATTAATTTAAAACAGTCAAACACCTTTAAAAAGTATGGTTATTGCTCCTATTACAAGCATTTAACCATTAGTTTACGCAAAAGTTATAATTTCGTGTGTTCTTTCCTATATAAAAACATATAAAAAATAGTGCCACGTATATCCAAAAGTGACCAATTCACAATCTAGATTGAGAACAGATCCATTGCTCTATATCTGCCAATTGAAAATTCTCTTAGCTAAAAATGATGAAAATTTGTGATGCAGATGTAGGTCTTATTTTATTTGGTGATGAATGAAAGAAAAGCTGTTAAACCCCCTATCGATCATAAGAATAAATTTAGTTTTCAGGCATGTTTTGGAACAAATTTGAAAAAGTTTCGGCAGAGTTTCAAGAATTAAGTAAGAATTAAAAAAATATATATTTAATATTATAAAAAATATCATTTTATATTTAAAAAGACAATAATTTCAAAATTTTCAGCAAAAATCACCTAACACCTAACGAAACTAACTTTCGTTTGACCCCTATTTTGGGGGATTTCGGAAAAATTCACCCAAATTTGTCATTATGCTTTAGATACTCCCTATGGAGTCCTATTTTCTTGTCGAGAGTAGATGAAACATTCATTCAGCCCTCCATCAACAGCAACCATTAATGGCAAGCATTACTATCAACAGCAACCATTAATGGCAAGCATTACTTCAATTCATCATAGCCTCATCCTATATATTTGCAGGCGGCACTACAATTCATTGCGGAGATATAGCGGCATTTTTTTAGCTGCCTATTAATTTAATGGAAAACTAAGAATTTAAATGGTCATAGTATCATTATGATTCACCAAAATATATGAAATATTTTTACAATCAGCCGCCAACCTGATGTTCATGTTCGACCTTTTTCGTAGGGATTTTTTTGCGACCGAGAATTTCAAAATTAGTGTAATTAAGGTTCGAAATTATTGGAAGAAATCCTTACAGAGGAAGAACAAGTTTTTGTCTTTTATCTTCCCAAATAATTCTTCTCATTCTCCATTCACATGGAGAATGGAAATGTATTTGGATTTTACCGTATTAATGACAAAGAATAAAATATTTGTTGATAAATTCGTGTTCTGTTAGCCTACACTAAACTTCCTTATTATTCATCATCTTTTGGGATGGCCAACTATAAACTTAATAAGGTTTAATGTACAGTAAAAGTGAAGGTCAACTCCCTTGCCCAAGATCTGTTAGATCCCGTGAAATCTGGATTGTTGATTAATCGTCAAATGCCGCATGATCGTCGAGAGAAGCGCTGCTAGGCTAGTCATCGCCTTGATTTATTGTGGATTTTCTACGAGCATCTACTACTTTATCTTTGGCTTTAGTGCCCTTAGATCCATTGCAGTGCTATCACCATACATTGTTTTTTTACACACAAATGGGATGTTAAGCCCATATATATATATACTGCTCGGATATACCATTAATGTTCAAGGAGAAACTGTGACAACCCGAATTTCGGTGTTCCGAAATCCGTGCCATCAGCACGACCCTCAAGGCCGTGCCCATGAAACCTTTAAGGTACATTTGGTATATGCAAGCCAAAATTTTACTCTAACGAGTTCTCATATAAAAAAATATAGTTATGGTCCCTAAAGGCAGTCCTTGTCCCATGCCAATTCATGGGCATAAGAACTTACCCAAACCGTTATATGAATGTGCATCCCAAAAGTTTTATCAAAAGCATACCGTATTTAATTACATTTAATAAAGAGGCTTGATATACCAAGCCGTGCCTAATACTCTCAACTCACTCTCAAAGTACGCAGTGGGTCTCCTAGAAGAATTTCTCAGGAGGAGGCTCTGATTCCTCAGTGAGTACGTAGTCTGAATCCCCTGGATCAAAGTCTCTAGAAGTCCTTGCTGCCGCTAGTCCTGAACCTGCGACGTATAGTCTAAGGGGGTGAGCTACATCCTAGCTCAATAGGGAAGCAAAGTGAACATATAGATTAAATCTCACATATATGTTAGCAGTTTTGAAGGCACAATTTACTAAATATCATTTTTAAACAGAACAGATGATATAACTGAAATATCTAAAATGGATACAGCTGATTTCCTTTCATGGTGTTGTTTGTTCTCATCTTATTGGTTTAGCTATGAATTCGGCCTAATCACTTAAACCTTTAACTTAACTAATCCTCGAGCAATATAGCATCGAGTCCCGATGGAATACCCACCATCGTCGTCTACTAGACAATTGTTACCCGTATTCCCTGGGAATACTGCCCAAGCCCATTTCTCATAGGTGGCGAGGTCTATTATTAAATCTACATCCCTGGGATGTGCTATAAGTATACGGATTGGCCGCTGTACCGGTCACGAATATCCTGCCGCGTCAGTCGTGGGTATCCTGCCACGTCGGTGGGGTATTCTAATCAAACCTCAAATAACAAAAATATCGATGTGCTTTATATATAGTTATTCACCGTGACTTGTGCTAATTCTTAGTACATTAGGCCTTATTCTTATGCTTTAGTTTCACGATTTGTTTTCATCTGTATCCCTGGGATACTGCTACTTTAATACATCCTTTAGATGCCCACATTATAATATTTCGTCCCCTGGGGACTTCATGATTTCACCTTGAAGCTTACGCACACACCCCTTTTTGAAGGATCATACAATACTCAACTTTTAAATTGAAATATACCGCATATATGAGTTGACAAAATAAAGTACATGTTTCAAAAATATTCCCTACCTCAACGAATTTCAAAGCACGCTTTCTCGTAAAGGTTTACACTTCACGATCCTACGTCAAACCTATATTTCATGTATTTAGAATATGCTTAGAAAGGTTACTAGAATCATTGGAGCGCATAACCTCCATGTTTCTGTACCAATAATTTCAAGAACTGAGTGGTGCCTCGCGCGAGCGAGCACAATTCCTCGCTCGAGCGGTCACTAGACCTCGCTCGAGCGGTCACTTGATCTCGCTCGAGCGGTTAAATCGAGGTCGCTCGAGCAGTTAAATCGAGGTCGTTCGAGCGGTTAAATCGAGCCGCCTGAAGCTTTACTGGGGACCTCGCTCGAGCGAGCTTCCCTTTTATTTTGGGGACCGCTCGAGCGAGCCCAGAGCTATATTTTTATAGTTTGTCCTCGCTCGAGCGAGCCCTTTAGACCGCTTGAGCGAGGAGCGATGATTTTTACACCTCGATCTGTTCGAAAAGCAACTTCTTACTCCATTTAAGGTCATTTTTTAGTATCAAAATCATTCAACCAATGCTTTATATATACAAAAAGAAACACACCTAAGTATTACATGCATTTAACATACCTCAATCGATGTATCTTCTATAACTTAATCCGATCTTCTAAAACGAATGGAGGAAATTCCTGGTTCCTCTCCCAATTCCTTTCCTGATTCTCTGTGGCCTGATCCAACAAGCCCCCCCTACTCCTCTTTACAAAACCTTCTCTCCTTTCTCTCTATTTTTCCTTCTCTCCTTCTAAGATTAAATTAGGTTACGTATGGGAGAGACTTCTCCCCCACTTTCACTTATATCGTGAAAGAAATTTTAGTGTGTTTCACACATATACACCCAGTGTATATATGTTAACTTGGTTTCCTTGTGAACCACACATACACGTGGTTGGCACATGACGTGTACGGTTCCCAAAATCTGGGGTTATTACAGAAACGGCCTTCTTTAATCACATAACAGTTGGTGATTAATCACAATTAAATATATAGTTGTAACTGACTAATGCATAATGAGATTCTTAATCTCTATTGATAAGGTCGTATAACCACATGTACCAACATCTCCCACTTGGCCATGGAGGCCGAATCAATATTTTATGATATCTTTGTCATTGTAGGATTTATCATGTTTCATCGGTCATAAGGTTTTATACTCCAAAAGCAGATTTACCCATCATGAGGTTTTGCACGCCAAAGTGGATTTACCCGTCATGATAAAACTTATCTCAATCGTGAGGTTTTGCACGCCCAAACGAATTTTCCCATCACGATAAAAATGATCCCAATCATGAGGTTTTGCACGCCAAAAGCAGATTTACCCATCATGACAAAATTTTCTTATTATGGGATCCTACATACTATATTACTATGTAGTTTGTATATTATCGAATCATTTCTGTACACTATCTTCCACCAATATACAAACTTATACAATAATTTGGAATAAAAATGTAACGACCCAAAAATTCTGAACAAGAACCTAACAGTTTCGATATGCGTGTCCGACATGGAAATCGAGACATATTTAAAATTTTGAAAATAATATTATAAGAAGTAGTATTACTCCTTGTATAGATGAATTCACGTATGAATTCTCGCTTAGGTCCGAGTCGTGTAGGACATCGAGACGGCATGTTACACCGTAGCGACCGTGTTCGCGCTTAACACCGGAGTACAAATTAGGGTCTAAACTGAAATATCAAAGATATTTCAGTTTAGGTAGCTTATAAGGGAAGGGAAAGACCTGGAGAGGTATTCTTCTTCTTCTTCCCCTTACTCTTGAGCTAAGAATCTGTAGCTAGGTTAGATTTGAGTGTGCTCTATGACGAAAGAGGGTTAGAGGTACCGAGATCGTGCGTAAATCTTAGTTAGGGTATGTAGAGTTCAATATGATGAGCTCAAGTACAGTCTAAGTGTGTGTGAGACCTTCGCGTGCTGAATCGGAGTCGATACGTTACGTAGTGGGGTCACACCTGCAATACAGCCAAGTTCCGGATCCAAAACCCCCTTCCGAATCGTTTTGCCGGCACCCTGAAAGAGCCCAAGTAAAGGTGAGATTATGTGTTTAAATTTGGGCAAAAGAAAGCCTTTGAATATGTGTTGGTGTATGTATCAAGGGAACAGAAACCCTGAAATTCTTAGATGTTCAATGCTCGAAGGGTGTTGATCGATCAATTAGTGGATTGATCGATCAATCTTGAGTATTGACCGATCATAGAGAGGGTGATCGATCAATGACTGGTATTGATCGATTAATGAAGGCATTGATCGATCACTTGTGTGTAGTGATCGATCAATGAAGGCATTGATCGATCAATCTGTATAAATTACAAATGTGAACAGAAGGTGAGAAATTTGAAAATTTAGGCTATTGATCGATCAATAGGGCACATTGATCGATCAACCAAGCTGGTGATCGATTAATTTGGCTAGGCCCAAGTATGAAGAAAAGGGAGTTATTGATCGATCAATTAAGGTATTGATTGATCAATGATGGGTGTTGATCGATCAATAAAGGTCATTGATCGATCAACTACCTCTGTTACTTTTGAGAAGGTTTAGGTTATTGATCGATCAATGAAGACATTGATCAATCAACAAGGAGGATTGATCGATCACTAAGGGTGTTGATCGATCAATTACCCCTGTTTTTATCCTGTTTTGGTTGTGTGAGTTGAATGATACTGAACACCGTACTAGTTAACCATTTGACCTGCCTAACACTTAGTATACAATGTTTATGGTCTAGGATCGAACCATGACGCTTTAAAAAGCTTTGAATTTTCTTAGAAAGAGATCTGATATGAGGTAGGGGAAAACCAACCTAAACTATTTTTGAGTATGATTTCATGTTTATTTCATATCTGTGCCCTGATTTCTGTTTTAACAAGCATGTAAGCATATCATAAATTCCTGCTATCTCTGATTTCTGTTTTCTGATTTGTTTCTGAAACCTGCTCCTGATTTCTGCTATTCGATCTGTGAGGTCTATGTGTGTATATGATTTGATGATTTAACCAGATGATCCCCACCGACCCGACGGTATATCCGAGCCTGGCACACTTGTGCATCTACTTGTAATCCCTCGACACAATTGCACTCCATAGATGAGGCATTATTGCAATATAAAATTGTTCATGTGAACGACGATTGGTTAGGGTTTCCTATCGGTAAATTCCTGTTTATTTCGTGTTATATATTCATGGGAGTTTCTTAAGTTAGAAAACATACACAATCTAAGTCACTAATCATGTACTTGCATAACATCGACTTCTGTTTAAAAGCTCGGTATTAGATTGATTCGTCCTGTTTGCATGTTCTGATTTGACTTCCTGTTTTGAGATATCATGATCTGCATATTCAATTCATTTTAGTTGGAATTCTTCTATTGAGCTATGATGTAGCTCACCTCGTTTTCATTAACATTTTAGGTTCTGAGGCGAGAGTTTTAGGTGCTGAGAGCGGCCCTGACTATCAGCCGGATCTAGAGGCTGAGGCAGAGGACGAGGAGACTAACGTCCAGGCGGACGACTTTTATCCTTAGTTTGGGTATACGAGTCTATTCATTTTAGAGATTTTGTATAAACTTTGGATTATTGTGTGCCTGGTGGCCACTTTCTGTATTTATATCTGTAGATATTTTTCTTTTATTATATTATTATACATTCTATAGGAACCACTATTAGGAACCATTGTTTGGGTGATGGATGTCCATCACTATTGGTTCTTCTTGGTTCCTTTTTGGGAATGTATATTCTTTTGATGTAGTTAAATACAAGTTTTGTTTATTGTTTCTTTCTATTTTTAAAGTGCCTTATGATGACTCGATCTACCACTGCTGGACAGTGTCTGCTTGATTTCCGCTATATGAGCAGACACTTCGTGATTTGTCTTGGAGATCATCCAGAGTATAATCCTGATGGCACGGATTTCCGAGCATGAAAATCTGGGCTGTCACAAAAAAAATATCTTTGATCATAGATATTTACATGCTAGAAGTAGATTTAATCAATCATGATAAAATTTTAAGTGCTTTGGAATTAACTGACTTAAGCATCCCAAAGTCCAACAAGCTATATATAATGCTTGAATAAAATTTCACACTTATACCTTTTAACAAAGGATCAATAGTTTATTTTTATTTTTATTTTTGAGGGAACAAAGGATCAATAGTTCATAGAAGGTATATGACGTATAGTCACTTCACCCTTCTAAACTACATCCAAGATGCGGTATCATCAATTCTACACAATTGATTGATCAAACATTAATTGTACTATTCGCAAAGTATGCACACAGGCCTATCGGTTATGTCAACTTCAAATCTTTCTGAAGTGTTTTAGATGACCCAAAAAATCCACATTACGCAATATTTTGCTTACTAAATATGAGTATTTGGGTAAATAAAATCCTAACAACTCCAAATAGGAGAACATAATTTGATGTTAATTTTTTATTTTTTTTCATATCCTTATTCTCAACATGATAATAACTTAAGTTCAATTAGCAATGAGATTTTCACTATTGTAGATTTTATATCATGCTAAAATAATGATCATTTAGCCAAATCAAATTAATGGCTATAGTTGATCAAAACAAGTTATCCATTAATTACACTTTTCTATGGGCACTCCACTTATTCACATGTCTTTAATGACATATATCATGCGTCCAAGCTATCTATTAATTAGCAGCAATATTTTATACCTATCAATACATGCTCATAGCACATGTTACGTACACATTATATGTGTTTCATTGTGCTACTTCTAACACTATTTATAAGTATTTAATCTCTGAGATGTTCAATCATATCAAATAATTAATACATGCATTGACATAATAAAAAATTATAATCATGATATAATCAATAAAGTAACACACAAGACATATCCAATTTATAGATGATCTTTAGCCTCACAATTAATTTGTGAGTTTTATAGATGATCTTTGGCCTCACAATTAATTTGTGGGTTATACATCTAATGATCCAAATCAAACTTTGGAAATCCAACGGTTGAAATATCGTGAAAATATATCTGTTACCTCACATGCTATAAAAGCATGCAAACATTTAGAGGCGATTAATCCTCTAATAAATCACACACATAATAACAATTAGCCAATAAAATATATTTTCTTGTAAGAAATAGATTTTCTATTTCAATTATTTTCTAATTAGGTTATTTAGTCTCAATTAAGTATATATGCTCGTCCCAATCATAGTGACAAATTTCGCTGAAATTCGCTGAAATTTCGCGAAATGGGGGTCAAACGAAAATTTCAGGAAAATTTTGAGAAAATTTCGATTTTCGGTATTTTTCGGTAAATTTCAGTAAATTTTTTTAAAATATTTAAAAAAATTTTAAAAAAATATTAAATATATATTTTTAATCCCCAAAACTTTCTTGAAATTTTTTCGAAAAGTATCAAAATTAATCCGAAATGTATTGAAATGACCCCCCCCCAAAAAATTCCCGAAAATGAAATTTGTCACTATGATCCCAATGACTAGTTGGGTTATTTATCCATAATTAATAATAATATTTAATTCCCAAAGTTTTTATGAAATTTGAAACATAAATAATTACATATATAGAAATATACTTTAATGGAAAAAGTAAATAATATAATTTTCAAATCAATGAGAATTAAATCAAATTTACACATGGCATGAGGGTATGCGCATTGCGCCGATTTATCTATCAACACCATGGATATTCAACCTAAGAGATGTGCAAGGTCCGCATGGTCACATTCACACTTACATCTCCCACTTGGTCAAATGGGCCGATGAGCTCGTTTAATTAAAGTAAATTGTACCTGACTGACCCGATAGCTCCAATTAGTAAATTGGATTGGACTCAACTAGTCTGTTGAAATAAGGCAAAGACTTGAATAGATACATGTCATACACTACTAAAATTTGCCCATACACAACTTGAAACCCAGTCATTTTAATCCAGGTTGGACCTAACTTGATCCAATAAGGTTGCCAAAATATTACCCAAGCCTCACTAGTCAACTTATGATACTAGGCACAGTAATTTATATTGAAAAATTCATTTAAAGAAATTAGTCTCTCAAACATTTTAACCAATCATGGTATCCTACCTATTTAAAAATTATTTGAAGAGGGCTATTGACTTACCTCATTTAAATCTCACATGTCATGAGGTTTTACACGCAAAAGAGATTTTCCCGTCATGAACATGTCCAATACCCGATTGCATAAGTCCATTTGGACGTTTCAAAAAATTAAATCAAACACCATACGATAAACCAATCAACTAATATTGGTATTCTCCCACTATTCTAGACATTTCATCATATATTTACTATAAAAAATTTGTGGGATTAAGGTTCGAAAAATATACCGTTCTCATTTTTTTTTTAAATCTGACAGTGAGACCAATTCTAATCGTTGATTGGAGAGTACAACAGCGTACCTCTCGTTCTCCGGATACCACAGGTTCAGACAGATTGAAATTTAGAATTGTAACAACAAAAATATTAATGAAATGCTAAATCTCAAATATCAATATTAATATTAATGACAAACACCAGATTCTACAATCTTCTATTATTTGGAAAAAATAAAATAAAACTGACATTTTTTTTAGAAGCTCCTTTCATCCTCTTCTAATTTTGCTTTCTTTCAAGATGATCAACCAAAGAAGATTTACATGATGATCATCAACACGTAATTTATGATAACAAGAAGATGGTGATGATCAACAACAACGGCTAGTCAGTGATGTTGCTCTGTCTTTGGTGATGATGGAAGCTATGGATTGCTCAATCAATCAGTGAATCTATCAACCAAAGTGGATGGTTTGCCCTTGATTGGTGATCAATGGTGATGCAGTTTATAAGCTATCAACAACAGATGTGAATTAAAGATGCTCACTTGATAATGATCGGACGATCAGGATGTCACCAAAGATGATCATTGCTGATGGCAACGATGGGGCTTGATGATGATGAGACCAAGATCTGATACTGTTGTTAGGTCCCGTGAAATTTGGATCGTTGATCAATTGCCTACTGTCATATGATCTCCGAGAGAAGCGCCGCTAGGCTACTGATTGCCTTGATTCATTGCGGACTTTTTACGAGCATCTATTATTCAATCCTTGGCTTTAGTGCCCTTGGATCCATTGCAGTGCTATCACCACATATTATTTTTCTACACATAAATAGGATGTTAAGCCCACATATATATACTGCTCGGATATACCATCAATGTTTAAGGAGAAACGACCCTCTTTAATCACGTAATGATCGGTGATTAATCACAATTAAACACATAATTGTAACCGACTAATACATAATGAGATTTTTAATCTCTAATGATGAGGTCACATGACCACATGTACGAACATGATCTAAGTCACTTTTGGGGATGTGTGCCATGTGAAATCAACATTTGACCGCCTATTAGGTGCACCATGATCTTAAAATCTATCTTGAGGAAGATTGGAGGAAATCAATCTCCATCCTCCGATTCAAATCAGTAAATGATTTTTATCCATAAAAAAAAACTGCCTTTTACTTACTAATAATAAAGCAATTCCAAATTTCTCACTCTCTTTGATATTATGTTAAAGAGGGCAAGTATAAATAAAACCACCTAATCAAACAAGAGACTTTTTTCAAGCACTTTATTATTTAGAAACACTACTACAAAAAATAAGACTATTACAAAAAAATTGTCGCTAATAGTCTTTAATAGTTTTTTGTTAATAGCAAAAAATTGCTGCTAATAATCTATTTTTTTGTAGTGAAAGTTTTCATAAACTTAAAGGATTAAACTAGTTTTTCAAGGTATCAAAGCCGCACGATTTGTTTGCGGCTGTAATGAAAAACAACCAGTAGATCACTGTCCTTTCTTTTGGTTCTGCAACAGTGATGAAAAGACAACCCCTATGTTGAAGTATTTAAAATACTTTTTGTTGGTTTTTTGCTTTTTAACTTAGTCCCATATTGGTGGGCATTATTTTTAGGCCCAAGTGTGTCACTACACCTTTTTCGATCGAGGCTTGTAGCCCGCCCTCTTGCGGGGGCATCAAAAATTTATGTTCGCCATCACCGTACCCTTTGAATTAGACTATGCAAAATCACTTGAAGTCCGTAGGGTCAATAGCCGTATCAGTTACACTTCAAGTCTATTTAATGACTTCTTTTTAACCGAGATAAATACATCTTCTTTTTGTTTTTTCATTTGTTATTACTGAGCATATTTTGAGATTACCTGTTATGAGCAGTGTTTCAACACAAGTTGTTCACCGCCATTCAACTTTGATTGTGATATCCCGGAATCACATTTGTTGGGCCTGATTGTTGATCGCTGTGTGGAGATGAATAGTAATTTAAGGACTGTCTATTCCTGTCTCGATCACAGTCAAAGATCAATCACTATATCTATCTGAATTTTGATTTTCTTCTCACCCATTCCAACACCCTAGATCACAATCGCAATTTATTTTTTTAATAGCTGCGACTTAAAACTTTTAGTTAGTCAATTAAAAAATAGTGCAAGTACTTGTAAGGCAAAATAGAATGGGTGATAAGAGGGTTTAGTCGAAAGAAAAGTTTAACAATTCAGGTTTTGAACGAATTCTTCCTAACTGATGAGGGTTTTGATGAAGGCTCTTATTAACTATAGGGCTCTATGGTACTTACCCAAACAATAATCAAAGTTAATTAGTTCTTTGGATCACTCAATTCGAATTCGGGTTCACAATTTACTAGTTTCAAGCAATCTTGATTCGCTATGGGTAGATAAGTTTTAAAAGCATTTGTGAATTTGGTAATATAAATTGGCTGATCAATTTTAATGGCATTTGTGAATTTGGTAATATAAATTGGCACTCTTTTACTGAAACAAATGCAACCAAATCTCTTTATCTTAAGACTAATATACTTGAATATCTGAGGGGAGTATTTAGTTTTTTACTCTCCTCCTGTGAGAGTTTCCTCTCTTCTCTGGCTGTCTCTGGTGTAAGAGTTCAATCCTTTCTCTCCTTCTGGGGAGAGTGAATGTCCTTGTTTTCCACTGTCTATTTTCCTTTTTCGTTTTGTTATCATGGATGATAATAATATGGATGTAGTACTATGTGATCTTCGGAAGAAACTCATCCTCACACCGAATTAAAAAATTGAATTCATTGCTACTTCAGAGGAGATACTATCGGCTAATGTATGTTGTCTCATTGCAAAAGTTATTAGCTCTCGGAGAATCAATTCAGAGGCATTCAAAGAGGCTCTCAAAAAAATGTGGAATATGAAAAAAAAGCTAAAAGTTAATGAAATTGCGGAGAATATCTTGTTGTGCAGAAGCTTTCAAATTAATCAATGATCTTACGACGAACGATCAAATAAGAATAGAAAAATAGAAGAAAATCAATCACAAACACACAAGAGACAATATTTACGCGGTTTGGCAATATGCCTACATCCATGAGCAATGATGATTCACTATATTGATAATAACACAAAACTACACGAATACTCAAGCCTCACCAAAGCTCTTCTCAAAACCCTAGATAAGTTTTCCAAAGTTTTACAATGATATCTCAACTCTATAATTTGGCCAAGAGCTTTCCCTTTATATAGAAGACACAAATCCTACTTCCAATCTAAGATAAACTAGCCTTATATAGAGTCTCAATGTAACTGGGCCCTCACAAGTTGGAGTCAAACTACAATTCAGCCTCCAAGTTAGAGTCAAACTACAATTTAACCTCAAAGTTAGTCAAACAACAATTCTCCACCTGGCTCTAAGCTTGACCATATAATCTTTCTTCCGATCATCGCTATGCTCGTATCACCGCTACGACCAGTGCCCCGAGGACACTCAAACCTCCTAAACATTGATCAAATCTAAACAAGTTTAGTCTTGTCCATCGATGCTACCTTTGTCATCATATCTATAGGATTGTCCTTTGTACTCAAAGATATCTCGTCATCTTCAATTGCGTCCCGTACGAAGTGACACTGTATATCAATGTATTTGGTACGAGTATGATATACGTGATTATTTGCTAAGTGAATAGCATTCTGATTATCGCAGAACACATTAACACTTTCTTGTGCGATCCCTAAATCACCAACTAATTTATGAAGCCACAATGCTTCTTTCACTACCTCTGTTACTATCATATACTCTGTCTCTGTAGTAGACAAAGCCATTGTATCTTGTAACATCGACCTCCAGCTAATCAGACTACTTGATAGCATAAACACATATCCTGTTGTAGACCTACGCTTATCCAAATCACCCGCATAATCTGAATCTACGTATCTGCATAACTGATGACTTGTACCATTATAAAAAACTAAACCGACATCCTTGGTACTACATATGTATCTCATAATCCATTTCACTGTCATCCAATGCTCCTTGCCTAGATTAGCCATATACCTGCTAACCACGTTAACAGCCTATGAAATATCCTGTCGAGTGCATACCATAGCGTACATAAAACTACCAACCACATTCGCATAGCGAACACGAGTCATGAACTCATGCTTCTCATTTGTAGTAGGAGATATGCTAGCCGAAAGACGGAAGTGAGCTGCTAATGGAGTACTCATAGCCTTTGAGTTCTCCATCTCAAACCGTGAGAGTACCTTTTCTAGATAACTCTTCTGTGTCAGCCACAACTGCCTTTTCTTTTTATCTATCTGAATATCTATCCTAAGAATCTTTCTCACTGCATCAAGATCTTTCATCTCAAACTCCATGCCAAGTTGAGATTTTAACTTGTTGATCTCTACCATGCTCTTTACAACTATGAGCATGTCATCAACATATAAGAGAAGGTAAATAAATGATTCATTTGTTAGTCTCTTGAAGTAAATATAGTTATTGTATTCATTTTGAATATAATTTTAGCCTACCATGAATGTGTCAAACCGTTTATACCACTGTCTCGGCGACAGTTTCAACCCGTATAAAGACTTTTTCAGTTTGCACACTAACCTCTCTTCTCCAGGAGACTTGAACCTTTCAGGTTGGTTTATATAGATCTCCTCCTCTAGATCACCGTATAGAAACATTGTTTTCACATCGAGTTACTCCAACTCTAAGTCTAACTGTGCTACAATTGACAATAAAATCTGAATTGAAGTGTGTTTCACAACCGATGAAAATACCTCATTGTAATCAATGCCTTTATTTTACGCATAGCTTTTTGCTACTAACCGTGCTTTGTACCTTACACCACCACTTTTCGGAGAACACTCTTTTTTCTTATAAAACCACTTGGACCCAATCGCTCTCTTTCCCTTAAGTAACTTTGTCAGTTCTCAAGTTTGATTCTTATAAAGAGAATCCATCTCTTCACCTATTGCGGTGCTCGATTCCCGTGCACATATACTATTGATTGCATCCTTGAATGACATTAAAAAATGTTAAAGTAAACCACCTTAACTCCTCAAGATCTGATCACAGGCCTATTTGTGTTTCAGATGTGGTCACCAATGAAGAGTGGAAGAACAATCATAGGCCATTCCGATTCGAATCTATGTGGACGACCTCAAAGCAATGTGAAGGGGTTATTTGTGATGGTTGGGAGCATGGTTCAAAATTTTGGCCGAAATCTTCAGATTTCGGCCGAATTGTTTCTATTCTCTACCGAAACCGAAACGAAAACTCAAAATTTCGGTATTTAATGTATTGTGGAGAAGATTTCTGCTAAAATTTCGATTTTGGTCCCCATCGAAACTGAAATGAAATCTGATTTTTTGATCCTTGGCTGGGAGACTTTTGGGACTCAAAACAAATTGATTGATGTGTGTTACAAAATCTCGAATACCACAAACTTAAATTCTGGAATAAACAATCATTCGGTAATATCCACAAGCTGATTAGACAAGCTTTCAATTGGCTTTTGATTATTTCTAATAATGGGGCTGTTGATCAAACTAGACAAGAAGAAACTAGGCTAAAGAACTCTATTGATGATTTACTAGAAGAGGAACAAATGTTTTTACTTCAGAGATCGAAAGATACGTGGTTAAAGCATGGAGATAAAAATTCAAAGTTCTTCCATTCCAATGCTACCTATAGGAAAAAGGTGAACCAGGTCGAGGTACTTTCTGATGAAGAGGGGCAACAGAAAACATCACAAATGATATTGAAAGGGTGGTGTCATTTCATTACTCAAAACTCTTCCGATCGACAAATCCCACCCGGATTGATGAGGTGTTGGCTGATTTATCTCTAAAACTATCCTAAGAACAAAATGTCGGATTGGTGAAAGAGTTCACTGCTTCGGAAGTGAGGAAGGCACTGTTTCAAATGCATCCTACAAAATCCCCTGGCCCTCATGGTATGCCCCTTTATGCTTTCAAAAATATTGGAACATAGTTGGAAATTCGGTGAGAAATTTTGCCCTTGATTATTTAAATGGTCACCTTGATCTGACTGAGATTAACAAAACCCATCTAGTCCTTATCCCAAAAGTTAAAAATTCTAAACATCTATCTGATTTTCGCCCGATTATTCTCTGTAATGTTATTTATAAAATTGTCTCCAAAGTGTTGGCAAACCATTTTAAACTCATCCTTCTTTGACTATATCCAAAACTCAAAGTGCTTTTATTCCAAGTAGGTTGATCACCAACAACTCTCTTGTTGCCTTTGATATTTCTTATTTTTTAAAAAATAAATGCAAAGGAAAAGAGGGTTGGTGCTTGTTAAAACCTCATATGAGTAAGGCTTATGATCTTGTCGAGTGGGTTTTCCCTGAAACAACTTTGGAAAAATTGGGTTTTTGTGATAGATGGGTTGGTCTTATTATGGGTTGTATCCGTTCTATGTCCTTTGAGTTCTTGATTAACGGGCAAGTTTTGGGTAATATTATACCTAGTAGGGTCCCTAGGCAAGGAGACCCTTTATCTCCTTACCTCTTCATTGTGTGTGCGAAAGTCTTTTCCAATCTCCTAAGTCTTGCAGTCCAAAACCAAAAAATTTATGATATTTGTGTATGTAGAGGAGCCCTGATTATATCCCATTTGTTCTTCGCCGATGATAGCATAATTAATCATAATGCGGACGAAATAGAATGTGGGGAAATTGTGAACATTTTGAAACTCTAAGCGGACGCGTCAGGTCAAATTCTAAATTTTGATAAATCGTTGGTGTCCTTTAGTAGTAATGTTCAAAATAGCCTCCGATGTAAAATTCATAATTGCCTTCGGATAAAGAATTCAATGCCTCATGAAAAATATTTAGGTCTTCCACTTGTAGTGGGTAGAACTAAGAAAAATGTCTTTTAGCACATTAAAGAAAATGAGTGGCACAAATTGAAAAGCTGGAAAGGAATTTATTATCTAAGGGTGGCAAGGAGGTCTTAATCAAGTTGTGGCAAAAGCAACCCGGATTTATACCATGAGTTGCTTCAAATTACCATCCTTAATCATTCATAATAGAGCGCCTATTATTGCTCGTTTTTGGTGGGGCAAAAAGGGATTGGATAGGGGCATTCATTGGAAAAGATGGAAGGATATTTGCATTCCAATACCCTATCGGGTGATGTGGTTTAAAGATCTCACCACATTTAATTCGGCCATGTTGGCAAAACAGATTTGGAGAATTCTCACTTGCCCATTGTCACTCTCGAGTAGGCTACTCAAAGCTAAATATTTCCCAAATTCTTCCATTTTTGAGGCTAGAATTCCTGAAAATGCTTCGTTCACGTGGAAAAGTGTTATGTCGGCCAAAAATGTCATTGCTAATGGTCTGATTTGGAGAGTGGGGAATGGGTCATCTATCAATGTTTGGAATGACAGAAGGATCCCAAGAGCATCGACATTTCAGGTGTTCTCTCCAATAGGGCAAGATGGCCCAACCATGGTGTCCGATTTAATATTGGAAAACCAAAATTGTTGGAATGAAGGTTTGATCAGAAATTACTTTCTGGAGAAGGATGCTGAGATTATACTTTCTACACAACTCTTAGCTACTAGTAATGACATTTTTAGCAAGCTCTCCACGTTCTTCGATTGATCAAAATTTCTAAAAGGATCTGCGTGGCTCATGGATAACTAACAAGGTAAAGATATTTGCTTGGAGAGCTTGCCAAAATATTTTACCTGTTCGATCTACTCTACATAAAAAAATGGGCTCTATATCCTCAGTTTGTGATATGTGTGGTGATAAAATTGAAAACACAGCCCATGCTCTACGTGATTGTCACATGGACAACTGTTGGTTTCTATCTTATTTGGGTGAGCGTGGAACCGTTTATCAACATCTGTCTTAAGGATTAGGCTATGGTGTTCTACCAAGAATGAGGAAGATCATAATTAGATCGTTCCTTCATTATAGCTTGGGAAATCTTGAACGAAAGGAATCGAATTACACATGGTGCTAAACCACGGGAACCCCTATCTATCTTAGCAGAAGCATGAAATTACCTGATGGAATTCTATTTTGCTAATGAGAAGTCTCTGATCCCTATATATGATCACACATCCTCTATTGGGAATTGGTCTCTGCCTCCGCCTAATGCATTTAAAGTGAATTTTGATGGTGCGTGGTTGATCAGTCACAAAATTTACCATCTTAATACCCTTAACTGAGTGATGCAAGACCCCGGTTTGTTACTAATGATATGTTCATGTGCAAATATTTAGATCAGTAAGCCAAAAAGAGTCAAAATATTAATATTCGCCAAAATACACTTCTAAAGCAGTAAAAAGTAGACCGTTTAAAATTACGATCCAAATCGTAATAGAAGAGTCACCTGATAATGACGATCCAAATAGTAAATGAAGACTAAGCGAAGCCAAAGAAGAATTAAGAGAATTGTATTTATGATTCTACAGAAGAGAGCTCACAAACTAGAGAGAAAGTGGTGAATTACAATCGATCGAGAGCAAGGAATCGTACCAAAGGAAGAGCAAAATCGTAATTGCGATTTTGTAATATAAAGCCTATGTTGCTGCTAAAGATCACGTGAGAATTGTACCGCTATGCACAAAATAGAAATAACACCTAAATTAGAAGTCTTGCACCCTACGGACGTGAAAAGATTGACGAAAATTTTGAAGATCTCTGCTGTTGGAATTAAGGAGGAAAAGCCCTGTGTGCATCTACTATTCGAAGCAAGGAAAATTAGGATTAGAAAGTTTATAATTTTATGAAACTTTTTTTTTTAGTAGTTTACTTTTATTAGGATTCGAATAATATAAATTGACCCCTTAAAAATCTATAAATAAGAGGGTCGGTACCCAGAATAACCATCCAAGAATTTTCGATCTTAACTGCAAACTAAGAGATAAATCTGGAGATCACCCTTAGGATAATTTTTATTTGCTTTCTAGTGTAGAGTATCTGAAGTTTCTCAAGAGAAATTGACCACTGCGATTAGGAACCGAAGGATAAATTTACTTGCTTTCTAGTTTAGATTTATTTTTATGCATTTTTCCTGCTTTGTAAACATCCAAAATTTCTTGATTTAATTGACGACTAAAGTTCAGAATTGGAGGATATTAGTATAATGATATTTTTATTTTCATAAATATCTACGAAAATCTAGTTTTTAATTGACACGTAAATTCCGAAGGATTGCAAATTAGTGTAATGGTTTTTAAATTTGTAAACATCTGAGTTTCTGAAGGAGACTAATTGACGATTAGAATCTGGAAGGACGAGGATTTAGATTTATTTTTTGTAGTTTATTTTCTGCACTTTAGTTTAAACAATCATTCTTTATTTTTTTTAAGGCAAATAGAAGTTTTTAAGAACCTTCCTCATGGGAATGATCTTATACTAGTGCTGCAATTTCCGTTGTGCGCTTTTAATGAGTTAAGACAACATAATTCATAGAGTTGTCAAGTTTTTGGCGTCATTGTCAGGGATCAAACCTGGGTCACCTGCGTGACAGGCGGGAAGGATTTATTGAGAAAATATCCTCATCATGACGTGCCAAACTAGTCTATTGCGTAGAGTTTCTATCAAGGGCTGACTGAGACCAACCGGTCTACGGTTGATGCTGTGAGTGGAGAGGCCTTCATGGCTCAGAATGGACAGTAGTCCTAAAATTTGTTTGAGAAATTAGCCGATAATTTAAAATAGAAACAGGCCCAACTTAGGTCTGACCCTGATGTGATTCGCCACACCCCTGTCATGAAGGGTGGTCTTTACGATATCAGTAATGACAAAGTAAAGAAGGAAAGTTACATTAATTCCAAGGTAGAAGTCTTGAAACAGAAACTTGCATCATTAATGACTTCTAAACCTAGTACCTAGGAAAGACCAATAACAGCCTGTGCAATTTGCTAGAGCTTAACCCATGCCATAGTTGAGTGTCCAGCTGTGCCATTATACCCGGATGTGGTGGGAAAGGAATAAGTTTATGCGTTCCAAAGGAGAGATTATGGGAAGGCGTATAACCAGTCGCGGAGGAACCACCCAAGATTTAATTATGGCTCCACAAGTGGAGTACAACAGGCACCAACTGTTGTGCAACCACGATATACCTTGCCCAAGCTTTCCACCAAAGACCACCATTGCCTACTGTGTAGTCACAGTATGTGCCATTGAGCAAGGGACCCGATGCCACGGTTGTCCAGATCCTTCAGGATTTACAATAACAATCTCATCAGTATTCTTGAGACTTATCTCAGCTTGCTTAGTTCTCTCAAGTACTACACTCACATACCCAGTCCATCATAAAGTTGGAGGGCCAGATTAGTCAACTAGCTTCGCAGATGGAAAAGAGAGAAAGTGGCTAACTGTCAGCGCAACCAGTAAGCAGCCCGAGAGGACAAGTTTTTCTGGGGGAGACATCCGCCCCCACTAATCAAAATTGACATCCTCAAGGATCTGTCGAGCTATTGACTCATTCGTAGCAAAATCTTGTAATATATGTGCATTATTTCTTTTGTTTAAAGTAGAAAGTTTTGGTAGAAAGTACACTACGATCTAAATCGTGCTGAAACACAATCGATCGTAAGGCCCTCTCTGATGTAATATATTTAGTTTTGAGTAGTCGTATGGAGTTCCGAACAGTCCAAATCTTGTCTAGTATTTCAGACGATCAAATCGTAACGATAACGATTTGAATCGTGTGAGAGTCTACTCTGTCAGAGAACTGTTATCTAGAATTGTAACCTACAATTCTAAGGAATAGGCGGGTTGGGTGACCAGTCCTATCGGTTACCTTAGAATTCGAACCCATTAAAACCACATAAGAAATGAACACGCATCGCATTCATGACCGCCACCCGCCACCTACCCAACCTTAAATGCCTATACCTCACAATTTATTTCAAAGTGATGGTTCAGAGCCCTAGCCATTTCCCTATATAACCATGTCCTTTCACAGACCTTTCCCATTCCAAATCCATCTCTTTCACCTTCCTCCATTTCATACCATAACCCCATGACGAAAGAGCCTAACCAAGACAATCTCAGTAGAAGACTTGACCGAATTATCGAGATACAAAGGGCCAAACTTCTGGCTGCAATATAGAAATTAGAAAAGTTAAAGCGCCAATGACCCATCCTAGATGCTGAATCGTCTACCACTACCCCTCGTCACCATAAACCTAAGCCTAAACTGACACCTTTTTTCATGACCTCATCCTCTTCCACTTCTTAACAATCTTACCCTCACAACCCCACTTGCATGCGAGTTCCTCTACGGGGATGATGGGATGGAAATTCCCCCCATCTCCTCCTTGTTTTCACCCTAATTGCATTGCATTCTCTTCACAGGGGAGTAGTATGGGATATTTGGAAGATAGGGGATACGACTCCGAGGCCGAACAAA
This sequence comes from Chloranthus sessilifolius, assembly GCA_021018995.1. Taxonomy (NCBI): domain Eukaryota; kingdom Viridiplantae; phylum Streptophyta; class Magnoliopsida; order Chloranthales; family Chloranthaceae; genus Chloranthus; species Chloranthus sessilifolius. The sequence continues at coordinate 15,035,934 of CM037587.1, read as the reverse complement.
TGTTGAAGACCTCGAGGCCAATCTCCATTGCAAACTTTAGCGCCTCGGTAGTCGCTGCCGGTGTCTGTGTCAGTCTTTGTTTAGGATTTTCCTAGGATTTCTTTTATGTAGTCATTTTCTTTTCTTGCAATTCTTGTAAATATTTTGTTTCATATTAATAGAATTTTTTTTTTGTTTATATTCTTTTTGTCTACTAATTTTGCTTTGGTGCTGTAATTAATGATTATGCCGGAAGTGATTTCTCCCAAGTTTGAAAGAGATTGCTGATTATTTTTGCAGATTATGTGACCGACACCATTTTGGCACCACGAATTTTTTTGGGTATCCCCTATTCTGTGCACAATGAGGACATTGTCCTATTTAAGTTTGGGAGTACATACTTTGTGTATATATATATATATATATATATATATATATATATTATTTTTATTTTTTCTATTTTGAGGTTTGTTTGTTTTTATTTTTAAAAATTTCTTTCTAGTTAACCATCACATGCAAGTAATCATTAGATAAAATACGATTCCATACGCTTTACCATCATCTTAGTAGAAGTTCAAACATCAAATTTAGGAAGCAGTTGAGATTCATGTTTAACCCATTTGTTTGTATTATAAAGAATTTTTGGAACTATACTTTGCTTTAAATTGCAGAATTTAGGTTATAGTTTCAAAATCATATAACCAGTGAGCTTTTGGACTTATTTCCTTTCTTTGAGAGAGACTGCTATATCTATCCGAATTGCAATTTTCTTGAACTTCATGACTGTGTGTCAATGAAATCTCATATTGCTATTTTTCTTTGAATCAATATTCTATGTTTGTGTTAACTATTTTTGTAGAAATGTTTATTATATTCATCGAAATAATATGGCATTCTTGCTAGTGAATCTGAAAAGGATTAAAGCCCTTCTTTTTATTCGTTTGAGCCAAAATGCCAAAATCCCAAAATAATTTATTTCTTGAACCCATATTAGAGCCTAAACTGAATTTCTTTGTACCAAAATTTTATAAACCCTTGACCATATGTACTACCCAAATCTTTCGGTCTTTAACCCTTGTACTTATGAGAATTTAGAATAGAGGGAGAAATAGGAGAGTGGAAGGAGTATGAAAAAATAGATAAGGAGAATACTGAAATAGGGTACAACTGATAAAGAAAAAAAAATTTAAAGATGTGGGAGAAAAAATAATGAAAAAGAGAAGCAAAGAAGCTTCCAAAATTGATAAAATTTCAAGAGGAAAGCTGAAAAAGAATCAAGAAAAAGGGATTTACAAAAAAAGAAAAGAAAGATAAATATATATGGGAAGAAGTTATCTAACTTTTTAGATACTTACTAAAAAAAAAAGATGAAGACGATTAGGTAAGAAATAAGCTGTATTTTCAGAACTTTTGAATCTGCTTTACCTTTCTTTGGAACCTTTTTACCCAAAGCCCCATTACAAGCCAAACAAGGACCTTTTTTATTCATGATTTGCAATAGCATGAGCCTCGTAGAGATGTGTATGATAATTACTATGGAGAATCAGGAAGCATAACAAATAGAATTGATTATTTTTTTCAATGAAATTTATTTTTGTCACTTATCCTTGAAATTATTCATCATATATATCATTGTGAGAAACCAAATATTTCAATATTTCTTTTGTGAGTATGCTTCAGTGAGGATTTCAATGATAATGTTTTCTAAATATGCAGTTAAAAAAAAATTATAATGAATAGATTCTTCACTGATGCACACACACTCTACGCTTTATATGAATTGAAATTGCTGAGTTTCTGATCAAGGATATGTGATGTGGTCACGACCCTAGTGCATAACGAAAAAATTAGTATCTGAGTTAGGCTGGCCTTGCTGTAGTGGCAGCGAAGCGCCGCACGGGCGCCGAAAAAGTTACGCCGTGACAGATAGCTGCTAGGATGGGAAGTCATGGTTGATGGATATTTTTAAAAATCGTAACAATCATATGTTGATTGACTGATTAGTGTACCAAAAGTAGTTTACAATTTTCAAATTCTGTTTTTCTTTGTTTTGAAAATTTTGAAAAAACAAAAAAATATTTTCTTAAAGTTTGTAGGTAATTTCATAGGAAACCTTCAGGAGACACAACTCCTCCACTAGGCATCACCTAGGAGTTTAAAGGCTTGTTGTATTTGTTAAATGTAATTGTGCTCCCTACAATAGTGACATTTAAATTTCTAGTTAGTCTATTTTTCCTTGTTTGCTAGGGACTAGCAAAACTTAAGTTTGGGGGTGTGATCAGTCACATAATTTACTATCTAAATACCCTTAACTGAGAGGTACTAAACCCCAATTTGTTACTAATGAGATGCTCATATGCAGATATTTAGATCAGTAAGTAGAAAATAGTCAAAATATTAATATTCACCAAAATACACTTAAAGTAGTAAAAAGAAGATCGTTCGAAATTATGATCCAAATCGTAATAGAAGAGTCACCTGATAATGACAATCCAAATCGTAAATGAAGACTGGGCGAAGCTAATGAATAATTAAGAGAATTGTATTTACGATTCTATAGAAGAGAGCTCACAAACTAGGGAGAACGAGGTGGATTACGATCGATCGAGAGCAAGGAATCGTTTAAAGGAAGAGCAAAATCGTAATTGCAATTTTATAATATAAAGCTTATGCTGTTGCTAAAGATCACTTGAGAATTTCACCGCTATGAACAAAATAGAAAGTACTCTTAAATTTGAAATCTTGCACCCTACGAACGTGCAAAGATTGGAGAAATTCTCGAAGATCTATGTTGCTGGAATTAAGGAGAAAAAGTCCAGCGCGCATCTACTATTCGAAGCAAGGAAGATTAGGATTAGGAAGTTTATAATTTTTGGAAACTTTTACTTTTAGTAGTTTACTTTTATTAGGATTCGAATAATGTAAACCGACCCATTATGAATCTATAAATATGAGGGCTTGGTACCCAGAATAACCATCCAAGGATTTTCGATCTTAATTGACAATTAAGAGAGAAATATGAAAGATCACCCTTAGGATAATTTTTATTTTCTTTCTAGTATAGAGTATCTAAAGTTTCTCAACAGCAATTAATGACTACGATTGAGAACTAGAAGATCAATTTACTTGCTTTCTAGTTTAGATTTATTTTTATGTATTTTTTCTGCTTTGTAAACATCCAAATTTTCTTGATTTTAATTGACGACTAAAATTGAGAATTGGAGGATATAATTAGTATAATGATATTTTTATTTTCATAAATATCTAGAGAAATCTAGTTTTTAATTGACGCCTAAATTCTGGGGGACTGCAGATTAGTGTAATGGTTTTTAAATTTGTAAACATCTGAGTTTTTGAAGGAGACTAATTGATAACTAGAATCTAGAAGGAAGATGATTTAGATTTATTTTCTGTAATTTATTTTATGCACTTTAGTTTAAATAACCATTCTTTATTTTTTAAAGGCAAATATAAGTTTTTAAGAATTCAACCTTCCTCGTGGGAACCATCATATACTAGTGCTATAATTTTTGTTGTGCGCTTGCAATATATAAACACAGAGCATAATTCATAGAACTGTCAGTGGTTTCCCTCTTCTAAGGCAGCTGGAATCGATGTAATCATTCGTGATCAAGATGGACAAGTCATGGTGTCTATGGCCAAGAACTTAAAATGCTTATCTTTTGCGGATTAATGTGAGGCTCAAGCTTTTCTCTAGGCTACCTGGGTTGCTCATCAATGTGAATTCCATAATGTCCTATTTGAAGGAGATTCACTTCATGTCATCAATGGTGTAGCAGATCAACTGGATGATTCGGACCTCATGCTTATTTTTGAAGATAACAGAGAGGGTGCTCTAATGTCAAGCGCTCGGCCAATAGTGTGGTTGTTGCTTTAGCTAAGATTGGTTTAGTTAGCGATTGTAAGGAGATCTGGACGGAAGATGCTCCTCTTCAGATCTATGATATTATTATGTCAAATTTTCCACCTTAATGAAATTTCTCCGTTCTTATAAAATAAAAATAAAAATGCAAATGACTACTTGGTTAGTTATAAAACTTAAATTCGATAAAATCTTAGGCTTAGATCCTCGCTTTATATTTTAATTTTGTTTTCAAACAAAATAATTTGCATTAACTAGTCAATTCGTTTGCCACTCTAAATCCGATTGAATTGGATAGAGGATTGATTCATTGTAACCAATTGAAGACTCGCTAAGTGAATGAACAGAGTAGAAAACATAAATAATGATAAATGTGGGCATCCATGTCAAAACCAATTGGCTATGAATGGAGGGGCCCATGAATATTATAAGGGAGAGACTAGGCTATATTTTACCCGTTGTGAGACTAAACTTCAACGCGCCCGACACGTGTTGGTGGGATTGAGCCAAATCACATGAACAATTAAACTGGGTGGTGTGGAGTGGAGATCAAAGGCATGCTCTGATACCATGATAAATTTTGGATATCCATCTGAAAACCAATTTACCCAATCGATAAATTAGTTATAAGTGGAGGACCCGATGAACATTATAAGAGAGAGACAAGGCTATAATTTATTCGATGTGAGGCAAAACTTCAACAAATAATAATCGAGTGAGTCATCCGGTCAACGCAACCAAAGGCATTTAAGGAACCTATAAATTAAGAACAAACCTAGTCATACCTTTAAGGTGCTTGTAGTTCACCTATTGCCAACTCTTTTTGAATAGAATTAAAGTCTTCTAATTATGGAGTAAAGAATTTTATACACGCATGCACTAACATATGCTGATAAGTGCCGTAGTGGCAGTCTTTGGTAGCGACAGGACTAATAACGGTAGATTTTGACTGTGCTAATAGTCTTATTTTTTGTAGCGACGTGAGAAATCTTGGCACCACTTGGCATCATGTGGTGCATCAAGCCATCATTTAAATTCGATTGTTATAAAAAAAATGCATAAATAAATAATAGTGCGTTTGATTTTCCCTTACGGCAGCTACTAGGAAGACACAAAACTCTTCAATTCAAAATATTCCAAAACAATTATATCTCTGTCAAGTTTCACCCATTGGCAAAGGAATAAAGTATACTTGCGTAGTTGCCAATATTAGACTAAAGGAGAAAACTTTGACCAAAATTAATTGAATATTATTAAGGAGGATTTCACACACGTTTATTGCAAATATGGAGATAAAAAATAATAAGAATCTAAATAAATATCTTTAGGCTTCAAGGCTCGAACATGATTTCCTTAATATGAAATTTGTTCTCCTGATATAACGAAGCCAAGATCGCTGGTAGTGCGAGTCGGATTCTGCATCATATGATCGCAAGTCGAATCACATTTAGTAAAAAATAGATGCGTAATTAAAAGTATAAGATTTTAAGTAAGAAATGAAATTTAATAACTCTTAGTATTTCCGTCTTTCACCACGTCTTTTATCCTCTATATAGAGATAGCTACTTCCACCCATTAATTGTATCACATGTACGATTCAAGTCGATCTATAATGATCCAAAGGCTAGGATGCAATTCGAATGAATGCACACTAACTCCCAAATATGTATGCATCTAAGACCTACTAACACCTCAAACAGCTAATTGCATGCAGACTTTAATCAAACCATCATCATTTTCTTTTCTATTTTTTTTACTTTTTAATTTTTTATTAATCATTTTGAAAATTTTTAATATTTTTTTGTTGTTTTCCTGAATTTTACTGGTTTTTACTCGCATTTGCTCAATTTTTCTAAATTTTACCCAAGCTGATTTATTCCTGAACCATGACATAGTCTCTAAGGTATCTACGTGAAAATGAAGAAAAAACTACACTAGCAGTAAGAAAAAGCGACCGATACAATGGATTCTCTTTTGATAAAGTTTGAATGATTGTTGATTCTCTTCACGCAGCTTCTGTGTTCCCATACTCACAAAAATCAAAACCATAGAGACAAACTCAGTTGAGCTCTCAACTATTCAACAAAATTAGTCCAATATGCCTCCTCCCTGAAAGAATAATCTTGGTCAAAGTTTTTTTATTCATTGCCAACTTTGGCGGCTTAATAAGGTGTTATATATATATTATAAGTAGTGCCCGGTTAAAACATCATTTTTTTTTTCTTTTTATACACAGGGTCTTCCAATTTTTGAGTTTGGATTAATCAGAGCCTGCCTTGAGATTTTGGGAGGCCCAGGCGAGTTTTTAAAATGGGGCCTCTCTTTCATATTAATCTGAAAAAAAAAAAAAAAAAAAAAAAAAATCACCATAAATTTTTTTTTTTTAACAAATAAAACAATACTCATTACTTTTAGATTACAAATATCTCCATAATCCATCTATTGTTTATAATTTGAAAATGCAACTAACAAATTAACGAAAGTCTATATATATAAAAAAAAATGCAACACTAGAAGAGAAAAGCTAAATAGCAGAACACACTTGACGGATCGAGTAACCCAGCCAATAACATTTAAACATTTTTTATTACTTTAACTTTCATTGAATTTTTCACTGTCATTTTTTAGCACTTTAACAGTCCTAAAAAATTCAAAAATTAGGTTCATTGGATAAGTCTCATTGAATGGATCAAAATTGACATGTCATTTGCAAAAAATCAAACTTTAACGAGCTTGAAATCACTATTTTAAGTTAGGGTTATTTAATAAGAAAAATTTGTATATATATATATATATATATATATATATATATATATATATATATATATATATATATATATATATATATATATGGGTACCCCTAAACGCGTCCACATCCTAGACCCCTTGAAAACCATTGAATCCTTCGAATCATATGATGGAGATCGTTTTTCACCCATATCTTTCACTCAATAGACCTTGAGATTATGGTGCACCTATCAATCAGTCAGCTTGTGATTCAACGTGTCATAGATCCCAAAAAATAGCCATAAAATCATATTTGAGCGTGATGTGTGTCATATGATTCAAGGCCATTTTTTTGGGATTTGTGACACATGGAATAAAAATTGATCGTCTGATAGGTGGCCATGACCTAAAGATCTATGATACCTGCATCTACTCCGTTCCAAATCCCGAGGCTAAGTTATTACCCCAATCAGGTCCCGCTCAATTATGATCAAACGGATGTTAATGCTAGTAGAAACAATGAAGGGACGGTTGAATTCATCATAAGATCGAGAAGGATCTCGAAATAGCCCGACCAAAAGAAAGAAGAGAATCTACAGTGGTGCATCCATTGGAAAAAATGAGCCGAGAACATGCATTAGAAATGCAGCTCAAAAGAATGCCGACTCACATCACCATTTGGGACTTATTGATGACGTCCCCACTTCACTTCCAAGGTTTAATGGGGGCACTAAAAGACGCCCATGTATCAAGTAAGGTCTCCCTAGATGTGGTGGGACAGATGATTGGATAGGTATTAGCTCCTAATGCCATCTCATTCTCAGATACTGACCTCCTGGTCGAAGGGAGCAACCACTCCAGGTCCCTCAACATCACAATCGAACCGGGGACTTGGTAATACCGCTGGTACTAATAGACAATGTGTCTGCCTTAAGTGTATAACCATTGCGGACTGCTACCAAGATCGGCGTCAACCCATCAATGTTCCAACCAGCCAGAACAGGAGCTCGAGGTTTCAATAACACAAGAAGGGAAGTGATGGGAGAAGTCGATCTTGAACTCACCATAGGGCCAATGACCTTCTCCATCCCATTCAAAGTCATGGACATTAAGTCCACTTTCAATCTATTACTAGGACGCCCTTGGCTGCATGAAATCGGAACAGTACCCTCCACCCTACATCAATAACTCAAGTTCATATTAGAGCAAAAAGTCATAACTATCATGGGAGAGGGGTGAGAGGAGGTTCACAGCATAGAGAACCAAAAAACCCTGGGCGTACCGCACACGACTGAAGACTCGGATCTCCACATTTTTTAGTACGACGTATCGATAGTGGCACCTGAACCTCTCGGAAAAGTCACCACGAAAATTGGTGGAGGAATGGTCACAGCAGTAGCCATACTCCAAAAATGGGGATATCAAAAGGGCAAAGGATTGGGTCCTCACTTACAAGGAAGAAAAGACCCGATCAAAGCTAAAGATAGACATTGAATCAGGTCGGCTTAGGCTACAAGCCTACCGATGAGGAGATCCAAGAAGCCAAAGAGAAGGTCTGAACCATCACTGTCGCGAAATCCAGGGGGATAGACCTGAAAGATGAACCTCGATCGCGGCCTCACATCCGAAGCACATTCGTGAGCGCAGGGGTCATCAAAATTGACAAAAATGGGGCTACACAGTTGACCTTGTATAAACCAGTGGCTATCCATAAAACCAACCCCATAATCATTCCCCCTGATATCAAAATAGACCTCGCCTTGTTATCCCTTTTTGAGGAGGACGTACCTGCGCCTATACGACCACTTGTCTTAGCCCACCCCAAGCCCGTGTTAACGTTTGAGGACCAGGTCCCAGACGAACCAATAGTAAACATGATGGAGGTTGACCCTCAAAATCTATCTTAGTCAGCTTCCTCTACTAGACCAGGTAAAGGTGTGGCGTCTTAGGTGAGGAATTGGGCGCCAATGCCTCTAACTCTAGAAGCATCAAATGGTCATAAATAGGGCACCAGTTTCTTAAAAAAAAAACACTCCTAAAAAGTGAGGTTAGCCCTTGGCGGGCAATACCATGTGTATATAAGAACCCACCTTGCCAAGTACCCATCTCCAAAGAAAAGAAAAATCATAAAAAATTAGAAAAAAAAATAAAAAATATTGTCTTTTAAAATTCTCAACAAAATCAAGAAAAATAATGCCTTAATTGAAGAGCCCGCCCACGTGAAGTTGACCTCTTTCCTATAGAAATAAAAGGAGAAGTAAGAGTCACGGATCTGGAAGGCATGGACTTAATCAAGGAGCTTCCCAATGAGCTCCTTGAATAATATGCCGATTTTGAGCATGGCCCTACCCCAATTTTTGAAGAGACTGAAGATGTCAATCTGGGAATCGAGGAGGTTCCTAGAATCACTAAGATCGAAACATCACTATCTCCCAAGGAAGGAAGAGCCACAATTGATTTCCTTCAGTCATACCAAGACGTCTTTGCATGGTCATACGAGGACATGCCTGGTTTGGACTCCAATTTGGTGGAGCATGAGTTAGCATTGTATCTCGACATTAAGCCAGTCAAGCAGAAGTTGAGAAGTCTCCGGCCAGAATGGATGCTGAAAGTGAAGGATGAGATCATCAAGCAGTACAATGCAGGATTTCTCATGGTCTCCAAATACCCGCAGTGGTTAGCCAACATTGTATCGGTACTAAAGAAAGATGGAAAGGTTTGCATGTGCATCGATTTCAGAAACCTCAATAAGGCGAGCCCAAAAGATGACTTCCCTTTGCCATATATCAATATCTTGGTCGATAATACTACCAAGCACGGGATGCTCTCATTCATGGATAGGTTCTCCCGTTACAATTAGATCAGAATAGAAAGGATCGACTAAGAAAAGACAGCGTTCATCACTCCATGGGGCACCTTTTGCTATCGAGTCATGTCATTTGGGTTAATGAATGCCTGGGCAAAATATCAAAGAGCGATGACAGCACTATTCCACTACATGATCCACCAAGAAATTGAGGTGTACATCGACAACATGATCGCCAAGTCACCAGAGAGAGGTGACCATCAGATAAACCTCCAAAAGTTGTTTGAAAGACTGAGGAAATACAGGCTACGCCTAAACCCTTATAAATGCACATTTGGCGCCAGGTCAGGAAAATTGTTGGGCTTCATCGTCATCAGAAGAGGTATCAAAGTTGACCCAGTCAAGGTGAAAGCCATTGTCGAAATGTCACCACCATCTACTAAGAAAGAAGTTAGAGGCTTCCTGGGCAGAATATAGTATAGTAGTTGGTTCATTACATAGTTAAATCCTATCTGCACGCAGATCTTCAAGCTACTAAAGAAAAATTTACCTGTTGAATGGAACGATGATTGTCAAGTTGCATTCGATAAAATCAAAGGCTACCTTCTCAACCCCCCAGTATTGGTACCACCAGCACCCAGGAGACCACTCCTAATGTATCTCTCAATGATGGAATTCTCGATGGGATGTGTCCTTGGGTAGCATAATGAGATCGAAAGAAGAGAGAAAGCCATTTACTATCTGAGCAAGAAGTTCACTAATTATGAGACATGCTATTCTCATTTGGAGAAAGCATGCCTCACTCTCGTATGGGCTACACAGAGGCTTCGCCACTACTTGTATTCTTAAGCAGTTCTGCCTCTAGCTAGGATACAATCCGTGAAATATATATTCAAAAGACCGGCTCTCACTAGACAAACTGTGCACTGATAACTTCTCTTATCGGAGTTCAACATTACATATGTCACCCAGAAGTCAATGAAGGGAAAAGCACTTGCTGATCATCTTACCGAAAATCCTTTATCTAACTACAAGCCTCTGAGAACTGAATTCCTTGACGAGGACATCTTGTTCATGATAGAAGATGACATAGAAGAGGTAGAAGATTCTTCGGTAATGCACTTTGACGGGACATCAAATGCTGAGGGCCAAGGAGTTGACGTTGTTCTAATCTCACCAAAAGGATCTCATGTTCTGGTCTCCATCAAACTCAATATCCCTTACACCAATAATATGGTTGAGTATGAAGCCTGCGTAGCTAGCCTATAAGCAACTCTCGACCTAAATGTAACTCATCTTTGGCGATTCACAGCTAATCATACGTCAGACCAACGGAGACTGGAAGATGAAGGATGAAAAACTAATCCCATACCATGAACTCCTCGAAGATCTGAGAGCATGCTTCAACGATGTTACCTTCTCCTATGTCCCACGAGTAAGAAATCAGTTTGCCGATGCATTGAAAACATTGGCATCAATGGTTGAAATTCTATATGGAGTCGAGATGAAGCCCATCATGGTCGGGCAGAGAAACTAAGCGGCCTTCTTCCTCTAGATTGAGAGATCCACAGAGTTAGATGATGAGCCACCCTGATTCTCAGACATCAAGAACTTCCTCGAAACTTGAGTTTTCCCTGAAGGTACATTCAAGATGGACAGGAAGGCCATCCAATGTTTGGCAGCAAACTACATCATCTGTGATGAGTGCATCTACAAGTGATCATATAACAATCTCCTACTCAGATGCCTAACTAAAAGCGAGGCAACCAACATTATGAAAGATATCCATGAAAGAGTATGCGGGGCTCATGTCAATGGGCACATGCTTGCTGAGAAGATCTTACGGCAAGGGTATTTCTGGACCACCATGAAAACTGACAGTTATAAACTCATTCAAAAGTGCTAAAAGTGCCAAGAACACTCCAGTATGATACATGCGCCAGCCATAGATCTACACAGCATGATAGCCCCATGGCCATTCGCCACATGGGGCCTCTACGTCGTCGGAAAGGTCAATCTGAAAGCTTCTAATGGACATCAGTTCATCCTCGTCGCCATTAAGAACTTCACAAAATGGGTAGAGGCAACATCCTATATGAACATTACAGCCAGTCTTGTTGATAAGTTTATCAAGAAGAACATCATTTGTCGATTCGGCTTGCCCAAGGATATTATCACAGATAAGGGCACCAACTTTGCAAACAAGCACATTAGAGCCTTATGCGAGCGTACAAAATCAAACATCACCGCTCGTCACCATATTGATCGCAAACCAACGGAGCCGTAGAAGTTTCCAATAAGACGGTCGTCTGCATCCTCGAGAAGATGGTTGTCACGTATCGAGATTGGAGTAAAAAGCTACCTTTCGCACTATAGGCCTACTGAACATCGATCCGTACCGCTATAAGGGCAACACTGTTCTCCCTTGTATACAGAACTGAGACTGCGCTACCAGTTGAAGTGGAAGTACCTTCACTTCATATCCTTACCAAATTCAGTCTACCGAAGGCTAAAAGTGAAAGGGTCCGTTTCAAACAATTGAGCCTAATTGATGAAAAGAGGCATCAAGCTTTGTGTCATACCCAAGTCTATCAAGGTCGAATCGCACGTCCTTACAAGAAACATTTTCGTGTTCGAGCATTAGAGGTGGGTGTCACTATACTCAAGAAAATTTTCCCTTCTCTCCACGCTAATCTGAGAAGAAAATTCAAGCCCAACTGGGAAGGGCCCTACGTCATCAGTGAAGTACTCTCTGTGTATGCACTTCGCCTCGCCACCATAGATGGAGAACATTTTCTCATGCCCATCAACACTAGATACATACGACAATTCTACTCTTAGTCTCCCACAGTATGGTAAGTATTGATAAAAATAGATACGTGACTGCTTAAGGGCCACTTAAAAGAGACCATCATTTCAAATCCAAGTAGCTAGAAAGCGTCCCTGAATACTCATATCCTTTGCTACACCCGTTGAACCAATGGCCTTTCCTTCTTTAACCCCTCCCAAAAAAGAAAAAGTGTGTGTATATACCAACAAAAAAAAAGAGAGAAAACAGTCATCAGCAAAATCCAAAAAAATAAGAAAAGTAAAATCCCAAAAAGAGGATGTCTGAAAAGAAAGTAAAAAGAACAAAAAATATAGAGAAGAAAAAATGGCATGTACAGCCAAAATCCCTAAGGAAGAAAAGTATTACGACAACTGGAACTCAATCGAGGAAACCTTTCAAAAACTCAAGAATACCGTCAAAATTCCTTACCTATCCCATGGCCAAGATACATCCTTGAAGAAAGCCCTCTTTAAGGCCCACAAGTAGTCACAGCATTCATTGAGTCAACACAAGCCATGCTGAGAGACAACAAAAAACTCCATCTAGCCGGCTATGACAGAATCGATGTCCAAGTCGTGGTCTTTGAGAAAATGAATAAAAAGAAAATATACAAGCTCAGAGCAAAATGGACATGGTGAAAACTTGAAAGAGCGTCACGGCTAAAAAGAGCAAATTTGTGCAGACAAAGTGAAAACTTGCAAAGGCGATTGGGGTAAAGATGCATACTCATGGACATAGTAAAAACTCAAAAGGGCGCTACGGGTAAAAAAGAGGGAAACAATGGGAAAGGTCAAAACCCATCGTGGGTGCTGTGAGCAAAAAGGGTTGTAAAAGTGGTGAGAAAAAGAGAGAGAGAGAAAACATGGCCAACTGCTCATTCGGGTTATCTAGTAGTTGATTAACTCATGTTAGTCTTGATCAACTATATTTTTAGGCCACCCTGTCAAACGTATGACCCGAGGTTAAGATAAAGGGTTGATTCAATCTAAGGGGATGAACAGTCTAATCTTGGTAAAAAATTATGAACCTCACTAAGGTCTAACTACATGAAACCGGTTCGACTATGCTCAAAATGGGACCTGTTACTTCATCTCATTATTAAGGCATCAAACAAAAAATAAACAAAAAGAAAAAATGTGTACGTATGAAGAGTTCAACTTTTGTCATTTTCTGTTTTGCTTATACCACATCTTAAAAAGATAATCAGAGTGGAACCCAGCTCTTTACCTTTACAAAAATTGAAAAAGAGACAAAACATCAAAAATATATACCGAAAAGATATCTGTCAGGGGTTCTTGCACCCCTTCCTATGGTATTTGATCTAGGCGAAAAGTATGTGCAGGACCAGGTCATCGACCTAGCTCGCACTTCAAGGCACGAATATGTGCACATAAAGCATCTTCACGAGCATTTCGATTAGTCATCCATCAACCGTGGAGGCTCTTATATCACTTTCAGGATGCATTAGTAGGACCAAGAACATCACATCACTCAGGGCTCCTTCCAAGTGAAGGACCGCACACTCTGCAACATCGGCTCTCATTTACACAACATCGGTTCTAACTTGATCTTTCTCTAAACGCTCGTGCAAACCCATTTCTCATCTACCAGTAGCTCGGTCCGGGTCTAATGTGTCGCTTCTTTCTTCAATCAAGGTCCCTTTGAATCGTTGTTCTCTACCTGATCTAGTCAACGTACAGAAGGTCTCTCGGATCGTAACCAAGCCTCATACTCTGGAGAAGTCAAAAGAAAATTTCCGCGTCGACTGACGCATTCCCAAAGAGCAGCTATCCTATCCAAGTCCCCAGAAGACCCTCGAGAGAAAATTAAGCCACATAGGGGAGGTCTTATTACACAAGGCACCTGCTGAACATAGCAAAACTGGCGCAACATCCGAGACGGGAAATAATATGTACTACAAGTTAAACCCAGAAGGGTAATTGTAACGACCCCGAAAATTAGAACACGAGCCTGACTGCTTTGATCTACGTGCCCGGCACGGAAACCAAGGTTTATTCAAAAAAAAAAAAAAAACTTTTGGGTTATATTAGTTTAAATAATGTGGCACTGTGGTGAGATGAGATCACGTGTCAAATTTCATCTAGATCTGAGATGTGTAGAGGGTCGGTGAAACACATTGCGCGGAAGCAACTGTGTACATGCTTCACACCGGAACAGATACCAAGGGCAAAACAGGGATTCTGAGTTGAGAGGTAGCTTATAGAGGAAGGAAGGGGAGACAAGAGAGGAGAGACTTCCACTCTTCTTCTCCTTCATCCTCGCTCTAATGCTCCATTAACGGAGATCTGCTAAGAAAGTTTGAAAGAGATCCCTTGTGAGAAGAAAAGGGTTAGCAAGAGAGAAGATGAGGGATTTCTAAGCTAGAGGAGCTAGACCTAAGTGATTGAGTTACGGGTTTAAGATTGGTGAGAGACTTGATGAATCAGTGAAGAGCTTCTCGCCGGACCCGGATCGAGGAGGAGCTCCGAGATCTAGGTTTGAAAACCCTCTTCCGAGTCATTGCCGGAAACCCAAGAAACCCTCGAACAAGGTGAGTTGTGTAGGTTAAATAGGGTTAAATGAGTAGTTTAAAGGGTGTGTTTATGAGGTATTAATGGTGATTGCACAACCATTAATGGAGAGAGAGCAAAAATGGAAGGAAGGTGAACTCCATTAATGACAGCTTTGCTGTCATTGGTGATCGATCACCAAAGAGTGGTGATCGATCACTGAGGGTTGGTGATCGATCACCAAGGGCTGGTGATCGATCAATCTGTATAAGCTTATGGGGAACAGAGACCCCAGAGAGTTGAGAAGTTGAGGCCCGAGGTGGTGATCGATCACCAAGGTGGTGATCGATCTACAATGAGTCTGGTGATCGATCACCAAGGTGGTGATCGATCAATCTGTATAAGTAAGTGATGTGGACAGAGGGGGGAGTTTTTGAAATTTCATTGGTGATCGATCACCAAGGTGGTGATCGATCTACAGGAAGGTTGGTGATCGATCACCAAGGTGGTGATCGATCTACAGGAAGGTTGGTGATCGATCACCAAGGTGGTGATCGATCTACAGTGGGTGGTGATCGATCTACAGTGGGTGGTGATCGATCACTCACCCCTGTTTTTGCCTGTCTTGACTTCATGAAGTAGACACCCCGGATATTGTGCCGGGTAGTTCTCTGACGTTCCTAACACTTAATGTACTGTGCATATGGTATAGGATAAACCCTGACACGTCGTAAAAGCTTTGGATTTGCCTAGAAGATAAACTGATCTGAGGTAGGGGAAAATTCAACTTAAAGTGTATCTAAATTTAATTGCATGATATCTTAACATTGTATTCTATCTCTGATTTTCGAAAGCATGCCTGCATATGCATTAAACTCTGATTCCCGTATTCGATATACATTTACATTCTTTGCATATGCTCTGATAATCTGCTCTGATAATCTGATTCATGAGGTAATAAGTATGTATTTGATTTGATGTTTAATATTCAGATGATCCCCACCGACTCGGCGGTATATCCGTTTCTTGCACAATGTGCAGTTGCTTGAAAATCCTCGGCAAAATATGCACTCCATGTGTGGGGCATTATTGCATTCCTGAAAATTGTTCATTGAACGACGATTGGTTGGGGTTTCCTATCGGCACAAATCTGGCTACCACGTGATATATATACACGGGAGTTACTTAAGTTAGAGATATGTATGATTTAAGTCATTTAAATCTAATAAGCATAGCATCTTGCTAATTCCGAAGTTCAGTTACTTTTGCCAGTTATGCATTCTGATTTCCTGCATGTTTGAGCATCAATCTATATCTGTTCAGTTTTGTTTCACTTATCGATCTAAGATATGTTCTGCAATCATGTTTAATAATTTAGATGTAAATTAATTGAAATTCTTCTACTGAGCTAGGATGTAGCTCACCGCTCGAAATCTTTTAGGTTCGAGGTCGCGTGCAGCAGACCGAGTGACCCGGACTATCAGCCGGATCCCGAGGCCGAGGCAGAGGACGAGGAGACGGACGTCCAGGCGGACGAGTTTTACCCGTAGCCTGGGTATTGATGCCCGACATTTTGTACTTTTGATCTTTTGGATTACTGTGTGCCTGGTGGCCACCTTTGTATAAACAAATATAGTTCTACATTTACTTATTTTATGTTAGTCCACATTCCATTTCGGAACCACTATCGGGAACCATTGTTTGGGTGATGTACGTCCATCACCGATGGTTCTTCTTGGTTCCTTTTTGGAAATGTGTATGTTTTTCTTTACATTTAAATATTGTTGACGTGTATTTAGTGTAGAAATTGTTTGACTCAGACTACCGCTGCTCGGATGTGTCCACCTAGCTTCCGCTATATGCGCGGACACGTGTGATCGATCCGGGATCATCCAGAGTATGATCCTAATGGCACGGGTTTCTGGGTGCAGAAATCCGGGCTGTTACAGTTGGTATCAGAGCCTAGACTGTAGGTTGAACTACGGGTTTAGAAAGGATTGTTTTCACAATCTATGTACTGATCAATGTTGTTGTTTTTACAATGATGACATCAAAGATGGGCCCTAAGTTCAGAGGAGGGCATAGTGGAGGTAGAGCAGGACAGAGAGAGATTCCCCTGAGGGATGTGCCAGAGGTCACGTCGCGGGGTTTAGAGTTTCTCTCACAGCCAAATGTGGTTCCGGTGGGACCAAGAGGAGGAAGAAGAAGAAATGAGGAGAGGATGGAGCAGGTGTTGGAAGCATTAGCTACCAACGTCGCTCAACAAATAGCTGCGTTGGCTCAACAGGCAACTAGACCACCCCATCAGCCTAGTGGGTTTGCGGAGTTTAGGAGAATGAGACCTCCTAACTTCTCGGGTCAAACGGATCCCATAGAGGCGGAAGGATGGATTGAAGAGATGGAAAAGCTCTTCGAGGTACTACAATGTAGTGATGAGGAGAAAGTGCGTTGGGCCACTTTCAAACTTGATGGTGACGCCGGACCATGGTGGAAGTCGGTGTCACAAAATCGACAAAGAGAATTCCCTCACACTCCTTGGACATGGGAGGAGTTCACGGAGGTGTTTTACCACAAATACTTCCCGAAAATTGTGAGGCATCAATGGGAAGTGAAGTTTATAGAGTTGAAGCAAGGCGCCATGTCGGTGAGAGACTATGGAGCGGAGTTTGACAGGTTGGCTAGGTTTGCTCCTCAGCATGTAGCCACAGAGTTGATGAGAGCCAGAAAGTTTCAACTTGGCCTTAGACAGAATCTACAAAAGGACGTCGCCATGTGGGAAATGGAGACGTATGAGGGAGTCATGGCCAAGGCTCTCATAGCCGAAGAGGAGAATCAAAAGCAGTTTTCTTGGAGAGACAAGCAGGCGAGAGAGAGACCGTTTCAAGGGCAATCTCAGGACACAGAACAGAGCAAGAGGGCTAGGTTTTCTAGACCTCCGAGATACCCTACACACTCTCGACCGGCGATATCTTCGGGTCCTAGTTCCTACCAGAGGGCGGCGACCTTCTAGATCATTCATAGGATCTTCTGGTAGCGGGGCCTCAGTGACACAGGGACCTTCGAGGATCTCATCCTTTACTCCGGCCGTGATTTGTGCAAAGTGTGGGAAACCACACAAGACGGAGGATTGTAGGAGAGATACCGGGGCATGCTTCAGGTGTGGCAAGATGGGCCACTTGGTTAGGAATTGCCCTGAGGAGAGTAAGGAGCGGGCAGGATCGGTATCAACACAGAGATCATCTCGACCAATAGTCCACGGTCGAGCTTATGCCGTCCATCAAGAATCGATGCTCCGACATGATGTCATCCAAGGTATGAATTGAAATTCAATGAATGTGGTTTATTGACATGATGAATTAGGAATTTTGAAAATAAGGAAATTAATTGAGTAATTATGATGAAAATAGTATATGTATGCATGCATAGTTAAGACGTTGAGATAACATTGAAATTGGCGTATAGGTGAACTGAAATTGTATAGGAGTTGCGACATTTACTTTCACAGAGCACGAGCCTTGATAGATCCAGGCTCTACGCACTCTTTCATCCGACCTCAATTTACTAAGAAATTGGGTGCCACTCCAGAACAGTTAGACTTTATTTTGACGGTGTCAGTTCCCACGGGTAATACTGTGAACGCACTCACCGTGTGCAAGTCAGTGATAGTGGCAGTGGAAGAACACGAAACACAGGCAGATTTGATTCTGTTGGATATGAAAGGATTTGACGTCATTATGGGAATGGACTGGCTATCCGCGTACCGCGCAAGTGTGGATTGCCTTCGAAAGATAGTGGTTTTTCGTCCACCTAAGCGACGATCATTTAGATTCCTTGGGGAAAAATCTAAGGTGGCCCCGTTAATATCCGCGATTCGGGCGGAAAAGATGATGAAGAATGGATGCAGCGGATATGTGGCTTTTCTACAAGAACAACGGGAAGAAACAAATGTGCTATCCGATATTCACGTCGTGTGTGAGTATCCCGATGTATTTCCTGAGGAATTGCCTGGATTACCACCGATTAGAGAGGTTGAGTTTGCAATCAATTTAGCTCCGAACGAACCGGTATCTAGGGCTCCGTGTCGGATGGCTCCAACGAAATTGCAAGAGTTGAAAGAGCAACGCAGAAGCGCTTGACAAAGATTTATCCGCCAAGTGTGTCTCCTTGGGGAGCACCGGTTTTGTTGTCGAGAAGAAAGATGGTTCAATGCGCTTATGCATTGATTATCGGCAATTGAATAAGTTGACGATTAAGAATCGTTACCCGCTTCCTAGGATCGATGATCTATTTGATCAATTGAGCGAGGTTCTTTACGAAGATTGACTTGAGATCAGGTTACCATCAATTACGGGTCAAGGCTGAAGATGTGGAGAAGACGGCGTTCAGAACCAGATATGGGCACTATGAGTTCTTAGTTATGCCATTTGGATTGACGAACGCACCCGCATCATTTATGGACCTGATGAACCGTATATTTAAACCACACTTGGACAAGTCGGTGGTGGTTTTCGTAGACGACATTCTTGTCTATTCCAAGACAAAGGAGGAGCACGAAGAACATCTACATGTGGTTTTGCGGACCCTTAGAGAACACAAATTATACGCAAAGCTCGGCAAGTGCGAGTTTTGGTTGAACCAAGTGAGTTTCTTAGGCCATATTGTCTCCGCAAAAGGTATAACGGTAGATCCCACAAAGATCGAGGCGGTTGTGAATTGGGAACAGCCTAAGACAGTGACAGAGGTCCGTAGTTTTCTTGGTTTGGCAGGGTACTACAGGCGGTTTGTAGAAGGATTCTCTAAACTATCGAGTCCGCTTACTCAGCTCACAAAGAAAAGTGCTAAGTTTGATTGGACGGAACAATGCGAGAAGAGTTTCCAGGAATTGAAGACGCGTCTAACTACAGCACCAGTGCTAGCTATACCTTCTGGCAGAGGAGGCTTTGCTATCTACAGCGACGCATCGTATAGTGGGTTAGGTTGCGTCCTCAACCAGCACAAGAAGGTTATCGCATATGGCTCTAGACAACTGAAGGAGCATGAAAAGAATTATCCGACTCATGACTTAGAGTTGGCTGCGGTAATCTTTGCCTTGAAGATTTGGAGGCACTACTTATTCGGTGAGACATTTGACATCTACACCGACCACAAAAGCCTAAAGTACTTGTTTACACAAAAGGACCTGAACATGCGACAGCGCAGGTGGATGGAGTTCTTAAAAGACTACGATTGTTCCATCCAGTATCACCCTGGAAAAGCCAATGTGGTGGCGGATGCTTTGAGCAGGAAGTCTTCAGCTCAATTGGCACATTTGATCACCAGAGTGCAAAGGTGGCATTTATTGGAAGACCTGGCCTTATGTGATACGTTGATTGATGTTAAGGGTTCAGGTACTTTGATGGCCACCATTGTGATACGGCCCACGTTGTTTGATAATATACGTAAACTCCAAATGGTCGATGACGAGCTCATGACGATTAGAAGAGATGTGATCAATGGGATAAGGCCTGATTTTTCTATTAAGGATGATGGCACCTTGCTATTTCGAGATCGGACATGCATACCGGATACAAAAGATCTAAAGGACACAATTTTGGAAGAAGCGCATAAATCTACGTATGCTATACATCCGGGTAGCACCAAGATGTACTAAGATCTCAAACGAAGTTTTTGGTGGAGAGGATTAAAGAAGGATGTGGCGGAGTATGTTTCTCGGTGTTTGATGCGCGGTGAAAGTAGATCATCGGAATCCAAAGAGTTTGTTACAACCCTTGCCAGTACCAGAATGGAAATGGGAAGCCATCTCTATGGACTTTATTTTAGGATTACCGAGTACACTGGGAAAGAACAATGCAATTTGGGTTATTGTTGATCGTTTGACGAAATCTGCACACTTCCTACCATATCGGACTACAATCACAGCCAATAAACTAGCCGAGTTATATTTGAAAGAAATAGTTCGATTACATGGAATACCCGTCAGTATCGTGTGTGATAGAGATCCTCTGTATACGTCGCAGTTTTGGCGACGGTTCCAAGAAGGCATGGGTACAAAATTAGAGTTCAGCTCAGCGTTTCATCCTCAGACAGATGGGCAGACTGAGAGAGTGAACCAGATAATAGAGGATATGTTGCGAGCATGTATGTTAGACTTTCATGGCTCATGGGATCAGCACTTACCTCTGATTGAGTTCGCGTATAATAACAGCTATCAGTCGAGCATTGGGATGGCACCTTATGAAGCCTTATATGGACGTCGATGCAAATCTCCATTGAACTGGGAAGAAATCGGCGAGAAGCTTGTCTTGGGACCAGAAATGGTAGATAGTACCCAAGCGATGAAATGTCGTGAAAGGTTGAAGATGGCCCAAAGTCGCCAAAAGAGCTATGCCGATCTTCACCGAACACAAGTAGAATTTCAGGTATAATCAATTACATTAATGATATGACCATGGTTAAAATTTAACTACGAAGGAATTGACCCTTGTTTTCAGGTTGGAGACAAGGTGTTTGTGAAAATTTCGCCAATCAAGGGCGTCATGCGTTTTGGGAAACACGGGAAGCTAAGTCCTCGGTACATTGGACCATTTGAAGTACTTGGACGAGTTGGCGAGGTAGCATATCGGATCGCCTTACCACCACAGTTAGCAAGCATGCATAACATATTCCACGTATCCATCTTTGCGCGCCATTACGACTCACGTCTTGGATTTCCAACCGATAGAGCTTCAGGAGGATATGACGACGATTGAGGAACCGATTGCTATTTTAGATCGTCGACATCAAGTCCTGCGGACTAAATTAATCCCTCTGGTACTAGTTAGGTGGAGAAATCATTCCGACACCGAAGCTACTTGGGAGAGAGCAACCGAAATCCGTGAACAGTATCCGCATCTGTTCACCTGATGAGAAGGTAAGTCTCAGTACTTCATCTAGGAATTCGTTGCCGTGATTATAAATTGGTGTGTGAGCATATACTTGATGAATTTCTCTTTTTGGAACACTTTATATGGCGTGTATGAATCAGTAGTCTCAAAATCCAGACCGTCAATATTAGGGAGATTGAACAGATGAAATGTGGTGTTCCTGTCAGCCGTGATCGATCTACACCAAGCTGGTGATCGATCACCAATAGGCAGTGATCGATCTACACCCAGTGGTGATCGATCTACAAGAGACCCCGTGATCGATCTACACACTTGGTGATCGATCAATGAAGCGGGTTTGGAACTTAAAGATTCCTTGGTGATCGATCACCAAGAGGCCGTGATCGATCACCAATGGGCGTTAAGTTATAAGAGAGGGGGAGTCCGAAGGGTCATTGCAACATCGCAACTGCAAGAGACCAAAGGGGTTTTCGACTTCCGACCTTCCCCAACCATTTTCCGACTATTCTCCGGCTATTTCGTTCGTTCTCCGGCTCGATTTGAGTGTGCGTCGCCTCATTCACCGGTAAATCCTCCATTTCCTTGATCTTTGATTCCTTTCTTCGCATTTTAACCCAAATCTATACCATGGGACCACGCACGAAGAATCCTTCGCGTAAGGTACCCACATCCCGGGCTCGTACTCCGGTACCGCCCATCGTTTCCGTTCCCCCGCCGTCCATGCCACCCATGGCACCGGCTTCGATCTCTACCCCACCCGTTCCCGCATCCGCGCCGCTCCCCATTGAGCGTGAAGTCCCCAAACCGTGGTGGGCTTCTAAAACCTTCTTACCCGAATACGTTTTTGCTTCCTCGCTCTACGAGGACCGACCCGAAATGGTTTGGGCCAAGGGTTACATACAAAAGCTAGGGCTTAAACCCTTGCTCGCGCCCTTCCATGACCATTATTGCCCACGTATTGTGCGGCTTTTCTTTCAAAACCTCAAATGGGGTGATAGTCGCCATCGACTCGTCACAACCATCGATGGCCTTGAATATAAATTTAACCATTTTCATGTCGCGGCGGCACTTCAATGCCCGTCCGCGTACATCGAGACCTGTGGCCTCGAGCCTCCGTACGTTAAGGAGGTACCCTATGCCGATGTGGTCACCAAGATGACCCAAGGCCAACACGGTAGGGGCCAATCCATTTCTAGGGCCCAACTACCTGATCGGTTGTGGATGCTTGATACCTACATCAAGTGTGCCCTCAACCCTTTCCTGCACAAGTCCTCACGGACTGGAGTAGTGCAACAAGCACTATTCTCCGCCTATGAGAACCGTTGGTTCTCTATGGCAGATCTGGTCATTGATGGCATCATAAATGCCAATGACCTGATGTCTGAGAAGGGGCGATCTGGAGCAAAGAAACAGATCCCCTATGCACGCCTCGTCACCAAGCTCGTAGAGCAGTATGCTGCCCTACGCGAGGCCTACGTCTTGGCTCCCCACGAGCCTCGTTTGGAAAACAACACTAAAGTCTTTCACCTGAAAGACTGGACGAAGAGCTACAACTTGTTGGTTAAGCGTCTTCCTGAGGAGGAGGAGGACGCGGCTGAGCCCGTTCCCCCTGCTGTAGCAGAGGGTTCAGTCCCTGATGTGCCCGCGACCACAGAGGGCGAGCCACCACAGGACCCACCACCCCAGCCAGACCCATCTGCCCAACCAGCCCCTGTTCCACCCCGCCCATCAGTTCGTCACGCACCACCCCCTCCCCCACCGTCTTCCTCCGACGATGTCACCGCGATGCTTCGCGAGTTGGTGGGGAGCAACCGCCGCATCCACGAGAGGCTGGATGGCGTTGAGGCGTTCCAGAGACAGATGCATCGTCGTCTGGACTATCACGCGGGTATGCATGAGCTAGTCATGCAGCACCTTTATGCCACGACGTCCACGCCGATGATCGCACACGCCCGCCTGCACAGGGTGGATCCACGTGACTATCATTCACCGCCACCGCGTCCCCGCAGACCGACACCTGATGAGGCCGGCCCATCCCATGTCCCCGCAGGTATTACCATACTACTATACCTTATTAGCCATTTATATGTATACATATCTCTATTATGTTTCATAGCATATCGCATAAATTCTGTTAATACTTTAATTATTCCTGCGTGATATATAAACTCTGTTAGCATTTTTAATTATCTCTGCATTATGTATAGTCTGACAGTCCTACATTAGTTCCGTACCTGAGTCTTAGAACTACTAAATCCCTGGATACACCTCTTAGACATTTTCGAGGACGAAAATTCCTAAGGGGGGGATAATGTAATGACCCCGAAAATTAGAACACGAGCCTGACTGCTTTGATCTACGTGCCCGGCACGGAAACCAAGGTTTATTCAAAAAAAAAAAAAAACTTTTGGGTTATATTAGTTTAAATAATGTGGCACTGTGGTGAGATGAGATCACGTGTCAAATTTCATCTAGATCTGAGATGTGTAGAGGGTCGGTGAAACACATTGCGCGGAAGCAACTGTGTACATGCTTCACACCGGAACAGATACCAAGGGCAAAACAGGGATTCTGAGTTGAGAGGTAGCTTATAGAGGAAGGAAGGGGAGACAAGAGAGGAGAGACTTCCACTCTTCTTCTCCTTCATCCCCTGCCCTAACTGCTCCATTAACTGGAGATCTGTGCTAAGAAAGTTTGAAAGAGATCCCTTGTGAGAGAAGAAAAGGGTTAGCAAGAGAGAAGATGAGGGATTTCTAAGCTAGAGGAGCTAGACCTAAGTGATTGAGTTACCTGGGGTTTAAGATTGGTGTGAGAGACCTTGATCTGTCGAACCAGAGCTGAAGAGCTTCTCGCCGGACCCGGATCGAGGAGGAGCTCCGAGATCTAGGTTTGAAAACCCTCTTCCGAGTCATTGCCGGAAACCCAAGAAACCCTCGAACAAGGTGAGTTGTGTAGGTTAAATAGGGTTAAATGAGTAGTTTAAAGGGTGTGTTTATGAGGTATTAATGGTGATTGCACAACCATTAATGGAGAGAGAGCAAAAATGGAAGGAAGGTGAACTCCATTAATGACAGCTTCTTTTGATCGATCACCAAAGAGTGGTGATCGATCACTGTGGGATGAGGAACGATCACCAAGGGCTGGTGTTCGATCAATCTGTATAAGCTTATGGGGAACAGAGACCCAGAGTTGAGAAGTTGAGGCCGAGGGTGATCGATCATTATTGGTGATCGATCACCAAGGTGGTGATCGATCTACAAGAAGGTTGGTGATCGATCACCAAGGTGGTGATCGATCTACAGGAAGGTTGGTGATCGATCACCAAGGTGGTGATCGATCTACAGTGGGTGGTGATCGATCTATAGTGGGTGGTGATCGATCACTCACCCCTGTTTTTGCCTGTCTTGACTTCATGAAGTAGACACCCCGGATATTGTGCCGGGTAGTTCTCTGACGTTCCTAACACTTAATGTACTGTGCATATGGTATAGGATAAACCCTGACACGTTGTAAAAGCTTTGGATTTGCCTAGAAGATAAACTGATCTGAGGTAGGGGAAAATTCAACTTAAAGTGTATCTAAATTTAATTGCATGATATCTTAACATTGTATTCTATCTCTGATTTTCGAAAGCATGCCTGCATATGCATTAAACTCTAATTCCCGTATTCTGATATCTGTTTCTGTTCTTTGCATATGCTCTGATAATCTGCTCTGATAATCTGCTCTGATAATCTGATTCATGAGGTAATAAGTATGTATTTGATTTGAGGTTTAATATTCAGACGATCCCCACCGACTTCGGTATATCCGCTTTGCACAATGTGCTTGCTTGAAAATCCTCGGCAAAATATGCACTCCATGTGGGGCATTATTGCATTCCTGAAAATTGTTCATTGAACGACGATTGGTTGGGTTTCCTATCGACAATCGCTACCACTGATATATATACACGGGAGTTACTTAAGTTAGAGATATGTATGATTTAAGTCATTTAAATCTAATAAGCATAAGCATCTTGCTAATTCAAGTTCATTTACTTTTGCCGATTATGCATTCGATTTCTGCATGTTTGAGCATCAATCTATATCTGCTCAGCTTTGTTTCACTTATCGATCTAAGATATGTTCAATCATGTTTAATAATTTAGATGTAAATTAATTGAAATTCTTCTCGAGCTAGGATGTAGCTCACCCCGCTTTCAAATCTTTTAGGTTCGAGACGAGCTGCGAAGACGAGAGTGACCCGGACTTTCATCGGCGGATCCCGAGGCCGAGGCAGAGGACGAGGAGACGGACGTCCAGGCGGACGAGTTTTACCCGTAGTCTGGGTATTGATGCCCGACATTTTGTACTTTTGATCTTTTGGATTACTGTGTGCCTGGTGGCCACCTTTGTATAAACAAATATAGTTCTACATTTACTTATTTTATGTTAGTCCACATTCCATTTCGGAACCACTATCGGGAACCATTGTTTGGGTGATGTACGTCCATCACCGATGGTTCTTCTTGGTTCCTTTTTGGAAATGTGTATGTTTTTCTTTACATTTAAATATTGTTGACGTGTATTTAGTGTAGAAATTGTTTGACTCAGACTACCGCTGCTCGGATGTGTCCACCTAGCTTCCGCTATATGCGCGGACACGTGTGATCGATCCGGGATCATCCAGAGTATGATCCTAATGGCACGGGTTTCTGGGTGCAGAAATCCGGGCTGTTACAGTAATACCCTCATGATCTTGATATCGCACTATTGGAAAGGTCCTGTCAAGCCATAGAAGCCTCCATACCAGCTCAACCTCAGTTAGCCAAAGGCGCATCTCGTGTGTATTCCCCTGAGGCAACTTGAAACATTGGCCTAAAAAGTAACGAGCTACTTCCCCTCGGACCACATCAAAGCGAGGCACGACACCCAATATGGCAAGGTGCTCACCCAGTCAGATCTGAAGAAGAATTGGGCACCCCCGAAAGCTTTCCACCGTTCTCGAAGCAAAGGCATCTAAGCCTCGATATAGCTCGGCCAACACAAAGTGCACAATGGATCGACCCTTTTCAAGCTCTGTTAGCACATCACATAATGAAAGAGAGAAACTCTCTCCCCCTATATAGAATTGGACCTCCGAAAGAAGACAAAGGGCAAAAGCGTTCACATTGTGAATATTCTGAATTGGCAGTTTTCGTAGAATTTCATCACCAAAAATCTCTCTAAGGAAATTCACCAAACACATGGTGGGCCCTCCGACAAGGCTTTTCTCATATTCATTTTTGTTCAAGCCTAGGGTCGTATGAACAACCTTGGCATAGCCCAGTTTCGATACCACCTTGGCGAGGCCGAGATGGAGCCTCAATCCCGACAAAGTAGCCATCTCTTCAAGGGTCGGCGTCAATTCCCAAGCACCAAATTGAACCGCATCCCAATACGAGACCGCCGCATGAACAACGCCCCAAAAAGGTGGCACATCAAGAAAGGAGGGGAGACAAGCAAGCCCAAGCTGACTCAAGCCTACAAGCTCGCCTGCATTTAATCTACCGAACCATTGTTTAAGAAATCTGGGCCCGATACCCAAAGAGGGAAGTATGAAAACCCCATCTTCCCCCGAAAGACTAGGGTCATAAAGTGGGTCCATTGTCATACAAAGGCACCCCGAGGGATCACAAATCAATGTAAAACGATGGATTCATCCTCCAAAAAAAAGGAGAGAGAAAATTGAAGCAAAAACAATACCCAAGTGAAAATAAAGTGAAAAATAACAATTCTCGGGCTTTAACAACCACTGTTTTATATTTAAGCCATGCATACATCTGATGTACGCATGAACAAAAACCCAGAAAGAAATGAGAGAGGAGAAGAGGGGGAGAAGAAATTTTTTTCTTTTAGGTAACCTGTGCTTAGAATTATTGGACAAGCCCCGCCTGCAAAAGGGGAGTCACTCTTTAATCCTACAAAAGCACCCCCGATTTCAAAATCGGAATACCTAAAACTCATCATCTAACTGCTTCCTTTTTACAGGTACCACTCCACTGCAAAAAAGAAGAACGAAATACATGGTCTCGATTATGGGAACGAGTGCATAGCCAGGAATCACTCCCTTATTTTCTTTTCAAATTGGAACCCATCCTACAAAAGCTTCAAATACAATCTTGGCAAAAAGAGAAAAGAAAAGAAATCTCCAGAAATAGCAGAGACAGGAAGATGAACTAAAAATACCCATTCTCAAACAAATTCAAATACATCATTTTTGCCATTTACAGAGTTTTCAAAAAAGGGTTTCTCATAAGAAGTACAAACTCAGAGAAGGAGAAAATCAGCTGTCTATCAAGTATCCTTCTTCTTTTATTCCCGCTGGATCCTTTGATACATAAGACAACTGATGCTTCTGATACAAGACCTCACCTAAGTTAGCCGACTGTGCAATGAACGCGATTCTTTCTCACGAGCCTCCTAAGAATGCCCCACCAAAAAAGATCAGAGAAGGGGAGTATGGGCCAACCAAATGCAAGAGCTCAACCAATGACACACTTACCATCTCAACTTCCCGAAGGGCAGCAATGTTATCGTAATACTCCGCCTGTTGGGCCGCAAACTCATAGTTCTATAAAGGAATGAAATCAGGAAATGAAAAGAAAAGAAGCAGAAAAGACTGATACATCTCTTAAAAGCAAAACTCATCCCTGGGGTTGGCTCGAGAGGGGGTACTCTAACCACCTCGGTAGAAATATGAGCCCACTCCGCTACCTCGGTGCACAAATCCGAAAGAAACCCGTCGTCAAACCTCCTGCGGAACGAAGCCTGCCATCAATATTCGCTCTGCTCAGGTAGTCATGCAAAATTATCATTGCGGTCATTGAGTTCGCTCAAAAATCTCACACCCTACCTTGCGTAGGGGCACCCATGTGGATCAAAGTGGGGCAATCAATGCCTCATGAGATTGGCACAGTCATTGGATCTTTGTGTCATTGCTTTATGCCAATCTTTAAGTATGGATTGATCACCCTCCCGCTCTCGGGGCTACTCTGTTCAATACAAAACTCGAGCATCATACATCGTCAATCCATTCATCATTCGGTTATGCACAGTAATGCCACTAAGTGCTTGGGGACCGATAATTTCAAGTGGGGGGTGATTTCCCAATGATATGAGCTTCCGTCACTCTCCATGTTCACCAATTGATGTTTGAATTCTGTATCGAGTGCAACAGACCTGATAGCGTTTACCTTCGGCCTCTTCAGCTATCTTTTTCTTTGGCATACGATCATTAGTCATCGGATACCAAAGAGGGGCATTTGTAGACACCTAAAATTGACCCAAGGCTTGATCGACACGTACTTTGAGAAAGGTGTACTCTCAAGCTTTTGAAAGCACCTCTTAAACGCTTTGGAATCAATCCTAACCCTTAGAACCCTTCTCGTACTTGTTTTGAGCCAACCAAAATAGCGATGGAAAGAGTAGTTCCAAAGTTTATAGAGATATCTATTGGAGTTGAGGTCTATAACATTGGAAGGAGGATGTTCCAAGCTTTCCAATGAGCCAAGAATCATCTAATTCTAAGTTGTACATCGAAAGTTATGATGATTTGAAAAAATGGGCAGAAATGTAGGAATTACTGATGCGTACATTGGACGTACGTATGCACAGGCAATTTTTGGCTAGAATTTGGCTATGCGTACAACCAATATATGCATAGGCAATTTTGTGTAAATTTTGCTCATGTGTAATGTAGCGACCCTAGACCTCACAACCTCTTGATTATAAAATCTTAGATCGTACTTTCGTATTGTGAACCATAGAAACATATTAAGGCGATAAAAGCACCTTAAACAACGGAAGATAAAATTTCTTTAAAACATTAATTAATCAAAATGAAACTCATGATAATATTCTTATTCCAATAACAAGTCCAACATGATTAAAGCTTAAATAGTTTTGATAAAAGATTAACTGATCAATGTCTCATTTATTTAAAACCACTAATAATAACTAGAAATGAAAATAGATAATTAGGCCACGAAGTTATCATGGCCATTCAGTCCATCTTCCTGAGCATCACGTGTTGTCTCATCGCCATAGACCCATACATTGTCATTGGCAACACCTGTCTCATCTGGTCATCCACATCAACAAGGGGTGTAAGTTTATACTTGTATGGACCAGACATGCAATTCATTGAAGCATAAAATATCAGTCATAGCCATATAAATATTTCGGTATATAATTCAAGTGTGTGTGTATGTATGATATCAATAAGCTGAAATAAACTAAGCATAAACATATATATCAGTATTACTTGAATGCATCATTTCTTTTGATTTCATCTTTCTTATCATTTAATGCACGTTAGACGCCGTCCCGCTCAAGACGTTTGGTCGTAATCATGCTTATCACTTGTTTAGTTAGACTCCGTCATGCTCAAGACGTTGGGTATAATGAATCATATCATTTATTGCATGTCAAGCTCCGTCCCGCTCAAGACGTTGAGTTTAATCATACTCATCATGTTTTTGTTTACTTAGACTCCATCATGAATGAGATGTTGGGTCTAATACCTTCTTAGATTCCATCATGCATAAGATGTTCAGTCTAATGCTTCTTAATCATGTTTAGTTAGACTCCATCAAGCACAAGATGTTGGGTCTAATACCTTCTTAGACTCCATCATGAACAAAATATTGAGTCTAATGCTCATTGATCATGACTTAACATTTTATCATATTTTACATATCTTGATTGTGTTATATAGATAATCATAAAACATGTAAGGTGCATAAGAGTAATACCATAATGTATAAGCATTTAATTGCATTTAATCATGGTACATAAACATATCATAATGTATAATCATGATCGTATGATATGCATTTAATTGCATTTAATCATGGTACATAAACATTGAAGTGTATACAATCATGGTGCATAAACATTATAGTACATATCATACGATCATAGTGCATAAACATTGACATTTAATAATATTGTTATGAGAAGAACTTGAATATAGAACTTAACTATTCACACTCAATCTATTGAATTCATGTTCAGGCTTAATCTATTGATTTTAGCTCAATCTATTGATTTCTCAATCCATTGAACTCCATTCATGCTCAATGGATTGATTTCTCAATCCATTGACATAAATTCATGCTCAGGCTCAATCTATTGAGCTTTACTCAATCCATTGAGTTTTGTCTGTTACCATTTAATGTTCATCCTCAATCGATTGACATCCAATCGTTAATCGATTGACATAATTATGTATATTTTTCCAAAATAATATCATTTAATCTTCAATCGATTGACGTCCAATCGTCAATCGATTGACATGATTATGTGAGCACACATCAAAATGCATCAAATCATATGATGAGATTTCAATCGTCTTCTTCTTAATCAAAATTATCAATATTAAGGATTACTAATCATAGCATGCATCCATTTAATCATCCATTCATTATTCATGAAATAAACTCACTAATTTATATAAAAATCTATTTAAAAATTAATATTTTAAGTTCAATGGAAAGTATGATTTCTCCATACCTAAATTGATCGTACCACCACGATTAGATTAAGATCCCAACAATGATGATGATTCTAGAAGGAGGTGAAGGCCACTTGAGAATATACGTCAACGTCTTGCCGATCTTTCAAAAGAAAGATTCTAGAAAGATAGATCTAGAATTTCTTTTCTAAGGTCTCTAGGGTGACGGCTCTATTCTTAAAAAGAACTCTAAATGAGATTATAATTTTGGGTTCTCCGTAAGACACTTGTTTATAACATTTTGGGGATTATCTGGTGTTAAGCTAACACACCAAGGAAGAGTGTATAGGCTTTTACCTCAAAGTCAAAAATAGAGGTTTAGAATACATATAACAAAGTTTAATCCCTAGACCACTTATTTAGAACTTAAAGTCTTTAACCAGTAGGCTACCACATAACTTGTGTCCATAAATGACGAAAATAAATATAAAAGCTTGGAAAACTAAAACATATATTTTTAGTGAAAACCTTTTGAAAGTCACGACATGCAGGGAATACAATATTAAGCACATACACATAATTTAGGTGTATCAAAGTCATAAAATTCATATCATAACATTCTTTCTTACTTATAAAAATTTCATCCTCAAAATTGAGTCATACCTCACTAGAAGAGATGGGGGTAGTCCCTTCTGATAACATCCCCAAGTGGCTTCCTCGCGAGAGTGGTGCTGCCAAATCACAAGGACTAATGGAATAACTTTATTCCTCAGGGTTTGTTCTTTCCGATCAGCAATCTGAATAGGCACCTCCACAACGGACATATCCTTATAAACCTCCAAGGGTTTCCAGTCGATAGCGTGAGTAGGGTCTGCCACGTATTTCTTTAACATGGATATGTGAAAAATGTTGTGCACATCGGCAAACTTTGGTTGTAGCTTGACTCGATATGCCGTTTCTCCGATTCTCTTCAAAACTTCAAATGGTCTCATGAATCTTAGACTAAGTTTTTCTTTCAGCCCGAATCTCATTAATTCATCATAGATTTTTCTAAACTATAATTTTTAGAAAATATTTTCATTCAAACTCTAACTTATTGGCATACTCTCAAAAGTAATCAAAATTTGGGTTCTCACAATATTGTAGATATATATATGTAAATTTCATCGGACAATTTCTAAGAAGATAAATCTTATGAAAAGGATAATCAATTCTATTTATATAACTTTTTTATTTATTCATAGTATCCATTTCATATATCTCTACTAGACTCATATTTTTTTACAAATCATAAATCTCAAAGGTCTTTCCTTCAGGTTGTAATGGGGCTTTAGGTTTTCAGAAGGTTTCAAAGAAAAAGGTGAAGATGAGTCAAAATTATTTATGAGAATTTAACTCTTCCTTCTCTTCTTCTTCTATTTTTTTAGCTTCAGTAAGTATCCATATTTTAGATAACTTCTTCCTTTTTTTTTTCTGTACTAGGTCCTTTTTTTTTTTCTGTATAGATCCCATTTTTTATTTGTAGAATTGTCTTTTACATAGAGTCGTCTTTCACGATTCTTTTCTTTTCCCATATTTTCTGTGACAGTCCGGATTTTTTCAACCTAATTTTTCTAAGATATATATATATATATATTCTCTTTAAACCAAAATGGGAAAATCCGAACCGCTATATCGTAGAACACAATCTGAATACAGAATACTTACTTGGTACCACCATAATTTGTAGAGATTAAGCAGATATAACATTCAACAAAACATAGTTCCTACTTATACTGAGGACAAAAGGAAAATATCCAAAACAACCAACCACCAGTGACGGTCGACCGTCGCCTAAGCAGTGGTGGTAATAGTCTCACACAAAAGAACTATCTCAAAATATACCAAATTTAAAGTGTAACAAAATTTATTATACACCCAGTTCCATTACCAATGAAGACAAAAACTCCATTGCGAAAGATCCGCTTCCCTCTGCGGCACCAACTCTGAGTTTTCTCGAAGCCTAAGGTTCTGGTCACGACTTGTACCTTTGACGTATAGTCGGGGTGAGCTAATAGTCTAAGCCCAATAGAAGAATCTCATTTATATTATATTTTTACTGTGGAGCATAGTTTTCAGAACATATATCAGAACAGATGATTATAAAGTAGATATTTGAAACAAGCGAATCAGAAAATAGATGCTGAGAATCAATAACTGGAATCAAATGTGGAATATCAAGAAATCAGGTGTATTTTTATAGATTTTTAAATGACTTAAATCTAACTTAAATAACTCCCGTGTATGTAGCACATGGTAGTTAGATGTTAACCGATGGGTAACCCCAACCATCGTCGTTCAATGAACAATTTACAGAAATTGCAACAACCTTCTGCATTATGAGAGCAACTTGTACCAGAAAAGTACACAATAGATATACACCTATCCTTCCGTGCGGGTCACGACTATCTCGTTGCATCGGTGGGGCTCGTCACATTAACTTTAAATCATATACATTGTACATAATATCATAAATCAGGTGTCAGAAAAAGTCGGGAATGACAAATCTTTCATTTATATGTAAGGGATACTTTAAAATAATAATCAGAAACCATTTGTCTAAATACAAGTCTCAATAGTTCATGAACTTAGAGTAAATACCATTCCCCTACCTCAGATTCAGAGCCGTTCAAAGCAATCCGAAAGTTCTCATCTACGATCTCAAACTCTCAATCTACATCACACATATGATGATGTATTAAGGAGTAATTCAAATTACTAACAAATTTGACGTATTTGTATGATTTCCCAAAAACAAGGCAGAAATGGGCAAGTTCGTGTTAACAAAGAATTTGACACAACTTCCCACTTAATTTTGACCCCCAAAACATTTGATTTAGGAGTTAGTTAATTCATAAAAATTATAGAGCTCGTTGTTTTCTTTCTAACGATGTAAGAATCGCATCAATCAAAGTTTGGAGTAAAATGTTATGACCAAAATACCGAAGCTATGTCGACACATTCAGTCAAATTTGATCGATCGATTTCCCAATTTGATCAATCGAATTTCATCGGGCCCCAACTTCTAAAAACATACCTTCTGTTCTATAGTGTATTATACAATTTGATCGATCAAATTTCGACGGGTTCAAAACTCTTCGGGCATCTTCCTTGGCCTATTTTTTTCCACAAAATTCTCCCGATTCCTTCCTCTTTTCACATACCAACCAATCTATATTTAAAGATAATTTATACAACCTTAAATAATTAATGAGCTCACCTTTTCAAGGACGATCTAAATCAAAAATGGGTTTCGAAAGAATTCTTGTAATTTTGTGTAGAGGTTGAGATCAAAACAGAGCCCTACTCAACGGTTCACACCCCCAATTGATCTTGACTCTCCCAAATCATGAATGGAGCATCCAGAACAATTAGCTTGCACTCATTCCGCAACTAATTCTTCCACTCTCCTATCTTTACTAAGAAATGAAATTCAACGGCTACTCAAGATCCCAGGTTAACAAGGTTAAACTCTCACAACATCAGAGTCAAATTCTTCATGATGAATGAGAAGGTTGCAGAGCGATTTCTCAATCGAATCACACGAGAAGTTTAGAAGAAGAATAAAACTCTCAATATTTATCTCTAAAACCCCAGTAAATGCCCACCGGGTGAAACTTCATTGAGAAGTTTGCTTATAAAGAAACTTTTGCTTCCATGTGAAGCATATACACCCATGTGGGTGTTAGTTCTTATCTAAAGAACTAGTTTCTGCTTGAAACGGAAACACCTAAGTAAGGTGTTACTTCTCATTCAAAAATACTTTTCATCCGGTGTAGCTCTAGTACACACAATTTGGGTATTTTCCACTCCTACCAAGGTTTTAATTGAGACCAAAAGTCGGCCCAAATAGTTGGCCCAATTAGTCGGCCCAAATAGTTGGCCCAATTAGTCGGCCAAACTAATCAGCCTAACGAGTCGACCCTAATCAATCGGTCCAACAAGCCTTAATTCTTATAATACCTTATAAATGTTTCATTTAAAATTTTGTCTCTAGGTTCCACACATGCACAGTGTGTCGCATCAGGCTTGCACACTTGGCCTGTGTGAAATGGCTCAAATTCTAAACATGGATTTTGGGGTCCAATTTGGTGTTAAGCCGGTACACCGCCAGTCGGTGTCTGGGTTTTCGGATAAGGCCAAAATAAGATCAAGTAAGAACCTAAACTAACTTCTCCACACATATTATATTCTTAAAGTTTAAGGCGGCACCATTGTCATCACATACACATGGTTGAGCACATTCGGGTTTGAAAATATTTGGGACGTTACAAGGAGATTGGGTCTCATTATTTGCACCAACCAAATTACTGGTGGAAAACCCAAGTTCCACATACTTCCTCGAATCACATGATGGTGATTTAGTTTCATTCCCATATTTTGAGTATAGGATCTCGAGACCATCGCCTTACCATCAGATGGTTAGTTTGTGATTTTTGATCACACGGTGTGGAGTCCATCACAACTCACGTGAGAAGCTATACACCATTTATATTTGGTCTTGGTCACGGTGTTAAGCGGTAACACCCTTCCTATAAGGAAAATAAGGCAAACTAAATATCAAACCTTTTGATATTTAGTTCTCAAACCTTTTCCACTCAATTTAGGTCTACTCGTTGGTGTTGAGCATGGACACTGCGGGTTGGTGCACGGTTCCTCATCAAAGTCGATTAATATTCCATCAACCTGCAACCCAAACCTTTCACGATGTTACATCTATACATATAACCTATCTTAGTTTGGGTGCCACGTGACAGGTTAGGTTATTGTGCTAGGGTCCACTCTCGATTCGAGTTAAAATTCGGGGTAGGGCCTAAGTTCAAGCATTGGGTTCGGGTTTGTGTGCAACATGTACAAACACATATACGCTCCATATAGGGTATGAGTTGGGATGCAATGTGTTCAGTGTGAACTCCCACCACAATCCGTGGGGTTTCGAAAGCACGTTACATATGTCAAATGTTTGACATGGGACAGATCAGTCAATAGGTCGCTTTCTTGTCAAAGATCAACGATTCAACATTCTCAAAAATTTTGGGCTATTACATTCTTCCCACCGTAAGGAATTTTCGTCCTCGAAAATGCACATACACTATTCAAGGAGGCACGAATACACTGTAATCATCAATGCTCGAAAGATTAGGGTTATTACATTCTTCCCACCTTAAAGGAATTTTCAGCCTCAAAAATAGTAAACACACTTAGACAGGTCTACGGTTAACCCTCATGCTTAAACACACCTACACAGTTCAAAATCTACAAAGAATGGGTCATAGTGCGATAGGTTTAACCAACCACGCTTTTTGAGAGACAGGGTCGGTAGTAACCTGGATATACTTCGTGTGACATCCCATAAACACCATAGAGGGTTTCATCCGTACATGGATGCCTACATTCCAAGTTTGGCCTGCTTGGGGAAAGAAACTCTACCATGACTCAAACTCACCACACAGAACACTCACATAGATGTTGAATAGAGTTAAATCAGAGATCATCGACAAAATCAAGATGAGAACAATCAACAGGACGGAACACATGACATACATATGGTCGGCATAGTGTGCTAACTTCAAAGCAGGCAAAAATGGATAATAAACACAATCATTTACTAAATAGAACATGCAGGTATAGACGAAGAAAATCAGACAAGCATGCCAGAAACAAATAGTGATCAAAACAAAGTTAAATATATATCCAAAAGTATATGTATTTAAATAGAAATAAAAGGATCCAATTAAATTACTTGCTGGTGGAGCAGATGGTCCAGCCTCCTCAGGTGTAGATCTACTGGGTTTGGGTGCCGGAGTGCGGTAGTCGCTAGGATCTGCAACGTGCAGGCGAGCCTGACCAATCATAGGTATAGATGTGTGGGGTATGCCTACTGCATCAAGTTGAAGAGCATACCCTCGTGAAAGTCTAACCATTAATGCACCTGACGGTTATGCTCGCCCATCCCATCCAACCGCTCATGTATCCACCGATTTCCTTCATTGATCGCGCCTAGCCCGTCATCGACGGTAGTGGTAGATGTCCCATGATGTCTAGATGTCCCAGTAGGTGTAGGTCGTGGGGCTGGGATAGGATCAGTCCGGACAGGTATGCCACCCGAGGTTGAAGGTCTGACTGTGCCTCTCCCTGATCTGGAGTTGGCTCTGCAGGATTCTCTCTAACTTCACCACGTGCCACACCTCCCTCCTTAGGCAGGTTTTTCTCCAATTGTTTATAACTCTTTGTCCAGTCTTTTATCTTAAAAACCTTGATGTTATCATTCAATCTCGGCTCTCCAAGTGCCAAGCTATAGTCACCTCGAACGGCATTGTATTGTTCGACCGTAAGTGTAATCAATTGAGCAACCGACATTTCTTTCTTCGGAACCACCTTTCGCTCAGACATATTGTCCTTAGCATTTATCAATCCATCGATCACCAAGTCAGCGTAAGAAAATCAACGGTCCTCAAAGGCCGAAAACAAGTTCTGCTGCACAATCCCGAGGCGCTCTGACTTGTGCAAAAAGGGGTATAATTTTTTTTTTCAGGATGAATGTATCGATCATCCATAAGTTGTTAGGGAGTTGAGAGCAGGTAATAGATAGGCCCGATCCATGTTGGCCATGCATCATCTTAGTAATGACATTGTGGAATGGCACATCCTTGACGTAGGGTGCCTCGTTCTTCTTTAAGAGAGAAGAATGTGACCTACGATGAAGATGCATGAGTTCTAACTCCTCTAACATGCCATAAGTTCAAATCATCTCTAATTTCTCAAGATGAAATAGGTTCTTCCTCAATAAATCCTTATGTCCCTACTCAAATCTCTCAATCATACTTTACTAATCATCATTATTCCTTAAATTCTTAAAACTTTTCTATCATAACTCTTGCTTGTATGTCCAGTTGAACTCGATCCACTATAACGTGGCCTTGTTTCAACATATGCCATCACTCTGATACATGTGTAAGGTATCCAGGTTTCATGTCTACATTTCAACTAGGTTATATATGATGGCGTTAAATTATCACAATAGCATAAAACTAGGACATTCATCAAATGAGACTAAGGTAAATTCTTGATAATAAATAATGGATTATACCTTGGATGACTTCATTCGATGGTTGGGCGTCGAGTGGTGATGATGGTCCCGGAATAGATGTTGGTGCCATATACATTTGATCCAGCTCTGGGCACTCCTTTACCAAATGTCCCACTTGACCGCATCTGAAGCATGCGCCCAAGGCGTGCCTACACTCCTTGGTCCTATGCTTCTTTCTACACCTTGCGCACA
This sequence comes from Chloranthus sessilifolius, assembly GCA_021018995.1. Lineage (NCBI taxonomy): Eukaryota > Viridiplantae > Streptophyta > Magnoliopsida > Chloranthales > Chloranthaceae > Chloranthus > Chloranthus sessilifolius. The sequence goes on along the minus strand of CM037587.1, from coordinate 14,997,517 downwards.
TATCAATCGATGTCAATGAGGAGATACGTAAGGCTTGCCGTATTGCTGATGCTCTAGTTGCTGCTGAAGTTGAAGAGTGAGAGGATACTTGGACAACTCCTTTGGTTGCCTGAGCATGCCGTGCTGAGATGGCAACGACATGATCCTGAACTGTGGACCAAGAGGGATCCTGAGTTGTTGCCGATGTTGTCACCTCTCTCCCTAATTGGGGATAGTCTCTTATCAAATGTGTAATTTATCCGCACCTAAAACATGCACTTGTAGCCCATCTACACATCTCTGTCTTTTGTCGCTTCCCACACATAACTCAATCGGTGCAGATTGAGAGGTGTGCGCAGTGTCTCGCAACATAGCTGCAAGCAATGCGGTCGGTTGGACCATCGTATTGACCATTGTTTCCAGCAGCTGCCTAGTTTGCTCAAGATCATTATCTCTAGTGCATACAGTTTTCGCTCTTTTGCTAGGTGCCATATTGATCTATCAAAATAAAATAAAGGTTTCAATTAACAGATGATCTCGCTGGTCTGACATAACTCTAACACTCATAATCAATGTTTAGACAACCTAATGCCATATTCCTGCACTTAGAGCTATGGCTCTGAGTCTCCCATAAGACCTAAAGCCTAAGCTCTGATACCAACTATGACAGCTCGAATTTTCCCAACCTAATTTTTTCAATATATATATATATATATATATATATATATATATATATATATATATATATATTCTCTTTAAACCAAAATGGGAAATCGGAACTGCCAGATAATAGAACATAATCTGAATATAGAATACTTACTTGGTACCACCACAATTTGCAGAGATAAAGTAGATATAACATTCAACAAAACATAGTTCCTATTTATACTGAGGACAAAAGGAATATATGCAAAATAACCAACCACCGGCGATGGTCGACCGTCGCCTAAACAGTGGTGGTAATAGTCTCACACAAAAGTACTATCTCAAAATACTCAAAATTTAAAGTGTAACAAAATTTATTATACACCCAGTTCCATTACCAATGGACTAAGGATAAAAACTCCACTGCAGAAGATCCACTTCCCTCTCTGGCACAAGCTCAGGGTTTTCTCCAAACCTAAGGTTCTAGTCACGATCTGTACCTGTGACGTAAAGTCGGGGTGAGCTAACAGTCTAAGTGTAATAGAAGAATCTCATTTATATTGCATTTTTACTGTAGAGCATGATTTTCAGAACATATATTAGAACAAATAATTATAAAGTAGATATTTAAAACAAGCGAATCAAGAAACAGATGCTGAGAATCATTAACTGGAATCAAATGTGGAATATAAGGAAATCTGGTGCATTTTCATAGATTTTTAAATGACTTAAATCTAACTTAAATAACTCTCGTGTATATAGCATGTGATAGCCAAATGTTAACCGATGGGTAACCCCAACCATCGTCATTCAATGAATAATTTACAGGAATTGCAATAAGCCTCTGCATTATGAGAGTAACTTATTTTAGGCAAGTACACAGCAGATACACGGCTATGCCTCCGTGCCGATAACGAATATCCCGTTGCGTCGGTGCGGTTCATCACATGAACTTTAAATCATATACATAATACATAATATCAAAAATCATGTGTCAGGAAAAATCGAGAATGACAAATCTTTCAATTGTATGTAAGGGATACTTTCAACCAATAATCAGATAGCATTTGTCAGAATACAAGTCTTAATAGTCCATGAACTTATAGTAAATGCAATTCCCCTACTTCGGATTCGGAGACATTCAAAGCAATCCAAAAGTTCTCATCTACGGTCTCCAACTCTCAATCTACGTCACACATATGATGATGTATTAAGGAGTAATTCTAATTACTAACAAATTTGATATATTTATATGATTTCCCAAAATTGAGGCGGAAATGGGCAAGTTCGTGCTAACTCAGAATTTGATACAACTTCTCACTTAATTTTTACCCTCAAAACATTTGATTCAGGAGTTGGCTAATTCATGAACATTGTAGAGTTCGTTTTCCTCTTTCAAACGCCGCAAGCATCGAGTTAATCAGATTTCAGAATAAAACGTTATGGCAAAAATATCGAAGTTGTGTCAGCGCATTCAGTCAAATTTGATCGATCGATTTCCCAAGTTGATCGATCGAATTACATCGGGCCTCAACATCTAAAAACACACCTTCTATTCTATAGATGTATTATAAAATTTGATCATTCAAATTTCGACGGGTTTAGAAAGTTTCGGGCATCTTCCTTGGCCTATTTGTTTCCCCAAAATTCACCTGATTCCTTCCTCTTTTCACATACCAGCCAATCTATATTTAAAGATAATTTATACAACCTTAAATCATTAATGAGCTCACCTTTTTGGGGTCATTTCCATGGCTCGTGATGATCTAAATCAAAAAGGGGTTTCGAAAGAATTCTTGTAATTTCTTGCAGAGGTTTGGATCAAAACAGAGCCATACTCAGCGGTTCCCACCCCCAATTGATCTTAACTCTCCCAAATCGCGAATGGAGCATCCAGAACGATTGGCTCGCACTCATTCTGCAACTAATTCTTCCACTCTCCTATCTTTACTAAGAAATAAAATTCAACGGCTCCTCAAGATCCCAGATTAACAAGGTTAAACTCTCACAACATCGGAGTCAAATTCTTCACGACGAATGAGAAGGTTGCGGAGCGATTTCTCAATCGAATCACACGAGAAGTTTAGAAGAAGAATAAAACTCTCTATCTTTCTCTCACTTTCTCTCTAAAACCCCTGTAAATGCCCACCGGGTGAAACTTCATTGAGAAGTTTGCTTTTAAAGAAACTTTTGCTTTCATGTGAAGCATATACACCCATGTGGGTGTTAGTTCTTATCTAAAGAACTAGTTTATGCATGAAACGGGTTCACCTATGTAAGGTATTACTTCTCAGTCAAAAAAACTTTTCGTCTGGTGTGGCTCTAGTACACACAATTTGGGTATTTGCCACTCCTTCCAAGGTTCTAGTTGAGGCCAAAAGTCAGCCCAATTAGTCAGCCCAACTAATCAGCCTAATTAGTCGACCCTAATCAATCGGTCCAACTAGCCTTAATCCTTATAATACCTTATAATTGTTCCATTTAAAATTTTGTCTCTAGGTCACACACGTGCACAGTGTGTCGCATCAGGCTTGCGCACTTGGCCTGTGTGAAATGGCTCAAATTCAAAACATGGATTTTGGGGTCCAATTTGGTGTTAAGCTAGTACACCGCTAGTCGGTGTCTGGGTGTTCTTATAAGGCCAAAATAAGATCAAGTAAGAGCCTAAACTCACTTCTCTACACATTTTACATTCTTAAAGTTTAACACGGCACCATTGCCATCACGTATACTTGGTCGGGCGCGTTCGGGTTTAAAAATATTCGGGACGTTACAAGGAGATTGGATCTCATTATTTGCGCCAACCAAATTACTGGTGGAAAATCCAAGTTCCACATACTGCCTCGAATCACAAGATGGTGATTTAGTTTCATTCCCATCTTTCGTACATCGGATCTCAAGACCATCGCCTTACCATCAGATGGTTAGTTTGTGATTTTCGATCACATGGTACAGAGTCCATCATAGCTATGCAACCGTGGGATTTTTTACGATCCCGTTGCGACGATGCGCTCACTAATGAAAAATATAGAGTCGCCACCCGGAGCTTTTGGTGTCCCAGGAAACCTAGATCATTTTTATAAGCACCAAAGTGCCACAAATATGACTCTGAATCCGGTCTACGCTAAAGGCTTTTGGGTAGGGGCTTCGGTTATCGATTGAAAAGGTGTTAGACACCCAATCAACCCACTTAACGCGGTCTCTACTTATGGACAAAAAAAAAACAATATAAAGGAAATGAAAAAGGCTTCCTCTTGCCCAAATGGGTCTTAAAATCCTATTTGTGCCCCTTCGTTCTTACCAAAAATTCGACGGCGTAATGGCACAAATGGGAGGATGGAGGAATAACCGAGAAGGTAGAGGAATAGAGGGGAGAGCTGGATCTCTCGGGCCCTTATTGTACCGCTGTGGAGCCTTGCATTGGCTTACTTCGGTGAACTTTTAAAGGCTTGTATGATGATAAATGGGGTTCTAACTCCTATGGCTTACTAGCTAAGAGGCAGAGAGGGAAGGCTAGGGGGTAACACATCTCTAACCTTGAGCTTATGGGTGAAAAGCTAAGGTCTAAAGGGACTTTTAAAGTTTTGAAATTTGTATGGGAATGGTGCACTATAGGAGAGAGAGAGAGAGAGGGAGAGAGAGAGAGAGAGGAGAAGGGATTCCTTAATCTCTTAATTATAAATTTTTTCAAGCCATTTGCAAAGGGGGGCCTCTCTATTTATAGGAAAAAGAGAGGTTAGGAGGGTCCTTAGAGGCTAATTGGGATTAGTAATTAGGTAATGGGTAATCTAAGTTTTCCTAGGATTTTTAGAGCCTTGAAAAACGTGAAGAGGTACTCCAATGGTGGATGATAGGGTGAGGCTTTAAACCACTTAAGGAGTTGCACATAGATAGTAAATTGTTGCAATATAACTAACAAAACACAATCCAAATAAGATGGTCAACAAGTCAAGCCCTAATCACAGAATTCGAGATAAAAATCTAGAGTTACTGTTCATATGCCTAGCGCAACTATTAATTGTGCCAAGCATATGCACAGTAAAATAGTGATGCATAGTAGCTTTGAGAAGTAGACTTCCCGTGGGGGGACCCACCTATACTAGCACAACTATTAGTTATGCCAAATCCCTAAGGGGGTTCATATGAATTTACCATTCTGCCCTTCGGGTTCGAAATGCGATATCTTTACATATACAACTCCGATTGGGGTGATTCTTGACCTGTTGGAAAGCTGAAGACTTCTGCTTTTCAAGGGTATGAGATTCGATCATAGTAAATGGTCACAGCTATTCCCAGTACACCACTCTTCATCCATTGCTCGGGAAAGCTAGGTTTAGGTCTCGAATGGGTTCTAAGGGTCGGGATGGGTTCCTAGAGGTTCGGGAAGGTTCCTAAGGGATCTAAGATGATTCCTAAGAGTTTAGGATGGCTCCTAAGGTTACGAAAGGGTTCCTAAGAGTTTCATACATGCCATCAAAAGCTCAAAGGTGCACCTCCCTTGAAATATATTTCGATTGAGGCTTGGGCCAAATTTGGGTGTCTACAGATGCCCCTCTTTGGTATCCGATCACTACTGATCGAATGCTAAAGAAAAGAGACTTCTGAAGATGCCCAAGGCATTATTGACGAGTCCACTGAATTCAAAACAAGCTTTAAACATCAGATGAGTAACATGGTGAGAAAACGAAAACCCTGTATGTCAAGAAAAATGATCATTTCTCAAGGTAATCGGTCCCCAAGCGCTTAGCAACATTACTGGGCATAACCGAGGTAGAAAACGAGTTGCGAATGCCCAATAGCTGGGAAAAATGGTTGCTCCTCGAGATGATTTGAAAGTGTTTGATGTTCAAGATTCATTTTGAATACAATAGCTTCATAAGTAAGGAGGGTGATCAACCTACATTAAAAGATAGGCACAACGCTAATACGTAAGACTCCACAGTTTGTGTCTAATCATATGAGGTATTGACCGCCTCATCTGACTGGTCAAGGGTGCCCCTGCTTGAAGCAGGGTTCGAGGTCTTTGGGTGAACCCATTGATCTCGAAGTTTATTTAGCACAACTACCTGAGCAGAGCGAACAGAGGTCGCAACGCTTTTTGGGAGTGTGTGCTATCTTTCCAACATGCCTCGAATCATCATGACCTAGAGTATCTAACCTTTAATAACACAGAATAGATTTGACCAAAATCGAGTGTCCACCAAAGGAGACATCTAATCCTAGTCTCTGCTGATATTGATCTTACAAATTAATTAACTATGCATAAACATGTACCCATTAGGGGTAAAAAGCAACAAAGGCAATGGAAGTCTTGACCCAGATCCCATCCGGGTATAATTTATAAGAACAAAAAACCATCCTATGGATATCCAGACATAAGGCGTACACTTTACAGGGATACCGTGCCAATACAGGTTTTAAGCCTACAAAAATAAGAGGAATGAATCCTTCTGTATGCATGTTTACACATAGTTTGATTGACATGTAGTTTCATTTTCAGTAGGTTGGTTTCAACCAACGATTGACCTTTTTCATGATGGAGTTACCCAGACCTCAAACCCTGTAGGGCGCACGCTCGGACAGTACTGACCAAAAGTCCACACCTCTGAAATAGCTCGTGATGAATCTTAAGTTACACACTCACATTCATATGAATCCTCCAACTGAGCACTCGTCGCAAAGATTTAGCAGTGGAGTCGACTAGGTCGAAACATTGACCGTTTGACTAGGATTGACACCGTTGCTTCTGCTTCAAAGTAGGATCTAAAAATCCAAGGAACACCTTTAGACTTAGGACATTGATATAGCACTGTTGCATTGCCGATAAAATATGAACATTTTACCACATTGGAACACGTGTGTACGTCCAATCATATGAGGCACAGACCACCTCATTTAACTGGCCACATGTTTCCCTGTTTGAAGCAGGGTTCGAGGTCTTTGAGCGAACCCATTGTTCCTAAAGTTAATTTAGTACGACTACCCGAGCGGAGTGAATGGATGTCACAACATTTTTTGGGAGTGTGTGCTATCTTTTCAAACCATATATCTTTGTTATTTTATGTGGGAAATTTTTGACATTTTTTGTTTTGATCATTTTATGTGATTTTTAGATTTTTGAGTTTATCATTTAATGTGATTTATTGATGATTTTTTTATATTTTTAAGTTATCATTTCATGTGATTTTATTACTTTATTACTCCTATTATTTTATGCGAATTATTTTTGGGATTTTCTTTATCTTTTTTTGTTGATTTCTAGATTTTCAAGTTTTTAGTTTATGGAATTTTTTTGGTTTTTTTTTTTTAAAGCTATTATTTTATGGGATTTTTCTGATTTTTTAGAACTATTATTTTATGTGAATTATTCTATCATTTTATGTGAGTTATTCTATTATTTTTTGCTTTTTCTGTGGGGATTTTTTTTTCATCATTGTTTTAGACTTTTTCACTTATTTCTGTAGGATCGGGATGCTTATTGCTCTCGGTCCATTTTATTCTTAGCACGGCTTCCCGGATAAGTCGAATGAGGATCGACACACCATTTGGAAGCGCGCGCATCTACCGGGGGAAATAAAACAAAGAGAGGGGGGTACTGGGTTATGCATCTGACCTGCACCAGGTCCGAAGACCCGCTTACAAGTGGTTGGCGCAACTATTAGTTGCGCCAGGTATGGCTAGATTTTGAATTTAAGCAGCCCGAGTTTGGGCAGCCAGCATATTTTTTCGAAATTGCTCTCTTCCCCCTCTCTAAACCAAAAACCAGATCTTCCCTAGGGTTCCTTTACATCGCCTCTATGCGTGCCCCATTGTCGGCATTCGCTCGCACCGTTTGATCGTCTGAATCACGCTAGATCAAAGACCCCTTTCTTTTTCACTAGGTAACCATTAAAAACCCATCTTTCTTGATTTTTCTTATTTTTCTTTTAAATATGGCCATGATCTTGCATTCCTTGATGAATAATGGTATATTTTTATTGTATGCTTCTTTGTTGATGATGTGTTAGCAATTTTTCATGAGTGGTGCCCTATTTTTGTTATTTTATGGATTTTATTGGTGCCTAAATAAATATATGTACTCTTTTTATTTTGTTTTGATATAATAAGGAGGTTTTATTCTTGTTTTTGGTCTTTTATTTTGAATCATAAAGCAAAGGATTTTGGGTTTTTTTGTTTGTTTTTTTGACAATTAATTAAGAAAAAAAGGATTTTTGGTGAATTTTAATTAAGGAAAATGATTTTTGACTTCTCTTAAATTTAAGAAAACAAGGGATTTTATATATTTTTTGTTGTTTTGAACACTAACTAAGGCATTTATTTATTTATTATTTTTGTGTTGTTTTTGATTTTATGGGCACAGACTAAGGTTTTTTTTTAAGTTTTTTTTTTTTTTTTTTATAAAAGAAAGGCTCTCTTTTGTTTTTTGGTTTTTTATTTTTAGGAGCATAAGGCAGTGATTTTTTTTTGGGTTTTGATTTTAGAAGCATAAGGAAGTGATTCTTTTTTTTTTTTTTTTTTTTTTCTAAACATAAAAGGAGGACATTTTCTTTGGTTTTTGATAAAGAAAGACTCTTCTGTTTTTGTTTGCTTTTAACTTTGTTTTTTTTTTTCAAACATAAAAGGACTCTCTCTTTTTTTTAGGGTTTTTTTTTTTTTTTGAAGCATAAAGAAATTATGATATTTTTTTTTTAACTTGCTATATTTTTAAACATAGAAAAAGGGAAATTTGTTTAATTTTTCATTTACTTTTGGAAATAAAAAGGAAGGGATTTTTTTTGTTTATGTATGTGTGTACAATGAACAGAAAGAGGATGAACATACTTACCTTCCCTTGGCGTGTAGCATAAAAATAGTTCCTTATCACTGATCTGCTCTGATGTGATTGTTCTCTGTTGCCCCGAAATGTCCGATGATGAAGAATACGTGCCCGAGGAGGTCCATGTGGAGGGGCCTGAGGTAGTTTATGGCTTGCGGAGGGAGCAGTTCTTTACGATAGATTGTAAGGCAGGTGGCTCTAGATGCAGGGTGAGGCCACCCGAGTTGGCCTCCTCCATTAACAGTATATTCACATCTCAAATTTCGGCATAGCGGGCAAGGTAAAAGATAGGTTTAGTTCTTCCTTTCATACAACTTGGCTTCATTTCCATGATCTGATGCATTTCTCTTTTTTGACGCAAGACCTGCCCCCTATCGTGTTTTGTGGGGAGTGGCTGGATTTTCATGATTTCTACCGCTATGTTCCCCTTGTGGTGAAGTTTTCACTGGGGCAAGTGGGCTTTGGGGAGTTCCTGTCTTGCCCCCTTATAAGGGCCAATGCCGCTTACCTGAAGGCATTGATAGAGTAGTTCCGTCCTGTGACCATGACCTTCCACATACCCTATGCCGAGATGGCGCTGACGCCCGGAGATTGGACGATGATTACTGGCATCAGGGTAGGGGGCATACGATAGCCAGACTTATGGTGCCGAGCAAAGAAGACATTATCCGATTGAAAGGGGCTTATCCCCCTTCTTGTGCCTGGGGATTATCATATATGGTACGAGTGCCTGCCATATCGGTTCATCCTGTCGCACTTTGTCCCTAGCGCCAACTTCCTTGCTTTCGATGGCCCGCGCGCTCAGGTAATTATCCTTTCCCTTTTTTTAGATTAGTCCCCACTTTGTTTTAATTCAGTTTTTATTTCTACTAAGTGGATTTCTATTTTGTTGACAAGTTGCTCAAGGGGATGACTCAGATAATGAAGGCGGGATGGTGGCTGGTACAACTGATACTACAGGGGCATGTCCTTCAGGCGCTGGCCCCTCTGGTGTGGGTCCCTAGGGTGAGGGTTCTTCAATAGCTGGCCCATCGAGTACCTCTCATGCGAGTGCCCTTGGTGGTGGTCCGCCCATAGTATATGGGGCCTTTCGACGCCTTAACGATAGCTTTCTCTCGGACATGTGTGCCGATGTGGATAAGCAAGCGCTCATCTTCGCTGAAGTGGCCCGGGTCCCTCCTCCTGAGGTGATTCCAGGGGTAAGCCCTCTTATGACCATTCTTCCTTTGTCTTGGCTTCTTTTGTAAATGCATGTGTCTTGTAATTGCCTCGGGAACTGACATCCTATCTGTCTGAATGCAGAACTTTGATTCGGCTATGGAGTATGCGGCGTATCACCGTAACATCGCAGAGCTCCAGTACATGGAGGTTGCGAGTGTTCTGCTGCTCCGCTTTTCTCATCATCCTTTATTCCTCAATTAATCCTGATATCTGATTTTGGTTTTGACTTATAGCGCACACATGCCAAGGAGTCGCAATCTATGCTTAGCAAAATTTCACAGGCATGGTCCCGGGTGGGGGATATTCTGACCTTCTAGAGCTCCTCTCGTCGGCGGAAGAAGTCAAAGGGCGCCAACAAGGATTAGGCCCTAGGTTTCTGCATTTTGAACAATTCAAACATTTTGGGATAATTTTATTGGGATTTTGCAAAGTTTGTAACAGATATTTGCGGCACTTTTTGGATGATTTTCTGTTTGGATATTTCACAGTGCTTTTCTTTGATTGTATGTTATCTTTCTCTTGCATCTATCTAATTGCTTGCAGGATGATCTTGATGTTTGCTCATGAAATGGCCCTCGAGGTTGCTTGCCTTGGTGCGGGTTTTTCCTGCATGAAAAGTCAAATCTTTTCACTGTTAGGTGCCCTTTATGTTTGTAAATGTTCTTTAAAGCATAAAACAGGTGAGTAGGCTAATTGGCAAAGGGGGCCAGCAAAGGCCCACAAAATTCTCCAAAAACTTAGAAAAATGGCAAAAAAAGGGGGGAATTTGTGCTGGCGTAACTATTAGTTGCGCTAGGCTTAAATTGGGGACAATTTGCACTGGCACAACTAATAGTTGCGCTAGCTTTAGCCTGGGGAGCTGTGGGGCCTTATATGCCTGAGACAAACCAAATTCCCCTTCTTTTGTTTGACTTGACCTTTTTGACTGATTTTTCCTCTCCTTGCTTTCCTAAGGGCGGGCCTATCAACATATATTGAATTTTATATTCTTGAAAGATCTTTGTACGTCTATGGACCCGCTTTCCAATCCTCCCTTACATGGAGGGCTTGGAACCAATTTACCCTTTTCTTTGGGCCTGGGGCCCAATTTTCTCAAAAGTTGGCATGGGAGCTTGAATGAGAGTGAGCTCGTCGAACTTAAGCGGCTCAGACTATCACATCTTCCCCTCTTTCTTAAGGTTCCTCCATGGTGGGACCTACTTCATGCGGCAGCCTCTTCTTGGGATCCAAATGCTCATGTGTTCCGTCTTGGGAAGCGGGAGCTAACTCCCACTCTTGAGGAGCTATCTAACTTGTCCGGCATGAAGCTTCTTAGGGGCCTCACAAGAGTCACGCCAAAGTCAGGCTACTCTAAATCTGTTCACCTTACCCTCAGTTTGAAGAAATTCGAGTATGAGAAAAGTTTCGTTGGGGTGCCCACAAGGTGTTTGATCAAATTCCTCAAAGAAATTTTTGGTGACGAAAGTCTTTGAACATTGTCAATTAGGAATATCTTCAACGGGAAAGCCTTTGCTCTCAGTCTCATTTTGAAAGTCCTTTTCTTTACTAGGGGAGAGAGCTTCTCTTTGGCTCTCTGTGATGTTTTGATCGAGTTGGTAGAGGGTCGATCAATGATGCACTTGGTCCTTGCGGAATTATATCGATGCCTTGATGCATTTGCTCTAGGTAAGGTGGAGAGCCTCAGGCGGTGTCCTTTGCTGGTTTAGGTCTGGTTGGATGAGCATCTTGCTATCTTGGGACCCATGCCATGCTTTTACATTGCCCGAGGTGAGGCCGCTCGATGCTTTTTGGGTAGGTGTCACTTGCGTCCACAGGGTGATTCGTTTGCTTTGAAGCTTTGGTTGACCAACGCCGAGTTGATATGGAGGCTTCCTTGGCTGGACTGAACCTTTCCAATAGTTCATTCCAGAGACCATGAGGGCATCACCCTCCTAGAATTGACTGACTGCACCTTCTATTTCCCATTCTGGGTGTTGCGTCAGTTTGGCTGCTCTTAGCAAGTGCCTTGTGAGACAAAGCCCCCTCTATGTGACTTGATCTTTTCTAGGGGGTCCTCTGGGATGTAGATCGGATTGCTGCTCTTTGGGAGACGTGTCAGTCGACACTAATGTGTGATATGGAGCAGGGAGATTCGGTTCAGTCTTCTGTATGAGGCTTGGTTATTGGCTGAGCAGCCTACTGCTGATTTTCTGGATCAGTCGGAGAGTGTTGATGTGGGAGGCCCCTGGCCGAAGAAGGAGACGACACTCTGAGCCCGCATTGAGTTGTTGACTGATGAGAAGAGGGTCCTGTACGAGCTTTTAGCATAAGAGAAAGTTAGAGCACGGATAGCAGAGAGCGAGGTCCTTCGTCTGAAAGGATCTGAGTGTTGCCCTTGGAGCCACTGATGCTTCTCGGAAGAGGTATAAGAGTTTGCATGGTCATTGGTTGAGCGAGCGGAATGTCCGGGAGGATGGTTTTCACGCTGAGATTAGTGCCTTAAAGCATGAGCTGGGCTGTTGATTCTGTCTTGCACATATAACTTTTTATACATATCCGATACACAGAAAAGGGGCGTAAGAAACCCCTTTACAAATACACAATTTTTGGTATACAAATTTTCTTTATGTTTTTGTTTTTTCTACTTTTGTAAAAAAGAAAGAAAGAAAGCTAGACATCACACCGACTATTTTTTGGGATGTGGTGTAAGCGGTGCATTTGTAAATGGAAAAGAAAAATCCATTATATTTACAAAGACCCCTCTTTTTTGTTTTTCTTCTCTCTTTTTTGGGTTAATGGGTCCCTTTAACAAAGAGGGCTTTCCACAGTGTTCTTTATTCTCTTTTTGTTTGGTTTGATGCCTCAATCACCGGGTGAGATTTTGGCTCCTCTTTTGAGCATGGTCAAACCCCCTTTTAAATGGTCGGGTCTAAGGGAGCTTCAACAGCTTTACCAAGACTGGAACATCAATCCCTTTGTGTTGAGTCAAATCCTTCTCCTTACCTTGAGTCATACGTTTGACAAAACAATTTCACAAAGACAATTCTGGTTGGGGCCCGATTTGAACTAACATGAGCGGCCCAAGGGAAAAAGGGGATCAGGGAGAGTAACCGAGAGGGCTCCTCCAATATCAAACTTATCAACCATTTCAAACCTTTCTTTCTCAATTTTATTTTCTTAATCCTTTTTTACTCACAACGCCCAAGGTGGGTTCGTCGTGCCCATTTTCGCCCTCTTTTTACCCATGGTGCCTTTTCTGTTCACCACGTCCATGGGTTTAGCTTTCTTACCCCAAGCGCCCTTTCAGGTTTTCACCAAAACCATCTTGCTTTGAGCTTGTATTTTTATTTTATTATTTTTTTCTTATTATCTCTCTTTTTTTTTTTTCAAAAGCCACGACATAGACGTCGATTCCGTCATAGCCGGCTGGATGGGGTTCTGGTGTCGTCCCTCAACTCAACTCATGTTGATTTAACAGATACTATGACTGCATGCGAACCTACAAAGAGGGCTTTCTTCAGGGGTAGCTTGCCCACGGGTCAGGTTAGGATTTGAAGGTATGCTGGGCTAAAAAGGGTTTTCTTGATATGGCTTCAGTTTTTCACAACATGCTTCCTTCCTTGGGCGATTTTACTGTGCATGCCCCATATATTTTTTTCTTTTTTCTTTGTTTTATCTCTTTTTTTGTGGTTTGGCTTTTCCAATTTTTTGGATTTTGATTTTACTTCCCTCTCTCTTTTTTTGTATAAGTACACACTTTTTCTTTTTCAGGGAAGGGGTTTATTGAAAGAAAGGCCCAGGCTCAAATGGGGTAGAAAAGGATATCATCATTTTTAGGGATGCTTTGTGGCTACTGTGCTTTGAATGATGGCCTCTTTTGGGGGGTTCTTAAGCAGTCACATATCTGTTTCACCAACACTTGCCTTATCACGATAGACTAAGAGTAGAACCGTCGGACGTATCCAGGGTTGATGGGCTCAGGAAGATGATCTCCGTCCATGGTGGCGAGGCAGATGGTGTATCCTTGTAGCACCTCTTGGACAACATAAGGTCCTTCATAGTTTGACTTGAACTTCGCTCTCGGATTTGAGTGGAGAGATAGAAAGATCTTCTTCAGCATAATGTCTCTTACCTTTAGATCTCAATCGCGGACACATTTATTGTAAGCGCATGCGATTCGCCCCTGGTAAACTTGAGTATGACACAAGGCTAGGAGTCTCTTCTCATCTAATAAGTTCAATTATTCAAAGCAAGATCTCCCCCTCTCTGCCTCGGGGAAGCCTGATTCCATGAGGATTCGGAGCGAGGGTACTTCAACCTCTACCGATACGACGAAGTCGGTTCCATACACAAGGGAGAATGGTGTTGCCCCTGTAGCAGTATGGATCGACGTTCTGTAGGCCCACAAAGCAAATGACAACATTTCGCTCCAATCTCGGTAAGTGACAATCATTTTCTCTAGGATGCAAACGACTATCTTGTTCGCAGCTTCCATGGCTCCACTAGTTTGAGGTCGATAAGGTGACGAGCGATGGTGCTTGATTTTATATTGCTCGCAAAAGGCTCGGATGCTCTTATTCACAAAGTTTGTGACATTGTTCGTGATGATATCCTTGGGTACTCCAAATCGGCACACAATATTACTCTTGAGGAATTTCTCGACGTGATTAGCCGTGATGTTGGCATATGATGTTGCTTCTACTCATTTGGTTAAGTATTCAATGGCGACAAGGATGAATCGATATCCATTTGATACTTTTGGATTAATCATTTCGATGACGTCAAGGCCCCAGGTAGCAGATGGACAAGGAGTGGTCATGCAGTGAAGATCGACGACAGGAGCGTGTATCAGACTGGAGTGTTCTTGATACTTGTAGCATTTCTGAACATGTTTGCAGCAATCCGATTCCATGGTGGTCCAAAAGTTTCCCTGTCGCGGAATTTTCTTGGCGAGCATGTGACCACTGATGTGGGCATCGCATACTCCCTCGTGGATCTCTCTCATAATGTTGATCGCTTCACTTTTTGTAAGGCACCTGAGCAAGATATTGTTGTACGATCGCTTGTAAAGGCATTCCCCGCAAATGATGTAGCCTGCCGCTATATGTTGAATGGCTTATCAGTTCGTCTTAGACGTATCCTCAGGGAAAGTTAGTGTCTTAAGAAAATTCTTGATATTTGAGAGCCAAGGTGGCTCATCATTAGGCTTTGTAGGTTCCTCAATTTGGAGGCAGAAGGCCGACTCACTCCTTTGCTCGATCATGATCAGTTTCATCTCAGCGTCATACGGGATCTCTATCATTGATGCCAAAGTTGGTAGTGCATCGGCAAAATGATTTCTTATCTGAGGGACATATGAGAATGTCACGTCTTGGAAGCAAGCTACTAGATCCTCAAGGTGGATCAATATCTCATCTTTTATCTTCCAATCTCCATTCGTCTGGCATATGATCAACTACGAATCACCAAATACTCAGAGGTGAGTTACATGCAGATTGAGAGCCGCCTGCAAACCAGCGGCACAAGCTTCGTACTTGGCCATCTTGTTAGTGTAAGGAAAGTTGAGCTTGATGGAGACTGGTACATGGGATCCTTTCGGTGAAATCAAAATGGCACCAACTCCCCGACCCTCGGCATTTGCTGCTCCATCGCAGTGCATTACCCATGATTCTTCTGCTTCTTCTGTATCATCTTCAGTCAAGAAAAGGATGTCCTCATCAGGGAACTCGATCCTCAAGGGCTCATAATCTGGTAAAGGATTGTCGGCAAGATGATCGGCGAGTGCCTGCCCCTTGATCGAATTTTGAGTGATGTATGTGCTTTCAAACTCAGACAATAAAAGTTGCCATCGTGTAGTCCGCCCAGTGAGAGCCGGCTTCTTGAACAGGTATTTCAACGGGTCCATTCAGGCCAAAAGTAGAACGGCTTGAGATAACAAGTAATGGCGGAGTCTCTGAGTAGCCCATACAAGAGCCAGGCATGCTTTCTCCATATGAGAATAGCGTGTCTCATAATCAGTAAACTTCTTGCTCAGATAGTAAATGGCCTACTTTCTTCTTCCCGTCTAGTCATGCTGCCCTAAGACACATCCCATCGAAACTTTTGTCATGGAGAGATACATTAAGAGTGGTCTCCCTGGCTCGGGTGGTACTAACACATCTGGGTTAAGGAGGTAGCTTTTGATTTTATCGAATGTTACCTGACAATCGTCGTTCCATTCAACGGGCGAGTTCTTCCTTTGTAGAGTGAAGATCGGCGTGCAGATAGGCATTAGCTGTGCAATGAATCGACTAATATATTGTATTCTGCCTAAGAACCCTCTAACTTCTTTCTCAGTAGATGGTGATAGCATTTCGATGATAGCTTTGACTTTGACTGGGTCGACCTCGATCCCTCTCCTGCTGACGATGAATCCCAATAGTTTTTCGGACATAGCGCCAAATGCACACTTCTGTGGATTTAGACATAACAGATACTTTTTCAATCTCTCAAACAGCTTCTAAAGGTTTACCAGATGATCGCTTTGCTCCGGTGACTTGGCTATCATATCATCGACATACACCTCAATCTCTTGGTGCATCATGTCGTGAAATAACGCAGTCATAGCTCTCTAGTACGTTGCACCGGCATTCTTCAACCCAAACGGCATGACTCTATATCAAAAGGTTCCCCAAGGAGTGATGAATGCAGTCTTCTCTTGATCTGCCTCTGCCATCTTAATCTGATTGTATCCAGAGAATCCATCCATAAAAGAAAGCATCCCGTGCTTAGCAGTGTTATCAATCAAGATGTCGATGTGCGATAAGGGGGAATCATCCTTCGGGCTCGCTTTGTTCAATATTCGGAAATCGATACACATGTGACCTTTCCATCCTTCTTCGGTACATGCACAATATTGGCTAGCCACTGCAGGTATTTGGATACCATGAGAAACCCTGTGTCATACTGCTTGATGACCTCATCCTTGACTTTCAACATCCACTCAGGTCGGAGACGTCTCAGCTTCTGCTTAACCAGCTTCATATCGGGGTAAAGAGGTAACCCATATTCGACCAAATCTGTAACAATCCCTAGCAATGACACTGTAATGGTAAGTGTCTGATGAGGTCGGGTCAGGTCATGCGTGACGATCTCACTAGGATAGTCCATAATCTTCGAAATGGGACCATAAGTTAAATACACACAAGTGTAGTAAAGTAACAAATTAAAAAAAGATCTTAGAAATAATTCAATACATATATATATACCAACTGTGGTATATATGCTATATATATAAGTTAAGCCATTTGGCTTTACTAAATAATCAAGGGAAACAAAGGAAAGGGTTTTATTGTCGATTCACTGTTAAACTACAAGACAAAACAGTTTTGTTCTTAATTATATAGGCTTTGCATAAAGCCATTAACTCAAGTAGCTGGTAAGCTACTTGCATGCTTAGCCGTTACCTCAAGTAGCTGGTAAGCTACTTGCATGCTTTCAAATATACACGACTCCAATGAGTCATGCAATCTAAGCATGCACGCAAGGTCGAGGTCGTCTGTTAAAAAGACAACCTCCCTTGCTTCTTTACGTTGATTAATGAAAACAAAAAAACAGAGGAACTCTGATATAGTAAAACAGCATGAAAGATTAGTCTACTCCAGCTTTGAAAATCAGCAAACATAGTAGCAATGATCGGATGCTAACCAAATTCACCACGAGGTAGGTCACTTGTTTAATCTTATATAAGAAGGCTTAATCCTAGCAGTTCAAATTGTTGCCCAGAGATTGAGTGCAGCTTCTTGCACTTCTGGGTTCAAAATCTGTAAATGGTAAATCTAGATATATATATATATATATCAAACAGATTATATATATATCTAGAACAGATTATATATATATAATGAGAATTGAGAAGTGAGAAGAAATACATAAAGAAAGCCTATATATAAAAATATATATATATATATATATATATAACAATAATAGAAGAAGAAGACCCGGTGAAGCGACAAGCCCGGGCTTGCTGAAACCTCAAGGGGTTGCCGCGGCAAGACCCTCTGCTGAGTGGCTTGCTGCGGCAACCTCCCGCCAGCCATGGGTTTGAGCTGTGCTTGTGCTTGTGCTTGTGCTTTTGGACCTTGGGTCCACATGGGTTCAAGTATCTATCTGATGAGGCCTGGGTGCACTGTTGATGCATTGTGCATCATCTATACATAATTTGTTTTTGAAATTAAATCTATTTTTTAGATTTGGTGCCACTTGGTGCACTTAACCATTGAAGAACTAAATGTTGCGTGGTGATCTCGGACAATTAAATGTGCATCAATGTTAGTAAGTGTAAAAAACACTTGACGCACACAGGTAGGGAATGTATATTGTTTGTCATATTATGAATAGAATATCAGTTTTTAATTATAGACATTTTGATGCTAAGAACAGAATAATCGTGTATGCTTTATAAACCTGATCAGCTATGCATTGAAAAATCTATTTTTGTTGATAAAAAGAATCAGTCCTTTATAGCTCATGACAGCTCTGATTTTTTTGTAAATTTTATATCAAGTCTTATCTGCATAAGAAATCTATAGTGTTATTCATAAATAGTGAAAAAGCATTAGGAACCATACATGAAAATTGCATCTTGTATTCTACAGTGTTCAGTAGTCAGATCCTGATCATTTGAAATATCTTTGACATGTTATTATTCTAATGTATGTCAAGTGATCCCGCTAACTTGGGAGCTTGAAATTCTTGTATCAAGTGATCCCGCTAACTCGGGAGCTTGATAAGTGATCCCGCTAACTCGAGAGCTTAATCTCATTGATTCCCTGATCTTCACCTGCAAGTATATCCTGTTTCAGCTTGATTTTGTTTATAACTATTGCATCATACATAAGTCATGGCATTAGCATGTTAAAATTTTCATATGTTGTAATTTAGTAATGGTTCTAAATAAGAACTTATAAACTGTCAATTTATGTTAGCAATATGATATTCTCTACTGAGCTGTGGATGATAGCTCATTCCTCAATTTAAATATATTAGCTGCAGAGCCGTGCACAGCGGTGGCTGATCCGACCTATGTGCACGAGGAGGAGGAGGCGAAGGCAGCGGCGGCTTGAGGAAGAAGACTTTCCAGAGGAGTTTTTCCCGTAGATAGGTTTGTTACTTGGGATTGGGATATGCAGCATTGGGATAGAGATAGAGAGAGAGGAAGGAAAAAGATATATTTTTGGTATGTATAAATGATATATATTGGTGTTAGATTTCTGATGGGATGTTGGTTGGATGTATAGGGTTCTTTTCACTGTTTAGATGACGGGTGGCCGTCATCGGTGAAAACCTATACATCAGATACATACTTCTGTTTATTACATAGGTTAGTTCTATATGTATTGCAATTATTTTGCCATCATTGTCATTTGTCAGAGTTTAATTACATTGCTTGCGGATTTTGTATCACTTTGATGTAAAATAAGGAACCCTTGATGAAAGGATCATATCAAGTGATCCGATGGTGCGACCTTTTCTAGTTGAGAGACTGGGAAACGTCGGGCTGTCATAGGTGGTATCAGAGCCACCGGCGTTAAGTCATTGGAGACTGAACTGAACTCTGACATATACAAGTATGGTAAACTATCTGTTTTAGGATAGAAGTAGGAATTAGATCGAGTTGTATGTTTGATTAACGTGTTATCTGAATAGGTTACGATGCCTCCACGTCGTGGAAGAGGCAGGGGTACACCACCGTTGCCTTATCGTACTGGGCTAAATACTATTCCAGTAGATGGATACGAGCATGACGTTGCTTCAGGCAGTGGTGAGAATGTCCATCTGGCCGAAAGTCAAACGACAATGGGGAATGTTGCAGAGCATACTCCGCCAAAGCAAACTCTGCCAGTTATAAATACTCCACCGATGGGAAGTGTTCGTGGTGCTGAACAAAATGCTGGACACCACCCGCAGTTAATGGAGACCATGGTCAACACTATGGCCATGCTTGCTGTTCGACGTCCCGAGGGATTTACGGACTTTATTCGACTTCGACCACCGAGTTTCTACGGTCAGCATGACCCAATGGAGGCTGAGAAGTGGTTAACACAGATCGAGAAAGTGCTGCAAAGAGTTACTTGTATCGAGAAAGAAAAAGTAAGTTGGGCAGCGTACAAACTGGAGAGTGAGGCAGAGCCATGGTGGCAGTCCGTCAAAAGAACAAGAATGCACGGAGTACCATGGACATGGGCAGAATTCATTGAGGCCTTCAATGAGAAATATTTCCCAGCACCTGAGAGGTATAAGCTCGAGGTACAGTTTGCAACATTGGTACAAGGTCAAATGACGGTGAGAGAATATGAATCATAATTCATGCGTCTTTCTCGCTTTGCACCGTTGTTAGTAGCCACCGAGCTAATGAAAAAAAGTTTGAGAGAGGTTTGAAACCTCTAATTAAAGAGCGCATTTCATTATTTCAGGCGACGACTTATGCTCATGTGATGAAATTAGCCTTGATAGCAGAGACCGATGTAGACACCATGTTCAAAAGGAGAGATGAAAAGAGAAGGCCAGAAAAGCTCCACAGTCCTATAGTGCGGGTCAAAGTAATAAACGACCACGATTCCAAGGACAGACCGCTTTTCAACTAGTTGCGGGAGCGTCTGCACGGCCTTATAATCCATCGATGTTCTCCTCACCACTAAGGATTCCACGTGTTCCGAATCCATCTTTTTCAACGGCCCAAAGTACACCTGGGTTTTCTCAGTACGACCAACAGGATCTCGCACGAGATCTTATACGGCTTCATCAGTTGCCTCCAAAGATATTTGTGGGAAATGTGGAAAGGCACACAAAATCGATGAGTGTCGTAAAGCTTCTGGAGCATGTTTTTGATGTGGCAAGTGGGACATCGGATCAGAGAATGCTCGAAAATAGTCGGAATAGCGGCAAAGGCAGGACCAGTCTTACGATCGGCACGGCCTACGGTATAAGGCCGAGCTTATGCTGTTACTGGAAAGGATGCATGAACTAGCCATGATATCATTCAAGGTATGGTGGTACATTATTTTTATATTAACATATTTCAATTCATGAACATTTTAGATAGAGAAGGTGCATATCGTAAATTAGGAACTAGTAACATACTATAATGATATTACTTACTACTTAGACGTAATCTAGCTAACATTAGTTTGCATACTTTAGGTATCTTACAAATATATCCAAAAGATGCGTATTTGTGTTACGATGCACGAATCTTGGTAGATCCCGGATCTACGCACTCGTTTGTTACACCCCAGTTTGGTGAAAAGTTGAAGAAGTTAGGAGGTATTCCAGAACCTCTCGACTTTATTCTCGAGGTTACACTTCCGACTGGACAATTTATCACGACTGATAAAGTATACCGGTCGCTTATCGTTTCCATCAAGGAATACTGGGGATATGAAGCAGTAGTTGATTTGATCCGGTTACTGATGCAAGGATACGACATGATCCTTGGCATGGATTGGTTGTTCACTCATCATGCGAATGTTGATTGTCGCAAGAAGATTGTCTCTTTTCGCCCACAAAAGAAGGTATCAGCTAAATTTTATGGTGTACCGTCAACTACTCTTTCGTTGATATCCGCCATTCAAGCACGGCAATTGCTCGATGATGGGGCTCAAGGGTATATTGCTTTTATACAAAGTGATGAGCAAAAAAAGAAGGAAATTTCACTTTTGAATGTACCTGCTGCTTGTGAATATCCTGACGTGTTTCCTGATGAGCTGCCAGGACTACCACCTGACAGAGAAGTTGAATTCGTAACTGAGTTAGCTCCAGGTACCGACCCAGTATCAAAAGCACCATACAGAATGGCGCCGGCAGAGTTGAAAGAACTCAAGGAGCAATTACAGGAACTTCTTGATAAAGGTTTTATCAGACTGAGTGTGTCTCCGTAGGGCGCACCGGTGTTGTTCGTGAAAAAGAAGGACGGTACAATGCACCTCTGCATTGATTATTGCCAACTTAATAAACTGACGATCAAGAATAGATATCCGCTTCCTCGAATCGACGATCTCTTTGATCAGTTACAAGGAGCGCGGTTCTTTTCAAAGATTGACCTACTGTCGGGATATCACCAGATGAAGGTAAAAGCTGAAGATATTTCGAAGACAGCTTTTCGAACACGTTATGGTCACTACGAGTGTCTAGTCATTCCCTTTGGTTTGACCAATGCACCTGCTGCATTTATGGACCTGATGAACAGAGTCTTCAAACCTTATCTTGATTTGTGTATCGTGGTATTCATCGACCATATACTTATCTATTCCAAGACAAAGACAGAGCATGAAGATCATCTGCGTCTGGCATTACAAACACTGAGAGATTCGTAGTTGTATGCTAAATTCAGTAAATGCGACTTTTGGTTGAATCAAGTCAGTTTTCTAGGGCATATTATATCTGAAGCAGGTATCATGGTTGATCCTGCAAAGATTAAAACGTAATCTGAAGCGACCCACGGCATGTAATGTAGATTCGAAGTTTTCTAAGTCTTGCAGGTTATTATCGACGCTTTGTGGAAGGCTTTTCACGACTAGCTGGACCACTCACGCAGCTCACTCGAAAGAATGTTAAATTCAAGTGGACTGAGGTGTGTGAACAAGGTTTCCAAGAATTGAAAAGAAGACTTACTCGCACTTTTGCTTTAGCATTACCATCTGGCAGTGGTGGTTATGTTGTCTTCAGTGATGCTTCATACAGTGGGTTAGGATGTGTGTTGAACCAATGGGAACGTGTGATAGCATATGGTTCTCGTCAATTGAAAGATCATGAGAAGAACTATCCCACTCATGACCTGGAATTAGCAGTGGTCATTTTCGCGTTAAAAATTTGGAGACACTATCTGTACGGTGAAACCTTCAAAATCCTTACCGATCACAAGAGTCTTAAATATCTCTTCACTCAGAAAGAGTTAAATTTGAGACAGAGAAGGTGGATGGAATTTTTGAAAGACTACGACTGTTCGATTCAATACTATCCCGGTAAAGCCAATGTGGTAGCTGATGCACTTAGCCGAAAATCCTCCGCTCAGCTACCTCATCTTGTTACAAGACTACAAAGATGGAAACTACTTAATGATATTGTATCATCGAGTGCCACTCTTCGAGCAACAGCAAATGGAGGGTTACTTGCTACAGTAATGATCCGAGCTCCACTTTTCGATAGAATTAGAGAACTTCAGATTCAAGATGCAGAGCTTATTTCTATCTGACAAGGGGTACAAAGTGAACTACAGCCAGAATTCTCAATCAAAGAGGATGGGTCTTTATTATTTCGAGGACGAGTATGTGTACCAGATGATCATACTTTACGTCAAGAAGTCCTTGAAGAAGCTCACAAATCAGCATACATTATTCATCCTAGTAGTACGAAAATGTATCAGGATCTAAAGAAAACGTTTTGGTGGAATGGTTTAAAACGTGATGTGGCAGAATACGTTGCAAAGTGTTTGACTTGTCAACAAGTAAAGGTTGAGCACAAGCATCCTGCTGGTCTGCTACAGCCATTGCCTATTCCAGAGTGGAAATGGGAGAATATTTCCATGGACTTCATTCTTGGTTTGCCCCGTACTTAGAAGGGTTACAATGCCATTTGGGTGATTATTGATCGTCTCACCAAATCGGCGCATTTCTTACCCTATAGTACACGATATACAACATCGAAACTAGCCGAACTCTATTTGAGAGAGATTGTACGACTACATGGAATACCTGTAAGCATTGTGTCAGATCGAGATCCTTTATACACTTCTCAATTTTGGCAAAGTTTTCAAGAAGGTATGGGTTCCAAGTTAGACTTCAGTACAACATTTCATCCTCAGACCGACGGGCAGACGGAGAGGGTTAATCATGTAATTGAAGACATGTTAAGGGCCTGTATGCTCAATTTTCAAGGATCATGGGATAAACACTTACCCCTGATTGAATTCACATACAATAACAGTTTCCAATCAAGCATTGGTATGGCACCATTCGAGGCATTATATGGACGCCGATGTAGATCTCCAATTAATTGGGAAGAAGCTGGAGAGCGCTTAATTTTAGGCCCTGACCTAATAAGAAGCACCAATGCAGTTGTTCACGTGATACAGGAATGATTAAAGAGTGCCCAAAGTCGACAGAAAAGTTACGCTGATCTCAAAAGAACCAGTGTTGATTTTCAGGTAATATTTGATCCTGATAAACCTTTTTCACAATTGATTCAAACTATATTAGTAGTCTGATGAAATGATTTATAGATTGGCGAGCACGTCTTTATAAAAATCTCTCCGACTAAAGGCGTGATGCGGTTCGGGAAACGAGGCAAGCTATGTCCTCGTTATGTTGGACCATTTCCTATATTGGGCAGAGTAGGAGAAGTAGCGTATCGACTCACGTTACCTCCGCACCTGACAGGCCTTCACGACGTATTTCACGTATCGATGCTGAGGAAATACGTCAGTGACCCGACGCATGTGTTAGATTATCAACCGTTGAACATTCAAGAAGACCTAACGGTAATCGAAGAACCAAGTCAGATTTTAGACCGCAGGGATCAAATTCTGAGAACAAAACGGATTCCACTCGTGTTGATCCAATGGAAAAATCATGGGTCACATGAAGCTACCTGGGAACGCGAGGCTGATATTCGTGCTCGATACCCTCAATTATTTACATAAGTTACGTACTTTAAATGCATGTACATTTATAATATAGTTACACTTAGTCAAATGAATTCTGATTTACTAAGATTATAATGTTGGAATAAATAATTTTATAAAGGTACCTTGCACTCTTATATATCGAATCATATCCCAGGTTGAATATAAATTAAGTGTCATTAGAAAAATACAATTTAATTATTTTATATTAACACTAACATTAAAAATCCAATTAACTTAGAAATATATATATATATATATATATATATATATATATATATATATATATATATATATATATATATATATATATATATATATATATGGTATACCTTAATGAAATAAACTGAAAGAGTGACATCTAGGGGACACCTAAGCAAGGGTGTATCCCAGATTTATGCCACATACCTCACTTTATTTGTTTAAGGCCATTAATAGGCTAATATAATAAGTTTTATAATTTTTATATACACAATATTATAAAATGGCTCAAATTTCATAGAAATAAAATTATTTAACCTAGAAAAATACATCAAAAATACCAACTGATATTTTTCTACAGACCCCCTAACTGTTAGGAACACAAAAATATAAAAAAATTAAATATCACATCTCGGGAGCCCCGAAATCCGGGCCCTTCAACATCTGAACCTCCTTGCCGTGGCAAGGGCTAAGTGTTGCCGCGGCAAGCTTAGAGTGTTGCCGCGACAACTATTCTGGAATATGGTGGGTCCGAAACCCCCTTTTCTAGTATTTTCAGTGACAGCAACCGGTTAGAGCATTGTTCTTCGACCCTCCAAGCAAGAATACATGCACGTACACCTTCCAATCAGAACCATAGTCGCTTGCATCATGCCTCCTAGAAAAATGAATCAAATCTCATTCTCCTTGCTTGTTTCTATTGTATTATCTTTTCTTGTCTTGTCACTTGCATCATGCCTCCTAGAAAAGTAGGCGTGTCTAAACCCCCGAAGTCCTCGGCTAAAGAAAAAGGCAAAGCCCCTTCTTCTTCTGTCCCCGAGCCAATCGATCCACCAAATATGCCAGAACAACCCATTTCGTGGTGGGCTGCAAAGGCAATGGAACCAGAATGGATTGTGGACGATAAGCTACTGACCCCGAATGACCAGACTGCATGGTCACTTCGTTATATCGAAAAGGCACAGTTAAGCGCCTTATACCAGCCCTTTCACAATTAGTTTTATCCGGGTTTAGTTCTATTATTTTATCAAAATCAAGTCGTCACCCCTACTGTCGATCAATTACAGACCGAAATAGATGGTCATAAATTTTATTTTAACATCCTACACATAGCAAAAGCAATGGACTGTAGTGCTAAATATGCCGTCACTTCAGGACTACAATTACCACGACAGAGGGATGTGAAATTTCACCACATCACCTCGAAAATGACAAATGGTCAGACCGCTTCGGACCATAGTCTTGCGGTGCGATGCAGCCAATTACCACAACGCATGTGGTTTTTGGATTGTGTCTTTCGATCAAACTTATACCCCATGCAGCATGAGAGAGAGCGTCGAGATGCTCTCTTGCAGGCTCTTTTTGTCGTCCATGAAGGACGTTGGTTAAAGGCCCCTAGAGTGATTTGGGAAGGTATCAAGTATGCCAATGAGCATCTGTAAAGCACCGTGTCACCTTCCATGCCTTCCTGCCCATACCCTAGACTGATCTCCCGCATGTTTGAAGGACACTTTGATAGTGTCAATCTCATTCCCTACCAGATCCCTGTTGGCGAAAAGGTCCGTACCGATAACATACGGGTCTTTAGCCCAACAATTTGGAGAAATATCTACCAACGCTCTTTTCAAGCGGTAAATAACCGCCAAGCAAAACAAACTCGTCATCCTCCTCAAACCCAACCAGAAATACCCCAACAGATTCCCGTCCCTCCTCAACCGCAACCACAAGCTCAACTTGATTCAGTTCCTGCAGCACAAGGAACCTACACCTGCCGACCTTATTCAGCTCATGCGTGAAAACCATGAGCAAACACTCATTCAATTCGATAATCTTTATCGAAATCACTACATGCTCCATCAACGCATAGATTATGTTGAAGAAGCAACGAATATCATGATGGAACATACCTTTCAAACTGCTGCAAGCCCCTACATTGGGCGGGCGCGCAATTACGTCTCCTAGTATACCCGCAATGCAGCATTGTTGGTCCCAAAATTCCAGCAAGATTATCAACAACAACAACAACAAGAAGCTGATACATCCTCAGCGGGCCAACAACAAACAAATCCTCCGCTTGGTAAAATATTGATCATAGTTTATGCACTATATTTTAAGTTTTACATTTACTTGCATTAATCTTGAATAAAGCATGCTTATATTTATAACAACTTAGCCATTATATATCTAAAATGATGGTAGAAATTCTAATGTGTATTGAAAATGTTGTTTTGAACATTTAGTTTGGTTTGGTTTTAAATAATGATTCCTTGATTTCATTTCAATTTTGTCTGAAATGATGGTAAGGAGTAGTTTAATTTAGTAATGTAGTAATGGCATGAGAATGGTTTAATGTTCATTGTCTAGCCATGTTAATGTGTGAATACTCCTCATAAGGTGCCACATGGAATAAAAATAAAACTATGTTTAGTAAGACACATAAAGTCAGGTGCCACATGAGTGTGGTTCATTCCAAAATTTCAGTTTGATCTCCCAAATGTAATGTTGATTTTGGTTTATCGATTCATTTTGTCTTGTGAGAGATTTAGTAGAAATATACCATTTATAGAATGCACATTGTTGGTGACATTCACCTGTTACCTTGCTAGTCCTGGTTTATTTTCGAGGACGAAAATGCCTAAAATGGGGGAGAATGTAACAATCCCCAGCATTGACACTGTAATGGTGAGTGTCTGATCAGGTCGGGCCAGGTCATGCGTGACGATCTCACTAGGATAGTCCATAAATCTTTGAAATGGGACCTTAAGTTAAATATACACAAGTGTAGTAAAGTAACAGATTAAAAAAAGATCTTAGAAATAATTAAATACATATATATATACCAATAGTGGTATATATGCTATATACATAAGTTAAGCCATTTGGCTTTACTAAATAATCAAGGGAAACAAAGGAAAGGGTTTTATTGTCGATTCACTGTTAAACTACAAGACAAAATAGTTTTGTTCTTAATTATATAGGCTTTGCATAAAGCCATTACCTCAAGTAGCTGGTAAGCTACTTGCATGCTTTGCCGTTACCTCAAGTAGTTGGTAAGCTACTTGCATGCTTTCAAATATACACGACTCCAATGAGTCATGCAATCTAAGCATGCACGCAAGGTCGAGGTCGTCTGTTAAAAAGACAACCTCCCTTGCTTCTTTACGTTGATTAATGAAAACAAAAAAACAGAGGAACTCTGATATAGTAAAACAACATGAAAGATCTGCTCCAGCTTTGAAAATCAGCAAACACAGTAGCAATGATCGGATGCTAACCAAATTCACCACGAGGTAGGTCACTTGTTTAATCTTATACAAGAAGACTTAATCCTAGCAGTTCAAATTGTTGCCCAGAGATTGAGTACAGCTTCTTGAATTTATGGGTTTAAAATCTGTAAATGGTAAATCTGGATATATATATATATATATATATATCAAACAGATTATATATATATAATGAGAATTGAGAAGTGAGAAGAAATACATAAAGAAAGCCTATATATATAAATATATATATATATATATATAAAAGCAATAGCAACAGCAACAAGAAGACCCAGCTGAAGCCCAGCAAGCCAGGCTTGCCGCGACAACCTCAAGAGGTTGCCGCAGCAAGACCCTCTGCTGAGTGGCTTGCCGCGGCAACCACAAAGGGTTGTCGCGGCAAGGTACTTGCCGCGGCAACCACCAAGTGTTGCCGCGGCAACCTCCCGCCAGCCATGGGTTTGAGTTGTGCCTGTGCTTGTGCTTGTGCTTTTGGACCTTGGGTCCCACATGGGTTCAAGTATCTATCTGATGAGGCCTGGGTGCACTGTTGATGCATTGGGCATCATCTATACATAATTCGTTTTTGAAATTAAATCTATTTTTTAGATTTGGTGCCACTTGGTGCACTTAACCATTGAAGAACTAAACGTTGTGTGGTGGTCTCGAACAATTAAATGTGCATCAACGTTAGTAAGTGTAAAACACACTTGACCCACACAAGTAGGGAATGTATATTGTTTGTCATATTATGAATAGAATATCAGTTTTTAATTATAGACGTTTTGATGCTAAGAACAGAATAATCGTGTATGCTTTATAAACCTGATCAGCTAAGCATTGAAAAATCTGTTTTTGTTGATAAAAAGAATCAGTCCTTTATAGCTCATGACAGCTCTGATTTTTTTGTAAATTTTATATCAAGTCTTATTTGCATAAGAAATCTATAGTGTTATTCGTAAATAGTGAAAAAGCATTAGGAACCATACATGAAAATTGCATCTTGTATTCTACAGTGTTCAGTAGTCAGATCCTGACATTTGAAATATCTTTGACATGTTATTATTCTAATGTACGTCAAGTGATCCTGCTAACTCGGGAGCTTGAAATTCTTGTATCAACTGATCCCGCTAACTGGGAGCTTGACAAGTGATCCCGCTAACTCGGGATCTTGTAATATTCCAGTCCAAGTGATCCCGCTAACTCGGGAGCTTGATAAGTGATCCCACTAACTCGGGAGCTTGATCTCGTTGATTCCCTGATCTTCGCCTGCAAGTATATCCTGTTTCAGCTTGATTTTGTTTATGCCTGTTGCATCATACATAAGTCATGACATCAACATGTTAAAATTTTCATATGTTGTAATTTAGTAATGTTTCTAAATAAGAATTGATAAACTGTCAATTTATGTTAGCAATATGATATTCTCTACCGAGCTGTGGATGATAGCTCATTCCTCAATTTAAATATATTGGCTGCAGAGCCCGATCCTGTGCAGGCGGCTGATTCGACCTATGTGCCTGAGGAGGAGGGAGACGAAGACAAAGGCGACGACGACGACGACGGCGACGGGGAAGACGACTTTCCAGAGGAGTTTTTCTCGTAGATAGGTTTGTTACTTGGGATTGGGATATGGGGCATTGGGATAGAGATAGAGAGAGAGGAAGGAAAAAGATATATTTTTGGTCTGTATAAATGATATATATTAGTGTTAGATTTCTGATGGGATGTTGGTTGGATGTATAGGGTTCTTTTCACTGTTTAGATGACGGGTGGCCGTCATCGGTGAAAAGCTATACATCAAATACATACTTTTGTTTATTACATAGGTTAGTTCTATATCTATTGCAGTTATTTTTCCATCATTGTCATTTGTCAAAGTTTAATTACATTACTTCCGCATTTTGTATTACTTTGATGTAAAATAAGGAACCCTTGATGAAAGGATCATATCAGGTGATCCGGTGGCGCGACCTTTTCTAGTTGAGAGACTGGGAAACGTCGGGCTGTCATAAAATCAGTGTCCAGACCAGGCATGTCTTTTTACGACCAGGCAAAAATATCTTGGTATGACCGAAGGAAATCGATCATGCTTTTTCTTTCTTTGGGGGACAACGACGTTCTGATTTTGGTAATTTGAGGAATCTCCTTAGTTCCCAGATTAACATCCTCGGTTTCTTCAACAATGGGGGTAGGGCCATGCTCAAATTGGGCAAACCACTCAAGGAGCTCATTGGGGAGCTCCTCCAAAGGGAGATCCTCGTCCAGACTCGTAACACCTACCTCTTCTTGTATTTCTACAGGAAAGGGGTCGTTTTTGCGTGGGACAGGTATTTCGATTAAGGCATCTTTTTATGGAATTTTATTTAGAATTTTAAATGACAATATTTTTTGACTTTGTATTTTCTCAATGTTTTTGAAATTTTTATTTTCTTCGGAGACGGACCCTTGATAGCACGAGTTTGTGTATATACAAGATATTGTCTGCCAAGGACTTTTCTCACCTTTTATAGGTTATTTTTTTTGTAGAAACGAGTGTCAAATATTAGGCCACTCCCCGCTTCTAGGGTTTGGGGCAAAGATGCCCAGTTGCGTACTTGAGAGGCCGCTCCTTTACCTATTTGGATAGAGGGTGTTGACTGATACGACTCTTCAGAGTCAGCCTCCATCATGTTGATCCCTATTTTGTCTGAGATGATATCCTCAAATGTTAACATAATTTTATGGTGATTCACCACAGGGGGAGTTTGTTTAGGTATAGACCGTCGCTCAAAGAGGGATAACATGGCCAAGTTTATCTCCAAGCTGGGAAGGGTGATGTGGGGATTGGTGGGGTGAATCGGTGTTATGGGCTTCTGTGGGGTTCATCGGGTTACCCCATTCCCATCAATTTTTACAACCCTGGCGCTCACGAATGAACTTCTGATATGAGGCCTGAGATGGGGTTTCTCCTCTATGTGGATCCCCCTAGCTTTTTCCGCTGCCATTGCTTGGGCTTTCTCCTTAGCCTCTCGCACCTCTTCTTCTGTGGGCTTGTAACCTAGCCCAAATCTGACTTTTTGGGCCCCCTTAGCTATGACGAGCTCCTTCCTACCTTGCAGTCGAGGCCCAAGTCCTCTACCTTTTTTATAGCCCCACTTGTGGAGCATAGCCACTACCGCTACCATTCCACCTCCGGTTCTTGGAACGATGCCCTCAATGGGCTCCAGGAGTATTGTCGACACCTCGTATTCTAAACTGTGGAGGTCAACGTCCTCCGTGGTATGCGGCACGTCCAACACTTTGGATTTTTCAACGTTGTTGGTGGCCTTCTCTTTCTCACTGTGCTCCTCATCGATGATTGTGATGATCTTATGCCCAGATGCAAATTCGAGTTTCTGATATAGTGTGGAGGGTATCGCTCCAATCTCATATAGCCATGGGCGCCCTAATAGCAGATTAAACAAGGATTTGATGTCCATCACTTGAAACAATATGGAGAAGGACATTGGCCCAATTAATAGCTCAAGATTAACTTCTCCCATTATCTCTCTTCGTGTGTTATTGAAACCTCTGACGCTAATTCTCGTGGGTAGCATGCAAGGATCTACCCCAATCTTGGTGGCAGTTCTCAATGGGCATATGTTTAACGCAGACCCATTTTCAATCAAAACTAGTGGGATTAATATCATATTATCAGACTCAATAGTTATATTTAAGGATTTTGAATGGCTACCTCCCTCCTCGGGTAAATCGACATCCAAAAATGAAATAGCATTCGGAACCATCACTTGACCAATTATCTACCCGACTTCATCCGGGTTAACTTGAAGTGACACATGCGCATTCTATAAACCCCTCATTAATGCTTGAAAATGGAGTGGGGACGTCATGAACATATTTCATACAGTAAATATGGGCAGGCATCCTTCTCAGCTAAGTCTCCAGTATATGTTCTCGACTCATTTTCTCGAAAGGATTCACTACGCTATCTTTCTTCCCATCTGGCTAGGCTTGGGCTGGTGCTGGTGCTTCCGTTTGCATTGAAATCTTTTCAGATATGGTAATGAAGTCCACTGCTCCTCTGTGGCTAGCAGCATTGATATCTATTTGTTCATAACTCAGCGGGACCTGATGAGGATCATAGGTTGGTCCTGAAATCTGAAATGATATAGTTGTCGGCATCAGAGGCACTTACACTGCGGGCTCAGGAGGAGTGGGCAACACTTGATTTACTTTGGTGATAGCTGGTTGGGTGGCAAAATTGGGCCAAATGGGGGTGGTGAAGCTTGAGGGTGGTGGCACTGGAGGAAAAGGGGTAAGGGTAGGCCATTGGTAGCTGATAGGCGTTGGCGGAGGATCAGGGGCATGGTGGGCTATCGGGTAATTGATGGGGGTGGTGGTGTACTATTGGTATGCATTTATATGCACATAATTGACAGGAGTGGGTGATGGAAAATAAACCTTAAGATCTAAGGGTTTAGCTCATGGTGTTGGGCTGGGAAAATAGTCTGATAAATTCAAGGGTTCAATCACCCCAATATTCCTTTCTTCACCATTCCTTGGCAATGGTGCCACATAGCTCTCCCGATCACTGATGTAATCGGATGTATCAAATTCAAATTCCTCCTCACATTCCTCTACCATTCCGATGATGGGTTTGAGACCTGCTCCTCCGTTAGGATGTGGGGGTAATGGCACCTAAAGGATGCTTGCATGCTGGCTTACTTGAGAAGGCACCGGTAGTATGATTTTTTTGGCATCAATCAAATCTTGGATCGGGTGCTTTAATGGGAAGCAATGATCAATCGGGTGACCCGAACCTTGATAAAAATTGTAGTGAGTATTAGGGTCATAATTCTTTAGGATCAAGTGAGGAGGAGAATGCAGTTGACGAATATTAACTAATCCCTTTTCTATTAGTAAAGGCAAAGGTATACTTAGAGATTGCCCCAGGGGTGTAAACACTCGGTCATAGCAGGCTCTCCTCTTCTCCGAAGTCATCTGCATTCCTTGCCCATTCCCTGCTCTCTGCATCTGCTCAGTTCTAACTGGCACTAGCTATGCAGCTTGAAATTGGAATAGAGTTATGTTATTATTGGGCCTGGTATTGGCGATGTTCTGGACGTCAACCCTGGTTCTCTTATCGTTCTTTTGTTATGAAAACCTCCTAACCCCACTAGCTCCACTTGGTACATTTTTATTCAGGCAGCCTTTCCTGATAGCGTCTTCATATCGATTAGTGTTCTTCACCAGATCAACAAAGCTAGACTACTGCTAGTTACTAAAAAGTTTGAGATTACTGGCAAAATATTCTTAGTAATCATTTCGATCTGTTCATCGTCAGGTACCCTGGTTCTGACCTGAGCTGCTAGTGCTCTCCAACAACCCAGATAATCGCTGAAGGTCTCATTTGGATTCTATTTTAACCAGGCCAAGTCAGACTTACGCGGTTCAATGTCAATGTTATAGACGTATTGTTCCTGGAACAAGTGCATTAAGTCCTTCCACGTTTTCATCATAGATGGTTCCAAAGACGTGAACCACCTTAAGGTCGGACTGGTCAAACTCTTCTGAAAGATTTTTATCAGTAGTCTTTCGTCCCCTTCATATTGGCACATTTACCCACAGTAGGACTTGAGGTGTGCAATAGGATTATCAGTGCCGTTGTACTTGTCAAAAGCTGGTATTTTAAATTTAAGAGGTAAGAGGACCTCAGCAAACAAACACAAATCTGTGAAGTCCATGGCATGGATTTTAGCACCACCCATTTTCAACAATTGCTTATGTATTTTGTCCAATTGTTCTTTCAGCTGCTCTTATTCTTTGGACATGGGAGCCACTTTCTTGGCAATCGGTTGGACTTCACTCTGGGCTACCAGGGGGTGAGACATGATAGGAGGAAGGTTAAGGCTGGTCAAAGCCCTAACATAGGCTCCACTGTTTCTTATCTCGTCCTCTTCATACTGCTTGTCGACATAGGGTGTAGTGAGGGCAGGATTCTCTTGCTGGTGTTGCATGGACTGGGTGGGAATGGCATGAGTGGGGGTTGGGTGAGTCCATTGGGGATGAGGGGAGGTTTGTTAGATGATGGGATGATTTAGATTTTGGAGTGTGGCATGGTGAGGCCATTGGGCATGGGGAAAGGCTTGAAACTGACTTTGGGATGTTGGGATATGAGTGAACTGGGGTTGATGTAAGGCATGGGTTTGAGCTGGGTATGAGGGTTGTGAATCGGTGAAATTTTAAAGGAATTGTGAAGGGTACGGGTGTGAGGCTCCAAAATTTTGTTGAGCTTGGGTTTGGGCCATGAAGCCTTGGGAGGGTTGGGCTTTGAAGGTTTGGCCCATGGGTCCTTGAGAAGCTTGGGCCACAAAGCCTTGGTCATGATAGGTGTGGCCCAGGGGGCCATGGTGGGTCTGGGTCATGGGCCATTGATGGGTCTGGACCATGGGCCCTTGATTGGTATGGGCCATGGGCCCTTGGTGGATTGGCCCATTGGGCCTTAATGTGTTTGGCCCATTAGGCCTTGATGGGTCTGGGCCATGGGCCTTTGATGGGTCTGGCCCATTAGGCCTCAATGGGTCTGGGCTATGTTCCCTTGATGGGTCTAGGCCATGGGCCCTTGATGGGTATGGATCATGGGGGTAGTGGGGGCTTGGGCCATTGGGGCTTGGGACATGTAGGTAGTGGGGGCATGAATGGTATGGATGATGGGGGTCATGGGGGAGTGCGGCATGGAGGCTTGATAGGGTATGGGATGGATCCATGGGTGTGTGGTGTGGATGAGAGGGGATGTGTTCGGAGGCCTTCCATTTGTTATATGTTTGGAACATTTCCTCCATCATGGCCATGGAAGGGAGATCGGATGGGGATGGATTATTTGATGGTTGGAGGGATATAGATGGGGTGTGTGAAGAGGAAAAATTAGGCATGGCCCCAGTAAAATTGGGCATGGCCAGGGTGAGGGGTGGGATACGGGGTGGATTGGAGAAATGAGGTGGGGCATTGGTGGATGGATTAGGTATGTATGGGTGAGATGTGTGGGGCATAGAGGTAGAGAATGAGAGAGGAATGTTGGTCATGGCTTCGGAAAAGATGGGCATGACTTGGGTAAACGGAGGTATGTGTGGGGGATTAGATGCGGTATGGATGGATGTGGGTGGATTGGGTTGGGCGGAAGAGAAATAGGGTATGTTGGTTAAGGTAGAGGATGGGCTTTAAACGAGTGCGGAAGGAAGGTGAGATGGGTTGAAGATGGCCATGGATGAGGGCATGGCTTAGGAAAATGACGGGAAATTTGGGTTTTGGGCATTTGGAGAAGTGATGGAAGGGAAGATAGGGGCACTGAACGGGCCGGTTATGGTGAGGGTTGATTGGGCAAAGGGGGTGGAAGTGAAGGCTTCTTCGATATGGGAATGGGTTGGAGAATGTGGTGGGGATGAGTCGAGATTGGAATAAGCCGGGTCCACGGCCCACGACATATCTCGGTATCGGGTTGGGTATGGGTGCCTTGGATGGGGCCCGCAAAGCTTCCTCCTTCTTCCCCTATTGGATGACAGAGGGTACGATGATGTCGTTGTGCCGGTACCAATCAAGACTCTATTTTTAAATTTTTAATTTTAATTAAATTTTTTTTTGATTTTTTATAAGTGAAAAATAAATGAGGGTTCCGGGGCCTTTTTGAATTTCCTTCTCGGGTGGCTCTTGTACCCTAAATAGGTCCCACGACAAAGGTTCCGAAGCGCTTCGGAAGAATCAAAGGGAAACCCCTCGATCTATTGAAGGCACGGAAACCAATGTAAACAACTTGATCCCCCGAAATAAATAAAAACAAAGTCACCTTCTTTTGACCGGCGAAGGCATATTAGGTGTGGAAAATTGCGGGGCCTAAATAGAGGTACTAAATACACTAATCAGGGAGTCCGGGATGGGAAGCAGGCCATCAGATTTGGGCTGCTGCTGTGGACCCAAAGCTGGCGCAACTAATAGATGCGCCAGACCAAAAATAGCAGCTGGTACAACTAATAGATGCGCCAATGTAAATTGGAGGGTTTTTTAGCTTGGCACAACTATTAGTGGGGCCAGGCAAAAACTAGGCTCCAGGTTGTTTGACAGCAGCAATTCAAGCCCGAAATGAGTCTCCTAATTGGTTTTTTTTGGAAGTTGGTTCCGGGGATTGACTGATCTAATGATACGTCTCTCTTCCTCACCAAACCTAAGGGTGGCCAAATTGAGTTCACTATCGCTCACTTTTTCCCGGGTTTTAAGCTTGGAATGAGAAGGTTACCCACCCGTTATACCTCAAGTGCAAGCACTTTTCTTAGGTACTAGGTGGGCTGAGACTTTTTCGGATCATCACCACTAGGGGTTGCCGCCGTACTAAGACTCGAGTGGTTGTATGTGTTCCTAAATAACCCAACCCTTTGAAAATCTACCTCACAAAAATTAATTTAAATCCCCTTTGTTGGTTCAATTTTATTTCACTTTTAAGAAAATTTTCTTAAGTTCAAAGACTGGGGGTGATGATCCAGTGCCGCCTCTACAGGCCGGCGCTCACTATTTGTAATATGATTGTGGAAACATAAGTGCGCACGTAGGCCCGCCAAATGGCTAAGGCACTTTAAATGACGTAAAAGTAAAGGAATTTAAATGCAAAGTATAAGTAGGCCCGCCAATCGGTTAAGACACTGCAAATGACAAAAATGTAAAGAAAATTAAAGACTATGTGCAAGTAGGCCTGCCAATCGGCTACGGCTTGTAAATGATGTAAAAGTAGGGGTAAGTAAAATGACGTAATCGGATGGGTGAGTAAAAAAATAGTAAAAATAGAATAAAATAAAAGGTTAGTAAAAATAAAAAATAAAGAGGCCAAGTTCAAGGGGAAGCTCTGCTAGCTACTCCCCAGCAGAGTCGCCATCTGTGCAACCGTGGGATTTTTGACGATCCCGTCGCGACGATACACTCACTAATAAAAATATAGAGTCGCCACCCAGAGCTTTTGGTGTCCCAGGGAACCTAGATCATTTTCATAAGTACTAAAGTGTCACAAATATGACTCTGAATCCGGTCTACGCTAAAGGCTCTTGGGTAAGGGCTTCGGTTATCAATTGGGAAGGTGTTAGGCACCTAATCAACCCACTTAACACGATCTCTACTTATGACCAAAACAAAAATAATATAAAAGAAATAAAAAATGCTTCATCTTGCCCAATTGGGTCTTAAATTCCTATTTGTACCCCTCCGTTCCTACCAAAAATTTGGCAGCATAACGGCACAAATGGGAGGAGGGAGGAATAATCGAGAAGGTAGAGGAATAGAGGAGAGAGCCGGAGATCTCGGGCCCTTGTTGCACCGCTATGGAGCCTTGTGTTGGCTTGCTTCAGTGAGCTTTTGAAGGTTTGTATGATGAGAAATGGGGTTCTAACTCCTATGGCTTACTAGCTAAGAGGTAGAGAGGGAAGGCTAGGGGGTAACACACCTCTAACCTAGAGCTTATGGGTGAAAAGCTAAGGTCTAAAGGGACTTTTAAAGTTTTGGAATTTGTATGGGAATGGTGCACTAGAGGAGAGAGAGAGAAGGAATTCCTTAATCTCTTAATTGCAAATTTTTTCAAGCCATTTGCAAGGGGGGCCTCTCTATTTATAGGAAAAAGAGAGGTTAGGAGGGTGCTTAGAGGCCAATTGGGATTAACAATTAGGTAATGGGCCATCTAAAGTTTCTTAGGGTTTTTGGAGCCTTGAAAAATATGAAGAGGTACTCCAATAGTGGATGATAGGGTGAGGCTTTAAACCACTTAAGGAGTTGCATATAAATAGTAAATGGGTGCAATAGAACTAGCAAAATATACCCCAAAGATCAAGATGGTCAATAAGTTAAACCTTAATCACAAAATTCGAGGCAAAAACCCAGAGTTACTGTTCATATGCCTGGTGTAACTATTAGTTACGCCAAGCATATGCATAGTAAAATAGTGATGCACAGTAGCTTTGGAAAGTCGACTGCCCACGAGGGGACCCACCAATAGTTGCGCCAAATCCCTAAGGGGGTTCACATGAATTTATCATTCCGCCCTTCAGGTTCGGAATGCGATATCTTTGCGTATACAACTCCGATTTGGGTGATTCTTAGCCCATTGGAAAGATAAAGACTTCTACTTTTCAATGATTTAAGATTCAATCATAATAGAAGGTCACAGCTAGTCCTGGTGTACCACTTTTCATCCATTGATCGGAAAAGCTAGGTTTACATCCGGAATGGGTTCTAAGGATCGGGATGGGTTCCTAAAGGTCCGGGAAGGTTCTTAAGGGATCTAGGATGATTTCTAAGGGTTTGAAATGGCTCCTAAGGTTACAGAAGGGTTCCTAAGGTTTCCATACATGACATAAAAAGTTCGGAGGTGCGCCTCCCTCGAAATGTATTTCAATTGGGCCTTGGGCCAATTTTGGGTGTCTACAACAGCTTACGTGAGAAGCTATACACCATTTATATTTGGTCTTGGTCACGGTGTTAAGCAGTAACACCCTTCTAATAAGGAAAACAAGGCAAAATAAATATCAAACCTTTTGATATTTAGTTCTCAAACCTTTTCAACTCAATTTAGGTCTACTCGTTGGTGTTGAGCATGCACACTGAGGCTTGGTGCACAGTTCCTCATCAAGGTTGATTAATATTCTATCTACTTGCAACCCAAACCTCTCGCAATGTTACATCTATACATATAACCTATATTAGTTTGGGTGCCACGTGATAGGTTAGGTTATTGTGCTCAGGTCCACTCTCAATTCGAGTTAAAATTTGGGGTAGGGCCAAAGTTCAAGCATTGGGTTCGGGTTTGTTTGCAACATGTATAAACACATATACGCTCCATATAGGGAATGAGTTAGGATTCAGTGTGTTCGGTGTGTACTCCAACCACAACCCATGGGGTTTCGAAACAACATTACATACATCAAACGGTTGACA
Source organism: Chloranthus sessilifolius (assembly GCA_021018995.1). NCBI lineage: Eukaryota > Viridiplantae > Streptophyta > Magnoliopsida > Chloranthales > Chloranthaceae > Chloranthus > Chloranthus sessilifolius. The sequence continues at coordinate 14,958,810 of CM037587.1, read as the reverse complement.
TGGGTCAAATCAGTCAATAGGTCGCATTCTCGTCAAAGGTCAACGATTCAACATTTTCGAAATTTGGGCTAATTCATTCTTTCCACCTTAAAGAATTTTCATCCTCGAAAATGTACATACACTATTCGAGGAGGCACGAATACACTGTAATCTTCAATGCTCGAAAGATCAGTAATTACATTCTTCCCACCCTAAAGGAATTTTTGGCCTTGAAAATAGTAACAACACTTAGACAGGTCTACGGTTAATCCTCACGCTTAAACACACCTACACAGTTAAAAATATACAAAGAATTGAGCAAGCAACATTTCTTTCTATGGAACTGCCTTCCGCTCAGACATATTGTCCTTAGCATTTATCAATCCATTGATCACCAAGTCAGCATAAGAAAATCAACGGTCCCTAATTGGTGGTAGTCTCTTATCAACGCTCAGACATATTGTCGCCTTTCTCCCTAATTGGTGGTAGTCTCTTATCAGATGCCCAATTTATCCATACCTAAAACACACACCTGTAGCCCATCTACACATCTCTATCTTGTGTTGCTTCCCACTCCGTGAGCATAACTCAATCGGTGCAGATGGAGAGGTGTGCGTAGTGTCTCGCAATATAGCCTCAAGCAATGCGATATGTTGGGCCATCGTATTGACCATTGTTTCCAGTAGCTGCCTAGTTTGCTCAAGATCATTATCTCCTATGCATAAGATTTTCGCTCTTTTGCGAGGCGCCATATTGATCTATCAAAATGAAACAAAGGTTTCAATTAACAGATGATCCCGATGGTTTGACAGAACTCTAACACTCATAATCAATGTTTAGACAAAACCTAATGCCATATTCCTGCACTTAGAGCTATGGCTCTGAGTCTCCCATAAGTCCTAAAGCCTAAGTTGTGAAACCAACTGTGACAGCTCGGATTTTCCCAACCTAATATTTTCAAGATATATATATATATATATATATATATATATTTTCTCTTATAACCAAAATGGGAAAATCCGAACCGCCAGATCGTAGAACACAATTTGAATACAGAATACTTACTTGGTACCACCACAATTTGTAGAGATTAAGCAGATATAACATTCAACAAAACATAGTTCCTATTTATAATGAGGACAAAAGGAAAATATCCAAAACAACCAACCACTGGTGACTGTCGACCATCGCTAGTGGTGGTAATAGTCTCACACAAAAGAACTATCACAAAATATACCAAATTTAAAATGTAACAAAATTTATTACACACCCAGGTCCATTACCGATGAACTATGGATAAATATTCCATTGCAGAAGATCTGCTTCCCTCTCCTGCATAGACTCAGGATTTTCTCTAAACCTAAGGTTCTGGTCATGACTTGTACCTATGACGTAAAGTCGGGGTGAGCTAACAGTCTAAGCTTAATAGAAGAATCTCATTTGTATTGTATTTTTACTGTAGAGCATGATTTTTAGAGCATATATTAGAACAAATGATTATAAAGTAGATATTTAAAACATGCGAATAAGAAAACAGATGTTGAGAATCATTAACTGGAATCAAATGCGGAAAATCAGGAAATCAGGTGCATTTTCAAAGATTTTAAATGACTTAAATCTAACTTAAATAACTCTCGTGTATATAGCACGTGGTAGCCAGATGTTAATCGATGGGTAACCCTAACCATCGTCATTCAGTGAATAATTTACATGAATTGCAGCAAGCCTCTGTGTTATGAGAGTAACTTGTTTCAGGCAAGTACACAACAGATACACGGCTATCCCTCCGTGCCGGTCACGAATATCCCACTGCGTCGGTGGGGTTCATCACATGTACTTTAAATCATATACATAGTACATAATATCAGAAATCATGTATCAGGAAAAATTGGGAATGACAGATTTTTCATTTAAATGTAAGTGATACTATAAAACAATAATCAGAAACCATTTGTTAGAATACAAGTCTTAATAGTCCATGAACTTAGAGTAAATGCAATTCTTCTACCTCGGATTCATAGCCGTTCAAAGAAATCCAAAAGTTCTCATCTATGGTCTCTAACTCTCAATCTACATCACACATATGATTATGTATGAAGGAGTAATTCTAATTACTAATAAATTTGATGTATTTATATGATTTCCTAAAAATGAGGCAGAAATGGGCAAGTTCGTGCTAACTCAGAATTTGATGTAACTTTCCACTTAATTTATACCCTCAAAAAATTTGATTAAGGAGTTGGTTAATTCATAAAAATTATAGAGCTCATTGTTTTCTTTCAAACGCCACAAGAATCGCATCAATTAGAGTTCGGAGTAAAACGTTATGGCAAAAATACCGAAGTTTTGTCGGCGCATTCAGTCAAATTTGATCGATCGATTTCTCAATTTGATCGATTGAATTTCATCGAGCCTCAACATCTAAAAACATACCTTTTGTTCTATAGATGTATTATACAATTTGATCATTTGAATTTCTACGGGTTCAGAACCTTTCGGGCATCTTCCTTGGTCAAAATGAAAAAGGGGTTTCGAAAGAATACTTGTAATTTCTTACAGAGGTTGGGATCAAAACAGAGCCCTACTTAGCGGTTCCCACCCGCAATTGATCTTGACTCTCCCAAATCTCGAATGGAGCATCCAGAACGATTGCCTCGCACTCACTCTGCAACTAATTCTTCCACTCTCCTATCTTAACTAAAAATTGAAATTCAACGGCTCCTCAAGATCCAGGATTAATAAGATTAAACTATCACAACATCGGAGTAAAATTCTTCCCGACGAATGAAAAGGTTGCGAAGCGATTTCTCAATTGAATCACACAAGAAGTTTAGAAGAAGAATAAAGCTCTCTATCTTTCTCTCACTTTCTCACCAAAACCCCTGTAAATGCCACCGAATGAAACTTCATTAAAAAGTTTGCTTATAAAGAAACTTTTGCTTCCATGTGAAGCATATACACCCATGTGGGTGTTAGTTCTTATCTAAAGAACTAGTTTCTACATGAAACGGATACACCTAAGTAAGGTGTTACTTCTTAGTCAAAAATACTTTTCGTCCGATGTGGCTCTAGTACACACAATTTGGGTATTTGCCACACCTTCCAAGGTTTATATGAGGCCAAAAGTCGGCCCAAATAGTTGGCCCAATTAGTCGGCCCAACTAATCAGCCTAATTAGTCGACCCTAATCAATCGGTCCAACTAGCCTTAATCCTTATAATACCTTATAAATGTTCCATTTAAAATTTTGTCTCTAGGTTGCACATGTGCACAGTGTGTCGCATCAGACTTGCGCACTTGGCCTGTTTGAAATGGCTCAAATTCTAAACACGGATTTTGGGGTCCAATTTGGTGTTAAGCCGGTACACCGCCAGTCGGTGTCCGGGTCTTCATATAAGGCCAAAATAAGATCAAGAGCCTCAACTCACTTCTCCACACGTATTATATTCTTAAAGTTTAAGGCAGCACTATTGCCGTAAGTACACTTGGTCGGGCGTGTTCAGGTTGAAAATATTCGGGACGTTACAAGGAGATTGGGAACCAAATTACTTATGGTGATTTAGTTTAATTCCTGTAAATTATTCATTATTTGCGCCAACCAAATTACTGGTGGAAAACCCAAGTTCCACATACTGCCTTGAATCACATGATGGTTATCTAGTTTAATTCCCATCTTTCGTACATCGGATCTCGAGACCATCGCCTTACCATCAAATGGTTAGTTTGTGATTTTCGATCACATGGTACAGAGTCCATCACAGTGTATGTGAGAAGCTATACACCATTTATATTTGGTCTCGATCACGGTGTTAAGAGGTAACACCCTTCCTATGAGGAAAACAAGGAAAAATAAATATCAAACCTTTTGATATTTAGTTCTCAAACCTTTTCAACTCAATTTTGGTCTACTCGTTGGTGTTGAGTATGCACACTACGGGTTGATGCACAGTTCCTCATCAACGTCGATAAATAATCTATCTACCTGCAACCCAAACCTTTCGCGATGTTACATCTATACATATAACCTATCTTAGTTTGGGTGCCACATGATAGGTTAGGTTATTGTGCTCGGGTCCACTCTCGATTCGAGTTAAAATTTGGGGTATGGCCCAAGTTCAAGCATTGGGTTCGGGTTTGTGTGCAACATGTACAAACACATATACGCTCCATATAGGGTATGAGTTGGGATGCAATGTGTTCAGTGTGAACTCCCACCACAATCCGTGGGGTTTCGAAAGCACGTTACATATGTCAAATGTTTGACATGGGACAAATCAGTCAATAGGTCGCATTCTCGTCAAAAGTCAACGATTCAATGTTCTAAAATTTTTTTGGCTATTACATTCTTCCCACCTTAAAGAATTTTCATCCTCGAAAATGCACATACACTATTCGAGGAGGCACAAATACACTGTCATCTTCAATGCTCAAAAGAAAAAGGTTATTACATTCTTCCCACCTTAAAGGAATTTTTTGCCTCAAAAATAGTAAACACAGTTAGACAGGTCTACAGTTAACCCTCACGCTTAAACACACCTACACAGTTCAAAATCTACAAGGAATGGGTCACAGTGCAATAGGTTTAACCAACCATGCTTTTCGAGGGACGGGGTCCGTAGTAACTTGGATGTACTTCGTGTGGCATCCCATAAACACCATAGGGGGTTTCATCCATACATGAACGCCTACATTCCAAGTTTGGCGTGCTTGGGAAAAGAAACCCCACCGTGACTCAAACTCACCACACAGAACACTCAAACAGATGTTATGCCAAGTTAAATAAGAGATCATCAACAAAATCATGATGAGAATAGTCAATGGGACGGAACGCAGGACATACATACGGTAGACATAGTATGCTAAGTTCAAAGCATGCAAAAATGGATAATACACACAACCATTTACTAAATAGAACATGCAGGTATAGACGAAGAAAATCAGACAAGCATGCCAAAAACAAATAGTGATCAGAATATATATCCAAAAGTATATGTATTTAAATATAAATAAAAGGATCCAATTTAATTACCTGCTGGTGGAACAGATGGTCTAGCCTCCTCGGGTGTAGATCTACTGGGTCTGGGTGCCAGAGTGTGGTAGTCGCTAGGATCTGCAACGTGCAGGCGAGCCTGACCAATCATAGGTGTAGATGTGGTGGGGTAAGCTTGCTGCATCAAGTTGACGAGCATACCCTCGTGAAAGTCTAATCGTTAATGCACCTGACGATTATGCTCGTCCATCCCATCCAACCGCTTATTTATCCACAGATTTCCTTCATTGATCGCGACTTGCACATCGTCAAGGGTAGTGGCAGATGTCCCACGATGTCTAGATGTCCCAGTAGGTGCAGGTCATGGGGGTGGGATAGGATTAGGCTAGATAGGTATGTCACCCGACGTTGAAGGTTCGACTGTGCCTCTCCCTGACCTGGAGTTGGCTCTGTAGGAACCTCTCTAACTTCACCATGTGCCACACCTGCCTCCTCAGGTAGGTTCTTCTCCAATTGTTTATAACTCTTTGTCCAGTCCTTTATCTTAAAAGCCTTGATGTTATCATTCAATCTTGGCTCTCCAGGTGTCATGCTATAATCACCCCGTACGGCTTTGTATTGTTCGGCCATAAGTGTAATCAATTGAGCAAGCAACATTTCTTTCTTCGGAATTGCCTTCTGCTCAGACATATTATCCTTAGCATTTATCTATCCATATATCACCAAGTCAGAGTAAGAAAACCAACGGTCCTCAAAGGCCGAAAACAAGGTCTACTGCACAATCCTGAGGCGTTCTGACTTGTGCAAAAAGGGGTATAAATTTTCTTTTCAGGATGATTGTATCGAGCATCCATAAGTTGTTAGGGAGTTGAGCGCGGGTAATAGATAGGCCCGATCCACGTTGGCCATGCGTCATCTTAGTATTGACGTTGTGGAATGGCACGTCCTTGTCGTAGGGTGCCTCATTCTTCTTTAAGAGAGAGAAGAAGGTGACCTACAATGAAGGTGCATGAGTTATAATTCCTCTAACATATCATAAGTTTGAATCATCTCTAATTTCTCGAGATGAAATAGGTTCTTCCTCAATAAATCCTTATGTCCCTACTCGAATCTCTCAATCCTACTTTACTAGTCATTATTCCTTAAATTCTTAAAAGTTCTCTATCCTAACACTCTCGCTTGTATGTCCAATTGAAGTCGATCCACTATAACGTGGCCTTGTTTCAACATATGTCATCACTCTAATATATGTGTAAGGTATCCAGGTTTCATGTCTACGTTACAACTAGGGTATATATGATGGCGTTAAATTATCACAATAGTATAAAACTAGGACATTAATCAAATGAGACTAAGGTAAATTCTTGATAATCAATAATGGATTATACCTTGGATGACTTCATTCAGTGGTTGGGCGTCGTGTGGTGATGATGGTCCCGAAATAGTTGGTGATGCCATATTCATTTGATCCGACTCTAGGCACTCTTTTACTAGATGTTCCACTTGACCACATCTGAAGCTTGCGCCCAAGGCGTGCCTACACTCCTCGGTCCTATGCTTCTTTCTTCATCAAGTTCACATATCAATCAGTGTCAATGAGGAGATACATAAGGCTTGTCATACTGCTGATGCTCTAGCTGCTGCTGAAGCTGAAGAGTGACAGAATACTTGGACAAGTCCTCTGATTTCCTGAGCATGTCATGTTGAGATGGCAACGACACTACCTTGAACTGTAGACCGAGAGGGATCCTGAGTTGTTGCTGATGTTGCCGCCTCTCTCCCTAATTGGGAATAGTCTCTTATTAGATGACCAATTTATCCACACCTAAAACATGCACCTGAAGCCCATCTACACATCTCTGTCTTGTGTTGCTTCTCACACCGTGAGCATAACTCAGTCGGTGCAGATGGAGAGGTGTGCACAGTGTCTCGCAACAAAGCCACAAGCAATGCGGTCTGTTGGGCCATCATATTGACCATTGTTTCCAGTAGCTGCCTAGTTTGTTCAATATCATTATCTCCAGTGCGTACGATTTTCGCTCTTTTGCGAGGCGCCATATTAATCTGTCAAAATGAAACAAAGGTTTCAATTAATAGATGATCCTGATGGTCTGACAGAACTCTAACACTCATAATCAATGTTTAGACAGAACATAATGCAATATTCCTGCACTTAGATTTATCGCTCTGAGTCCTCCATAAGACCTAAAGCCTAAGCTCTGATATCAGCTGTGACAGCTCAGATTTTCCCAACCAAATTTTGTCGAGATATATATATATATATATATATATATATATATATATATATATATATTACCTTAAACACAAATGGGAAAATCCGAACCGCCAGATCGTAGAACAGAATCTGAATACTGAATACATACTTGGTACCACCACAACTTGCCGAGATTAAGCAAATCTAACATTCAACAAAAGATTGTTCCTATTTATACCGAGGACAAAAGGAAAATATCCAAAACAACCAACCACCGGCAACGATCGACCGCCACCTAAACAGTGTGGTAATAGTCTCACTGAAAAGAACTATCTCAAAATGTACCAAAGTTAAAGTGTAACAAAATTAATTATTCACCCAGTTCCATTACCAATGGAATAAGGATAAAAACTCCCCTGTGGAAGATCCACTTCCCTCTCCAGCATAGACTCGGGGTTTACTCCAAGCCTAAGGTTCTGGTCACGACCTATACCTGTGACATAATGTCGGGGTGACCTAACAGTCTAAGCTTAATAGAAGAATCTCATTTATATTGCATTTCTACTGTAGAGCATGGTTTTCAAACATATATTAGAACAGAAGATTATAAAGTAGATATTTAAAATAGGCAAATCAGAAAACAGACGCTGAGAATCATTAACTCGAATCAAATGCGGAATATCAGGAAATTTGGTGCATTTTCATAGATTTTAAATGACATAAATCTAACTTAACTAACTCCCGTGTATATAGCATGTGGTAGCCAAATGTTAATCGATGGGTAACCCCAACCATCGTCATTCAGTGAATAATTTACAGGAATTGCAACAAGCCTCTGCATTATGAGAGTAACTTGTTTCAGGCAAGTACACAACAGATACACTGCTATCCCTTCGTGCTGGTCATGGATATCCCGCTGTGTCGGTGGGGTTCGTCACATGAACTCTAAATCATATACATAGTACATAATATCAGAAATCATGTGTCAGGAAAAATCGGGAATGACAGATCTTTCATTTATATGTAAGGGATACTTTAAAATAATAATCATAAAGCATTTGTCAGAATACAAGTCTTAATAGTCCATGAACTTAGAGTAAATGCAATTCCCCTACCTTGGATTCGAAGCCGTTCAAAGCAATCCAAAAGTTCTCATCTATAGTCTCCAACTCTCAATCTACATCACACATATGATGATGTATTTAGGAGTAATTCTATTTACTAGCAAGTTTGATGTATTTATATGATTTCCCAAAAACGAGGCAGAAATGAGCAAGTTCGTGCTAACTCAGAATTTGATATAACTTTCCACTAAATTTTTACCCTCAAAACATTTGATTCAGTAGTTGGTTACTTCATAAAAATTGTAGAGGTCATTGTTCTCTTTAAAACGTCATAAGAATCGTTCCAATCGGATTTTGGAGTAAAAAGTTATGGTAAACATACCGAAGTTGTGTGGGCGCATGCAATCAAATTTGATCGGTCAATTTCCCAATTTGATCGATCGAATTTCATCGGGCCTCAACATCTAAAAACATACCTTCTATTCTATATATATATTATACAATTTGATTGCTCGAATTTTGACGGGTTCAGAACCGTTTGTGCATCTTTCTTGGCCTATTTGTTTCCCCAAAATTCACCCTATTTCTTCCTCTTTTCACATACCAACCAATCTCTATTTTAAGATAATTTATACAACCTTAAATCATTAATGAGCTCACCCTTTCGGGGTCATTTCTGTGGCTCACGAAGATCTAAATCTAAAAGGGGTTTCGAAAGAATTCTTGTAATTTCTTGCAGAGGTTGGGATCAAAACAAAGCCCTACTCAGCGGTTCCCACCCCCAATTGATCTTGACTCTCCCAAATCGTGAATGGAGCATCCAGAACGATTGGCTCGCACTCATTCTGCAACTAATTCTTCCACTCTCCTATCTTTACTAAAATATGAAACTCAACGGCTCCTCAAGATCTCGGATTAACAAGGTTATACTCTCACAACATCGGAGTCAAATTCTTCATGACAAATGAGAAGGTTGCAGAGCGATTTCTCAATCAAATCACACGAGAAGTTTAGAAGAAGAATAAAGCTCTCTATCTTTCTCACTTTCTCTCAAAAACCCCTGTAAATGCTCACCGGGTGAAACTTCATTGAGAAGTTTCCTTAAAAAGAAACTTTAATTTCCATGTGAAGAATATACACCCATGTGGGTGTTAGTTCTTATCTAAAGAACTAGTTTTTGCATGAAATGGATACACCTAAGTAAGGTGTTACTTCTCAGTCAAAAAGACTTTTTGTCCGGTGTGGCTCTAGTACACACAATTTGGGTATTTGCCACACCTTCCAATGTTTTAGTTGAGGCCAAAAGGCAGCCCAAATAGTTGGCCCAATTAGTCGGTCTAACTAATCAGCCTAATTAGTTGACCCTAATCAATCGGTCCAACTAGCCTTAATCCTTATAATACCTTATAAATGTTCCATTTAAAATTTTGCCTGTAGGTTGTACACGTGCACAGTGTGTCGCATCAGGCTTTCACACATGGCCTGTGTGAAATGGCTCAAATTCTAGGCATTCATATATGGCGAAAATAAGATCAAGTAAGAGCCTAAACTCACTTCTCCACACGTGTTATATTCTTAAAGTTTAAGTCGGCACTGTTACCATCACGTACACTTGGTCGGGCGCGTTCGGGATTGAAAATATTCGGGACGTTACAAGGAGATTTGGTCACATTATTTGCGCCAACCAAATTACTGGTGGAAAACCTAAGTTCCACATGCTGCCTCGAATCACATGATGGTGATTTAGTTTCATTCCCATCTATCGTACATCGGATCTCGAGACCATCACCTTATCATCAGATGGTTAGTTTGTGATTTCCGATCACATGCTACAGAGTCCATCACAGCTTATGTGGGAAGCTATACACCATTTATATTTGGTCTTGGTCATGGTGTTAAGCGGTAACACCCTTCCTATAAGGAAAACAAGGCAAAATAAATATCAAACCTTTCGATATTTTATTCTCAAACCTTTTCCACTCAATTTAGGTCTACTCGTTGGTGTTGAGCATGCACACTATGGGTTGGTGCACGGTTCCTCATCAAGGTCGATTAATATTCTTTCTACCTGCAACCCAAACCTTTCACGATGTTACATCTACACATAGAACCTATCTTAGTTTGGGTGCCCCGTGACAGGTTAGGTTATTGTGCTCGGGACCACTCTTGATTCGAGCTAAAATTCAGGGTAGGGCCCAAGTTCAAACATTGTGTTCGGGTTTATGTACAACATGTACAAACAGATATATGCTCCATATAGGCTATGAGTTGGGATTCAGTGTGTTCGGCGTGTACTCCAACCACAACCTGTGGGGTTTCGAAACCACATTAAATATGTCAAATTTTTGACATGGGTCAAATCAGTGAATAGGTCACATTCTCGTCGAAGGTCAATGATTCAACGTTCTCGAAAAATTTTGGGCTATTACATTCTTCCCACCTTAAAGAATTTTCATCCTCGAAAATGCACATGCACTATTCGAGAAGGCATGAATACACTGCAATCTTTAATGCTCAAAAGATCAGGGTTATTACATTCTTCCCACCTTAACGGAATTTTTGGCCTCGAAAATAGTAAACACACTTAGACAAGTCTTCGGTTAACCCTCACGCTTAAACACACCTACACGGTCCAAAATCTATAAATAATGGGTCACAGTGCTATAGGTTTAACCAATCACTTTTCGAGGGACGAGGTCTGTAGTAACCTGGATGTACTTCCTGTGGCATCCCATAAATACCATAGAGGGTATCATCTATACATGGGCGCCTATATTTCAAGTTTGGCCTACTCGGGAAAAGAAACCCCACAGTGACTTAAACTCACCACACAAAACACTCACACAGATGTTGAGCAGAGTTAAATCAGAGATCATCGACAAAATATGATGAGAACAGTCAATGGGACGGAACACATGACATACATATGGTAGACATAGTATGCTAAGTTTAGAGCATGTAAAAATGGATAATAAACACCACCATTTATAAAATAGAACATGCAAGTATAGATGAAGAAAATCAGACAAGCATGCCAGAAACAAATAGTGATCAAAACAAAGTTAAATATATATCCAGAAGTATATGTATTTAAATATAAGTAAAAGGATCCAGTTTAATTACCTACTGGTGGAGCAGATGGTCTAGCCTCCTCAGGTGTAGATCTACTGGGTCTGGGTGTCGGAGTGCTGTAGTCGCTAGGATCTACAACGTGCAGGCGAGCCTGACCAATCATAGGTGTAGATGTGGTGGGGTATGCCTGCTGCATCAAGTTGAAGAGCATACCCTCGTGAAAGTCTAACCGTTAATGCACCTGACGGTTATGCTCGTCCATCCCATCCAACCGCTCATCTATCCACTCATTTCCTTCATTGATCATGGCTAGCATGTCGTCTAGGGTAGTGGTAGATGTCCCACGATGTCTAGATGTCCCAGCAGGTGCAGGTCGTGGGGTTGGAATAGATCAGGCCGGATAGGTATGTCACCTGAGGTTGAAGGTCCGGTTGTGCGTCTTCCTGATCTGGAGCAAACTCTGCTGGATCCTCTCTATCTTGACCACGTGCCACACCTCGATCCTCAGGCAGGTTCATTTGATTATAACTTTTTATGCAGTCCTTTATCTTAAAAACCTTGATATTATCATTCAATCTTGGCTCTCCAGGTGCCATGCTATACTCGCCCCGTACGCCGTTGTATTGTTCGACTATAAGTGTAATCAATTGAGCATGCAACATTTCTTTCTTCGGAATCGCCTTCTGCTCAGACATATTGTCCTTAGCATTTATCTATCCATTGATCACCAAGACGGGGTAAGAAAACCAACAGTCCTCAAAGGCTGAAAACAAGGTCAACTACACAATCCCGAGGTGCTCTGACTTGTGTAAAGAGGGGTATAAATTTCAGGATGAATGTATCAAGCATCCATAACTTTTTAGGGAGTTGAGCGCGGGTAATTGATAGGCCCGATCCACGTTGGCCATGCGTTATCTTAGTAATGACGTTGTGGAATGGCACGTCCTTGACGTAGGGAGCCTCATTCTTCTTTAAGAGAGAGGAGAAGGTGACCTACGATGAAGGTCCATGAGTTCTAACTCCTCTAACATGTCATAAGTTTGAATCATCTCTAATTTCTTGAGATAAAATAGGTTCTTCCCCAATAAATCCTTATGTCCCTACTCGAATCTCTCAATCGTACTTTGCTAATCATCATTATTCCTTAAATTCTTAAAATTTCTCTATCCTAACTCTTGCTTGTATGCCCAGTTGAACTCGATCCACTACAACGTGGCCTTGTTTCAACATATGCCATCACTCTGATACATGTATAAGGCATCCATGTTTCATGTTTACGCTTCAACTAGGGTATATATTATGGCGTTAAATTATCACAATAGCATAAAACTAGGACATTCATCAAATGAGACTAAGGTAAATTTTTTATAATCAATAATGGATTATACCTTGGATGACATCATTCGGTGGTTGGGCGTCGTGTAGTGATGATGATCCTGGAATAGATGGTGATGCCATATTCATTTGATCCTGCTCTAGGCACTCATTTACCAGATGTCCCACCTGACCACATCTGAAGCATACGCCCAAGGAGTGCCTACACTCCTCGGTCCTATGCTTCTTTCTGCATCTTGCACACATATCAATCGGTGTCAATGAGGAGATACATAAGGCTTGCTGTACTGCTGACGTTCAAGCTGCTGCAGAAGCTGAAGAGTGAGAGGATACTTGGACAACTCCTCTGGTTGGTTGAACATGCCGTGCTGAGATGGCAGCGACACGATCCTTAACTGTGAATCGAGAGGGATCCTTAGTTGTTGCCGATGTTGTTGCCTCTCTCCCTAATTAGGGATAGTCTCTTATCAGATGTCCAATTTATCCACACCTAAAACACGCACCTGAAGCCCATCTACACATCTCTGTCTTGTGTTGCTTCCCACACCATGAGCATAACTCAATTGGTGCAAATGGAGAGGTGTGCGCAGTGTCTCGCAACATAGTCGCAAGTAATGTGGTTTGTTGGGCCATCGTATTGACCATTTTTTCCAGCAGCTGCCTAGTTTGCTCAATATCATTGTCTCCAGTGCGTACGGTTTTCGCTCTTTTGCGAGGCACCATATTGATCTGTCAAAATGAAACAAAGGTTTCAATTAACAAATGATCTCGATGGTCTGACAGAACTCTAACACTCATAATCAATGTTTAGACAAAACCTAATGCCATATTCCTGCATTTAGAGCTATGGCTCTAAGTCTCCCATAAGACGTAAAGCCTAAGATGTGATACCAATTGTGACAACTCGGATTTTTCCAACCTAATTTTTTTGAGATATATATATATATTTTCTCTTTAAACCAAAATGGGAAAATCCAAATTGCCAGATCGTAGAGCACAATCTGAATACAAAATACATACTTGGTACCACCATAATTTGCAGAGCTTAAACAGATATAACATTCAACAAAACATGGTTCCAATTTATACTGAGGACAAAAGGAAAATATCCAAAATAACCAACCACCGGCGACGGTCGACCGTCACCTAAACAGTGGTGGTAATAGTCTCACACAAAAGAACTATCTCAAAATATACATAATTTAAAGTGTAACAAAATTTATTATACACCCAGTTCCATTACCAATGAAATAAGGTTAAAAACACCACTGCGGAAGATCCGCTTCCTTCTCCGGCACAGATTCACGATTTTCTCTAAGCTTAAGGTTCTGGTCACGACCTATATCTATGACGTAAAGTCAGGATGAGCTAACACTCTAAGCTTAATAGAAGAATCTCATTTATATTGCATTTTTACTGTAGAGCATGATTTTCATAATATATATTAGAATAGATAATTATAAAGTAGATATTTAAAGCAGGCGAATTAGAAAATAGATGCTAAGAATCATTAACGAGAATCAAATGCGGAATATCAGGAAATCCGGTGCATTTTCGTAGATTTTTAAATGACTTAAATCTAACTTAAATAACTCCCGTGTATATAGCACGTGGTAGCCAGATATTAATTGTTGGGTAACCCTAACCATCATCGTTCAGTGAATAATTTATAGGAATTGCAATAAGCCTCTACATTATGAGAGTAACTTGTTTCAGGCAAGTACACAACAAATACACGACTATCCCTCCGTGCTGGTCGCGGATATCCCGCTGCGTCGGTGGGGTTCATCACATGAACTTTAAATCATATACATAGTACATAATATCTTAAATCATGTGTCAGGAAAACTCGAGAATGACAGATCTTTCATTTATATGTAAGGGATACTTTGAAATAATAATCCAAAAGCATTTGTTAGAATACAAGTCTTAATAGTCCATGAACTTAGAGTAAATGCAATTCCCCTACCTCGGATTCGGAGCCATTCAAAGCAATCGAAATGTTCTCATCTATGGTCTCCAACTCTTGATCTACATCACACATATAATGATGTATTAAGGAGTAATTCTATTTACTAATAAATTTGACGTATTTATATGATTTCTCAAAAATGAGGCGGAAATGGGCAAGTTCGTGCTAACTTAGAATTTGATATAATTTTCTACTAAATTTTGACCTTCAAAACATTTTATTCAGGAGTTGGTTAATTCATAAAAATTGTACAGCTCGTTGTCCTCTTTCAAACACCACAAGAATTGTGTCCATCAGATTTCAGAGTAAAAAGTTATGGCAAAAATACCAAAGTTGAGTCGGTGCATTCAGTCAAATTTGATCGATTGATTTCCCAATTTGATCGATCAAATTTCATCGGGCCTCAACATCTAAAAACATACCTTCTATTCTATAGATATATTATACAATTTGATTGTTAGAATTTCGACGGGTTCAGAACCGTTCGGGCATCTTCCTTGGCCTATTTTTTCCCCAAAATTCACCTGATTTCTTCCTCTTTTCACATACCAACCAATCTATATTTTAAGATAATTTATAAATCCTTAAATCATTAATGAGCTCACATTTTTGAGGTGGTTTCCGTGACTTGCGATGATCTAAATTAAAAAGGGGTTTCAAAATAATTCTGGTAATTTCTTATAGAGGTTGGGATCAAAACAGAGCCCTACTCAGCGGTTCCCTCCCCCAATTGATCTTGGCTCTCCCAAATCGCGAATGGAGCATCCAGAACGATTGGCTCGCACTCATTCCACAACTAATTCTTCCACTCTCCTACCTTTACTAAAAAATGAAATTCAATGGCTCCTCAATATCCCGAATTAACAACGTTAAACTCTCACAACATCGAAGTCAAATTCTGCACGACGAATGAGAAGGTTGCGGAGCGATTTCTCAATCGAATCACACGAGAACTTTAGAAAAAGAATAAAGCTCTCTATCTTTCTCTCACTTTCTCTCTAAAACCCTTGTATCTGCCCATTGGATGAAACTTCCTTGAGAAGTTTGCTTATAAAGAAACGTTTGCTTCTATGTGAAGCATATACAACCATGTGGGTGTTAGTTCTTATCTAAACAACTAGTTTCTGCATGAAACGGATACACCTAAGTAAGGTATTACTTCTCAGTCAAAAAGACTTTTCGTTCAGTGTGGCTCTAGTACACACAATTTGGCTATTTGCCACACCTTCCAAGGTTTTAGTTGAGGCCAAAAGTTGGCCCAAATAGTTGGCCCAATTAGTCGGCCCAACTAATCAGCCTAATTAGTCCACCCTAATCAAGCGGTCCAACTAGCCTTAATCCTTATAATACCTTATAAATGTTCCATTTAAAATTTTGTCTCTAGGTTTCACACGTGCATAGTGTGTCGCATGAGGCTTGCGCACTTGGCTTGTGTGAAATGGCTCAAATTCTAAACATGGATTTGGGGTCCAATTTGGTGTTAAGCCGGTACACCACCAGTCGGTGTCCGGGTCTTCATATAAGGCCAAAATAAGATCAAGTGAGAGCCTAAACTCACTTCTCCACACGTATTATATTCTTAAAGTTTAAGGCGGCACTGTTGCCATCATGTACACTTGGTCAGGCGTGTTTGGGTTTCAAAATATTCAGGACGTTACAAGGAGATTGGGTCTCATTATTTGTGCTAACCAAATTACCAGTGGAAACCCCAAGTACCACATACTGCCTCGAATCACATGATTGTGATTTAGTTTCATTCCCATCTTTCGTACATCGGATCTCGAGATCATCGCCTTACCATCAGATGGTTAGTTTATGATTTTTGATCACATGGTACAGAGTCCATCACAGCTTACATGAGAAGCTATACACCATTTATATTTGGTCTTGGTCACGGTGTTAATCGGTAACACCCTTCCTATAAGGAAAACAAGGCAAAATAAATATCAAACCTTTTGATATTTTGTTCTCAAACCTTTTCCACTCAATTTAGGTCTACTCGTTGGTGTTGAGCATGCACACTATGGGTTAGTGCATGATTCTTCATCAAGGTCGATTAATATTCTATCTACCAGCAACCGAAACCTTTCGCGATGTTACATCTATACATATAACCTATCTTAGTTTGGGTGTCACGTTACAGGTTGGGTTGTTGTGCTCAGGTCCACTCTCGATTTGAGTTAAAATTTGGGGTAGGGCTCAAGTTCAAGCATTGGGTTCGGGTTTGTGTGCAACATGTACAAACAAATATATGCTCCATATTGGGTATGAGTTGGGATTCAGTGTGTTCGGTGTGTACCCCAACCACAACCCATGTGGTTTTGAAACCACATTACATATGTTAAATGTTTGACATGGGTCAAATCAGTCAATAGGTCGCATTCTCGTCAAAGGTCCGATTCAACGTTCTTCAAAATTTTGGGCTATTGCATGCTTCCCAGCTTAAAGAATTTTCGTCATCGAAAATGCACATACACTATTCGAGGAGGCACGGATACACTGTAATCTTCAATGCTCGAAAGATCAGGGTTATTACATTCTTCCCAGCCTAAGGGAATTTTCGGCCTCAAAAATAGTAAACACACTTAGACAGGCCTACGGTTAACCCTCATGCTTAAACACACCTACACAGTTCAAAATCTACAAAGAATGCGTCACAGTGCGATAGGTTTAACCAACCATGCTTTTCGAGGGACGGGGTCCATAGTAACTTGGATGTACTTCGTGTGGCATCCCCTAAACACCATAGAGGGTTTCATCCATACATGGACGCCTGCATTCCAAGTTTGGCCTACTTGGGAAAAGAACAGTCAACAGGACAATCACACAGATGTTAAGCATAGTTAAATCAGAGATCGACAAAATCAAGATGAGAACAGTCAACAAGATGGAACACATGACATACATACAGTAGACATAGTATGCTAAGTTCAGAGCATGCAAAAATGGATAATAAACACAACCATTTAGAAAATAGAGCATGCATGTATAGATGAAGAAAGTCAGACAAGCATGCCCGAAACAAATTATGATCAGAACAAAGTTAAATATATATCCATAAGTATATGTATTCAAATATAAATAAAAGGATCCAGTTTAATTACCTGCTGGTGGAGCAGATGGTCTAGCCTCCTCAGGTGTAGATCTACTGGGTCTGGGTGCCGGAGTGCGGTAGTCACTAGGATCTGCAACGTGTTGGCAAGCTTGACCAATCATAGGTGTAGATGTGGTGTGGTATGGCTGCTGCATCAAGTTGAAGAGCATACCCTCGTGAAAGTCTAACTGTTAATGCACCTGATGGTTATGCTCGTCCATCCCATCCAATCACTCACGTATCTGCTGATTTCCTTCATCGAACACGGCTAGGGTAGTGGTAGATGTCCCACAATGTCTAGATGTCCTCGCAAGTGCAAGTCGTGGGGTTGGAATATGATCAGGCTGGATAGGTATGTCACCCGAGGTTGAAGGTCCAGCTGTGCCTCTCCCTGATCTGGAGCTGGCTTTGCTGGATCCTCTCTAACTTCACCACGTGCCACACCTCCCTCCTTGGGCAGGTTCTTCACCAATTGTTTATAACTCTTTGTCCAGTCCTTTATCTTAAAAACCTTGATGTCATCATTCAATCTCGGCTCTCCAGGTGCCATGCTATGCTCGCCCCTTATGGCATTGTATTGTTCGACCATAAGTGTAATCAAATAAGGAAGCGATATTTCTTTCTTTAGAATCGCCTTCCGCTCAGACATATTGTCATTAGCATTTATCTATCCATCAATCAACAAGTCGGAGTAAGAAAACCAATAGTCCTCAGAGGTCGAAAACAAGGTCTACTGAACAATCCTGAGGCGCTCTGACTTGTGCAAAAAGGGGTATAAATTTTTTTTTCAGGATGAATGTATGGAGCATCCATAAGTTGTCAGGGAGTTAAGCGCGGGTAATAGATAGGCCCGATCCACGTTGGCCATGCGTCATCTTAGTATTGACGTTGTGGAATGGCACGTCCTTGTCGTAGGGTGCCTCATTCTTCTTTAAGAGAGAGAAGAAGGTGACCTACAATGAAGGTGCATGAGTTATAATTCCTCTAACATATCATAAGTTTGAATCATCTCTAATTTCTCGAGATGAAATAGGTTCTTCCTCAATAAATCCTTATGTCCCTACTCGAATCTCTCAATCCTACTTTACTAGTCATTATTCCTTAAATTCTTAAAAGCTCTCTATCCTAACACTCTCGCTTGTATGTCCAATTGAAGTCGATCCACTATAACGTGGCCTTGTTTCAACATATGTCATCACTCTAATATATGTGTAAGGTATCCAGGTTTCATGTCTACGTTACAACTAAGGTATATATGATGGCGTTAAATTACCACAATAGCATAAAACTAGGACATTCATCAAATGAGACTAAGGTAAATTTTTGATAATCCATAATGGATTATACCTTGGATGGCTTCATTTAGTGGTTAGGCATCGTGTAGTGATGATGGTCTCGGAATAGATGGTGATGCCATATTCATTTGATCCGGCTTTGGGCACTCCTTTACCAGATGTCCCACATGACCACATCTGAAGCATACGCCCAAGGCGTGCCTACACTCCTCGGTCCTATGCTTCTTTTCGCATCTTGCGCACTTATCAATTAGTGTCAATGAGGAGATACGTAAGGCTTTCTGTGCTGTTGATCCTCTAGCTGCTGCTGAAGCTAAAGGGTGAGAGGATATTTGGACAACTCCTCTGGTTGCTTGAGCATGCCGTGCTGAGATGGAAATGACACGATCCTGAACTGTGGACCGAGAGGGATCCTGAGTTGTTTCCGATGTTGTCGCCTCTCTCCCTAATTGGGGATAGTCTCTTATCAAATGTCCAATTTATCCACACCTAAAACACGCACATGAAGCCCATCTACACATCTCTGTCTTGTGTTGCTTCCCACACCGTGAGCATAACTCAATCAGTGCAGATGCAGAGGTGTGCGCAGTGACTCGCAACATAGCCACAAGAAATGCGGTCTGTTGGGCCATCGTATTGACCATTGTTACTAGCAGGTACCTTGTTTGCTTACTATCATTATCTCCAGTACGTACGGTTTTCGCTCTTTTGCAAGGAGCCATATTGATCTGTCAAAATGAAATAAAGGTTTCAATTAATAGATGATCTCGATGGTCTGACATAACTCTAACACTCATAATCAATGTTTAAACAAAACCTAATGCCATATTCTTGCACTTAGAGCTATGGCTCTGAGTCTCCCATAAGTCCTAAAGCCTAAGTTGTGATACCAACTGTGATAGCTTGGATTTTCCCAACCTAATTTTTTTGAGATATATATATATATATATATATTCTCTTTAAACCAAAATGAGAAAATTCGAAGCGCCAGATCGTAGATCACAATCTGAATACAAAATACATACTTGGTACGACCGCAATTTGCAAAGATTAAGTAGATATAACATTCAACAAAACATAGTTCCTATTTATACTGAGGACAAAAGGAAAATATCCAAAACAACCAACCACCAGAGAGGTCGACCGTCACCTAAACAGTAGTGGTAATAGTCTCACACAAAAGAATTATCTCAAAATATACAAAATTTAAAGTGTAACAAAATTTATTATTCACCCAGTTCCATTACCAATGAAATAAGGATAAAAATTCCCCCGCGAAAGATCCGCTTCCCTCTCCAGCACAGACTCAGGGTTTTGTCCAAGCCTAAGGTTCTGGTCATGACCTGTACCTGTGATGTAAAGTCTGGGTGAACTAACAGTCTAAGCTTAATAGACGAATCTCATTTATATTGCATTTCTACTGTAGAGCATGGTTTTCAGAACATATATTAGAACCGATGATTATAAAGTAGATATTTAAAATAGGCGAATCAGAAAACAGATGCTGAGAATCATTAACTGGAATCAAATGTGGAATATCAGGAAATCTGGTGCATTTTCATAGATTTTAAATGACTTAAATCGGGCTTAATTAACTCCTGTGTATATAGCACGTGGTAGTCAGATGTCAACCGATGGGTTACCCCAACCATCGTCGTTCAGTGAACAATTTACAAGAATTGTAACAAGCCTCTGGGTTATGAGAGTAACTTATTTCAGGCAAGTACACAACAGATACACGGCTATCCCTCTGTGCTGGTCGCGGATATCCCGCTGTGTTGGTGGGGTTCGTCACATGAACTTTAAAACATATACATAGTACATAATATCAGAAATCATGTGTCAGGAAAAATCGGGGATGACAGCTCTTTCATTTATATGTAAGGGATACTTTAAAATATTAATCAGAAAGCATTTGTTAGAATACAAGTCTTAATAGTCTATGAACTTAAAGTAAACGCAATTCCCCTACCTCGGATTCAGAGCCATTCAAACCAATCTAAAAGTTCTCATCTACAGTCTCTAACTCTTAATCTACATCACACATATGATGATGTATTAAGGAGTAATTCTATTTACTAACAAATTTGACATATTTATAAGATTTCCCAAAAACGAGGTGGAAATGGGCAAGTTCGTGCTAACTCAGAATTTGATATAACTTCCCACTAAATTTTGACCCTCAAAACATTTGATTCAGGAATTTGTTAATTCATAAAAACTGTAGAGCTCGTTGCCCTCTTTCAAATGCCACAAGAATCGTGTTAATCGGATTTCAGAGTAAAATGTTATGACAAAAATACCGAAGTTGTGTGGGTGCATTCTGTCAAATTAGATCGATCAATTTCCCAATTTGATCGATCGAATTTCATCGGGCCTCAAT
The DNA here is from genome assembly GCA_021018995.1 of Chloranthus sessilifolius. Classification (NCBI taxonomy): domain Eukaryota; kingdom Viridiplantae; phylum Streptophyta; class Magnoliopsida; order Chloranthales; family Chloranthaceae; genus Chloranthus; species Chloranthus sessilifolius. Next base: position 14,937,411 of record CM037587.1, on the reverse strand, counting down.
ATCTAAAAACATACCTTCTATTCTATAGATGTATTATACAATTTGATCGTTCAAATTTCGACGGGCTCAGAACCTTTCGAGCATCTTCCTTGGCCTATTTTTTTCCCCAAAATTCACCCGATTTCCCTCTTTTCACATACCAACCAATCTATATTTTAAGATAATTTATACAATCTTAAATCATTAATGAGCTCACCTTTTCGGGGTGGTTTCTGCAGCTCGCGATGATCTAAATAAAAAAGGGTCTCAAAAGAATTCTTGTAATTTCTTGCAGAGGTTGGGATCAAAACAAAGCCCTACTAAGCGGTTCTCACCCCCAATTGATCTTGACTCTCCCAAATTGCAAATGGAGCATCCAGAACGATTAGCTCGCACTCGTACCACAACTAATTCTTCCACTCTCCTATCTTTACTAAAAAATGAAATTCAATGGCTCCTCAAGATCACGGATTAACAAGGTTAAACTCTCACAACATCGAAGTCAAATTCTTCGCGACGAATGAGAAGGTTGCGGAGCGATTTCTTAATCAAATCACACGAGAAGTTTAGAAGAAGAATAAAGCTCTCTATCTTTCTCTCACTTTCTCTCTAAAACCCCTGCAAATGCCCACCGGGTGAAACTTCATGGAGAAGTTTGCTTATAAAGAAAATTTTGCTTCCATGTGAAGCATATACACCTGTGTGGGTGTTAGTTCTTATCTCAAGAACTAGTTTCTACATGAAACGGATACACCTAAGTAAGGTGTTACTTCTCAGTCAAAAGGACTTTTCATCCGGTGTGGCTCTAGTATACACAATTTGGGTATTTGCCACACCTTCCAAGGTTTTAGTTGAGGCCAAAAGTCGGCCCAATTAGATGACCCAACTAATTAGCCTAATTAGTCGACCCTAATCAATTGGTCCAACTAGCCTTAATCCTTATAATACCTTATAAATGTTCCATTTAAAATTTTATCTCTAGGTTGCACATGTGCACAGTGTGTCGCGTTAGGCCTACACCCTTGGCCTGTTTGAAATGGCTCAATTTCTAAACACAGATTTTGGGGTCCAAATTGGTGTTAAGCTGGTACACCGCCAGTCGGTGTCCGGTTCTTCATATAAGGCCAAAATAAGATCAAGTATGAGCCTAAACTCACTTCTCCACACGTATTATATTCTTAAAGTTTAAGGTGGCACCGTTGCCATCACGTACAGTTGGTTGGGCACATTCGGGTTCGAAAATATTCGGGACGTTACAAGGATATTGGGTCTCATTATTTGCGCCAACCAAATTACTGGTGGAAAACCCAAGTTTCACATACTTCCTCGAATCACATGATGGTGATTTAGTTTCATTCCCATCTTTCGTACATCGGATCTCAAGACCATCGCCTTACCATCAGATGGTTAGTTTGTGATTTTCGATCAGAGGGTACAGAGTCCATCATAGCTTACATGAGAAGCTATACACCATTTATATTTAGTCTTGGTCACGGTGTTAAGTGGTAACACCCTTCCTTTAAGGAAAACAAGGCAAAATAAATATCAAACCTTTTTCACTCAATTTAGATCTACTCGTTGGTGTTGAGCATGCACATTGCAGGTTGGTGCAGGGTTCCTCATCAAGGTCGATTAATATTCTATCTACATGTAACCTAGACCTTTCGCGATGTTACATCTATACATATAACCTATCTTAGTTTGAGTGCCACATGACTGGTTAGGTTATTGTGCTCAGGTCCACTCTCGATTCGAGTTAAAATTCAGGGTAGGGCCCAAGTTCAAGTATTGGGTTCAAGTTTATGTGTAACATGTACAAACACATATACCCTCCATATAGGGTATGAGTTGGGATTCAGTGTGTTCAGTGTGTACTCCAACCATAGCCCGCGGGGTTTCAAAACCACGTTATATATGTCAAATGTTTGACATGGATAGAATCAGTCAATAGGTCCCATTCTCGTCAAAGGTGAACGATTCAATGTTCTCGAAAATTTTGGGCTATTACATTCTTCCCACCTTAAAGAATTTTTTTCCTCGAAAATGCACATACACTATTCAAGGAGGCACGAATACACTGTAATCTTCAATGCTCGAAAGATCAGGGCTATTACATTTTCATACTATTGCATTTCTTTTTCTTGCCCCCTTTTTAACAAATCCTTTATCTGTTCAAGCGTGTACTCCTTTCACTCCCTCTTCTCCCCTTCTTTTACTTTCTAAACTCTTAGAAATTGAAAGGGTTAAAGGTAGAAAGTTTTGGGTAGTACATATGGTTAAAAGGTTTATAAAATTTTAGTAAAAAGAAATTTGGCTTTGGCTTCTAATATGGGTTCAAAGGGTAAAAATGTTCTGGGATTTTGGCTTTTTGGCTCTGGTTTAACAAAAAATGGCCTTTGGTCATTTTCACGATTTACTAATATGGATGTCTTATTGCTTTTAACATGAATAAAAGCAGTCTCTCTTTCTCAAAATAAAAAAGGAAATGGGCTTAATAGCTCACTGGTTATAATCTAAAATTTTTACAATTCAGATCAATTGTATAGTTTCAAACATTCATCTGATACAGTGTTCTAGAGATGCTTTACTTTGAATTAATAACTATTTTGATTTTGATTTTTGAACTACTACTATGATAGATTACTAAGAATTTTATATTTTCAATTTTCTATATAATTTTCATATAAAGATTAACTAAAAAAATTGTTATTTTTTTTTAAAATTTGAAAATTAAAAAAAATTATTACCTACTATATACAAATTTGTATATCCCCTCCCCCAAACTTAAAAAGGACAATGTCCTCATTGCGTAAAGCAGGGGACACATACGAAAATACTACGAAATTATTGATACTTTGAGTTTATACTGGAAAAAGTCTGTTACCAGATAAAAATTCTTCCCCTAAACTTTGAGAGAAAAAGAGCCTGCGGTCTATGCTCTTAGTATATATAACAAAAAGAGTTAGTAAAGTTAGTAAAATTAGTATTGTTAGTAACACACACTGTTAGTAAGAAAATTATTGCAAGAAAAAGGAAAAGTCTATATATAAACGAATATTTACAATAATCAGAAAGGAAAATAAGAAAAATATTCCTAGGAAAAATCTAGACACACATTAAAACTAAGACATTGGCAGCAATGTCCGAGATAAGGATTTGTCTTCGATAAAGATCGGTCCTTGGCTTTTAACAAAATTATCCCGTAAAAAAGAATGATTTTTCCCTCCCGGCTCCGGGATGTCCTTAACTTGCTACCCGTGGAAGAGGATTATAGGCCTGGAAGAGGAATAGCAGGGATTAGGGTGATGGATGTTGAGCAGGTGGTGAATGGAGTGAAGAGGAGGGGTAAGATGACGGAGGATGAGGTGTACGAGGTTGGGAGGAGGTGGCTGTGGAATTGCAGAGGTTGGGGGAAGATGCAGATGGTTCTGTCTTCTTGTTTCTCTTTTTCTTTCTTTTATTCTTTTTCTTTTCCTCCTTGGCCAAGATCTTCTGTACTTCCTCGTACTCGTCCCATAGGAATTGCAATGGGTCTTATTCTGGTGGTGGTGGTGGGTCCTTCCATATTGGAAAGAACTTTATTGGGTTATAGTTGATTTTATCGTCTGTCATTGGGAAAGATGGACTGGTAGGGACGAGAGGGAATGATTTTGCTAAGGGTGAACTAATCTTATAGTTAAAGCGATTGGATGGTGGAATACGAACCGTTGTATTAAATTTTCTCACCCTTCCATGCTTAATTGCCATTATGTTTTCACAGAGAGTTAGTTGGCAGTAAATTGTACGTCGGCTAGGATAAATATGAAACGTCGTATGATTTGTTATGGGTGATGATACCACAGAGTACATATGCTGGGTAGTGATTATTTTCTTGTGGCGGTCGAATGTTATATTCGTGAAAATCTTTTTAATATAAATTTTTTAGTATAATTTCAAAACTATTGGATTTTATTCTCTTAAGCCTTATATGATTTTTATTTTAGAAAGTAGGGAGAGAGACAAATCTGAGTTCCTAATTTTCGGGGCCCTCAAAAGTGTTGAAAGTCTGATTTGCTATACCGAATAAACCTGCAAAAGAGTAAGAAGTGATCAAAGAAAAATAAAAATATAAAGAAATATAAAAAGAGAAAGATAAATATTGGTTTTTTAAAAGAATAAAAATAAAGATAAATTTCGCTTCCCCGACAACGGCGCCAAAAACTTGACTCGCTTGATTGTATGTATATATATTATGTTAAATTCAAGTCTTAACCTATTGCAATTACACAATGGAAATTATAGTACTAGCATAGGCTCGTTCCCACGAGGAAGTTATTTATCTATTTTATCTTCTTAGTTATACCTTCTATTTAAATTCTTATCTTAAAAACTTCTACTTATCTTTAAGATCTAATCTACTGAAGAAATATGAATAAAAGAATGAGTTGTTAATCTAAATTGTATAAAAATAAATCTTAATCCTCCTTCTTTAGATTGAGGTCGCCAATCTCAATCTTCTGCTATTAGATATTTATGAAAATAAACAGTACCGTTACACCATATTTCTAGTTTCCTAGTATTGGTCGTCAATTAAGTCTAAGATCCTATCAATATAGATTTAATCTAATCAACAACTTCCTAAAATCTAGGCCTTAATCGAACTTTAGAAAACCGAAGATGGAAAAGTAAAAACCGTTACACTAATCTACAAATTCTAACCTGAGTCGTCAATTTAAATCAAAACTTGAAGATGTTTACAAAGCAAATAAATTCTAAACTAGAAAGCAAAGTAAAATATGTCTTTCACCCCTTAGCTGTAGTTGTCAATTGCTTCTGAGAAACTAGGATATCTACACTAATCTTCAGCACTCAATTACAGTCGTCAATTGCTCTTGAGAAACCTTTGATATCTAATCTACTCTAACTAGTATACACTACTTTGATAGAAAGAAAATCTAACCTCAGGTGTCAATTGATGCTAAAATTCTTCGATGCTTATTCCTATGCCGAGCTCTCTTATTTATAGATCATAAGGAGTCGGTTTACAAAGATCTAATTCTATAAAAAGAAACTAATAAAAATAAAGATTCCTAATATAACTCTAATTCCTAATTTTATCCTTCCTTGCTTTCAAACGGTAGATGTGCTTCTGGAAGGTTCTTTAATCTTCAATAGCAGAGTCCATCTGATTATATCATCATCAATCTTCTCGGATCCGTGCTTCACCAGTCTTCTAATTCAAGAGATCTTCTAATTTGGTTCATGGTGGTGATAGTTCTCATTCACATAATCAGTAGCAATAGTTGTAGCAGAAAGCTTCTTTGGAAAATCGTCAATAACAATTTCCTCTTTTTATTCTTTTCTTTGGAAATTGTAGATTATGATTTTCTGTCTTTCATAGCTTCCCATAGTTAACGATTCTTCATTACAATTCAACACCTTTCTTGCATACTTTTCCCTGGAGAATCGTAGATTACGATTTTCTATAACTCTTCAGTATTAACACTCTTGCTTCTGTAAAATCGTAAAACACGATTTCTCATTCTCCTATTAGGCAGCTGCTGGTTCTTTTTGGATTGATGTCTTGTTATTGGTGAGAAAATAGTGGTGAAGTAATATAAATCAAAATGTGAAGAAAAGAAATTGGTTAAAATAGCAAATCTGAAATATACAGCCTGTAAGATACAGAGGGCTATTGTTGCAAGTTTTGAGTAAGTAAGAGTTTGTCCCACAGAGAAATTGATTTAGAACCCAAAATGGGTTATGCTAGTAGGCCTCCAGACCTGACAATCCTAGAGAAAGGGAGTTGGGTGTCACAACTATACTAACTTAACACTAAAAGAAGAGAAATAAAGTACAGTCCTATCCTAAAGAAAGGGTTATGAAGAAGGTGGTGATGGTGTGTGTTAAAATAAAGATAAAATGATGGAAAATAGGCAATTAAGCTAAGGTTAATTCAGTTATGTAACTTAGATTTAGGGCTGTCTCTATAGCAAATCTCTTAGATGGCTACAAGCTCATCTGCAAGGAGGAAGTATCTAACTTAACTCTTATGGTTTGACCTAGTCTCTTAAGGCTATAATCTGTCCACTTCAATGGTCACAGGCTATCCCATAGAGAGGATCAAACCATATGAATTAAATCAGAAAACCAATCTAATCCAATGGAATAGACTGATCTTAAGGTTATAACCTGCCCACTTAAATGGTCACAGATTATCCAATAGATGCTCTCCACCCAATGCATCAAATCAAAACATTAACATCATTGCAGACACCATGTTTGCCAGGCTACAAGCTTAGGCATCCATGAGAGAAAATAGTTCTTAAAAAACTAGTGGAAACCACAGTAGTTCAAAAGCTATTTGGGGACTTAAATGCAGCTGGTCATTGCTACAAAAGGCTTGCAATGACTCAGCTCACAAGTCTGCAATCTCTATAGGGAAATCAGATCTAAACTCTGATGTTGGCCAAGTAAAACAAAGGGGAGCTTATTCCTGCAACAATCCCTCACAAGGCTACAAGCTCAAGTGTGGAGGAGAAGAATCCTTCTCAGATCTTTGGCTTAGAATCACCCTAGGGCTATAGTCTGTCCACTTGAATGGTCACAGGATATCCACAGAGGTTATCCTCACCACAGGAGACTGAGATGGAACATGTAAATTATTGCTGCCACCATGGTCCCAGCGTTACAAGCTTAAGCTTCCATGGGCCATTCAAATCAACTCAAGTCCTAATTGTATGGCATAGATTCAACAAAACTATGAAAAAATAGGCAATAACAGATTGAATAAATATTGAAAATAAAAATTTCATTGCTCAACACAATACTTACAATGAGATTTCTCAAGGCAGTAGCCTTGTGAAAAATAGCTCATCAACTACTCCCAATGTTTACAAGACCCATTACAAAACTGATAAGACTAAACCTAATTGCTTACAGAGAATATAGCCAGCAAGTGCTAGGCTAAGAGAGAATAAAAAAAATGAAAAAAGAGGTGATTAAATCCTAACCCTAGTCTGCTCGAGCTCACAGCTGACAAAGGTTGAAGGAGAGATATTTTCTAAGTTAAAATTATAGCTTTTATACTCAGTTCTTGATGCCTTAGCTAAGAGAAGATTAAACCTAATTTTAGGCTAGATGTGGCTTTGCTACAACCCTCGGATGCCTTGGTATGTGTGCCTCGAGATTAGGGCCTCAGGATGTGTGCCCTAGACTTGGGGAAATCCCTAAAAGGTCCTTAGATATGAAATGAGGAGTGGAGAGCCCGAGCTTTACGGGGCTGACTCATGCTCGTTAATTCTTTTGCGTGGCTTGCAAAGTGCTCTCGAGGTAGCGTTTGGCTTTGCAAGTTCCTAGCTTGCATAGGTGGACTTTGAATTGTCGCGCAGCTGCTTTGCACTGGAATGCTATCGTGAGGATGAGTTGCATTGATTTGGCTTTGCTCGCGTAGCAAAGCTTCAGGTGCTTTCTGTTGTGAGGTTCTCGCAAAGGAGACTTTCAATCTTGCTTTGCTTCATATGAATTGAGTAACACAGCTTGCTAAGTAGAGGGTTAAGCTGTTAAGCGCGCGAGAGCTGCGCGAGGAAATTTCTGGAGCTCTCTCTCCACTTACGCCACGCGAGGACTTCGCGAGTTTGGTTGTGTTCTTTTTGCACATTGGCCTCGCGATATTAGGCGCACGGTTGATATGAGATTTGTTCCTCGCGAGAGCTTCACAAGTTGGATTCTGAAGGCTTAGTGCGTGAGAGCTTCATGAGGATCTTAAGTGTTGATTGCAGCTGAAGCGTGAGACTGCTGTGCGGGAGAGTGCTTTGGGATATTCCCTTCATTGAGTTGCACGAGGACTTCACGAGTTCCCTTGTGCTGCATGTAACATCTATGCGAGGAAGCTCTACTACAGACTTAAACAACGTGAGGCAGCATATCTACTGTGCGAGATAACATCTTGTCTGCTTCTCTGCTATGCAACTGCAACTGTTGCACATCTCTCCACTCACATCCACACTTCTCTAATCTACTGGACTTCCTTGGTCCATCATGACATGCAAAATAGTTACCATGGTGTGTACCACCATGGTGTTCCATCATTCTTTGGCTCAGCAGTCACCCTTGACTTGAATTCTCTTTCATTTTAGCACCAAAGGCATGGACTTTGTATTAAACTACATAAATTATTACTAACTACAAAACAAGCTAAACAAAGAGTTATTAGTCAGCTTCAAGGTGTAGTAACGGCTAGGTTAAGAGGTGAAAAGTGATACTTTTCAGTGAATAATAGTAGCGAATCGTTCTTTACACTTAATCATCTATTTACTACTTTTTGAGTTCACTTTGATGAATATTAACATTTAGGCTCTCTTTTACTGATTATCTTTAATATATGTACATCAGTATCACATTAATAGCAAACTAAGTCCTAGCATTACTAAGTTAAGGGTGATAAAATGGTAAATTATATGAGTGATCAGCGAGCTCCTCATTGCGTTGCATCCGTGTAAGGGAACCCATGCTCTTGTTCCAAAGCGCCACCCTATAATGGTAGAAATCAATGTCCTCATCTTGATCATCTACGTAGAATGTGAAATTGAGGTGCCTCAAGAGGTGAATGATGAGATGCGGGAAATATAAATTGGAGCGAACAATTTTACCGTGATGGGCAATATCCTGATGGCATCGCCACATTAAGTTATGCAGTAGAGTGGGGACATCAATCCACGTGTTCGTATGGATGCCATATAATGCAATCACACGATCACCTGTTTGCTCTGATTGATGACCTTACGGGGTAGAGGTTTGAGCAAACAATAGTATCCCAAAATAAAATTTCAGTGCAGCAACGCCGATCGTGTGGTGGTGTGCCATGAGGTGTAACTCCACCCGCCATATCATTGATAATCTTGCCTTAAGTGGCCGTTAGTTTCGACCCAGTGGCGTGATTAATAGGACAAAAAGGATGGAAACCGAAAGCCTCGGCAAGCATCTCAGGATAGATCTCTCTCTCCCATCCGTCGATTGATATGGTGAAGTGGGTGTCGATGTTGTCCACGATTGAGGCTGGTACCCACTCCATATTCTGGTAGAATAGACGGATGAGGTGCAAAGAAACTTTAATTGGAGGTGGCGCCATAAGGAAGTTGAGTTGGAGCGAACTAGCAATCGAGGATTCCATGGAATGCGAACATATCGAATTGATGCTCGGGTACGATCCTTCGATTGGTAAAATGTTCCCCGGGCATCTCCCTATTCATTCCACGTGGTCGAGGGTGGGGCCCAACATGAGCAGCATGATCAGGGAAAACGACTTTAAATCCCAGTAGGTATGCTCAAAATTTGTCAAGCGTAAAAACTACTGCCAACAGTTCCTTCTCAGTGGTGGAATAATTTAACTATGTGTCATTTAAAGTGCGACTAGCATAATAAATGACATGCAGTATCCTATCCACCCTTTGTCCCAATATCGCTCCAACCGTGTAATCAGATGCATCGCACATGATTTCAAATGGTAAATTCCAATATGGAGATTGGATTATCGGAGCCTTAACTAATTCGGCCTTAATAATTTCAAAGACCTGTAGGCACTTCCTGTCAAACACAAATGGGACATCTTTGGAAAGTAGATTGCACAAAGGCCTTGCAATCTTATGGAAGTCCTTGATAAATCACAAATAAAAATCAGCGTGCTTGAGGAAAGATCTTATCTCTTTAACGATTCTAGGTAGTATAAGATTTGCTATCAAATCTACTTTTGACATGTCAACCTTGATGCCGTTTTTTGATATGACATGTCCCAGAACAATGCCACTTTGTACAATAAAGTGGCATTTTTCCCAATTATGTATCAGGTTCTTTTCCTGACACCTGGTTACAACCAGAGATAAATGATGCAAACACTCACCAAAACTATCTCTAAAGATGGAGAAATCATCCATAAACACCTCTAGAAATCTTTCCACCATGTCAGAGAATATGCTCAGTATACATCTTTAGAATGTAGTCAGGGCATTGTAGAGACCAAAAGGCATTCGACGGTAGGAGAAAGTTCCAAAGAGACAAGTGAATACTACGGGAGCCCAATTTCCCCTCGGCCGAACTCCCGGGAAAACTGGACCATCCGGTGTTCAAAAATCAAAACAAAATTTTTCTTTCTATACAGAGGTGCAAAAATCAGAGTAAATATTATATGCACAACAAAAACTTAGAAGAAACATATATCATGACGGCATTGAACAGATACATAGATTCCATTTATATTTATAGGACATTATACACAACTAAAAGACCACCGGTGACGATCGACCATCACCTAAATAGTGGTGCAATTCAAAACATATCTAAAATGTACTACGTCTAACTGTATAAGAGTCTAAACATATACCATTTCCATAACCCACCAGTTATGGACAAGGATCCTCGGGCAGAAGTTCTGCTGCTACTTCCGGCACGTGGTCGGGACTGTTCCCTAATTCAGGATCCCTGTCTAATGTCTGCACCTATGAAATAAATGTCGAGATGAGCTAACAGTCTAAGATCAGTAGAGAAAAGATCAATACCAATTAGCATTTTAGTCAGATCCATGCATAGATTCAATGACCATAAATCAGGAAACATTTTTCGGATCAAAACAGAGCTAAAGTTCAAAGGCATTTTAAACTCAAGCCGGAAACTTAAGTTCCAAGGGCATTTCCACATCAACTATGATAAAATTCTAAAACATTTTCAAAGCATTCATGTGATGACCTGACTTTCTTGTATCTGAAATACCGGGAACTCGATAAATCGATAAGCCGGATGGAACAGTCAAATATTAGAGTATAAAGCAAGCATAAAATAAACATAACACTAAAATCTAATATAGGAAACAAAAGAGATCTCTCATGCAAAACATATTTCAAAAAGGAACCATGAAGAATCACCGGTGATGGCCAATCCAATACCTAAACAATGGTTCCTCAAAATGATATCAGTATCATACAAAACAAGGCCTTGGGTCCATAATTCAAAATAATCCTACTCAAAATATACTAAAAATTATACCAAGCTCACAACCCTAAGTCAATGAAAGAACTCGTCAGGAGGAATTTCTGGCTCCTCCTCGGGCTCGTAATCTGGATCACTCTCGTAACCCTGAGCCTGAGTCTCTACACGTATGACGTATAACCGGGGTGAGCTAATAGTCTAAGCTCAGTAGAAGAAACTCAATTTGTCACATTTTATCATAATTAGAGGTTTTCAAAGACTGAAATCAAATCAGATATGTTTTCTAAACAAGTATTCATTTACTAAATTCTAATTCTAAACTAATCAAGAACAGTTTTATGAATGAGAAATCTAAAGTTCATATGGTTTTGGATTCTGATTCATGCATGCTAAAGTTCATATGGTTTTGGATTCTGATTCATGCATGCTCCTTCATTAATTGACTAAAACCATAACTTAAAGTTCTTCTCACATTACTATATCATGAGAGCAGGAATAAAACTGATGGGAACCCTTAACTAACCATCATCATTCAATGAACCCTTTTTCAGGTGAAATGCAACAAGCCCCTACGTTATGAGGGTAACTTGTTTCATACAGATACTCAATCAAATAGGTTCCAAGGCAAACTTAGGGATATCCCGCCGTGTCGATCACGAATATCCTACCGCATTGGTTGGGATTCGTTCACGAGAACCATAAATCAAATGCAGATTCTAATACATATTTCAAATATAGATTCTAATTCATATCTCATATGCAAAGTTTCAAAATTTAGGATTCATGTTCATATCCAAGTGTATTCAGAATTCATGGTTCATAGTTCATGCTAATCAAATTCAAGACAGATTTAGATCAAATTTGTAGTTCATGATATATTCGAAAACAAATTCTGATGTATTTAGAAAACAAAATCATATTCTTTCAGAAAAAATGCAATTAATATTGAGGTTCCCCTACCTTAGACTCGGATTCGATCAAGGCGATCCCAAAAGTCCTCACCAAAGGTTTTGCACACTTAATCTATATTTAATTAACACCACATAAGTGTTAATAGTGTCTAAACTAACAAACAAAAGTTTCCCCATAGTTTTTCCAAAGAAAAATTAAAGCCAAAAACAGGGGAAATTCGAACGTTCGATTTCAATTTCGAGCGTTCGATTTCTAATTCGAACGTTCGATTTTCAAATCAAATGTTCAATTTCTTCATAAATTGAACCTCTCAGATAGAGCCAAAATCGATCATTCGATTCCATTTTCGAACGTTTGAATCCAAATTCGAACGTTTGATGCCTTCAGATTTCTGTTGTTTTTAGCTTGCTCTTCTTAAGTTATTTTTCCTTCAAAATTTAATCAATTCTATCCTACTGTGCATATACAAACAAGTCTAAATTATAATTTCACAAATTGAAATGTTAAGTCGCTTACCATTTCAAGGTCGATTCTGTGGCTTCCGATGATCCAATTACAAGGTCAGATTGAATCTTGCAAACTCCACGTTGGTAGAAATCTAGCACTAGCTCCGCTTAGCACGTACAGAGGATCTTACCCTTCATGCACACATTACCAAAGATCGTTTCATATACAATCAGTACTACACTCTCCAATATCTTCGATCAAACCAAAGGCAGAATCCAAAGCTCATCTGCGGTCAAGATCGTGAGAGTGATCATAATTCTAAGTGATCTAAGCAAAGAAGCAACGAAGTTTGCAAACTCACAAGGATTGGTTCTCACGATAGAAAGAGAAGTGAAACTTACTCTTTACTCTTCTCTCTTTATAATCAAAATAAGCTACCAAAATATCTTGATATTTTCTTTACAAATTCTATCCACTTGCTCTATGCTTAGATTTGGTGTTGGGCACACACACACGAGTTGGTGTATTAGTTCTTGGTTAAAGGCCTTTACTAAGTCTAATTAAATTTTCTTTTCACCAATAACCTTCTTTTAAGTTTACCTACCTATAACTTACAAAGTTATCGCATGACTTTTTCGAACACGCTTACCTAGGCGGGTTCGTAATTTTTCGAGTTATTACATTTTTCCCTCCTTAGAAATTTTCGTCCTCGAAAATGTGATCCAAGGCATTTGATGTGTAATGTAGAATGCATTTGAAAATAGAATCTCATTGTTCAAGAGAATTCAATCCTTTAACCAACTGAACTAAAATTTAAAGATGACTTATTTAAGAGAAACCATGCAAGGTCTAAAATCACAAAACAATCATGACCCCTAAACACATCCAGGTCAACCCATGTCATCTAACATTGTGAAATCGATGGTTTCAAACTGAGGAATGTCACCCTAATTTCAGTACATATTATTCTGATCTACTATTAACTCCCATCCGACACAAAAGTTCTTCATACAATAAATTAAATGTGGTCATAGGATAATTCAGAATGGGTCACAGTGCGACAGGCTTCACAATCACGCTTTTCAAGAGATGAGATCCGTAGTAACGTGGATGTACTTCGTGTGGCATCCCATATTGCCATAAAGGTGTTGTATCCGTATATGGATGCATACATTCCAAGTGTCACGTGCCTGGGAAAAATACCCCACCGTGACTCAAGTTGAACAGTCGAGTATTCTATCAAATTACGTTGTCATATTAGACACACTTATATATTCTGAATAGAAACTAATCTGGCAGTTATTGTCAAAATGGATCTAATCACACAGGTATGGCCAAAATCGGATAATTTGCAGAATGTCAAATAACTACCAGAATTACCAAATAGACAAATATAAATAGATCAATACTCATATGCAAATCACACAAAATATCACTTGTTTGCAAGGATCGAAACTCACAAGTAAAATTAAGCGAACAAGTTAATTATATGAGTAATTAAAAGAAGTAGAAGCACTAGGTTCTAATAATTCATCAATATTTAAATATTTACATTCCCCAAAAATTTAAATTTCAAAAAGAACTTCTTGTGTCCACCGTCGCCTCACTAATCCTCTTCATCCTCATCTGATCCAGCCTCCTGATCCCTTGCCTCCTGATCATCTACATCGTCTCCAGCATCTTGATCAGCAGTGTCTCCAGCTCCGGAAGTAGAAGCATGAGCCATGGAGGGACGGATATCAGCCATATAAGTAGCATAATCCGTAGGATATGCGTGCTGCATCAAATCCCTCATGAACATCCAACCGGCTATGGATTTGTTTGCTCATCGCTATCATCTACCTGGTGAACTCCGATAAGGTAAGCACATCGGCATGTGGGGCCTGTGGCTAGATATGTGGTGGCTGTTGTGGCTGGTCTGCTCGTGCAGGCTGCTCTGGCTCTAGTGCGACTTGTTCAGCAGCTGCTTGATCGACGGCTTCCTGGGGAGCTTTCAATAACTTCTTATAGCTTCTCCTCCAATCCATCAATTTATATGTCTTAACACAGGCGGTGGACTTGGGCTCATCATTTGGATTTTCATATTTAGCCCCGCCATTGTGATCCTCAATCATGAGAGAGATCAGTCGGGCATATGGAATTTCTTTGGTAGGGGCCTTCCTCTTTTTTCCCATTTTCTCAAAAGCCGCTATGATGCCTTTAAATACAACCTCCAGGCATTAAATAATTTTTCTTGGAAGACAAAAAATAGATCTTGTTGAATGATGCCCTGCCTTTCCGATTTGTGCCCAAACGGGTAAAGGCTACACTTGAAAATCACATCAAGCATCCACATTGTATTCGGCAGGTTACCGATTTCCAGGACGCATGTAGTGCGTGTGACATTCTTGCCTCGAAATCATGATATCTTATTGGTTTGGTGCCGACAAATTCATGGTTTGGGAATACTCGGTAGGAGAAGCCATCGCCTCAGCAATATCATCGAGATCAAATGCATAATCTTGCCCATCTATTGATGTATAAATCTTCTTCCCGTCACCCCGATGCATATGTTAGTAATGCAGTCTTATTGCCTGTTGGTACCCGCTTTTTCTGGGTTCCTCTCTGTCCCCGAAAAGAGTGGCCCAATTCGGTCCAAGTGGACTCTGGAAAAGGCGGTGTTGTTAAAGGTAGTTAAGTATTGAAAATAAAGAGTTAAATTCTAGGAAAATACCTAGTTCATTGCGATCGCCAGCTGCAGATATTTATCGATGCTGCAACACGTCATTGATCACGCCTTCCGAGGTGGAGGCATGGGTTATTATCTTTACTGAATCATCGGCTTGCCGATGTCATCATCACTGGGTCGCTCGTGGGTTTAGTTAAGCCAGTTTTCGTAGTTCCTTTCTAATTGTTTCACCTTTTTGTATTCCTAGTATAGCTATTAATTTTAATTGCCGAGTGCTGTTGGGGGTCTAACTAGTTTTAATCCTATTAGAAGTTTTGCTAATTAAGGAGTCCTAGTTCTACTAGGTTTCCTAATTCTACTGAGAGTCTGGTTTAAATGGGTCTCCTACTTTTACTAGGAGTCCAATTAATTAGGTCTCCTAATCCTACTAGAAGTGCAAGTGTATTAGTTCTACAGAAACTAATTAGGAATATACTGATTTTATTGAAACTCTAATTACTTAAAAGCATACTAATTCTATTGAAATTCTAATTAAAGTAAATATACTAATTTTACTAAAAATCTAAAAAGGGGTTTTGGCCCACTATGCTAAGGAGGATCGACCCCATTCCTGGATACCCTCCGTAAGCTCCCTTGGGCAAATCGGTTGGCTAAGGGTTATTTTAAAAATAATATGGATTGAATAACTGAATTTAAATTTAGGAATTGTAGATTCAAAGATTAAAATTGTGAGTTTTAAAGGATTAGAGATTGGAAATTTTAAGGATTCAAAATTAAGAATTAGAGAAAAGATTGAAAAATTCAAAATTATAATTTAAAGACTGAAACTAAAGACTAATTTAAAAATCTCAAATCAGAGATTAAAACTAAGAAGAAAATCTATAATTTAAGATCTAAAGCCTAAAATTAAGGATTTAGAATATCAGACTAAGAATTAAAATCAGAATTTAAGGATTAAATCTAAAGGCTGGTTCTAAAGACGACGAATTAGAACCAGATGAATAAAAAAAAAATTAAAAAAGTTAGGACTAGTTCTAGAAACTAAGAACTAGAACCAAAGTTATGGACTAAAATATAAGATCTAAAATCAGAAAGAGAGATCAAGAAGCTAAAGCTAAGGACTGGCTCTAGTAATTAAGAACTAAAACCAGTGATAAAAACTAGAAATTGAAAGGAATCTAGAATTAAAATCTAGAACTAGAACCTAAGATCTAGAACCTAAAGTCTAGAACTAAGAACCAAAAACTAAAAAATTAAGAACTAGAAGAAAAGTATACCTGAGGCCGGGGCCGCAGAGAGGAATCTTGAAGTCTTAAGCTTTGAAGAGAGGAACTCGAGATAGGAGAGATTTCTAAAAATAGTTGTTAATTGTCAAGAGAATTGTTGTTCTTTTGGGCCGAGGTGGTGGGGTCTATTTATAGGTATTTGGCCAGTTGTGCACCCTGTGGGGTGCGTTCAATTAGTCGGTGAAATTCAATTACGGGCCCGTTTGGGTGCGCTTAACTGAATAGCTTGCCTGGTTACAGGCGCTTAATCACTTTGAGTCGGTGACCAACTCAGTGAGTGACTGGCTGATTGGCTGAGCCGGGTATCCCAGTCCTAGTTTGATTAGACTAATTGCTCACCTTGCTAGTGCGCTCAATCAATTAGGCACCTGAATGCATGTGCTTAATAGGAATTTTTGGGTGGTTTAGGGAATTAGAGACTGAGTTGGTTTAGGAATCATTTAAGCGCTTATGCTGGGGTGCATAAATGGATTGTGCACTCGAGATAGAGCGTATAATCAAGTATGAGGGTGGTTTTTAGAAAGGCAGATGGCTAGTCCAATACGAACTAATTGCGCGCTGGTGGTGAAGCATGCAATATGATTGCGCACGCCTGATAAGGCGCATAATCAAAGCCTAAAGCAGTCCTCAGAAAATACAAGCCTGATCCAAGAAGGACCAATTGCGCGCTAGCTATGGGACGTGCAATCGAGTTAAGCGCGCTATAAGTGGTGCATAATTTGGGACTTTCCTAGGTTTGAGCCGGGTCCGAGCCACAAAGCTATTATTTCAGCCTGGGTCTCAACCATGTACTATTGTTTCAGTGCATAGTCCCTGCATAGGATTTTAAAGTCTTCAAAATAGGTTAGTCCTTTTTCAGAGATCGTGGCAAGGTCAAAGGTTGACCGAACAAATTTGTATACTTTGAGAGGGTAAAATGGTGGTGTCTACATATGCCTCTCTTAGGCGTGTTCTTGTAGAATAAGAATGCGTCAAAGAAGTAGACACCCCTCATCTAAGGGACCTTCTCATTTTTCCTGGGAAATCATAAATGTAAATCGGGGATGCCGACATGGCATGCATGGCTTTCTTATCTATCAGCACAAGCTAAAATGGTGCATTTGGAGGCCCAGTGGTAGTTGTCGAAAGGCGTATTCCATGTCATGGATGCGAGTGACATCCCGTCTCCTATCGCGACCTGCTACTAGTAGCAGTCAATGGGTTAAAAGTGGCATAACCTATACGGTGGGTGCAAGGGGCATCCCACCGTATATTGCGATTTGCTGTAAGGGGTAGTCAAACGGTAGGAGAGTCGATATCCAAATCTGTAGGTGCAAGGGGCAATCAAATAGAGGGATATACAACACAATTGAGGTACCGAGGGGCATCATACAAATGTCCAGAGATAAGGTTTGAAGACTGATATAAGATAAAATATCATGTAATGGTGACGGGTTTTGCAAGTCATGTCAAACCAGGAGCATCATTTCTCACACCAATGGCGAGTCAGGTGTCCCTTTTCCAGTGGATGTTTTTTATTTCTTAGATTTGAGTATACTTAGTGTTCGATTTCCCAAGGGAAAGAACGGATTGGAGTGGTGAGAAATGAAGTTTGGTAGATAGAGGGTTTATTTACTTATTTTTTGTTTTTGTTTATTTTCTTTAAAAGTATATATATATATATTTGAAATTTAGGAATTTTAACTTAAGATCAATTCGATTGTAAATCTTTGAAAAACGTGGCTTCTGATATATCACTGAGCAGATCCACCGGTATGAGATTGGAGACCTGACCGTTTATGTGGTTGTCAAGACGACACTTGGCATGTCGGATGCTCCGTCTAACCTTCTCGTGAATACTGATGATTGTCTCCTATGAGAGGACAATAGTGATTTGCGGATAGAGAGAGAC
Organism: Chloranthus sessilifolius; assembly: GCA_021018995.1. NCBI lineage: Eukaryota > Viridiplantae > Streptophyta > Magnoliopsida > Chloranthales > Chloranthaceae > Chloranthus > Chloranthus sessilifolius. The sequence continues at coordinate 14,919,269 of CM037587.1, read as the reverse complement.
GGATTTTGAAAATATTTGACTTAAAATTGGCTAGCTATACTTTAGAAAGCATATCGAGTAAAAAGAAAGGAATGATACTTACCTGAATTATTGTTGAAGGTCTTTGTATAGCTCGTGACGGGACTGATTTGTTCTCGTAGTGATGTCACGATGGGAGATTGGAGGGTTCCCTCTCTTTTCTTCACTTCTGCTGTAGTGGGACCTAACGGTCATCAATGTGATGAAATGTCTTGGGGAGGTTCGCGATGGGACATGGTGGTTCTCTCCTTATGGTTTTACGCTATGATGAGTCCCTCTGGGTGCAGGCGCGATGAGACTTGGTTGAGCCTTTCCCTTTGCTTGTTATGTGGAGTTATGTGATGGGGCGATGGGACTCGGAAGGTTTGGCTCTCTGGGATATCGACTGAGCCTTTCCTTCTTGATCGTCCATCGTGGCGAGCTATGTTCGATCATCCTGGGTAGTAGTGTCGGGTTGGGGCAGGTTTGTGATGAGGTCAAGTTATAGTTGCATCACGACGGGACATGTGCATGAGTGTGTGAAAGGGTCCCGTCTGATGATCCCTTAGTTGCTTCGATGTTGCGATGAAGCAGTGATGGTGTTTCTTTCTTTGGTAGATCTTGGTCATGTAATGGGCTGGGGTCATCTCAAACGATATCTGAGATTGCGATGGGATTTGCCTTTGACCTTAGTGGTGGGGTGAGATTTTCGGGAGGCTCATTCTTAACTCTTTGCGATGAGACATCGGTCGAGTTTTCTTTCGGTCGCGTGGCGTGTAGGTCACGTGGTGAAGTTTTAGTGTCGTGGTGGGAGATAGTTGGTTTATGCTGATGTGTTTAGACGTCGCAAGTCCTACCGCGTAGGTGTAGTCAATGTCTCTCTCTCTTTGAACCACACAATGAAACATGGGAGAGGTTTTCTGATCGAGATGGGACAAAAGGTATGAGGGTGTGCATTCTATTCAAAATGTGGTCGTAGTTGAGTATTGTGTGTAGGACAGTTGGTATTTAATTAAATTGTGGGCTCAACCAGGTGCGCGTGACTAAGGGATTAGAAAGGTTATTGCGCATTAACGTGTGTGTGTGCAATGTCATTATGCGCTATATAGAAAGCGTGCAATGGAAAGGTCGTGGGGCTCGTAGAGTGGAGGTGTTTAGGCTTCAATACGGATCCTGCATGTGTGGGTTAGCGTGTAATATAATTATGTGTTATATGGACAGTGCACAATTGAAGCATCACCAGGTATTATGCGGGTGTCCCTTTGGATTCCGTGCAGTAACATAGACGTGTGATTTCATTACGCGTGGGTCTAGGGGTGCGCGATTGATTTGTTAGGACTTCTGTACGGGCAAAAGTTCAGTTGCACGCATTCAGGGCGCGCGCGATTATGGTTATGCGTTTCCGTCTAAGCGCTCAGTCGAATTGCACGGTTAGTTTCTGGCATTTAATTATGCGAATTTTTATATATAGCCAAGTTTCTTTTGATTTTTTGTATATCCATTCGTGTTTGACTATAATTTCCATATTTTAATGATAACTTGTGATCTAACCATTGGATTTTAATGTCGTTTCTTCCATTGTTTGTGGTTTCGTGTGATGTTCAGCCTAACGGGGCTTTCGACAGTAGTGCGATTTTGAGAATAGAAAGTATTGGGAAGGAGAGGATTAGCCTTCACATCGGTCCCTTTTAGAGAGCAGTGAAGGCAGTGTTGAGGAGGCGGCTGTGGAGAAGGTGAAGATGGCGGAAGAGCCGGTGCTATAAGTGGAGGGATGTCTTCCCCAACCAATCTTCCACACGCCTTTTCTGTTGCTTCTGATTGGACATTGCTCCTCGCTTTGTGTCCGTTTTGGGTTCGGTTTTCATTTTGGGTTGTAGGTTAGGTTTTTTAGGTTTTCATTTTGGGTTGTATATTTAGGCGGTATGCCTCCGGTGACTTTTGTAACTTAAATTTGTTATGAGAAATTATTTATTGTCTTTATTTATTGTTCTTTATTTATTTAGATTAAATTTTGAAATTGGGGGGCTTTAAAATTTTTTGTCATGGTGGGAGGATGAGTCCCATGTTTAAGGTTTAAGGTTTTTTTTTTCTTTTGTTCTAGTCCCATGTTTGATTTTGGAGGTGAATTGTGTGAATTTGGTTTTAATTAAAAGGTTCCAGATGGACACTAAGTGTTTTAATCTTATTGGCTTATCCGTTTTGTGGTGGATTTGTGTTTCCAGGGGGGATAAGTGTTGTGTGACTATTGGTTCATCTGAATTTTCATGGATTGTGGTCCTTAGAAGGGGTATGTATTTGGCTTGGATTTTAATTAGATGGGGAAGGATTATAGAAGTGACATTTGTCTTCTTATGGTTTAGGGAGCGTAAGGGGCTAAGGGATTGAGTTTTATTTTGAATTTTATTTTAAATTTAAGAAAGGTTTGGGGCATTTTTATTTTTATTTTTTTATTCTCATCAAGGTCTTTTCTTCCTTTTTATTTTATATCTCGGGTGTTAAACCCTAAAGATTAGTGATATTTATTTATTATTGTTATTGGGGATGAGCGGCATTGGGATTGCGGGTGGTACTAGGGTCGATGATGTTAATTGATCCGAAGTGTCACCCCATCAGGAAGAGATGGAGGAGTTGAAGGTTGAGGAAGGAAAACAAAGGATAAGAGCTGTGCCAGAGTTCATGCGATCGACACCACTTGCTCCTTGGTAGGCTCTGTGGATTGACCTTTTGTCAGCCCTCCCTTGTATGCTTTCTAAGGTAGGCTTCCATAGGTGTATCCGTCAGATCCTGGGTGGCTTTTTGTGAGCCACTCTTTCTTTTCTGCTGACTTAAGGCTCTGTGATGCTACTGCTATGCCGTGAAGCATCTCCGGAAGAAAAGGAGGGGAAGATACGGTTCTTGTTGGTATTCGTTCAAGGCGTGCTCCTTCTCTGGGCCTCTCCATGATCTCTTCTCCTGAGCACACTCATTCGGGGATACCCTGACTGAACGTGCTGATTTTAAATTTCTTGTTTTAAATTGTGTATTCAAAGAGTATACCCTCGGTGTAATTTGTAATAATTTTCCCATGTTAAATAAAATTTATTTGTGATTATGTCAATTCTTTATTTAATGTTAATTCGATTTCGAGTTATTTTGGTTAGTTTTTTTTCGGATGTATCCTTATTTAGTCGGGGTATCTTCATTTGATTAAGGAAGTATTAAGCCTAGTTAAGTTTGGAGTATTTTCAATTTGGTTTGGTCTCGATTTGGCGTAGGTTTTGGATAGGCTTAAATTGTTTTATGTGTTCAAGTGGTGGTGTACTAGTAAATTCCTAGTTTCGAGAGTGTAGGTGCCTAAGTTCAGGTATGCATGTGGGACCTTGACGTAGTGTTTAGTATTTTAGTGTTGGTTTTAAGTATGAAATTCCAATATTGTTGATGATGGCTGGCAGGAAAATTTTGTTCAGCCTGGGCAATTGCGCTCTTAGTGTAGAGTGCTTAATATAATTGCGCGCACGATGGTTTGCACAGGAACAACATGCGTAAGAGTCAATTACGCGTTATGTGAAGGGCGCTTAAATAAATGTCTATTCCCGTCTATTCCCATAGCTATTAACAACACTCCTTTGTATCATCCCCGTAAATATATTCTATCTACCGCAATTATTCTTCGTAAAGTATTACGAAAACTTCTAATACAAGGTCTGAATGCCACGAAGAATCTCTGAAAGGCATTATCAGGCTTGCGACATAATTCAATATGTACGTCTGGATCGACCCGCTATAATTCAACGATATAAGACGGTAACATCTTAAATTATTCCTTTCAGCTACCTCGGATATCATTTAACGCTATTTCTTTTCCTCTTCATGCTTTTCAGTAACATACTGTTATACCGTATTTTTTTTTAATATAAAAAATTATTGAAGCAGGAGTCTCATCAAAACTCTTTATAACTAATCCCTCACGAATGAAGCTATCCGCGATGTCATATATTGGCGATGTCCACTTCCAAAGCTGACCTTCCGCATGTATCTTCCAGGTGAAAAGTTTTTACGGCAAACGTGTCCACACCCACCAATTTCGATGCATGTATTTGCCAAATACATCTTACTTCAATACACCTCGCCGTAACTCGAAGATGACTTATTTTTATTGGTTTAATTTAGAAATTATTTACCATTATAAACTCTTTAAGAGCTTTCTGAAAGGATTTCTTATTTCCAAACACCTGACCAATAGTAATTGGCCCCCCTTCATACAGTTCCTCATCATCCGAATCCATATACTCTCCTTTCGAGTCATTCAACTGATAGTCTTTGTCCCTTAGAGGTTGATCAATTCTCCTATTAGTATCAACACGTGAAGTGGATAACAACGGTGCTTCATTATTTTCAGGATCACTATCACCGTCATAGACTGGATGATTATTACATGATTGGGATTGAGTCCGTCGATGTACATTTTGTTGAGGTGCAGTTGTTTGGCTTAAGGTTGGCCGAGGTGGGAATGTTTGAGGTGTGAGAGCCTGTTCTGTTGAAGGCCCGATTATCGTTGGCTCCAAAGCTAATAGTTTAGAAGGCCATTGATATGGACTAAGGCCTCCTAAAATTGTTTTCCACTGATTCCAGTCAAATATATTATTTATCGATTCAAAGTTGAGCTAAGATGTATCATGTATCATATTCATTTGAGGATAATATCCTTGATCTTCATTGCCTTCTCTCATTCGAATGTCTGAAGAGGGCTGCTTCAGAGGCCTACGGTAGGGGCGAAATCCTATATTTATATTTCTATCATCATCGACTATCATCGATACAGCGATGTTCTCCTCTTCAAACTGTATTCCTTGATTTTCAATCTAATATTCTGGTTCCACACCATCATCATCTACTAATCTGAAGTTTTTCTCACATTCTTGATTATCTTTGTTTATTTCTTGGAATGGTTGAAATGCTTCTAAAGATGATAAAATTTCCGTTACGGGAGTGACTAATGATTTTTTGATATAAACATTTATCACACCATCACCAACACGATATACTTTGAATAAGTTTGTAAGATCATCGGAGTCCGACAATTCGGTAAACACTAGCTCATTCCCTATGCGTAATGAAACCGTTAGTGTAATAAAATATTCTTCCGATTGAGTCCTACTGACCTTGTACATTTTTTGCATAAACTGATCAAATGATATATTCTCCGTGATAGTGACAATCCTCCGATGTCCTCCATTGTAAGTATTATCGCCCACACAGATCAAATCAAAATGGCCAAAGGGAACATCCATTTCAACCTATAATATTTTCAAAATAAAAATTGGTTGATTAAAAAGGTCATACTTGACTTACAGTTTAAATGTCAGTGGGCGTTATCATAAGATATCGGCCCCAGTACCTTAAAATTTTGGCCGCTACCTTAAGATATCGATCGCTATCATAAGATAGCGGTTGATATCTTAAGAAAAATAAAGTAGTTGAAACTAGGCTACCAATTGTATCTTAAGAAAAAAAATGTAGTCGATATCTTAAGAAAAAAAATATAGTCAATATCTTAGCTAGCCGGTTGCAGTTCACTGGGCTACCAACTGTAGCCGAATCTGGAAATCGCAATACAAGAAAAAGTGATAAAAAAGGAAAATAAGCATATATATATATATATATATATATATATATATATATAAACGTCGAACCGGCTTGGCGGGGAGCTAGCATGTTATATATAGTTTGAAACTATTAGGCCATTTTTGCAAATACGCAAACTTATAGGGTCGAAAGTATAAATTTCCCTTAAAGATAACCAGTAAAAGAGAGCCATAATGTTAATCTTTGTCAAAGAGAATGCAAAAGAGCAATAAAAAGATGATTAAGTGTAAAATACAATTCGCCACCTACTGAAGGATGAAAAATCGTGCTTTATGATTTTGTAGACGATTGAGCGTTACTGCTAAAGAGCTATAGAAAATCCTAGTTTACGATTCTTCAGAGAAAGTGTATAGAAGAAAGGCGATGAAGCGTTATTTAGAGAATCATCCAATGACGAAGCTATGAAAGATAGAAAATCGTGATTGACGATTTTCTAGAAAGAGAAAAAAATGAAGAATCGTTATCTATGATTATGATTATAGAAGCTTTTCATTACTGTTGCTGCTGCTGATCACGTGAGAATTTCTACCGTCATGTACAAAACTACAAGAACTTTTGAATTAGAAGTTTAACTTATCACAAATCTGGGAGATTGATGAAGAAGAATCTTAAGAGGACTCTATTTCTGAAATAAAGAAAATAATCCCGAAGCACATCAACCATCTGAAGGAAGGAAGAATAAAAATAGAAGTACAATTATATTAGGATAGTTTAATTTCTTTTATTAGAATTAGAAGTTTTATAAACCGGCTCCTTATGATCTATAAATAAGAGAGTCTAGTGTAGGAATAAACCATCGAAGAAATTCTTAGCATCAATTGACAACTGAGGTTGGTTTTCTTCTGATCAAATTAGAGTAGATTTTTATTGCGTGGTAGATTAGATATCCAAGGTTTCTCAAGAGTAATTGACGACTACTATTGTGTGTTGAAGATTAGTGTAGATATCTATAGTTTTTCACAAGCAATTGATGACTACAGCTGAGGGGTGAGGGATATATTTACTTTGCTTTCTAGTTTAGATTTTTATTTTCTTTTATTTCCTGCATTGTAAACATCTCCAGATTTTAATTTGAATTGACGACTTAGGTTGAGATTTGCAGATTAGTATAACAATTTTAACTTTTCCATCTTCAGTTTTCTAGAATTTGATTGATGCCCAAGTTTTAGGAAGTTGTTGATTAGATTAAATTTGTATTGATAGAATTTTAGTATTGATCGATGACCAATGCTAAGAAACTTGAGATATAGTCTAATAGAACTGTTTAATCTTATAAATATCTGATAGCAGAAGATTATGATTAATGACCATAATCTGAAGTTTGAAGATTAGGATTTATTTTCTGCACTTTAGTTTAATAAAAATTCTTTATTCATATTTCTCCAGTACTTTAACAACTTAAAAGATAAGTATAAGTTTCAAAAAAATTGAATTAATATTTAATAATCGATCTCTGTGGGAACGATCCTTTTCTAGTACTATAATTTCTAGTGTGCACTTACAATAGGTTAAGACTTAATTAGATACATATAAAGTAATCAAGTCAGTAGTTTGACCTCAAATTGATCTTTGAAAAGAACCTTGCATCCTGTAGCTGATCAAAGAGGTCATCTATCCATGGAAGTGGGTAACGATTCTTAATCGTTAATTTGTTTAGCTGGCGGTAATCAATGCAAAGCTGCATCGACCCATCTTTCTTCTTCACAAATAATATTAGTGCTCCTCAAGGAGATACACTCGGACTGATAAAGCCTTTATCTAACAACTCCTAAAGTTGTTCCTTTAGTTCTTTCAACTTAGCAGGCGCCATTTGACATGGAGCCTTTGACAATAGTTCAATACCTGGCGCTAACTCGATCGCAAACTCAATCTCTCGATCAGGTGGCAATCTAGGCAGATCCTCAGGAACAACATCTAGTTATTCACATGCAACCGTGATGTCAGCAATGTTCTTCTTCTCCTCCTTATGGTCTTGCAAGTAAGCAAGATAATCGCAGCAACCGCCCCTCATCATACGCTCTGCTCGAATAGCTGAAATGAATGGTGCAATGCTGGATTTGACTCTATAAAATTGAAAGGATTTTCTCCTTGGAAGGCGGAAAGTCACAACCTTTCGAAGGCAATCCACGCTTGTATGATAAGGGGATAGCCAATCCATTACTTGGATCATGTTGAATCCTTCCATCTCAATATAATCAGATCAGCTATTGTCTCGTGGCCTTCAATCATCACGATCACTGATAGACACACAGTATCTGTGCTCACCAAGCTTCCCGTAGGAACTGATACTGTCAATATGAAGTCAAGGGGCTTGGGAACGATGCCCAACTTTTCAGAGAATAGAGGAGTGGTAAATGAGTTAATAGACCTGGGGTCTATCAATACTCGTGCTTCAGTCTTGCTTACGTCGTCATTACAATGCATAATAATGGTACCTTGAATAAATACATAAGATTTAATTAATGAAATGATTTGATTTGAATTTAGGGTACCTTGCTTCAGGGTACCTTGAATCAAATCAACAGAAACTAAAATGAAATTAACATTTGAATTTTTAATGATACCTTGAATCAAATCATTCGACGTTTGAGCATCCAGCGCAGTCATGGCATATGCTCGACCTTCAACAGTAGGTCGAGAAGATCTCTGTGTAGAAGTCCAAGTGGTCCTTCCCTTGTCCTCCTCAGGACAATCCTTGACCATATGTCCGATCTTCCTACACCAGAAGCATGCTCCAGTATTCCTCCTGCAGACCTTAGTCTTGTGTAAATCCCCACACCTTATACATGAAGGGATCAGAGTGAAAGATGAAACACGTGAGGATCCCTGTGCCACTGAAGCCCCACTCATAGTAGAGCCTGATGGTCGAAAGGATCGTATAGGCGGTGACATCGATGGTCTCTGATATGATATCAACCCAGAAGAAGCTACAGGTCTCGAGTACGCCGATTTTATGGGATATCTTGGTGGTCTCGTCAACTTGGGTCACTTGTTTGCCTGATCATAGGCACTTGTCTGACCCACCTTGTCCAGCTCTCTCCTTATTTTTCTAATCTCTCCGCTTGAACATCTTATCAATGTCCTCCTCAACTATGAGGGCTTTAGTAATCACTCCAGCATATGTCTCAAGCTCAAAAGCTGAGATCCTCTCTAGAATATTTGGCCTTAAGCCAAGCTGGAATTTCCTAGCCCTCATCAACTCAGTGGCCACGTGCTGAGGTGCGAATCTAGACAGTCTATCGAACTCAGCCTCGTACTCTCGCACCGTCATTTTGTTCTGTTCCAATTTTATGAACTGGACCTCCCACTGATGCCGTATGATCTTGGGAAAGTATTTATCATTAAATGTTTCTACAAATTTTGCCCAAGTCCATGGCATATTGGGAATTTCCAGCTCCCTAGTTCTGAACATAGACTTCCACAAGGGTCTGCCTCTCCGTCCAACTTGAAGGTTGGCCATCGCACCTTCTCATATTCAGCGCATTGTAACACATTAAAGATCATTTCCATCTCGTTCAGCCAACCTTTTGCCTCAATCGGATCAATCTGACCTAAAAACTTTGGAGGACGTATCCTCCTAAAATCTACAAACCAAGAGGGTTGATGCCTGGCTGCGATCAACTTTGCTTGCTGAGCTATAGCAGTAGTCTGTTGAGCCACAGAAGCATTCTGCTTATCCATGTTGTTGGCCAATGCCTCCAACACTTGCTCAACTTGTTCGTTACCACCTCTTCCTGTTCCTGTTCCTACAAGAACAACATTTGAATCGGAAAGGAACAATTACCCTAGATGTACCGACACCCTTGGGAATATCCTACAATGGAACCGTCCTTGGTCCGTCTCTACCTCTTCCTCTACATCGGGACCTTGGGGCCATGCTGATCTATCATTGTTAAACATAATAATATTTTATCAGTATCGATTGTAAAGACAATCAAGCCCACAGTCTTATGCAATCAGGATCTAGAGCTATAGCTTTGACACCAACTGTGATGACCCGACATTCCCGTATCTAAAATACCGGGAAGGCCGGCTCGCCATCCTATCGATAAATCGATAAGCCAGACGGAATAGTAAAATATTAGAGTATAAAGCAAGCATAAAATAAGCATAACACTAAAATCTAACATATGAAGCAAAAGAGATCTCTCATACAAAACATATCTAAAAAAAGACCAAGAAAAACCACCAGTGATGGCCAATCCAACACCTAAACAGTGGTGCCAGATAGTGCTTCCTCAAAATGATATTAGTATCGTACAAAGCAAGGCCTTGGGTCCATAATTCAAAATAATCCTACTCAAAATACAACAAAAATTATACCAAGCTCACAACACTAAGTCAATGGAAGAACTCGTTAGGAGGAATTTATGGCTACTCCTCTGGCTTGTAATCTGCATCACTCTCATAACCCTGAGCCTGAGTCTCTACACCTGTGACGTATAGTCGGGGTGAGCTAACAGTCTAAGCTTAGTAAAAGAAACTTAATTTATTATATTTTATCATAATTAGAGGTTTTCAAAGACTGAAATCAAATAAGATATGTTTTCAAAACAAATATTCATTTATTAAATTCCAATTCTAAACTGATCAAGAGCAGTGTTATGAACGAGAAATCAAGCAAATCTAAAGTTCATATGGTTTCAGATTCTGATTTATGCATGCTCCTTTATTAATTGACTTAAACCATAACTTAAAGTTCTTCTCACGTTACTATATCATGAGAGCAGGAATAAAACCGTTAGAAACCCCTAACTAACCATCGTCATTCAATGAACCGTTTTTTAGATGAAATGTAACAAGCCCCTGCGTTATGAGGGTTACTTGTGCCATACAGATATTTAATCAAATAGGTTCAAAGGTAAACTCACGGATATCTCGCCATGTCGGTCACAGATATCCTGCCGCGTTGGTTGGGATTCGTTCACGAAAACCATAAATAAAATATAGATTCTAATACATATTTCAGATGTAGATTCCAATTCTTATCTCAGATGCAAAATTTTAAAATTTAGGATTCACGTTCATATCCAAGTGTAATCGGAATTCATGGTTCATAGTTCATACTAATCAAATTCAAGACAGATTTAGATCAAATTTGGAGTTCATGATATATTCGGAAACAAATTCTGATGTATTCGTAAAAAAAAATCATATTCTTTCAGGGAAAATGCAATTAATATTGAGGTTCCCTACCTTAGACTCGGATTCGATCAAGGCGATCCCAAAAGTCCTCACCATAGGTTTTCCACACTTAACCAATATTTAATTAACACCACATAAGTGTTAATAGTGTCTAAACTAACAGACAAAAGTTTCCCTATAGTTTTTCCAAAGAAAAATTAAAAAGCCAGAAACAGGGAAAATTCAAACATTTTATTTCATTTTTGAACATTCGATTTCTTCAGAAATCGAACCTGTTTGACAAAGCCAAAATCGATCATTCAATTCCATTTTCGAACGTTCGATTTAAATCAAATTTGGATTTGAACGTTTGATTCCTTCAGATTCCTGCTGTTTTCAGATTGTTCTTCTTAAGTTATTTTTCCTTCAAAATTTAATCAATTCTATCCTACTTTGCATATACAAACAAGTCTAAATTAAGGCTAATAATTTCACAAATTGAAACGTTAAGTCGCTTACCATTTCGAGGTCGATTTTGTGGCTTCCAATGATCCAATTCCAATGTCGGATTGAATCTTGCAAAGTCCAGTTGGTAGAAATCTAGCATGTGCTCCGCTTAGCACGTACAACAGATCTTACCCTTCAAGCACACATTTCCAAAGATCATTTCATATACGATCAGTACTACACTCTCCAATATCTTCGATCAAACTAAAGGCAGAATCCAAAGCTTATCCGCGGTCAAGCTTGTGATAGTGATCGTAATTCTAAGTGATCTAAGCAAAGAAGGTAAGGAAGTTTGCAAACTCACAAGGTTTGGTTCTCACGAGAGAAAGAGAAGTGAAACATACTTTTCACTCTTCTCTCTTTATAATCAAAATAAGTTACCAAAATATCTTGATATTTTCTAAAAATATCATGATATTTTCTTTACAAATTCTATCCACTTGCACTAAGCTTAGATTCGGTGTTGGGCACATAGACACGAGTCGGTGTATTAGTTCTTGGTTAAAGGCCTTCACTAAGTCTAATTAAATTTTCCTTTCACCGATAACCTTCTTTTAAGTTTACCTACCCATAACTTATGAAGTTATCGGGTGACTTTTTCGGGCATGCTTACCGAGGTGAACGTATTTGGATTCATAATTTTTTGGGTTATTAAAATTCATGTGTCAAACAAAATGGTATTTTCATAACAAAAATGGAACAAATCTTTAAATGCATTTTCAGATGAGAAGGCTAAGACTAAATTGCAAAAGCATTTAATTCATATCGAAGCAGAGATGAACTTTCAAAGATATTTTCATAAAACAATATCCATGAGATCTTGTATTAAAACTCAGAGTAAAATCAAGGTTCTCCTTTCAGGATTCAATATCTGAGTTCAAATTTCGGAATTTACTTATTCAGAGTTCTAAAATTCAAATTCGGATTTAAATTCATATTCAAATTCAGATTTCGATTATCAGATTCGGATTCAAATTCATATTCAAATTCAGAGTCTGATTATCAGATTCCGATTCAAAGTTTCAGCTTCAGAGTTCTTAAACAAATTAATGTTCAAATTTCATATCCTTCTGGATTTACTTACTCATTTTCTCATTCATATATAGCTTCTTACTCAATACATTACTTAACTTGTAACGTAAATAATCTCTCATGCGAATATAGCATTAGAGCCAGAGTTAATACCAATGGGAAACCCCTTTAACCATCATCTTTCAATGAATAATTTTCAGAGTGAGAATGTGCGGCTAAGCCGGGCTACAATGCAGACAATGTCGAGACCAAAACAAAGTTCAGACAATGCAAAATTTAGGGTTTCGTTCAGATGAACGTTAAATCATCATGTAGATTCTAATACATAGTAATATTCTTTGTTCATAACACATAGCTAAACTTTTCGAAAATTAGAGTTCAGAGGACTCACATTCAGAGTTCGGAGTTTGAAGCTCTAATTCACATTCAGAGTTCTTATTCAAAATCGAAGTCTTATTTAGAATACAGAGTTCATATTCCTATTTCGATTCATATTCGGAGTTCATAATTCACATACGGAGTTCATATTCGGATTCAGAGTTCATATACAGAGTTCTTATTCAAAGTTCTTTATTCAAGTTCAAGGTCCAGATTCGAAGTTTTTATTCAGTGTTCAAGTTCATATTTCAATTTACATTTGAAGTTCAAGTTCACCTTTGAAAAGTCTGAAATTCAAGGTCAATGTTTAGGTTCAATGTTCAAAAGATCACCATAAATCATAAAATCTATACAACGAAGACAAACGAAATGTGTATTGAGGTTTCCCTAAAATATTTCAAGAATTCAATACTTTAAAAGCTCCAAAAGTCGAATTCAAAATGCAAATTCAAAGGGGTCTAAGTTCAAGTTCAAATTCAAAGATAGATACTTTAAAAATTCAACATTCAATTTGAACAAGTCCAATTTCAAACACGATTTCAAGGTCCACATACAAGTATATCATAGAGTCTATGAATCAAAATCCAAAAAAGAAACTGTGCATTGAGTTTTCCCTACCACGATTCCTAACGTCGCAAGAAGGTGTGCGATGACCTTTATCGATGGCGACTGATTCCTTCCCCTACACCATATATACAATGATGCATTAAGGATTGATTTTAATAACTAATAACTTCGATGTTACTAATAACTTCGACGTACCTAAGTATTTTCTCAAACCGAGGCGGAATGGATAAGTTCGTGATGACCTTGGATCATGTAGTACTTATCCCAACTTCCCACTCAATTATGACCTATAAAACATTTGATTCATGATATTTTTATTTCATAGAAAGTTATAGAGGTTGTTGTCTTCTTTCCAATTTTGTGAGAATCGCATCAATCCGAATTTGGAGTAAAATATGATGGCTAAAATATCGAGGTTGTGTCAGCACCTTAGTGAAAGTCATGCGCGCAAATTCCAACTCGCGCGAGCGAGTTCTTCCAGAAATTTTTTGTCTAAATTCTGTGGAAAATTCACCCATGTGAATTTCAACTCGCCCGCGTGAATTTCAACTAATCCACACGATTCTGAGCCATTCTGTGTGTGATTAGGCTTCTTCTTCCTCGATCCAAATTGCCCACAACTTTACATGCACATCCAAATGACCCACAAACCAAAACTAAACTAATTTCATACTATAGAATCATGAATCTTACCTCCTAGATCGTGTATTCTAAGTCTACGACGGTCGAATCGACGCCGAAGCCCTTACTCGTTTCTACGGTGACTCAATCCTCATCTTAGCTCGATTCTCTCGAAGATCTTGCATGAAATCCAAACACACACACATACACAAATAGAGATAAAAATCTCCCAATTTATCCAACGATCTACACATGCATGTGAAGGATTTCAAAGTTACCTTTTTAGAAAGCCTACGACCACCGAAATTGGAAGAATCGACTCTAAGGCTTGTTGTTAGTTCGATGCTTGATCCTTCGATCTTATGGTGTAAAAGTCAAGGGTTTTCTTACGGTACAAAATGGGGTAAAAAGGGGTTTGAGATGGCGATCAATGGTTGGGTTCCAAAGAAGAAGGAAGAAGAGGATGGTGGGCTCGGTTCCCTTCGTCTCGGCTACTCTCCTCTCTAAAATGAATTTGCAAATGAGGATAAGTCTAAGGGGATTTTTCTTTTATATTAACTGCAGTTGATTCGGTATGGAGTTGGTTGATCGCTACTTATATGTGTATCTAATTAAGTCTTAACCTATTGCAAGTGCACAATGGAAATTATAGCATAGCATAAGATCGTTCCCACAAGGATATATTTTTTTCACGTATAAACTAATTTTCTAAAAACTTATACTTATCTTTTAAGTTCCTAAACTACTTGAGAAATATGAATAAAAGAATGATTTCTTAAACTAAATTTTACAAAAAATAAATCCTAAATCCTCCTACTTCAGATTATGGTCGTCAATCACAATCTTCAGCTATCGAATCTTTACAATTTTAAAATACTGTTACACTATATCTCAGTCTTATAGAATTTAGGTGTCAATCAAAAACTAGCATCATTCAATATATATTTATACTAATCTTTAATCTACCAAAAATTTGGGCATCAATCAAAGTCTAGAAAATTAAAAATGAAAAATAAAAATCATTACACTAATCTGCAAATCTTAACCTGAATTGTCAATTCAAATTAAAACTTGAAAATGTTTACAAAGCTGGAAATTGTAATAAAATAAATCTAAACTAGAAAGCAATAAAATTATATCTTTCACCCCTCAGCCGCAATTGTCAATTGCTTCTGAGAAACTATAGATATCTACTATAATCTTTCAACTCTCAATCCTAGTCATCAATTGTGATCGAGAAACCTTGGATATCTAAACTAAACTACTCTAATGGTTGGAAGAAAATTCAACCTCAGGCGTCAATTGATGCTGAGAAGTTTTTCGATAATAATTCCTATACCTAGCCCTCTTATTTATAGATCATAAGGGGTCGGTATACAAAACTCCTAATTCTAATTAAAGAAACTACTAAAATAAAACTATCCTAATTTAACTCTACTTCTAATCTTATTTTTGCTTGCTTTCATTCTGTTGATGTACTTATGGATTTTCTTCCTTTATTTCAGCAGCAAAGTCCTTTAAAAGTCTTATTCGTCAATCTCCTCAGATCTGTGATTAGCCAGACTTCTAAGTCACGAATTCTTCTAATTTTGTTCATGGCGGTGTTAATCTCATGTGATCTACAGCTTCAGAAAGCTTCTTTTTTGAAAA
Organism: Chloranthus sessilifolius; assembly: GCA_021018995.1. NCBI lineage: Eukaryota > Viridiplantae > Streptophyta > Magnoliopsida > Chloranthales > Chloranthaceae > Chloranthus > Chloranthus sessilifolius. The sequence goes on along the minus strand of CM037587.1, from coordinate 14,903,768 downwards.
ATCGTAAATCACGATTTTCTATGTTGCTTCCTATAAAACGATTCTTTATTATGATTCGTCCCTTTCTCTTATATCGTACTCTTTTGAACGGCTTTCTCTGAAGAATCGTAAATTATGATTTTCCATTTCCCCTTTGCTTCATTCCGTAAAATCGTTAAACACGATTTTTCATCTTTCAGTAGGCGATGATTTGTCTTTTTCGTTCAATCGTCTTTTTATTGCTTTATGAGTTTCATTTTGACGAATATTATCATTTTGGTTCTCTTCTACTATTTTTCTTTAATATCTGTATATCAATAACTTATTAGTAGCAAACTAAGTGCCAGCATTACTAAGTTAAGGGTGATAAATTGGTATATTATGTGACTAATCACACCCCCAAACTTATGCTTTGCTAGTCCATAGCAAGCAAGGAAATATAAAACATCCTAAACTAAGAATTGAAATGCCACTTTCGTAGAGAGCACGATTGCATTTAGCAGATGCAACAAGCCTTTAAAATTGTTGTGCTGTCTACCTTGTAATTATTAAGAGGTTAAAGACAATAAATTAAAAGACAAATCACAAACAAATGGAACTAAGGTAAGCAGCCAAACCTGCAAGAATCAGGGCATTTACAGCAAGCTTTAAAGGGGTAAGTATGGGTATGTCCACAGGGAAATGTGCTTTAAAATATGGTAAATCTCCATATCTATAATAGATCTGGCACTTTATCTTATCCTAATTTAAACTAAAACAAGAAAGGAAGGAGGAGAGGTATTGTCACTATAGAAAATTAAATGCAAAAGCAAATGATCTAGAGGTGAGTAAAACACAGATTTGAAGGAATGGAGAAAAGGATTTGGGGAATTAAAATTAAAAGGGGGAGAATAGATGCTAGGGATTTTCGTCTTTACTATAAATTATTTGGTTTAGAGGCAATACAAGAGATTGATTTGCAACTATCCTTCATCTGGCTACAAGCTCAGATGCAAGGTAGAAAAATCTAATTTAGACCAAAGAATTGGATTGATCTTAAGGGCATGATCTGTCCACTTCAATGGTCACAGATCATCCTAGGAATTTCCTCCAATTCAAAGGTGTTAATCAGAACAATTAAATCATTGAAGATATTGTGGACGCAAGGCTACAAGCTTAAGCATCCACAGGGATCTTAAATCCAAGGAAATCAATGGCAATCAAGAGATATATAGATTCATATTAACTTTACAACCACAATTTATTGATTCAATATAACTTACAGTACAATTATTCTCATATCTGCAATCTGTGCAGCATCTAATCTTCTTACAGAGCTCTCAACCTCTCAATTTACAGCTTGACCTCACCCTAGCTACCACGAGTGTTTAGCCAACCATGATTGGGTTAAAGAGAGAATGGGGAAGAAGGAAGAAAGATTGGATTCTCGAGGGAGAAAGGAATTCGGATTTGATCTCTAGCTCTCTCAATTTTTGGATTGTTCTTCTATAAATTTCTCTTCTCTTTATACATTCCCCTCTGTCCTCAGATCTGTTTCAGCCAATCAGAGCTCAAGAGAATAATTTTGTTATTCTGAGTTGCTGATGTGGCTGATTTTGTTTCTAGAAACATCCCCCAATTGGTTCGAATTGGACAAGTCCATTTGAGGTGCTTAGAGGGTTCCCATTCATGTGCGTTTGTGTTCCAAACATACCCTCAAAGGTTGTTAACATGCCTTGGGACATGTGCACAGAGTACTGGAATGAGTTGCTGATGTGGCTGGAACTGAGAAGTTCCCAAATTGTGCCTCGAGAGGTTCAGAGAGCCTTTTTGGAATGAGCAGTTCACAAAGCCTTTTTGGGGGGTTCAATCTTCATCAAATGTAGCTGTTGGTTTGCTCCCATGTGTACACAGTTGGGCACATTACATTCCCATAGACTTCTGAGGCTTTGTGAAGTGCTTGATGTTTGGCCTTTTGGGTTGCATGAGGACATGTTGAAACAGCAGGTCTCTTCTTTGGCATTTTTAGATGGATGTTTGCACTATGACTGTAGTTTATTGCTTAACTACAAAACACACTCAAGACACATTATTAGTCACCTCAAAGGTTCATCAAACATCAGGTTAGGAGGTGAAAAATGATAATTTTCACTGATTAACATACCCCCAAACCTAAGCATTGCTAGTCCCTGAGCAAAGGAGAAATTAAAAACAAATATTGAAAACAGAAAACGCCACTTTTGTAGGGAGCACAGATTGATTTGGCATATGCATCAAGCCTTTTAAAGCCCTAGGTGATCCCTAGTGGAGGAGTGAAGTCTCCTAAGGGTTTTTAGTGAAGTTATCCACAAACTTCCATATGAACATAATTAAATCACGTGCAAGCAGTTACAAGTTGGATCCCAACAAATTCAGTTTTTATTCCATACCTTACCCTTTTGAATTTAGAAGTTTCAAAATAGTAAATGTAAACAAATTTAATACCAAAATCTTTTTTCAAACTCATCATAACTAATCTGAAATCATCAAGAGAATGTTGTGTAAAATTGCATGCACTTCACCATTAATTTAAGAATCAGGTTCAAACAATGCCTAAATAGTCAAATTTCAGACCCAATTATCTCACAGGCATACTCTCACAAATGATTTCAAAGGTGTATCATTTCACACAACTCAAGAGCAATTACAACCCTCAAATAGGACTAGAAGCATGAGCATAGGCAGTGCTCTAGTTCTTGAAATCTTCTAATTCCCTTCACCATAGATTACACAGCTCTTTATCTCCACATGACAGCTCAATCAACTTCAGATTAGTAAGGTCTTTTTATTGGGTTGTAGTGTGGCCTATGGGTGAGGTTTATAAATAATAAAAGGGTAAAGAGGGATTCAAAATAGAGAAACCAGTAAGGTCACGAGGTGGTCATGACAGCACCTTCTTCATGACAGCTCAATCAACTTCAGATTAGTAAGGTCTTTTTATTGGGTTGTAGTGTGGCCTATGGGTGAGGTTTATAAATAATAAAAGGGTAAAGAGGGATTCAAAATAGAGAAATCAGTAAGGTCAGGAGGTGGTCATGACATCACCTTCTTCATCTCAGCACAATATTCATCTTCTTTTATGTTTTTTAGATTTGAAGTGGCCATCTTCTCATGTTCTTTTTCAAGAATTTCCAATGAAGTGACTTCTCTTTCTCTTTCTCTCTTTTATTTTGTTTTTCTATTTTTCTCCTTTTTATATGCTTTTCTTTTGTATTTTTCACCATTTGTTTTTATGGGCTGGAATGCCATAACCCCACAACTGACACAGTTTTTCTCAAATTTTCTCCCTTTTCCTTACACTAAATATCAAACCTCACTTCTCCCTCCACTCCTTGATTTCTCAGCTTGAGGATGAACTAAAACAGGTCATGAGGTTCAGGAAAAAAAAATTTTAAAAAAAATATTTTGGTTTCTTGTCAAAGAAGAATGAAAATTTCAGGCTCAAATTGTGTGTAACAAGGGTAGTTGAAAGGTGGGGAATTTTAAGCTCAAACTGTCTAAAAGAGGGCCTTACATAATTTCTTCTATGTCATGAGTTTTGTCAATTTGTTTCAACTTGGAGCTGCACAACTTCTAGTTGGAAAGAGTAGGTTCAAATAGTCCCTAGAGCAGAAAGATTTGCCAACACACTCTTCAAAAGAAATTCTTTTACAGGCCCAATTCTCACTGGGTATGGTCTTCCTTAGGACTCTCAAGACATGTTCTTACTTTTTCTCTCCTTAATGCTTCGCTTCACACTAATTATGAAAAAAATTTCTTGATGATGTCTTTCATGGAAATGATGAATTTTCAAAAAGATTCAAAAATTAAACAATTTACCATACATTTTTAAATCTTCCTTTTTCAAAATTGCTCAGTTTGAAATTCTGCTAAATTTGTTTTGATCTCATTCATACCATCGCACTTGGCTTAATGATCTCATACATTTTTTTCAAAATTACCCTGCTATGCCCCAAAACCTATGAGGAACAGTGTCCTCACTGTTTCATGAAGTATAACAAAAGAAAATAGTAGGGTAAGCACAAGGAAAGTAACAAATTTAAGCAAAAAGGAACATCCTAGAAAAATTTAACCACACAGGAAAGTAGCAAGCACAAATGAACTGACTGCACAAAAATTTTATTGAGCAAACACTATGTACAAAACGTAAAAGAAATAGCAGATTCTAGATTGAACAGAAAGTATATACATCACAAAAATTCAAACTAACTACAAATTCCTAAATACATTCTAAACCATATCCTAATCATTGTCTGTATCTGAGCTTAAAACAAAAGGAGGGTCCCAGGCATATTTTTCTACATAAGGATTCTTGTCCTTCTTCACTGGTTCTACACTCAAAGCATCAGGTGTAGATTTTATTGCCGTTGGCATCTTCTTCTTCTTTGGCTTTGGTCCTGGCTCCTTAATTGAAATGTCAATTGACTCAACAGCTGTCAGGGCAGGGTATAGGGATAAGGTCTCGACAAGTCTGGAAAGCATGTCAGATTTTGCCCAATAGCTCTTGTACAGGTCAAGGGAGTTGAGGACCATCTTCCATATTTTCCACTCCTCTTTCCTATGGGCTTACAAAATAGGTTCAAGCTCTACTTCATGGGCCTATTGTGTCAACACCATGATAGCATCCACTAGGAATCTGACACCCTCCTTGACATATGGGTTGGTCTCAATGGCTTTGGTGAGGGATGGTAGAGTTGAAAAGGTGTTGGTGCCATATGAGACAATGGCCCAATGATGAGGGTCATCCATGGAGGAGGGGGTGATGGGGAGCTCAGGAAGTTATGGTGATGGTAAAATGAAGGTCAGTGGCAGCTCCTCTCCACAGCAATTGACTCAGGTGGGGTGGAAGGATAGGTAAAAGGTAAAAATGGTAGGTCAGTCTCCAAGGGGTCAGGTAGGTTTGCAGCAGGGATGGACAAAGCTTCTTCCTCAAAGTCAGTTTGAGTAGAGGAGTCTCGGGTAGAAGAGGCAGGAATTGGTTTTTCCACCACAGCAATGGAAGCCACTACTACAGGGGACAGCTGAGGGGATGGAGGTGGAGTGGGTACAGGACTAGGTGTAGGAGTAGGAGTTGTAAGAGGTTGAATGGTTGAGGTAGATGGGATTAGAGTAGATTGAATGGCATGGAGGCAAGTGGCCATAGAAGATTGGTTTGCTGTGTTGGTTTGAAGTTGGGCTAGGATGGAGGTGAGAAGGGAAAGGATCTGGGCAGAGGTATCTGGTAAAATTTGGGTTTGGGTAACAGGTGGCATGGTCATAATGGGTTGGAAAGGGGATGTAGATACATGCTGGAAATGACTAGGTTGGGGGGAATCAGGTAAAGGGAAGTATTCATGCCCAATATTATCCACAATGGACTCTATCAGGGATGAATACCCCTTAGTGGTCAGGTGTTCCAGCTCTTGGGCATGAATAGGTGACATGGAAGTAGTGGGGTCAATATCAAAGGGTATGGATGGTGAGGAGGAAGTGACTAGGTCAGCTAATGTAGATGGAGCTAATGGTTGAGGACTTAAGGGTTTCTAAAGATGGGATGGATGGGCTAGCTGGAGGGGTTGTGGCTTGCCTTGATTTTCTCTGGTAGGTGGTTGTGATGGGAAGGGAAGGTAAGGTGACAAATGGGTCTGTGGTAGGAGGAGCTGAGACAAGGGTGATTGTGGTGATGGTAGAAGGGATAGCTGAAATGATGGAAGGTATGGGGACTAAAATGGATGGTATGGAAAGTGATGGGCTGGGGATGCTAACTAAACTGACAACGTCATGGCTAACCATGGGCAAGGTCACAACAATAGTAGGGAGTGCTATGGCTGCAGAGGTCACAGGTGGGGGCGCTGAGCTAGTACCAGTAGAGGTAGGCAGAGGCTCTGAGCTGGCTGTTGGGGCTATACAGATCCCAGGTGCAGCTGCTGAGCTGGTCACCTGAGATGCTTCCTTATCAGGACTCTCCAATGTTTTCTTCTTGCTCTTCCCTATCAAGGTCATACTAGTAGACCAAGCCCTTCTTCCAAACTCCTTTGGACTCAATTTTTCCACTGGCTCATCCTTTTGTATCACATATTTCCCTTTCCTTAGCAGAGCAATGATGAGTCTGTTGTAGGGTAATCCTGGCAATACCTGACCCTTCTTGATTTTATCATTCACATCTACCATGGCCTCAAAAATAAGTTGATGGGCATTAAAGAATTGCCCCTTGGAGATGAAGTAAAGGGCATCCACTATGGGGGTTCTTCTCTCATGCTGATGTCCACTGACATAGATACTCTTCCTCAAGATTGAATCAATGAAAAATAGGCTAAGGTCTAGATCTCTCCTCATCAATGATTCCCCAGATCCCACAATGCCTTGAGTCAAGTGTTTGGCCATTGCTCTAAAGGACACATTATCAGGTGCTCCTAGGTCATAGGCTGAGTCATATACTGATGGGACTCCTAATGCTAACCTAATATCATTGTAATCCACAACTACCTCCCAATTGTTAATCAAAACCACAAGGTAGGGTCAGCTGACCCTGGCCTCTTCTTTTCTCTGATATTCTGATATCACAATTTAACCAACCTTGTGTATACCTTCTCTTGTAGTAGAGTCAAAAGAGGTGTCAAGGATGCCTTTTCCAAGTAGGCCAAGGTCTCCTTGCACTCCTATACCTTAGAAAAATAAGGTAGGTCAAAGCTTGTCTCAAGAATCAAACCTAAGGCATCCACAAACTCATTGGGGGTTGTCAGGTTCTTAGGTATCTCAGTTTCAGCCTCATGGTTAGCTTCAGGCACAGGGACATTCTCAACAACCTCTTCAGCTAGTTTAGCTTTCTTGGCTTTATGAGTTTTCTTGAGTTTATCCATAATGAGCTTCCTCTTAGCAGGTGGGCCATCTTTGGGCTATGTGGCTAACCTACTAGATTTTCTGGTTGATTTTGTGGCAGATTTGGAAGGGGGTTTGAATTAATCAACCAGGGTATCCTCACGGTCAGCCATTGGGATTCAAACTTCACAAAATACTTCTCAACAACCCACAGGAATCTTCCTTTCTCAACTCAATTACCAGACACACTAAAAACTTCCAAAGATATAGAACTATAATGCTGGAAAATCACATGATTGAGGTTGAGGAAGACTTACCCAAAAACCCTAGGGTTTCTCAGAACTTTCAATATGCAGCACCAAACCAGCACAGACCAGGTGCAAAATGTCGCCCTTGTAAAATTAATGCAATTGGAACAATGGCAGGGTAATTGGAGTTGGAACCAGGAAGATGGAGAAGGAAGAAAGAAATTGGAAATCGGGCAGAGCAAGAAAAGAACCCTGAGCACAAGGTGTCGAATGGATGGACTGACCTATTGATAGGTTTGAAAACAAGCAAAACACTATTTCGATCGGTTGGAAAGGAGATTTTGATAGGTTAAATCGACATGTCGAACAGTTAAAACTAGTTGGAAATGTAAACTTCTCAGGCTGAAGGTTTCGAGAGGTTGTTCAACCTCTTGACAAGTCTATAGGCTTCAAAATTTCTAAGTCGAGAGGTTCATCCAACCTCTTGATAGGTTTCTTTTTCTCACCAGTCAACCTCTCGGCAGGTATCAGAGCCTGTCGAAAATGCAGCCATGGCCTTCAGTACCTGTCGACTTCCTCTCTCAACTTCTCGATAGGTACTCAATACCTGTCGAAAATCAAATTTACACCTTCAGTACCTGTCGAAAGTCAACTCACACCTCTCGACAGGTCTCAATACCTATCGAAATTCTCAATGGGAACCTTCAAAACCTATCGAAAATTATTTAGCACCTCTCGACAGGTCTGTTTAGCAATCTAACTTATTTCTTATCAGTTCACTTGTCTCCATTCACCCCAACTCATCAATCCTCCTCTGATCCTATTTATTTCTCATGCATTAGGGACCTTCCTACCTTTATCATAGATGACTCATTATTCTAAATGAATAACTAAGCAAAATTACAGCATATATACAATGACAGACATATTTGAAAACAACAACAGAGATAGAATTGGCAGTTATGATACATAGTATATAATGTTGAAATTAGTCACACTTTGCAGGTTCTTGAAGGTGAATGGTCACCACAGGTTCTACTACATTTTCAACAAAGAGTTTAAGCCTTTGACCATTAACTTTCATGATCTTACCATCCTTTGGATCCATGATTTCAACACCTCCAGATGGGGATACATGTATTACAATGTAAGGTCCCTCCCATCTAGATCTCAGCTTGCCTAGAAAAAATTTTAATTTGGAATTGAACAGCCATACCTTATTGCCTGTAGCAAACTCCTTCCTCAGCAAGTGCTTATCATAAAAATCTTTGGCTTTTCTTTGTAGATCCTTGCATTCGAGTAGGCTTGGAATCTCAGCTCTTCCAGCTCTAACAACTGCAGCTTCCTGTGCATACCAGCAATAGTTTGATCAACATTCACTGACTTAATAGCCCAATAGGCTTTATGTTCTAACTCTACTAGTAAATGGCAGGCCTTGCCATACACCAACCTAAAGGGACATATCCCTATTGGGATCTTATAGGCAGTTCTATAAGCCCAAAGAGCATCAGTCAATTTCAGAGACTTGTCCTTCCTATCTCCCCTCACAGTTTTCTCTAAAATGTGTTTGATCTCTCTATTAGAAATTTCCACCTATCCACTGGTCTATGGGTGGTATGGGGTGGCAACTCTGTGTGTCACAGAGTACTTTCTAAGCAGGTTGTCAAACTGTCTATTGGAGAAATGGCTTCCCTCATCACTAATGATAGCTCTGGGGGTACCAAACCTAGAGAAAATGATATCTTTCAAGAAGTTAATGACAACTCTGTGATCATTGGTTCTTGTGGCTATGGCTTCAACCCACTTGGACACATAGTCCACAACCACAATAATAAAATTGTATCCATAAGAAGGAGGGAAGGGACCCGTGAAGTCAATCCCCCAAATGTCAAATAATTCAATAACAAGTATGGGTTGTAAAGGCATGGAATTTCTTTTTGAAATACTTCCCATTTTCTGGCATCTTTCGCAAGCTTTGCAATGTTGCCATACATCTTTGAACATAGTGGGCCAATAAAATCCACATTGAAGTATTTTTGCAGCAGTCTTGTTTCCACTGAAATGGCCTCCACAGGCCTGTTCATGACACATGGTTAGAATATTGTGGACTTCATTCTCAAGGACACACCTTCTCATAACTTGGTCTGCACAGTGCTTGAAAAGGTATGAATCCTCCCACATATAGTATCTGATCTAAGAGAAGAACAGATCGTTGCCCATTTTGTTCCAATGTGGGGGAATCCTACCCACTGCCAAGTAGTTAACTATGTTTGCACACCAAGGTGCACTCATGCTGACAGCAAACAGCTGCTCATATGGAAATGAGTCATTGATAGGCAGCCTATTAAACTCAGCAGCTAGGATCCTAGATAGGTGGTCTGCAACCATATTTTCAACTCCTTTTTTGTCTTTATTCTCAAGATCAAACTCCTGCAATAGGAGGATCCATCTGATTTATCTTGGCTTGGCATCCTTTTTAGACAAAAGGTACTTAAGGACTGAATGGTCTGTGAACACCACAATCCTAGATCCTAACATATAAGATCTAAATTTTTCCAAAGCATAGACAATGACTAATAATTCTTTCTCAGTTGTGGTATATTTTAACTGAGCATCAATCATTATCTTGCTTACATAAGCAATCACACAAAGTAACTTGTCCTTTCTTTTCTCCAAAATTACACCAATTGTAAAATCTGATGCATCACACATCAGTTCAAAGGGCAAAGAATAATCAGGTGCTTGGAGGACAGGTGCAGAGGTCAAACATCCTTTCAAAAACTCAAAAGCAGTGAGACATTCATCATTAAATTCAAAAGGAACCTCTTGACACAATAGGTGACAAAGAGGTTTTGAAATTTTACTGAAATCTTTGATGAATCTCCTATAAAAATCAGCATGACCCAAAAAGGATCTGACCTGTTTGACAGTTTTAGGTGGGGGGAAATTGAAATCAAATCAATTTTAGCCTGGTCTACCTCTATATCTCTGTGGGAAACAACATGGCCAAGGGCAATGCCTTGATTGACCACAAAATGACTCTTTTCTCAACTCAAAACCAAGTTGGTTTCTTCACATCTCTGTAGCACTGGGCTAAGATGATGTAGACATTGGCTAAAACTGTCCTCAAAGATAGAAAAATCATCCATGAACATCTCTAAAAATTGATCAATCATATCCGAGAAAATGACATACATACACCTTTGGAAGTTGCAGGGGCATTGCGCAATCCAAATGACATTCTTCTATAGGCAAAGGTGCCAAATGGACATGTGAAAGTTATTTTCTCTTGGTCTTGCGGATATATAGGGATCTGGTTATACCTAGAGTATCCATCAAGAAAGTAATAAAAAGCTTTGCCTGACAACTTGTCCAAAATCTGGTCCATGAAGGACAAAGGAAAATGCTCTTTTTTGTTTTTTAAATTGAGCTTTCGATAATCAATGCACACCCTCCAACCAGTGGTTTTCCTGGTTGGAATTAACTCTCCAGAATCTGATTGAACCCCAGTGATTCCAGATTTCTTAGGTACCACCTGTGTAGGTGCCACCCATTCAGAATCTGAAATGGGATAGATGACTCCTGCATCTAATAATTTAACCACCACTTTCATCACCACTTCTTTCATGTAGGGGTTTAACTTTCCCTGCATCTCTCTAGAGGGTTTGGAACCCTCTTTCAAGTGGATCTTATGCATACAAATAGTAGGACTGATTCCTCCAAGATAAGCAATAGTTCAACCTATTGCTCTTTTATGCTTTTTCAACACACATAACAACTCTTCTTCTTGCTCATCAGTGAGGGAAGAAGAAATTATCACAGGAAACTTTGAATTTGGTCCCAAAAATATATATTTCAAAGACTTAGGGAGCTGCTTCAGTTCCACATCAGGTGGACTTATGAGTGAAGGTAACAAAGGTACCTTTGAAGGTGGTGGAAGAAGCAACACAGCTGGTTTCCAAAGAGGATACCTTGTTACTGGCCCCACTTCAAAATTTAAGGCTTTCACTTGTTGAATCATAGGTGTGGGGACCTTCTCCTCCATAATTTAATTCCAAACATTTTCAAAAGCAATACACATGTCATTACAATGCAGCAACTTGGGTAACGTTTCTTTCATAAGCTCATCTAACACATCAATCAAAAAGCAGTCCTCACTATCCAAGTCAGGCTAACTTACTGCATTGTAGACATTCAATTTTACTTTCATATTGTATACAAGCATTGGCAGTGGCCAAGAAAGGCCTGTCCAAAATTACAAGAATTGAGGTAGTGCACTTGCTTGGTTCCATGTCAAGAACCAGAAAATTTGCTGGATAGAAAAACTTGTCAACCCCAACTAACACATCTTCTATCATTCCCACTAGTTTCCTTTCAAATCTGTCAGCCAGCTATAATACCACATGTGTGAGCTTCAATTCTCCCAAACCTAACTTCTCATAAACTGAATATGGAAGTAGGTTCACACTAGCCCCCAGATCTAACAAGGCTTTTTCAATGGTGTGATCCCCAATGATGGAAGGGATTGTGGGAACTCCAGGGTCTTGAAGCTTAATTGGGGTTGCAATGGACAACACTTGATTCACTTTCTCAGCACAAAAGACCTTCTTAGATAGGTGTATCCTAGATTGTCTTTTGTGTGTGTACAAATCTTTCAAAAACTTTGCATAGGCTGGCACTTGCTTGATTGCATCAAGTAAAGGTAAATTAATCTTCACTTGTTTAAATGTTTTCATCATTTTCTCAACTTTAGCATTCCCCTTATCAAAAAGAGAAGGTGCTTGAAGTGTATTGGGAAATGGCAAATGAGGAACTGATCTCTCATTTGCTGCCTTAGCAATTTGGTGTTCATCAATACCCCCCTTATTTCTCCTATGCTGCTCTTGCTATATATCATCATGGGTTGTTCTTTCTTTTCCTGCACTTTGCTCAGGCTCAACACCAACCTTGTCATCAACCAACCTCTCACTTCTCAAAGTGGTGACAGATTTAGCTTTTTCATGTGATGAAGAAGCTTCACCCACCATATACTGCCCTTTGAGATTGTTCAAAGGCTGACTAGACAGTCTTCCCTCTTCTCTCCTAGTCAAAGTATTGGATAGCTAACCAAGAGTATCCTCTATCTTCTTAATACTTTGGCTATGGGAGCTCACTGTTTGAGACAAAGAGCTCAAATTATGCAATGAAGCCAGAACTTGCTCTTCAAATGTGAGGGATCTAGAGGGTGCTGGGGCTGGTGCACTTTGATGCACAAGTGCCATTGGCTTGGCCATAGGCTGCTGGTATTAGAGCCTTGGGAAGTAATTCTACTGGTATAGCTGAGCATTTCTATAGGGCATTGGCTACTATTATTGCTACTATTGTTGGTTTTGGAAGTTATCTTGCCTCCACCTCAAGTTGGGGTGGTTTCTCCAATGATAACCAGCAGCTGGCTGTTGTCCAAAGGACTGAGTAGCATTCACATGCTCCATAAACAGATCTGAAAATTGGGTAGCAGAGGGACATTCTTCAAGGGAGTGAGTGGGGGACTGGTATATCAGACAGGCCTCCTCCACTTTGACAGCCATTGGAGACTGCATTACTCCCATGAGCTTATCAAATTTCTGAGTCAAGCTATCAACCTTTCTCTCCAAATCATTATAGCCACTGACCTCATATATTTTTCCTCCTGTAGTGTTCTTTCTCACCAATCTAATAGCAGTCTCAATGTCCATGGACAGAATATCCCTTTGCATGGAATTTTCACTACTTATATCAAGCAACTCCCAAGCCTCATCAGCTGTCTTATGGAGGTAAGTACCCCCACATGAGGCATCCACCATGTCCCTACTCTTGGGATCAATTTCTTGGTAGAAACTTTGAACAAGTTGCCAGTAAGGAATTTGTTGATGGGGATATTACTTCAAGAGCTCCTTAAATATTTCCTATGCTTAGTGAAAGTCTTTAGTTGGGGACTGAGCAAAAGAAATTATGCTCTTCCTCAGCTGACTTGTTTTGGACATGGGGAAAAATTTGGCCAGAAATTGACATTGAAGGTCATTCCAAGACTGTATACTATTGGCTGGAATCATAGACAACCAAGTTCTAGCTCTGTCCTTTAGTGAAAAAGGAAAGAGCCTCAGCCTGGTTGCCTCCTCCCCCAAACTAGCAATGTTGAAGGTAGTACACAAGCCTAGGAATTCATCAATGTGCTTGTATGGGTCTTCCTTACTCAAGCCATGACATAAGGGCAGTGTTAAGTGGTGAAAAATGCCATTTTTCACCCTTTAACCTGACCATTGATAGACCTGTGAGCACACTAATAAGCCTCTGTTGAGTGCATTTTGTAGACAACAACAAAAGAGGACATTAATGTAGAAAACCACTCAAGAATGCCCAAAAAGGGGCCATCTCTTAGCATAGGGCCAACCCCCAGCAACAACACAACAGAGGATAGCTCATCACTGGACCCTTAGAGAGCGTGGCTACAGTAGGGCAAGGCGAAGGAAGTGAAAATAGGTTGAAAATATCCTATCGAAAGGTCACCTGAGGACTTCGATAGGAGCTAAAAGCAAAGAAAGGAGGAATTCGTGCAGTTGAAAAGGTTTCGATAGGATCTGAAGGCAGAAGAAGGATGGATTCGTGTGAATTGAGGAGTTCGATAGGATCCAAGAACCTATTGAGCAGCTGAAAGGAAGGAAGAAATCATCCTATCAAAAACCTGCCTGAGGTGTAAAGGGAACCTATCGAATGGTTCCCTGAACCTATCGAGATGGAGACACTGGAATAGAACCTATTGAAGGGTGCTTGAGCCTTTCGATAGGAGTTAAAGCAACCCTATTGAAACAATGGCATGCAAAGCTAAACCTACCGAAATGGTGCTCCAACTTGTCGAAGAGCTTCCCCAACCTGTCGAATACTCCAGGCCAAGGGCTGAGAATGCTGAAATGCTAAGAGAAGGCTCATCCTATTGCAACCTATCGAAGAGATATGAGAACCTAGCGAAAGGACCAAAAAGCTCTATTTGAACTTGTCGAATTCGTGTGTAAAACTTCTCAGAAATTCAGCTGTGCACACACTGTGACTTGGTGACCTGCTGCACGCAACCCGAGGAACTTAGTGACCGGCACGACGATTTTAAAAGATGCCCTAGGAAATCCTAACCGACCCACGTGCTTTAACAGAATCGTAACAAACTCTGAGGACCTTCTAGAAGGAATTTTTGGCGGGAAAAATAGAGGAGAAAGCTATATATAGAGACCCCCAATTGCAATTAGGGGATATCGAGATCTGAGCAAAATTTTAGAGAGTAGAACTTGCAGAGAAATTCTATTTCCCCTCCTTTAGCCCAACAATTGTTGGCTAATTCCCTTGGAGTAGCGAGGAGAGAGGTTAGATCTGTAATTGGGTAAGGTTAAGATTGCTATTGTGGGTTCCTAGCTGCACAGACTAAAGATCTGAGAGTATTTCAATTGTAGAGTGATGTTGATTACAATGCAAATATTGTTTTTAATACTTTAATTAGATCTAAAGTTCTTTTGGTTTCATTTGGTGATCGATCGGATTTGTGTAGATTAGTCTATAGATCAGCTCACCCACTTAACTGGTAGGCCTCTTGGATACCACCCGATCTCTCTGGATCTGATACTCCTGTGATTCCTTGAGTCTGTGACCTGGGAATTGTAGCATCTGTAGTAGTTTTAATTGTTCTAATTGACACTTTAGCTTTGGAAGAGATCCCTAGGATGGTCTGTGACCATTAAAGTGCACAGATCATAACCTTAAGATTAATCCAAGCTTAGGCTCCAATTGGATTCGTCTGTTGTAAATCCATTGATTTGATAAAGTCTATAGGATGGTCTGTGACCATTAAAGTGGACAGATCATAGCCTTAAGACCAGGTGGATCCTGCGATTTGGAGTGGAGCTTTATACCCTGCAGCTGTGCTTATAGCTAGTTGAGGGAATTGTGTGCTCTGAACCTCTGTAGCATGATTAATAGAATCTGATTTCAGTGAAGACCAATTTCCAAGCTACTCTTCTCCATTTTCTACTTTTTACCTCATTTCCCCTGCAAGATCTAAGATCCTAAACTCGATCCAAGTTAGTCTATGTTTAATTTTAGCTTAGCTTAAGTGACAATCTATTTTAAAACTCTCCCCTGTCTTTTAGCTAACGTAGCATTAGTTAGGGTGCCAGATCTAATACAGATCTAGAGATTTATCGTATTTTAAAACTAACCTCCCTGCGGACATTCCCTTACTCACCATCTTTGTAAAACTTGCTACAATAGATTCTGATTACTTGCAGGTCTGTGTGAGTGTGTTCTGCCTAGTTTATTAATGATTTTAGACCCTCATTTGAGGGAAGGCAAATACTTCATCAAGTTTTTGGCGCCGCTGTAGAGGAGATGTGTTTAGAAATTGATAGACCTAAGTTTTGATCATAGATCTGTAGCAATTGATAGATGTTTGCTTAATTTTACTAACTGCATTTGTAGGATTTGTTGTTTTTCAGTATTTGGTGTGCATTTCATCAGATCAGAGGTTGCCAGTGAGAGGAGAATTGTGTTGGAAGCTGCTCTATAGTTTGCATCCCTCTACTCCCCTATTATTTTTCAGATCTGTTGATATTTTTGTTAGAATAGTTAGAAAATTAGGTTGATTCTGCTTGTTGTGTGGAGGATCTGTTCTGCATTCAGAATTTTAGTGTTGTATGTTTGGTAGGAGAACTCTCCAACCTCAGATTATTCCACTAAATACAGAGGTTGAAAGACTTTCCAGATCTAGACCAACTACACCCACATCTGTTGCAATTGACTCTGTAGAAATGGGTGAGCAACAGCAACCGAGAACCCTTAAGGAGTTTAATGCACCGGGGGTCTATAATTCCCCCTTCTGCATTCAATTCCCAACTGCTCAGGAAAACTATGAGATAAAATTATCCATAATTCAAATGCTGCCCTTATTTCATGGCCTGACCAAAGAAGACCCATACAAGCATATTGATGAGTTCTTGAGACTGTGCACTACATTTAATATCACAGGTTTGGGGGAAGAGGCCACCAGGATGAGACTCTTTACTTTTTCATTAAAGGGTAGAGCCAGGACCTGGTTGTCCTTGCTTCCACCCAACAGCATTTAGTCCTGGAGTGATCTCCAATGTCAATTTCTGGCCAAGTTCTTCCCTATGTAAAAAATCAGCCAGTTGAGGAAGGGTACCATTTCTTTTACCCAAGATCCAACTGAAGATTTTCATCAATCCTGGGAGAGATTTAAAGAACTCCTCAAGAAATGCCCCCACCATCAAATCCCTGAATGACAATTGATTCAAAGCTTTTATCAGGGAATTGATGCTAAAAGCAGAGATGTGATAGATGCTTCCTGTGGTGGCATCTATCTCCATAAAACTACTGAGGAGGCATGGGAGCTCTTTGATATTATTAGTGAGAACTCTATGCAAAGAGAAACCTTAGCAAGAGATCTAGAGCCTCCTAGGTTGATGAAGGAGAATATCTCAAGAGGGAAGATATATGAAGTGAGTTGGAAAGGAAAGTGGACAGCCTAGCCCATAAATTTGATAAGCTGATGGGAGCAATGCAGTCACCTGTGGCTGCTAGGGTGGAGGAGGCATGTACCATATGCCAGTCCCCTGCTCATCCCCTTGAAGAATGCCCATCTGCTGACCAGTTTCTTGATTTTATAACAAAGCATGTGGCTACAGCTCAGTCTTATGGGCAGCAGCTTGCTGTTGGGTATCAATGGAGAAACCACCCCAATCTGAGGTGGAGATAAGATGCATACCCCAGCCTACAGCAGCAGCCCCAGTAGCCCATGCCCTACAAAAATGCTCAGCTGTATCGAGAAAGTTACGTCCCAAGGCCTCAATATCAGCAACCCAACGCCCAACCTGTAGCCCCTCCTATGTGGCAATCTGCACCCCCTTCAGCTGTGAGAGCACCATCCTTTGAGTAACATGTTCTATCTTCACTGCAGAGTTTGAACACCTTATCCCAAATTATGCACTCTCACAACCAGTGCATCAAAAAGATAGAGGACCAACTTGGTCAGCTGTCTGATGCCCTGACTAGGAGAGAGGGAGGCAGGCTGCCTAGCCAACCACAGGACAACTCACGAAGACAATTTGTAGTGGGTGAAGTTTCCTCCACCTATAGGAACCTAAATCTGTCAAAACATTGAGAAGTGGTAAGCTAGTGGACAACCAAGTGAGCCGTGAGCCTGTGAGGAACTTGGAGGAAGGAAATTAAGAGATTTCTATCAGAACACAACAAAGGCCACCAGTGGTGGACTTGAAGGAGCAACCAGCTGTGAATAAAGAGGATAATGAGGATCCTCAAGAAAAGAAAAAAATCAAAAAGAAAGAAGCCCCATTGGCTAAGGCTGCAAGTGAGGGAGCAATCCCACATTTGCCATTTCCAAAGGTACTACAAGCACCTTCCCCTTTTGATAAAGGGAAAGGAAAATTTGAGGAAATGATGAAGACTTTCAAGCAAGTAAAGATCAATTTTCACTTACTTGACGCCAGTAAACAAGTCCCAGCCTATGCCAAATTTTAAAAGAACTATGCACCCATAAAAAACTATCCAGGAAACACCTAACCAAGAAAGTCTTTTTAGCAGAGCAAGTGAAATAAATTTTGTCGATTGCAACCCCAACCAAATTTTAAGACCCTGGAACCCCCACTATCTCCTGCATCATTGGGGATCACATCAAACCTTATTAGATCTGAGAGCCAGTGTAAATTTACTTCCATATTCACTATATGAGAAGCTGGGCTTGGGAGAATTAAAACCCACACATGTGGTCCTACAGCAGGCTGACAGATCTGAAAGGAAACCTGTGGGGATAATTGAGGATATTTTGGTTGGAGTAGACTAATTCTTCTATCCTACTGACTTTTTGGTATTGGACATGGAACCAAGCAAATGTGCTTCTTCCATACCTATGATTCTAGGCAGGCCCTTTTTGGCCACTGCAATGCTCACATACAATGCAGGTATGGAATCATGGAAGTGGCATTTGAAAACATGAAGGTTATGTTGAATGTGTATAGCACTGGCTATCAACCCTCTCCTGAAGAGGCTTGCTTTTCCATTACTGCCCAAAAGAAAGTGATTCACGACAATACACATTGGTTGTTACAGGATAATGCTTGGGTCACAGATGGAAAATTGCACCCAGGGAATGGACACTGGCTAACGAAAAGATCCACGAAAGGTGCCAAATTGAGGAGCCTGAGGAGACTATGGACCTTCCAGACCCTTTAAATTAGCCCCTGAAGTCAGTATGTATCATATGTACCATACTTTGATTTTGTTTTAGATGTTTACTTTGTGTTAATTGATATTTTTTATTTTTCCTGCAATAATTAAAAAAAGAAAAAAAGGGAGAAACAAAACTGCCATAGCTGATTGTTGACCTCTATGATTGGCCAGATGATGCCTGTAAATAGCTATGTCAATTTATTATTTTAGTGTCTTCCTCACTTGTCTCATGTATATATTTGACATTTTAATACAAATTTGTCTTCATGTAATTTTTTTTTTCTTTTTCCTGTATCGCTCTTTTCCCCCCATGCCTCTCTCCTGATTTCATAGTGTCCAACAGTGAGGACACTGTTTAGTTTAGGTTTGGGGGTATGGCATGTATGTATGCTAATAAATTAGTTAATTTCAGTGCATATAGGCAAAAAAGGAGTGGTTGGAATTAATTAGAGTAAATTCTCACTTGAATTTTGTAAAAAGGGAAAATTAAAAACTTTTTGAAACTGAAATAAGCTATAGTCCAACGGACTTCATGAGGCAAATGTCAACAATTTGTGAAAATTAATTTTGATGTGTAGTAAACTTGAAATGAGAGAAAATTGGGAAGATACACCTCTGAAAATTTGATGGAATGCCATACCCAGCGAGATTTGGGCCTGAAAATTTTTCTTTGAAGAGTGTCTGGGCAAATTTTTTCTGCTCTAGGGACTGATGGGATCTAATTCTAATCACTAGAAGTTAGGCAATTCCTAGTTGAAACAGCTTGACAGCATTCATGGCATTGAAGACATGAAGTAAGGCCATCCCTTGCACAGTTTGAGCCTAAAATGCCCCACCTTTGAACTGCCCTTGATACACACCAGTTGAGATTTTTAAATCACAGTTTTTCTTTGACGAAAACCAAAAATTTTGAACCCAAAACCTTTTGACTTGTTTCAGTTCACCCTCAACCTGAGAACTAAGAAAATAAGAAGAGAAGTGAGGTTAGAAGTGCAAGGTTCAATGTCTGGCAAAAAGAAGAAGAGTATCTGAAGGCTAGTGTGATGTATAGTTGTGGCATTCCTTTGCTTTAAAAAAAAAAAAAAGGAAAGAAAAACAAAAGAATGGGAAAGAGAAGTCATTTCATTGAAAGACTGAAAAGAGGATTAGAAACTGGCCACTTCAAATCTGAAAATTCAAGAAGTAGATGGAATTGTGCTGAAATGAAGGTGTACATGTCACCTCCTTACCTTTATTGACTTCTCAATTTTTAAACCCTGTTTATCCCTATGCTCTTTCACAAACCTCATCCCTACGCCACATTACAACCCAATAAAAAGATCTTACTGATCTAAAATGGATTGAGTTGTCATGTGGAGAAGAGGATTTATTTGATCTATGGTGAAAAGAGTTAGAAAATTTCAGAAACTAGAGCAATGCCTATGCTCATGCTTGCAGTCCTATTTGAGGACTATAACTGTTCTTGAGCTGTGTGAAATTCTACACCCGTCATTTTTGTTGTGAGTTAACAGCCCTGGTGAGGCTTGGGTCTGAAATCCAATTTGATGGGGGTAGTATCAAAACAGAATTCTCAAGTGAAAGGTGAGCCATGCATCAATTTTCGGACACATTGCCTTGACATGAACTGATTGATGATGAAGGAATTACTGTAAAATTTCATATTTTAAGTTGGTGATTTTTCTGCTGAAAACCCTCTAGAACTAAAAAGACATGATGAGAATTTATTTTATTTACTGAAACTCTGTTTAGCAGGATGCACTATCATTAACTAACCTTATTGGAGAAGTTTGTGGGTACCTTCACTAAAAACCCTCAGGAGACTTCACTCCTCCACTAGGGATCACCTGGGGGTTTAAAAGGCTTGGTGCATATGCTAAATGCATCCATGCTCCCTACGAAAGTGGCATTTTTAATTCCTTTTTATTCTCCTTTGCTCAGGGACTAGCAAATCTTAGGTTTGGGGGTGTGTTAAGTGGTCAAAAATGCCATTTTTCATCCTTTAACTTGACCATTGAGAAACCTGTGAGCACACTAATAAGTCTCTGTCGAGTGTATTTTGTAGACAGTAACAAAAGAGGACATTAATGTAGAAAACCACTCAAGAATGCCCAAATAGGGGCCATCTCTCAGCACAGGAGCAACCCAGCAACAGCACACCAGAGGATAGCTCATCACTGGACCCTTGGAGCACGTGGCTACAGCAGGGCAAGGCGAAGGAAGTGAAAATAGGCTGAAAACATCCTATCAAGAGGTCACCTAAAGACATCAATAGGAGCTGAAAGCAAAGAAAGGAGGAATTCGTGCAGTTGAAAAGGTTTCAATAGGATCTGAAGGCTGAAGAAGGATGGATTTGTGTGAATTGAGGAGTTCGATAGGATCCAAGAACCTATCAAGCAGCTGAAAGGAAGGAAGAAACCATCCTATCGAAAACCCACCTGAGGTGTAAAGGGAACCTAACGAATGGTTTCCCTGAACCTATCGAGATGGAGACATAGGAACAGAACCTATCAAAGGGTGCTTGAGCCTTTCGATAGGAGTGAAAGCAACCCTATCGAAACAATGGCATGCAGAGCTGAACTTATCGAAATGGTGCTCCAGCCTGTCGAAGAGCTCTAGGCCAAGGGCTGAGAATGCTGAAACGCTAAGAGAAGGCTCATCCTATCACAACCTATCGAAGAGATCTGAGAACCTAGCGAAAGGACCAAAAAGCTCTATTTGAACTTGTTGAAAGCTTCTTAAACTTGTCGAATTCGTGTGCAGAACTACTCAGAAATTCAACTGTGAACACGCTGTGACTTGGTAACCTGCTGTACACAACCAAAGGTCCTTAGTGACCGGCACGACGGTTTCATAAGATTCCCTAAGAAATCCTAACCGACCCACGTGCTCTAACAGAACCCTGACAAGCTCTGAGGACCTTCTAAAAGGAATTTTTTGCGGGAAAAATAGAGGAGAAAGCTATATATAGAGACCCCCAATTACAATTGGGGGGATATCGAGATCTGAGCCAAATTCTAGAGATTAGAGCTTGCAGAGAAATTCTATTTCCCCTCCTTTAGCCAAACATTGGTTGGCTAATCCCCTTGGGGTAGCGAGGAGAGAGGTTAGATCTGTAATTGGGTAAGGTTAAGATTGTTATTGTGAGTTCCTAGCTACACAGACTACAGTTCTGAGAGTATTTCCATTGTAGAGTGATTTTGATTGCAATGTAAATACTGTTTTTAATGCTTTAATTAGATCTGAAGTTCTTTTGGTTTCATTTGGTGATCAATCGGATTTGTGTTGAGGAGTCTGTAGATCAGCTCACCCACTTAACTGGTAGGCCTCTTGGATACCACCCGATCTCCCTGGATCTGATACTCCTGTGATTCCTTGAGTCTGTGACCTAGAAATTGCAACATCTGTAGTGGTTTTAATTGTTCTAATTGATGCTTTAGCTTTAGAGGAGATCGCTAGGATGGTCTGTGACCATTAAAGTGGACCGATCATAACCTTAAGATTAATCTAAGCTCAGGCTCCAATTGGATTCATGTGCTGCAAATCCATGGATTTGATAAAGTCTATAGGATGGTCTGTGACCATTAAAGTGGATAGATCATAGCCTTAAGACCAGGTGGATCCTGCGATTTGGACTTGAGCTTTATGCCCTACAGTTGTGCTTATATCCAGTTGAGGCAATTGTGTGCTCTGAACCTCTATAGCATGATTAATCGAATCAGATTTCAAAGAAGACCAATTTCCAAGCTATTCTTGTCCATTTTTTGCTTTTTACCTCTTTTCCCCTACAAGATCTATGATCCTAAACTCGATATAAGTTAGTCTATGTTTAATTTTAGCTTAGCGTAAGTGACAATCCATTTTAAACCACTCCCCTGTCTTTTAGCTAACGTAGCAGTAGTTAGGGTGCCAGATCTAATAAAGATCTGGAGATTTATCATATTTTTAAACCAACCTCCCTGTGGACATTCCCTTACTCACTATCTTTCTAAAACTTGCTACAACAGGCCTTGATTACTTGCAGGTCTGTGTGAGTGTCTTCTGCCCAGTTTATTGATAATTTTAGACCCTCATTTGAGGGAAGGCAAACACTCCAACAAGTTTTTAGGGCCGCTGCAGGGGAGGTGTGTTTTGAAATTGATAGATCTAAGTTTTGATCATAGATCTATAGCAATTGATAGAGTTTTGCTTAATTTTACTAATTGTATTTGTAAGTTTTGTTGTTTTTCATTATTTGGTGTGCATTTCATCAGATCTGAGGTTGCCAATGAGAGGAGAATTGTGCTGGAAGCTGCTCTGTAGTTTGCACCCCTCTACTCCCCTGTTATTTTTCATATCTGTTGATATTTTTGTTAGAATATTTAGAAAATTTGGTTGATTCTGATAGTTGTGTGGAGGATCTGTTCTGCATTCAGATTTTGAGTGTTGTATGTTTGGCAGGAGAACTCTCCAACCTCAGATTATTCTACTAAATCCAGAGATTGAAAGACTTCTCAGATCCAGACCAACTACACCCACATCTGTTGCAATTGACTCTATAGAAATGGGTGAGCAACAGCAGCCGAGAACCCTTAAGGAGTTTAATGCACCAGGGGTCTATAATTCCCCCTTCTGCATTCAATTCCCAGCTGCTCCGGGAAACTATGAGATAAAATTGTCCATAATTCAAATGCTGCCCTCATTTCATGGCCTGACCAAAGAACCCATACAAGCATATTGATGAGTTCTTGGGACTGTGCATTATATTTAATATCACAGGTTTGGGGGAAGAGGCCACCAGGATGAGACTCTTTCCTTTTTCATTAAAGGACAGAGCCAGGACCTGGTTGTCCTTGCTTCCACCCAATAACATTCAGTCCTGGAGTGATCTCCAATGTCAATTTCTGGCCAAGTTCTTTCCTATGTCAAAAACCAGCCAGTTGAGGAAGGGTATCATTTCTTTTACCCAAGATCCAACTGAAGATTTTCATCAATCCTGGGTGAGATTTAAGGAACTCCTCAAGAAATGCCCCCACCATCAAATCTCTGAATGTCAATTGGTCAAATGCTTTTATCAGGGAATTGATGTTAAAAGCAGAGATATGATAGATGCTTCCTGTGGTGGCACCTATCTCCACAAAACTACTGAGGGGGCATGGGAGCTCTTTGATATTATTAGTGAGAACTCTATGCAAAGGGAAACCTTAGCAAGAGATCTAGAGCCTCCTAGGTTGGTGAAGGAGAATACCTCAAGAGGTAAGATATATGAAGTGAGTGTGCCAAGTGAGTTGGAAAGGAAAGTGGACAGCCTAGCCCTGAAATTTGATAGGCTGATGGGAGCAATGCAGTCACCTGTGGCTGCTAAGGTGGAGGAGGCATGTGCCATATGCCAGTCCCTTGCTCATCCCCTTGAAGAATGCCCATCTGCTGACCAGTTTCCTGATTTTATAACAGAGCATATGGCTACAGGTCAGTCTTATGGGTAGCAGCCTGTTGCTGGGTATCAATGGAGAAACCACCCCAATCTGAGGTGGAGACAAGATAAATACCCCAGCCAGAAGCAGCAGCCCCAGCAGCCCATGCCCTACAGAAATGCACAGCCATATCGAGAAAGTTATGTCCCAAGGACTCAATATCAGCTACCCATAGCCCAACCTGTAACTCCTCCTGTGCAACAATCTGCACCCCCTTCAGCTGTGAGAGTACCATCCTTTGAGGAACTAGTTCTATCTTCACTGCAGAGCTTGAATATCTTATCCCAAACTGCGCACTCTCACAACCAGAGCATCAAAAAGATAGAGGACCAACTTGGTCAGCTGTCTGATGCCTTGACTAGGAGAGAGGGAGGAAGGCTACCTAGCCAACCACAGGACAACCCACAAAGACAGTTTATAGTGGGTGAAGTTTTCTCCACCTTTGAGGAAGCCAAATCTGTCACAACATAGAGAAGTGGTAAGCTAGTGGACGACCAAGTGGGCCATGAGTCTGTGAGGAAATTGGAGGAAAGAAATGAATAGATTTCTACCAGAGCACAAAAATGGCCACCAGTGGTGGACTTGAAGGAGCAACCAGCTATGAATAAAGAGGATAATGAGTATCCTCAAGAAAAGAAAAAAATCAAAAAGAAAGAAGCCCCATTAGCTAAGGCTGGAAGTGAGGGAGCAATCCCACATTTGCCATTTCCTAAGGTACTACAAGCACCTTCCCCTTTTGATAAAGGGCACGAAAAAATTGAGGAAATGATGGAGACTTTCAAGCAAGTAAAGATCAATATACTCTTACTTGATGCCATTAAACAAGTCTCAGCCTATGCCAAGTTTTTAAAAGAACTATGCACCCATAAAAGACAATCCAGGATACACCTATCTAAGAGTCTTTTCAGCAGAGGAAGTGAAACAAATTTTGACGATTGCAACCCCAACCAAATTTCAGGACCCTGGAACCCCCACTATCTCCTGCATCATTGGGGATTACATCATTTACAAAGCCTTATTAGATATGAGAGCCAATGTAAATTTACTTCCATATTCACTATATGAGAAGCTGGGCTTGGGAGAATTAAAACCCACACATGTGGTCCTACAGCTGGCTGACAGATCTGAAAGGAAACCTGTGGGGATAATTGAGGATATTTTGGTTGGAGTTGACAAATTCTTCTATCCTACTGACTTTTTAGTATTGGACATGGAACCAAGCAAATGTGCTTCTTCCATACCTATGATTCTAGGCAGGCCCTTTTTGGCCACTGCCAATGCTCACATACAATGCAGGTATGGAATCATGGAAGTGGCATTTGAAAACATGAAGGTTATGTTGAATGTGTATAGCACTGGCTATCAACCCTCTCCTGAAGAGCCTTGCTTTTCCATTAGTGCCCAAAAGACAGTGATTCACGACAATACACATTGGTTGTTACAGGACAATGCTTGGGTCACAGATGGAAAACTGCACCCAGGGAATGGACACTGGCTGACGAAAAGATCCAAGAAAGCTGCCAAGTTTGAGGAGCCTAAGGAGACTATGGACCTTCCAGACCCTCCAGATTAGCCCCAGAAGTCAGTATGTATCATATGTGCCATACTTTGCTTTTGTTTTAGATGTTTACTTTGTGTTAATTGATTTTTTTTATTTTTCCTGTAATAATGAAAAAAAAAAAGAGAAAAATAAAACTGCCATAGCTGATTGCTGACCTCTATGATTGGCCAGATGATGCCTGTAAATAGCTATGGCAATTTATTATTTTAGTGTCTTCCTCACTTGTCTCATGTATATATTTGGCATTTTAATACAAATTTGTCTTCATGTAATTTTTTTTTTCTTTTTCCTGTATCGCTCTTTTCCCCCCATGCCTCTCTCCTGATTTCATAGTGTCCAAAAGTGAGGACACTGTTTAGTTTAGGTTTGGGGGTATGGCATGTATGTATGCCAATAAATTAGTTAATTTCAGTGCAGATAGGCTAAAAAGGAGTGGTTGGAATTAATTAGAGTAAATTCTCACTTGAATTTTGTAAAAAGGGAAAATTAAAAACTTTTTGAAACTGAAATAAGCTATAGTCCAACGGACTTCATGAGGCAAATGTCAACAATTTGTGAAAATTAATTTTGATGTGTAGTAAACTTGAAATGAGAGAAAATTGGGAAGATACACCTCTGAAAATTTGATGGAATGCCATACCCAGCGAGATTTGGGCCTGAAAATTTTTCTTTGAAGAGTGTCTGGGCAAATTTTTTCTGCTCTAGGGACTGATGGGATCTAATTCTAATCACTAGAAGTTAGGCAATTCCTAGTTGAAACAGCTTAACAGCATTCATGACATTGAAGACATGAAGTAAGGCCATCCCTTGGACAGTTTGAGCCTAAAATGCCCCACCTTTGAACTGCCCTTGATACACACCAGTTGAGATTTTTAAATCACAGTTTTTCTTTGACGAAAACCAAAAATTTTGAACCCAAAACCTTTTGACCTGTTTTGATTCACAACACGAGAACTAAGAAAATAAGAGGAGAAGTGAGGTTAGAAGTGCAAGGTTCGATGTCTGGCAAAAAGAAGAAGAGTATCTGAAGGCTAGTGTGATGTATAGTTGTGGCATTCCTTTGCTTTAAAAAAAAAAAAAAAGGAAAGAAAAACAAAAGAATGGGAAAGAGAAGTCATTTCATTGAAAGACTGAAAAGAGGATTAGAAACTGGCCACTTCAAATCTAAAAATTCAAGAAGTAGATGGAATTGTGCTGAAATGAAGGTGTACATGTCACCTCCTTACCTTTATTGACTTCTCAATTTTTAAACCCTGTTTATCCCTATGCTCTTTCACAAACCTCATCCCTAAGCCACATTACAACCCAATAAAAAGATCTTACTGATCTAAAATGGATTGAGTTGTCATGTGGAGAAGAGGATTTATTTGATCTATGGTGAAAAGAGTTAGAAAATTTCAGAAACTAGAGCAATGCCTATGCTCATGCTTGCAGTCCTATTTGAGGACTATAAGCTTCTTGAGCTGTGTGAAATTCTACACCCTTCATTTTTGTTGTGAGTTAACAGCCCTGGTGAGGCTTGGGTCTGAAATCCAATTTGATGGGGGTAGTATCAAAACAGAATTCTCAAGTGAAAGGTGAGCCATGCATCAATTTTCGGACACATTGCCTTGACATGAACTGATTGATGATGAAGGAATTACTGTAAAATTTCATATTTTAAGTTGGTGATTTTTCTGCTGAAAACCCTCTAGAACTAAAAAGACATGATGAGAATTTATTTTATTTACTGAAACTCTATTTAGCAGGATGCACTATCATTAACTAACCTTATTGGAGAAGTTTGTGGGTACCTTCACTAAAAACCCTCAGGAGACTTCACTCCTCCACTAGGGATCACCTGGGGGTTTAAAAGGCTTGGTGCATATGCTAAATGCATCCATGCTCCCTACGAAAGTGGCATTTTTAATTCCTTTTTATTCTCCTTTGCTCAGGGACTAGCAAATCTTAGGTTTGGGGGTGTGTTAAGTGGTGAAAAATCCCATTTTTCATCCTTTAACTTGACCATTGAGAGACCTGTGAGCACACTAATAAGTCTCTGTCGAGTGTATTTTGTAGACAGTAACAAAAGAGGACATTAATGTAGAAAACCACTCAAGAATGCCCAAATAGGGGCCATCTCTCAGCACAGGAGCAACCCAGCAACAGCACACCAGAGGATAGCTCATCACTGGACCCTTAGAGCACGTGGCTACAACAGGGTAAGGCGAAGGAAGTGAAAATAGGCTGAAAACATCCTATCAAGAGGTCACCTAAAGACATCAATAGTAGCTGAAAGCAAAGAAAGGAGGAATTCGTGCAATTGAAAAGGTTTCAATAGGATCTGAAGGCTGAAGAAGGATGGATTTGTGTGAATTGAGGAGTTCGATAGGATCCAAGAACCTATCAAGCAACTGAAAGGAAGGAAGAAACCATCCTATACGAGGTGTAAAGGGAACCCTGCGAATGGTTTCTGAACCTATCGAGATGGAGACATGAATAGAACCTATCAAAGGGTGCTTGACTTTCGATAGGGTAAAGCAACCCTATTGAAACAATGGCATGCAGAGTGGAACCTATTGAAATGGTGCTCCAACCTATCGAAGAGCTCTGTTTTCCAAGACATCTTGGCTATTAGGCTCATCTATCACAACCTATAGGATCAAAGAACCTAGCGAAAGGACCAAAAAGCTCTATTTGAACTTGTTGAAAGCTTCTTAAACACCAATTCTTATGAACTACTCGAAATTCAGCATGTGAACCTGTGACAACCTTTACATAAAGGTCCTTAAGTGGCACACATAAGATTTACAAAATCTAACCGACCCACGTGCTCTATACCACGACAAGCTTCGAGGACCTTAAAAGGAATTTTTTGCGGGAAAAATAAAGCTATAGAGACCCCAATTACAATTAATTCGAATCTAAATAGAATCATACATGGTTTTAATTGTTTCTGGTGATGCTTTAGCTTTAGAGGAGATCGCTAGGATGGTCTGTGACCATTAAAGTGAACCGATCATAACCTTAAGATTAATCTAAGCTCAGGCTCCAATTGGATTCATGTGCTGCAAATCCATGGATTTGATAAAGTCTATAGGATGGTCTGTGACCATTAAAGTGGATAGATCATAGCCTTAAGACCAGGTGGATCCTGCGATTTGGACTGGAGCTTTATGCCCTACAGCTGTGCTTATATCCAGTTGAGGCAATTGTGTGCTCTGAACATCTGTAGCATGATTAATCGAATCAGATTTCAAAGAAGACCAATTTCCAAGCTATTCTTGTCCATTTTTTGCTTTTTACCTCTTTTCCCCTACAAGATCTACGATCCTAAACTCGATATAAGTTAGTCTATGTTTAATTTTAGCTTAGCGTAAGTGACAATCCATTTTAAACCACTCCCCTGTCTTTTAGCTAACGTAGCAGTAGTTTGGCATTTTAATACAAATTTGTCTTCATGTAATTTTTATTTTCTTTTTCCTGTATCTCTCTTTTCCCCCCATGCCTCTCTCCTGATTTCATAGTGTCCAACACTGAGGACATTGTTTAGTTTAGGTTTGGGGGTATGGCATGTATGTATGCCAATAAATTAGTTAATCTTAGTGCACCTAGGCTAAAAAGGAGTGGTTAGAATTAATTAGAGTAAATTCTCACTTGAATTTTTATAAAAAGAGAAAATTAAAAACTTTTTAAAACTGAAATAAGTTGTAGTCCAACGGACTTCATGAGGCAAATGTCAAAAATTTGTGAAAATTAATTTTGATGTGTAGTAAACCTGAAATGAGAGAAAATTGGGAAGATACACCTCTGAAAATTTGATGGAAGGCCATACCCAGCAAGATTTGGGCCTGAAAAATTTTCTTTGAAGAGTGTCTGGGCAAATTTTTTCTGCTCTAGGGATTGATGGGATCTAATTCTAATCACTAGAAGTTAGGCAATTCCAAGTTGAAACAGCTTGACAGCATTCATGAATTGAAGCCATGAAGTAAGGCCATCCCTTGGATAGTTTGAGCCTAAAATGCCCCACCTTTGAACTGCCCTTGATACACACCAGTTGAGATTTTAAAATCATAGTTTTTCTTTGAAGAAAATCAGAAATTTTGAACCCAAAACCTTTTGACCTGTTTCAGTTCACCCTGAACCTGAGAACTAAGAAAATAAGAGGAGAAGTGAGGTTAGAAGTGCAAGGTTCGATGTCTGGCAAAAAGAAGAAGAGTATCTGAAGGCTAGTGTGATGTATAGTTGTGGCATTCCTTTGCTTTAAAAAAAAAAAAAAGGAAAGAAAAACAAAAGAATGGGAAAGAGAAGTCATTTCATTGAAAGATTGAAAAGAGGATTAGAAACTGGCCACTTCAAATCTAAAAATTCAAGAAGTAGATGGAATTGTGCTGAAATGAAGGTGTACATGTCACCTCCTTACCTTTATTGACTTCTCAATTTTTAAACCCTGTTTATCCCTATGCTCTTTCACAAACCTCATCCCTAAGCCACATTACAACCCAATAAAAAGATCTTACTGATCTAAAATGGATTGAGTTGTCATGTGGAGAAGAGGATTTATTTGATCTATGGTGAAAAGAGTTAGAAAATTTCAGAAACTAGAGCAATGCCTATGCTCATGCTTGCAGTCCTATTTGAGGACTATAACTGCTCTTGAGCTGTGTGAAATTCTACACCCTTCATTTTTTTTGTGAGTTAACAGCCCTGGTGAGGCTTGGGTCTGAAATCCAATATGATGGGGGTAGTATCAAAACAGAATTCTCAAGTGAAAGGTGAGCCATGCATCAATTTTCGGACACATTGCCTTGACATGAACTGATTGATGATGAAGGAATTACTGTAAAATTTCATATTTTAAGTTGGTGATTTTTCTGCTGAAAACCCTCTAGAACTAAAAAGACATGATGAGAATTTATTTTATTTACTGAAACTCTATTTAGCAGGATGCACTATCATTAACTAACCTTATTGGAGAAGTTTGTGGGTACCTTCACTAAAAACCCTCAGGAGACTTCACTCCTCCACTAGGGATCACCTGGGGGTTTAAAAGGCTTGGTGCATATGCTAAATGCATCCATGCTCCCTACGAAAGTGGCATTTTTAATTCCTTTTTATTCTCCTTTGCTCAGGGACTAGCAAATCTTAGGTTTGGGGGTGTGTTAAGTGGTGAAAAATCCCATTTTTCATCCTTTAACTTGACCATTGAGAGACCTGTGAGCACACTAATAAGTCTCTGTCGAGTGTATTTTGTAGACAGTAACAAAAGAGGACATTAATGTAGAAAACCACTCAAGAATGCCCAAATAGGGGCCATCTCTCAGCACAGGAGCAACCCAGCAACAGCACACCAGAGGATAGCTCATCACTGGACCCTTAGAGCACGTGGCTACAACAGGGTAAGGCGAAGGAAGTGAAAATAGGCTGAAAACATCCTATCGATAAGTCACCTGAAGACTTCGATAGGAGCTGAAAGCAAAGAATGGAGGAATTCGTACAGTTGAAATGGTTTTGATAGGATCTGAAGGTAGAAGAAGGATTGATTCATGTGAATTGAGGAGTTCAATAGGATCCAAGAGCCTATCGAGTAGCTGAAAGGAAGGGAGAAACCATCCTATCGAAAACTCGCCTGAGGTGTAAAGGGAACCTATCGAGATGGAGACACTGGAACAGAACCTATCGAAGGGAGCTTGAGCCTTTCGATAGGAGTGAAAACAACCCTATCGAAATAATGGCATGCAGAGCTGAACCTATTGAAATGGTGCTCCAACCTATCGAAGAGCTGCCCCAACCTATCGAATACTCCAGGCCAAGGGTTGAGAATGCTTAAACGCTAAGAGAAGGCTCATCCTATCGCAACCTATCGAAGAGATCAGAGAACCTAGCGAAATGACCAAAAGCTCTATTTAAACCTGTCAAAAGCTTCTTGAACCTGTCGAATTCGTATGCAAAACTTCTCAGAAATTCAGCTGTTTACACGCTGTGACTTGGTGACCTGCTGCATGCAACCCGAGGCACTTAGTGACCGACACGACGGTTCCAGAAGATGCCCTAGGAAATCCTAACCGACCCACGTGCTCTAACGGAACCCTAACAAACTCTGAGAACCTTCTAGAAGGAATTTTTGGCGGGAAAAATAGAGGAGAAAGCTATATATAGAGACCCCCAATTGCAATTAGAGGGATATCAAGATCTAAGCCGAATTCTAGAGATTAGAGCTTGCAGAGAAATTCTATTTCCCCTCCTCTAGCCCAACAATGGTTGGCTAATTCCCTTGGAGTAGCGAGGAGAGAGGTTAGATCTGTAATTGGGTAAGGTTAAGATTGCTATTGTGGGTTCCTAGCTATACAAACTATAGATCTGAGAGTATTTCCATTGTAGAGTGATGTTGATTGCAATGTAAATGCTATTTTTATTGCTTTAATTAGATCTAAAGTTCTTTTGGTTTCATTTGGTGATCGATCGGATTTGTGTAGAGAAGTTTGTAGATCAGCTCACCCACTTAACTGGTAGGCCTCTTGGATACCACCCGATCTCCCTGGATTTGATACTCGTGTGATTCCTTGAGTCTGTGACTTGGGAATTGCAGCATCTGTAGTAGTTTTAATTATTCTAATTGATGCTTTAGCTTTGGGGGAGATCCCTAGGATGGTCTGTGACCATTAAAGTGGACAGATCATAACCTTAAGATTAATCCAAGCTCAGGCTCCAATTGGATTCGTCTACTGCAAATCCATCAATTTGATAAATTCTGTAGGATGGTCTGTGACCATTAAAGTGGACAGATCATAGCTTTAAGACCAGGTGGATCCTGCGATTTGGAGTGGTGCTTTATACCCTGTGGTTGTGCTTATAGCCAGTTGAGGGAATTGTGTGCTCTGAACCTCTGTAGCATGATTAATCGAATCTGATTTCAGTGAAGACCAATTTCCAAGCTACTCTTATCAATTTTCTGCTTTTTACCTCTTTTCCCCTGCAAGATCTAAGATCCTAAACTCGATCCATGTTAGTCTATGTTTAATTTTAGCTTAGCTTAAGTGACCATTCATTTTAAACCTCTGCCCTGTCTTTTAGCTAACGTAGCATTAGTTAGGGTGCCAGATCTAATACAGATCTGGAGATTTATCATATTTTAAAACCAACCTCCCTGTGGACATTCCCTTACTCATCATCTTTGTAAAACTTGCTACAACAGACCCTGACTACTTATAGGTCTGTGTGAGTGTATTCTGCCTAGTTTATTGATAATTTTAGACCCTCATTTGAGGGAAGGCAAACACTCCAACAGGCAGCATTTGTATGATGGAAGATTTAATTTCATAATTCCCTTTGGCAGCAGGGAATTGAATGCAGAAGGGAGAATTGTATACCCTTGGCGCATTGAATTCTTTCAATGTCCTTGGTTGCTCACCCATTACAGCAATATCACAAGTAACCACAGATGTGTGTTTAGGGATTGCCTAGGTCTAAGAAGTCTCTCAACTTCAGGATTTAAAGGAATAATCTCAAGATTGAGAGATCTTCTACCAAGCATACACACAGCAGAAATAAAGAACAGCACATAAAATTACAGCACAGATTTCAGTAAGATAATTATAAAAACAAACAACTTGTGCTGTAAATCTAAAATAGTAAAAGAGTTAGGAAATGCAAACTCAAGCACAACTTGCTCCTCTCAGAACTACAGATCCAGATCTGCAACACAAAATTAAACTATAAAAAACTACAGCAGCAATTAGTCAAATACACAGGCAATTATAAATCTAAATCTAAAATAAGAAAAACTTAGATCTACCAATTCTAAAAATACATATTCCTCGACAGCAGCGCCAAAAACTTATTGTACTGCCTACCTTGTAATTATTAAGAGGTTAAAAATAGTAAATTAACAGACAAATCATAGACAAATGGAACTAAGGTAAGCAGCTAGACCTACAAGAACCAGGGCTGTTATAGCAAGTTTTAAAGGGGTAAGTAGGGGTATGTCCACAGGAAAATGTGATTTAAAATATGGTAAATCTCCAGATCTATAACAGATCTGGTACTCTATCCTATCCTAATTTAAACTAAAACAAGAAAGAAAGGAGGAGAGGTTTTGAGGGATTGTCACTATAGAAAATTAAATGTAAAAGCAAATGATCCAGAGGTGAGTAAAACACAGATTTAAAGGAATGGAGAAAATGATTTAGGGAATTAAAATCAAAAGGGGGAGAATAGCAGCTAGGGATTTTCGTCTTTACTGAAAATTATTTAGTTCAGAGGCAATGCAAGAGATTGATTTGTAACTATCCTTCATCTGGCTACAAGCTCAGATGCATGGTAGAAAAATCTAATCTAGATCAGAGAATTGGATTGATCTTAAGGATACTATTTGTCAACTTCAATGGTCATAGATCATCCTAGGAATTTCCTCTAATTCAAAGGTGTTAATCAGAATAATTAAATCATTGCAGGTGCTGTGGATGCAAGGCTACAGGCTCAGGCATCCACAGAGATATTAAATCTAGGGAAATCAAATGGCAATCAAGAGATCTATAGATTCAAATTAACTTTACAATCATAATTTATTGATTTAATACAACTTACAGTACAATTGTTCTCAGATCTACAATCTGTGCAGTATCTAATCTTCTTACAGAGCTCTCAACCTCTCAATTTACAGCTTGACCTCACGCTAGGCAAACCATGGTTGGGCTAAAGAGAGAATGGGGAAGAAGGAAGAAAGATGAAATTCTCAAGGGAGAAAGGAATTCGGATTTGATCTCTGGCTCTCTCAATTTTTAGATTGTTCTTCTATAAAATTTCTCTTCTCTTTATACCTTCCCCTCTATCCTCAGATCTGTTTCAGCCAATCAGAGCTCAAGGAAATAATTCTATTATTCTGAGCTGCTGATGTGGCTGATTTTGCTTCTAGAAAGACCCCCCAATTGGTTCAAATTGGACAAGTCCATGTGAGGTGGTTAGAGGGTTTCCATTCGTGTTCGTTTGTGTTCCAAAAATACCCTCAAAGGTTGTTAACATGCCTTGGGATGTGTGCACAAAGTACTGGAATGAGCTGCTGATGTCGCTGGAACTAAGAAGTTCCCAAATCATGCCTTGAGAGGTTCTGAGTCTCCTTTGTGCTCCATTCAAAAATTTAGATTAAGCTTTCAATAGGTTGAATGACTGCTCGACAGGATGAATCCACCTCTCGGTATCCAATACAGCTCCAGACATCTTGTCGATAAGTTGTTTTACTATGTTCAACAAGATGGAAGCACTTCTCGACAGGTTCATATTAAAGCACACAGACCTATCAACAAGTTGAAATAACCTCTCAATAGCTTCAGGTATCCTCTCGACATGTAGGTGGAACCTCACAAAATCCACTGCATCTCCAGGTGACTTCTCAATAGGATGCATTGTACTAATCAACAGGTTCTGTAAACCTCTTGAAATGTCCATTTCTTCACATCAGAACCTCTTGACAGGGTGTAATTTGGCTTCAGATCCTCTCGACAGGTTTTGGGAACCTCTCAAGGGCTTCAAACACTGCATCCATCCTCTCAATAAGTTGACTTCCTCATACCAGAACCTTTTGGTAGGTCCATTTCTTCACATCATAACCTCTCGACAGGGTGTACTTTGGCTTCAGATCCTCTTGACAGGTTCTGGGAACCTCTCGAGGGCTTCAAACACTACATCCATCCTCTCAATAGGTTTTGTTCTTTACTTCCACAACTGGCACACAGCTTGGGGTCCTGTCCTTCCTCTATCCAGCCCTCAGTAGCCTTTTGGGGGGTTCAATCTTCATCAAATGCAGCTGCTGGTGTGCTCCCATGTGTACATAGTTGGACACATGGCATTCCCATAGACTTCTGAGGCTTTGTGAATTGCTTGATGGCTGGGCTTTTGGGCTGCATGAGCACATGTTGAAGCACCAGGTCTCTTCTTTATCATTTTTAGATGAATGTCTGCACTATAACTGTAATTTATTCTTAACTACAAAACACACTCAAAATACATTATTAGTCACCTCAAAGGTCCATCAAAGGTCAGGTTAGGAGGTAAAAAATGATATTTTCACTGATTAACAAAAATCCCTAGGTGATCCCTAGTGGAGGAGTTGTAGTCTCCTGAAGGTTTTCAGTGAAGCTACCTACAAACTTTAAATATTTTTGGATTTTTTAAAATATTTTTCAAATTTTACAAAAAATAAAAGGTTCAAAATTTAAACTAATTTCTATATACTAATTAAATTAACTAAGTTGATCATCACATAGTTTTTTATGAGTTTTTAAAATGACCAAATCTTTTATCCTTACTTTCCATTATAACAATTATCCTTGATTAGAACTTCAACAATTCCAATTCACAGTAAGCAGAGAGTGTATGCATCAGTGAATAATTTATTCTTCATAAAATTTTCTAAACTATAGATTTAGAAAATATTTTCATTCAAAAACTCACTATTGATATACTCTCAAAAAAATATCAAAACTTTTGGGTTCTCATAGTATCTTTTTCAGAAAAATTCAGTCAAAGGATAATTGCAAAAATTTTCAATCTCATAGAAAAGATAATCTATTCTATTCATATGATACCCTATATAATTCATAATATCTATATTTATATCTCTACTAGGCTTATGCTTTTGCAAATCATAAATCAGAAAGGTCTTTTCTGGGGCTTGTAAAGAGCTTTGGGTTTCAGAAGGTGTCAAAAAAGGTAGAAAGGGATTCAAAATATTTCTAAAAACTTAGCTCTTCTTTCTCCTATCTTTTCTTCTTCTTTTCTACTCCAGTAAGTATCCCATTTACTACTTTTTATTTTTCTTATTTTGTAAATCACATTTCTTCAATTGATTTGTAAAATCGTATTTTATGATTTTTCTTTCTTTTCTTTCTAAATAGTCTTTTAAATCGCCTTCGTACGATTTTTCATCTCTTCTCTCATATTCTTCAATTTGATTTCTTCATCTGTACTCTCTTTTAGCATTCCCCTTATTTGTTTTTGCTTTTTACTCTCTTCACTCCCTCTTCTTCCCTTATTTTACATTCTAAACTCTCAGAAATTGTAAGGGTTAAAGGTTAAAAGCTTTGGGCAATACATATGATTAAGGGTTTAAAATTTTGGTACAAAGAAATTCAGTTTAGACTTCGAATATGGGTTCAAAGGATAACTTATTTTATGAGATTTTAGTTTTTTGGCTCTGATTTAAACAACAGATGGCCTTTAGTCATCTTTACAATTTACTAGCATAGATGCCTTATTGTTTTGATATTTCTAATAGATAGTTCTACATAAAAAATTAGGGTATCATAGTTATAGAATATTTTGATTTTAAATTCAGCAATATGAGATTTCATAAAAGCATAGAAGTTCAAAGAAATTTTGACTTGAATAGAAGTAGTCTCTCTCTCAAAGAAAAGAAAATTAGTCTCTAATGCTCACTCGTTTATAGTTTTGAAACTATAGTCTAAAATATTGCAGTTAAGATCAATCTATTGTTTCAAACATTCATTCTAATACAATGTTCAACGAGCTAAACATGAATTGTAACTGTTCTATATTCTTGATTATTGAACTTCTACTATGATGGATCGTAAGTTTTCAACATTTGTAATTTTTTCTATCACAATTCACATATAATGATTAACTATAAAACTATTTTTTTTTTAAATTATGCGAAAACAAACTAAGTAAAACTGATCATACTAATATACTACTACTTTACATAGTTGTGTTTCCCCCAAAACTAAAGTTGGACAATGCCCTCATTAGCACAAAAATAGGGGAAACCTAAAATTTATTTACCTTAAAAAATTACTGATATTACTTATTGTTTACCGGATGAAATTTTTTTTTAAAGAATGTCCCCCAAACATGAGGAAAATATATCTGTTTTATTCTCAAAGACATCAAAGAAAAATTAGTAACAATTGCACAGTTAGTCAAAAGAAAAATATCATATATTATCTGAATATTTATAATGAACATGAAAAGAAAAATTAATGAAAAAGTAAAAACTAATTACATAAAAGTATAAACCTAGGAAAAATCTAGACACACTATTGATGATATTGGCGACAACGTCTGAGAGAAAATGTCTTCGATAAAGATTGGTCATCGGCTTCTAACCATCGTTTGATTAGAGTCTCTCATTCCTTCCTACCAGAGGAGTATCCACACCTTGGCAGGGTCGCTACTCCAAGAGCTATCGGAGCACTTCCCACTGTCCTTCAAAATCTCTCCTCCGGACGGAGCATATCACCAGTCTTCCTTAGAAGAAATGCACTACCACAGCGGAGGTTCTATGAAGCGTGGGGAAGTGAACACATCTCTAGATCACCCTTCACCCATACTGCTCCCCTGCGAAGATCCTACCTAGAGATTGAAACACAGGCAAGGGGAGAAGATAACCAATGGAGAGGGGTGGCGAGGGACGGCTCAACCCACCATCATCATATAGGAGCTCGCATTCGAGGTGGGTTGTGATGGTATAAAGATTAGGAAGTAGGGGAAAAAGGGTTCTTCGAATGTGATGTCGAATTTGGGTTGGGTTTAGGATATATGGTAGTTTCGGTGGACGATTCAACATCTGGTACAGGTCGTTGGCGCTTCAGATTTTCTACTCTCTTTTCTGCAGCCAGGAGCTCAGCCTTTTGTATCTCAAGGATTCTATCAAATTATTTGTTGAAATTGCTTTGGTTAGGTTCTTTCGCCATTAGGGTTAGGGTATGAAAGTTAGACA
Source organism: Chloranthus sessilifolius (assembly GCA_021018995.1). NCBI lineage: Eukaryota > Viridiplantae > Streptophyta > Magnoliopsida > Chloranthales > Chloranthaceae > Chloranthus > Chloranthus sessilifolius. Next base: position 14,865,740 of record CM037587.1, on the reverse strand, counting down.
AAAGAGATGAGTTTTTGGGTAGGTGAAGGCCTAATTTTTTAGGGAAGGGAAGAGTTCAAGTGTCAAGGTGTAGGCTTATGAGCTTGTGTAGTTGGCAAGTGGAGATATTGAATGCGATGCGTGTCCGCTTCCTCTATGACTTAAATGGCGATTTCCAATGTAGTCGATAAGATTGAACACTGGAATCACCTGTTCCCTAGAATTGTCATTTGCAATTCTTGTAGAATGAAAATGAGACCCTATGATGCTTCAAATCGTAGTCGCTACCATTTGACTCTACAAATCACAAGAAAATTGTAAATCCATACTTTCAAAGTGATTGTGACCTGACAAGAAGGTCTTAACGATTGAATGTACTCTTGTACATCGTAGATCGTATAGTACTCTCTAATATTAAATTATATACATATGCTACAGGAGTTTGCTACAGGTGAGTTGGTAGCTCGACAGGTTCTAGAGGAATTCAATTTAAATTAGAGGGAGTTGATGTGTCTCCAATAAATATACATCCTTTAGACGTACCAACTGCATATGAAGGGAATAAGTTACTTCTTTTTTCAAAAAGGGTTAGCTGCTCAATTTGAGTTTCTAACCTTACGATAGATTGTCGAAGGTGGTTGAGTAACTGTGTCTAGATACGGTAGTGTTGCACCCAACTTTAAGCTATTTACAACAGGGCATCCTCTATAGCAGTATGGTTTTTGGCTTCTGTGGGGTAAGGAGAACAGTTGGAGGTTGGGACACTGCTTGAGTTTGGCTATGATAAGGGCCACAAGCTTTTCCTCTTTGAGATGTTGGGTACAATTTTATACCCACCGAGATTGAACTTTTATTTTCCACAGCTTCCGCCTTGGAAGACCTTTCATCATTAACTTCAATTTATATAATCCTCCTTGCTTATGAGGTGTATTCCTTAAAGTCTCCGAATCAACCTCACCCGGTGCATGGTGTCACACCGGTTCCTCACTAAGGGTCTCGAATAGCTCCCAAGCTTCTTCTACTGTCAAGTTACGAAATATACCATCACAAGCCACATCAATCATATGTCTGGTTTCATCATCAAGGCCTTCATAGAAACTGAGCATAAGTTGTCAGCGCGTAACCCCATGGTGAGGGCACTTGTACAGAAGATCCTAAAGACGGTTCCAACATTCCTGAAGAGATTCATTCGGGAATTGGTGAAATGTTATAATAAGATTTCGAATTTTATTCGACCTACAAATTGGAAAGAATTTTGTAAGAAACATACGTTCAAATCCTTCCCAATTAGCAATCTAATTATGAGGCAAAGAGTTTATCCACTGCTTTGCTTCATCTCTCAGAGAATATGCGAGCAGCCTCATCCAAGTGGATGCTTCTAGCAAGTTTTCAATTCGAATCATAGTGCATACTTTTATGAACTTATTTAAATGCAAATAGGGGTCTTCGTCCATTAGCCACTGAAAAGTCAAAAGTATTTGAAGCACATTGGGCGTAATTTCAAAAGTCCTATTACCGACCATAGGGTGTATTTGAATATATGGGGGAGGTGTAAGAGTTGTCAATGCATAGTATTCCCCCATCGCCATTGCCACATATTCGTCTTTACCTGCCATAATGAAGTTAGGACAGAGCAAGGGGCTAAAATAGTTATTGCAAATGCCTATTTTATTTTCATTTTTATCTAATTTTTATTTTAGAAAGCAGGGAGAGAAAACAAATCTGAGCCTCGAACTTCTCTGACAAGGGGAAGTTGAAACTCTGATTCATCACTCCGAATAAACCGGTAAAAGATTTAAGAAGTGATCAAAGAAAATTAAAAATATATAGAAACATAAAAAGAGAAAGATAAATACTTATTTTCTTAAATTCATATAAAGACAGAAATAAAACCCAATCCCCAGAAGCGGCGCCAAAAACTTGATTACTACTTCTATGTGTATCTAATTCAGTCTTAACCAATTGCAAGCGCACAATGAAAATTATAGCATATCATAGGTTCGTTTCTATGAGGTTATGTTTTTTGCACGTATATACTCATTTTCTTAAAACTTATATTTATCTTTTAAGTTCCTAAACTACTTGAGAAATATGAATAAAAGAATGATTTCTTAAACTAAATTTTGCAGAAAATAAATCCTAAATCTGCCTACTTCAAATTATAGTCGTCAATCACATTCTTCAGCTATCGGATGTTTACAATTTTAAAATACCGTTACACTATATTTTAGGCTTCTAGAATTTGGGCATCAATAAAAAACTAGCATCATTCAATATAGATTTATACTAATCTCTAATCTACCAGAAATTTGGGCGTCAATCAAACTCTAGAAAATTAAATATGGAAAATAAAAATCATTACACTAATCTACAAATCTCAACCTGAGTCGTCAATTCAAATTAAAACTTGAAGATGTTTACAAAGCAAGAAATTGCATTAAAATAAATCTAAACTAGAAAGCAATAAAATTATATCTTTCACCCCTCAGTCACAGTCGCCAATTGCTTCTGAGAAACTACATATATCCATTCTAATCTTCCAGCTCTCAATCCCAGTCGTCAATTGTGATCGAGGAACCTTGGATATCTAAACTAAACTACTCCAATGATCGGGAGAAAACCCAACGTCAAGCGTCAATTGATGCTGAGAATTTCTTTGATAACAATTCCTATACCAAGCCCTCTTATTTATAGATCATAGGGGGTCGGTTTACAAAACTCCTAATTCTAATAAAAGAAACTACTAAAACAAAACTACCCTAATATAACAATACTTCTAATCTTATTTTTCCTTGCTTTCATTCTATTTATGTACTTCTGGATTTTCTTCGTTTATTTCAATAGCAGAGTCCTTTAAAAGTCACCTTCATTAATCTCCTCAGATCCGTGATTGGCCAAACTTCTAAGTTGAGAATTCTTCTAATTTTGTGTATGGCGGTGTTAATCTCACATAATCAGCAACTTCAGAAAGCTTCTTTTCTGAAAAATCGTCAATCACGATTTTCTATTCTTTTCTATACGGCTTCCTATAGAACGATTCTTTATTACGATTCATTGCTTTCTCTTGAATCATACAGTTTTGAACGGTTTTCTCTAAAGATTCGTAAATTATGATTTTTCACTTCTCGTTTGCATCATTCTGCAAAATCATAGAACACAATTTTTCTTCTTTCAGTAGGCGATGATTCGTGTTTTTTGTTTAATCTTCTTTTTATTGCTTTATGAGCTCATTTTGACGAATATTATTATTTTGGTTCTCTTTTGCTATTTTTCTTTAATATTTGTGCATCAGTAACTTATTAGTAGCAAACTAAGTCCTAACATCATTAAGTTAAGGGTGATAAATTAGTATATTATGTGACTGATCATTGGTATATCACAATCGGTGTATGGGCTGTTATTTAACGGTCCAAAAATAAACTCTAAAGGTTCACTTAACCCGTTTTGACCCCTAGACCCTTTTATTTACCAACAAAGTCCCTAACTGATGCGCCATCATGTGGCTTGCGTACTCACTTACACCACTAATTATATGAACACTTAGAAATAGATATCCTAAAATGTCAAGACGTGTATCGTGTACCGTATCAGATGCACACACGAAGTCGGGTGTGTCGAGAGGGGCTGGGTCAGTGTGTTGGGCACTACATAAAATAGGTGCATAGTACATCTAGATATATAAACATATAATAGTTTGGGTCATTGGGCTCGGGTTAGGTTCGTGCCTAGGGTGCACATGATCACCCTTGATCACGTGTACACCACTTTTCTCGTTCTAATTTATTCATTAAAATTAATTAACTAAGCCCATACACCATACTATGTGCTTGAAACGGGTGGAATTGAACTTGGTTCGAGTCGTGTGCCACACACACACACCTCACACAGGGGCAAGTTTCAAATTAATTGCTCGAATCAGGACTTGGCTTTTAGATTTGTGAGTGCATTTACGAAATCAGATAGGTGGATCAAACACCACGTCACAGACATCAAAAGTTTGACCGAGGTCAAATCAGTCCAAACTGTCGCTTTATCCTTGAAGGTCAATAAGTCAAAGGTAGAAAATTTAGGGTTGTTACATTCTTCCCTCCTTAAAGAATTTTCATCCTCGAAAATTTATGTATCTATTTCGAAGAGGTGAGGATCCTTAGTAATCCCAGACAAGAGTAGTTAACACTCTCCTTAGGAGTCAATGACTCATCATCAATGAGAAAATTAGGGTCATTACATTCTCCCCTCCTTATAGGAAGTTTCACCCGTGAAAATTCAGTATGTGTTCTTTGGATTTAAAGACATAGGGTCACTCATCAAATTTTTTTTTTCAACTATTGTTTCAAAATCTTTAACATCATCTAAAATCTCCCAATCATGGGTGAATGGTGTGACAGTAGTTTTCCCTTACCTTATCCCATCGGACTTGTGGACCCACAGATTATGACTCTTACGTTTTAACTCTTAAACTCAATTTGGGATTCCATCCACCATGTAATGAGTATTTATATAAAAGAACACATCCAAAAAAGCTAGAATGCATTCACTACTAACCATTCACAACATGTTCAACACTAATTCAGGGATTTAGTCAATCATCCAACCATGCATTTATATAACAATATATCCACAATAGTTAGAAAATATCCACCATTGTACTTAACAAGGCATTCCCAGTACCAATCATAACGATTACTCTATTCTGTACCTATGCTTTAGCTCACACAAATACAAATGATGATCTTGTGGGTTCATGAAGTGCAAAAGGAATCGAAACAGATTTCAAAGGGATTCATCAACTGGAATCATTAGAACTACTGATAGCATTAAGGAATTCATACCTTAACTAATATTGTTGGTTATCTGGGCATCGCGTTCTGAGAGGGCAAAGGTATGACCCTGCACGATAGGTTGAGAGGGCCTTGGAACAATTGTCGTTGTCGTCTACCCCTTTTTTGGCTCAGGGAAATCCCTTATCAAATTCCCTTTCAGGCCACACCTAAAGTATGCACCAATAGTCCACCTACAGTCCTCCACCTTATGTTACTTCCCGCATCTTGAACATAGCAAGTTGCATGAAGCCTGTTGAACCTTTGACTGGAGCGTCGCAGTGGGGTTCGACCTTGTAGGTTCAGGCGTAGGTGGTTTCGGGTAGGAAATCAGAGCAGGTTGTCAAGGTGCTGGCATCGATAACCTCGATTTGTTGCTTGCAGGCTAGTGGTCACATGACTGCGTTCGCCTTGCCTTATTCCTATTTTGTCGCTCTTTCCTTTGATGCATATTCTCAATGTCTTGCTCTGCGATGAGAGCTAAGTTCACGACCTCAGCGTAGGTCCATGACTGGAACAGGGAAATCTTCTTGATGGTTGGCCTCAAGCCATAGTCAAACTTCTTGGCTTTCATAAGTTTCGTCGCGAGGTGTTGCGGTGCGAATATGGAAAGCCATGTAAATTCAGCTTGATACTCGCGTACGGACATCTGACCTTGCTTTAATGCCAAAAATGTAACGTCCCACTGATGTCTAACTGCATCCAGGAAGTACTGCCTGTTGAAAACTTCAGTAAATTGGGCCCAGGTCCATGGGGCATCCGGTGTCTCTTGGATCCTGGTTCTCTTTACCGACTTCCACCCCGGGTCGGCTTCTCCTTCCAACTGGAAGGAAGCCCATCTGACTTTCTCTTCTTCGGTGCACGGGGATCACACCGAGAATCCTCTCCATCTGATTTAGCCATTTTTCTGCTTCAAGTGGATCAGCTTGGCTATAGAAACTAGGGGACTTCACTTTCCTGAACTCCTGACACCTGGACAGTTGTGGTCTTGACGCAAGTTGGGCCATTGTGTTGATCATTGTCTCTAATAGTTTTCCAGGCAGCCTGTTGATGCTTTCCCCTCCTAAGGGAACGTTGTTTACAACCATGGCAACTCTTTTACCACTTGAAGTTCCCTCGCCACTTGAGGTGTCTCGGTTGCGGACCACTCTTGGTCTTCCGCATGGGGTCATAATGATCTGTCACGACCAAGAAAAAGTCTTAGTCAAGAGTGATCATAAAAATTTCCAATTGAATATCCTAAATTAGGTTGCTCCTCAAACCTATCCTTAAATCCTCTAAGGATTAGGGTCTATTGAAATCAAGGTAACAACTACCTATCTCTAATTCAAGTGTCCACGACCTAAGGTCACTCTAAGAACCTAAGGCTAATGCTCCACTGGAATCTAATGTCATATCTCTGGCATCAACTGGGACACATGGTGTCACGGTTGACCCGCTCTTATGGTGTTCTTCAGCACCTAACACCATAGCTTTGATACCAACTGTGACTCCTTGATTTTCCCCCTGGCCAAACTCTCGAGAAAACTAGACCATCCAGTGTTCGAAAATCATAACAAAATTTTTCTTTCTATACAAATGTGCAGAAATTAGAGTAGATATCATATGCACAACGGAAAATCAGAAGGAACATATATCATGATCGCATTGAACAGATACAAAGATTTCATTTATATTTACAGTACATTAAACGCGACTAAAAGACCACCGATGACAGCCAACCGTCACCTAAACAGTGGTGCAATTCAGAACATATCTAAAATGTACTAAGTCTAACTGTACAAGAGTTTAAATGTATACCAATTCCATAACCCACCAGTTATAAGTGAGGATCCTCGAGCAGAAGTTCTGTTGCTACTTCCAGCACGTGGTCGGTACTGTTCCCTAATTCAGGATCCTTGTCTAATGTCTGCACCTGTGACATAAATGTCGGAATGAGCTAACAGTCTAAGCTCAGTAGAGAAAAGATTAATACCAATTAGACTTTTTATCAGATTCATGCATAGATTCAATGACCATAAATCAGAAAACATTTTTCGGATCAAAACAGAGTTAAATTTCAAAGGCATTTTCAAATCAAGCCGGAAAACTAGGTTCCAATGGCTTTTCTACATCAACTAAGATAAAATTCCAAAACATTTTCAAAGCATTCATGTGTCAGACAACATGGCATTTTCGTAACAGAAACGGAACAAATCTTCAAAAACATTTTCAGATGAGAAGGCTGAGACTAAATTGTAGAAGCATTTAATTCATATCGAAGTAGAGACAAACTTTCAAAGACATTTTCAGGAAACAATATCCATGAGATCTTGTATTAAAAATCGGAGTCAAATCATCTCCTTTTAGGATACAATATCAGAGTTCAAATTTCAGAATTTACTTATTCAGAGTTCTAAAATTTAGATTCAGATTCAAATTCATATTCAAATTTAGAGTTCGATTATCAGATTCGGATTCAAATTCATATTCAAATTCAGAGTCCGATTATCATATTCGGATTCAAAGTTTCAAGTCCAGAATTTTTAATCAAATTTATATTCAAATTTCATATCCTTTCGGATTCACTTACTCATTTCCTCATTCATATGCAACATTTTACTCAATACATGACTTAACTCGTAACTTAAATAATCTCTCATGCGAATATAGCATTAGAGCCAGAGTAAATACCGATGGGAATCCCCTCTAACCATTATCTTTTAATGAACTATTTTCAGAGTGAAAATGTCTAAGCCAGGCTACAGCGTGGACTATGCCAGGCCAAAACAGAGTTCAGACAATACAGAATTTAGGGGATTAATTCAGATGAACCTTAAATCATCATGTAGATTCTAATACATAGTAATGTTCTTTGTTCATAACACATAACTAAACTTTTCGAAAATCAGAGTTCAGCAGACTCACATTTGGAGTTCAGATACAAAGTTCACATATAGAGTTTGGAGTTCAAAGGTTTACTTCAGATTCAGAGTTCTTATTCAAATTCGAAGTCTTATTTAGAATATAAACAGAGTTCATATTCCTATTTTGGATTCCTATTCGGAGTTCAGAATTCACATACGGAGTTCATATTCGGATTCATTTTCTGATTCAGAGTTCATATAGAGAGTTCTTATTCAAAGTTCTTTATTCAAGTTCAAGGTCCAGATTCAAAGTTCTTATTCAGCGTTCAGGTTCACATTTTAATTCACATTTGAAGTTCATGTTCAATTTCGAAAGGTCAAAAATTCAAGTTCAAAGTTCGGGTTCAAAGTTCAAAAGATCACCATAAATCATAAAATCTATATACCGAAGACAAATGAAATGTGTATTGAGGTTTCCCCAAAATATTTAAAGAATTCAATACTTAAAAAGCTCCAAAAGTCAATATCAAAATGCAAATTCAAAGGGGTTTAAGTTCAAGTTCAAATTCAAAGATAGATACTTTAAAAATTTAACATTCAATTTCGACAAGTCTAATTTCAAATGCAATTTCAAGGTCCACATACAAGTATATCGTAGAGTCTATGAATCGAAATCTAAAAATGAAACTGTGCTTTGAGTTTACCCTACCACGAATCCTAATGTCGCAAGAAAGTGTGCGATGACCCTTATCAACAACAATCGATTCCTTCCCCTGCATCACATATACAATGATGCATTAAGGATTGATTTTAATCACTAATAACTTTGACGTTACTAATAACTTCGACGTACTTAAGTATTTTCTCAAACCAAGGCGGAATGGACAAGTTCGTGCTAACCTTGGTTCATGTAAAACTTATCCCAACTTCCCACTCAATTATGACCTTTAAAACATTTGATTCATGATAATGTTATTTCAGACAAAGTTACAGATCTTGGTGTCTTCTTTCCAATGCCGCAAGAATCGTATCAATCTGAGTTCAGTGTAAAATGTTATGGCTAAAATATCGAGGTTGTGTTGGCACCTCGGTCAAACTCGCGCGCGCGAATTTCTACTCGCCCACGCGATTCTGTGTGCGATTAGGCTTCTTCTTCCTCAATCCGAATTGCCCACAACTTTACATGCACATCCAAAATGACCCACAAACCAAACTAAACTAATTTCACACTATAAAATTATGAATCTTACATCTTAGAGAATGTGTGTGAAATCTATGGCGGTCGAATAGACGGAATCGACGCCGAAGCCCTTGCTCATTTCTACGATGACTCGATCCTCATCCGAGCTTGATTCTCTCGAATATCTTGCATGAAATCCAAACACACACACACACTAATCAAGATCTAAATCTTCCAATTTATCCAATGATCTACACATGCATGTGAAGGATTTCGAAGTTACCATTTTAGAATGCCTACAGCCACCGAAATCGGAAGAATCGATGCTAAGTCTTGCCGTTCGTTTGATGCTCGATCCTTCGATCTTACGGTGTCAACTTCAAGGGCTTTCTCGCTATACAAAATAGGGTAAAAAGGGTTTGAGATGGCGATGGATGGTTGGGTTTCAAAGAAGAAGGAAGAAGAGGATGGATGGCTCGGTTTCCTTCCTCTCGGCTTCTCTCCTCTCTCAAATGAATTTGGAAATGAGGATAAGGCTCAGGGGGTTTTGCTTTTATATTAAGTGTAGTTGATTCGGTGTGGAGTTGGAATACCACAATCGGTGTATGGGCTCTTATCTAACAGTCCAAAAATGAACTCTAAAGGTTCACTTAACTCGTTTAGACCCCTAGACCCTTTTATTTACCAACCAAGTCCCTAACTGATGCACCATCACGTGGCTTGCATACTAACTTACAACACTAGTTATATGAACACTTAGAAATAGATATCCTGAAACGTCAAGACATGTATCGTGTACCCTATCGGGTGCGCACACTAAGTCGGGTGTGTCGAGTCAATGTGTTGGGCACCGCATAAAATAGGTGCAGAGTACATCTATACATATAAATATATAATAGTGTGGGTCATTGGGCTCGGGTTAGGTCCGTTCCTAGGGTGCACATGATCGCCCTTGATCACATGTACACCACTTTTCTCGTTCTAATTTATTCTTTAAAATTAATTAACTAAGCCCATACACCACATTATGAGCATGAAACAGGTGGAATCGAACCTGGTTCGATCCTGAGGTTTGAGGCGTGTGCCACACACACACCAAGGGTTCAAGTTTCAAATTTATTGCTCAAATCAGGACTTGGTTTTTGGATTTGTGATTGGGTTCATTTAACCAATCAGACTGGTGGGTCAGAAACCGCATCACAGACATCAAAAGATTGACCAAGGTCAAATTTATCTAAATAGTCGTGTATCCTCAAAGGTCAATGAGTCAAAGGTAGAAAAATCGGGGTTGTTACAAATGTCATCTTTTCTTGGTCCTCGGGGACGATGACTATTTGATTGTAACCCGAGTAGCCGTGTAGAAAATAGTAGTATGCATGGTCGGCTAATCTTCCAAGCATTTGGTCAATGAAAGGTAAAGGAAAGTGGTAATTCGTAGTCATTGCATTTAACTTTCTGTAGTCGATGCACACTCTCCACCCCGTTTGAACTTTTGTTGGCACCAACTCATTCTCTTAATTATTAACAACCGTGACTCCTGATTTCCTCAGGACCACCTGCGTAGGGCTAACCCATTTACTGCTAGAGATGGGATATATGATTCCAACATCCAATAATTTAATCACCTCATTCCTGACAACATCCTGCATGATCGAGTTTAGCCTTCGTTGAGGTTCTCGGGAAGGTTTAGCCTCCTTTTCCAAATGAATACTCCATGCATACCAAGGGGCTAATACCTTTAATGTCTTTGATAGACCACCCAATTGCACCCTTATGGTCTCGTAACATTTCAATGAGTCTTTCTTCCTGATCATCATTCAATTTTGATGAGATAATTACCGGTTGGGGTTCAGCTGCTCCCAAAAAGGAATACTTAAGATCACCAGGGAGAGGTTTGAGTTCCAAATTTATTTTCTCCTCCTCCCTAGGCAGTTCCTTTTTAGTTTCCTCAATGGCCTTAGGTTACGGTTGCCATTTCTCGTCTCCCAAAAGTGGTGTAGAGTCTAACATCTCGTTTACTTCCTAAATCATTTGATCCACATTGAAATCCTCACCAAAGTGGGCTAGATAAGCCTTTAGAGGATCTTTCAGTTCTGATGCACGAAAATTTTCTTCCACAAAACTATCGATCATGCAAAATTGTGCATGCTCTTCATCTTCCGATGGGTGCTTCGCGATGTTGAAGATTTTCAACTCCACAGTCATATTCCCAAACGACAAGTTCATTATCCAATTTCTGCATTTAATTAGTACACTGAATGTCGCTAGGAAATGTCTTCCTAGGATTACTAAGACACTGCTCTTCAAGTTCGGTACTGGTTCAATATCGAGAACAATGAAGTCAACTGGGAAGTAGGAGTCCACTTTGATTAAGACATTCTGTAAAGACTCGTATTTTGAACCCGAGTTAGACTGACCCTGTGTGTGTATTCGGCTCGGCAACCGACGTCACCATTTGTTTTGGATTTTTATCTAGATGTGATTGTACGGACAGATTTTAATTTAAAGCCCATTTGGACCCTCGTGCGAAAGTTGTGCACCGACCTCGGTGTAGCCGCTCAACACCGGACTTGAGTTTTAAAATTAGAAGTGTATAATATATAAGATGTGTGTGTGTGTTTTACTTTGTGAGCAATCCTATTATAAGAAAGAATTGCATTCCCGTATTATACTAGGTTTTGTTAAGAGAGGATAGTTACCCAACCGTGTGAAACTCCTTCTTCTCTCTTCTTCAATCATCATAGGAGATCGGTTTAGAAAACCTCCTTCTCTAGAACCCTCTTTGTTGAAAGCACTTAAACCTTAGAAAGAACTAAAATCAACCTTGGATTCATAGTTGGCTATTGGGAGAGGTTGAGATCATTGGGGGCGTGTTGGAGTTGTCTCTGTGAACTCGTGGGATCGATCGCGGCGCGAATCGTTGAGGAAACCCGTCGGTTTCGTTCTGAAGCTCCATTCGCGTGACTCATTTCTAATCTAGGAATCCTTAGATTAAAGGTACGTTTTAATTAAACTTTTTAATTAAATCATTAGATTAGCCATGGGTTTTGCTTTGGGATGTATGGGTTTCGATTCGGGTGAAAACCAGCGAAATCGCGTCGCTGTAGCTCGCTCGAACGAGCTATTATCATCGCTCGAGCGAGGTATCACCGAACTCCGATATTGCCTTAGTATTTTAGTCATAACTTTTTATCCCGACCTCTGATTGAGACAATTCTTTTTGCGTTGGAAAGATAATAGAAAAATCTACAACTTTCATGTTTTGACCAACTCATGGATCAATTATCTTGATGGTCAAAAACATATGAGAATGTTACATCAAATCGCTCGAGCGAGCTATTATCATCGCTCGACCGAGGTATTGTCGAACTCCGACATTGCCTTGGTATTTTAGTCATAACTTTTTGTTCCGAACTCCGATTGAGACGATTCATTTTGCGTTGGAAAGCTAATAGAAAACTCTACAACTTTTATGTTTTGACCAACTCATGGATCAATCGTCTTAATAGTCAAAAATATATGAGAATGTTACGTCAAATTCTAGGATTGGCGCAACTTGCCTGTTTTGACTTGTTTTTGAGGAAACGCTTAAATAGGTCTATATTATTAGTAATTAGAGTTTATCTTAATGCATGAACGTATATTATGATGTAGATTGAGGGTGAGAGGCCATCAATAGGACCTTGCTTGACTTCGCATAACTCCGAGTTTTAGGTAGGAGAATCTCATCTTTACAGTATTTTATTTTAATTCGCATGGATATTTTGAATTAAAATCTTTAAACTTGCATATGCCATTGAAATCACATCTAAACTGAAATTGATATGAATGACCTGAAAATCTAAATCTACGAATCCTCAAACACTGAATCGCTTAAGCTCAAAATCAAATCAAGAACACGAACTATGTATAAGAGACTTGCATCGATTTATATTAGTATCTGCATTTATTTTATGATTGACTGACGACCCTCAAAATTCTGAACAATTTCACGGCACAAGTTTCCCTCATTCGTAGGGGCTTGTTGCATCTGAAAAAGGGTTCATGAGCAGCGATGGTAGGTAGGGGTTCCCATCGGCTATATTCACGCTCTCGAGATATAGTTTACTCGGGAGGTATTTTAAGTTGAGGATTAAGTCATGAATTCTTGAACTTTGCATATAGAAGTTAGAGAAACTAAGACAACTTTGAAACCTTTGCATACATGTTCTTGGCTTGTTTTCACACATTTAGAAATAAATCTTACATATGATTTCTGCACCTAAATTCAGTTTATTATCTGCTTATATTTTTGACAAGCTATATTCCGATATTTGTTTTGAAACCATATTAGTTAAAGTAAAATGCCGTAGATGTCTTTCTTCTACTGAGCTTTGTTGGTTAGCTCACTCACTATCGTCCACGGAGTTCGAGTCTTGGCGTGGCTATTAAGTGAGGCCGATCTGACTTGCTGAGGAAGAGCTTGAGGTTCCTCCTGAGGAGTTTTTCCCAGTATAGAACTTACTGATTTTCTTATTTGTGGTGAGAGTTAGACTTGAATTTGTGAGCCCATTTTAGTTGGATACCATAGTTTTATATTTGACGTTTATATTTTTCGATGATAGTCGGCCATCATCTGTGGTTCTTTACTTTTAATTGCTTCCACATTTATTTTAGCTATGGATATTTATTACGCTTTACTCTGATATGTGCCCTGTTTGTCCGGCTTATCGTTTATTCGATAGGTTGGCGAACCGGTCTTTCCTATACCTGAGGGATTGAAAAAGTCGGGTCGTCACACATCCTCAACTACCCCCCTATGAATTTTGATTGACCTATCAGCAAGCTTCAGGGTCATAGACATGGGCTTAAGCTCACCCAATTCAAGCTTCTTATAAACAAAGTATGGCAACAAATGTACACTTGCCCCGAGATCCAAGAGTGAACGATCAATACGGTTTTCTCCAATGACAATTGAAATGGTGGGTGATCAGTGCCGAAATGTGACTATATTTTGCACCTTAATTCCTATATTTAGCTAGCCGATGAAAGCATTTGATGGTTGTTATGGAGTTTCAATGTTTATAGGTGTTTCTGACCGTTGGATCATTAAAGAACATAAAAGAGAACAATTAAGGGTTACGTAAGAACCGTGGATAAAAAAGGTGAAAAGAAGCATCGAAATCCATAAAGTAGCTCAACATCCACCAAGAGAATGGAGACTTTACCCATATATGTCAATCGATTGAGATACAATTGTCAATCGATTGACAAGAGAGATAGTTTTGCCCTATTTTTCGAATTTGAGGTCAATCGATTGAGGTTATTAGGGAAAAGATTTGCTAGCTCATATAAAAAGAATGCTACGGCTTTGTTTGAGGGGATCTAATCTTTCTCACCTCCATCCTTTCTCTTACTCTGGGGCTCACATTCTTTCTTTTCCTTTTTAGAGTTTTCTCTGAGGTAGATTGTCTTAGGCTTTTACATTTCTTTTCTTTTACAGTTTGTGGAATCATAGATTGTATTTAGGAAGTGCATTATAAAAAGATCTTTGGTGATAAATAGAAAGTATATATTTAAGAGAATAGCTTCGAATTTATAATGAGATCGCACACCAAGGATGAGCGGCTAAATCATTTGTTCAAGGAGGATGCGATCCCCAGATAAGTAACATTTTTATGATTAACTCCACAGTCTCTTAATTTCATCACGAAATTATTATGTTAAAAAGTGTGCTTAAATTGAATATCTTGTGAATACTTTATTATGACCGTTGATCTACGTAATCAACGACCATAATCGCCAGATCTGTACCTGCAGGCCGATCTGGGCCGCAGAATGATTATATGTTCATGGTCGTGATTTAAGAATCTTGAGATACGCTATGCTTTTTACATGATTCATACCGCAATGATAGGGTGAGCCATTATTTTTAGATAGGGTATGCTGGATCGATGATCATGTTTTCTTACGATTCGTTTTTTCTAGATAAATGATGGTGTGATTGATGTGTTATGAAATTATGGGTTTAATGGTAGAAAAGTTATAAATCTGGGGTAGAAAATTTCTTGTTTATTCTTAGAATCGTCGTTTTATTTATCAGAAATTGTTTTGCTCAGATTAGTTATTTCTCTTGCATCTAGAATAGTGAGGTAATTGTTTAGCAAATTGAACCTTCTCTCTTAGTACTTCCTTAGGCTTTTCAAATCTCTTTAAGGATTAATTAATTTTCACCTTTCCCTGTGGGTTCGACACCCTTGATTTTACCGTGCTACAACTGATCTTGTGCAGTTGCAAGGGTACAATTTAAAATCGACCAAGTTTTTGGCGCCGCTGCCGGGGATGCGGCAAAATTTTGATAAATTCGTAAGGAGATTTGTTTGTTTTGTGACAGTCAATCAATTGAGATCTCATCTTCAATCGATCGACTATTTTCTGTGGTTGTGGTATACGGATTTGTCAATCAAATGAGTCCAAAGAGTCAATCGATTGACCATTGTGAGTTTCAATTTTCAACATTCCAACAAATAAAAATCTGAATTTTTAATTTCAAATTTTTGAATATCGAAATTTTGGATTTTTAAAAATTGGAATGATGAAAATTTTAAGATTGTTGAAATCTGAATTATGGAGCTTGAAAGATTTTTGAAATTTGAAATTTATAATTTGAATTTTGAAATTTAATTTTTAAAATTGAATTTTGATTTTTATGTTTGAATTTTAATTTTGAAATTTGAAATTGAATTTTTAATTTGCAAAATCTTCTTTCCCTTATTTTATTCTCTTTGATAAGATTTTATGGAGTTCTTTTAGGGAGTAGAGGATTTTTAGAATCTCTTGTTTAGGATTTATAGGAGTCTTTTATTCTTTTCCTTCTTTGCTTCTTTTAGGTAAGATTTTATATGATTTTGTGGGATTGATTTTAGATTTTAAAATATCAATTTTTAAATTTTGAATTTTGAAATTCAAAATTTTAAATTTTAATTTTAATTTCGATTTTTGAAAATTTAAAATTTGAATTTCAAAATTTGAATTTTGAGTTTTGAATTTTGAATTTTGAAATTCGAATTTAAATTTTGAAATTTAGATTAAAATTTTGAAATTTAAATTTTGACTTTAAAATTTAAAATTTTAATTTTTGAGTTTTGAATTTTGAAATTCGAATTTAAAATTTTAAAAAATATATATATATATTTTTTTTCTTCTAAAATTGGCTACTGTTCATCTTAGAAATCAATCGATTGAAAATTCTCTGTCAATCGATTGAGACTGGAATATTATTGCTGTGGAATTTTTTGGAACTCTATCAATCAATTGACATTTCTCTGTCAATCGATTAACTAATCCTTTGTTGTTTGTCCTCTCAACTGACATTTCTATGTTGTCCAGCTAGACTTTTGAACCTCAATCGATTGATTTTAATACATCAATCGATTGACGAATAAGTCTCTGTTGAAATATTGGTTGTGTGCTTTGTTTCAATCGATTGATACCATCGTCTCAATCGATTAAAGCTGAAATCTGTGAGTTCATTGTGGATTCATCAATCCTTGTTTTGAGTGTTGGTACATGAGTTTTACTCGATCTCATCACCCACATCTACAACCTTTTAATCTTGAGATCGAACGGTCTTGCAGAGAGAATCGCAAAATCCAAAGGAATCAGTATCATCATACTGAAATCATGGCAAATCAAAGGCCAGAAATGAATGGGAACAATCAAAATATAAATAATGAAAATAATAGGAATAATAATCATGATGAGGACCTAAGAACATTGGAATATTATAATGATCCTTGTTTTTACGAGGGTCAAGATAGTATCATGCATGCCCCCATTCCAGGAAACCATTATGAATTCAAATCTACGATAATTCAAATGTTACCGATTTTTCATGAGTTTACTGGGGTGTGTAAAATATTCAAAGTTTACAATGTCACCAACGAGATAGCTAAGCAACGACTCTTTCCTTTCTCTTTAAGGGATAAGGCAAAAACTTGGTTCTATTCGTTAGAACCACAATCTATTTAGAATTGGGCAGAGCTACACTGTCAATTCCTTAAAAAATATTTTTCGATGACCAAAATCATTGAGTTGCGTCAGAAGATTCAATTTTTCTCCCAACAACCTACAGAAACACTTCATGAATGTTGGGAACTCTTCAAGGAATTGATCAGGAGTTGTCCTAATCATCAACTTCCAAGGTGGCAACAGGTCTAAAGTTTTTACAATGGACTGATTCGAGAAGAGAGACACATGATTGATGCATCTTATGGAGGATCATGCGCCACAAAAGAGGCTGATGAATTGTGGGTGTTATTTGAAAAGTTGTATCAAACTTCCATATAAAATGCGACACTGGGGCGAACTAACTTGGATGTGGCAGCTAAATTTCATGTGTTGACCAGAGATGGACTATATGATGTCAACAACAACACCTCAGAACTATCAACAAGAGTTGACATATTGTCCAAACAAATGAACGTGTTGTTAGCTGCAACCAAGCAAGCTAAAAGTCCCATCAACCCCACGACTTGTTCAATTTGTGACCACCCAGGTCACATGGCTAACGAGTGTCCAACTACCTTATCATTCTTCCCTGATGAACCTACTCCTCAAGAGCAGGTGAATCTGAGTCAATTGTATCAACGGCAGGGTAGGAACATGTACTCAAACGCTTACAATCCGGAATGGAAAAATCACCCCAACTTAGGATGGGGAGGATCAAACCAAACTGGACAGGTGAACCAGCAGTACAGATCCAACATAACGAATTGACAACAGAACTTTCATCCACAACAGAATTCTAATTTTCAACAGAATTCTCCTTATTACCATCCAAACTCTGAGTTCCGTAAAAATCAGAATTTCAATCAGAATTTTAATCAATCTCAAACTATCGCTTTGAAAGATTCTAATTTGAAAGAAATGATTATGTGAAATTTGCAAGCTTTTCAGCAGATGATGATGGACCAATTCAGCCAATTGACCAATCAACTGAGTCAACGAGAGGAAGGTAGGCTTCCGAGCCAACCTATCAACAATCCTTGAGGCCAAGCATCACCTAATGAAGGACCATCAAATAGTCAACAGTTGAAAGTTGTTACTGTGTTGAGAAGTGGGAGAGCAGTTGATAATCAAGTGGACCTGAAGCGACAAAAGGAAAAGGGCTAGAGAAAGGAAAAGAGAAAGTGCCCCCTCAAATTGTCCAACAAGGACCTGAAGAAGAATCAGAAAATGAACCCTATTCCCATACCCCAAAGGCACCATTCCCTGAGTGCCTAACACCTCCATCTAGAATGGGGAAAGGAGTGTCAAAAATGGAAGAAATCTTTGAAACATTCAAGAAGGTAAAGATAAATCTTCCATTACTTGAAACAATCAAACAAGTTTCGGAGTACGCAAAATTTTTCAAAGATCTATGCACTCGTAAGAGGAAAGCACGTACTCAAGTTTCAAAGAAAGTATTTCTGACTAATCAAGTCTGTTCGATATTATTATTGGATGCCCCTCAAAAACATAAGGACCCTTGAGTCCCTACTGTTCCATGTGTCATTGGTAGGCAACCAATTGGTAAGGCATTACTGGATTTGGGAGCAAGTGTCAATCTGATCTCATACTCAGTGTACGAGAAGTTAGGACTGGGCGAATTAAAACCCACGACAGTTACACTCTAACTTGCTGATAGGTCAGAAAGAAGAACGAGGGGTATCATTGAGGATGTTTTGGTTGGAATAGAAAAATTTATCTTCCCAGTGGACTTTGTTATATTGGACAAGGAACCACCAGTTAAATCCATCAATCAAGTCCCAATCATTCTTGGACGTCCATTTCTCACAACTGCTAATCCCTGCATCAATTATCGAACGGGAGTCATGGATGTTTCTTTTGGAAACATGAAAGTCAGGCTTAATATATTTCATGCGATGAACCATTTTCCCAATAAAGATGAGGTTGATTGTTTCTACATCGATCAGGTGAACGAAGTAGTGGACGAAGCTTTACCGTCAATGCTTACCAAAGAAGAATTTGAAACTGCTTTGTTAGCCATCTATGAGGAGAAAGGATCTGAAAAGAAACAATCAGAAGAGAAGAGGATGAATTCATCAAGCAAAGGTAATAAGTTATGTGAAATTGAGACTAAGGTGGAACCATTACCTATTAAGGTAAAGGATGAGCTTACTCCATCAATCGAGCAACCACCAATCATTGACTTAAAGCAACTGCCTGAGTCACTCATATATGCTTTTCTGAGACCTTAAGAAACGCTTTCGGTAATTATCTCATCAACATTATCGGAAAAGCAAGAGCATGAATTGTTAAAAGTACTTAAAGATCATAAAAAGGTTATCAAATGGACCTTAGCTGATCTTAAAGGGATTGATCTGTCAGTATGCATGTACAAAATACATCTGGAATATGATAGTACACCATCGAGAGAACCACAAAGGCGACTTAATCCAAATATGAAAGAAGTCATTTTAAAGGAAATCATCAAGTTACTCAATGCTGGAATAAACTATGCGATCTCTGATAGTGAATGGGTAAGTCCAGTTCAAATTATTTTCAAAAAGTCTGGGATAACAATGAAAGAGACTACTGAAGGAGAATTGGTACCTAGTCGAGAAACTACGAGGTGGCGTGTGTGCATCGATTATCAAAAATTGAATACAGCTACCAGAAAAGATCATTTTCCCCTTCCATTCATTGATCAAATTCTTGAGAAGTTAGCAGGGCAAGAGTTTTACTGTATTCTCGATGGATATTCGGGATACAACCAAGTGCCCGTATTTCATGTTGATCAAGAGAAGACAACATTCACATGTCCTTATGGTACTTTTGCATATCGCAAAATACCATTTGGCCTATGTAATGCTCCGACCACTTTTCAACGATGTATGTTAGTCATATTTTTGGATATGATTGATAAATTCATCGAAGTATTCATGGACGATTTCTCTATTTTCTGAAAGACGTTTGAATCACCTTGCACAAGTGTTACAACGTTGTGTAGAATCCAAACTTGTTCTCAGCTGGGAGAAGAGCCATTTAATGGTTCGACAATGAATAGTTTTGGGGCATATCATTTCGAAAAAAGGGATTGAAGTCGACAAGGTAAAAGTTGAATTAATTGCTAATCTACCTCCACCAAAAAGTGTCCGTCAAATCCAATCATTTTTGGGTCATGCTAGATTTTACAAACGATCCATCAAAGATTTTAGCAAGGTGGCTAAACCATTGTGTACCTTGCTTGGAAAAGATGTTCTGTTTGAATTTGATGAGGAATGCATGATGGCTTTCCTAAAATTGTGTGAATTGTTATCTAATGCACCGATAATCCAACCACCGAATTATTCTCTACCTTTTGAACTCATGTGCGATGCATCCGACTATGCTATTGGAGCAGTCTTAGGGCAAAGGGTAAACAAATTATCGCATGTGATCTATTATGTCAGTAAGATGCTGATTGATGCACAACTGAATTACACCACCACTAAGAAGGAATTACTAGCTGTGGTGTATGCATTGGATAAATTTTGCTCCTATTTGCTTGGATCGAAAATAGTGGTCTTTTCAGACCACTCTGCATTGAAATATCTGTTGGCGAAAAAAGGACACAAAACTAAGGTTGATCCGATGGATCTTGCTCCTCCAAGAATTTAACTTCGAGATCAAAGATAAAAAGCGGGTTGAAAATGTTGTAGTTGATCATTTGTCAAGAATTTTGTCTGAAGAATCATCTGTATCTGAGGCTATCCATGACACCTTTCGGGATGAGCAGTTAATGGCAATTGATACAAAAGTTTCTTGGTTTGCCAATATTGTGAATTATCTAGTCACTGACAGAATCCGTACGTAATGGGGTAAGAATGATAAAAATCCATTTTTCTCCCAGATTAAACACTATTTTTGGGATTAACCACAATTGTTCAAATTTTATTCAGATCAAGTCATCAAAAGATGCATGCCTGAAGAAGAGCAACTAAGCATCATAAATTTTTATCATGCTGGAGCCTGTGGAGGTCATTTTGGAGGACAAAAGACAGCATAAAAAATTCCTCAAAGTGGATTCTACTGGCCCTCGATCTTTCGGGACACTGCAAAATTTTGCAAAGAGTGCCAACGATGTCAATAGCTTGGAAATATTTCACGACGAAATATGATGCCACTGAACCCGATTCTGATTGTTGAGATTTTCGATGTTTGGGGGATCGACTTCATGGGTCCTTTTCCCCCATCATTCGGTTATTTATACATTCTGATGGCCGTTGATTATGTCTCAAAATGGATAGAAGCTGTGGCAACCCGATCGAATGACCACAAAGTCATGGTTAAATTCTTGAAAGAAAATGTGTTTAACAGATTTGGGATCCCAAGAGTAATCATTAGTGATGGCAGTTCGCACTTCTGCAACAGCCACTTTGCCACTTTAATGAAGAAATATGGCATCACCCACAAGGTAGCAACGCCGTATCACCCACAGACTAGTGGTCAAGTGGAAGTATCTAATCAGGAGATCAAACGAGTTTTAGAAAAGACGGTATGACCGGATAGAAGAGATTGGTCGAACCAGCTATCTGATGCTTTGTGGGCATATCGTACTGCATTCAAGACACCTATTGGAATGTCGCCATTTAGGAGTGTATATGGGAAAGCATGCCATCTCCCAGTTGAATTGGAGCATAAGGCATTCTGGGCTATAAAAAGATTTAATTTTGACATGCAAGAGGCAGGGTCCAATCGCAGGTTACAGCTGAACGAATTAGAAGAGCTACGCTATGATGCCTATGAAAATTCAAAGATGTACAAAGAGTGGTATAAAAAGTTGCACGATCAATCAATTTCGCAAAAGGAGTTTCACATCGGGCAAAAGGTTTGGTTGTTTAACTCCAAACTTAAGCTCCATCCA
Organism: Chloranthus sessilifolius; assembly: GCA_021018995.1. NCBI lineage: Eukaryota > Viridiplantae > Streptophyta > Magnoliopsida > Chloranthales > Chloranthaceae > Chloranthus > Chloranthus sessilifolius. The sequence continues at coordinate 14,844,026 of CM037587.1, read as the reverse complement.
GGAAAATTGAAATCAAGGTGGGAAGGACCATATCACATTGTCTCCACTACTGTGCATGGTGCGATTGAGATTAGAAGTCTTAATGACAATCGAACTTTCAAAGTAAATGGGCAACAACTTAAACCAATGGTTGAGCCAATGACCCAGTTCAGGATTGAAGGATGTACCTTAGTGACCCGAAAAAGTGAACAATGAAGTGGTCGAGCTGTCGACACATAAACTCAACGCTTCCTGGGAGGCAACCCAGTGTGTTTTATTTTTGTTTGTGTTTTTGATTGAAAAGGAGTCTTTCTCAATCGATTGACTTCAGAAAAGTCAATCGATTGACCTTGTTGAATCAATCAATTGATACTTGCGCTATCAATTGATTGATTTCCCAAATCATCATCATCTTAGCCCTGCATGCGTGTGTCTGACCAATCGGCACAACTGTTATGTCAATCGATTGAGTCCCAAATTTCAATCGATTGAAAGTACCTCGAGTGAATAGTCAGTTTTCAAAAATCGGAGTGTCAATTGACTGAGGCTAACCTCGCAATCGATTGACTTGACCCCCTATTAACTCTGCCAGTTCCCGAGGCACCGAAACAGAGCGACTTTTTATGAAAAAGTTGTTTTCAATCGATTGAGACTAGCCTCTCAATCGATTGACATTAAGAGTACTTGAGTGGATTGTACCACGTCGCATCTACCCTTTCACATTCTTACAACATGGTGGAGGCCAACCGGTGTCAATCGATTAATACTACCCTCTCAATCGATTGACGATCACATTATATAATGGGGATACCTATGGTCCCCTTCTTCACAAACCTCCTCCAATCCGAGCGTGATTTTGATCTATATTCTCCTCATACTCGATCGAAATGGCGGCACCTGGTCCACTGATCTACCGACCACCTCATCCCACCAACATTCCTAAGAACATCTCAAATGACGAGTACGTGGATTGCCAGTTTCAAACGAAGAATTTCTTTGATCTTGTAAAATATCGACGCATCGCTGAAGCCGCTCGTTCGATCGAATTCATCGAGGCTCTACACTTGGAGATGTTGCTCGCTCCTCCACCTATAGATGTCTCGTTGCGTATATTGCGGCTCTTTTACCAAAACATTGAATGGGTATCAGCCACACTATCACCGATGGGTTTGCTATTCATCTGCCTCGGGATTGACAATTGGACGTATAACTTGCATGCCTCTAAGCTTGCCTGTGTATTCAATTTCTACGTGGTTCATCCATTGAACCACCACATCAATCCCACCATTGATCTGAGCCAGGACCAAATGATCAACAACATGTGTGGAGCACGGCGCGGGTCCAGTTTTTCCACTAAACGAGCCGTCCTATCAATGGACATCTTGTTTTGAGAGCAAAGAATAGGGTGTTGGCGCTTTATGCAGCGCACACGAATACTTGGTTTGATGCTCCGGGATTGATGCCTGAAGAAATGTATCGGTGTCACAGTGACATTGTGATCACCACCGCACCAAAGAAGCGAGAAGCTATTCTTTTACATTTCCCGCACTACGTGATGCATCTTTTGGACCAAATTGGGTGCCTGATTTACGATGATGAAGAGATGGGTGATATGAAATTTTATCACTATGGCACGAACGTTTGGGACAAGAGCATCAAGGCCATTCTGCATGTTACTCCACCACTTATTGACATCGATGATGTACCTCCTCCTCCTCGACTAAACCCCGCACAACGCCAACGCGGCGGCATCCGACAACCTCGTCCTAAAGAGGTCCCCAATTTTAATGATGAGGCAGCAGTAGCTCGCCTCGAGGCATGGATGGACGGGCTGAGTACCACTGTGGGAGGTATTGATCGACGCTCACGATTTCAGAGTTCCCTTCTCGTGCGGATTGTCCATGAGTCATTCCCTAGGCAAGCCGAGGACTTCATCGTAGGAGCGAGAGCGGCGATGGATGGAGAGGGAGATCTAGAAAATGATGATGATGATAATGTTTAGTTTGTTTGTGTTTGTGTCTATTTTTTTGTGTGTTAGTGTTTATTTTTAGTTTGCTTTAGTTTGGTTGTGACCATGTTTGTTTTGATTTGGTACATTATAGTTTGTGTTAGATGTAAGATTTGTTTTAATGTTGATGATAGCATCATGTTGGGTGTTATCAAATCAGGCTTCAGAAAATGAAATCAGCGTGTTTTTCATTTCTGTGTATCCTCGGATCTGTGCTTATGTTCATCAGTCAATCGATTGATATTTTCGTATCAATCGATTGATAGTTTCATTTCCTATATGTTCGAAAAAGAATTTCCAAATAGCCAATCGATTGAAAACCCTTCTTTCAATCGATCAACTGTGGCAATCAGTCTCCGACTCAAACAAGGCTTTTCAGTCTAAATTCTGTCGATATATGGTGAAAGGTCAATCGATTGAGACTTAGATTTCAATCGATTGACACTTGGGTGGACAGAACAACCTTTCTGTCAAGAACAAGAAGTTTCCCAATTTGTGTTACTTTGCGTATTTCAGAAATTGTTTCTAAAAAAGGCAAATTTTGGACCGTGCACCAGAAAGTACCCTTAGCATCATGTGTCAATCGATTGAGGAAATTGAGTCAATCAATTGACTGATGTATGTTTCTGAAAAATTGCCTCTTCCACTCCGAAAATAGAGAGATTTGAGTCCCCTTAGAGTCCGTAGTTTAGGAGGTTTCTTTGAGCCCTATTAGAGTCCGTATTTTAGAAAGTTTCCTCTATTTATCCCTCTCTTAGGATAGTCTTTTAAATCACCTTAGTCAGAAATTTTCATTCAATCCTCCCCAAGTTTTTGCTATGGCTCCTATCCGGTACCACACCCGCTCGGCAGTCAAGAAATTGATGGAACCGACACAAAAAAGACTCCGTCGAGAACCGCCACGGGAACCTCTCGATTTTTCCAAACAAGAAGTCATTGATCTTGACTTCGTATCAGGTCTAGCAGTCCAATCAAGTTTTGCTCATTCTGTCAAAGCTGACAATGATCCGGCGTTGAATTTGATTCCCACCTACTTATGGGCAGAACTAAACCCGCAACCGCCACTTGTACCGCCGCCTCCTACTCCACCAACATCTCCGCCACAAGTGCCCATTCCACCACCCGATGAGGGCAGAATCACTGAGATGTGGCGCTACGCATTCCCACAGCCAAAGCACAGGAGCGCTTCCAATGATGATTAAGGGATTAGGACTGTCAGTTTTAGGGTCTAGTTTTCAGAGTCCTTTAGATTTTATTTTTATGTTTTAGAGTAGGTTATTGTTTTTAGAGTTGTTTTAGACTAGATTATTTTCTTTAAATTTTCAATAAAGTGTAATAATTTGCACAAGTTTAATAAAAGTTTAGTTTAGTTAATTATTTGTGTTTTCTATTTTGGTCACAATAACTTTCACCTGGTCAGCCTTCTGGTCCTCGATTGCATTAAACAGGTTTGGGGGTCTCATTCACTTTCCAGATATCCAGCCAATTAAGACATTGGACGATTCAGGTTTGGGGGGGTATTTCTTTCGATGTGAAGATTTTTATTTTTAAAAAATAAAAAAATAAAAATAAATAAATAAATAAACTAAAAAAAAAAGAGGACTGATTTCGAATATTAAAAGTGCATCAGTCGATCGATTGAGACCAATCGTCTCAATTGATCGACTGATTATCATCATACCTATCGAAAGCCTGCATCAGTCAATCGATTGAGAAATTGGATTCAATTGATTGACTGATGACAATTAGACTTATGAATTTTAAATTTTATTCATATTCTTAAATTGTAGATGACCGGGAATTCATTTAGAGATTGTTATCATGCCATAATTGCTTTACAAATGCTCATAAATTTTAATGATGAATAATGATGTTCATGATCTATGACTAAAAATTCTGTACCATCACATTGTTTTAATTCCAAAATCTGGGAAGTAAGTATAGAACGTGAAATCCTAAGATTCCAAGGAAAGACTAAAACCTAGTGAGCTTTGAAACTTTGTCCTCATTTTCGATGAGGCTGAAAATTTTCGAAGTATCTTTGAACTTCATTCTTAAATTGTTGAAATCTCATATATTTTATCTCGATTTGTTTATTTTGCATATGTTATATTATTATGCTAGAAATCATTGTGTAAAATCTCAAGGCAAATAGGTATCATTACCATCATGAGAGGAGATGATCAAAGGCCATTTTTGGCTCGTTTGTACCCAAAATACCTCACCATACATTGATTTATCTTGTTGCACCCCTTTGAGCCTAATTGAAATTTTTTATACTAAATATTCCTTGTTAAGCTATATTAATCATACCCCACACCGGTTTAAAAAGTCTTACCCTTTTATCTCTGAGAAATTAGGGATGAGAGCAAAAAAGGAAATATAGAGCTATGGCAATAATATTTGCAAGGAGTATATAGAAGAAAAATATAAGGAGAAAGAAAAAGAAAATATATCTTTGTGCAAGAGATAGAGGAATATGTAAAAGAGGTGCTATAAAGAAAAAGAAAGAAGGAGAAAAGTGATAAAAAGGAAAAAGCTTCTGAAAGGTTCGAAAAAGAAAGTGTGAAAAATCAGAAAATCAAATGTGCTTTCTTTTCCAATTTCTCAGAGAAAGTTGAATCCAATTTCCCCTTTCTTTCTTAACCTTTACCTGAGCCCTATTACAACCTTAGAAAAGACCTTCTTGATCCAATCATGAGTAGTAAATGCCTTGTGGTGAGTAATTATATAATGTTTATGGTGCTTGGTATATGCATGCTTAGGATACAAATATCTTTCCTAATGAGATTTCTTTTAAGAAAATTCTTTGATGCACCGTCTTTCTTAAAACATGTGAGATTTTTCTAATTTGTGTTATAATTTCATCTCACATATGGGTGAAAAGTAAAACTATTCATCGGAGCGATTTCAATTTTGAGTGCATACCTATGGTGAGAATTGAGTCTAAACAGAGAATCTTAAGACTTCGAGTTTAAACTTATTCTCAAACAAAAGAATTTTAGCAGTGATAATAGTACATGATACTTTGGGCATGAATCATGAGCATTAAAAAAACAATGAGTTGAGTGGAATGAGCATTAATAAAATAAGCATGGTCAGAAGCATCTTAAAGGTTTTCACGAACATTTAACTACTTAAGGGCATAGTTACAATTATGAAATTCATAAGTTTTTGAAGTTTCTAGGTACCTTCACTGAAAACCTTCAGGGGACACAACTCCTCCACTAGGGATCACTTAGGAGTTTAAAGGCTTATTGCATAGGCTAAATGCAATCGTGTTCCCTACAAAAGTGGCATTTATTTTATGTGCTAAAGTGTTAGTTATTTTTCATTGTCTTTGTTCGAGGACTAGCAAAGTATAGGTTTGGGGGTGTGATCGGTGTTGAAATGTGACTATATTTCACACCTTAATTCTTACATTTAGCTAGCCGATGAAAGCATCTAATGGTTGTTATGGAGTTTTAATGTTTACAGGTGTTTCTAACCGTTGGATCATTAAAGAACATAAAAGAGAACAATTAAGGGTTACGTAATAACCGTGGATTGAAAATGTCAAAAGAAGCATCGAAATTCGTGAAGTAGCTCAACATCTACCAAGAGAATGGAAACTTTACCCATATATGTTAATCGATTGAGATACAAGTGTCAATCGATTAACAAGAGAGATAGTTTTGCCCTATTTTTTGAATTTGAGGTCAATCGATTGAGAAAGAATTCTCAATCGATTGAGGTTATTAGGGAAAAGATTTGCTAGCTCATATAAAAAGAAAGCTATGATTTTGTTTGAGGGGATCTAATCTTTCTCTCCTCCATCCTTTCTCTCACTCTGGGGCTCGCATTCTTTCTTTTTCTTTTTAGGGTTTTCTCTAGGTAGATTGTACTTAGGCTTTTACATTTCTTTTCTTTTACAGTTTGTGAAATCATAGATTATATTTAGGAAAAGCATTGTAAAATGATCTTTGGTGATAAATATAAAGTATATATTTAAGAGAATGGCTTCGAGTTTACAACGAGATCGCACACCAAGGATGAGCGGCTAAATCATTTGTTCAAGGAGGATGCAATCCCCAGATAAGTAACATTTTTATGATTAACTCCACAGTCTCTTAATTTTATCATGAAATTATTCTGTTAAAAAGTGTACTTAAATTGAATATCTTGTGAATACTTTATTATGACCGTTGATCTACGTTATCAATGACCATAATCACCAGATCTGTACCTGCAGGCCGATTTGAGCCGCAGAGTGAATATATGTTCATGGTTGTGATTTAAAAATCTTGAGATACGCTATGCTTTTTACATGATTTATACCACAATGATAGGCTGAGTCATTATTTTTAGGTAGGGTATGCCGGATCGATGATCATATTTTCTTATGATTCATTTTTTTTAGATAAATGATAGTGTGATTGATGTGTTATAGAATTGTGGATTTAATGGTAGAAAAGTTACAAATCTGGGGTAGCAAATTCCTTGTTCATTCTTAAAATTGTTATTTTATTTATCAGAAATTGTCTTGCTCAGATTAGTTATTTCTCTTGCATCTAGAATAGTGAGGTAATTGTTTAGCAAATTGAACCTTCTCCCTTGGTACTTCCATGGGCTTTTCAAATCTCTTTAAGGATTAATTAATTTTTACGTTTTCCTGTGGGTTCGACACCCTTGATTTACCGTGCTACAACTGATCTTGTGCACTTGTAAGGGTACAATTTAAAACCGACCAGTGGGACACCGAGGGTCTTAGTACTTGATGGGGAGCCGGGCTTGGAGTATTGAACTCACTTGCTTAGCTAAGAACCTTTTCTTCTTTTTCCTTTTCCTTCTCTTTCGCTCCTTTTTCACCTTCTGCGTCCTTCTCTGTCTGATCATCAAACTCTTGAGTCTCTTCCTCCTCTAGCATCTTCACTTTGTTATCAATCTGCCAACCCGATCTCAAGGTCATGATTGTTTGCAATGAGGTCGATGCTGGTTCAATGGCCAACTGCCCTCTTGGGTTAGGAGTTGGTTGACTTGGGAATGTCCACTTTCTCTTTCATACAAATGTGCAGCCAACTGGCCCATTTGGGTCTCCAATTTTGAAATTGAGGAGGTTATTGATTGAATAAATGTCCTCATTAAGTCATCAATTGGAGGATACTGGTTCTGAGGGGGATGATGCGCATTGTTTCCTAGTTGATTATAGAATCCGAGTAGTGGAACATTTGCGCCTGTTGATTCTGGTAACCAATCAACGGTTGTGAGGGTTGAAAATTTTGGTCAAACAGTTTGGGTTGGCCCATCTGACTCTGGTGGTAATGATTCATACCACTGTAGTTCTACTGAAACTATCCTTGGTTGAATTATTTTTGGGGAAAATTCATCCCTTGTCTTCTTCTTAGGGATTTCAATGGATCCTGCAGTGGATCCTGCCACCACGAAATGTTTGGGTGATTCCACCAACTATTAGGGTTATGCTCGTTAAAAGTATTTTCGACATTACACCCATAGTTGTTTAATGCATTCAATTGCTCCAAGGAGCTTTTAGAATAATTCTGCATTAACGGGTAAAAATCACCAGTGTGCATTGGACTTGCACAAAAAGAACATGGTTCAATTTGTACATTTGCAACACTCACATTATTTTTAAGTTGCAATTCCTCAACTTGTTGAGTGGAGAAATCCACTTTTTCCCTGAGGTCAAGTGTGTCCTTGACCACATACAAACTTCCCTTCTTAGTTGAATTACCCGCTTGATCCCGACTCTTGCTTGGTTGATCATGACTTTTTGTGAAATCCCATTGTTGAGAATTCTCAGTAAATTGTTCTAATAAATCATAGGATTCAGTTTCCCTGAGTCCCAGGAATCCTCCACCGTTCATTGATTCGATTAAATGTCGGCTGGCCTAATCTAATCTGTTGTAGAAGTATTAGACAAACCTCCATTTGGCAAACCCATGGTGTGTCCATTTAAGCAGAAGGTCCATGAACCTTTCGCAAGCTTCGTAAAATTTTTCTCCCTCTTCTTGCATGAAATAACAGATCTCGCATCTCAAAGCATTAGTTTTGGCCATGGGAAAAAATTTTGACAAAAATTTCTTAACCAACTAATCCCATGAAGTTATTGATCCAGCTGGTAGGGATTTAGCCAAGCTTTGGCCTTATCCTTTATGGAGAAAGGAAACAACCGCAGCCTCACAGATTCTTCATTAAAATTCTGGTACACCAACGAACAGACTTCTATGAAATCCTTTATATGCATGTATGGGTCTTCCCTTTCCATGTCATGGAAGATAGGGAGAATCTGAATCACATTGGTTCGGATCTCAAAACGAGCGTCATTTGTGGCAGGATAGGTAATACAAAGAAGGGGTGATGGTAGTGATAGGGGCAAATAACTCCCTAAGGGTTGGTTCTTCTGCATCCCCATTTGGGATTTCTCCATTTGCATTTGTAGCCATTTAAGCTACATTAGAAGTCTCAACTTCAACTTCACTTTCACGTATTAACCTGGTCTCTTTGCGACGCGAGCAACAAGTACACTCGATCTCAAAATTCAAAGGTTCAAAAGTTTTCCCTCTAGAAGCTCTAGTGTGCATGTAATGGTCTAGTGGTCTAGACGGCTTGAGTTTAAATGAATTCAATAGTTTATAGATAAAACACCTCACAAAATTAAATGATTTTTTGAATTATTTATTTTTTTTTTTCAGAATCAATCAATCAAATGGTTCACTTGATCAATTGAGATTTTTTTTTTTTTAAATTGAATTTTTTTTTTTAGAAATTTTAAATTTCTGTTTTTCCTTTTCTTTTTAATCGATTGATCGAATGGTTGATTCGATCAATCGAAAATTTTAAATTTTGAATTTTGAATTTTGAATTTTGAATTAATTTTTTCCTTTGTTTTTTTTCAAATTTCAAAATTTGAATTTTGAAACTTTTTTTTATTCGAAACTTTTGAATTTTAAAACTAGTGAAAATATTGATTTAATCATACAGAAATTCCTAAAATTAATTTTCTATTTCCTAAAATTTACAACTTTTCTAAATCGAGTCCCAGTAATGTCACCAAAAACATGTCATATTTTCAATGTTTTACTCACAAGTGCATGAATCAAATTGTAGCTAATGGGTGCAGAGTACAAAATAATTCCCACGAAGATTGACAAGAAAATTATGGCAAGGAAATATCAATTAATCAAAAGAAAGACTACAAATTTAGCACAATATTGATCTAGTATACTTATTTGCGATGTGGACAAACTGAATAAATAGCAATCTAATGAAATTAAATACAGGATAAAAAGGCGAGGATGAGAATGCTAAATCCTCCCATCGTTGGTTTGTCATTTACAAAATATAGATCTAACGATTGAAATAGTATCAAAAGATGCAACACGCATAAATACCGAAATCAATCGAATATCTATGGAAAATTTAACATTCAATCCACAAGAATAATTCTAGAATATACTCTTCCAAAATCGTTAAAAGAAAAGAGGTAAAACATTAATCATATTAAAGATTTATTTAATCATGATGAATAAATGCCTCAAATTTTTTATTGAAAAACTCTGTGTAAATTTTAAATCACAGATCCGAGATCATGAGAAAAGCATGACTAGTTCCCATATCTGAGATGGTGATTGGTATTTATAATATCGGCAAGAGCAAATAAGCATTAGAAACTCAAGCATCTAGCAGAAAATAACATCCCAACCGTAGATCAACATTTATAAATGAATACCTCGGATGGGGTTCATTAGATCCCCATCCTCAAAATGATTTAGCCAAACATGATTGAAATAAACATTATAATTGAAATACAACTTGAAATTAACATTAAAGTTACCATTAAATGCTTCAACAACTCCAACGTAAGCTTTAATCCAACAGATACAATCCCTCTTCAAGTTACCAAAGTACTAATCTAAGACATAAAGCTAAGTAATTGAAAGGACAGAGCTTGGAAATTGAAAGAGAAGCTAAAAAAAAGCTTAAAATGTTAAGGAAAGATGAAGACTCCTTAACCTAATTCTCGAATTTGCTTAAATAGGGTATTTTCTCAAAAATTCAAAATTCAAAATCGATTGATCGTTTTTAAATTTTAAATCTGGTGCTTCTCAAGATTTTGAAATTTGATCGATCAACAGGCATGCTCGATCGATCTATTGTTTACAAAAGAGAGAGCGAATTTTGTCTATATTTTATAGGAATAGACCCGATCGATCGACATACAGGGTGGATTGATCGATTAGTCATAAAAATTAGGGCCTAGCAGTTTCTTTGCTCCAATGTTCTGATGTTGGTTGTTTTTATGCTCTTCTATGCTTTCAAATGCGTCCACCGGCCATATTTTCTTGAGACACTTAAAACTTTACAAATCTACTAGTTTGCTCTCATCAGATGGCCAAATGTAAGCTTTAGGGGTTGAAATATGGTCATATTTCAACTCTCATCATATTACTTATGTGGCAACCCGACATTTCCCTACCTCATATATAGGAAAGGTCGTGTCATCGGATCACCTAACATTATCCTATCATACAAGGGTGTCTTAGATTGTACAAAGTATTACAAATGCGGATGCAATGTACTCACTCTGATATGCAATAATATGGCAAAACAAATTGATATTTATTCATCTAAGCAGGAAACTATCAAACTCTATAAACAAGGCTAATAGATACGATGTATAGCATTCCACCGATGACGGCCACCCGTCATCTAAACAATGGAAAGAAAACCAATACATCTCAGAACAAAATATCAAACGTGGTTTATACAAGTTATCAAAAGACATCTCTCTCTCTCTCTCTTTCTCAAACCTATTTGGGAAAGAATTCTTCAGCAAATTCTTCCTCTTCGTCTTCTTCGTTTTTCTCTTCCTCCTCATTCGGCAGGTAAGTAGGGTCACTCGCATGCTCCGGATTGAGATCTACAGCTAAGACATTGAAGTCGTAGGATGAGTTATCATCAAAGCTAAGCAGGGACATGTACATTGCTAATTCATATGTTAGATTATCACATTCACTTCTTGATGCATAAAATACAATCAAAACATGTTTTACCAACATATAATATAAACAAGTCATTATCATGCGACGAAGTGATCATGCTGACATTCTGAATAAAGACCAAAACTTCTTTGTGCAACAGAAACGAGAAACCATGTAGAACAAGGAATCCTGCTAAAACAAAGTAAGTTTATTAGATATACATAAACCTGTGTAGGAACAAAAGCATCAAGCTCCCGAGTTAGCGGGATCACTTATCAAGCTCTCGAGTTAGCAGGATCACTTGAACCGAGACAAAGCAAGCTCCCGAGTTAACGGGATCACTTGTCAAGCTCCCAAGTTAGTAGGATCACTTGGACAAAAAAAATCAAGCTCCCAAGTTAGCAGGATTACTTGTCAAGTACACAGTCAAGCTCCCAAGAAAGTGGGATCACTTAACTCAAAATGAAGCAACAACGTGTAGAGGATATCAAGGATAGCAGGATTTGAATAATGAACTATGCACTATGCATGATATCAAGGAACTTGCATGTTCAACCTGAAATACATTTAGCATACAGCAAACTAAAACGAGCATGTTCATACATAATTTAACATTGCTTTTGGACGTAACATAAGTATCATGCAATACTGACATGAATTTCTCTATAAAATTAATCTACAAAACTGACAGAAATTTAGATATATATATATATTGTGACGACCCGACTTTTCCAATCCTCTCGGTATAGGAAAGGCCGGTTCATCAACTTATTGATTTCTCAATAAGCCGTAATAAACAGAAGCCGGCAGCATAACATAGATCTAAAATAGTGGCAAGGCATAGAGTAAGCAAAGACAAAAGCTTAAATTAAAACAATATATATCACCCTGAGGAACCAAGAAGAACCACCGGTGATGGCCAATCCAAAACACCTAAAATAATGGTTCCTAATAATGGTTCCTCGAGTGATATCAAAAAGATAAAACAACGGCCTCCGGCCCATAATTCAGAATAATTCTAAACAAAATACCTAGAAAAGACAAATAAAAATCTGGGAAGAACTACTCAGCAGGTGTCTCATGTTCCTCCTCAGGAACGAAATCGGAGTCCTCTAGATCAAGATCGTCCGATCCCAAATCAACCTCAGCACCTGTGACGTACAGTCAGGGCGAGCTAACATCAAAGCTCAATAGAGGAAACTTATCTAAAGCATTTTATCATAAGTGAAGGTTTTTCAAAGACAAAATCGGATCAATAAGCTTTTCAAAAGATGCTCTGCAAACCAAATTTCCAATTCTAAATAGAAGGCTAAAAGCTAATTCAATGTGTCTGATATTTTCAAATTTCCGAATTAGGCATGCTTCTTCTCTTAAATTTATAACTTAATTTTATCTCCCAAATTACATATAGCATGAGAGCGGAAAAAGTCACCGATGGGAAACCCTACTGACCATCGTCGTCTATGAACCCTTTTTCTGAAGTGCAACAAGCCCCTACGCTATGAGAGAAACTTGTGCAAAAAAGAATTACCGTCAACACAATTGGTAGAATTTAGGGTTTCGTTCGTATGTGCCTCAAATCAAATGCAAGTGCTAAACATATCAAAGTTTGTATACTACATACATTTACGGATTTTCGGAGTTCTGATTTGAAGATCAAAGTTAAAAGTTTCGGAGTTCTAAGTCCTTAGTCATATCAAAGTTTCAAAGTTCTGATTTATGCCATATTTCAGAGATCTTATGCATGCTGTGTTATTCAAAATTTCAAAAATTTATGCTTAATACAAAACAGCCTATACTTATAATCGATTGCAAATTAGGTTTAGGTTCCCCTACCTCAACTCAAAACGGTCCAAAACAAGCAAGGTAGTCCTCACAATGGACTCTTTATTTCAAAACCTATAATGATTAACACTCCTAGTGTTAATATTGATCAAAAAAATCAAACCCGAAAGCTTGCCGAGAAAAATTCCTACAAAAATTCAAAGGCCTGAAACAGGGCAAAATTCGACCCTCGAATTCAAATTCGATGGTTGAATTCAAATTCGACCCTCGAATTTCCAAAAATGCATCAAGCTTTAAAATATCAAATTCGACCCTGGAATTTCTCCAGGTCTGTGGTTGTTAATTTTTGGATCTTCGGACCCTTTTTCTCATTCAACCACAGTTTGTTTATCTAATTAATATTCACCATAATCTACTCTAAGCTAAACATAAATTTAATTAACACATGGAGGTTTAAAAGTCTACCTCTTGACGTTTAATCCATCGATCCCGTTGCACCAAAAACAAGCACCAGAACTAATCACAAGGTTTAAATGGCTTGGACTTCCTAGTCAGTCCATCGCAAAGTTGCTTTAAGAGCAATCGACCCAAAACTCACATAGAACCATCCACTCTTCCCTAGCTCTCTCTCTCAATACATTTAACATATCAGAATTTCAATATATAGCTATTCAATGGTTAAGATGGGAAGAGGGATTCTAACTCTCAAAGGATCTAAAGATCAAAGAAATGAGGCAAAAGTTTTCAAAGGGGTTCAAATTAATACGTGAGGGAGGAAGATACAACTTCTCCTCCACTCTTCCCTCTTATAATATAATTTTCAACCTAATAATATCTAGATTTTTGTGATTTTAATTCTATCTACTTAACTTGAAATTATTTTCGGTGTTAAGCTCATATACTAATTTAGCGTGTAAGTTACCAAAAACAAAACTTTCCGAAACAAAAATCCTTTGGTCATCATTCTCAACATACCCTTAGCTATCCAAAACCCCAGAAATATCCTGCCACTTTTTTGGGCATGCTTATCGAGGTAAATGAAAAACAGGTCCAAATATCAGGGATATTACATTCTCCCCTCCTTCAGAATTTTCGTCCTTGAAAATGTGAAACCTACGCAAGGTATAACGTCAAAACACAATGCACACCACAAAATGAAACCAAGAGAAAACAAGGGTCACAGTGCGCTGGTCTCGCAGGGCACGCAAGTCAAGGGATGGGATCCGTAGTAACATGGATGTACTACATGTGGCACCTGAAGGGCCATAGTGGGTTGCATCCATACATGGATGCCGACACCCCGAGTGTCACATGCTGGGAAGCCGTCTCACCGTGACTCATGAAAAAAAACATGATGAAATCAAAACACCAAGCCGAACGACCCAAAGCATAAGTGTAGAAAACAAATAAATAAGATGATCCTACCACACAAAAGTAGAAACAGAATGGAAGGCGCATGCCCACAAAAGAAAGCCAGAAGCCCAACAAAATGAATAATGGCTAGGTACATACCTAAATAAAACCATAGAGAGAACCAAATAAAACCATAAAGATCTGTAACAGGATCCATAGCGAAAAATTTACACAACTAAACAAACGAAAACGAGCATATCAATATCCCAAAACCGAAATATAAAGAAAGAGCAAAATTTAAAACCACCAGGTTCTAAGATAATCCATGCAGTAAATAAAATAAGTACATGCCCCAAAAATATCCAAAAACAACATAATAGCCCAACGCGGATCGAAAACTCCCCCGCAGCAGCTGGGCCAGCCTAAACCTGGTCACCATCCCCATCATCAGCATCGTCATCCAAACCATCAACACCCGTATCAGTAGGCATGCTGGGACCGGCGCCCGATGTCGAAGGGTGGTGAACTGAGGCTCGGATGTTGGCCATGTACGTGACATAGTCTATGGGGAAGGCATGCTGCATCAAGTATATCAGAGCCCCGCCAAAAATGTCCAACTCCTAACGCATGGAGCTGGCATGCTGTGTGAGCTCCTAGATCTGCTGGCTCACGACAGTCATCTGGTGAGTGAACTCTGAGAGTGTGAGTATGTTGGTCTGTGGGGGCTGGGCGGGTGTAGGTGCGTCAGGCTTTGGTGCGACGGGCTCTGCGTCCTCCTCCTCATCTTCATCTGGTACCACCGCACCCTTAGGAGCCTTGAGGAGCCGGTTCTAGGTCTGACCCCAATTGACGAGGTTATACAGCTTGAGACCGTCCATGAATCGAGGCTCAATAAGGGGAATCTCATGCTAGGCCCACACGATAATTTTCAATCATCACAAAAAAGAAGCGAGCATATGGAATGCCCTTCTTTGGTTTCTTTACCTGCTTGCCCATCTTCTCCCTAGCCTTAATGATTCCCTTAAATATTATTTCAGGGGGACTGAACCAACGCTCCTTAAAAGCAGCGAATAAAATTTATTGGATGGGACCTCGGCGCTCAAATTTGTGATCGAATGGGTAAAGGGTTGCTTTGAAAATCATGTCTAAGATCCACATGGAGTCGGGCATGTGTGAACGGGCAATAGCCTTACCAGACCCATGACGACCTTGGGTCATTTGCCCTATGACCTCATGGAATGGGACAGATTTAGGGAAGGGAGGACCCAATCCCATAGTTGAAGAATGTGAGGTCGGGTAGCGCATTGCCACGGCAATGTCCTCGAGGTCAAAGGCATAATCGTGCCCGTCAATCGTGGTATAGATTTTCTTCCCATCCTCTCGGCACATGCGTTGATAAAATAGGCGCACCAACCGAGGATAGAAGTAGTCACTAAAGGTTGTACATAATGAGGTTAAATGGGCTTTCTCTAAATAGTCATGTGCCGATTGAGTGGTCGTTTGTTGATCAAACAAGTCGGGATGAAAAACCCACTCAGTAGCAAAGCCCTTAATGCTCCAAAATTCATTGGGGTGTTCTCTAATTGGTGGGGGCACAGGTTGCATAGGCTGAACAGGGGGTGGAGTTGGCTGTGGTGGTGGTTGAGCCGATTGTTAAGGTTGGCGTGAAGAGCCAGCTCTAGAAGTCGATCTTTTGGATGTTGGAACTCGTGTGGGGGCGGATTTCTTAGGTCCCATAAAGCAAAACACAGAAGACACCTAAATGCACAAGAAAATCAACCAAAAACACAAGAGGAAAAAGGGTTTTACCTCTTTAGAATCCCCACAAGATGTTCCTTGGCCAATCTATCAAAATCCCCAAGCCAATCCTAGTTGAAATCCCCTTGATCTTGGGTAAAATGTGGAAGAAAAATCAAAGGAACCCCAAAAAGCTCGAAAACCCTAGCTCAGACCGCGGCTTCAAAAGCTCGAAATGCCAAAACCCCAAAAACAGAACCCACTTTAAGTCGATTTTGAAATCGACCCTCGAATTTCCATTCGACCCTCGATTTTGAAATCGACCCTCGAATTTCCATTCGACCCTCGAATTTCCATTCGACCCTCGATTTTGAAATCGAATTTCCATTCGACCCTCGAATTTCCATTCGACCCTCGAATTTCCATTCGACCCTCGAATTTCCATTCGACCCTCGAATTTCCATTCGACCCTCGAATTTCCATTCGACCCTCGATTTTGAAATCGACCCTCGAATTTCCAAAAATTTGTCAGGCCTCAAATTTGGCCTCAAACAAGCTGGGCACTGTTCATCCGAAATCGACCCTCGAATTCCAGTTTCGACCCTCGAATTTCTCGAGTGGAAAAGCCTAAACAAATTCAAAATTTTGGAATTTTGGTCCATTGTCTAGTGATAAATTTACCTCCCTTGAGCCTATTTCATTCCAAATATGGAACCCGGCTATGATGCAAATATCAAAGCCGAATTCAATTTGTAAAATGAAATGAAGTAACTTAAAAATTGGCCCGTTTTATTTCACATACCCATTTGTGAGGAACCTCCACTTGCAGGTCTAAGTCCCAAATTTTTCGATTTTCAAAAATTGGAACTGTTAAGTAGCGCGACAGAAAATTAAGCAAACACACAATAAAAAAAAATTACATTGGATCACTAAAAACCGGACATAAATAAAAATAACAAGTACATCAAAAATCCAAAATTATCATACAGTCAACACACAATTTCCCAAAAATTAAGCGAATAGGCTCGAAAATTGGTCTCGGAGCTCAGCTTCCTGCTCCCAGGTGGCTTCCTCTAGTGTATGATTCCTCCAACGGACGAGGACCAAAGGAATCTGCTTAGTATGTAGGATCTGCTCCTTGCGATCCAAAATTTGAACCGGGTCCTCAATCACCGTCAAACAATCCTGAAGCTCGATGGGTTGAAAATCAAGCACGTGAGTCAGGTCGCATATATATCGACGCAACATAGACACATGGAAGACGTTGTGCATGTTGGATAATTGCGGCAGTAGCGCCACTCGGTATGCAACCTCTCCGACTCGGCCTAATATCTCAAAAGGCCCAACGTACCGAGGACTCAACTTCCCTCTTTTTCTAAATCGCATAACACCTTTCATAGGTGAAATTTGAACAAAAACATTGTCGTTGACCCGAAAATCAATTGTTAGGGACAATCTCTTTGCGAAAAATGTAATAAGTATTTAATTGCACGTTTACACACTCTAGCTTACCTGAAAATCCACATGTCTCCGCTTGAGATCGACGTAGCTCTTCTGTCGACTCTGAGCTACACGTAGTCTCTCATGAATCACCCGAACCATCTCGATCGTGCGCTCAACTATCTCAGGTCCAATAATTAGCTTCTCACCCACTTCTTCCCAGTTCAACGAGGATCTGCACCGTCGTCCATATAAAGCCTCGAACAGAGCCATACCGATGCTAGCTTGGAAGCTATTGTTGTAAGCGAACTCGATCAGAGGTAAGTGTTGGTCCCATGACCCGTGAAAATCCAACATGCAAGCTCTCAGCATGTCCTCTATGATTTGATTCACTCGCTCAGTCTAACCATCCGTCTGTGGGTGAAATGTCGAACTGAAGTCGAGATAAGAACCCATTCCTTCCTGAAATCACTGCCAAAACTGTGAAGTAAATAATGGATCCCTGCCCGACACAATACTAGCCGGTATCCCGTGCAGTCGAACAATCTCCTTAAGGTATAATTCTGCAAGTCTACTGGCTGTATACGTAGTATTGTACGGTAGGAAATGAGTAGACTTGATTAACCGATCAACAATGACCCAGATGGCATTGTTCTTCCTTAGTATTTTTGGTAAACCTAGGATGAAGTCCATCAAAATGGCTTCCCACTTCCATTCGAGTACAGGTAAAGGTTGCAACAACCCTGCTGGATTCTGATGATCAACCTTAACCTACTAACAAGCCAAGCATCACGATACGTACTCAGCGATGTCACATTTCAAACCTCGCCACCAGAAGCTCTTCATCAAGTCCTGATACATCTTGGTGCTACTAGGATCTATGGCATACATGGATTTGTGAGCCTCTTCCAGAATGGTGTCCTGAAGCTCAGTACTTGTCAGTACATACTTGGTCTCGAAACAACAAGGTCGCATCTGCTCGAATGGAGAAATCCTTCTTGCTTCCACTCTCCACATCTCGTCTAATCGCCATCAACTCATTGTCAGTCATCTGAAGTTTCCTAATATTCTCAAAGAGCATAGGGCGCAGGACAAGTGTAGCCATTAATGCTCCTGAGCCTTTCACATTGAACCGTGAGCTGCCCAAAGCCATATCTTCCAAAAGCTTCCATCTCTGTATTCGACTGAAAAGATGTGACAACTGCGCTAAAGACCTTCTACTAAGAGCATCAACAATGACGTTCGCCTTTCCCAGATGGTACTGAATTGAGCAATCATAATCCTTAAAGAACTCCATCCATTGTCACTGCTGCATATTCAAGTCTTTCTGAGTGAATAGGTACTTGAGACTCTTGTGATTGGTGAATATATCAAATATCTCACCGTAGAGGTAATGTCAGATCTTCAGGGCGAAGATAACTACTGCCAACTCTAGGTCATGTGTCAGATAGTTTCTCTCATGGTCCTTCAGCTACCTAGAACCATATGCAATGACCCGCTCGTGTTGATTAAGCACACAACCTAATCCTCCAGAAGAAGCATCACTGTATACTACGAAGCCTCCACTGGCTGAAGGTATAGCAAGTACCGGTGCCCTAGTCAATTGATGCTTCAGCTCCTGAAAGCTCTGCTCACACTGCTCTGTTCAGTCAAACTTTGCATTCTTTCTTGTAAGCTGTGTAAGCAGACTAGATATCTTCGAGAAGCCCTCAAAAAATCTCTGATAGTACCCTGTCAGACCAAGGAAACTTCGGACCTCTGTAACTGTAGTAGGCTGTTCCTAGTTCACCACAAAATCGATCTTTGTAGGATCCACTGATATACCCGCTTCAGAGACGACGTGGCCCAAGAAATTGACCTGATCAAGCTAAAACTCACACTTATTGAGTTTAGCATACAACTGATGGTCCCTGAGTGTTTGAACAGCCATTCATAGATGCTGCACATGCTCCTCTCTG
The DNA here is from genome assembly GCA_021018995.1 of Chloranthus sessilifolius. Lineage (NCBI taxonomy): Eukaryota > Viridiplantae > Streptophyta > Magnoliopsida > Chloranthales > Chloranthaceae > Chloranthus > Chloranthus sessilifolius. Next base: position 14,824,785 of record CM037587.1, on the reverse strand, counting down.
GTTTTGAATAGATGAGGATGTCATCTATGAAAACTACCACATACTTATCAAGATGTGACTTGAACATGCAGTTCATCAGGTCCATAAAAGATGCAGGCGCATTCGTCAACCCAAATGGCATCACCAAGAACTCATAGTGGCCATATCACGTATGAAATGCAGTTTTGGATATATCTTCCACCTTGATCTTGAGCTGGTGATTGCCTGATCTCAGATCAATCTTCGAGAAAAACTTTGCACCTTACAATTGATCAAATAAGTCATCTATCCGCGAAAGAGGATAACGATTCTTGATCGTCATCTTGTTGAGCTGACGATAATCAATGCACAGATGCATCGATTCATCCTTCTTTTTCACAAAGAGAGCCGGTGTGCCCCAAGGAGAAACACTCGATCGAATGAAGCCTTTGTCTAACAGCTCCTGAAGCTGTTCCTTGAGCTCTTTCAATTCCGTAGGCCCCATCCGATATGGAGCTTTAGACATGGTTCTGTACTTGGCGCTAGCTCGATCGCAAACTCAATCTCTCGATCAGGTGGTAATCCAGGTAAGTCCTCTGAAAAGACATTAGGATACTCACAGACCATCGTGATAAGAGCCAAGTCGTTCTTCCTTTTTGTATAATCTTGCAAGTAAGCCAGATACCCACTGCAACCATTTCTCATCATGTGCTCGGCCTTAATAGCTGAAACCAGTGACACAACCTTTGATTTAACTCCACAGAATCGGAAGGATTTTCGCTTTGGTGGTCGAAAGGTCACGATCTTCTGTAGACAGTCCACGCTCGCGTGATAAGCTGCCAACTAATCCATCCCAAGAATGACGCCGAATCCTTCCATGTTCAACGTAATCATGTCGGTCACTGTCTCATGCTCATCAATCATCACGATGACTGACTGACATGTTGTATCCGTGCTTACTGAACTTCTCGTAGGAATCTTCACGTCTAAAATGAAAGCAAGGGGTTCGGGAGTGATACCCAACTTCTCGGAGAAAAGAGGAGTAATAAATGAGAGTGTAGACCTGGGGTCTATGAAAACCCGCGCTTCAGTTTTACTCAAGTCGCCTCTACGACTCATCATAAGGGTACCTTTTATTAAAAAGTTTGTTAATTATATGCAATGATTCCAATTTTGTTAAAATTTTATTTTAATGAATTTAAACATCAAATAATAGAACCAATGCAAGAATTGACATCCCAACTTTAATGATACCTTGGATCACGTCATTCGACGTTTGGGCATCCTGGGCAGTCACCGCATAAGCTCGACCTTGAACTGTAGGTTGCGTCGACTTCTGCGTGGAGACTGATGTAGTCCTTCCCTTGTCCGTCGTAGGACAATCCTTGATCATATGACCGATCTGTCAACACCTGAAGCATCCCCCAGTGTTTCGTCAGCAATCCTCCGTCTTATGTGGTTTCCCACATCGAGTACATGCTGGAGTAGGAATAGGAGTAACAGATGGTCCTCGTGATGAATCCTGAGCCACAGAAACTCCACTCGCAGTAGTGCTCCCGGCTCTGAAAGGTCGGACAGGTGAAGAACTCTGCGATCGCTGATAGGAAGACGATACTGGTCCTGAAGCAACAGCCGGCCTAGAATACGATGGCTGACTAGGATAGTGAGGAGGTTTAGAGAACCTCAGCTTTTTGTTCGCCTGCTCAGATGCACTCGACTGTCCTTGGCCAAACCGATTTCTATTTCCCTGCTCTCGCCTCAGATACTATTTCTGGATGTCTTCCTCTGGAATGAGAGCCTTTGCCATGACGCCCGCATACGTCTCCACTTCCCTCATCAACATCCTCTCCTGAATATTCGGCCTCAAACCTCTCTGAAATTTCTGAGCCCTCATCAACTTAGTGGCCACGTGTAAGGGTGCAAATCGGGCAAGTCGATCAAACTCTGCACCATACTCACACACCGACATCTCATTCTGCTCTAGCTTAATAAACTGGACTTTCCACTGTTACGCACGATCTTTGGAAAATACTAATCGTTAAACATATCTACGAACTCTGCCCAGGTCCATGGAGTATTGGGGTAGTCCTGCTCTCGTATCCTAGAGACAGATTTCCACCAAGGACTGGCATCACCTAATAGCTTGAAGGGTGCCCAGCGTACCTTCTCAACATCTGTACACTGTAACACCTCAAATATTTTCTCCATCTCATCAAGCCATGCCTCGGTTTCCATCAAATCTGTCTGCCCTGAGAATGTAGGAGGCCTCATCCTACTGAACTCTACGAATCCTCCTGGCTGATGTCTGACAACCAGTAACTATGTCTGTCGATCTATCGCCGCAGTCTACTGAGCCATATTGTTGGCCAAGGCTGCCATCACCTAGTCGGCATTTCCTCCCTCAGGCCTAACAGCTCTCAAGGGCTCTACATTAGGGCCAGATGCGAATCTCTCTCGACCACGTGAGGTACCTACACCCTCATAAATCTCCTCAAGATGAGCCATGCGAGGTCTTTCTCTACCTCGGCCTCTACCTCTGAATCGCGGAGGCATGCTGATCTGTCATTGTTGGAAAATAATAACAATAGATCAGTATCGATTGTTAAGACATTCTAACCCCTAGTCCTAAGACTCTGAACCTAGAGCCTTACTCTAATACCAACTGTGACGACCCGACTTTTCTAATTCTCTCGGTATAGGAAAGGCCGATTCATCAACTTATTGATTTTTCAATAAGCCGTAACAAACAGAAGTCGGCACCATAACATAGATCTAAAACAGAGGCAAGGCATAGAGTAAGCAAAGACAAAAGCTTAAGTCAAAATAATATATATCACCCTGAGGAACCAGGAAGAACCACCGGTGATGGCCAATCCAAAACACCTAAAATAATGGTTCCTAATGATGGTTCCTCGAGTGATATAAAAAAGACAAAACAATGGCCTTTGGCCCATAATTCAGAATAATTCTAAACAAAATACCATGAAAAGACAAATAAAAATCAGGGGAAGAACTCCTCAGCAGGTGTCTTTAGTTCCTCCTCAGGAACGAAATCGGAGTCCTCTAGATCAAGATCGTTCGATCCCAAATCAGCCTCAACACCTGTGACGTATAGTCGGGGTGAGCTAACATTGAAGCTCAATAGAGGAAACTTATCTAAAGCATTTTATCATAAGTGAAGGTTTTTCAAAGACAAAATCGGATCAATAAGCTTTTCAAAAGATGCTCTGTAAACCAAATTTCCAATTCTAAATAGAAGGCCAAAAGCTAATTCAATGTGTCTGATGTTTTCAAATTTAAGAATTAGGCATGTTTCTTGTCTTAAATTTATAACTTAATTTTATCTCCAAAATTACATATAGCATGAGAGCGTAAAAAGTCACCGATGGGAAACCCTACTCACCATCATTGTCCATGAACCCTTTTTCTGAAGTGTAACAAGCCCCTACGCTATGAGAGAAACTTGCGCCAAAAAGAATTATCATCAACACGGTTGGTAGAATCTAGGGTTTCATTCGTATGTCCCTCAAATCAAATGCAAGTGCTAAATATATCAAAGTTTGTATACTACATACATTTACGAATTTTCGGAGTTCTGAGTTGAAGATCAAAGTTCAAAGTTTCGGAGTTCTGGGTCCTTAGTCATATCAAAGTTTCAAAGTTCTGATTTGTGTCATATTTCATAGTTCTTATGCATGTTGTGTTATTCAAAATTTCAAAAATTTATGCTTAATACAAAACAACCTATACTTATAATTGAATGCAAATTAGGCTTAGGTTCCCCTACCTCAACTCAAAACGGTCCAAAACAAGCAAGGCAGTCCTCACAATGGACTCTTTATTTCAAAACCTACAATGATTAACACTCCTAGTGTTAATATTGGTCAAAAAAATCAAACCCGAAAGCTTGCCAAGAAAAATTCCTACAAAAATTCAAAGGCTTGAAACAGGGCAAAATTCGACCCTCGAATTTCAAAAAATGCATCAGGCTTTTAAATCTGAAATTCGACCCTCGATTTTCAATTCGATGGTTGAATTCCAAATTTGACCCTCGAATTAAAATTCGACCCTCAAATTGAAATTCGACCCTCGAATTTCTCCAGGTCTGTGGTTGTTAATTTTTGGATCTTTGGACCCTTTTTCTCATTCAACCACATTTTATTTATCCAATTAATATTCACCATAATCTATTCTAAGCAAAACATAAATTTAATTAACTCATGGAGGTTTAAAAGTCTACCTCATCTATCGATCCCGTTGCACCAAAAACAAGCACCGGAACTAATCACAAGGTTTAAATGGCTTGGACTTCCTAGTCAGTCCATCACAAAGTTACTTCAAGAGCAATCGACCCAAAACTCACACAAAACCATCCACTCTTCCCTAGCTCTCTCTCTCAATACATTTAATAGATCAGAATTTCAATATATAGCTATTCAATGGTTGAGATGGGAAGAGGGATTCTAACTCTCAAAGGATCTAAAGATCAAAGAAATGAGGTAAAAGTTTTCAAAGGGGTTCAAATTCATACATGAGGGACGAAGATACAACTTCTCCTCCACTCTTCCCTCTTATAATATAATTTTCAACCCAATAACATCTAGATTTTTGTGATTTTAATTCTATCTACTTAACTTGAAATTATTTCCGGTGTTAAGCGCATATACTAACTTAGCGTGTAAGTTATCAAAAATAAAACTTTCACATGTCCGAAACAAAAATCCTTTGGTCATCAGTCTCAACATACCTTTAGCTATCCAAAAGCCTAGAAATATCCTGTCATTTTTTGGGCACGCTTACCGAGGTAAACGAAAAATAGGTCCAAATATCAGGGATATTATATATATATATATATATATATATATATATATATATATCACACTGATATGCGAAACTGACATGCATTTAGATATCTAAAACAGTTATAGATTCATGTATTCAAAACTTCTACATATTCCCAACAACTGACATGAGTTCATTATCAACAAAAACTGATTTGGCATCATTATAAATGTCTAATTATTAGGTCTACATGCTACATCTTGCATGATCATCATGTCATCTGATAGTGAATTTCAACTCAACTGATGGAAGTACGATATATCATCTTATATATCAAATTATACATGATTACTATTGTGTAATCTAGAGGAGAATAAGGCAACCAACTATAGTTTAACAAGGTAAATTCCCTACCTGCACACACGCAACCTTGTATTTGCTTGTACGTGCACTCATACATCCAAGAACACCTTCACTGTTAGAAACTTGTCATGTGCACCATGTGGCACCTAACATGGATTAAATAATGGTATCGGGGTTACGAGACTCCACCTTTGTGTTTTACAGTGTTACTTCATCTCAGACTTAACATGCACACCCTACGGTAGACCATAAAGCCACAGATGAGATTGCAAAGCATATGCCAAGTCAGACATGGGCTTGCCTCGGCAAGCCACAAGGTTGTCGCGGCAAGCTCATCAGCTAAGCTCCTTGCTAATGCCAACTTGTTGTGGTACCTTTTTGGCTCCTCCTTTGTTTTTGCATATACCTAGTCTGCTAGCCATTTGTCAATATTGGTCATATATATATATATATATATATATATATATATATATATATATATATATATATATATATATATATATATAGCTTTTCGATATATCTAGATAGCTCTCGATAATTTCTATAGCTTTCGGTATTAAATTTGGCATGATATAAACTTGGTAGTAAAGATCGGAGTGTACAAGTTGATAGTTTCGGCATGATATATCCAATGTGCTACTCCAACACCACATATTATCTTCCTCTGTGCTGCCGATTTGATCGATTGTAATCGACACCACAGACCGATAAATTTGATTAAAACAAATTCTTTGTGTGGTGACGTACCTTTTGGTGAATGTGGTTATGACGACTTCGAACGAGTGTCGGTATTGAACTCATGATGTTCTCGTAAGAACAAAACTCTTCGAGACCAATAATCGTCTGCCGAACGTTGCTTTGACTCCAAGATTTGAAATAGGTCAATCGGAAGTGAGTTTGAACTAGTCTATAGATTTCTGCTGTGATGGTATTATGATAATTTACTATTGTTTGTTTTTGTTTTCAGGGTCGGGTTGTTAGGATCGCCTTCAAAGCTTGAAGCGGGAAGACAAAGGCTCCTAGGTGGGAGTTTTATAGTGGCTTATACCCACTTTGTGTGCATGAGAGTGCATGGTAACTCACGGAGTCGTGTAGTCAAGCGAATTTCACAGCAGCTTATAAGCTTATAAAGCTATTATTCCATGCAAGTCAGCACAGGCTTTATGAATGTATCCCCAAATAAGTCAAAAGCATAATTCTCGCCACTACACAGCTAATGCATAAAGGAATGGATAAACCTTATGGTTTGGCTGTAGTGTAAGGCAAGTATACCATGCACAGATATATATATATATATATATATATACATAGAGGCCTTAGGTCTGGCTTTAGTTCAAGTGTACGTTCTTTACACTTAGTCAATGTTTTAGTTATCTAGTTTATACTTTCAAGCGTATTTTTAATACATTAGCTTTTAATGTATGCATAATCGGGTTTGATTAAAAATGAGTACGGGGGTATGAAGGGAATATCAAACTATTCTACTTCTACTTGTGTCCCGTGTTAGGCAGACGCCAGACCTGACCCATGCTATACCAACTAATGTAGATTTTAAATAGGGCATCTGTTATAACGTAGTAGAGTCCTACTTAGTAGAGTCCAAGATCGACGAATTTTTCTTTTCTTTATCCTAAGTAAACAAGGTCAAAATATTTAACAGGTCGTGAAATTAAATTTAATTGAGAATATAGCATAGACAAAAATTCCCTTAGGTATCAGTCCACTATGAGATCGAACCGTCGGTCTCATGTGGTGCAACCGATCTGTCCCATATACCCATCAATCGACTATAAGACCAATTGGTCACTAGAAAAATAAGGGGTTTTAGCGGCACTTACTATTAAGGCTTTTTTTAGTAGCGGCATCACTAACAGCGGCAGTTTTTAGTAGTGACAAGACTAATAGCAGCAGATTTTTATTAAAAAAACTGTCGCTAATAATCTTATTTTTTTAGTCGGTGTCATGTGAGACCCGATCAATTCACTACCAAATTTATGGGTCTATATGAGACTGACCGAAGTCTCAAATAGGGCCTAAGGAAATTTTCAATCTAACCTATTTTTTGCTTAATTAAATTGAATCAACACATGTCAAGCATTTGGACCTTCTTTGCGTAGGTTTAAAAATTTTAAAAAGTGACAGTCTGGAATAAAAAGTGAACCGTTGGACCCTGTTACGTAAAAGTAAAAGTTGTGGACCGTAGAGAATCTACTTCATTCCTATTGGGAACACAAAGATTAAAGTAGCTGTTATTAGATTATGGTAGAGATCAGCAAATTTTGTCTCTACCGTTTGAAGTTTTCTTAGTATACAGGAAACGAAGAAGCTGCATGAAGAAAGTAAAAATCATCCTTATTATACCTTATCAACGGAGATTTTTTTCTTTTCTGGTCGGTACCTTGTCAAAAGGGTTGGCACCTTCGGCTTTAGTATAGTTCAAAATAATTCAATAAATTCGAAAGAAAATAGTAAAATTTCAATAAAACTAGAAAGAAAGCAATATAAAAAATAAGACTATTAGCCGCAATTTTTTGCAGCCAAAAATTATTGCTATTAACAAAAAAATTATATATTAAGACTATTAGCAGCGAGGATATTAACAGCAATTTTTTTGTTAATAGCAGTAATTTATGACTGCCGCTAATAGTCTTATTTTTGTAGTGAAAACTACCAAAAGATATTAATAAAAAATTAAAAATCGAGGAAAATAGATAATGAGGGAAAGTTTGCATGCAATTAGTCGTTTGAGGTATTACTAAGCTTTTAATGCATGCATATAATTATCCATTTCAGGGGTTAGTATGTCTTAAGGCATGCATCTAATTAGCCGTTTGGGGGTCACTTTGCATTCATGTGAATTACATCCTAACCATTTGATTAAATATATCGATCTGAATCGTATAGGTACATTTGAAGAAACTTAAAATTTTATATCTTGACAATGATTTTTCTCATTTTTATTATGAAGAGAAGCCTCTTTAAATGGCAGTAAACACAATCAATTAAGATCTCAAAGAGATCTTTAATTATTTAAAATATTTAAAAAATTCTAATCAATCTTCATCATGTCTAAAATATAAGATATACATCATATGATACGTATCTCTCTTATAATCTTTAATATTCTCTCTTACCTGCGCAATTGCATGTTCTTTCGAAGAATGAACGTGTGATTGGTTACAGAAAATATTCTCTAGGCAATCGTTGATAGCTTTGAATCAGACGATGGAGCAATTTTTTCAACACAATCTCCCACATAGTAGATCCCGAGATCATGGCCGACCTATCAGAGGGCCAGATGTCTATTCTACCTGATACACATCACTAAAAATGGTTGTGATCAGGGGCTTATCATGAGGAGGGATCTCACATCACTTGTGGGCAGTTATTCCATGTGTAATCAACAACTGCCTGTCTGCCGGTGGACTATGATCTCAACATCTATTTTGCAAAAAATTTGAACAAAGCAGTACCTCTATTGTCCCATTTAAGACAACCAATTATTTTAATAGGTAAAAGCCTTGATTGTGAATGCAAAATCATTAATTGTAAATACCCATACCCATAAGATTATGGGTGCGTCACTGGGAATATAAAATTGTCAAGCAAACCTTTTTACCTGATTAATCTTGCCAAAAGTTAACTTTTACCCTCTAAAAACAACTGTGAAATCAGCCTTGCTAATCTCATGATCCTACTAAGTTATGTTTTGAACTACTTGTGACGTGTGTAAGGGAGAGCACTATATTATATGATTAAAATGTGACACGTATTTACATTTTCAAATGACTTTGGTCAAGTGTCTTCTTTTATTGGCACCTTATACCTGTGGGGAGGAGCCATATTTGACTATTGTTTTTTATAATTATTTTAGAGAATAAAAAATATTCATGCTCAACCTGACTCACAGGAAATGGTATTACTCACAAGAATTGGTACCAATTAGGTGACCAAGTCGGGGTTTAAAAATAAATAGGCTTGGGAAAAACTCAAACAAATGTAATAAATGAGAAATAAATTCATCAAATTCGGGAAACCTAAAAAGAAAATTATCAATAAAAGTATACAAAAAGGATGATTAGGATAGATTATAGTGCACATGCAATTAGCTGATTTGAGGTATTACTAGGCATTTAAAGAATTCATTTATCAAGCGGTTACGGGTGTCAGTAAGTCTTTAAGACATGCATGAAATTGAAAATTGCATCCTAGCCGTTCGATCATTATAAATCAATCTAAGTTCAACTTACCTATAAAAAAAATTTGTACATTTGGTGCAATTGGTGTGTGCAATGAAATCTTTCTATATAGATCATCTATGGTGTCCCAAAATATTGGAAACTTTAGAGCTGTTCGTTTTCTTTCTTAAACTCTTATATTTTTAGCATATGCATCTTTTTTTATCAATGGTGATTTGGGTTGTGATCGTATGGTGCAGAATCCGACTTGTAATAACATGCATGTGGGCTACATCGTATCTCAGAACTGAGTTTTTTCTAGACCCTTTTAACACTCGGGAAAGATTTTTTTTTACCCTCAATTGGAATAATATTGCTAACAAAAACCTATATATAGTCGTACATATTAAGATTCAATTGGTTTTGGCCAAACCATCCTCTTACAGGCTTATATTGGATATTCTTTTACCTAGGGGACAAGTTCAGAATGAGAATTTACCATTTTGGGAATGTTTTGGTGATGTGCTAATATTACTAATATTAAATAAGAATAGTTACCTGACTAGTGAAAGTTTATTATTTGCTTTCACTTGATTAAGTGCTCTCCTAGTGACTGGTAGTATTTATTTTTATTTTTCTTTTATAAGAAGTGACTGGTAGTATTATTGGAATATCCATTCAAGCAGGTGAGACTCAAATTGATTTTGGCGACTTGGTAAGTGAGAAATTTCCGAGTAAGTACTCTAGGGAGGAATCAAATTCATTGCCTATTTGTTTAATTAAGAGGCGGCTGCCCATATATATAACTAATCCATAAAAGTTAGGTGGGGCCACCAAACTCAAAGCACTTCACTTTCCTGAGATACTATATATCCTCCATTCAACCTTCATTCAAAATCAGAGAAACAAACGACCTCTCTCCTCTCTACTTCTCTTCTATACACAAAATTAAACACACGTCCATCTCCTACCACCCATGGAATCACCCCGCACCTCCTCTCTTCCGGCACTCAAACAAGCCGGAGATCCCAAGCACAACGTGCCACCGCCACGTGCCTCCGACGCTCTCCCCCTCCCCATCCGCCTCACCAACTTCTTCTTCTTCTCCCTCTTTTTCCTCTCCTCCACCTTTCTAATGCGCCACTGGCGGGAAAAAATACGTAGCACCACCCCCCTCCACCTCATCACTCTCTCTGAGTTATCCGCAATCATTTCTCTGATCGCCTCATTCATCTACCTCCTGGGCTTCTTCGGCATCGACTATGTCCAGAACTTCATCTCTCATGCCTCAGTCGACGATTGGGATTTAACTGACGACCAAAACGAAGACCAAAACACAAAAGAAACCTCCCCTTTCATCGTCGAAAAGTCCGTTGATCGATTCCCCATCCCCGCCATCGGACTCAAATCTGATGCGTTGGATGAGGACTTGATCAATGCAGTTGTGATGGGAACGCTGCCGTCTTATGCACTGGAATTGAAATTGGGGGACTGCCAGCGGGCAGCTGGGGTGCGGCGGGCCGCAGTGACTAGGATGACATGCCAGGGACTAGAAGGGATGCCGTTGGAAGGATTTAATTATGCGTCTATATTGGGTCAGTGCTGCGAAATGCCGATCGGGTACGTGCAGGTGCCGGTAGGAGTGGCTGGGCCATTATTGTTAGACGGTCAGGATTACATTGTGCCGATGGCAACAACGGAGGGGTGTTTGGTGGCGAGCACCAACAGAGGGTGTAAGGCGATAGCAGAGTCGGGTGGTGCAATGAGTTGTGTGGTGAGAGATGGGATGACGAGAGCCCCGGTGGTAAGATTTGGGACGGCCAAGAGGGGAGCGGAGGTTAAGTTTTTTGTTGAGGATCCTGTTAATTTTGAGATGTTGGCCCTTATGTTTAATCGGTGAGCCACTTTTTCTTTTTTATTTTTATTTTTATTATTGGTATGGGTTTTTTTTCTTCATTTTTTTGGGAAGATTTCATTAATTGTTCATTGTAAAAGTCTTTGAGTCTATATATTTTTATATATGTTGGTTGCAGATCTAGCAGATTTGGGAGGCTTCAAGGGATTAAATGTGCAATGGCTGGGAGAAATCTCTACATGAGATTCACCTGCAGCACCGGAGATGCGATGGGGATGAACATGGTATCAAAGGGTGTTCAAAACGTTTTGGATTTTCTCCAAACCGAATTCCCCGACATGGACGTGATCAGCATTTCAGGTTAGAATTTTCAATCGTCTGACCTCTTTTGTTGTTAAAACGTAATTGCAAAGCTATTAAATAAAGTTGGAACGAAACCCTGTTTAAACAAATCTAAATTTAATCTCAACTCCCATCTTTTGTTTGAACCTATGCCTATATTTAGGAGATCATTATGATTCGGTATTCAAAGTTATGCATCATGTTTTAAATACACTAATGATGACGATTTGTCAGATAATAAACTAATTATAATTCACTGAGTACTGACCACTTTCAGCTGGGTTGTTGCATTTGCTTTTACTTAATTAAGACTAAAATATACGAAAATAGACATTTTAAAAAATTTATATTTTAAAGATTTAATGTCCTAAAAGTGGCTATTTATGTCGGTCTGTCAGATTTATTTATGTATTTTGTTGGTCATATATCCTAATTTGATTTCATTTTTTAATTCTCTAACGCCTTCTTCATTTATTTTCTTGTATACTTTTCAAATTGGACAGGCAATTTTTGTTCTGACAAGAAACCAGCTGCCGTGAATTGGATTGAAGGGCGTGGTAAGTCAGTTGTTTGTGAGGCTATCATTAAGGAAGAGGTGGTGAGGAAGGTTCTAAAGACTAGCGTCTCTGCTCTGGTTGAGCTCAATGTGATTAAGAACCTAACCGGATCGGCCATCGCCGGAGCTCTTGGGGGTTTCAATGCCCACGCTAGCAACATTGTCTCTGCTATTTTTATAGCTACAGGCCAAGATCCCGCTCAGAATATTGAGAGCTCTCATTGCATCACAATGATGGAAGCTGTTAACGACGGAAGGGATCTCCACATATCCGTAACCATGCCTTCCATTGAGGTAAATTGATCTTCTGTCACTAGAAATTCGTTTATTTTTTATTTATTTTATATGTGTGTAATTACACTATTTGATTTCATACATTCACCAAATTCAAACTCAGTAGTTGTTTCCTTGTTTTATTTTATTTTTTCAGGTGGGTACTATTGGGGGTGGAACCCAACTTGCTTCTCAATCAGCTTGTTTGAATCTGCTTGGTGTGAAAGGTGCAAACAAGGAATCACCAGGTGCAAATTCCAGACTTTTGGCTACCATCGTTGCTGGTTCTGTCCTAGCAGGGGAGCTGTCTTTAATGTCTGCTCTTGCAGCAGGACAACTTGTAAAGAGTCATATGAAGTACAATCGAGCACCCAAAGATGTCTGTAAGACTACTTCTTAAGCAAAACTGACGCGGGCAAAAAATTAACATGTTTATGGGCATGGAGAGGAATTATTAAAGTCGGAATTGAAGCTTTGAAACATATTCTAGCGAGAATTGTAGATGCCTCATCTACTATTAAGAAGCTCGGCAATGCTTTCCCAAAGGAAAGATTTTTTCTACTCATGTATTCTTAGAAAAATTTCGCAATGTATTATAAATAATCTTTTGATAGATGGAAAACAAAAATATGACACCATTCTTGTCAAAAATCTTAGATAGTATGAGAGCATTGCCTTGTGCGTGTTCAACTTTGAAGTCTTTCTCTACGATCTTCTATTGATTGGTCAGTCTTTCTCCATTAATTGACCATTTTTTTTAAGCTCTTTATGCTTTCCCACTACTCGTTAACCACGAAATCATGATTGGAAAATGAAGCCTATCTTAATGACTTTTTCTACGACTATATATTGCACTTGGTCGTGACCCTCCTTTGATCTCTAAAATAATTCAAAAGAATTAGTCGAAGGGAGCCGTTATTTGCACCCGAAAAGTTGGCCCTTGCACCTAATTTGAAAGCAATATTTGTATGTTTGGCGGCATCTGCTATGTGAAAACATCATCTAAATCGCTTGGTTTGAAGGCTATGATTTAAAAATATTAAGGGCAAAAAGGTTAACACAAAATATAATCTTCATCATTTGATTAACTATAGTCAAAGGCTGTTTTTTGATTCAACAGTTGCCTCGTTGCAGAATTGTATATGTTATTTACCTTAGTCGCTATAAGTGATGTGAAAATATAAGTATGATAAGTTGAAGGACCCGACTCTGTTGACCGTCATTAAACACCAAAATGAAGTTTAAATGATCATACACCATTAATGGTGTAAGATGCTACCAATTCATACCGTCAAAGTAGTAGATCATGTATTGAAAGCGAGCAAGCCCAAAACTTGCAACTTTAGGAGGTTTTACAATTTGATATGTTTGCTTTAATACCGTAATTAAAGCAAAATTAAAGTTCATTAATTGGATGGTTCACGTCTACTTATGGGCATGATCCTTTGGTTGAGACATGTTTTAATGATTGACTGCCACTTGTATAATTTACATTGCTTATATATGTACACCAAGTTATATAATCGTAAAACACTTATCAATGGTGTAAAATAAAAAATTTCAAGTTAATGGTGTAAGATCTGGTGTTTAAATATAGTGCTCCTCGTTCGACATCGCCACAAGTAGTTAGGGATTTCACATGTTCTAGCTTGCGCTCGGACCGGCAGCCATGGGCCAAGTACGAGCTAAGGTATAGGGAGCCCTGTTATATAAATGGGTCGACCCATTTTGAGTTGTAAGTCAGGTGGTATGGGGTAGTTTCAAAAGTCTGATTAAAATTGGCCCATTTAAACCCGACCCGAGTCTAGACTAACTCGGTCAATTAAAATCCCTTATTTAGAAATTAATAGGCCAACCTACTCTACAGCTCCGCCCGACCTAGCTCACCATGGTCAGGACTGGGCTAAGGTAAGTAAGCTCGATTCATAAACAACCTAGTCTACCGCTCAGCCCAATTCACCAAAATTGTGTTTAAATGATCTTACATCATCAATGGTTTAAGATTTGGATGATCCGAATAGTCAAAGTGATAAATCATAGAATGAAGTGCAAGAGGCCCACAAATGGTGTTTTAGAGAGATTTAAATCATCTGATTTGTGGACAATAATATCAATGGTTGCTTTTAGTTTTAGTGGTTGATATTAAATGTAATATCCCTGATATTTTTGACCTATTTTTCATTTACCTCGGTAAGCGTGTCCGGAAAATATTGTGGAATGTTTTATTTTTGGTAAGCTAAGGCTATGATGAGACTTGTGGAAAAAGGAATTGGTCAGAAGATGTGTGTAAGTCATGTAATCGATGACTTACACAATAGCATTGGTGTTTGTATTTAACACCGGATATTCTTTTAACTTAATTGGATAAGTTGTAAAATAATAAAATCTAGATATTTTATTATTAGCTTTAGGTTATAAGAGAGAGTGCAAGAGAAGTTTCACTTCTCTCTCTCTCGTTGGAATTAAGCCTCTAAGGACCTGCCTCATTTGATCCCAGATCTTGGAAGCTTGAGAGCTCCTCTTTCCATCTCAACCATTACTTTGTCTTATGCTTGTAATTGGATCTGTTTGAACTACTGAAAGAGAAAAGAGATGTGGAAAAGGAGAAGTTCTCTGAATTTGTGGTGGTAGAGGCAGTGTCCACTTCCTTGAATGAGGAGATTCAAGTTTTAAACCTTTGAGCTTGGAAATTGTTTAAGTGAATCGGTGCAACGGAATCAACGAATTAAGCTACAAGAGGTAGGCTATTAAAACCTTCTTGTGTCCTTTAAAATTTTGTTTTGCTTAGAATAGTATGTAGTATGTTTAAAGGAGATCTGAGGGTTGTGTTTGGAAATGAAGAAAAGAATCCGGACATGAAAGGTTAACAGCCACAGAACCTGAGGAATTCGACTGTCGATTTGGAAATCGACAGTCGAAATGAGTTTTTTGGCCTGAGAGATTTTTGAAAATCGACAGTCGAAATGTGTTGTTGTTCCTGAAGCCAAATTGTGGAAATCGACTGTCGATTTTTAAATTTTGACTGATGAACAGTTTTGAAATTCGATGGTCGAATTTGAAATTGAATTCTGTCCTGTATTTAGCTTTCGAAATTTTTCAGAATATTTTCTCAGCAAGCTTTTGGGTTGAAATTCTTGTTCTATATTAACATGAGAGTGTTAATATATGTAGGTTTTGATTGTTGGAAGTCCTTGGTGAGGACTGCTAGTGCATGGTTTTGAATACTCCTTGTTAAGGTAGGGGAACCCTATATTTAACTTGCATTGAATTATAAGTATACCTGATTTGACTGCTTCTATTAAGAGGCATAAATTTGCAAATTCTATTACACACAGCATAAATAAGACTCTGCATATAAAACACAAATCTGAAATTTGGAAACTTTGTTATGATTAAGAACCTTATAATTCGAACCTCAGAACCTCAGTTAATTTTTGAATCAGAACTTCAAATCAGAACTTTGAAAAAAATCAGTATATGTTATGAATAATAAGCCTTGATATGCATTATCATTTGCATTTGATTTAGGGTTCATACGTACGATGCCCTAGATTTTACCAACCGTGTTAACGGTAATACTTTGGCGCAAGTTTCCCTCATAGCGTAGGGGCTTGTTGCATTTTCGAAATGGGTTCATGAACGACGATGGTCAGTAGGGTTTTCCCATCGGTCACGTAATCCGCTCTCATGCTATAGGAAATTTGGGAGATAAAATTAAGTTATAAATTTAAGACAAGAAGCATACTAAATCAGAACATTTTGAACACTTTAAGTTATATTATCAGTTTTGACTCAGGATTAGAACTGGAGATTTAATTTGAAAAGCATCATTGAAAAACCATATTTGATCCGATTCCGTCTTTTGAAAACCTTTACTTATAAAGAAATGCAAATAGATTTGTTTCCTCTATTGAGCTTGGCTGTTAGCTCACCCTCGACTATACGTCACAGGTATTGAGACTGAACTTGGGTCAGAGGATCCGAAGGACTTCGATTATATTCTTGAGGAGGATGTGGACATACCAGCTGAGGAGTTCTTTCCGTGATCTTAGATCCTGTGTTTTCTTTTTGGTATTTTTGTCTGGATATTATTTTGGAATATTGGGCCCTAGGCCTTTATTTTGGTTCTTTTGATATCACTCGAGGAACCATTATTGTGAACCACTATTTTAGGTGATCGGATTGGCCATCACCGGTGGTTCTTCTTGGTTCCTCACAGTGATATATTTAATTTTGTTATATGAAGCTTTTGTTTTTAGATTAATATATGTTGCCTCTGTCTTTAGATCTTTGATATGTTACCGGCTTCTGTTTGTTACGGCTTATTGAGAAATCAATAAGTTGATGAACCGGCCTTTCCTATACCCTAGGGATTGGAAAAGTCGGGTCGTCACAGTTGGTATCAGAGCAAGGCTCTAGGTTCAGAGTCTTAGGACTAGGGATTAGATTATTTCTAACAATTCATTACTAATCAATTGTTATTGTTTTTTTAACAATGATAGATCAGCATGCTGATGAGTAGTGAAATATGATGATATTTCACCCCTAAATACCTATATTTAGCCGTCCGATGAAGGCTATCTGATGAGATTTGCTAGATTTGAAGTGTTTCAGGTAAATACAGTCCAAGTTTCTAAAACAGCCCAAGAATCCCGAAAATAATGTCAAAACACTGCTATTTTGGGTCATTGAGAACTTAGTGCGACTTGCAGCTCAATTTGGACCTTCAAGACGTCAGATTCAGGAAATTGCTAAAACATAAAAGTTGTAGAGCTCGTCGTCAGCTTTCCAACGCTTCAAGAATCACCTCAATCCGAGTTCGGTACAGAAAATTATGAGCAAAATACCGAGGCAGTATCTGATGCAAAGCTAGGCGGGAATTCACGAAAATTACTCTTAGATGTCAATCGAGAGAGGTATTAGGGTTAGGCTATTATAAAAAGGGAAGCCACGAGTTTCTTAGGAGAATTATTATTTTTTGCAATTAGAATATTATTCATTCTTTCTTTTTAGTTTTAGGGCTCTTCACTTTGGGGAATATTTTCTTCATCTTTTCAAGTCTTCTTCTCTCTTCTTCAGGGTTTATTCGGTAGATTGTACCTAAGTTTGCATTATTTTTCTATGTATTTAGGAAAACAATTGCAAATATCTTTTGGAAGAAATAAAGAGGAATGACTTTGAAAGAAAAGGAGATCAAACACCAAAGATGAGATCTAAATCGATGATCGGGGAAGATCGATCCCCGGATAAGTACCTATGTTTATGATTAATACCATCTATTATTGTTATCATGGAATCGTTTTGCTCAAAGTTTGTGTGATTGAAAATATTTTGAATGCTTTGTTATGACGTTGATTACAGTATCAACGGCCGTAATCGCTAGATCCTGGACCTGCAGTGATCTAGAGAGAGCGATTATGTCTTGATTATGCGTGATCTAAATATCATGAGATACGCTTATGCTTTTACATGACTCATACCGCAATGTTGGTGAGTCATTGTTTTTAGATAGGGTATGCTTGGGATTGATGATCATATTTTATTTCAAGTCATTTTCTAGATGAATGATGGTGTGAATGATGATTTAATGGCGTGGGTTTTAATGATAGAAAAGTGCGAATGCGGGTAGCATATTCCTTGATCTCATTTTAATATTATTCGTAGATTTATCAAGAATTAATTGTTTAGATTAATTTATTTTTGCATTTAGGAAAAGTGTGTTAAGTTTTTGGTAAAATTGAATCGCCTTTGGTACTTCCTTAGGGACGTTTTAAAATCTCTAAAGAATTAATTAAAATTCACGTTTCCGTGGGTTCGACACCCCTTTCTTGCCATCTGCAATAGATCTTGTGCACTTGCGTTACATTCTAAATCGATCAAGTTTTTAGCTTGAAATCGGTGAAATTTTGATTAATTCAGATAGGGATTTTTCTGTTTTGAGTGTTTAAAAAAAAAAAAAAAATAAAAAAAAAAAAATAAAATTTATTTCCCTTATTTTTCTCTCTTTGATAAGATTTTGTGGAGTCTTTTTAGGAAGTTTAGATTTTTAGGATACCTTCCTTAGGAAATTTAGGAAGTAGCAAATTTTAGGACTTCTTATTTTAGATTTGGTAGGACTCTTTTTATTTTCCTCTTTTAGATATTTTTAGGATTTTCTAAATTTAGTCATTAACTTTTGTGGGACTTTTGTTTTAGGATTTTTAGGAATCTTTCATTCTTCTCCTTATTTTTCTCTTTTAGGAAAGATTTTATAGGATTTTCAATTTTAATTTTTAATTTTCGAATTTAATAAAAAAAAAAAAAAAAAATTAAAATTAAAAAAAATTTAAGAATTTAATTCGTATTTAAAAAAAAAGAAAAAAAAAAAAAAAAAAAAAAAAAAAAAAAAAAAAAAAAGGAAAAAGTTAAATAATTTAAATACGATTTTTAATTTTAAATGTATTTTTAAAAAAAAAATAAAAAAAGAAAAAATATTTTTTAATTTAAATTCGAATTTTAATTTTAATTTGAATTTAAAAAAAAAAAAAAAAAAAAATTTAATTAATTAATTAATTAATTTAAATTTTTATTTTAATTTTAATTTGAATAAAAAAAAAATAATTTAAATTTAAATTTTAATTAAAAAAAAAAAAAAAAAAAGAAGAAATCTTTCCTATATTGACTCGCTTATCATCTTTGTTTAAATCGTTTGAGCGAATTTTGTGGGTTTGTTGTGGATTCTTCAACCTGTTTGTGAGTGTTGGTGTATGAGCTTTACTCGTTCTCATCACCCCATCTACGCTTAATCTTGAGATCGAAAGAGCTTGTAGAGAATCGAAGAGTCAGAGGAATCAATATCAACAAATGAGACCATGGCGACCAAAGGCAAGAGAGATGAGAATAACAACAATGGGAATGTCAATAATGGAAATAATAGGAACAATAATTTTGATGAGGGCCCTAGAACAACGGAGTATTATAACGATCCACGGTTTTACGAGGATCGTGAATGTATTATGCATGCTCCATTCCGTGGAACCACTATGAATTCAAATCGAATGATTCAAATGCTACCAATTTTCCATGGGTTAGCAAATGAAAATCCACGCGTTCACTTAAATGAATTCACGGGTATGCAAAATGTTGAGTCCACAATGTCACGATGAGATAGCGAAGCTCAGACTCTTTCCGTTCTCTTTAAGAGATAAGCAAAACATGGTTCTATTCCTTAGAACCACAATCTATTCGAGTTAGGCGTATCGTCGGTTCCTTAAAAATATTTTCCCATGACTAAGGCCATTGAATTGCGTCGGAAGATCCAGTTCTTTTCCCAACAACTCTGAAACATTCCATGAATGTTGGGAACGCGTTTAAGGAATTGATCAGAAGTTGCCCAAATCATCAAGTTCCAAGGTGGCAACAAGTCCAAAGTTTTTACAATGGACTGATTCCTGAAGAGAGACGCATGGTTGATGCATCTTGTGGTGGATCTTGTGCCACGAAAGAAGCTGACGAATTGTGGGCATTGTTTGAAAAGTTATATCAAACTTGATACAAAGTGAGACAATCGAACCAACTTGAACTGCACCTAAATCTCATGTGTTGACAAAAGACGGATTGTACGATGTCAACAATAATGCCTCAGATCTCTCAACAAAGGTTGACATGCTGTCCAAACAGATGAACATGTTGTTAGCTGCTACCAAGCAAGCTAAAGCTCTTGTCACCCCACAGTGTTCAATTTGTGACCACCAGTCATATGGCTAATGAGTGCCCTACTACCTTGTCATTCTTCCCCGATGAACCTAATCCTCAAGAGCGTGTAAATGTGACTCAATCTTATCGTGGCGGTAGAAACATGTACTCCAATACCTACAATCCGGAAAAATCACCCCAACTTAGGATGGGGTGAATCGAACAAATTGGCCGAGTAAACCCGGAACATAGAGCCAACACAATGGGTGGACAACAACCTTTTCAACCAAATTTTCAACAAAATTTTCGTCACAGCAATTTCAGAATTCTAATTTCCAACAGAATTCCAATTTTCAACAGAATGCTCCGTATTATCATCCAAATTCTGACTACCGAAAAAATCAGAATTTCAATCAGAATCTTAATCAATCTCATGCCAAGATTTGAAGATTACGATCCGAAGAAAAGCTTATCTGAAGCATGCAATCTTTTCGGAGATGATAATGGACCAAGTCGATCAATTGGCCAATCAAGCTGAGTCAATGAGAGGAAGGTAGGCTCACCAACCCATCAATAATCCTCGAGGCCAAGCACCATCTGCAGACCATCGAATAGTCAACAGTTGAAAGCTGTTACGGTGCTGAGAAGTGGACGAGAGGTTGATAATCAAGTGGAAATGCCTGTAGAAGCTGATGAAGAAAGAGAAGCAGTAGAGGAAAAAGAATCAGAGAAAAGAAAGGAGAAAGGAAAAGGAAAAGAGAAAGGAAAAGGAAAAGAGAAAGAAAGAGACAAAGAGCGAGATAAGAAAAGTGCAAGAGCAAGGAAGAGAGAAAGGAAAAGAAAAGTATTAGAGGAAGAGTTTCTTCAACCGGCCCAACAAGGACGTGAAAAGAATCGAAATGGAATCTGCACCTTATGTCCCAAAGGCACCATTCCTCAATGCCTAACTCCTCCATCTAGAATGGGAAAGGGACCACAAAATGGAAGAAATTTTCAAACATTCAAGCAAGTAAAGATAAATCTTCCATTACTTGAAACAATCAAACAAGTTCTGACGCCAAGTTTTTCAAAGATTTGTGCACTCGAAGAGAAAGGCACGTACTCACGCTTTCAAAGAAAGTGTTCCTAACAAATCAAGTCACTGACGATATTGCGATTGAAACCCCACGTAAACCGAAGACCCTGGAGTCCCAACTGTTCCATGTGTCATGCGTGGGCAACCAATTGGAAAGGCGTCATTCGATTCGGGAGCAACTGTTAATCGATCCCATACTCAATGTACAAGAAACTCGGATTGGGTGAATTGAAACCCACGACGGTCACACTCCAACCGCGAGATAGATCGGAAAAGAAGACCGAGGGTGTTATCGAGGATGTTTTGGTTGAATAGACAAGTTTGTCTTTCCGGGACTTCGTTGTCTTAGACATGGAACCACCGCAAATCAATCAATCAAGTCCCAATTATTCTTGGACGTCCGTTTCTCGCCACTGCCAACGCTTGCATTAATTGTCGCACAGGAGTCATGGACGTTTCTTTTGGAAACATGAAAGTCAGGCTTAACATATTCCATGCGATGAACCATTTCCCTAATGAGGATGAGGTCGAATGTTTTTACATCGATCGATGGAAAGTGGTGGATGAAGCATTACCATCAATGCTCACCAAGGAGGAATTTGAAGCTGCTTTGTTAGCCATGTATGAGGACAATGGGCTGGAAAGGAAGCAGTCAGAAGAGAAAAAGTCAAATTCATCATGTCAAGATGATAACTTATGTGAAGTTGTGACTAAGGTAGAACCACTACCTACTGAGGTAAAGGATGTGCTGACTCCATCAATTGAGCAGCCACCAACTGTGGAATTGAAACAATTGCCTAAGTCCCTCAAATATGCTTTTCTGGGACCTCGAGAAACACTTCCAGTGATAATTTCATCCACATTATCGGAAGAACAAGAGAATGATTTGTTGAAGGTCCGAAGAGCACAAGGAGGCCATCGGATGGACCTTAGCTGATCTCAAGGGGATTGATCCATCAGTATGTATGCATAAAATACATCTGGAGGATGAGAGTAAACCATCGAGGGAACCACAGAGGCGACTTAATCCGAACATGCAAGAAGTCGTTTTAAAGGAAATCATTAAACTCCTCGATGCTGGAATCATCTATCCGATCTCTGATAGTGAATGGGTTAGTCGCGTACAAATCGTTCAGAAAAATGCGGAATTACACATAACGAAACTACGGAGGGAGAATTGGTGCCCACTCGTGAAACTACTGGATGGCGTGTGTGCATTGATTATCGAAAATTGAACACAGCCACCAGAAAAGATCATTTTCCCCTTCCGTTCATTGATCAAATTCTTGAGAAGTTAGCTGGGCAAGAGTTTTATTGCTTTCTTGATGGTTATTCGGGATACAATCAAGTGCCCGTTTTTCCAGCTGATCAAGAGAAGACAACATTCACGTGTCCATATGGTACGTTTGCATATCGAAGGATGCCATTCGGCTTATGTAATGCTCCGGCCACGTTTCAACGATGTATGTTGGCCATATTCTCGGACATGATCGACAAATTCATCGAAGTCTTCATGGACGACTTCTCGGTTTTTGGAAAAACATTTAATTCTTGTTTGAATCATCTTTCACAGGTGTTGCAACGTTGTGTAGATTCCAAACTTGTTCTCAGCTGGGAAAAGAGCCATTTTATGGTTCAACAAGGAATTGTGTTGGGGCATATTGTTTCAACGAAAGGAATTGAAGTTGATAAGGCGAAGGTCGACTTAATTGCAAATTTACCACCTCCTAAAAGTGTTCGACAAATTCGATCATTTTTGGGGCATGCTGGATTTTATAGAAGATTCATTAAGGATTTTAGCAAGGTGGCTAAACCATTGTGCACTTTGCTTGGCAAAGATGTTCCTTTTGATTTTGATGAGGATTGCATAAAGGCATTCCTAAAATTGCGTGAACTCTTATCAAATGCACCAATAATCCAACCACCGGATTATTCTTTACCATTCGAACTCATGTGTGATGCATCTGATTATGCGATCGGAGCTGTCTTAGGGCAAAGGGTGAATAAATTACCTCACGTAATTTATTATGCTAGCAAGACATTAATTGATGCCCAACTGAATTACACCACCACCGAGAAGGAATTATTAGCTGTGGTGTATGCTCTGGACAAATTCCGTTCCTATTTGCTTGGATCGAAAATAGTGGTCTTTTCAGACCACTCTGCTTTGAAATATCTTTTAGCAAAGAAGGATGCGAAACCAAGGCTGATCCGTTGGATCCTGCTTCTCCAGGAATTCAACTTTGAGATTAAAGATAAAAAGGGGGTTGAGAACGTTGTGATCATCATCTGCTAGAATTTCGCTCAAGAATCATCTATACCGAGACCATCCGGTGACACATTTCGGATGAACATTTGATGGCAATTGATGTAGCCGGTGCAAAAGTTCCGTGGTTTGCTAACATCGTGAATTATCCGTCATCGGCGTAATTCCCCGAGTGGGGTAAGAATGATAAGAATCTCTTTTCTCCCAAATAAAATACTATTTCGGATGAACCATATTTGTTTAAATTCGCCGGATCGGATCATTAGGAGATGCGCGAAGACGAGCAACTAAGCGCCCTAAATTTTGCCATCTTGGGGCCTGTGGAGGCCATTTGGAGGACAAGACCGCATAAAAATCCTTCAAAGCGGATTCTATCGGCCCTCAATCTTTCGTGTGCTTCAATCGCAAGGAATGCCAACGGTGTCAATGACTTGGCAATATTTCCTGACGAAATATGATGCCCTTAATCCAATTATCGATTGTTGAAATTTTCGATGTTTGGGGATTGACTTTATGGGTCCTTTTCCACCATCCTTTGGGTATTCATATATTACGTGGTATGTTGACTATGTCTCCAAATGGATTGAAGCTGGCAACCCGATCAAATGATCACAAGGTTGTGGTCAAATTTACGAGAGAACATGTGTTTAACCGATTCGGGATCCCAAGAGCAATCATCGATGATGGCGGTTCGCATTTTGCAATAGCCATTTTGCCACTTTAATGAAGAAATGCACGTCACTCACAAAGTCGCTCTGCATTACCATCCACGACTAGTGGTCGTGGAAGTGTCTAACCGGAAATCGCGAATTCTAGAAAAGACGTGATCGGATAGAAGAGATTGGTCAAACCGCTATCCGATGCTTTGTGGGCCTATCGATCGCATTTAAGACACCGATCGGAATGTCTCCCTTCGTAATTGTCTACGGAAGGCATGTCATCTTCCCGAATTGGAGCATAAGGCATTACGAAGCGATCAAACGATTTAATTTCGATATGCAAGCGGCAGGTCGAATCAAGGTTACAGATTGAGTGAATTAGAAGAGTTACGCTACGATGCGTATGAAAATTCAAAGATGTACAAGGAAAGGTACAAAAGTTGCACGATCAATTAATTTCTCGGAAGGAGTTTCATGTTGGCCAAAAGTTTGGTTATTCAATTCCCGACTTAAGCTTCATCCCGAAATTGAAATCTAGATGGAAGGCCCGTTTGAGTTGTTTCCATTAGTGAGCACGGCAATTGAAATTCAAAGCCTTCGTGACAATCGAGTTTTCAAAGTGAATGGGCAAAGACTCAAACCAATGTTTGAGCCGATGACCCAGATTTAAGATTGAGGCGATGCACCTTAGTGATCCAGTTCTTGATCGTGAAGAGGTCGAGTTCGACACTTAAACTCGGCGCTTCGGGAGGCAACCCGGGTGTTTTATTTAGGAGTTGGACACAGTTTAGTTTAGGATTTAGGATTTATTTTCTTTTTAGTATGTTTAGTTCTAGAATATTAGTTTTAGTTTAGTTTAGGTTATTTTAATTTCCAAATTAGTGTAGCCACATTACCTTCAATCTATTTTTGGTCATGTTCTAATTTGATGCCCATATTCTCTGATCTTTGTGTTGAGGTACTTTTCAAAGGTTTGGGGTACCTACTTATTTCAAACAATGAGGACATTGTCATTTTAGGTTTGGGGTATGTATGATTATCTATCTTTCATCACTTATTTTGATTTTCTTTGAAAAAAAAAAAAAAATTTTTTGGAACCATCATACATGATTTACTTTGCAATAGTTTTCAAACTTTAGTTGATGATGCATGTGAATTTAATTTTGAGAATATTGATGTCATATTTTGTATACTTGTATCTAGGATGATGAAGCTTAATGTGATAATTTGTGGATGACTCAAATTCATGCTTAGAATTTTTGCACTTATACCAAGCTAAGACTTAGAAATCGATGAACTATTTTGAGCGTTGAATCTTAGGTTCTTAGTGGAGACTAAACCCGATGCTTTAGAGCTAATTTCCGTCATTGATGAGTGAATATATAAACTGAGTTTTCTTTGAATCTAATTATTTTGCATAATCTCATACATTTTATTTTGGCTTGTGACTTTGCATGATATCAAATTCATATTATTGTGTTAGAACGTACTGTATATCTACTCAAGACAAATAGGCAAGGTTACCATCTTTTAAGGAAATGATTGAAGGCCATCTTTGGCTCGTTTGTGCTTAAAATGCCCCACCTCATATAAATTTATCCTTCTAGTACCCCTTTGAGCCTATAGAAAATTTACCCTTATACATTCTTTGATAAGCCACGTTAACTTTAACCCTTCACAATTTACGAAAATTTAGCTTTACCCTTCTTATTTAGAAATTAGGAGCGAGGATGAAAATGAGCGAAAAGAGGGAAAGTGGAGAGATAATGAGTTATGGTTTTTCCTGAGGGTGTAGGGCAAATAAAAAAAAAAAAAAAGGGGAGAAAAAAAAAAAAAAAAAAAAAAAGGAATGAAAATGAGGTGCTTCAAGAAAAGGAAATTCAAAAGAGAAGAAAGAATGAGAAAAGAAAATATTGAAAAAAAAAAAATGGTGAGAAATTAGAAAAGAAAAAAAAAAAAGAAGAGAAATAAAAAAATAAAATAAAAAAATCGGTTAGTTCCATTTCCAATTTCTCAGAAATTGTGAATCACAATTCCCTGTCTTTCTTACCCTTACCTGAGCCCAATTACAACCCTACAAAAGACCTTCATGATCCGATCTTGCATTGTTAACTGACTTGTGGAGGGTCAACAAATAATACTTATGACACTTGATATGACATGCTTAGGATATACAAGTATCTCGTTTATGAGATTTATTTTGTTCATTGATTGCATCGTGTTTCATTTATCATGTGAGACCTTTTATTTGCTTTGTATTGATCTCTCACATGTGCGAAAACTTACCAATCATCGGAGTGATTTTATTTTGAGAGTATACCTAAAGTGAGGCTTGAGTCAAGACAACAGATCCGATGATTTCCCGTTTGGACTAGTTCTGAGATGGATGAATCTTGGTTTTGGTATGCACACACTACACGTTTAAGCATGAATGGATGAGTTATCTAACGATTTGGAGCATTAGACTAATTTGAATGGATATTGGTATGATTAGTGTAACATTGTTATTTAAAATTGAGAATTTGCATGTTGAATTGATTATTGATTTTGAGCTTTGAAGTTAAATATATGTTATAAAAATCAGATTTTGAAAACTCAATTTTTCGATGGTTTGAAATTTTTGGAAGTTTGTGGGTAACTTCAGTGCAAACCCTCAGGAGACACAACTCCTCCACTAGGGATCACCTAGGGGTTTAAAGGCTTGTTGCACATGCTAAGTGCAATCGTGTTCCCTACGAAAGTGGCATTTAAATTTTAGGATGTTAGTTTGATTTGCTTTATATTTCTATCATTCTCTTTGCTCGAGGACTAGCAAAGTGTAGGTTTGGGTGTGATGAGTAGTGAAATATGATGATATTTCACCCTAAATACCTATATTTAGCGTCCGATGAAGGCTATCGATGAGATTTGCTAGATTTGAAGTGTTTCGTAAATACAGTCAAGTTTCTAAAACAGCCCAAGAATCCCGAAAATAATGTCAAAACACTGCTATTTTGGGTCATTGAGAACTTAGTGCGACTTGCAGCTCAATTTGGACCTTCAAGACGTCAGATTCAGGAAATTGCTAAAACATAAAAGTTGTAGAGCTCGTCGTCAGCTTTCCAACGCTTCAAGAATCACCTCAATCCGAGTTCGGTACAGAAAATTATGAGCAAAATACCGAGGCAGTATCTGATGCAAAGCTAGGCGGGAATTCACGAAAATTACTCTTAGATGTCAATCGAGAGAGGTATTAGGTTAGCTATTATAAAAGGAAGCCACGAGTTTCTTAGGAGAATTATTATTTTTTGCAATTAGAATATTATTCATTCTTTCTTTTTAGTTTTAGGGCTCTTCACTTTGGGGAATATTTTCTTCATCTTTTCAAGTCTTCTTCTCTCCTTCTTCTAGGGTTTATTCGGTAGATTGTACCTAGGATTTGCATTATTTTTCTCGAGAAATTCATAGATTGTATTTAGGAAAAACAATTGCAAATATCTTTTGGAAGAAATAAAGAGGAATGACTTTGAAAGAAAAGGAGATCAAACACCAAAGATGAGGCCAATCGAGATCGGGAAGATCGATCCCAGATAAGTACCTATGTTTATGATTAATACCACGTCTATTATTGTTATCATGGAATCGTTTTGCTCAAAGTTTGTGTGATTGAAAATATTTTGAATGCTTTGTTATGACCGTTGATTGCGCCAGATTAACGGTCAGTAATCGCTAGATCCGGACTCGCAGTCGATCTAGGTCAGAGAGCGATTATGTGTTGATTGTCGTGATCTAAATATCATGAGATACGCTATGCTTTTTACATGACTCATACCGCAATGTTAGGCTGAGTCATTGTTTTTAGATAGGGTATGCCGGATTGATGATCATATTTTATTTCAAGTCATTTTTCTAGATGAATGATGGTGTGAATGATGATTTAATGAAACTGTGGGTTTTAATGATAGAAAAGGGGTACGAATCTGGGGTAGCATATTCCTTGATCTCATTTTAATATTATTCGTAGATTTATCAGTAATTAATTGTTTAGATTAATTTATTTTTCTGCATTTAGGAAAAGTGTGTTAAGTTTTTGGTAAAATTGAATCTGCCCTTTGGTACTTCCTTAGGGACGTTTTTAAAATCTCTAAAAGAATTAATTAAAAATTCACGTTTCCCTGTGGGTTCGACACCCCTGTTCTTGCCATACTGCAATAGATCTTGTGCACTTGCAAGGGTTACATTCTAAATCGATCACATGCCTCCACGGTTTAGAGGCAGAGGCCGAGGGATAGAGGGACCTCGTACAGCTCGCATCGAGGAGATAGATGAGGGCGTAGGCACCTCATATGGCAGAGGGCGAGTTGCTTTTGGCCCTAATGCAGATCCTTTGGGAGCTGCTAGGTAAGACAGAGGGAATGTGGACGAGGTGTTGGCAGCCTTGGCTACTAACATGGCCCAGCAGACTGCAGCCATTGACCGACAGACAGAGATGCTGGCAGCTAGACATCAGCCAGGAGGATTCGTAGAGTTTAGGAGGATGAGACCTCCTACATTCTCAGGGCAGACGGATCCTATGGAAGCCGAGGCATGGCTGGATGAGATAGAGAAAGTATTTGAAGTGTTGCAGTGTACCGATGTCGAGAAAGTACGCTGGGCATCTTTCAAACTTTTGGGCGAGGCCAGCCCGTGGTGGAAGTCTGTTTCCCGGATGAGAGAGCAGGACTACCCCAATACTCCATGGACTTGGGCAGAGTTCGTGGAGACATTCAACGATCAGTACTTTCCAAAGATCGTACGTAATCAGTGGGAGGTCCAATTTATTGAATTAAAACAGAATGAGATGTCGGTGCGCGAGTATGGCGCATAATTTGATAGGCTTTCCCGATTTGCACCCCTACACGTGGCCACTGAGCTGATGAGAGCTCAAAAATTTCAGAGAGGTTTGAGGCCGAACATTCAGGAGAAGGTGTCGATGTGGGACATGGAGACGTATGCTGGCGTCATGTCCAAGGCCCTCATTGCAGAGGAAGATATTCGAAAACAATACTTGAGGCGAGAGCAGGGTAATAAAAATAGGCTTGGCTAGGGATAGCAGAGTGCTTCAGAGCAGGTGAACAAAAAGCTGAGGTTCTCTAAACCTCCTCCCTACCCTAGTCAGCCATCATATTCTAGACCGGCTGTAGCTTCAGGACCAGTGACGTCTTCCTATCAGAGACCTCAGAGTTCATCACCAGGACGACCTTTCAGAGCCGGGAGCACTATCATGAGTGGAGCTTCAGAGCTCGTGGTCATTTAGAGGATCAGCTGTTACTCCTGTTTCTACCCCAGTGTGTGCAAGATGTGGGAAACCACATAAGACAGAGGATTGCAGGCGAAACACTGGAGGATGCTTCAGGTGTGGACAGGTTGGTCACATGATCAAGGATTGTCCGGTTGTTGAGAAAGGACGGACTACGACAGTCTCTACGCAGAAGTCGACGCGACCTACAGTTCAAGGTCGGGCTTATGCGGTGACTGCACAGGATGCCCAAACGTCGAACGACGTCATCCAAGGTATCATTAAAGTTGAGATGTCATTTATGCATTGATTCAATTATTATTGTTTAAATTTAAATTCAAGTCAATTATGTTAAACCACATAGGAATCATTGCATATAATTAACAAACTTTTTAACTAAAGGTACACTTATGATGAGTAGTCGAGACGACGTGGATAAAATTGAAGCGCGAGTACTTATAGACCCTGGGTCTACACACTCGTTTATTACTCCTTCCTTCTCAGAGAAGTTGGGTATTATTCCCGAACCCCTTGCCTTTATTTTGGACGTCAAGATTCCTACGGGAAGTTCGGTGTGCACTGATACAGCATGTTAATCAGTCATCATGATGATTGAAGAGCACGAGACATTGACAGACATGATTACGTTGAGCATTTAAGGGTTCGACGTCATTCTCGTAATGGATTGGTTGGCAGCTTATAATGCGAGCGTGGACTATCTGATGAAGATTGTGACCTTCCGACCGCCGATGCGGAAATCCTTCCGATTCTGTGGAGTCAAATCCAAGGTTGCGCCGTTGATTTCAGCCATTAAAGCCGAGCGCATGATGAAGAATGGTTGCAGTGGGTATCTGGCCTATTTGCAAGATTCTACAGAGAAGAAGAAAGACTTGGCTCTTATCAAGGTGGTCTGCGATTATCCTGATGTCTTTCCAGAGGACTTACCTGGATTACCACCTGACTGAGAGATTGAGTTCGCGATTGAGCTAGCACCGGGTACAGAACCGTTATCTAAAGCTCCATATCCGATGGCGCCTGTTGAGTTGAAGGAACTCAAGGAACAGCTTCAGGAGCTATTAGACAAAGGCTTTATACGACCGAGTGTCTCTCCTTGGGGTGCACCGGTTCTATTTGTGAAAAAGAAGGATGGATCGATGCGTCTGTGTATCGATTATAGGAAGCTCAACAAAATGATGATTAAGAATCGTTATCCTCTTCTGCGGATAGATGACTTGTTTGATCAATTGCAAGGTGCCAAATTCTTTTCGAAGATTGATCTGAGGTCAGGCTATCACCAACTCAAGATCAAAGCTGAAGATATATCCAAGACTGCAT
Organism: Chloranthus sessilifolius; assembly: GCA_021018995.1. NCBI lineage: Eukaryota > Viridiplantae > Streptophyta > Magnoliopsida > Chloranthales > Chloranthaceae > Chloranthus > Chloranthus sessilifolius. The sequence continues at coordinate 14,794,212 of CM037587.1, read as the reverse complement.
TTCAGACGCGTTATGGCCACTATGAGTTTTTAGTGATGCTGTTTGGATTGACGAATGCGCCTGCATCTTTCATGGACCTGATGAACAGGGTGTTCAAACCACATCTTGATAAATCTGTGGTAGTTTTTGTAGATGACATCCTCATCTATTCGAAAACCAGAGAGGAGCATGTGCAGCATCTAAAGATGGCTCTTCAAACACTCAGGGACCATCAGTTGTATGCCAAACTCAGTAAGTGTGAGTTTTGGCTTGAGTAGGTCAGTTTCTTGGGCCACGCAGTCTCTGAAGCGCGTATCTTAGTGGATCCTACAAAGATATATTCTATGGTGACATGGGAACAACCTATGACAGTTACAGAGGTCCAAAGTTTCCTTGGTTTGGCAGGGTACTATCAGCGATTTGTCGAGGGTTTCTCGAAGATATAGGGTCCACTTACACAGCTCACAAGAAAGAATGCTACGTTCGATTGGATAGAGCAGTGTGAGCAGAGCTTTCAGGAGCTAAAACGTCGCTTGACTACGGCACCAGTGCTTGCTATACCTTCCGGCAGTGGAGGTTTCGCAGTATATAGTGATGCTTCTTATGGCGGATTAGGCTGTGTGCTTAATCAACACGAGCGGGTCATTGCGTATGGTTCTAGGCAGTTGAAGGACCATGAAAGAAACTATTCGATGCATGACTTAGAGCTAGCAGCAGCTATATTCGCCTTGAAGATCTGGCGACATTACCTCTACGGTGAAATCTTTGATATATTCACCGATCACAAGAGTCTCAAGTACCTCTTCACAAGAGGAAGGTTATTTGTTTTTTTGTCATTTCGGGTTGGTTGCTTTGAGAGTTTGAGCCTAGGGTTTAGGGCGATTTGGTGTTTTTGAGGCTTCTTCATCATTCTTGGCTGAAATTCGTGGGGGAATCCACTGCATTTACAAGGGCTTTCGAATTCTATCATTGGAAACCCGAATTGGGGCTTTTCACAAGGTAACCCTTCCTACATTTCTCTGTACAGCCCTATTTTTCTTGCATTTTGTGGACATTTCTATTATTTTTTGTTTGAATGGGCCCTAAGAAGCAAACCCCCATTCGAAATCCAACCTCCAAGAGACCAGCTTCTAAAGCTGCGTCTACTAGTCGATCTAAACAGCCCGAGGAGCCACCTCAGTCGGTTCCACCACCTACTCAGCCCACACCACCTATGTCTCCTCCCATGCCTGAGCAGCCAAATGACTTTTGGAGCATCAAAGGCTTTACCACAGAATATATTTTTCACCCCGAGTTGTTTGATCAGCAAACAACCACTCAATGGGCGGGTGAATACCTCGAAAAAGCCCAGTTAACCTCCCTATGCACCTCATTTAGTGACCACTTTTATCCCCGTCTTGTGCGCTTGTTTTACCAGCATATGCGCTGCGAGGACAGGAACAAAATTTACACGAAAATTGATGGCCGAGATTATACATTTGATCTCGACGACATGGCTGTGGCACTGCGCTGCCCTTTAAATCACTCCAAAACCATGGGGTTAGGTCCTCCTTTCCCCAAACCAGTCCGCTTTGAGGACATGATTACCCAAATGACCCAAGCTCGTCATGGGTCCAGTAAATCCATAGTCACGGTCCATATGCCGGAGTCCATGTGGATATTGGACAAAAATTTTAAGGCCACCCTTTACCCTTTTGGTCATCAGTCTGAGTGCACGGGTCCCCTACAACAAATTCTATTTGCGGCTTATAAGGAGCGCTGGTTTAGTGCTCCTGACGTCCTTTTCAAGGGGATTATCAAGGCACGGGAGAAAATGGGTAAACATGTGAAGAAACCGATGAAGAGTATGCCATATGCTTGATTAATTTCGGTGATGATTGAGAACTACCGAGCGGGCCCCGCCTATGACATTCCTCCTACCGAACCCAAATCCAGCGTAGGTCGAAAAATATATAACTTGGTCAATTGGGGTCAAACTTACAGTCGACTTGTGAAGACTCCAAAAGATGCAGCGGTACCTGATACAGCTAGCGATGATGATGAGGACCCTACTCATTCTGCCCCTGACACTGCTACCCCTGCACCTCCTCAGCCCCCACAGAGCGACATCCTTACGCTCTCAGAGTTCACCCGACAGATGACCGCCATGAGCCACCAGATTCAGGAGCTCACCCACCATACCAGCTCTATGCGTCAGGAGTTGGATGTCCATGGCGGCGCTCTCTCTTACCAGATGCAGCACGCATTTCCCGAGGATTACACTACCTATATGGCGGACATACGTGCTTCAGTACATCGCCCTTCGGCATCGAGCGATGGTACTAGTATGCCTCCTACAGCCGGCGAGGACGCGGGTGACGGTGTTGGTGTGCGCATTGGTGATCCGGATCAGGCGGGTCCCTCTACATCGGGAGCTTTTTGAGTATTATGCTTGGGGGAGGGGGGTACTAGTTTATTTTGGATGTTATGGGTCTGTATTTATTTTACAGCATGGATTATTTAGGACCTGGTGGTACTTCTTTTTGTTATCTTTTATATTTCTGTTTCGAATTTGCTTTGGATACTCTGTTTATTTCGTTTTGTCTATGGTTACCTTGGATACTTGTTTTTATCTTCTCTATGTGGGTTTTTGGATATCCGTGTGGGTTTTGATTTTTGTCCATCTTTCCGATCCTTATGGCTTGGAGTTTTGTTTTGTTCTGTGGACATGTACTCTGTGTATATAGTTTTGTTTACTCTCGCTATTTTTCCTATGGATGTGGGTTTGCTCTCTATGTCGCTTTTGTTCTTTATGTTACTTTGGTGGGTTTTTATTCTCTTTATGGCTTTCATGCGTCACTGTGCATCGGTCTCCCGGCAAGTGACACTTGGGGTGTGGACATCCATGTACGGATGCAATCCACTATGGCCTTTTGATGCCACATGTAGTACATCCATGTCACTACGGATCCCATCCCTTGGCTTGCGTGCCCTGTGGGATCGAAACATGGTGACCCATGTTTTTCTTTTCTTTTATTGTATGGTATCTCTTGCATTCAATTTTCGCGGACAAAAATTCCTAAGGAGGGGTGAATGTAATATCCCTGATATTTTTGACCTATTTTTCATTTACCTCGGTAAACATGTCCGGAAAATATTGTGGAATGTTTTATTTTTGGTAAGCTAAGGCTATGATGAGACTTGTGGAAAAAGGAATTGGTCAGAAGATGTGTGTAAGTCATGTAATCGATGACTTACACAATAGCATTGGTGTTTGTATTTAACACCGGATATTCTTTTAACTTAATTGGATAAGTTGTAAAATAATAAAATCTAGATATTTTATTATTAGCTTTAGGTTATAAGAGAGAGTGCAAGAGAAGTTTCACTTCTCTCTCTCTCGTTGGAATTAAGCCTCTAAGGACCTGCCTCATTTGATCCCAGATCTTGGAAGCTTGAGAGCTCCTCTTTCCATCTCAACCATTACTTTGTCTTATGCTTGTAATTGGATCTGTTTGAACTACTGAAAGAGAAAAGAGATGTGGAAAAGGAGAAGTTCTCTGTGAATTTGTGGTGGCTGAGACAGTGTCCACTTCCTTGAATGAGGACTGATTCGAAGTTTTTAAACCTTTGAGCTTGGAAATTGTTCCGGTGCGTGAATCGGTGCAACGGAATCAACGAATTAAGCTACAAGAGGTAAGCTGTTAAAACCTTCTTGTGTCCTTTAAAATTTTATTTTGCTTAGAATAGTATGTAGTATGTTTAAAGGAGATCTGAGGGTTGTGTTTGGAAATGAAGAAAAGAATCCGGACATGAAAGGTTAATGACCCACGAACCTAAGAATTGATGTCGATTTGAAAATCATATCAAATTTTGATCACGATTTGGAAATCGACAGTCGAAATGAGTTTTTTGACCTAAGACAAATTTTTGAAAATCGAAGGTCGATTTCCAATTCGATGGTCGAATTGGGAATTCGACCATCGATTTGAAAATCGACAGTCGAAATGTGTTGTTGTTCCTGAAGCCAAATTGTGGAAATCGATTGTCGATTTTTAAATTTTGACTGATGAACAGTTTTGAAATTCGATGGTCGAATTTGAAATCGACCATCGAATTTCAAATTCGACCAACGAATTTGAAATGTGCGAGCGAATTCTGTCCTGTATTTGGCTTTCGAAATTTTTCAGAATATTTTCTCAGCAAGCTTTTGGGTTGAAATTCTTGTTCTATATTAACACTGAGAGTGTTAATATATGTAGGTTTTGATTGTTGGAAGTCCTTGGTGAGGACTGCTAGTGCATGGTTTTGAATACTCCTTGTTAAGGTAGGGGAACCCTATATTTAACTTGCATTGAATTATAAGTATACCTGATTTGACTGCTTCTGTTAAGAGGCATAAATTTGCAAATTCTATTACACACAGCATAAATAAGACTCTGCATATAAAACACAAATCTGAAATTTGGAACTTTGTTATGATTAAGAACCTTGTAATTCGAACCTCAGAACCTCAGTTAATTTTTGAATAAGAACTTCGAATCAAAACTTTGAAAAAAATCAGTATATGTTATGAATAATAAGCCTTGATATGTATTATCATTTGCATTTGATTTAGGGTTCATACGTACGATGCCCTAGATTTTACCAATCGTGTTGACGGTAATACTTTGGCGCAAGTTTCCCTCATAGCGTAGGGGCTTGTTGCATTTTCGAAATGGGTTCATGAACGACGATGGTCAGTAGGGTTTTTCCATCGGTCACGTAGTCCGCTCTCATGCTATAGGAAATTTGGGAGATAAAATTAAGTTATAAATTTAAGACAAGAAGCATGCTAAATCAGAACATTTTGAACACTTTAGATTATATTATCAGTTTTGACTCAGGATTAGAACTGGAAATTTAATTTGAAAAGCATCATTGAAAAACCATATTTGATCTGATTTCGTCTTTTGAAAACCTTTACTTATAAAGAAATGCAAATAGATTTGTTTCCTCTATTGAGCTTGGCTGTTAGCTCACCCTCGACTATACGTCACAGGTACTGAGACTGAACTTGGGTCAGAGGATCCGGAGGACTCCGATTATATTCCCGAGGAGGATTTGGACATACCAGCTGAGGAGTTCTTTCCGTGATCTTAGATCCTGTGTTTTCTTTTTGGTAATTTTGTCTGGATATTATTTTGGAATATTGGGCCCTAGGCCTTTATTTTGGTTCTTTTGATATCAATCGAGGAACCATTATTGTGAACCACTATTTTAGGTGATCGGATTGGCCATCACCGGTGGTTCTTCTTGGTTCCTCACAGTGATATATTTAATTTTGTTATATGAAGCTTTTATTTTTGGATTAATATATGTTGCCTCTGTCTTTAGATCTTTGATATGTTGCTAGCTTCTGTTTGTTACGGCTTATTGAGAAATCAATAAGTTGATGAACCGGCCTTTCCTATACCCTAGGGATTGGAAAAGTCGGGTCGTCACATTAAAGTTCATCCATCGGATGGTTCACAAACACTTATCGGCATGCTTCATTGGGTTAGGACATATTCCCATCATAGATATGATTGCCACTTGGGTAATTTAGATTGATCATAGATATGTGCCAAATGACATAATAATAAATCTTACTTCAATGCGTGAGATAAAAACTCTAATTTTATCTAGTATAAACTAGTGTGATCAAGGCCGACCTTTAGAAAAAGGTACATTGTAATATCGACTTTTACATGCTTCTTTAATAGTTTTACACAATCAATCATGTAAAAAGTTTACTTAACCAACTGCCCATAAAATATGTACAAGCCAGCTCCTAACCTAATTCAATAGCCAAGGTGATTTTGGGAGCCCAACGCAAGTTTCTAAAATGGGGCCCTAGCTCAATAAAGACTCGGGCTTCATAATAACAATAATCGCTCTCTTTATATATTTGTAAGGTACCTAGGTTTTATTTATACTACTTGATTAGAGATGCACAAAAGAAATTCGACATTCAAAAATTGTAATATCCCGAAAATTTATGAAACTAAATCCGATCACCTCAATATACGTGCCCGAAAAGTCATATGTTGACATCATAGGTTTTGGAATAATTAATTGAAAAAATTATTTTGTGAAAAGTTGACTTAGAATGTCTTTCGGGCCATTGGTTAGAAATTCATACGCCGAGCTATCCCTACGTCAAAATGAGGAAAAAACTATTGTAGCTATATAAAATAAACCACTGCTTAAAATAGTGGTGTAATATTTCACTACCTAAAACAATAGTTTTTTAAGTTAAAACAGTGGTTTAATAAACCGTCCTCTTATCACGTGCTATCATCACGTGTAATCCATCGGGCCGACCCCCCCAAGCGTCTCTTCTCTCTCTCTTTATCATTAACAAAAAACGCCTCTCTCAACATTTTCTTCCTTTTCTCTCCGAAACCCTAGCCTCTCTCTCATTTTCCTCTCTCTCGCCTCTCTCTCTCTCTCTGAAACCCTAGCCTCTCTCGTGCCTCTCATTTTCCTCTCTCTTGCCTCTCTCTCTCCGAAACCCTAGCCTCTCTCTTGTGTCTCTCTCGACAAACCCTAGTTTTTGTTGGAAATCGAGATTTGGGAGGTTTTATGCCTCATTGTTTTAGTGCCAAATCCCTAGTAAGCTCTTTTCTTACAAATTCTCTCTCCCCCTCTCTCTCTCTCTCTCTCTTTGCCTGATTGATTCTAAGAAGGAAAGCGAGTATGGATACGTCCGAAAGGTACATTTTTATTTTTAATTTCAATTGTTTTTGGCTTTCAATAGTCGATTGTATCTGATTATAGAATCAAATGATTCATATAGGAATTTTATTTGATTAGTCTCTCAATCTGTAATCATCGACTAGTAAATGAGATTTGTTGTGGTTTGATGATTCGGAGGGTTTCTCGTTTGGTTTTAGTAGTAGTATTAGTGGTCTTTATTCTTCGATCTCCTTTAGTAGGATATGTTGTTCTATCTAATTTTGTGGAATAGTTTCAACAGAAATTTAGCTATTTGAAGCACAAGACGTTATGCTCAGATTGATCCTGCAATTTGTAATCATCACTTAGTGGATGAGATTTGCTGTGATTTTTGATGATTCGGAGGTTTCTTGTCATGATTCAGTAGTAGAAGCTTCTGCTCTTTGATATCGTGTAGATATATTTTTTTTTTTACGTTTATAGAGGAATTTTATTTGATTGATCGCTCAGTTTGTAATCACCGAGTGAACTTTTCCATATTTTTTTTATGATTCGAACGGTTTCTAGTTTTGCATTAGTAATATCTACTCTTCGATCGTATTTAGATATGATTTAAAATTTTGATGATAGATATTCATCTTATTTAGTTGATCTTTGCGGAACGAACAGTTTCAAACCAAAATTTGGCTATTTGAAGAACAACACGTTATTATCATATTGATCTCGTTGTTTGTGATCATCACCCAGTAACTGAGATTTGCTGTGATTTTTTATAACTCAGAGGTTTCTAGTCTTCATTTAGTAGTAGTAGTAGTAGTAGTAACATCTGCTCTTTGATCTCATGTAAATATTTTTGTATAAATTTGACGAGCAATTTTTGAAAGTTTGTTATATGATTTGATTGATCTTAGTGGAATTGTTCCAAAAAGAATTTGGCCATTTGAAACACTATTTCTTTTCATTTGGAGGGAGGTTGCATTTGGACGATTTCTATTTTATGGGGTAGCAACAAAACATTCGCACTATTGATCATCTTCGATGCAAGGAAAGGTTGATTTGAAAATGTTGCATTATGTAAAAGTTGATGAAAGAAGCAGTTGGATTTTTTTTTATTGGATTACTGGTTATGGCCGCCCTCTTTGCAGAATATGCTGTGACCACATGATTTCTTGGTCATCCCACATAATTTTTTATCAATCCCAATTATGAAAGCGGTAGCTTATACTGTGAGCTACCATGGGCCAAATAACACAATGTCTGAGGGATTTGAACCATCCTCTATATCACGACCACATGATATCTTGGCCATGTGGCATCATTTTTTATCAATCTAAATTATCAGAGTGGTAGCTTATATTGTGAATGTGAGCTACCATGACCTGAAAAAACACACTGTCAGAGGTATTTGAACCATCCGATCTATGCTCTCTAATATTAATGGATGTGCATATTTATTTAGCAGTTTAGATTAAACAACACTGATCAGATGGTTCCCATCATCTGATGGGAATTTTTTGGAATGTTTGAGAAGATGCGCTGCTAGATGGACTCTTGGAACTTGCCAAAGATGTACGCCATGTGGTGTTATTATACACGGTCATGTCTCTAGCTATGTTTATGTTTGCTCGATTAGTTGAGTTGGTCTCTGTTTTTTCCAATCTTACTGGCTTCTATCAGTTATGGCAGCTTCTTTGGAGTTTATGCTATGTAACCCTCCAATAATAGAGGTTCTCCTGAAGATAAACCCTTCTTCAATATTGTGCAGTGTTTGGAAAAGTAGTAGTAGAATAGTCGAAGAAAAAGGAATAAAAATATGGAGAACCATGGATTGCATTATAAAATCATGATCCTTTTTTTTTTTTTTTGCTTTTAATGATCCAGAGCCTTCAGCATTGGAATTCTATTTAGAACATAGAAATAAGAGGGTTGAGGGTGGATATAATTAACTTCTTCAAGGGTTCAAACTTGGTTGAAGGTTATTTGAGAAAGTCATTGAGTAGGGTATCCAAGAAAGTTGTGGTCTGTGGAGATTAGCATTGGTTTTCATGAAATTTTTGAATAGGCGTGTCATCTGTGGTGAGTGTGAGCAGTCGGTTGAGCATTTATTTATTAATTGTCAGGTTGCTTACTTTCTACGGTTTGAGTTTCAATTCGATTTTGGTGTAAGGGGTGCCATTTTTGGTCCTTTGCTATGCTCTTATCCGGGTGGAGAGGTAGTCCATTCTTGGGCAACATGGCCATTCTCTGGAAGCTCCTTTTTCTTGGTATTTTTGGGGGGGATTTGGAAAGAAAGAAATAGATGGATTTTTGAAGGAAAATACAACACCGTTGTTTCAATTAGGGACTACATCAGAGAGTATATCATCAGCTCTACCGGGGTTGCGAATAATTGTTCTGGTATGTCTATGGGTAAATTAAAAATAGTGGGAGGTGTCTGCTGCTACTGCTGAATAGGGCCACTGACTATATATATTTCAAGGATGATTAGTTAACCCATTTGCAGCTGTTGTTACTGTTTTGGTGTAGCAATTGTTGGGCTCTTGAATTTATTAGTATTCTCTCTCTCTCTCTCTCTCTCTTTAGTTTCTGCTATTTTTTCCTTGTTACCAACTATTGTTTGGAAGTAGTACTTTACTTGTCTTGTTTTCTATCTCTTTGTGGGTACATTGCTAGCTGCTACTAAGCATCACACTTGACACCCTCTTTTGTTCGACACTGCTGTAACTATTTTAGCATTTTATTCAATTTACACTTTACCGACAAAAAATGAAAGGTTAGCGTTGATTATCAATAAAATTATTATTTATCCTAAGGGCCAAGTTTTGCTTCCATGATTATTTTGTTGTTTGAATGTGAGGCATGATATTCCAACTCTAATTCACTACTGAGGTTTATGGGTTTAACACATATGGGGAATAATGTGGTTGAGTTTTAATATTTCAGAGTTGCTGGACTTTCCAGCCAGCGCACATTTAGAATCGATTATGAGCTAAGGAAGTTTGTGAACGGAATTGGTTTTAATGTTTTCTTTCTCTCTCTAACAGAGGGTTGGGCTTACCCGATGTCTTTTTAGCCTTAAATTTTGTGAATGTCTCTGCTATTGTTGAGATCATATATAGTATCGCTGCTGTAACAGATTTTGGCAGATTCATGAACTTCGGTTGAAGCTTGGGCTGATCATATATAGTATCACTGTTGTAACAGCTTTTGGCAGATTCATGAACTTCTATTGAAGCTTTGGCAGATTCATGAACTTCTGTTTCGATGTTCATCAAAAGGGGAATAGAAGAGCTGGTTTCTAGTTCTTAATCAATAGGTGTTCTAATTAGAGTAGGAAACTTAAGTTTGGAGTTTAACTTTAGTTCTCAATCAATAGGTGTTCTAATTAGAGTAGGAAACTAAAGTTTGGAGTTTAACTTTATCTCTTTATATATTGTTAGTTATTTTTGGATTATTATTTTATAAGAGATTTTCGAGAAGAGAAGAAAGGAGTCAAAGCATTTGAGTGTCGGTGGTGCATCGTGGGACTTTTCAGTCTTAACTAATTGGATTTTTGTGACTTTTTAGTCTATCTACAATTCTATACTGCTGTTGTTATCTCCTGCATTTATATTCTACAACTACAGCTCATGTTGGATCCAGAAATACAAGAATTACTGCAGAATTTTGGCTCGGACTTGTCCCTATCTTGATCCTTCAAAACTAGGGTACCACTATTGATTCTAATTGCGACATTTGTACAATTTTTCGATACTTCTTTATTATTATTTTGGAATTATTTAAACCACAAAATGCTGCTGTAAAGGAGTTTATTTTTTGATACTTCACTTTTTTCAAGCCCTACAACTCAGGCACCTCAATCTGGAGGCATGTTACATTTCTCCTAAGTCCTTCCTTATCAATAAAAAGCAATGGAGTCGGTGGTTACTTCCATGACAAAGTCTCATACTTCGTTAATAAAAACATTAGGTAGTCTAGTTTTTTTAAATAAAACTATCTTTATCCATTAAAAAAAGATTGGTTAAAAGTCACGTCATAGTTACTTAGAAGTGTGTCTAATTGCTTTTGCAAATTTGTTCTCTTTGTTTACATGGTCATTTCAAGTGAATGGACACTGACTAACAAATTTGTGATTAGTTCGATTCATAAATTCAAGGATGCCAAGTTAGTAGAATGGCTACTATTCAATTCCACTAAATATGGAGGCGTCTTGATTCTAGATATATGATAATATAATGTATACTGCATTTTATGATGATAGCATTCTTATTTGCAAGCACCGTAGAGATAGGGAATCATCTATAGCCATAGAGAGTGGAGCGGAGACATTATTTGACATAATTTCCAAGGCATATGCAGATTTAGAGATCCGATTATGGATTCCTGCTTCATCAAATGTGAGGCTTCATGTGGATCATCTGGCCCACCAAAATAAGCTACCAAAGGTTACATCTAGAAGTGTTTATTGCTAAAGATATTATAATTTCCTTAAAATATTGTCGACTCAAATATATGAATGCATGATTAAATTATGGATAATATTTACAAAAATGTCATTCTTATTTTGCATGTATGCCCCTTCCTTTTTAATTATAAGTAAACAATTTTTTTTTTGGGGTGCATAATGCATTTATTATAAAAATGAGAATTTGGGACATTAGCATATCCCTATACTGCCAAAAATTGTATTTGAAAATTTGCCTTGATTATAGATAGGCACACTTACGAATCATACATAAACATTATCTATATTTGAGATAGATAATGATCATCTTCAAATAACAATATTATGTTAAAGAGTGGGAACCTGGTTATAGAGTAGTCATCGTCCAATTTGTATTAAGTCCTCAAGCAATAATAGGTCCATCTGTTCTTTATTCTCAAAACTTATCCCCCATGAATTGTTCAGCTATTCCCAAACAATATTGTGTAGCTGCTTGTGCCAATCATCAATGTTAACTAGTTCACTCCTATTCTCTGACATCAATGTATCCGATTCTACTTCCTTAGGTTGTTTGCGGTATTAATGGGTATTTAGGTACTAGTATTAGTGCCACATATTGTACCTCCCCTGCACTCAGACTTAACAATCTTTGAAAGCCGTAGCTTGTATCGCTGTGTTAGCTACCACCGATATCCACCGTTGGATCTCTATGCAAAGATTTAGACCATGAAGCCCCATTTTTTAATTTTGCCAAACCAGCATATTCAACGTTGATCCCTCTCCTCTGTTGAGATTGTAGACAAAGCGACATGACAGATATTATTGAGGTACGGTCACCGATAAACATCCCATCTCCGATATATATTCCCTACAGCTCTTTCTATTTCAGATACATTGCACCTGGATCCTTACATCCTCCAGAAATTCAAACTTTATGCAAGATAGTTAGCTTCCATGTATCTTTTGCAAAGGTTCCCAATCCTTTCCTCGAACAAAGTGTAGGCGGCTGATGTGGCGTCACGCAATTGGCTGCAAGTGCGGTGGGGCTCAATTAATGCAAGTCGGTGCAGCCAATTATGTCGCATCACGTCAGCCGCTTGATCTTTGTCCTCAACAATATCAGCTACCTTTCTTATGGATTGTTTCTTAATAATACTAAATTTAAACTTCTAACTTCTAATGGCTTTGCCTATATTTCAGGTAGGAATCTCCGTCTTCTCAAACTTGAAGGGAGTTGGTCCCCACCCATCCGTAGATGTACACAGTGTAGTAGGCATATGGTAAATGATAGGTTGTGGTAGTCCTTGACTCCTTGGAGCAGAATATATTGTTCCTATGCACCATCAAAATAGACCCATCCAGTTTACGTAATAAAGCAGAGGTCTCTTGTATATTGGATGTAGTGTACATAGTTTCTCGTATAGGAATATCCACCATAGCACAGAATTCCATGACATTGAAACCCCTCATACTTTTAGTGATTTGACTACTCCCAATTTTCACATTTCCAAATGGAATCGCCTTGAAATACCCTTGCACACAAAATTCTCCTTGACTCTCAACTAAGCCAAAAAATCATTGTTGACGATTTTGGTCATAATATTTGCAATGATCTTTATCCCTGTTGAGAGTTTTGGTCATAATATTTGCAATGATCTTTATCCCTGTTAGTGAGAGTCCAAGATAAGTTGGAAATCTAGTTTGAATGCTATCGTGTGTTTCTGTTTTTTTTCTTTAAGTAAACTTTGTTAGTAGTGTTGGAATTATTTGAAGGAGACTGATTTTTTTCTTTTCTTATTTTCTCGAGATCCTTATATCAGAATTTTGAAGCTCCATAGCTTTAGTTGCCGTATTTCGAACCCAAAAATTTCATGGTACTGTTGCTTCTCTTATCCATATCATATACTGTTGTTGTACAGATTTCTAGGTCGTTTAGTGGTTTTCATCACTGCTTTATTGCTGAGTTCTTACACACTACGTCAAAATGGGGCAAAAACGACTGTAACTGTATAAAAAGAACCACTGTCATAAACATTGGAAAAATAATCGATTGCCTATCTGGGTCGAATTTGGCCCGACCCAAGCAACCAACTTACTCAACCCACGATGTATATCTAACTCCTTCGTTTTACTTTAGCATTTTCATTTTCATTTAACCAAATTTCCCTTCCCTCTCTTTCTAAGTTCCATCGCCTTAGAGATTTCGTTCAATCGCCGATTTTGCTCGCAAGAATTTTGTTCGATCACGACAGGGATTTCGACACTGGGATTTCATTCTATTGCCACAAGGATTTCATTCAATCGCCACTGAGATTTCAGTCAATCGCCGTAGGGAGTTCGTTAGAATCACCGTTTCTTCTCTACAGATCGAGATTCTATGTGTCGGAGAGTGTCTATTGATCTCCCTTTCATTTGATTTGGCTTAGATTTACATGATCAACTCTGAAAATTTGGGTTTTCGCCTAAAATTGTGGCCATTTAAGAGGCTTTTCTACGATACTTAAGATCTATATGCAGCTCTCTCTCAAAGCAAACCCTAGGAGACGTTGCTGCTCTCCGTTCAGATTTCATCGCAGCCGGAATATATATATGCAGCTCTCCATTTAGATTTGAGTCGACCAAGACAAACTCTGTTCCCCCATTTACACCTTCAAAGTTGGCCATTCGCCTCACAACAAGCAAATCAAATTTCTAGGCTAAGGTTTCTCTTCAATTTCAGATCTAATTTATGTTAGGTTCGTAGTGTTTGTCTTTAGTGGATTTTGTTGTTTGATTAGGAGAAGAGAAAGAAGAGGCGCTACTTCGAACCGTCCAAACGAAGGCAAGTTGTTGATCCATCTAAAAACCATATTTATTTTCTTAAAATTATGAAATTTTGTTAGGATCTGTTCTTATGAGCTGCATGTTGTTTCAAACATAAAAATCCCTACTTATATCGAACTCTGCATAAATCGTGATTGGGTATAGGATATACAAGATCTGAAAATTAATTATCCCTAGTGTTTTACATGATCTAGTTGAAATTAATTATGGAGTGAAATGGGGATGATTGATGAATGAATGCCTCAAGAATTAGATATTTGCCCTAAGGTGTTTGATTTAAAGCCAATAAGAAATTGAGGTGATTGTATTTAATTTTGTGTTTAGAACTCTATAGTTCCATGTTTGATTTTGTCATAGTATTAATGGATTTCATATGGTCATAATTAAATGGGAAATTGATAGTTTCAAGGTCAAATTTATCACTTGTAGCCATGGATCAAAATGCCGGAAAGCTGATACGTATCATACGAGTCCAAAACCGATACATATCGGTATCGGTCTGTATCGAACGATAGATTGAATGTATCGTTCGGTATGACCCATACATATAGCCGATATAGTACATTCAATGTACCATATCGGAGGTCACCGATACCGATACATATCGTCCGATACGTATCAGTATCGGATGAAATTTTGATCCATGCTTGTAGCCCCCACCAACAAAAAATTCCTGGCTACGGCCCTGATTGACACCGTATTTTTGTAGAAAATCGTGTCTATTAGGGACAATGTTATGAAGTGGACAATTTTTTAAAGACACTTTTGCAGGCAGCTTATATGGCGTGATGTGGCTGGCTGCACATATAGTGGGGCACAAGCACTATAGCAGCTTATGTGGTGTGATATGATTGGTTGCACACATAGTGGGGCCCAAGCATTGTAGGCATGTTGAGGGTTCTATATCTATTTTGTTCGTGCTCTCTGGTTTTCTTTCACCATTAATTAATGAGTCAAATTAACGATTGAGATGTAACAACTTGCATGTAGAGTGTTCTGAATTTGAGCACTAGAAAAATAAAAATAAAAATACAACAAGGCTTCTCTGGTGTCGAAGTCCGCAATAAACATTTTTCATTTGATAAATCCAAGGTTGTCAATTTTTCCTTATATGGATTTGTATTTGTTCTTCTAGATTCTGGTGTCTAAGGTTGCATTGATTATTTATGTTTATATTGCAATATGCAGGTTCATGCAGGAAAGCACCTGATGGAGCTTGTTATTGTTGTTTGGGTCAAGGACATGAAACGAATGGACCATGTTGTAAGGCGTCAAGTAAGTTCGATGAGTGACTACTTTCACCTTTCTCTAGTAAAATGAGTTTTTTCTTCTTCTTTTGTTTGTTTTCTTCTCTGGAACATGACACCAATCATATGTATGATTGATAAGTTATACAAGAAATTACATTCCAACTTTCATTCTAAAAGGTGATTTACAATTAAGGCAGTGAGATGAAACACAGTATGGCTCAATAAAAAAATGACTACATCTTAGTCTCTCTGATAATTGTTATTATTAGTATTATTTTCTCTAAACCTTATTTTTCAATTTCACCATTGAATTCATGGAGTCAATGGCTTGTTAATTAAAGAGTGATGACTAAAGGCTGCATTTTTTACCAAACCAGGGCTTACATATAAAAGAGGCTCTTAGACCTTTTTTTATAAGGATTATTGCCCTTTCTCCATCTGACCACTTTGGGCTTCAAAACACCATCAGCCGTCATGAAGACTGCAGCCATGACTCCACAAAACAGTAGCAGCTTGACCTTCTCCTAGTCAAACACTATACCAAATTCCTGATACAATGTCTTCATGCACTTTGCAGAAATCGAGCAGCTCGAAAGTGATCAGCTAAGAGAGTTCAACATATATATGTACGATGAGTTATTTTATGGCCCTGGGAGTCCTCTATACCTATCTACAAATACTATTTTCAGCACCAACCCCATGAATAGCAGTAGTGGGGAGTATTCATTTTCTATTTATAAGACAATGAATTCAACCCTTTCCCCAATCCTCAATGCTTTGGAGTTTTATACTACCATAGAGTTGTTAGAATCTCCAACCGAATTCCAAGATGGAACGAACTGTGCAATTTGTTTTTTTCCTAATTTTTTTTTTATGACCTTGGGAGTGGATCTATGGACATAAAAGTTAGTGAATCTGATGCTCAACATTAACTGTGCAGATATTCACAGAAATGATGGGAAATGTCATGACGGATGCTCGATCTACTGGCAAATATTTTTCACTATAAGTTTACTGATTTTGAAATCTGTTATTCGGATCATGTCTATTGAGTTCCATTGTTTAACATTAAATGATGAAATTATGAGTTCCCCTTCCTCCAGCTGATTGCTACTCTTGCAACGAACTAAGCTTGATGTTAAGCTATTTTTCAAATTCTGGAGCAGAACGGCCATTCTTGTGTGTGGATCCCGCTGTCCACACACACACACACACACACACACACACACACACACATATATATATATATATATATATTCCTTTTCTGATTTTTTATACTAACATTGATATTTTTTAATGAATGGAGGTTCAGTTTATACATATTTAGTCTTTATTTTATTTTTACTTGTTTACTAACACTGTTCTTGGATGCCAAATATTTTTTCCAATTTCTTAGCATTTTATTTCTGCCCATTTGTTGCAGGCTTATACACAGCGATCTGGGACATCGAGCGAAGAGCTTCAATGCGCGTATTCGGAGCTACGCGGATGTGATGATAAGAGCCCCAATCCATACTTAGTCCGTCTTTGATGTACATTTTATACATATTTAGTCCGTCTCTGATGTACATTTTCAACTAACAAAGATGATAGGAACCCCACTCCTCTTAGGAAAGCAAATAAATTACATCATCTCTTGAACTTTTCGCTGGTAATCGTGTACAACATTTGTAGCAACACCACCGGAAAGAACAGCCTCCTCAAGCTCATGGACAGTTTGGGTTAGCTTCTCAACCTCTGCCACCTTTTGCCTACGCATTTTGTCCAGAATCTTCTTCTCCTTCTCATAAGAAAGCAAATAAATTACATCAGAGACGGACTCTCATCACTTGCTACTTCTTAACAAATGAAAATGTAGTAGCCTTTTAGAGGGTATTATAAGTCAGAAGCTGACATTTACTTATGTCAGTGCCCCTAAAGCTGTACATGCCAGCTTTTAGTGATGACAGATCAACTTCAATAGACAGATCTACTGAAGTCAATGAAAAAATTTAATCCATTATGCAAACTCATGTTACCAAAACTACAATAACATCTAGTTATTACCAAAACTACAATAACATCTAGCGTCACAGATGTTCTATTGCCAAATATGATTGAAAACAAAAGAAAACATTTTCAATGTGACCCAAGTTTTGTTCACTTATATAAAGTTCAAAATAGTTCACACAAAATATGTCCATATGTCCATACATTTGTATTTTTTTATGTATTTTTGTATGCATGTGATTCCTTATAATGATTTGCGGCATCTAGACATATAATTATATACCTCCAAATTAGCCAGCTTTAGTTCTGCTTCCAGTGGAGTGATAGTGGCCTCAATTGGAGGCATCTCATCATCCTATTGTGTTGCATGAACTCTTCGAAGTGTGGCTTTTGCATCTCATCATTCTCTGCATATTAACTTGTGATGATGATTTGTGCAGCAACTCTGGTTGTTCTTATTTTGGTTAGTACTTGGTTCTGCAGATTCTTGAATTACCAACTCATCCTTACTTTGTTGGCATCCAATTTCATACTGAATTCAAATCAAGACCTGGAAAGCCTTCTGCACTTTTCTTAGATATACTCTCATTCATTTGAAATCCCTTAGAATGGATTTTAATTTAGAAGCATGAGCCAAAGCACCCTTCTCTTTAAGTATTCCTCTAATGCCATGTTTGTATATATATATATAATTTAACTCTTGAAGCAGCAACTTCTTTATATGGATGAGCAACGAAGTATAAACTAACATGAAACCAATGTGCGGGCTCAACCTTCACGTTGACTGGGTGTTGAAGTTCGATCAATTTTATTGCATTTACTATAGTAAGGACCCAGATGAGTGACACAAATGCAGGAAATGGGAGGCTAGAAAAATGGATGTCCTGAGAATTATATTTTAAACCTTAGTAGAAAGCTTGGGTCGTTCTTCTTTGTTTTGCCACCTTTGATTATGCACGACATTTAGAAATGAGTCTTGTTTCTCTTTGGATGCTAGCAAAAGACTTTATTGGATAGCAAAATAGATTAGTCGAACCAATCGAAATTCCCTAATTTTTTATGCCTCCACGAGCCTTTACTTGCTAGATTATCCTGTCATGGAATGATCAATTCTCTCCAAAGCAGATCATATGACCTTTACTTGCTAGATTATGATTTATTTTTTAAATATCTAAATAATCTCATCTGACTTAGGTTCTTCTTTGATAATGCAAAAGGTAGGAAGGATGGCTGGTCAATTTGCAAAACCCAGATCTGATCCATTTGAGACCCAGAATGGGGTGAAGCTCCCAAATTACCAACGAGAATTATCATTGGCGACTCATTTGATGAGAAATCTAGAACGCCAGACCACCAAAGACTGATAGGAGTCTATACACAATCTGCAGCCACCTTGAATCTTCTCTGAGCATTTTCCACTGGTGGATATGCTTCTATTCAAAGAGTCACACAATGGAATTTGAGCTTTTCTTAGCACAACGAGCAAGGAGATAGGTATTCGATATCTTACAATTTCTTTATCCTTCATTTTTGTGCCATTGGAAATATAGTGCCGTTGGAAATCAAACACCAAACATTATGGTTAACCTAGAGGGAGAATTCATGCCAATCACAAGTGAGTCGGTCTGGGTAGTTTGGATTTGATGTTTGATTGAACAACATGATGCTCATGCAACTCTCTCTGATTTTATGCACCCTTAAGAGGGAAATTGTGATCCCTCAAAACCTGGTGTTCCATGAAAGGAGTTAGATAAACTAAATTCTTGCATTCCTTTAGAGAACAGGATAACCTCTGTATTGAAAATCAGACCAGCAGGTTTGATTTTTAATCCATTGGTTTCTCGTCTTTACCGGTACCTAAATGAGCCCTAAACTTACATATACAGGAGAAATGGATGAAATGATATATGAATGTTGTTTGACACTGATTTGGCTTCTCTATATTCAGATCTATCCCAACATGTGAGCCGCTTTCGTTGACATAGTCAGAACTCGCGGCTTTAGAGGATTGTATGCGGTTGACACCGACACTTGCTGAGATAATCCCTTACGCTGGCCTACAATTTGGCACCTATGACACATTCAAGCGCTAGACCATGGTAATTTTCTACATGCTGTTATCTTTTTTTATTTATATATATGGCAAGTGGGACAATGGGGTTTGAACCCATACTGAGGGCGGTGGGTTCGAACCCCAGATCACATGCCACCATATGTTTTATGAGCCGGACCATTGAAACCAGTCAAACTTTGACTTGGGGATTTAAAAAGTTTTTTTCAAAATTTATTTTTTAAAATTAATCTAAACCATCCACTCGTGCTCCACGTGGCACCCAAATAGTGTTTGGGTGTCACGTGGACCTCCACGTTGACCTTGGAGGATGGACAACATGTAGCTATTTCAAAAAGAAAATGTTTTGGATCGTTTCTTGGACTGGCATAATATATATTCACTATGGATTAATGGGGCATTACTAACATCAGGAGGAAGATACGCCCCATCACTTGCCTTTTAGAGGAAGATTCCTATCAAAAGATGTCTGATGTAGTGGGATGCGTAGTCAGTCCTAGTTGAACAATCTTCATGATTTGATTACACCTTTGAAGTTTCCATATATTTTTGATGTCTTAAGCTTTATAAAGTTTTGGACCCCGACCTGTTATCCACTTTTGGACTTGACCTAGATCTGTTAAAAAATGATATACCTATATACTGTGTAGCAAATAGGTACCAGGTTGGATTCGGGTCGAGTTTGGGCTAACTTGAATACAACCTATTTATATAACAGGTCAATATTTTTAACTCGACCTATTAGATGGGGACTCCTTAGATGGAAGTCATCAATATCTCAGTTTAATGATGTTCTCCTTTTGATTTCAGGCGAAGCTTTTAGATTTGAAGTTCACCTCAAACGGATCAGTAGGGATCGGGGACACTTGGCAGGAGAGGCGAAGCAAATTTTTTGTTTTTATTTTATTTTATTTTAAAAATGGGCCATGGGGTCAGATTGTTAACTCTTTTTCTTTTGTTCTTCTTTTTGTTTGAATAAAATGATTAGACTTGTAGAGTTTAAAATGTTTGGTTGATTTGAAAGGTTGGATCATAGGTTGAGATGCAACATTTTGTTTGAATAAAAGAATTGGGCATCTATTTTTTTTATTAATGGAATGATTTATATTTGAGTTGAATGGATGTATCTAAATATGAGATTAATAGATTTTTTTCTTTATATAATTTTTTTTAAAGCATTAAATAAAAGCATTAACAAAAGAACATTAAAAATTTGTATTAAAAAAATTACATTAAAAATAAAAGCATTAAAAAACATTAAAATTTTTTATTAAAAAAGCATAAAAAAAATATTATTTAAAAAAAAAATGTATAAAAAATCGTCGACGTAATTTTATTTTATTTTTTAAAGAATTTTTTTTTTTAAAAATTTTGCATAAAAAAACCACTGCCAAAGGCAGTGGTTTTTTCTATGACTGTTAAGAGCAGTTGTCATAAACCACTGTCGTGTGTAGTGGTAAAAAAAAGTCACTGTTTTTTTTATAACTGATTAGGGCAGTGATTTTTTGAAAAAAAACCACAGTCAAAGACGGTGATTTTTTGAAAAAAAACCACAGTCAAAGACGGTGGTTTTTAAAAAAAACTACTGTTTAAGGCAGTGGTTTTTTTGGCTTTTTCACGTAGTGTATGTGTGCGGGCTCAACACCCTATTCGGACTTAAATCAAGTGGATAGAATTTGTAAAGTAAATATCTTGATATTTTGGTTGCTTATTATAATATCCCTGATATTTTAACCTATTTTCGTTTACCTCGGTAAGCATGCCCGGAAATTATTACGGGATATTTCTGAGTTTATGGTTAGCTTCGGGTTTGATGTGAATAATGGCCAAAGGATTTTGTCTCGTGACATGTGGAAGTCATGTAATCGATGACTTACACAATAAGTTGAATGTTTGAGTTTCACGCCGGATTTAAGTTCAAGTTAAGTAGATAGGATTGCAAATAGAAAAATCTAGATATTTTTGGTTCTTTGTTTTTGTATTATAAGAGAGAGCTTTGAAGAGAAGTCACACTTCTCTCTCTCTCGTTTGAATTAGGAAGATAGAACCTTTGCCCTCACATATGATCCTAGATCTTGAGAGATTGTAAATCCATCTTTCCATCTCAGCCATTGAATAGCCTTGAATAGTTTTTCTGATCTATTAAAGATATTGAGAGTGGCTTTGTAACAGCTGCCACATTCTAATGCCGACAATATCGAGTACGGACTCAAGTAGGGTCAAGTTTGTGCCAAAAACGAGACACAAAAAAATTGATTTAGAATTTGAATAATGACTGTTAAATAGTGGAACCTTAGTGGCCCAATATTAATTATTAAGTGAAACAATGGTTTCATATATATGGAGCCCTCCTTCAAGATGAAAATTTCGTAACACAATTTTAAATAATGAATAGAACTGCTTGACACTAAGGGGTGTCAACCATTAGTGCAGATAAAGAAGTGCCAACCAAGGCCTGGCTTGATGGCCTTGCCTCGACAACTGAGGCAAGTGAAGTCAGTTGCCTCGGCCACCTGAGGCAAGCGAAAACAATTACTAAAATAATATGTATTAGAAATATATACTTAAACTATTATCTTATATAATAATATATAAGGTAGGTGTAGGAGCTTTACACTATAGCCAATCCTATAAGACTGATACACTAAAACAAAAAGATACAATTAAAATAACTTTGTCATCTAATCTATCTAAGATAGGTGTGGTAGTTTTATATTAAAGCTAAACTTAGGTGGCTTATACACTAACGTTGTGTATTAGCTTTATATGCAAGCCAAAGCCTCTCTTGGCATATATGCCTATACAAGGAAATGCCCGTGTGGGCACAACATGTGATTCCAGCCCCAAACAGCTTGTAAGCTGTTTTAATTCGCAACTTGCCTCCACGCAATGCATGAGTCATTCTCGACGCCATGCACGCAAGACCACCTACACCATTTCAAAGCTCGGCAACCATATTCTTGCTTCCATTCCTCTGCAACCCAACTCTGCCGATACACATATTCACAGCCAGTTAACTAAATCTCAGTAAATTGTAGAGAAAAGAAATGTAAGTTCTGTCCTCATTCTTCGAACTCGGAGAATTCGCTACCAAGTCGGTGTCGTAACCTCGTATCAACATTAAGGTATGCCGTAAACAAATAGATAAATTATACATCTATGGTCAGTAGTTAATTTAGATAAATTATACATCTATGGTGTCGATTTACTAAGACCGAATCGGCATCACGAATCACAGTTTAAAATGGGTTTTGGAACCCATATTGCTCATAAAACTACAGTGAGATTTTCACCCAAAAATGAATAAGAAAACTCAATTTTTGTGCAAAATATAGAAGAAATATATTATATGATTATACATAAAAAAGGCCCAGTCAAATACCTGAGTAAAAGAACCCAAAATGGAGCAGAAAACACCCCGACAAGCCCAGCCTGATAGGCTTGCCGCG
Source organism: Chloranthus sessilifolius (assembly GCA_021018995.1). Lineage (NCBI taxonomy): Eukaryota > Viridiplantae > Streptophyta > Magnoliopsida > Chloranthales > Chloranthaceae > Chloranthus > Chloranthus sessilifolius. The sequence goes on along the minus strand of CM037587.1, from coordinate 14,771,529 downwards.
GCAACAGTATGCTCAGACCATGGTTTGGTAATTTGGTCATAATGTTTGACCCTACACTCCAAATGGCACGATTATTAATGCGTTGGAAAGGGGATAACGAGCCCTACAACTTCCATGTAGGAATCAATTTCTAAATCTGACGTTTAAGGGGTAAAACATTAGTGAAAAGTCACGGCAACATGCTCAATTGCAAAGCTTGCCGTGGCAACCTATGTTTCTTGCCGCGGCAACCCTGTATTTGACGCGCTTAGTGACACCTCTGTCAGGGGTTTATGCTGGGTTGACTTGTTGAGTTTTACCATGAGACTTGGGACCATAAATGGTCCATAATTGGGGTCTATGTTGACCCAATCAACCATTAAAAATACTAAACCTATGAACGACATTCCTAGATGCCACTTGGTGCACATGATGCGTTTGTTTGAAGACGAGCGTGCACGGGAAACTAGTTACACGTAAACCTGGTGTAATGTAGGGAATTTACTTTGCTAACTTGTGTTTTAATTGCTCATTCAAATCTAGATAGCATATAAAATTATTTTGTTCAATAAAGCTATAAGTATAAAATAGTTGTTTATAATGAGATAGATTTGATATATGCTGTTGTAGGGACTTTTCTGAACTAAATGATATTGAGTTTTATATTATCATCTAGTTAAGTAAACTCTTAGTAGAATCATGTGTATAGAAAAGATGATATCTGATTAAATTTTGTTTTCTGAGGATGATAGATATTAGTAAACGAAGGAATGTTTTGCATGATGGATATCAGTAACCTATTAATAGTTACCAGCTGCAATGTGATATTTAATTTGTTATGGATAAGATATGCTCGAATTAATGTTAAGAAATAGGGATGACAAGCGTGGTATATAAAGATGATTAGTAGTACCATGCCAATGTTGTTTTGAAGAATTCAGCCTTAAAGTATTCAACTTTGTTAAATTCAGTTTGAATAAACCATTAGTTAAGAATAAGAAGTTCAGTTTTGAATTAGTATGAACATGATAGTGTAGCTTTGATACGTTCAGCTTGGATAAGTTCAGCGCTAATCAATAATTAACTTTGTCAGTTAAGTATTCTAGTTTCATGATGTATAAATATGCAAGATCAGTAATGCTAATTCAGTGAGATGGAAAAGAGGATACGATCAGTTTCAATGCATGAATATGAATAGTTATGCTAGGTTAGTATGCTAGTTCAGTATTATGCAAGTTTCAGATTATACTAGTTCAAGTTTCGATATATGAATATGAGCATATCAGTTCGATAAGATCAACTTGACATATGTTATTATGTTAGAACTATTGTCAAACCAATTTAGATGACTTGATATAGATCAGTAGATGAATTTGTATGTATGATGATACTAGATGAGTTTAGAGAAAGTATAATTTATGCACATACTAGTTTTCAATGTATGACTATGACTGATGGTGTTAGATCAGCTTAGGAACCTACAGACTTGATATAGGCTTTATTAATGATTATGATGCTAGTTCAGCTTGGATACATGAATATCAATGATTATGATAGTTGCAGTCATATATGATCATGTGGGTTCAATTATTCAAATTAGTTTTGCTACATGATATCTGTTCACGATGTGCTCGCATATATACCATGCATTGTTCATGTTCTGTTATCCTTGATGTCATGTACACATCTTTAATTCATCTTGAAACAAGTGATCCCGCTAACTCGGGAGCTTGATATCCCGTCCAAGTGATCTCGCTAACTCGGGAGCTTGATATCTCGTCCAAGTGATCCCGCTAACTCGGGAGCTTGATTTTCTCGGTCCAAGTGATCCCGCTAACTCGGGAGCTTGACAAGTAATCCCGCTAACTCGGGAGCTTGATTTTCTTGTTTCTTGTTCTTGTACATGTCTTGTTTCAACATGATTCATTGATCTCGCCTGATTCCTTGTCAGCATTGTCAGCATGAGACATTAATTGCATGATTTAGTGCTTGTTATGTTATATACTACTAGGATATATGGATGCTAGAATATACCTAATATAAGATGACATGTGTTTCATTTTATTTTTCATCTAGACATGAATGGATAATCTAACATATAAATTAGCATTTTAATTTTTCCTACTGAGCTTTGATAATAGCTCGTCCTACGACTTTATGTCTTAGTTGCAGATATTGCTCAAGACCCTAAGCACTAAGCTGATCCTACCTACCAGTCTGAGGAGGAGTACGAGGAGGAAGGTTCTACTGAGGACTTCTTTTCTTGAGAGGTTTGGGAGAGAGAGAGATTTGTTTTTAAACATTAAATATGTATAAACAGTAGTGTGATTTGAGATAGTTTACTATTTCATGTATAGGGTTCTGTTTATATTCCTGTTCAGTTTGCTGCTTTATATAAACGAATGAATATCAATTGTTGGCATATTTCTATGTATCAGAGTTAATTAAATTCACTTCCGCATATATTTTTACTTTATACTCGATGCCCTTATATGACAGGATCATGTTAGGTGATTCGATGACGCGACCTTTCCCATTAACGAGAAGGGGAAAAGTCAGGCTGTCACAGGTGGTATCAGAGCCCGGTGTTAAGTCTTTGGAGACTTAACTCTGGCACGGATATATGGCAAGACTTCTGATGTTCGTTCAGTGTTAGAGCCTAGGCTTTAAGTCTTCTATGGACTCAAGGCTATGGCAGTCGGTTTTGTTAGAGCATAGGTTGTGGATCTGTACTATCACGTTTGACTGAAGTGATCGGTCAATAGTAATCGTAGTATGCCTTTAGGATCCGAGGTAGGATGTAAATGTTTTCAAGTCATGGGCTCATGATGATCACAATCACTGTTAATTGGAACATTTATTTTATTTTGACAGATCACTATGACACCTCGCAAAAGAGCTAGGACCGCGCATACTGGGAGGGATGATCATGAACAAACTTAGCAACTACGGGAGACAATGGTCAGAACCATGGCCCAGCAGACTGAGTTACTTACGACACTAGTGCAGTCCACTACACGCACTTTTTCGTCGGCACTCATTGGGTCATGCTCACGGTGCAGAATACAGCACAAGACGGGGAAATGTAGGTAGGCCACAGGTGAGTGTTTCAGATGTGGCAGACTAGGACATCTGATAAAAGATTGCCCTACGACGAAAACGAAAAAGATGACACTCGAATCTCAGCAACCTGCTCAAGGTGTTTATCCGAAACCGACTATATCTACACCTTCGGGGTCATTTCATCACTCAAACCCTACTAGAACAGGAGCGTTCGGAATTCCACAAATTTCACGCACCTCTTCACCCATTCTGTTAGCATTCTGTGGAAAATGTGGGAAGACACATAACATGGACGAATGTCGTAGAGCGTCTGGGGCGTGCTTTTGTTGTGGTATGATGGGACATCGGATTAAGGATTGCCCAGAGATGGTAGGAACGACATCAAAGACGGCACAAGATGCCCAAACCAACAACGATATTATCTAAGGCATGTGAACTATATAGTTATAAATTATTTATTAGAAAGGTGCATCTAAGTAAATAATTTATATATGTGTGCATCTAGTATATTATTTTCTTTTCTTCAGTTTTAGAAATGATAAATTTATATTTTGTTAAGTAGACACAATTTAGCTAACACTTGTATATATATAAATTAGATACCTTGCACTTGTATCCAGATGATGCCTACTTGTTGTATGAGGCACATGTTTTGGTAGATCCTGGATTGACGCATTCCTTTGTTACACCCAATTTGTTATAAAGTTAGGAAAGTTGGGAGCCACCCCAGAACCTCTTGACTTTATTGTGACGTGTCAGTCTCGACTAGACAGTCCGTCACTACTACCATGATATGTTGATCAATCATCGTCGTACTCCAAGGTCACGATGTCTATGAAGCAGTAGCCGAGTGATCTTACTTGATATACCGTGGGGCACACCAGTATGTTCATGAAAAAGAAAGAGGTTCGCTGCGCCTTTGCATTGATTATAGTCAAATCAATAAACTGACGATCAAGAATAGATATCCGCTCCCCCGAATCGCTGATCTCTTCGATCAGTTCCAAGGAGCGCGATTCTTTTCCAAAATAAAAAATATAAAAATATAAAAATTAAAAAAATAAATAAATAAAAATTTTCTACGATCGGGTTATCACCAGATGAAGGTCAAAGCTAAAGATATGTCAAAGACAGCTTTTCGGAAGCAATATGGTCACTACGAGTTTCTCGTCATGCCCTTCGGGTTGACCACTGCACCTGCAACATTGATGGACTTGATGAACTGAGTCTTCAAGCCCTATCTAGATCAGTGTATCGTAGTCTTCAAGCCCTATCTAGATCAATGTATTGTAGTCTTCATCGACGATATACTCATCTACTTAAAGAAGAAAAAAGAGCACAAAGGTCATCTACATTTTTGCCTTGCAGACATTGAGAGATTCTCAGCTGTATGTGAAGTTTAGTAAATGTGATTTTTGGCAATTTTCTGGGCCATGTCATTTCCTAAGCCGGTATTACCGTTGATCTTGCAAAGATAAAGGCTATAGTACAAAGGAAGTAGCCACAAACAATAACCGAGATCAAACCTTTTTAGGTCTTGTAGGATATTACCGACAATTTGTTGAAGGGTTTTCGAAGCTTTCTGAACCACTCACACAGCTCACTCGAAAGAATGTCAAATTCGAGTGGAAGGAGGCATGTGAGCAGAGTTTCCAGGAGTTAAAACGAAGACTCACTTCTCCTTCAATCCTTGCAATACCATCAGGCAATGGAAGCTTTGTTGTATTCAATGATGCCTCGTATAGTGGGTTAGGGTGTGTATTGAATAGGGAACGTGTGATCCTCTATGGTTCTCGACAGTTGAAAGATCACGAGAAGATCTACCCCACTCATGACCTAGACCTAGCAGCGGTCATCTTTGCATTGAAAATCTGGAGGCACTACCTTTATGGTGAAACCTTCGAGATTTTCACTAATCACAAAAGTCTCAGGTATCTCTTTACCCAAAAAGAACTGAATATGAGGTAGAGAAGATGGGTGGAGTGGCTTGAAGCATCAAAATTGGCCGGCGTCTATCTAAGCGAGATAGTAAGACTACACGGGATACCAGTAAGTAACGTGTCAGATCACGATCCGTTATATACCTCCCGCGTCTGGCAGAGTTTCCAAGAAGAAATGGGTTCCAAGTGGGAATTCAATTCTGAGTATCATCCTCAGACCAACGGTCAACCAGAAAGGGTGAATCAAGTGATAGAAGACAAGTTACTGGCTTGTATGCTAGATCATGGGATAAACACTTACCCCTGATCGAATTTGCATATAATAATAGCTCCCAATCGAGCATCAGCATAGCACCTTCGAGGTATTGTATGGACACCGATGTAAATCTCCGATTAACTGGGAAGAAGCTGCAGATCATTTGATTTTTGGCCCTGACTTAATCAAAAGCACCAATGTAGTTGTACACGTCATTCGTGAGCGATTGAAGAGTGCCAAGAGTCGGCAGAAGAGTTATACTGATCTCTACCATATACCGTACAGATCGGCGCACATGTCTTTATCAAAATATCTCCGGCAAAACAGGCATGAGACACTTTGGGAAATAAGACAAATTCAGTCCTTGTTATGTTGGACCATTCCAAGGTTTGGGCAAAGTTGGTGAGGTAGCATACCGAGTTGCGTTATCTCATCATTTATCCAGCGTACACGATGTGGAACAATGTATTTCCCGTGTCTATGCTAAGGAAGTAAGTTTGTGCTCCAACCCACGTATTGCATTATCAGCCACTGGATATTCAGGAAGAGTTAATAGTGATTGAACAGTTAGCTTAGATATTGGATCACAGACACCGCATCGTGAGAACAAAACATATTCCACTTGTATGGAAGAATCACGATTCTCATGAGGCTACCTAGGAATGCGAAGCTGATATTCGCACTCAGTAATTTCCCTAAGGTACATCATTTATTGAATTTATTCGAATAACTTACTACATATGATATATATAAAAATTTCGTATGCATTACCTGTATAATTATATATAAATTAGAGGTAGAGAAATCGATGGGTATTAGATTGTGATGCACTATATATTGGCACCTGAGACTCTACATGATTTAGTTTACTGTATATTGTTCTAAATCTGTTATATGTTTATTTTATTATACTTTATGACCTAGTTATGTTTATCCTATCTTATAATGGGATATGCCTTCAACATCTAACCGAATCTACTCTCACTTTCCCCGCCTTTAGTTTATTTTCGAGGATGAAACTCCCTTAAGTAGGGGAGAGTGTAACAGCTGCCACATTCTAATCCCGACAACATCGAGTACGGACTCGAGTAGGGTCAAGCTTGTGCCAAAAATGAGACACAAAAAAATTGATTTAGAATTTGAATAATGACTGTTAAATAGTGAAACCTTAGTGGCCCAGTATTAATTATTAAGTGAAACAATGGTTTCATATATATGGAGCCCTCCTTCAAGATGAAAATTTCATAACACAATTTTAAATAATGAATAGGACTGTTTGACACTAAGGGGTGTCAACCATTAGTGTAGATAAAGAAATGCCAACCAAGGCCTGATGGGCTTGCCTCGACAACTGAGGCAAGTGAAGTCAGTTGCCTCGGCCACCTGAGGCAAGCGAAAACAATTACTAAAATAATATGTATTAGAAATATATACTTAAACTATTATCTTATATAATAATATATAAGGTAGGTGTAGGAGCTTTACACTACAGCCAATCCTATAAGACTGATACTCTAAAACAAAAAGATACAATTAAAATAACTTTATCGTCTAATCTATCTAAGATAGGTGTGGTAGTTTTATATTAAAGCTAAACTTAGGTGGCTTATACACTTAAGTTGTATATTAGCTTTATATGCAAGCCAAAGCCTCTCTTGGCATATATGCCTATACGAGGAAATGCCCGTGTGGGCACAACATGTGATTCCAGCCCCAAACAGCTTGTAAGCTGTTTTAATTCGCAGCTTGCCTCCACGCAATGCATGAGTCATTCTCGACTCCATGCACGCAAGACCACCTACACCATTTCAAAGCTCAACAACCATATTCTTGCTTCCATTCCTCCGCAACCCAACTCTGCTGATACATGTATTCACAGCCAGTTAACTAAATCTCAATAAATTGTAGAGAAAAGAAACGTAAGTTTTGTCCTCATTCTTCGAGCTCGGAGAACTCGCTACCAAGTCGGCGTCGTAACCTCGTATCAACATTAAGGTATGCCGTAAACAAATAGATAAAGTATACATCTATGGTCAGTAGTTAATTTAGATAAATTATACATCTATGGTTTCGATTCACTAAGACCGAATCGGCAACATGAATCACAGTTTAAAATGGGTTTCGGAATCTATATTGCTCATAAAACTACACCGAGATTTTCGCCCAAAGATGAATAAGAAACTCAATTTTTGTGAAAAATATTCAAGAAATATATTAGATGATTATACATACAAAAGGCCTAGTCAAATGCCTGAGTAAAAGAACCCAAAATGGAGCAGAAAATACCTCAGCATGCCCAGCCTGATAGGCTTGTCGCGGCAACCTTACAGGCTTGCCGCGGCAACAGTATGCTCAGACCATGGTTTGGTAATTTGGTCATATCTTTTGATCCCGAACTCCAAATGGCATGATTCGTAATGCATTGGAAAGGGGACAACGAGCCCTACAACTTTCATGAAAGAACCAATTTCTAAATCCGACATTTCAGGGGTCACAAATTAGTGACAAGTCACGGTAACATGCTCAACTGCAAAGCTTGCCGCGGCAACCTATGGTGCTTGCCGTGGCAACCCTGTATTTGACGCGCTTAGTGACACCTCTGTTAGGGGTTTATGCTGGGTTGACTTGTTGAGTTTGACTATGAGACTTGGGACCATAAATGGTCCATAATTGGAGTCTATGTTGACCCAATAAACTATTAAAAATACTAAACTTATGAACGACATTCTTAGGTGGCACTTGGTGCACATGACGCGTTTGTTTGAAGACGAGCGTGCACGGGAAACTAGTTACACGTAAACCTGGTGTAAGGTAGGGAATATACTTTGCTAACTTTTATTTTAATTGCTCATTCACATCTAGATGGCATATAAAATTATTTTGTTCAATAAAACTATAAGTATAAAATAGTTGCTTATAATGAGATAGATTTGATGTATGCTGTTGTAGGGACTTTTCTGAACTAAATGATATTGAGTTTTATATTCTCATCTAGTTAAGTAAACTCCTAGTAGAATCATGTGTATATAAAATATGATATCTGATTAAATTTTGTTTTCTAAGAGGATGATAGATATTAGTAAACGAAGAAATGTTTTGCATGATGAATATCAGTAACCTATTAATAGTTACCAGCTGCAATGTGATATTTAATTTGGTATGGATAAGATATGCTCAAATTAAGGTTAAGAAATAGGGATGACAAGTGTTGTATAAAAAAGATGATTAGTAGTAGCATGCCAATGCTGTTTTGATGAATTCAGCCTTAAAGTATTCAACTTTGTTAAATTCAGTTTGAATAAACTATTAGTTAAGAATAAGAAGTTCAGTTTTGAATTAGTATGAACATGATAGTGTAGCTTTGATACGTTCAGCTTGGATAAGTTCAGCGTTAATCAATAATTAACTCAGTCAGTTAAGTATGCTAGTTTCATGATGTATAAATATGCAAGATCAGTAATGCTAATTCAGTGAGATGGAAAAGAGGATACGATCAGTTTCAATGCTTGAATATGAATAGTTATGCTAGGTTAGTATGCTAGTTCAGTATTACGCAAGTTTCAGATTATACTAGTTCAAGTTTCGATATATGAATATGAGCATATCAGTTCGATAAGATTTACTTGACATATGTTATTATGTTAGAACTATTGTCAAACCAATTTAGATGACTTGATATAGATCAGTAGATGAATTTGTATGTATGATGATACTAGATGAGTTTAGAGAAAGTATAATTTATGCACATACTAGTTTTCAACGTATGACTATGACTGATGGTGTTAGATCAACTTAGGAAGCTACAGACTTGTTATAGGCTTTATTAATGATTATGATGCTAGTTCAGCTTGGATACATGAATATCAATGATTATGATAGTTGCAGTCATATATGATCATGTGGGTTCAATTATTCAAATAAGTTTTGCTACATGATATCTGTTCACGATGTGCTCGGATATATACCATGCATTGTTCATGTTCTGTTATCCTTGATGTCATGTATACGTCTTTAAATCTTCTTGAAACAAGTGATCCCGCTAACTCGGGAGCTTGATATCCCGTCCAAGTGATCCTGCTAACTCGGGAGCTTAATATCTCGTCTAAGGGATCCCGCTAACTCGGGAGCTTGACAAGTGATCCCGCTAATTCGGGAGCTTGATTTTCTCGGTCCAAGTGATCCCGCTAACTCGGGAGCTTGACAAGTGATCTCGCTAACTTGGGAGCTTGATTTTCTTATTTCTTGTTCTTGTACATGTCTTGTTTCAGCATGATTCATTGATCTCGCCTGATTCCTTGTCAGCATTGTCAGCATGATACATTAATTGCATGATTTAGTGCTTGTTCTATTATTTACTACTAGGATATATGGATGCTAGAATAGACCTAATATAAGATGACATGTGTTTCATTTTATTTTGCATCTAGACATGAATGAATAACCTAACATATAAATTAGCATTTTAATTTTCCCTGCTGAACTTTGATGATAGCTCATCCTACGACTTTATGTCTTAGCTGCAGATATTCCTCAAGACCCTGAGCACGAAGCTGATCCTACCTACCAGTCTGAGGAGGAGTACGAGGAGGAAGGTTCTACTGAGGGCTTCTTTCCTTGAGAGGTTTGGGTGAGAGAGAGATTTTTTTTTAAATATTAAATATGTATAAACAGCAGTGTGATTTGAGATAGTTTACTATTTCATGTATAGGGTTCTGTTTATATTCTTGTTCAGTTTGCTGCTTTAGATAAATGAATGAATATTATTTGTTGCCATATTTCTACGTATCAGAGTTAATTAAATTCGCTTCCGCATATATTTTCACTTTATACCCGATGCCCTTGTATGACAAGATCATGTTAAGTGATCCGTTGGCGCGACCTTTCCCATTAACGAGAAGGGTTGTCACAGGCTTGTTCTGTGTGAACTTTGGATTGTTTGCTCTTAAGGCAACCTTGGGATGGACTGATTGGAGGTTCTAGCTTATTAAACCTTGAAGATTGGTTCCGGTGCGTATTTTTGGTGCAACGGAAGCAACGGATTAAACGTCAAGAGGTAGGCTTTTAAACCTCCTTGTGTTATTTAAATTTATGTTTTGCTTAGAGTAGAAAATGGTGAATTTTATTTAGACAAACAGACTATGGTTGAATGGGAAAGAATCTGACCGAAGATAAAGATTTAACAGCCACAAACCTGGAGAAATTCGAGGGTCGAATTTGGAATTCGACCATCGAATTGAAAATTGAGAGTCGAATTTTGATTTTTAAGCCTGATGTTTTTTTTTTGAAATTCGAGGGTCGAATTTGAATTTGACCATCGAATTTCAAATTCGACCATCGAATTTGAATTCGAGGGTCGAATTTTGCCCTGTTTCAGGCCTTTGAAATTTTTGTCGAATTTTTCTTGGCAAGCTTTCGGGTTTAACTTTTAGTCCAATATTAACATTGTAAGTGTTAATCTTTGTAGGTTTTGAGTTAGAGAGTCCTTTGTGAGGACTGCTTTTGCTTATTTTTGGACCGTCTTTGTTGGGGTAGGGGAACCTTACACCTAATTTGCATTCTATTATAAATATAGGCTATTTGAAATAGTGTTTTATTTCTAAAATATTTGTCTAAACAACATCAAATAAGAACTTTGAAACATTGACACAAATAAGAAATTGGAAAACTTTGTTATGACTAAGAACTCAGAAATTTGAACTTCAGAACCTCAGTTATTTTTTAATGTGAACTTCGAATCAGAACTCCGAAAAACCAATAAATATGTTATGTATACAAGCTTTGATATAAGTTAGAATTTACATTCGATTTGAGGCACATACGAACGAAACCCTAGATTCTACCAACCGTGTTGACGGTATTTATTTTGGCGCAAGTTTCCCTCATAGTGTAGGGGCTTGTTGAACTTCAAAAAATGGGTTCATGAATGATGATGGTCAGTAGGGTTTCCCATCGGTGACGTAGTCCGCTCTCATGCTATATGTAATTTGGGAGATAAAATTAAGTTATAATTTTAAGACAAGAAGCATGCTAATTCAAAAGTTTTTGAACACATTAGATGAATTATATTAGTTTTGACCTCATGATTAGAACTGGAGATTTAGTTTGCAAGGCATCTTTTGAAAACCATATTTGATCCGATTTTTGTCTTTGAAAACCTGTACTTATAATGAAATGCAAATAGACATGTTTCCTCTATTGGGCTTTGTTGTTAGCCCACCCTCGACTATACATCACAGGTGCTGAGACTGACCTAGGATCTGAGGATCTAGAGGACTCCGATTATATTCCTGAGGTGGAATTGGATACGCCTGCAGAGGAGTTTTTTCCTTGATTCTAGATTATCTTTTTGGGTACTTTTGTTTAGAATTATTCTTGAATGTTGGGCCCTAGGCCATTTGTTTTGTCTTTTGATATCACTCGGGGAACCATTATTAGGAACCACTATTTTAGGTGTTGGATTACCCATCAACGGTGGTTCTTCCTGGTTCCTCAGGGTGATATATTTTTGTTAAAGGTTTTTTCATTGCTTACTCTATGCTTTGCCTCTGTTTTTAGATCTTTGTTATGCTGCCAGATTCTGTTTGTTTCGGCTTATTAAGAAATCAATAAGTTGCTGAACCAGCCTTTCCTATACCTTAGGGATTGGAAAAGTCGGGTTGTCACAGTTGGTATCAGAGCGAGGCTCTAGGTTCAGAGTCTTAAGGCTAAGGGTTAGATTGTCTTAACAATCAATACTGATCAATTGTTATTGTTTTTCAACAATGACGGATCAACATGCCTCCACGGTTTAGAGGCAGAGGCCGAGGTAGAGAAGGACCTCGCATGGCACGTATAGAGGAGATTGATGAGGGCGTAGGTACCGAGAGAGAGAGAGAGAGAGACAGAGTGGCTACCGGTCCTAACACTGATCCATTGGGTACTGGTAGAGGTGGAGGAAATGTTGACCAGGTGTTGGCGGCCTTGGCCAACAACATGGCTTAATAGACTACGGCCATAAATCGACACCTTTGAGATCTTTGGCGATGAGACATCAGGATGAGACCTCCTACATTCTCAGGGCAGACGGATCCGATGGAAATGAGATGGAAAAGATTTTTGAGGTGTTACAATGTATAGATGTTGAGAAGGTACGCTGGGCATCCTTCAAACTTTTGGGTGAGGCCAGTCCGTGGTAGAAATCTATCTCTAGGATGCGGGAGCAGGACTACCCCATTACTCCATGGACTTGGGCAGAGTTCGTGGAGACGTTCAACGATTAGTATTTTCCAAAGATCGTGCGTGGCCAGTGGGAAGTCCAATTTATAAGACTGGAGTAGAACGAGATATCGGTGCACGAGTATGGCGCTGAGTTTGATAGACTTGCCAGATTTGCACCCTGACCATGGCCACTGAGCTGATGAGGGCTCAGAAATTTCAGAGAGGTTTGAGGCTGAATATTCAGGAGAGGGTGTCGACGTGGGAGATGGAGACATATGCAGGCGTCATGGCAAAGGCTCTCATTGGAGAGGAAGACATCCAGAAATAGTACCTGAGGCGAGAGCAGGGAAATAGAAATCGGTTTGGCCAGGGACAGTTGATTGCGTTTGAGCAGGTGAACAAAAAGCCGAGGTTCTCAAAACCTCCTCCCTATCCTAGTTAGCCATCGTATTCCAGGCCGACTGTTGCTTCAGGACCAGTATCATCTTCCTATCAGAGACCGCAGAGTTCTTCACCAGGGCGACCTTTCAGAGCCAGGAGTACTACTACAAGTGGAGCTTTTGTGGCTCAGGGTTCATCACGAGGACCAGCTGTTACTCCTGTTCCTACTCCAGCATGTACAAGATGTGGGAAACCACATAAGACGGAGGATTATCGACGGAACACTGGGGGATGTTTCAAGTGTGGACAGATTTGTCATATGATCAAGGATTGTCCTACGACAGACAAGGGAAGGACTACATCAATCTCTACGCAGAAATTGACGCGACCTATAGTTCAAGGTCGAGCTTATGCGGTGACTGCACAGGATGCCCAAACATCGAATGACGTGATCCAAGGTATCATTAAAGTTGAGATGTCAATTCTGCATTGATTCTATTATTTAATATTTAAATTCATTCGAGTAAAATTTTAAACAACATTGGAATCATTGCATATAATTAACAAACTTTTTAATAAAGGTACCCTTATGATGAGTCATAGAGGCGACTTGAGTAAAATTGAAGCACGAGTACTGATAGACCCTGGGTCTACACACTCGTTTATTACTCCTCTTTTCTCCGAGAAGTTGGGTATTACTCCCGAACCCCTTGCCTTCATTTTAGACGTGAAGATTCCTACGGGAAGTTCGGTGAGCATGGATACAACATGTCAATCAGTCATTGTGATGATTGATGAGCACGAGACAGTGACCGACATGATTACGCTGAGCATGGAAGGGTTCGACGTTATTCTCAGGATGGATTGGTTGGTAGCTTATCACGCGAGCGTGGACTATCTACGGAAGATTGTGACCTTCCGACTGCCAAAGCGAAAATCCTTCCTATTATGTGGAGTTAAATCAAAGGTTGCACCGTTGGTTTTAGCCATTAAGGCAGAGCACATGATGAGGAATGGTTGTAGTGGGTATCTGGCTTACTTGCAAGATTCTACAGAAAAGAAGAATGACTTGGCTCTTATCACGGTGGTCTGCGAGTATCCTGATTCTTTCCAGAGGACTTACCTAGATTACCACCTGATTGAGAGATTGAGTTTGCGATCGAGCTAGCGCCGGGTACAGAGCCATTGTCTAAAACTCCATATAGAATGGTACCTGTGGAATTGAAAGAGCTCAAGGAACAACTTCAAGAGCTGTTAGACAAAGGCTTCATTCAACCGAGTGTTTCTCCTTGGGGCGCACTGGTTCTCTTTGTGAAAAAGAAGGATGGATCGATGCGTTTGTGTATCAATTATCGGCAGCTAACAAGATGACGATTAAGAATCATTATCCTCTTCTGTGGATAGATGACTTGTTTAATCATTTGCAAGGTGCAAAGTTCTTCTCGAAGATTGATCTAAGGTCAAGTTATCACCAGCTCAAGATCAAGGCGGAAGATGTATCCAAAACTCCGTTTCGTACGCGTTATGGCCACTACCAGTTTTTAGTGATGCCTTTTGGTTTGACAAATGTGCTTGCATCTTTCATGGACCTGATGAACCGTGCGTTCAAACCACACCTTGATAAAACTGTGATAGTTTTCGTAGATGACATCCTCATCTATTCGAAAACCAGAGAGGAGCATATGCAGCATCTACGAATGGCTCTTCAAACTCTCAGGGACCATTAGCTTTATGCCAAACTCAGTAAGTGTGAGTTTTGGCTTGATCAGGTCAGTTTCTTAGGCCACATCGTCTCTGAAGCGGGTATCTAAATGGATCCTACAAAGATCGATTCTGTGGTGAACTGGGAACAACCTATGAAAGTTACAGAGGTCCGAAGTTTCCTTAGTTTGGCAGGGTACTATCTGAGATTTGTCGAGGGTTTCTCAAAAATATCGGGTCCGCTTACACAGCTTACAAGAAAGAATGCAAAGTTTGATTGTACAGAGCAGTGTGAGTAGAGCTTTCAAGAGCTGAAGTGTCGATTGACTACGACACTAGTACTTGCTATACCTTTTGATAGTGGAGGCTTCACAGTGTACAGTGATGCTTCTTATGGCAGATTAGGCTATGTGCTTAATCAACACGAGCGGGTCATTGCATATGGTTCTAGGCAGCTAAAGGACCATGAAAGAAACTATTCGACGCATGATCTCGAGTTAGCAGCAGTTATATTCACCTTGAAGATCTGGAGACATTACCTCTACGGTGAAATATTCGATATATTCACCGATCACAAGAGTCTCAAGTACCTATTCACTCAAAAGGACTTGAATATGAGGCAGCGACGATGGATGGAGTTCTTGAAGGACTATGATTGCTTGATTCAGTACCATCCGAGAAAGGCGAACGTCGTTGTTGATACTCTTAGTAGGAAGTCTTCAGCACGGTTGTCACATCTTGTCAGCCGAATTCAGAGATGGAAGCTTTTGGAAGATATGGCCTTAGACAGCTCACGGTTCGATGTGAAAGACTTAGGAGCATTGATGGCTACACTTGTACTGCGCCCTACGCTTTTCGAGAATATTATGAAGCTTCAGATGAAAGATAATGAGCTGATGGCGATCAGACGAGATGTGGAGAGTGGAAGTAAGAAAGATTTTTCTATCCGAGTAGATGGGACCTTGTTGTTTAACGACCGAGTATGCGTACCATCGAGTACTGAGCTTCAAGACACCATTCTGGAAGAGGCTCACAAATCCATGTATGCCATACATCCTGGTAGCACCAAGATGTATCAGGACTTGATGAAGAGCTTCTGGTGGTGAGGTTTGAAGCGCGACGTCGTTGAGTACGTATCACGATGCTTGGTTTGTCAGCAGGTTAAGGTTGATCATTAGAATCCTACGGGCTTATTGCAACCTTTACCTATACCAGAGTGGAAGTGGGAAGCCATTTCGATGGACTTCATCTTGGGTTTGCCTAAAACACTAAGAAAGAATAATGCTATCTGGGTCATTGTCGATCGGCTAACCAAATCTGCTCATTTCTTATCGTACAATACTATGTATACAGCCAGTAGACTTGCAGAGTTATACCTTAAGGAGATTGTTCGACTGCATG
The DNA here is from genome assembly GCA_021018995.1 of Chloranthus sessilifolius. Lineage (NCBI taxonomy): Eukaryota > Viridiplantae > Streptophyta > Magnoliopsida > Chloranthales > Chloranthaceae > Chloranthus > Chloranthus sessilifolius. The sequence continues at coordinate 14,755,611 of CM037587.1, read as the reverse complement.
GGATACCGGCTAGTATTGTGTCGGACAGAGACCCGTTGTTTACTTCACACTTTTGGCAGCGGTTTCAAGAAGGGATGGGTTCTCGTCTCGACTTCAGTTCAGTGTTTCACTCACAGACGAATGGCCAGACTAAGCGAGTGAATCAGATCATAGAGGACATGCTGAGAGCTTGCATGTAAGATTTTCACCGGTCATGGGACCAACACTTACCTCTGATCGAGTTCGCTTACAACAATAGCTTCCAAGCTAGCATCGGTATGGCTCTGTTCGAGGCTTTATATGGACGACGGTGCAGATCGCCGTTGAACTGGGAAGAAGTGGGTGAGAAGCTACTTATTGAACCTGAGATAGTCGAACGCACGACCGAGATGGTTCGGTTGATTCGTGAGAGACTACGAGTAGCTCAGAGTCGTCAGAAGAGCTACGCCGATCTCAAATGGTGACACGTGGATTTTCAGGTCGATAATAATGTTTTTATTCGAATTTTGCCTACAAAGGGTGTTATGCAGTTCGGAAAAAGAGGGAAGCTGAGTCCTCGGTACGTTGGGCCTTTTGAGATATTAGGCCGAGTCGGAGAGGTTGCATACTGAGTGGCGCTATCGCCGCAATTGTCCAGCATGCACAACGTCTTCCATGTGTCGATGCTACATCGATAGATACGCGACCTGACTCACATGCTTGATTACCAACCCATCAAGCTTTGGGATGGTTTGACGGTGATTGAGGACCCTGTTCAGATTTTGGATCACAAGGAGCAGATCCTATGCACGAAGAGGATTCCTTTGGTTCTCGTCCGATGGCGGAATCATACACCGGAGGAAGCCACTTGGGAGCGGGAAGCTGAGCTCCGAGACCAATTTCCAACCCTTTTTGCTTAGATTTCGGGATTCTGTATGTAGACTGTGTGATAATTTTGCCCTTTCGGTGATGTACTTGTTTATATATATATCAAATTATTTTTGGCGATCCTATTTGTATATTAAATTTCTGCCTGTTTAAAAAGTCCCTAGTTTATGGAAACTGGATAATTTTGGGCCTTAGACCAAACCCGGGGATGTTACTCCCTAATTGATTGTGAATTAAATAGGGCCTTTTGTTAGCTATTTCATTTAATTGATTTTATAAGTTAAATTCGGCTCTAATTGTTGCCCGCAATGTCCCGCAAAGTCGCTTTCCATAATTGCATTGATTTAGGCTCAAAGGCAGTCAATTTGGACCCAAGGAATGGACCCTCATTTTAAAAAATTTAAATTTCAGGAGGAAAACAGAACTCGAGAAAATCAAGGGTCGAAAATCCAAATCGAGGGTCGATTTTCCATAAACAGTGCCCAGGCATTTTCAGGCAAAATTTTGGGCCTGACAACTTTTTTGAGAAATGGAGGGTCGATTTCAAAATCGAGGGTCAAATTGAAATTCGACCGTCGAATTTGAAATCGAGGGTCGATTTTATCGACTTAAGTTGGGGTCTGTTTTTGGGGTTTGCCATTTCGGGCTTTTGCAAACAGGGTATAGGCTAAGGGATTTCAAGGGTTTGGGAATTTTTTAAGCTTTTCTTGTTATTCCTTGCCGGATTCAAGTGGATTTCCCTCCGATTTCACAAGGAACTTGGATTTCTTACTTGGGAGATCACTTTCGGGCGTTTCAAGAGGTAAAACCCTCTACTTTTATGGATTATAGTTCATATTTCTGCATTTTTTTTTGTGTTGTTTCTCTCGCTTTTTATTATGGGACCTAAGAAACAAGCGACCTCCCGAAATCCTACATCAAAAAGGCCAACTTCTAAGGCTGCGTCTTCAAGTCGACCTACACAGCCACCACAGTCCGATCAGCCACCCCCACAGCCGATTCTTCAACCTATGCCCCCTCAAATTCAGGAGCAGCCCAGTGAATTTTGGAGCATCAAAGGGTTCGCTACTGAGTGGGTTTTTCACCCTGAGCTTTTTGATCAACAAACGACCACTCAGTCGGCGTCGGATTATTTGGAAAAAGCACGGTTGACCTCGCTTTGTACAACCTTTAGTGATCACTTTTATCTTTGATTGGTGCGCTTATTTTATCAACACATGCGCCGAGAGGATGGTAAGAAAATTTATACCTTGATTGACGGGCGCGATTATACGTTTGACCTTGAGGACATCACCGTGGCAATGCGCTGCCCTAACGCACATTCCAAGACTATGGGATTGGGTCCTCCTTTCCCTAAACCTGTTCCCTTTCATGAGGTCATCGCCCAAATGACCCAGGGTCGACATGGGTCGGATAAATCAATCGCTCGTTCACACATGCCCGACTCCATGTGGATCTTGGACAAGATATTCAAGGTGGCCCTGTACCCTTTTGGTCACAAATCGAAGCGTCGAGGTCCCATCCAGCAGATTTTATTTACAACTTTTAAAGAGCGTTGGTTTAGTGCCCCCGAAATAGTTTTTAAGGGAATTGTTAAGGCTAGGGAGAAAATGGGCAAACAAGTCAAGAAACCGAAAAAGGGCATCCCATATGCTCAATTGATTTCGATCATGATTGAGATTTATTGAGCAGGCCCAGCTTATGAGATTCCCCCTACTGAACCGAAGTCCATGGATGGTCTAAAACTGTATAAACTAGTCAATTGGGGTCAGACCTACAATTGACTTGTTAAGGCTCCCAAGGGCGTCGTAGTTCCCGATGAGGATGATGAGGATGAGGATCCAACACACGTTGCCCCAGAACCTGATGTTCCTGCACCCGATCAGCCCCCACAGAGCGACGCACTCACGCTCTCAGAGTTTACGCGCTAGATGACTGCGGTGAGCCAGCAGATTCAGGAGCTCACATAGCATGCCAGCTCCATGCATCAGGAGTTGGACGTTCATGGCGGGGCTCTCACCTACTTGATGCAGTATGCCTTCCCAACCGATTATGCCATGTACATGGCAGACATACGAGCCTCCGTTTATCACCCTTCTACATCGGGTGCTGGTCCCAGCATGCCTTCTGATGCCAGAGAGGATGGTTCGGACAATGATGCTGGTGATGGGGACGGTGACCAAGTTCAAGCTGGTCCAGCTGCTGCGGGGGAGTTTTAGCTTTGCTGTTGGGTTGTTATGATGTTTTGGTTCTATTATGGGCCATGTACTTATTTTATTACTGCATGGATTATTTTAAAACCTAGTGGTTCTAATTTTGCTATCTCTTTTATATCTTTGTTTTGGGATTTTGATCTGATAGTTAGTTTTGTTTAGTGTTGTTTTTTTTCGCTATGGATCTTGTTACATCTCTGTATATTTTTCTTTCATCTAGCTCATACGTCATCTTTGGCTTTGTTTTTGCACTTCTGGATTTTGTTATGTGGGCTTGTATCGTCATTTCTGTTTCTACTTTCATATGGTGGGATCGTGTTTTTTTTTTTGGGTTCTGCTTTTGGTTTTACTTTCTTTTTTTGATTGTTTTCATGAGTCACGGTGAGATTGTTTCCCGGCACGTGACCCTTGGGGTGTAGGCCTCCATGTACAGATGCAATCCACTATGGCCCTTCGGGTGCCACATGCAGTACATCCAGGTTACTACGGATTCCATCCCTTGGCTTGCGTGCTCTGCGAGACCAGTGCACTGTGACCCATGTTTACTTTTGGTTTCGTTTTGTGGTGTGTGTTGAACTACATTTTCGAGGACGAAAATTTCTAAGGAGGGGAGAATATAATATCCCTGATATTTTGACCTGTTTTCATTTACCGTAAGCGTGCCCAAAAATTATTACGAGATATTTCTGAGTTTATGGTTAGCTTTGGGTTTGATGTGAATAATGGCTAAAGGATTTTGTCTTGTGACGTGTGGAAGTCATGCAATCGATGACTTACACAATAAGTTGAATGTTTGTGTTTCACGCTGGATTTAAGTTCAAGTTAAGTAGATAGGATTGCAAATAGAAAAATCTAGATATTTTTGGTTCTTTGTTTTTATATTATAAGAGAGAACTTTGAAGAGAAGTCACACTTCTCTCTCTCTCGTTTGAATTAAGAAGATAGAACCTTTGCCCTCACATATGATCCTAGATCTTGAGAGATTGTAAATCCATCTTTCCATCTGAACCATTGAATAGCCTTGAATAGTTTTTCTGATCTATTAAAGATATTGAGAGTGGCTTGTTCTGTGTGAACTTTGGGTTGTTTGTTCTTAAGGCAACCTTGGGATGGACTGATTGGAGGTTCTAGCTTATTAAACCTTGAAGATTGGTTCCGGTGCGTGTTTTTGGTGCAACGGAAACAACAGATTAAACATCAAGAGGTAGGCTTTTAAACCTCCTTGTGTTATTTAAATTTATGTTTTGCTTAGAGTAGAAAATGGTGAATTTTATTTAGATAAACAAACTGTGGTTGAATGAGAAAGAATGGGACCGAAGATAAAAATTTAACAGCCACAGACCTGGAGAAATTCGAGGGTCGAATTTGGAATTCGACCATCTAATTGAAAATCGAGGGTGGAATTTTGATTTTTGAGCCTGATCTTTTTTTTTTTAAATTCGAGGGTCGAATTTGAATTCGACCATCGAATTTTGCCCTGTTTCAGGCCTTTGAAATTTTTGTCGGATTTTTCTTGGCAAGCTTTCGGGTTTGACTTTTGGTTCAATATTAACACTGTAAGTGTTAATCTTTGTAGGTTTTGAGTTAGAGAGTCCTTTGTGAGGACTGCTTTTGCTTGTTTTTGGACCGTCTTTGTTGAGGTAGAGGAACCTTACACCTAATTTGCATTCTATTATAAATATAGGGTGTTTGAAATAGAGCTTTATTTCTGAAATATTTGTCTAAACAACATGAATAAGAACTTTGAAATATTGACACAAATAAGAAATTGGAAAACTTTGTTATGACTAAGAACTCAGAAATTTGAACTTCAGAACCTCAGTTATTTTTTAATGTGAACTTCGAATCAGAACACCGAAAAATCAGTAAATATGTTATGTATACAAGCTTTGATATAAGTTAGCATTTGCATTCGATTTGAGGCACATACGAATGAAACTCTAGATTCTACCAACCGTGTTGACGGTATTTATTTTGGTGCAAGTTTCCCTCATAGTGTAGGGGCTTGTTGCACTTCAGAAAATGGGTTCAAGAATGATGATGGTCAGTAGGGTTTCCCATCGGTGACGTAGTCCGCTCTCATGTTATATGTAATTTGGGAGATAAAATTAAGTTATAATTTTAAGACAAGAAGCATGCTAATTCAGAAGTTTTTGAACACATTAGATGAATTATATTAGTTTTGACCTCATGATTAGAACTGGAGATTTAGTTTGCAAGGCATCTTTTGAAAACCATATTTGATCTGATTTCTGTCTTTTACTTATAATGAAATGCAAATAGACATGTTTCCTCTATTGGGCTTTGTTGTTAGCTCACCCTCGACTATACGTCACAGGTGCTGAGACTGACCTAGGATCTGAGGATCTGGAGGACTCCGATTATATTCCTGAGGAGGATTTGGATACGCTTGGAGAGGAGTTTTTCCCTTGATTCTAGATTATCTTTTTGGGTACTTTTGTTTAGAATTATTCTTGAATGTTGGGCCCTAGGCCATTTGTTTTGTCTTTTGATATCACTCGAAGAACCATTATTAGGAACTACTATTTTAGGTATTGGATTGGCCATCACCGGTGGTTCTTCCTGGTTCCTCAGGGTGATATATTTTTGTTAAAGCTTTTATCATTGCTTACTCTATGCTTTTCCTCTATTTTTAGATCTTTGTTATGCTGCCGGCTTCTGTTTGTTTCAGCTTATTGAGAAATCAATAAGTTGATGAACCGGCCTTTCCTATACCTTAGGGATCGGAAAAGTCGGGTCGTCACACTTATTTTGGTTGTAAAGAGAGAAGAGTGAAGAGGAAGTTTCACTTCTCTCCCTCTCGTGAGATCCGAGCCTTAAGCTTTTGCTAACTTCAATTCCTTCCACTACGTCAAAATGAGGCAAAAACGATTATAATTGTATAAGAAGAACCACTATTCTAAACATTGAAAAAATAATCGACTACTTAGCTGGGACGAATTTGGCCCGACCACGCAACCGACTTACTCAACCCATGATTTATATCAACTCCTTCGTTTTGTTTTAGCCTTTTTCATTTTCATTTAACCTAATTTCCCTTCTCTCTCTCTCTAAGTTCCATCGCTTTAGAGGTTACGTTCAATCGCCGATTTTGCTCGCAAGAATTTTGTTTGATCGCGACAGGGATTTCGACACTGGGAATTCATTATATTTCCACAAGGATTTCATTCGATCGCCACCGAGATTTCAGTCAATCGCCATAGGGATTTTGTTCGCTAGGGATTTCGTTCAAATCGTCGTTTCTTCTCTATGGATCGAGATTCTACGTGTTGGAGAGTGTCTATTGATCTCCTTTTCGTTCGATTTGGCTTAGGTTTTCATGATCAACTCTGAAAATTTGGGTTTTCGCCTGAAATTGTGGCCATTGAAGAGGCTTTTGTACTCTGATCCGAGTTAAAAAAGATGAACTCTGTTCCATCGTTTACACCTTCAAAGTTGGCCATTTGCCTCACAACAAGCAAATCTAATTTCTAGGGTAGGGTTTCTCTTCAATTTAAGATCTAATTTATGTTAGGTTCGTAGGCTTTGTCTTCAGTTAAGTGGATTTTTGTTGTTTGATTACGAGAAGATAAAGAAGAGGCGCTACTTTGAACCATCCACACGAAGGCAAGTTGTTGATCCAACTACAAACCAGATTTATTTTCTTAAAATTATGGAATTTTGTTAGCATATGTTCTTATGAGCTGCATGTTGTTTCAAACGTAAAAATCTCTACTTAAATTGATCTCTGCTTAAATCTTGACTGGGTATAGGATATACACGATCTAAAAATTAGTTATCCCTAGTGTTTTACATGATCTAGTTGAAATTAATTATAGAGTGAGATGGGGATGATCGATGAATGAATGTCTCAAGAATTAGATGTAACTACAAAAATAAGGAGTTTCAACGACACTTGCTGTTAAGGCAACTTTTGGTAGCGGCAAAACTAACAACGGCAGTTTTTTGTAGCGATAGGACTAATAGCGGCAGTTTTTTGTTTAAAAACTGCCGCTAATAGTCTTATTTTTTGTAGCGTGTTTGCCCCTAAGGTGTTTGATTTAATGCCAATAATAAATATAATGGGTTTGTACATATTCAACAAAAAACTGCCGCTAATAGTCTTATTTTTTGTAGTGTGTTTCCACCTAAGGTGTTTGATTTTAATGCCAATAATAAATATAATGGGTTTGTACATATTCATCATGACATGATCATTGTCATCAACAGTATCACCATCATCATCCTCCTTTTCTTCTCTTATCCATTTGGGTTCGGCTTTGCAAGTCTTATTTCTTCACTTGTTTATGCTTAAAACAAAACCCTGTCACACTCAACACTTTATATAGGGGCGGAGCTTCTTACTCCCGCTAGCTTTGGGCGGTTGGTGTGTAGCTTTCTTTCTTGAGAGGCTTGCCCTTTAGGCCTGTCTTTTAGTTATGTTGGATTTTATTTTTTTTGTCTTAAGCCTCTCCCTAAAATATGTTTGTACTATCAAATTTTTTTTAATATAGAGACTGACAACATGTACATAGATTATGGTCATGACAGCCTACTTTATGCCACGTGGTGCACAACTATGGTCAGTCTATGTAATCCAACTAGCTACTCATGACTGGCACATGTCTTAGCTAAAGAATCAAGCTTGTAAGAGCTTTGGAAGCATCAGATCAGTGCTACCGTTAAAAAAATATGCACCACCATGCATATTAACATTCATATGGTAGTCAACCATTGCCTATTGTGAATTGAGGGAGAAAAATGGCAGTTGACAGCTCCCTAGAGCAAACAAATGATTCTTATGATGATGACGGGAGCTTGATAAGAACTGGTAAGCCTAATTAGGAGTCTACTTTGGTTACATATTCTCAAGGCTGATCGTTTACTTTATTCTATGACTCTGCTCATGATTTAAAGCCTCCAGGTAAGAGTATTTGACCAGGAAATCCGTGGACATACTTGGCACATGTAATAACTGTGGTAATTGGGCCGGATCGCAGGACTTATTTCCATGTTTTGCTTTGCCATTGACTTAACTCATTGTCTTATCAAAGATTAACAAAACAGCCCAACAAAAACAAATATTTATAATTTTTATGAACTAGAGATATTATAAAACAAAACTAAGTACGGATAATTACACTACAAAATAAATGGGTATTAGTGGCGGCCACTAATTTTGTATTTTTATAACAGTGGCAGTTGACACTAATGGACCGCCACAAGCGAGATTTTCTAATCACCACCGTCTTCTTTCGATGGCCGTAGGTTCCTCAACGTTTGCCCCGTATAAATAGCCAACAAGGAAAGCTTTATTTCCTAGATTGCCAACTCCTCTCCCACAAAAGGGCTGACGAAAGCTTTGGTTTCTTCCAACTAACGCAGACGAAAGCTAGGGTTTCCTCTCCCAGTGCGCCGACGAGAGCTAGCGTTTCCTCTTCTTCTGATAGTTTTGGCCAAATAAATTCATTTTTCGGTAAAAAAATCTAGTAATTTCTGATAGATTTTTTACCCTTTCGGACAATTTTGGCTAGATTCATCGTCATCTTCACCAAATAATTCTATTTTCTGATTAAAATCAGTTTCGTCTTGAGTTTTCTAGATCTCGTGAACGATTCAAGTGAGTTTGCTAGGATTAATTTTTCTTCAAATCATTCAATTTTGCTAGGGTTAATTTTGCTTCACGATTCAGTGTGTTTTCTGCTACAGCTTGATTTTGATTTTGACAGTTTTGGCTAGATTCATCATCATCTTCACCAAATAATCCCATTTTCTGATTAAAATCAGTTTCCACTTCATAGTTGATGGCACCTTCTTGAGAGGACAACTTGGTTGGAAGCACTATTGAGCATCCTAGTTTGGGACCATGCACCTACCATATAACAAAATCATTTTGGTCTCTCTTTTGTAAACATGGGGCGAAGTGGCTTGGGTGGTTTTGTTTGGGATTGTCATAGTGCGACAAGACTATGCTCGATATCGGACCAATGTTATAGAAGCTGGCGCCTGAGCTCTATCCTAAGGCTTCCACGTTATGTTTATTGCCTAATTTTCTGATGCTAATAGAGTATGATTCTGGCAATTTTATTTGATGGGCTCAAATCGGAGATGGTTTGCTGTGCCACTTGACAGATATTTTATAGAAGTCAGGACTATCTGTTCTTCTGGCTCATTTGTTTCACTCATGCCCCTCAGGAGGCTAATTCTCGTGTGGATTCTCTAGCTATATGGGGAACTGGTCTCGAAAATTTAATCCATGGTTCATTTGCTTTAGACTTTTAATTTACCTTGACTGAGTTATTATTTTTATGTCTGCATATGTTTTTCTGTTACTATCCTGCTCTGCTCCAATTCCCTGTTGAATTGTGGTCCGTTTCTTCTTTGTTTCTAGGAGCTCATTCTGATATAGACTGTTTTATCTTCTCAATGAAAGCCTTATGATTTTTGAATGCGATGTCTTGTGATAGAATTGATTATCAAAGATTTGTTTATCCTTTATTTTTTCAGATTTATTAAATATTTCATCGTATTATTTCTTCTAAGATTTTCTTTTTAAGAAAAAAAAGATTTATAAGAATCTTCAGTTCAATGATATATGATATGACCCCAAATGATCTTATCATCTGATTAGATTGGACATTAGTTTGACGATGTTTAACCTTTCACATAAATCATGTTCGTTAAACTTAAAATTATTGTTTCAACTACGCTTATGTTATCATAGGCTGATCTAACTAGTCGACTTTAGATAACTTTTTCTGGCATTTTTTCTATCTTAGATTCCTGAATAAATTTCCAAGCAGCTAATTAAATTTTGCTTGGTGTCTGGCCCTAGATGCATTGCTCTTAGTGACACATAAACCAGGCTCTGTTAGCACAATTCTAAGTTCTCACATTGGAGGTAACACATTGAGAGCATCAGCTGCAGGCGATAAGGAAGTTTGTCTTCTATTACCTGGCACCGGAAGGTAATCAGGTACTATTAATGTCCGCATCTATATTAAGATTTGTATGTTGGCTAGATGCATGACCATCTGCTTTGAATGAATTTCAAGTTTATTCTTCCATTGGAGATAACGTGGTGAAGTACATGTTCTTGTCGTCACTTTGATGTTCACGGGATTCCTTGTAGACATGCTACGGCATCCCATTTTATTAACAAGAACACCATAATCAATCCTGCTGGGTTTTTAAACAGTAAAGAATTTACATGATTGGTTATTGTGTGTAATCATTGAGGTATTAAAATTGGGATCCCACCCCATACCCAATTTAGTATCTTTCAATCACTCCTCAAAAGTGTTTGCTCTAAAGTACATTGCCAATTCGCCTTCTTGTGCAAGTTCATCAGCTCTGGAGTTCGTCACCTTGTGAATGTGTCGGCAACACCACAATGACAAGTCATCTAGTAGCCTCTGCATTTCCCTGACCTTTGTAATGTACTTCCAATTTGGTGTGGCAGTAGTGGAAATCCACACTATAACCAAAGCTGAATTGTCTACTATTATAGTTTGGTCACTGATAGTTGTGCAAGTAGGGAGAGTCCAAACCACAATGCATGTATCTGCACCTCAAATGCATCTCTGTGACCTAGAGGCCCAAAATAACATAGAAGCTCTTCCCACTCATTATTTCTAAGGACCCACCACTTATTTTATGTCATTAATCATTTAAATAGTAGAGATTTCATCAATAACTCTAGTCCCAATTCAAGTGAAAAAGTTTTCTGTGCATTATAGGACCAGAAGTATTTTGTATATAGACCCTAAGGACACCGAACCGACACGTAAGTAACATCTCAGACGCTTACCATAAGCATGACCAATCATATTTGTGTCTCTTAATCCGATCGTGACAGCTAAGCACAGACACATGAGAATCCAATTGATTTCCGGGATGTATATCTGGCCGTAAATTTTACTTGATGTGTGAATAATCTTCACTCGAGGAAAACCACTTAGTGCATAGCACTGGCTTACCATAGAAAAGGTTGCTGAGATTACAGCCTGACTACCAACTATTGCCGTAAATGTAGCTATTACAAAGACTGGCCAAAACACAGGCTCTGAAGTATAGGAGCAACTTTAGTGAATAGATAATGGTGAACAAAGTAAAAGAGGTTCTAAAACATGAGTTGGTATTAGGTACCTAACTTGAGTACCAGCCTTGGCACTCAGGTCAATCTCCCTCCAACAACCTTGGGTGGAGATATCGTTGAGTGTTAAATCAATTAAAGGTCAAAATTGTATTTCCACTTATTTGAATAATTTGAAGAGGTTTTACTGGTGTTATTTTGAGTATTAATGGTCGATCAGGGCATTCAAGATTTTTTGAGTGAGCACAAATATTGGGGCAAGATTAGATGAGATAAAGAAATCTGATTGGACAGGAATCACCCAAGAGGTCATATCTTAGGTCATTTTCTAGATTAAAATGGGTTTTAAGGCCCTAAAAGAATTTTTTTGAGAACATGTATCTGTAAATTCACGACTTCTTTTGTTTGCTGCTCCGTACATTGTTAAAAGTTCCTACAATCCACGTATGTTTCATTTGGTTCTCTTAAGACATTTAATGATTGTGGTCTCATCTCTATCTAATCTATATACTGTGGGATACGATGATGTTTTTGTTGATCAGACATTAAACTATGTTATGTTTGGAGTTTGTTACTGTTAATATGGATGGAGATAGATGTATCTCAAAGAAAAGGTCTAATACTGGTTTATTGTTGCATAAACGGTGTTCTAAGGCCATGAGCTTACTTCTCCCTTCCTCTACTCAACCAAAATCTATGTCCTCTTCTTGTCCTTGGCTTAAGGCTACTTAATAAGTAGTGTGCAGTCCAGTATCATGGTAAGTCAAGAAAGGAGTCCAGCTAGGTGATACAGCCCCTTGATGCATCAATTTACAACGATCAAATTTGATAGAAATAATTTCCTATGGCCTTAATCTATGCTCATGCATGATGGAGGAAAGAAAAGTGGGTATCTGACTGGTAAAGCTAAGAAGTCCTCATTGGGATGCCAATAACTGTGATGTTGGGCTGGCTTCTCAATTCCATGCAACCACACATCTCTGCGAGCTATTTGATCATCAGCACATCAGTTATGGGATGCACTCAACAGAACTTATGATCGGGTTCAGAAAGTTGTGAGAGTGTATCAGCTGAATGTGAGAGCACACAGTTGTAAGAGTGTACACAGAATACCACACAAGCCCTCCCTCACAATGTTGAAGAGGAAAGGGGGCAGCAGATCCCCTTGTCTCAGCCTCCTAATGCCAAAATCTCGGTCCCGATTATCGGGTATGGCCTGATACATTTGTCTTGGGTCTCTCTGATACCGCAACACATCGCCCAATATGTCTTGGTATCGTTTCGGTTATCAAGTATCCAGTATTGCCTGATTCATTTTTCTTGGCTCTGATACCATGATGCGTCACCCGATATATCTTGGTATCATCCGAGATTTTCATCTATGGTCCTAGGTTTATGTCTTTTCCAAGGTGTAAACTCTGTCATGTCATGTTTTGTTCTGCCTTTGCTCAGAAATGTTCATTCCTTAAAAGGGCACATTTCTCTACTTTTTTTTAAGGAAGATCTTAGTGAAAAAATTGAATGCTGGAAGGTCCTCTTTGGAAAAGAAATGAGATTTTTTTATACTTTTGAAAAGCTCAAGGGTATCTTGTTATTTTATGCCATCTATGTAGCAAAAGAATAACACTAAATTGCAATTTTAAGTTAAATCAGACGAAGTATGTTTACACTGTATGTTAGCTTTAATAGAATATCTGAACAATAAAAGGTGTACCTTTTATAAATATATATATATATATATATATATCTCTGTGTGTGTGTGTGTGTGTGTGTTTTGCTTCAGTATTGAGATTGGTCATATTGGCAGTGTTGTATGAAGGTTTCTGTATTGAAATTGATCATATTGGAATTGGGTTAGCAATTTTGTTTTCTTCCACCTCAACTCACTTAATAAGCACATAATTACACAGGCAGTACACAAGATAATGTCAGCACCTGGTTCTCTGGATATGCGACTCGCCCCAGTGCCAAAAATGCTCTCAGTGTTGAGGAAAGAATGGGCTCCCATTGCCTTCTGCATATCGTTCAAGGTTACTCATCTCCGAATCAGTATAAACAGAAAATTTAGTATCTTTTATGCTCGCATTGTTTTTTCCAAGTATTATTTTTTATTGACTTTGATAAAATACTTAGATTTAAGCTAGATATAAGTGAATCAAACACCATCCAAACCCATAATGGGTAGGTAATAGGATGTTAGGACAGCATAACCAAATTTCATTTTAAAAGCATTTGACCGACTCTAATACCACATAGATAAGTTTCTTTTTTATGATATCGACAACAAATATAACCATTGTGGTTTTCACATCAAGTGGCGCAATTGATGAAAAATCATGCCACTCATCCATCATCAGTGACCCGTTTCCTCCTCTGAAAAGGGTCGGTGACCCTATGCGAAATATGCAAAATCTTTTGGTATATTTTTTTGGTATTATTCTTTGTTGAGATAATGGCATAATTGCTCATGTATCTGTGTTTTGCTCTTTTTGGCCTTGTTTCTCCTCTATACAAGTGAAATGGGATGTACCTCAGGATTCTGTGAGTTGTTTGGGGCATATTTGATTTGTTTTCTGGACCTCTATTGATCTCTGGCTTCAAGAGTGGGAAGATATCTTGTTGGTCTATGATAAGACTATAATGATGTATGTAACCCCTTATTGTAGTGATTTTTTTTAGATAAAGCACTACTTGAGACATTTTCTTGATGAATTAAAATGGGATATAAGTATATTGGTATGAGCATTGAGAATTTACCCTGTAGCATAACAACGAACAAATTAAATTGTACCATCTCCAATGGAAGGGGCCATCATGTTCAAGGTAGAAAGAAAATGTGTCTTCAATGGGGTTGATTCCTAAACCTAGGTCCTAGACAAGGATCTTCTGATTTACATGATTGGAAAGCGGATAATGCTATCATTCTTAGTTGGCTGTATAATTTGTTGGACCCAAATATTTCACCTGCAAGAGGAAGCGCTGGACGAATACCTGCAAGAGGAGAAGACACTAGAAGAAGAGCTGGAACGGGCTGGTTATTCAGTTTAAGTAGATGATGGAGGAGTTAGCTGCTGCATATGAGAAGCATTAAAGAAATATGGAACATCCTAAAAAAATAGGGCCCGACTCTACTGACTGTCATTTACACCAAAATGTTGATTAAATAATTTTACACCATCAATGGTTTACGATGTGGGTGATCCGTACCGTCGAAGTGATAGAATAAGCATCCGATCTGTGGACTATAATATCAGCCGTTGTTTTTAGATTTAAAGGCTAATATTAAAGTTCATCAATTGGATCACATCCACTTATAGGCATATTTCTTTCGGCTGAGACATGCTGCAATGATATATTGCCACTTAGACAATTTAGATTGATCACAGATGTGCTCAACATAGCATAATGATAAATCACACTTAAACGGTGTGAGGTAAAAAGTTTGATTTTAAATGTGTAAGATCATTTAAACACCATGTGGTGTTTAAATATCGGTCAAGAGCCATCTCTATTTTGTAATAGCAGTTATGAAATCATGAGTTATACTAGGGAATTCTGTTGAGTTTAAAATTACCTTGGATCTACATTTGGAGCATTTTTATTATACACCTATGGTAATGTAAGTAGAATTGTGGTCATTTGTAATATTCTTGGTGCTCATAGGAGTTGACATCTAATGATATACAGATCAGTTGCTTGAGACATGCATAGACTTTTAAGGCACAGAGATCTAGGCAAAATTTCACTGAAGTCCTCAGTCTTGAAAATGACTGAAAATTTACCAAAATTTTGACTAAAATCCAGGTTGATTTCAATTTTAGTCTTCATTAGTCTTAGCTATTTTTTGTTGTTTTATATATAATAGTACATATTGATGTGACTGCCCTGTAAGGACATAAACATATAATTTTGTTGTTTTATATAATAGTACAAATTGATATGATTTGTCTGTGTTTTGTTCACAATCTTAAGGAGCATTTGGCTGCCCAGGCAATTCTCTCGATCTCATTCGCAGCCACCTACTTTATGAGTGAGATGATAGCAGTTCTCACATCTCATTTGAACTAGAGAGGAAATGCAAATAAAATAACTGACCCACATGTTTTAAAGGGCAGCCACATGCTCTTGCATGCGATGATTAAAGAATTAAATCATTGACAAAATGTGCCCAGCCAAAACCCCCCTAAGCTTACCGATAAAAAAAACCAAAACAAAACAAAAATAAGCTTTCAAGAGATTGATTTTTGAGTTAGGTTGCCATTTATTAATTTTGACTGATTAGTTTAGGGTCTACGCTTTTTCACAGGTGCATACCTTAAGAATGCATGAACTTATTACTTTTATCATGGCTTCTTTCAGTGGACCTGACCACGGGCGATTTGTCTCCATGCCTCGGAATTCTTCTTCCATTCTTAGGACATGTGCTGCTTTTGCTCTTCTCTAGGTAATTAAAGAATTCTTTTAACTTCTAAGCTTGTTCCAAATGAAACTAACATGCCAATTTTTTTATAGCATTTTTTGGGTCCATGGAGATGATTTTTCTCCATTTTATGCAGCGAGGTCTTTTCACATACCTCTGCCTTGTGATAGATATATCCCCAAATCTTCTAACTTCTAAGCTTGTTATCATTAAAAACAATAACACTTCTAAGCTTGTTCCAAATGAAAACTAAAATGGCAGCTCCTTTGAAGCGTTTTTTGGTTAATGGAGATGATTATCCTCCATTTTATGCAGCGAGATCTTGTCTCATACCCCCTCCTTCTGACAGGGATATGTCCAAATCTTTAAATTGCTATCACATATCAAATTTTATTGAAAATTTCCAAAGAGATCATTCCAATAATACTGAAACCCGTAAGCTTTTCTTGAATTGATAAATACATTGAATTTCCAAAATAAAGAAGTCACTTAAAAAGTACTAATATTGTTGCCACATTTCCCTATTTCTAAAATTTGATGAAATTGCTTTGAACAAGTAGCAAATTTGTATTGTGTTCTTGCAGTCAGCTTTCCCAAACTTTATGAGAAACCCAAGTAGTGGTGATGTCTGGTACTTGTACCCAGCTAACAATTTATTCGTACACATTATGCGTCTAATTTCGTGGAACTTGTCATAGGAAGCCACTAGGTCTAATTTCTTGAATTAAAGTCACATTTTAAAGAAAAATTGCATATTTTCATCATCGGATCTCTTTTTTTATCATGAATTGATGATGATAGGTGAGTTGCTCTTCATATTTATTAATTCTAAGGTTGAATAACTCAGCAATCTTCAATTCTTAATAGTTTTTCTTCATGATCCAATGGTAGCTCAGATGCAACTAATGCAGAGTCGCATTGAACAGTTGCAGGCTGAGCTTTCGGGGTGATGGGGCCCCTTTTGAGGAAATATAGGTACATTACTTAATAACTGGTGGCGATACTCTATTCTATGCATGTGAAACTTATAGTATCAAATTTTATGTGATTGATAGGTTACCTACCACCTCGGTTATTGAAGATGTTAAAGCCCTTATATATTAGGGAGAATTTGGTTGTAGGTCTATTAAAAGAAGGCATAAGATAGCACTCCATTGTAATACTGATATTGTATAGATTGAAGAAATGCCTGTGATTCTTCAAAATATTGTATTTGACGATCTAATGAAAATTTATGTTTTCCCTCCCAAAAAAAAAAAAAAGTAAGGAAAAATTTCTAAAATCTCTAAAAAGTCCTCATCAAATTTTTTTAAATATCTAAAAAGTCCTTGTAGTTAAAACTTAGTTCTCCAAATACCCCTAAACTCTAAAAATCTCTTTTATGTATTAAAAAAAAAAAGAAAAATATATCGACAATCCTAGAATGGGCGTCCGAACAGTTCCACCGTTAGAAACTTGGAGGTGATCAATTAGAGTCTTGCCGACGATTAGACGGTGTTCATGTATTTTCTTTTTCTTCATTTTTTTATTGAAAAAAAAATAAGATTTTTACATTTTAGATGTCGTTTTTACTATTTTTTTAGATTCGAAAGTATATTTTATTATTCTCAAAGTTTTTCTACTTTTTACTGAATTTTCAATATTTTTTATTGTTTTGCATGATTTATTTATTTATTATTATTTTTTAAATAATAGCTGGTGTGGATACTCGGAATGGTAGCACAACGGGGTATAAGATTGTACATATTGTATATTGGTGAAGCAGAAAATAAACTTTCTCCTGAATCTTGTTTATCTATACCGTTGATATTTTTTATTTAGGTTATGGTATCATCAGCTTGGGGACAAGTGGAAGTTTCGCTGAAGTAACTTATTATGCAAATGTTCAGTTATAGCATGCTAATTGTCTGGCTTCCTTTCCTTTTTCTTAATTTACTATTATGTTGTGTTGATTCCACGCAACCTTGATTAGATATGTGTTTTAATCTTCATGTAGGGGAACTGGTTATCCGGATCTTTGGCCCTCAGTTACCTGTAGGGAACCACTAGATGTCTCAAAAAATTTCACTTTTGATTTGATTTATGGCATTTTGAAAGGTATAGCACCATCAACAGTTGTATTGATGTTTCCTGTTTGATAAATTGCTTCATCAAAACTCTTACATTCTGATTTTGGCATTGGTATAGCCTTACAAAGGATTGGAAAGTAAGATTTTTGTACAGAGGATGAAACTTATAACTAGTGCATTACAGTTTTGGGAAAAAGAAAGAAAAATAGAAGTTAAAATTTCATTTTTTAGCTTGTTAGTTTGAATAATGAACTTCATGTATAGAATGATAAAAGTTACCTTTATGTATTAGTTGAAAATATCATAGCTATCTTTTGCAATTCAACCTTACAAATGCTTTACATGAAAGGTTTCTAAAACACATGAATTATGATAGCCATGCTTGTCAATCCTTGGCAACAAGTTAAATATACAGGTTGAGAAGCACTGATATGCTTATAGATACTTTATAGTGCTCCAATAGTGCATAAAATACGAAACATGCTAGGATGTAGAAAAAATATGCTATTCTGTTCTGTATCAGTCATTCTCCATTATTCAATGGCATATATATTTAATTATAGATTTATAGTAAAGAAAAATAATTTTGTACACTCTAATACTCTATTATTTAAAAAGTTTATAAACTCTTCCTCGTTCAAAATTGTATAAAATTTATTATGATTATCAATATTTTTAGTATATAATCTTTTGTAAATATTGTTATATATTATTTTAAGTAATATATAATATTTGCATGACCTTTCTATATAAGATCAATCTTCTTAGCTCATATTTGTGCCCATGCTCCACACTTGTACTATATCTGTCTGTCTCGTAGTTTATGAATTATGCATGCTTGGTGAGACCTACCTGAGATTTACTTTTCCTAAATTTGTTTGCCAAAATATCGATTAATGCAAGTTTGGTAGTCCTTGAAGGCTGCTGATGAAGACACCAATAAGTTCAACTAGGCCATTACCAAGTGTTGGTCCCAGAGGCGCATCCATGTACATGTATGGGGAGGTTCGGGCTCCCAACAAATGTAAAGAAATTTTTTTGTAGAAATGGTCTGTTTTTAAACGAATTCTCCCCCCCTCCTTTTCTAACACACACATACACTCTCTCTCTAATTAAGTTACCTCTTTAGCTGAATACCTCTAGTCGTATAAAGAGTTTGTACTTTGTACGACTATAACTGTGCACTTAGTTTATACGACCATAGATGTACAGGACTATAAAGAGTTTGTATGACTATTTTTCACTTAGATGCTTATAAAGTATTGTCCTCTTCCCACATTTTAACCTATCTAGCTTAAAGAGATTGACCCAGGTCAGCCACCATATATCATAGTTATCTATATAGTTTAAAGAGATATTTATCGGGTTTGGCCATCTCCGATAAGATATACACCCCCAATTCAATATAGGGTCAAATATTGGGATCGTTCAATATCGGGTCATATCAGCCCATATCAGCCGATATGTATCCAATTTGAACCAGAGGTAATACCAAAAATACCCTTGTGAAATTTTTTGTTATTATTTATATATATTTAGTATTTTAAAAGTAATAAAACTATATTAATATCAGCTGGTTTGCCCGATACATAGCCGATATATCCTATTCATATATGTATCGGTTCTAAATCTCTAGTTGTCAGTATTTAAACAACTCTTTTTAGATCAAGAAATCCTGCATCTGCCATTGGTTGGTCCCATACATATCGGGTGCTGGGAGGAGTGGATGGGATACAGACTGAACCTCTGGCTTTTTACACACTATTCCTTGTAATTTCTAAATTTATGTTTGATGTTATTTATACTAGTTACATATTAGACATAATGTACTGAACTAAAGATCAATCCTAATCTTGGGTAGTATTAGAAGTCCCACTGATGAGGTTCCAATGTTTAATAGATATAGCCTTTTTTTCTAAATCTACATGACATCAATGTGTTTATATTACAGGGATAAGTATGATGAAGCTTGCCATATACGTTTTTCTCTAAATTATTTATGCTTTCATAAGTTTTTAAAGTATTTTGAAGAAAAGGTCAAGTCCACTATTGGTTCACGAGCATGACTCTTGATTGAGAGGATCAACATGTATATAGCTGTTGACTTAATTTCATTGGAATCCAGGGTAGCTGACCATCTTAGAAACATCAAAGCTTGAGAATTTGACCTCCCTGGTTGGGCTATAGATAGAGTGCATGCCTGGGAACAAGTCCAATTGCAATCCCACTGTACCTCTGACTAGACTGGAAAGGCTGTTGAGGGAAAGGGAGTTAAGAAAACTTAATACTTCCCTTCAACCCAACGGGGAGGCAAGTGAAATTAATAGAGAGAAGGATGTAGACCCCAAATTATACTTATGAGAGGGTAATAATTTGGACTTTCCCCATGAAGAACTTTTGCAATCGGAAATAGTGGTGGGATCACTCAGCGAGCGATGTGGAATAGAAGGCATAAGGCCCATGAAACAATGATTGTTGGTGGTGGCTAACAGATTGCGAGTCTCCGCAATTAGGAGAGGTTAGGGTTCATGGTCCCTGGAGATAAGTGCCGGTGGCCTAGTCAATGCTCTTCTTGGTAAGCAATCGACTAACAGTGTAACCTTTGATTGGAATAGCTCTTTTCTACTTTGGAATGCATTCTGATTGCATTGAAAATCTTCTAGCATCTTCTTTTTTTTTTTGGGTCACATTTTCTCCCCTTTAGCTATTTTTTGTATTTTATAGAGAAGTCTTGTATACCGTGTATAACTAACCCATTTTACATGTTTTTATTGACCAATGGTTATATTGTATCTCATTAAATCCATGACTTATCAGATATTATAATAGCATTAGAGTTTGAATTTCTTGTGCATGATGATTGCTTAAGCCTTCAAACATTCAATTTTGCTATAAGAAATAATGATTGTTTCTTGTATTAAATTTCAGATTTCAGATGGGGAATCTAAAAGTTCATTTCTAACTCCAATAAATGACATAGGTCTGCTTCCCGTATTCAGTTGTTTGGATTCATCCCTATTTCTAGAGAGTAGAAATATTTACTATTTGAATATCTTTGCTATAGGAATTTTTTTGTGGTTCCCAATATAGTGATGGAGAAGATGGCCAGCCCATGGATGATGTTGACACTCCTGAAGATGAACTTTGCTCCATCTTTTCTTTCTATGAACTTGAAGCTTGAATCTGTTCCTCTTGATGACAAGTGAGTGTTATGAGATTTCTTCAATCCCTTTCCCCCCTTGCTTCTAACAATGATGAAATGGCATGTGATGAAGGGCAGTTTAATTGCTCAAACTGCCATAGTCCGACCCCTATCAGATGAGATAAGTCTATGATGATGATGATGATAACAAAATTACTGGCAAATAGAAATGCCTTCCCACCATACATGACGACAATTTTAATTTAAATTCAGCAGGTCCCGTTATTCAATAATATATTACTTATGAGAGTTAATTTCTAATCTTATTGGTATCTGATGATCCCTTCATGTCCATTGCAGTGCCTCCGACGTAATATACACATTTGGCTGCTTTTCGTGCGTGTTTTTACTTGGACTCAGAGACATCGGATAGTGGCTTAATGGCGAGTGGTGTAGCGGGCCGCCCTGATGGTGGTGGGTGAAATACATGTGCCCCTGTGATTTTTTTTTTCTTTTATTTTGAAAATGGGCCATGAGGTCTTTAGATTATTAACACTCTCTCTTTTCTTTTTTTTATTTGAATAAAAGGATTGGGCATGTAAAGTTTAAAATGTTTGGCTGATTTGAATAGTTGGATCATAGGCTGAGATGAAACATTTTGTTTGAATAAAAGAATTGGACATCTATTTTTTTTATTAATGGCATTGAATGATTTGCATTTGAGTTGAATGGATGTGTTGAAATATGAGATTAATAGCTTTTTTATTTATATAATTTTTTTTAAACCATTAAAAAAAGTATTAAAAAAATTGCACTAAAAAAAGCATAAAAAGAAATATTATTTTAAAAAAAATCATCGACGTAATTTTTTTTTATTTTTAAATAGTATTTTTTTTAAAAAAAAAATTGCATAAAAACCCCATTGCCAAAAGCAGTAGTTTTTTCTATGACTATTAAGAGCAGTCACTGTTGAAGTTCATAAACCATTGTCTTGTATAGTGGTAAAAAAATATCACTCCTTTTTTTACAACTATTTAGGGCAGTGATTTTTTGAAAAAAACCATTGTTAAAGACAGTGATTTTTTGAAAAAATCACTGTTTAAGGCAGTGGTTTTTTTGGCTTTTTCACGTAGTGTTCCCCGCATTGATTGCTTAAAATTTCAATCACCTCGTAATCTTGACCGTAGAAAAGCCTTATAATCCATCACTGATTGGATTGAATGTATTAATGGAGAGTAGTGTCAATCGTGTGTGAATCCACATGTCTGAAGGAGAGGCTCTATATATGCCAATATGAAGCTTAGCTGGGGATCTGTCGGCTTGAGGTTTCGTAGATTCGATCCGGTACTAATTAAGTGGATCATCGGAAACCGCGGGAGTCAACCTTAAGAGGTAGGCTCTTAAATTCATCTTATTAGTTATTTGTACTTGAACTAAGCTCGATTGTGTGTGTGAATTTAGAATTGAAAACAATTTAGAGTTGGATTTAATCAAGTTATGAAGGAAAAATGAAATCGGTAGAAATTTGAAGAATTCGAAACTTCGAATCCAAATTCGAACGTTCGAATTTAAAATCAAACGTTCAACAATAGAATCGAACGATCGATTTTGGCTCTGTTCTGACAGGTTCGATTTATGAAGAAATCGAACGTTCAAATTGAAAATCAAACATTCGAATCAGAAATCGAACGTTCAAATTTAGAATCGAACATTCGATTTTGCCCTGTTTCTGGCTTTTTAATTTTTCTTCAAAAAAATTATGAGGAAACTTTTGTCTGTTAATTTTGACACCATTAACACTCATGTAGTGTTAATAGAATATAGGTTAGGTATGGAAAAGCCTTTGGTGAGGACTTTTGGGTTAGCTTTGATCAAATCTAAGTCTAAGGTAGGGGAACCTTATTTATATTTTCCAAAAGAGTATGCTTTGCTTTCCGAACACATTAGAATTTGTTTTCGATATTATCATGGATTCCAAATTTAATCTAAATTTGTCTTGAATATTCTCAGCATGACTATGAACCCTGAATTTTGAATATACTTAAATATGAATGTGAACCATAAATTGTGAAACTCCACATCTGAGATATGAACCAAAATTTCCATCTGAAGTATGTATTAGTATTTGCATTTGATTTATGGTTCTCGTGAACGAATTCCAACCGATGCGGCGGGATATCCGTGACCGACACGATGGGATATCCGTGAGTTTAACTTTGAACCTATTTGATCGAGTATCTGTACGGCAAAAGTTACCCTCATAACGCAGGGGCATGTTGCTTTTCACATGAAAAAGGATTCATTGAACGATGATGGTTAGTTAGGAGTTCCCATCAATTTTATTCCTGCTCTCATGATATAGTAACGTGATAAGAACTTTAAGTTAAGATTTAAGGAAATCAATGAAGATGCATGCATTGAATTAGAATCTGAAACCATTTGAATATTAGATCTGTTGACTTCTCATTCATCACATTGCTTTTGATCATTTAGAATTGGAACATAGTACATGAATACATGTTTTGAAAACCATATTTGATTTGATTTCAGTCTTTGAAAACCTCTAATTGTGATAATTGTGATGAATTGAGTTTCTTCTACTGAACTTAGATTTTAGCTCACCCCGACTATACTTCACAGGCGCTCAGGCTCAGGGTTACGAGAGTGATCCGGATTACGAGCCGGAGGAGAAGCTAGAAATTCCTCTTGACGAGTTCTTTCCTTGACCTAGGCTTATGAGCTTGGTATATTATTTTGTCTATTTTGTTTAGGATCATTCTGAATTATGGGCCCAAGGCCTTGTTTTGATTATTACTGATATCATTTTGAGGAACCATCATTAGGAACCATTGTTTAGGTGTTGGACTGGCCATCACCGGTGGTTCATCTTGGTTCCTTTTTGAGATATACTTTAGTATGAGAGATCTCTCTTGTTTTGGATATTTTACTTTAGGGTTATGTTTACGCTCTGATATTTGAATGTTCCATCCGGCTTATCGATTTATCGATAAGTTGGCGAGCGGGCCTTACCGGTATTTCAGATACTGGAAAGTCGGGTCGTCACAGTTTGTATCAAAGCAGAGGCTCTAGATCCAAATGTTATGGACTATGGGCATGATTGTATTACAATCAATATTGATCAAATGTTATTGTTATTTAACAATGACATATCAGCATGGCCCCACAGTTCAGAGGTAGAGGAAGAGGTAGAGACGGACTAAGGATGGTTCCATTGCAAGATGTTCCCGAGGGTATCGGTACATTTCAAGGAATAGGGATCACTACTCCCCCTAATAATATTCCTGTTGGGGGAAGAACGGGAGCAGGGAATGTTGACCTAGTGTTGG
This sequence comes from Chloranthus sessilifolius, assembly GCA_021018995.1. Taxonomy (NCBI): domain Eukaryota; kingdom Viridiplantae; phylum Streptophyta; class Magnoliopsida; order Chloranthales; family Chloranthaceae; genus Chloranthus; species Chloranthus sessilifolius. The sequence goes on along the minus strand of CM037587.1, from coordinate 14,731,479 downwards.
AGGATTTGGCCAACAACATGGCTCAGTAGACGGCTTTATAGTTCAGCAGACTACTGCGATGGCTCAGCAGGCAGAGTTGTTGGCAGCCAGACATCAACCCTCCTGGTTTGTAGAGTTTAGGAGGATGCATCCTCCTAATTTTTTATGCCAGATTGATCCGATATTGGCAGAGGGTTGGCTGAATGAAATGAAGAAAATCTTCGATGTGCTATAATGCACCGAAGTTGAGAAGGTGCGCGGGGCAAGCTTCAAGTTGGATGGGGAAGCTAACCCCTGCTGGAAGTCAGTATCCAAGATTAGAGAGCTAGAAAACCACAACGTGCCCTGGACCTGGGCAGAATTTGTAAAAACATTTAATGATAAATATTTTCCCAGGATCGTACGGTACCAGTGGGAAGTCCAGTTTATAAAGCTGGAGCAAAACAAGATGACAATGCAAGAATAAGAGGCTGAGTTCGATAAACTATCTTGATTCACACCTCAGCATGTGGCGATAGAGTCGATGAGGGCCAAACATTCTGGAGAGGATCTTAACTTTTGAGCTTGAGACCCATGCAGGGGTGATTAGTAAATCCCTCATAGTTGAAGAGGACATCGACAGGAAGTACAAGCGGAGGGATCAACAGAACAAGGAGAGAGCTAGACAGGGTCAGACAAGTGTCTACGATTAGGCAAACAAGAGACCCAATTTCACGAGGCTGCCAAGATATCCTATTCATTCTCGTACTCGAGACCTATAGCTTCTTCTAGGCCGTCATCATATCAGACACCAACAGTGTCTTAGCCTATGCAATCCTTTCGACCATCAAGCTCTATTGCGAGTGGGGCTTCCGTAGCTCAAGGATCCTCACATGCTTCATCTTTCACTTCGGTCCCTACGTGAACAAGGTGTGGGAAACCACACAAGACTGAGGACTGTAGGAGGAACACTGGAGAGTGCTTTCGGTGTGGGAAGATCGGCCATATGGTCAAGGATTGTCCTGAGGAGACAAGGGAAGAACCACTTCGGCTTCTACACAGAGATCTTCTCGACCTACTGTTCACGGTCGAGCCTATGCCATGACTGTACAGGATGCCCAAATGTTGAATTACGTGATCCAAGGTATCATTAAAGTTCAAATATTAATTTCAGTATTAGTTTCTATTGATTTGAGTTATAAATTCTTCAGTAAGACATGCATGAACACCACATTCATTTTATATAATTAATTAAGTCTATCGTATTAATAAAAGGTACCCTTGTCATGCGTCGTGAGGACGACGTGAGTAAAATAGAAGTACGAGTATTAATAGACCCCGGGTCTACTCACTCTTTTGTCACTCCTCTATTATCTGAGAAGTTGGGCATCATTCCCAAACCCCCTGATTTCATGTTCGCAGTATCAGTCCCTACAGGAAGCTTGATGAGTACGAATACGGTGTGTCAATCAATTATCGTGATGATTGAAGATCATGAGACGATAGCCGATATGATTATATTGAGTATGGAAGGGTTTAACGTAATCCTCGGAATGGATTGGTTATCTACATATCATGCGAGCGTGGACTGTCTTCGGAAGATTGTGACTTTTCGACCTCTAAAGAGAAAATCCTTTCGATTTTATGGAGTCAAATCCAATGTCGCACCATTCATTTCAGCTATCCGAGCAGAGCGTATGATGAGGAGCTGTTGCTGCGGATATCTTGCTTACTTACAAGATTATGAGGAGAAGAAGAACATTGCTCTTATCACTGTTGCATGTGAATATCCAGATGTTTTCCCTGAGGATTTACTTGGATTGCCACCTGATCGAGAGATCGAGTTAGCGTCGGGTATCGAACTATTGTCTAAGGATCCATACCGAATGGCGCCTGCTGAGTTAAAAGAACTGAAGGAACAACTTCATGAGCTATCAAATAAAGGCTCCATCTGACTGAGTGTTTCTCCTTGGGTAGCTCCGGTATTATTTGTGAAGAAGAAGGATGAGTCAATGCGGCTTTGTATCGATTACCGCCAGCTAAATAAGATGACTATTAAGAATCGTTAACTACTTCCGCGGATAGATGACCTCTTCGATCAGCTGCAAGGTGCTAGGCTCTTTACAAGGATCAATTTGAGGTCAGGCTACCATCAGCTAAGGATTAAAGTGGAAGACATTTCCAAGACTGCGTTCCGCACGAGGTGTGGTCTAACGAACGCGCCAGTATCATTCATGGACTTGATGAACCGAGTATTCAAGCCATACCTCGATAAATCAGTAGTGGTTTTCGTATATGACATCCTCATCTATTTGAAAACAAGAGAGGAGCATGTGTAGCATTTACGAGTGGCTAAGAATTTCCAAAAGAGCTACGCTGATCTCAAAAAGAGACGTTTTTAGGTGAGCTTAATTGCATTAATCACCTATACGCTCTTTTAAAGAATGAAATTATAGCTAATACTTGCATTACAGGTTGGTGACAATGTCTTTGTCCGAATCTCTCCTACGAAAGGCATGATGTGTTTCAGCAAATGAGGGAAGTTGTGTCCTCGGTATATTGGGCCTTTTGAGATACTAGGCCGAGTCGGGGAAGTGGCCTATAGAATAGCATGACCGCCGCAACTATCTAGCATGCACAATGTGTTTCACGAGTCCATGTTGCAGAAGTATATTAAAGACCCGACTCATGTGTTAGACTATCAACCTATCGAGATTCAGGATGGTCTGACATTGGTCGAGGAACCAATACAGATCTTGGACTGCAAGGAGCAGATCTTACGGACTAAGAGGATTCCTTTAGTTTTCGTAAAATGGCAAAATCATCCACCGGAAGAAGCCACTTGGGGGCCGAGAAGTTGAGATCCAAGAATAATTTTCACACTTATTTGAGTGACTTTTGAAATTTTGTAAACATGGTTGTTAAAAAAAAAAATGTAATGACATTTTCTTTTGTTTGTGATCAATATTGCATTGTGTACAAATGCTGAACTTATTTCTGATTTTGTATCATAATTCGGTTATATAATTTATTCCACTTTGGAGAACATATATGCAACGGATCGAACCGAGTGTTGTTTGCTTGATTGCCTATAAATAGGAAATTTAAGGACTGAGAAGTCGATTATATGAATTGGTTGATGTATTAGGTTGGTACGGAATCTACATTGCAAGTACAGAACCTAAATGAGTTCTGAAAGTCCTCAAAATGAAAAAAATTCAAAGTTGACAGTTTTCTGTCAAATTCAAACGTTCAAATTGAAAATCGAATGATCGAAACAGAAATCGAACGTTCAAAATTATCTGGCAACTGAGATATTTTTGGACAAAATTGAACGTTCGAATTTCTCTATTTAAGTTTAAGTTGGGGGTTTTATTTCCTCATTCGCACACCTCTTTTGTGCTGAGCTTAGGGTTTTTCTTCCCTTTCTATGAGAAATCAAGATACTACGACCCAGATTCGCAAGGATCTTCAATTTTCATTGCAAGAACTTGATTTAGACTCTCCAAAAGGTAAACCCTACCTTATTAGTAAATTTGTTCTTTCAATTTTTGCATATCTCTAAGTTTTTCTATGCGACCTAAGAAGTAATCGGCTTCTAAAACCCCTACTTTGAAACGGCCTGCATCAAGGGCTGGTTCTTCTAGCCAACCACCCCCACCACCACCACAACCGATGCCACCACCTCCTCCACCACCTCGTGAACAACCCAATGAATGATGGAGTGAAAAGGATTTTCACCCCGAGCTTTTCGACAACAAAGAACCACTCAATGGGCTCAAGATTATTTAGAGAGGGCTCAATTAGGGACCCTTCTATAGCCTTTCCACACCCATTTTTACCCCCGGTTGGTACGGCTGTTTTTCCAACACATGCGACGGGGTGATGGGAAGAGCATGTATACCTCAATACATGGGCGAGATTACGCATTTGATCTCGATGATATTGCTGAGGCAATGGCTGTTCCTACCAAATATTCTCCAACCATGGGATTGTCGGCACCAAATCTCAAACCCATCGCATATAAGGATGTCATGGCACAAATGACACACGGATTACATGGGTATGGGAAATCTGTAACTAGAGCCCAATTGCCGGACACTATGTGGATGCTTGATGGGATCTTCAAATGTAGCCTTTACCCGTTTGGGCATAAATCGGAAAGACGGGGCATTATACAGCAAGCCCTATTTTTCGCTTATTAGGAGAAATGGTTTAATGACCCGGAAGTAGTATTTAAAGGAATTATAGTGGCTCGAGAGAAAATGGGGAAGAAAAGGAAGACCCTGACCAAAGAAATTCTATACGCAAGACTAATCTCCCTCATGATTGAGGATTACGATGGCGAGGCAGAATATGAAATCCCAAATGATGAACCCAAATCCACCGCCGGTGTTAAGACCTATAAATTAACGGACTGGGGAAGGAGTTATAAAAAGTTATTGAAAGCTCCCTAAGAAGGCGCTAATCAAGAAGCAGCTCCCTAAGAACCCATTGATCAAGAAGCAGTTGATCAAGTAGTTGTTAAACAAGCCGAGCCTATAGACCAGCCCCAGTAGCCACCACCTATTAGGATACCTGCACTTGTCCAATCACAAGCCCCACATGCTGATGAGCTTACCTTATCAGAGTTCACTCGGCAGATGACTGCGATGAGTCAGCAAATACATTCATTGACTAAGCACACGCGTACTTTAAGCAATCAATTGGAGATCCACGACGGCATCCTGGCCTCCTTGATGCGGCATGCTTACCCTACTGACTACACTACCTATCTGACTGATATCCGTGCCTCCACGACTTGTGCTTCTACTTCTGGAGCTGGAGACGCTGAAGATCAGGATGTTGGTGACGACGATGATGATGATGATCAGGAGGCGACGAATCATGAGGCTAGATCAGATGAGGATATGGAGGATTAGTGAGGCTACGATGGATACATGAAGTTTTTGTTAATTTTTTTTTTCTTTCTGAAAACGTTAATTTTTAGGGATTGTATATCTTTAAATGTTACTGAATGATTAGAACCTGGCAGTTCTACTTCTTTTGCTACTTATATAATTACCTTATCATGTGAAATATTTATAACTGTTATGTTTAAGATCTGTGTGGATAGTTAAATGTCGTTGGGTTATGTATACGTGTATGTGTTATGATAATTCATCTTTGGTGCATTTTTTTAATTTGCCTTCGTATGGGATCTTTTGTTTATTAGTCCATATGGCTGTTTGTTTTTCTGCAAATTATTAGCTTTGAAAATACCTGACTGATTAGATCCAATTAAGAATGTATGTGTGTGTTTGATATGTAAATGGAATTTGATAGAATACTCGCTTGTTAAACTTGAGTTACGGTGGGGTCTTTTCCCAAGCACGTGGCACTTGAAACGTAGGCGTCCATGTATGGATGCAACCCTCTATGGTGTTATGAGATGTCACATGAAGTACATCCAGGTTACTACGGAACCCATCTCTCGAAAAGCGTGATTGATGGAGGCTATCGCACTGTGACCCATTTTCATTAAACCTATAATAGTTTTAAATTTTCTATCCTAAGAACATTGTTTAGGATAAGGTTTACCCATAGACTTGACTTGTACCGATTAGCATTTTCGAGGAAAAAAATTCCTAAGGAGGGGAGAATATAATATCTCAAAAATTTATAAAACTGAATCTGATCGCCTTGATATACATGCCTGAAAAGTCATATGTTGATATCATAGGTTTTGGAATAATTAATTGAAAATAATTATTTTGTGAAAAGTTGACTTAGATTGTCTTTCTGGCCATTGGTTAGAAATTCATACGTCGAGCTATGTGTGCGTGCTCAACACCGTCTTTCGACTTAAATCCAGTGGATAGAATTTGTAAAGTAAATATCTTGAAATTTTTGGAAAATATCAAGCTATTTTGGTTGCTTATTTTGGTCATAAAGAGAGAAGAGTGAAGAGGAAGTTTCACTTCTCTTCCTCTCGTGAGATCTGAGCCTTATGCTTTTGCTAACTTCAATTCCTTCCCCACATTGATTGCTTAAAATTTCAATCACCTCGCGATCTTGACCGTAGAAAATCCTTGTAATCCGCCACTAACTAAATTGAAGGTATTAAGGGAGAGTAGTGTCAATCATGTGTGAATCCACGTGTATGAAGGAGAGGCTCTATATATGCTAATATGGAGCTTAGCTGGGCATCTGTCGGCTTGAGATTTCGTTAGATTCGATCCGGTGCTAATTAAGTGGATCATCGGAAACCGCGGGAGTCAATCTTAAGAGGTAGGCTCTTAAATTCATCTTATTAGTTATTTTTACTTGAACTAAGCTAGATTATGTGTGTGTGAATTTAGAATAGAAAACAATTTAGAATTGGATTAAATCAAGTTGTGAAGGAAAAATGAAAACAACAAAAATCTGAAGAATTCGAACGTTCGAATTTAAAATCAAATGTTCAAAAATAGAATCGAACGATCGATTTTCGCTTTGTTCTGACAGGTTCGATTTCTAAAAGAATTGAACGTTCTAATTGAATATCAAACGTTCGAATCAAAATCGAGCATTCGATTTTGCCCTATTTCTGGCTTTTTAATTTTTCTTCAAAAAAATTATGGGGAAACTTTGGTTTGTTAATTTTGACACCATAAATAGTCATGTAGTGTTAATACAATATAGGTTAGGTGTGGAAAAGCCTTTGCTGAGGACTTTTGGGTTAGCTTTGATCAAATCCAAGTCTAAGGTAGGGGAACCTCAACCTTATTTACATTTTCCGAAAGAGTATGTTTTGTTTTCCGAACACATCGGAATTTGTTTCTGATTATATCATGGATTCCAAATTTAATCTAAATCTGTCTTGAATATGAACCATAAATTCCGAATACACTTGAATATGAATGTGAACCATAAATTGTGAAACTCCACATCTAAGATATGAACAGAAATTTGCATCTGAATTAAGAATTTGAATCTGCATCTGAAGTATGTATTAGTATTTGCATTTGATATATAGTTCTCGTGAACGAATCCCAACTGACACGGCGGGATATCCGTGAGTTTGACTTTGAACCTATTTGATTGAGTATCTGTATGACACAAGTTACCCTCATAACGCAGAGGCTTGTTGCTTTTCACCTAAAAAAGGGTTTATTGAATGACGATGGTTAGTTTGGGGTGTTCCCATCGATTTTATTCCTGCTCTCATGATATAGTAACGTGAGAAGAATTTTAAGTAAAGATTTAAGGAAATTAATGAAGATGCATGCATTGAATTAGAATCTGAAATCATATGAATATTAGATCTATTTGACTTCTCATTCATAACACTGCTTCTGATCATTTAGAATTGGAACATAATACATGAATACATGTTTTGAAAACTATATCTGATTTGATTTCAGTCTATGAAACCCTCTAATTATGATAATTGTGATAAATTGAGTTTCTTCTATTGAGCTTAGATGTTAGCTCACCCCGACTATACGTCACAGGTGTGGAAACTCAGGCTTAGAGTTACGAGAGTGATCCGGATAACGAGCCGGAGGAGGAGCCAAAAATTCCTCCTGACGAGTTCTTTCCTTGACCTAGGCTTATGAGCTTGGTATATTATTTTGTTTCTTTTATTTAGGATCATTCTGAATTATGGGCCCAAGGCCGTGCTTTGATTATTACCGATATCATTTTGAGGAACCATTGTTTAGGTGTTGGATTGGCCATCACCGATAGTTCTTCTTGGTTCCTTTTTGAGATATACTTCTATATGAGTGATCTCTCTTATTTTCTATATTTGACTTTAGGGTTATGTTTATGTTTTGCCTACTTACGCTATGATATTTGAATGTTCCATCTGGCTTATCAATTTTTCGATAGGTTGGCGAGCCGGCCTTCCCGATATTTCGGATACGGGAAAGTCGGGTCGTCACAAAAATAGGAATGTAAAAGACCATTTAAATATATGCACCTTCTTCATCTAATTTTTTTTTTAAAGTAAAATACATTGATAGTCGATAGGCAATTATACCTTGGATTATATCGTTATTTGTCTGAGCATGTTTGGCTATTATGCCATAAGCACGGCCTTGACCAGTAGGTCACGAGTGTCGTGTAGGCCTTTGTGCAACAGCTGGTTCTTTCCCTCACTTCTTAGCTCTGGGCAATCTTTTATCATATGTCCCATCTTGCCGCATTTGAAACATGCTCCTGTACCCTGTTGGCGGATTTCTGAGTGTGTGCTTGCTTTATTGGTTTATGGTAAAAGAAATTTAAAAATCAAAGAAAGAGTAAAACAGGGGATGGAATCAGCACAACTAAGAAATCCTATACCTGCAAGATACAAGGTCCATTGTGGCAAGTTTTGATAAGTAAGAGTTTGTCCCACAGGGAAAGGTGATCTACAGCTCCAAGGGAGCCATCTCTAGTAGTCCCTCTAGATCTGACTACAGATCTGGCAGTCCTAAAAAGGAGGGGAGTTTAAGGTCACTTATTCTAGGTATTCTAAGGTAACCTAATGTCTAAACTACAGAAAGGGTTGAGAGGATGGATGGAGTGTGGAAAATAAATATAAAAGGGTGAGAAGTATGTTATTGAGCCTAGATCAGAGGAGCTTTGTAACTCAGATTCAGATCTGATGTTATAGCAATCCTGTCCAATGGCTACGTTATCATCACTGAGGAGAAAGGATCCAACCCATCTCTCTGGCATGATTCAATCCCTTAAGGTTATAACCTGTCCACTCAAATGGTCACAGACTATCCGATAGGGGAACCACAATCCAGGGATGGGTCAAAACAAGTTAATCATTGTAGGCACTATTTCATTCAGGCTACTAGCTCAAGAATCCATAGGGATCCTCAACCTCTAAAGCTCTATGTGTGGGGCTAAGGCAGTATAGGACCATGATAACCCAGACACATAGAACCAATAAGAGATTGAGTACAACCTTCGATCTAGTTGTCCATTGCTTGAGTGGGGCCACAATGGTTCAGTCACAAGCCTACAATCTCTATAACCAGATCAGATCTAACATCTGATAGCGGATCTATACAAATATAGGGGAGTCTGCCTCTGTACAATCTCCCACCAGGCTTCTACAAGCTCAGGTGTAAAGAAGAAAGATCCATCTTGGATCGGTGGACTAGAATCACCCTAAGGCTATAACCTGTCCACTTGAATGGTCACAGACTATCCCAGAGGTTATCCTCCTCACGGAGCCCAAGACAAAACAAGAATATCGCTGCCACCACCATGGTCACAAGGCTACCAGCTCAAGCTCCCATGGGGATTTCAGATCTAGTGGGTCCTGTGATGGGGCTAAGGCTGTATATGACCATGAGAGCCCAGACACACAGGTCACTTGGATCTGAGTGGCCCTTAGAATCAGTCCTCCATTGCTTTGAATCACAGCCAAAGCAATGGCGGATTTCAAGGCAGCAGCCTTGCACAGAGCATCTCACATTCAAACACAAATCTCACAGAGTACAAATCCTATTACAAAACTTCCATTGATCTAGTTCAAAAAGCATACAAAGACATAGCCAGCAAGTGCTGGACTATGGAGAGAAGGAAAAAGAAAAAGAAAACTACTTACGGCTACAAAAAAAAAAAAAAGAAAAGAAAAACAATCTCAGATCAAGTCTCCAAGAAATGAGATGTGTTCCCAGCTACTCCAGGCTCTTTAAACGTAAGCTAAATATAAGTTTATATAGCAGTGGTGTGGTGGCGCATTAGGGTTAGGAAACCCTAATTTTAACGATGCCACATGGCCGAATAGTGATCCTTGGATGCCTTGGGGCGCATGCACAGAGATTTGAGCGTGGGAGTGCATGCCCTAATTGCTGGAAATTCCCAGAAGGCCCTCTGCTGAAGAGATGGAAGTTGAAGTTTAAAGCTTTGCTAGGTAGCCATTGTTTCCCAGACTTGTCGCATGGTAGCTTGTTGCTCTTTGCGAGGATGATTTGATATTGAAGCTTCAACCGTCACGAGGTTGCCTTGGTTTGATCTTCAGGCAGTCGCGAGGTTGAGTAGACATCAAAGCCTCAGATGTCGCGGGGTTGGAGTTCAAGCAGTCGCGAGGTACCTGCGTGATCGCTAGGTTGATCGTCGCGAGGATAGATTTGAATAGCACGAGAACTTCGCGAGCACTTCTCTTCAATGGACTTCGCGACTTTTCTCGTGAGGCTTTAATGAGTTCTGAACTGTGTGAGGTTTCATGTATTGATTGATCTTCGCGAGGATGGCTCTGTCTTTGCGAGGATGCTTTCTCCTTGAATGGTGCGAGAACTGCGCGAGGAGTTCACTTCTGATAATTGCATCCTCAGCACGCTGCGATGCGAGAGTCTCTGTCTCTCTCCTCAACGTTTCGAGCGAATCATGAGATCATGTGTGTTCTACTCATGAGCTTCGCTAGAGCTGCGCGAGTAGTTGTTGTAAAGTCTTGGGAAGCTCAGTTGGACTGTGCGAGGCTCATTCCAGGTTTGGATTCAGAGTCCATCCTTCTGAGGGACTTCTGGTGCCAAAATAGGCTCCTTAGCAGGATTCCTGGCCTTGTTTCACTGCTGATTATTACCTACATAAAACACTTAACAAGAACTTATTAGATGGCTAAGGGTCTAGTCAAAGGTTAAGTTAAGGGGTGAAAAGTGGTACTTTGGCTATTATGCCATAAGCACGGCCTTGACCAGTAGGTCATGAGTGTCGTGTAGGCCTTTGTGCAATAGCTGATGCTTTCCCTCACTTCTTAGCTCTGGGCAATCTTTTATCATATGTCCCATCTTGCTGCATTTGAAACATGCTCCTGTACCCCACCTGCAGTCCATTGTCTTGTGTGACTTACCACAACGGGCACATGTCACTTGCGAAGTAGATGATGCAGGCCTTGAAAGTCCTTGAGTAACTGACACTCCTGTGGTGGTAGAAGGGCCAAATAGGCAGAAAGATCTAATTGGTGTAGGTATGGATGGCCTAGCATAAGTTGTCTGGGTAAACTGCTTTGGAGTTGATACTATAAATCTTGACTTTTTATTCACCGAGTCATAGTTACTAGACCTCCCTTTGTTTATCTTTCCTCTACTCTACTGATCCCTTCTTTTATACATTTCGTCTATATCCACTTCGGCAACTAAAGCCTTACTCATCACCTCTTTGTGCGTTTCAAACTCCAATACCGAAATCCTATCTCGTATATTCGGCCTTAGGACGCGTTGAAACTTCTTGGCCTTCATCAGATCTGAGGCCACATGCTCGGGAGCAAACCTTGAAAGTCTCATAAATTATGTCCCATGTTCTCGCACTATCATCTGACCTTGTTCCAATTGGATGAACTTCACTTCCATTTAGTTCCTCACTACCTTAGGAAAATATTGTTTGTTGAACTCCTCAACAAACTCTTCCCACGTCCACAAGACATTCATATTTTCTTGTTCCATTGTTCTCAATACCGACTTCCACCATGGGTCAGCCTCCCCATCTAACTTGATTGCGGCCCATCTAACATTTTCATCCTTAGTGCATGGAAGTACACTGAATATCTTTGCCATTTCATTGAGCCACTTCTCAGCTTCCATTGGATCGACTTGTCCTGAGAAACTTGGAGGACTCATCCACTGAAATTCTACGAATGCAGAAGGTTGAGGCAGTGCGTATATCTATTTGCATTGTTTTTCACCATAAACTCAATTTGTTGTGTCATAGATTGGCCACCATTTGCATGGCTTGTGACATTCTTTCTCTTTCAATTCTTCCTTGGTCTCTCTCTTCAGGAGGATTTCTTTCTCTAACAAGAATCCTATTAAGACCCGTAGTAACATTCTTGCCCAACACAACATCATCCATTCCGGTGTCGATTCCTTCACCACTCCTTGTGGTTCGGGCTTGACCAGCTCTCGGTCGTCCTCTGCCTCTACCTCTAGGAGGCATACTGATCTGTCAATAGGAAACAAGAGTTTTATTAACAGACGTCCCCTATATTCTGACAAAATCTTAAACACATATTCTAAGTCTAAGGTCTGTCAGAAATTTCTAAAACTATGCGCTTTGATACCAACTGTGACAGCCTGGATTTCACTAAACCAATCTTTGTGCCATCAAATCACCCTTTAGGGCGATCCATGAGTTACTACACACTTGCTACATCCACACAAAGTAGAACTCAAAGCAGATATCTCTAACTAAGCAGATAGAGTCATCATATACAGCAAAAGAAAGTTTCATTCCTATATTCAAAACATATCAAATGACGGTTCTAATTTCATGTAAGGATACATAGACAAAGAACCGAAACGGACCATCGGTGATGGCCGACCATCACCTAAACAATGGTTCATAAAATAATATTTAAAATAATTACATGATTCATATTTACAATCAAAATGGTTGGACGTACCAAGCCCTAAGCACAAAACAAATCAACAATTCTGACAAAAATCCCAATCTATGAGAAGAGCTCCTCTAGTAGGGGCTCGATCTTGTCCTCCAGAATGTGCTCCGGATCACTTTCCGGATCAATCTCCTTCTCTAACTCAGCACCGATGATGTATAGTCGAAGGGTGAGGTAACAGTCTAAGTTCAATAGGGTCAACATTAGTACCATTTTATCTCATATCTCAAAGTATAAATTTTTATAACTGATTTCATATGCACATTTCACATTTTATAAAATTTTTCGGATGTTGAATTTTAATCACACACACATTTCAAATATTTATTTGAGATCTTGTACATAACTTAAAATAGTAACTTAAATACTATTCCAAGCACATATAGAACCAGAAGCCACACATATACCGATGGGAATCCCTAACCATTGTCGTTCAGTGAACCATTTTTCACAAATGCCCAAGCCCCTGCGTTGTGAGAGATGCTTATGTCGAACGAAGCTTTACCATTGGCTGGTAGGAATGTACGGATATCCTGTCATACCGAAGCACAAGGAATTCTTTTTCACATGAAGCTTTAATCATTATGCAAATTCTAACTTATAGTTTTCACACCATGTAAATAGATTACATTATAATTACTTTTGAAAACTAGTAGTCATGCATGAATCCGGAGCTCACACAAACACAATTATCATATCACATTTCGAATTTCATCTACAAAGCTTGTTATGAAAGATTCAAAATCAACTATTTAGGTGCACATAACTTATCATGGCTTACCTTCTCACGTCATTCAATCTATATAAAGCACATCAGATTCAATGTTCATAAGTTTCCCCTACCTCAGTCACGTTCTAAGCACAATCACACGAAGCTGACAGAGACTCTACGCATACACTCACCACGTTAACCTATATCCCAAACCATCCAAAGATTCTTTAGAAGTGCTTAAGGAAGCCTAACAATTGATATTTTCGAAAGATTCCCACAAAAAGGCTCAAAATAAGCCTATCTCTGAATCTCGCACGCGCGATATGTAGGGTTATGCGAGCGAGTGTTAGCAGCACACAGCTCGGGCGACCAAATCCACAAAGAACTCTTGAAAATACACGTACTTTAGATCTCGCACGCACAAGAAGCAAGGTCGCACGAGCGAGTCCAATGGCTTCTATTCAGCTCTCGCGGGCGAAGCATCAGAGGTTCATTGAAGCCTCTTATCTCATGCACGTGAGGCTCACTGGGCCTTTCGGAAGGAATCTTACACGCGCGAGGAGCGAAGTTCGCGTGAGCGAGATTCAAAAACTCTTCAGATCTGAGTTTTCTGAACCTCTTCTTCTCGCAAGTTTTCCTTCATTTCTTCCTACCTTTTACACACGAATTTCAAGACATCACTATCTACAATTTACACACTTTTGGGTTGCGAATCCTTACCTTTCAAACTAGCGAAATCCATAGAAAATCCGAGTGCAAAATTGAATCGGAAGAGAGGGTTTGAAAACGGATCCTAAGGAATATTTGTGGAATCGGATCTCCCCCTCTTGTTCATGGATTTCTTCCATGCTGCAATGTAGCAGTGACAACTCCCTTCAGATCACTTGATAGCAACCTCAAGAAGTTTTTTAGCTTCGGAGTATGCGAACATGGAGGATTTCTTCTTCTCCTTCACAACCCCTTGTCTCTCACTCTCCAAGTTTTCTCACACTTAAACAAAACAAAGGGCTAAGAGTGTTTAACGTGAGAACCTCCCCACTTATCCAAAGAGAAAAAACTTCCTTGTGAAGCACACACATACTCCATGTGTGTTTGCTCTGATCCAAAAGATTATCCAAAGCTTTCCTTTGGTGTTTGGTTCACACACCTTACATAGGTGTATGCTTCTGCCAACACAAGGAATCGCTACGATGTGTGGCTAGCACATACAATCCACTTGTCGGGTAGGTACGGTGATAAGTCGCAACACCGCCACGGCGTGTTAGCCATTTTTCTAACATGTCCTAATGAAACTTAAAAAATTTCTATTTGCATGAAAAATCCAAAACGGTACCGTATACCGAGACTGACACTTGCCAAAATTTGGAGATATTACACTGAGTTCGAGGTAGCGATTGTGGCGGTGGTGGAGGCAATGGAGGTGGAGTACGAGGTGGGGATGGTGGATCTAGATCAATCATTTCAACATTAGTAACACCAAGAGGCTTGGATGGTTCCACAAGTCGCGCTTTCTTTTCTGTTGGCCCCTCCATACTCTTTACAGCTACGCGAGTTCGGAAGCGAGTTCCGGTCATTGAAGAACAAAGGTTGATGGAAGGGAGAGAGTGAGAAGATAATGCAGAGAATAGGACGAAGATGGAGAGCTTTATGCCTAATAAAAGGAGAAGAAAGTGTCCTAGCAAACCTACTCTTCTAAAATAATCCTATCGAAGGATAAAGGAAAAGAGTCCTCTGTAATCCTCTCACGTAGCATTCAAAACTCGGAAAACCGACATTCGGATGCAAACCAAATTGATCGATCGAAACACTCGATCGATTGAGTATATATATTCAAAAATTATAAAACAAGGGGCATGATTCGGCTTGTATATAATTGTGTCTGTTGATCGATCGAATATATAAACCAAAGTTATATAAAAGAGACACCAGATCTGACATTTATATTATCGATCAATCGATATAGTATATCGAACGATCGAGTATATAAACAAAACTTAAAGAACAGAGTTGTGCAATTCATTTTTTTCTCAGTTAGATCGATCGAACTGGAACGTCGGTCGATCAAATACACTCATATTTGACAACTATGAATTTGAACAAGGAAATTCTCTCTTCATCTTGGCGAGCATGGCTCCTCATCTCATCATAATCATCGGGCCACATGCGCTGCGCCATCTGATGCATAAATGATCGCTGATAGCGATCACCGTGACAAACCCGATCAGCTAGCTGACGCTGCTCCTCATGTAAAGAAGTCACTTGAGCTTGGAGGAGGCTGAGAGACATCCCAACATTTGGATCTTGTGCGGGCTCGACGGGATCTTCTCTTCGTCGATGTGGGCACTGAGGCTATTGGGGAGGAGGTGGTGGTAGTTGAGCAGTGGCGAGCTCCTCATTGCATCGCGCCCGTGTAAGGGAACCCATGCTCTTATTCCAAAGCGCCACCCTATAATGGTAGAAATCAATGTCCTCATCTTGATCATCTCGT